>CM042893.1:40976000-43376000 GCA_023653625.1 Triadica sebifera | reverse complement strand
CCCAAGGACCCAAGCTCATTTGGGTACCTAAAAACCATACTTAAATTGTGATTCTATAGGTATGCCTCAAGTCCACAATAAACAAAAAGCTTGGCTAGTAGACAGTGGATGCTCAAGTCATATGACAGGAGACAAAGAACTTTTCAATGAAATCAAAAGTATTGATGAAGGTAAAGTTACATTTGGAAACAATGCTAAGGGTAAGGTAATTAGCATTGGCTCTATTGTATTAATGGTACTACTTTTATTAAAGATGTCTTACTTGTTGATGGCTTGAAATATAACTTGTTAAGTGTAAGTCAATTATGTGATAAAGGAAATAAAGTAACCTTTACTTCCAACGAATGTCATGTAACCTTTATTGGTGGTCAAGAGATATTTAAAAGAAATAGAGATGTCAATACCTATATAATAGACTTACACAAAATATCTAACCATTCCTCTAAGTGTCTTGTGACTACTAGTGATGAATCTTGGTTGTGGCATAGAAGGCTTGGTCATGCAAACATGGACTTAATTCAAAGCCTCAGCACATGAGAGCTGGTAAAGGGACTACCAAAAGTCAAATTTGAAAAAGACAAGACATGTGAACCTTCCCAAAGAGGGAAGCAACACAAGTCATCCTTCAAATCTAAAAACATAGTAAGTACCTCAAAACCTCTATAACTCCTGCATCTAGATTTATTTGGACCTACAAGAATTGCAAGCTTAGGAGGTAAACACTATGCCTTTGTCATCGTAGATGATTACTCTAGATTTACTTGGGTAATTTTCTTAGCTCAAAAGAGTGATGCTTTTGAAACTTTCAAAAATTATGCTAAAAGAGTTCAAAATGAAAAAGGATATTGCATTTCAAGAATAAGAAGTTACCATGGAAAAGAATTTGAAAATGAAAACTTTGAAAGCTTTTGTCTTGAACATGGCATTTCACAGAACTTTTCATCTCCTAGGACACCTCAACAAAATGGGGTAGTCGAAAGGAAAAATTGAACTTTAATTGAAATGGCTCGAACAATGCTCAATAAGTATGGTTTACCAACTTACTTTTGGGCAGAAGCTAAAAATACTGCTTGTTATATTTCTAATCGAGTTTTCAAAAGACCTCATCTAAAAAAATCTTCATTTGAGCTATGGAATGGAAAAAAGCCCTTGATATCATACTTCAGAGTATTTGGATGTAAGTGCTTCATATTGAATACCAAGGACAACCTTGGAAAATTTGCCTCACAATCTGATGAGGGTATCTTTTTAGGATACTCTACAACTAGTAAAGCATATAGGGTATTTAATAAAAAGTCATTAATTGTTGAAGAATCTATGCATGTTATTTTTGATGAATCTAGTAGACTTGATCTTGTGAAAGGTAGTGTTCTTGATGATGTAGTAGGTACCATGGAAAGATTTGATCTTGGAAATGGAAGACAAGAAAATGATCAAGAAGATTCACATCAAGATGATTCTCTACCTCAAGCTGAAGAGGAAAATAGGCAAGAGCTCCCAAATGAATGGAGATTAACAAAAGATTACCCTAAAGAGAAAATCATTGGTGATCCTACAAAGGGAGTAAGTATTAGATCTCATCTCAAACTTTTAGTTTCTGACCTTGCTTTTGTTTCTCAAATTGAGCCTAAAAATATTGATGAGGCTCTTAATGATGAAAGCTGGGTGATTGCCATGCAAGAGGAACTCAACCAATTTGAGAGAAGTAAGGTATGGACCTTAGTACCTAGACTTAAGGAAAATCAAATTATAGGTAGCAAATGGGTATTTAGAAATAAACTAGATGAACAAGGTTCAATAACTAGGAATAAGGCTAGATTGGTTGCAAAAGTGTATAATCAGGAAGAATGAATGGATTACGATGAGACCTATGCTCATGTAGCTAGATTAGAAGCCATAAGAATACTTTTAGCATATGCATGCCATATGAATTTCAAACTCATTCAAATGAATGTGAAAAGTGCCTTTCTAAATGGTTTTATAGAAGAAGAAGTTTATGCAGAACAACCACCAGGTTTTGAGAGCTATGATTTGCCTAATCATGTATTTAAACTTTCAAAAGCTTTATATGGTTTGAAACAAGCCCCAAGAGCTTGGTATGAAAGACTAAGTTCTTTTCTCTTAGAAAATAACTTTACAAAGGGGAATGTTGACACTACATTGTTCATTAAAAAGCATAAGCATGATATTCTAATTGTTCAAATTTATGTTGATGATATCATATTTGGGTCTACTAATGAATTTCTTTGTCAAGAATTTGTTAAGCGTATGACTAGAGAATTCAAAATGAGCATGATGGATGAGCTAAAATATTTCCTCAGTCTACAAAAAAAATAAGCCAATGAGGGCATATTCATCAACCAATCCAAATATGCCAAAGACTTACTTAAGAAATTTGGAATGGAAGGATGCAAGAATGCCAAGACTCCAATGAGCACATCAACAAAATTGGACAAGGATGAAAAGGGTAAGAGCATTAATGAAAAAGCTCTATATATGTATGATCGGATCACTTTTATATCTTACTGCCTCTAGACCCGACATAATGTATAGTGTATACATATGTGCTCACTTTCAATCATGTCCTAAAGAGTCTCATTTAAATGCAGTAAAAAGAATTCTAAAATATTTACATGGCTCATTGCATCTAGGTTTATGGTATCCTAGAAATTCATCATTTTACATTATAGGATATTCAGATGCTGATTGTTAAACCTTGAGGGGTATTTCCGTCATTTTGATGATAACAAATAATATAGCAATATTGTATTTAACATACTTGTTTTTGTAAGTATATTATACAGGACATGAATTAAGATAGCAAGAATGGAGAATTGGAAAAATAATCCTTAAGAAACAAAATTCAATTAGTAGCATGTTCACTGTCGTGACTCTAGGAGTCACTCTCATGAAGGAAGCTAACCGTTACCAAAACCAACATTTGAAGTTCACGGCCATGAAGGAAAAACAAACCTTGAAGTAAGCATTTCAGTCACCCCTGTGAATAAAGGTGTCACCCCCGTGAAGATTCATGCAATTTCATCCAGAGAGCTTCACAACCAGAGTCACCACTTGGATCACGGTTGGGAAGCTTGTCACACCCGTGAATGAGTATGTCATGCCCATGACTCTATATGTCAAAACATTCCAGAGAGCTTCATGACCAAGGTCACCACTTCAGTCACGGCTTGGGAAGAAATGTCACCCCTGTGATAAGCATAGTTACGCCCGTGAACAATGAAAGAGAAAAATGGCAGGCACGATTTTTTGGTTGGTACAACGGCTAGTTTCTTATTTAATGCACCCCAACGGCTATATTCAGCCATGGGAGTATAAATGGAAGTAAGTTATGCATTAAGAAGAGAGGGAATGATAAGAAAAACAAAAGAATAGCATATACTTTGAATTTAATTCTTATTACAAGCTATTTGTATTTTCATACTTTGAGAACAAATCTATTCTCTATAAATATCTTTTTGCTCCTCATATTTGAGGAATAAAGATTTATAAGTGGTTCTCTCTGTAATCTTTACTCAAGTGAGCTTTGGGTAGTTCTGGGTTAAGAGTAGAACACTTGTAAGGGTTAGTTGTGTGAACCTCTAAAACACAAATTAAAAGGTTATTTGTGTGAGCCTGTAAAACACAATGTGTAGGTTGTTTGTGTGAGCCTGTAAAACACAAAGTGTAGGCTGTTTGTGTGAGCCTGTAAAACACAAGGAATTGGTTATTGTGTGAGCCATTAAAACACAAGGGATTTCTGGGTTAGGTGTGACCCATTGTGAGAAACACCAAAGTTGGGAGTGAGCTTGTGAAACTCCATTATAACACTTAGTGCGTTAGTAAAACTCCCAATTGCGATTGGGGAGAGGAGTAGGGTTTGTTAACACCCGAACCTCTATAACTCTATGTGTCAAATTTTCTCTATCCCTCCTAAAATTAATTGTTTATTTCCGCACTTTAAAGTTTAATTTTTAAAACTCCAATTCAACCCCCTTCTTGGCTTAATATCTGGGCAACAATTGGTATCAGAGCCTCGTCTAGCATCGAAGCTTAAAAAGCGCTAGTAAAGAGTAAGATATGGCCAGTGAAGGATTCCAAAGTCTTAAACCTTAATTTGATGGAGCTAATTATGCCCATTGGAAGTTTAGGATGGAGACATACTTGGATAGTGAAGGAATTGAAGTCTGGGATAGTGTATGAAAAGAATGGACACTACCAACCAGAAGAGGAGCTGATGGTGAAGAAGAAATCTTATCAAGAGATGATTGGACAGAGCCTCAAAGAAGAGCAAATTTAAAAAACAAGAAGGCAATGACCATCCTATCAAGCTCATTATCTATTGAAGAATGTGGGAGAATACAACACTGCTCAATAGCACATAGCATGTGGAAGACATTGGAGAACTATCATGAAGGAACTAAGCAAGTCAAATCCAAGAAAATTCAACTTCTAACCTCAGAATATGAGCTCTTCAAGATGAAATCAAATGAGTCAATCACTGACATGACCAACCGTCTTCTATCCATTATAAATGGAATGAGGAAACTTGGGAAGCATCTGAGTTTGGAAGATGTAAACAATAAAATCCTGAGAAGTCTTCCTCTTAAAGACTATGGTTCACGAGTTGCTGGCATAGAAGAAGCAAATGAAGATATGAGCATCATGAATACTAATGTGTTGATTGGCAAGCTTCTCACACATGAGATGGCAGTAAAGAGAGATAGAGAGCTTGAAGCAGAGCCAGAGAAAAGAAAACCCTTAGCACTCAAAGCCTCTACTTCAAAATCTCAAGAAGAAAGTGAAGATGATGAAGAAATGAGTGATGATGAAAATGAGGACATCGCTATGCTTTCAAAGAGATTAAAAAGAATCATTGAGAAGAAAATGAGCAATTCCAGAAAATTCAGGCAAAGAAACCTCAAACAAACTTCTAATGACACACATAGAAGTAAGGATGAGGTAAAATGCTATGAATGTGGAAAGAAATGATATATCAAACCAGAATGTCCAAGGCTCAAAAAGCATAAGAGCAAATACCAAAGAGACAATGGGGAGAAAGGTCATAAAGCTACATGGGATGACGAAAGCTCTTCAAGTGAAAAAGATGATAATGAAAGTGAAGAGGTCAACCTATGCTTCATGGCTATTGAGGATCACGTCTCAGATAATGTAAGATCACTACACCCATATTCCTTCAATAATGATAATAGTGATAATGATAGTAATAGTGATGATGATGATGATGATGATGAGCAAAGGCTTATAGAAGAATTAAATATAGAATTAGAGAAATATAGAAATAAATTTATTACTTATAGAAACAATATCTCTAATTTAAAAAATAAGATAGATGTTCTAGAAAAGAAAAACATAAAGCTTAAATCATCTAATGAATCTCTTCAAAAGTCATTAGATGAATACTCATCAAGACCCTCAATAGCTTCATTGTTAAAAGAAAATAATACTTTGAAAAATGAAGTTGAGGAACTTAGAAATTCCATTTCTAAATTTCACAAAGGTAAAGAGAGCTTAGATACTCTCATTGTATCTCAAAGATCACCCTTAATTAGACATGGTCTAGGTTTTAGGGACACATCATCATCTTCTAACAAAACAGTATTTGTTAAGTCTAAAGAACCTAACCTCTCCACACCTGTTAGAACTGCACCAAGAAATAAGAATGTTAAACCTTCTATACAGAAAAAGAATAATCATGCCTTTATATATAGGAAAAATGTATCTAGAAAAATGCAAATTAATCATGATTGAGCATGCCATTGTTCTCAAAATCAGTGTAATTGAAGTACGACATTCAAATACATTGTGAGACCAAAAAACAAGTTTAGACCTAAACAATGTAATTATTGTATGAAAATGGGTCACATAAATAAACATTACTGGATAAGGAAGGCTCATTGGGAACCTTCATATGCTAACCCCCAATGACCCAAACTCATTTGGGTACCTAAAAATCATACTTGATTTGTGATTCTATAGGTATGTCTCAAGTCCACAATAAACAAAAATGCATGGCTAGTAGACAGTGGATGCTCAAGGCATATGGCAGGAGACAAATAACTCTTCAATGAAATCAAAAGTATTGATGGAGGTAAAGTTACCTTTGGAAACAATGCAAAGGGTAAGGTAATTGGCATTGGTTCTATTGGTATTAATGGTACTAATTTTATTAAGGATGTCTTACTTGTTGATGGCTTGAAACATAACTTGCTAAGCGTAAGTCAATTATGTGATAAAGGAAACAAAGTAATATTAACTTCAAATGAATGTCTTGTAATCTCTATCGATGGTCAAGAAATATTTAAAGGAAATAGAGATATCAATACGTATATAATAAACTTACATGAACTATCTAACCATTCCTCTAAGTGTCTTATGACTACTAGTGATGAATCTTGGTTGTGGCATAGAAGACTTGGTCATGCTAACATGGACTTAATACAAAGTCTCAGCACAGGATTGCTAGTAAAAGGATTACCAAGAGTCAAATATGAAAAAGGGAGGACATGTGATCCTTGTCAGAGAGGAAAGCAACACAAGTCATCTTTCAAAGCAAAAAACATAGTAAGTACTTCAAAACCTCTTCAACTCTTGCATTTATACTTGTTTGGACCTACTAGAATTGCTAGCTTAGGAGGAAAAAATTATGCATTTGTCATCGTAGATGATTACTCTAGCTTTACTTGGGTAATCTTCTTAGCTCAAAAGAGTGATGCTTTTGAAAACTTCAAAAACTTTGCTAAAAGAATTCAAAATGAAAAAGGTTACTGCATTTCAAAAATAAGGAGTGATCATGGGAAAGAATTTGAAAATGAAAACTTTGAAATCTTTTGTCTTGAACATGGCATTTCACATAATTTCTCATCTCCTAGGACACCTCAACAAAATGGGGTAGTTGAAAGGAAAAATCGAACATTAATTGAAATGGCTAGAACAATGCTTAATGAATATGATTTGCCAACTTATTTTTGGGCAGAAGCCACAAACACTGCATGTTATATTACAAATCGAGTTTTCAAAAAACCTCTTTTAAACAAAACCTCATTTGAGCTATGGAATGGAAGAAAGCCCTTGATATCATACTTTAGAGTATTTGGATGCAAGTGTTTTATATTGAATACCAAGGAGAATCTTGGAAAATTTGCCTCTAAGTCTGCTGAAGGTATCTTTTTAGGATACTCTACAACCAGCAAAGCATACAGAGTATTTAATAAAAGATCATTATCGGTTGAAGAATCCATGCATGTTGTCTTTAATGAATCTAGTAGACTTGATCTTGTGAAAGCTAGTGCTCTTGATGATATTGTAGGTAATATGGAAAAACTTGTCATTGAAAATGGAAAAGAAGAAAACGATCAAGAAAATTTACTACCTCAAAATCAAGAACAAATGGAGCAAGAACTTCCAAAAGAATGGAGAATGACGAAAGATCATCCAAAAGAGCAAATAATTGGTGATCTATCAAGGGGAGTAAGTACTAGATCTCACTTCAAGCATTTAGTCACTGACATTGCTTTTATTTCACAAATTGAGCCTAAAAACACTGATGAGGCTCTTAATGATGAAAGTTGGATAATTGCCATGCAAGAGGAACTCAACCAATTTGAGAGAAATAAGGTATGGAACCTAGTTCCTAGACCCAAGAATCATCAAATCATAGGTAGCAAATGGGTATTTAGAAACAAATTAGATGAACAAGGGTTAATAACCAGGAATAAGGCAAGACTAGTCACAAAAGGATATAATCAGGAAGAAGGTATAGATTATGATGAAACTTATGCACCTGTAGCTAGATTAGAAGTTATAAGAATACTCTTAGCATACGCATGTCACATGAACTTCAAACTTTTTCAAATGGATGTCAAAAGTGCATTTCTAAACGGTTTTATAGGTGAAGAAGTGTTTGTAGAACAACCACCAGGTTTTGAAAGTTATGATTTGCCAAATCATGTTTTTAAACTTTCAAAAGCTTTGTACGGTTTAAAACAGGCTCTAATAGCTTGGTATGAAAGACTAAGTTCTTTTTTATTAGAAAATAACTTTACAAAGGGAAATGTTGACACTACACTATTCATTAAAAAGCATAAGCATGATATACTAATTGTTCAAATTTATGTTGATGATATAATATTTGGTTCTACTAATGAGCTGCTTTGTCAAGAATTTGCTAAGTGCATGAGTAGGGAATTTGAAATGAGCATGATGGGAGAACTTAAGTATTTCCTTGGTATACAAATAAAGCAAAGCAATGAGGGCATATTCATCAACCAATCCAAATATGCCAAAGACTTAATAAAAAAATTTGGTATGGAAGGATGCAAAAATGCCAAGACTCCTATGAGCACATCAACAAAATTGGATAAAGATGAAAAGGGTAAGAGCATTAATGAAAAGCTTTATAGAGGTATGATCGGATCACTTTTATATCTCACTGCTTCTAGACCCGATATTATGTATAGTGTTTGCTTATGTGCACGATTTCAGTCAAGTCCTATAGAATCTCATTTAAATGTTGTAAAAAGGATTTTAAGATATTTACATGGATCATTGCATCTAGGTTTATGGTATCCTAGGAATTCATCTTTTTATATTATAGGATATTCAGATGCAGACTATGCTGGTAGTCTTTTGGATAGGAAAAGTACTTCAGGTACTTGTCACTTCATTGGAGAATGTTTGGTTTCTTGGTTTAGCAAGAAACAAGTTTCAGTTGCTCTCTCAACTGCTGAAGCTGAATATGTAGCAGTTGGATGTTGTTGTACACAAATTCTTTGGATGAAACAACAACTTAAGGACTATGGACATGAGATGAACCATATACCTATAAAATGTGACAACACTAGTGCTATAAATCTTTCGAAGAATCCTATTCAACACTCTAGAAGCAAACATATTGACATTAGACACCACTTTATTAGAGATCATGTCCAATATGGAGATGTTGCATTAGAATTTATAAGCACAGAAAATCAATTAGCAGATATTTTCACTAAGTCTCTAAATGAGGAAAGATTTAATTTCATAAGAAGAGAACTTGATATGATTGATGGATTAACCTTGTGATTGCAAGAATATGAAATTTTAATTGTTGATCTTAAATCATATCACAAGTTATAAGATAGAAATTTTGATGAGAATTCATGTTTTAAGAAGTAGAATCTTTGTTGAAATGATTTAGTCTTGTAGAACTTAATTTGATGAAACCTTTAGGGGCGTCACGCCCGTGACACACATTCATGCCCATGACTTAAGTGGCCCAAAGAGGCAGTGTCGTTCACGACTTTGGTTCACGACATGCTTCACGGCTTCAAGTGGTGAAACTTATTTTCACCACTTGAGTCACGCCCGTGAAAATGGACTTTCACGCCAATGACGAATTTTCACTCCCGTGAACAATTACACCCTAAAACTCACAGAAGCTTTCACGCCTTGTGTCACGACTTGCTTCCCGGGCATAAGTAGTGAAATTCAACAGTTCACGCCCGTGACTATTTATTCACGCCCGTGACTATTTATTCACGCCAGTGATCTTCAAACATCACGCCTGTGAAGATATTCATGCCTTCATTCACGGGTGGGATACTCCTTCAGCAAACCGTGAACACGACCCTTCACGCCCATGAAACCATAATTCACGCCCGTGAATGTATCGAATATATAAGAGAACAGATGGTTACAACCTTCATTTCAACTCCTCATCTCCCAAAACCGCTCTCATTTACTCTCATTCATTAAGACATTGAAGATTCCGACCCCAAAGACTTGAAATTTCACTATAAGTACCACCAAAAGTTCGAATCTTCAGCAGAAATCATACATTTTAGGGTTTTACATCAAATTTTCTGTCAAAATTATTTTCAACTCCATCAACAACAAAGTTCTTCAAATATGGAGTCTTCTTCATCTAAGGGAAAGAGAAAGAAGTCCCATGCACCTAAGAGGTATTCATATTACCTCATGAACTGCATTCCGGAGAATTGCAATCCTCGGTATGCAACTTTGAAGAAGAGACCTCTTTTATCATCAAGGTCCTTCGATTGGCAGACAGTCCGTAGTCTCGGGCTTGAGATGGCTATGACAGAATAACTACAAGCCTGTCATCTCAAAGAGTTTGTTGAAATTCATCAGCCGACTCTGAGGGAGCCAACGCTGGAATTTTTCTGCACCTTGCAGGTTTCACCTACTGGAGTGGTGAAATTCCAACTCTGCAATAATCCTAACACCCTCAGTGCCATCACATTTGGAGAATTGTTCAACCTACCATATGATGGCATTCTAAATGAGACTGAGGTAGAATTCTTTGCTCCTCCAGCCTGGACACATTTTGGCACCGGTTGCAGCTGGGATGTCAAGAAAACTAAGAGCACACATCTCAGGACCCCAGTACACAGGTATTTGCATAGGTTCCTAACCTATAGCATTTTTGCTAGGGGAGAAAGTAATGGAATTATTAGGAAGTCAGAAACCTTCCTATTTGAGATGGCTCGCAGGGGAGTCACAGTGGCACTTTCTAGATGGTTTCCTAACCATCTTCTCTCCATTGCCACCAAGCCCACAGGAGATATCTTGATTGGGGCATATGTCACCCATATTGCAGTGAAGCTCAATTATTTGAATCTGGATGACCATCACTTCAACATCATTCTTGCACATCCTCGAGATAAGCTAGATGTCGAGTCGTTCATCAAGATGGGAGCGACTGTCAAAATCATTTTTCAGAATGATATCTTCTACCGCTTCATTGACACTGCTGGGGAAATTATCTGGGAAGATAATGACACGGAGGATTTTAAAGCAGGCCTCCAGGGAGTCCAGCAGAAAAAGAGGGCTCGAGTTGAGGAAGCACCTCCAGCAGTCGAGCAAGACATTGGACAGTCCTCAGCTTCCACACCATCCTTAGCACAGCAGGTGGTTGACCTCTTGGCACCACGTTTTGAGCAGCTGCAGAATTCTATGGATGAGAGGTTGGAAAACCTCAAACACTTCATGGAATCTCAGATGGACAGCCTTGAGGCTGAAGTAGCTAGGGTTCATGACAGGATGTCTGGCTAGGAGATAGGCTAGAGTGTAGCTAAATTTGATTGTTTTTAGCTTGTTTGTCATTTTTATGTTTGGTTGTGTAGGAAATCTTAAATTTTCTCAGTTTGTATCCTTTCCTTTATGATATATATATATATATATATATATATATATATATATATATATATATATATATCTATTTTTGTTTACTTCAATCTTCATATCATTTTTGATTGATGACAAAAGGGGGAGAAAACTAGCAATATATGATAGGTAATATATGATAAGGGAGAATGGTATCAAACTAGCAACATAAGAATTGTGAATTAAAAGTTAATCGACTTTGAAATGGATTAAAAAGATCTTGATTCAAAATTTCATATGCAAAGTATACAAATTGAGCTTTATATACCTTAGATACAACTTAAGTATACCTTGAATATACCTTAAAGCAAGTTACAAATATAAATATGCCATGATATACCTTAAATATACCTTACATATACTTTATGTCTTGAAAAGGAATTATGGTATGAATTGGATATACTTCTCATATAACTTGCATATACTTAAAGTTTATTTAAAAAGCTACATCATTATCTACTATTCTTGCACATGATAAATTTTTTATCCTAAGTATATTTTGAGGGGGAGACTTCTCAAAATCACATATTGCTAGATTATTTATCACCATCACAAAGGGGGAGATTGTTAAACCTTGAGGGGTATTTTCCGTCATTTTGATGATAACAAATAATATAGTAATATTGTATTTAACATACTTGTTTTTGTAAGTATATTATACAGGACATGAATTAAGATAGCAAGAATGGAGAATTGGAAGAATAATCCTTAAGAAACAAAATTCAAGTAGTAGCATGTTCACTGCCGTGACTCTAGGAGTCACTCCCGTGAAGGAAGCTAACCGTTACCAAAACCAACATTTGAAGTTCACGGCCATGAAGGAAAAATAAACTGTGAAGTAAGCATTTCAGTCACCCCCGTGAATAAAAGTGTCACCCCCATGAAGATTCATGCAATTTCATCCAGAGAGCTTCACGACCAGAGTCACCACTTGGATAACGGCTGGGAAGATTGTCACGCCCGTGAATGAGTATGTCACGCCCATGACTCTATATGTCAAAACATTCCAGAGAGATTCACAACCAAGGTCACCACTTCAGTCATGGCTTGGGAAGAAATGTCACCCCCGTGACAAGTATTATCACGCCCGTGAACAATGAAAGAGAAAAATGTCAGGCGCGAGTTTTTGGTTGGTACAACGGCTAGTTTCTTATTTAATGCACCCCAACAGCTATATTCAGCCATGGGAGTATAAATGGAAGTTAGTTATGCATTAAGAAGAGAGGGAATGATAAGAAAAACAAAAGAATAGCATATACTTCGAATTTAATTCTTATTACAAGCTATTTGTATTTTCATACTTTGAGAACAAATCTATTCTCTGTAAAAATTTTTTTGCTCCTCATATTTGAGCAACAAAGATTTATAAGTGGTTCTCTCTGTAATTTTTACTCAAGTGAGCTTTAGGTAGTTCTGGGTTAAGAGTAGAACACTTGTAAGGGTTAGTTGTGTGAACCTCCAAAACACAAATTAAAAGGTTATTTGTGTGAGCCTGTAAAACACAAAGTGTAGGTTGTTTGTGTGGGCCTGTAAAACACAAAGTGTAGGTTGTTTGTGTGAGCCTGTAAAACACAAGGAATTGGTTATTGTGTGAGCCATTAAAACACAAGGGATTTCTGGGTTAGGTGTGAGCCATTGTGAGAAACACCAAAGTTGGGAGTAAGCTTGTGAAACTCCATTGTAACACTTAGTATGTTAGTGAAACTCCCAATTGCGATTGGGGAGAGGAGTAGGGTTTGTTAACACCCGAACCTCTATAACTTTGTGTGTCAAATTTTCTCTATCCCTCCTAAAATTAATTGTTTATTTCTGCACCTTAAAGTTTAATTTTAAAACTCCAATTCAACCCCCCTTCTTGGCTTAATATCTGGGCAACACTGATTATGCTGGAAGTCTTTTAGATAGAAAAAGTACTCCAGGTACTTGTCAGTTCATTGGAGAATGCTTAGTTTCTTGGTTAAGCAAGAAACAAGTTTTAGTTGCTCTTTCTACCGCTGAAGCGGAGTATGTAGCAGCAGATTGTTGTTGTACACAAATCCTTTGGATGAAACAACAACTTAAGGATTATGGTCATAGTATGGACCATATACCTATTAGATTTGACAATACAAGTGCTATAAATCTATCTAAGAATCCCATTCAACATTCTAGAAGTAAGCATATTGACATTAGACACCATTTTATTAGAGATCGTGTTCAATATGGAGATGTTGTATTGGAATTTATAAGCACAGACAATCAATTGGTAGATATCTTCACTAAGTCTCTAAATGAGGAAAGATTTAATTTCATAAGAAGAGAGCTTGGTATGATTGATGGATTAACTTTGTGATTGCCAAAATTGTCAAACCTTGATTGATAATCTTGTGTTTTCTGTCTCATCTTACTAGAAATAAGGTAGTTAATTTGATGGAAATATATGTTATAAGGGGATAGAAGCTCATTTGAAATGCTTTAGTCTTATTTTAGACTTAATTTTATTTGATGAGGTTTTTAGGCAAATTCACGCCCGTGACATATATTCATGACCGTGAACTAAATCGCCAAAAGAACCAGTAGGTTTCACGACTTGGTTCATGACATGTTTCATGGTTGAAGGTAGTGAAGACTATGTTTAACGACCATAACCTTTTTCAATCACTCCCATGAAACCCTTTGTTCATGCCCGTGATGCTTTTTCACGACCGTGAATATTTCCACCAAAAACTTACAGAAGCATTCACATTTTGTGTCACGTTTTGTTTCACAATCACAAGTAGTGAAGTTTGTACTTCACGCCCGTGACTCGTCTGTCACCACTGTGATAGTTCATCATTCACTCCTGTTACCTTTAATTTTCACGACCGTGAATAATTTAACCTATCTCTTCATGGGTAGAGTGTCTCTTCAGCAAACTGTGAACATGACACTTCACACCCGTGACTTAGTTTTTCACGCCCGTGAAGATGTCAGCTATATAACATTTTTGTTGTTATTTCTCTCATTCCAACTCTCCAACTTCTCTTAACTTCTCTCATTTATCACCATTGAATATTATTTTGAAGATTTTGGCCCCTTAGCAACTCATTCCATCTATAAATATCTTCAAAAACCATTTCCATCATTAGAAATCAAACATCTTAAGTTTTACTCCAAAAAAATTCCATCAGATTTTTCACTCTTCAAAAGTTCATTTTTCAATCAAAATGGAAACCGGCTCCTCCAAGGGTACAAGAAAGAAGTCTCATGCTCCAAGAAGGTACAT
The DNA here is from genome assembly GCA_023653625.1 of Triadica sebifera. NCBI lineage: Eukaryota > Viridiplantae > Streptophyta > Magnoliopsida > Malpighiales > Euphorbiaceae > Triadica > Triadica sebifera. The sequence continues at coordinate 43,361,575 of CM042893.1, read as the reverse complement.
CGATTACCTTCTAAACATTATTTCGGAGCATTGTCATCCTAGATATTCAGTTCCCAAGAAAAGGCCACTCCTTTCCTCTCGATCATTTGAGTGGCAAACCATTCGTACACTCGGCCTCGAGACAAGCATGACAAAAGAACTCCAGGATTTTCATCTAAAAGACTTCATTGATATCCATTAACCAACACTGAGGAAACCAACTCTGAAATTCCTGAGCACCCTGCAAGTCTCTCCTACCAGCACAGTGAAATTCCAAATTTGCAAGCATCCGAACACCCTCTCTACCACAGAGTTTGAAGACATGCTCAACCTTCCCTCTGTAGGTATCCTGAATGAGAGTGAAGTGGAGTTCTATGCTACTCAGACATGGACTCACTTCGGGCTTGACTGCAGCTGGGACGTCAAGAAGACGAAGAGCACCCAGCTTCGATCCCCAGTGCACAAGTACTTGCATAGGTTTCTCACCTATAGCATTTTTTCCAGAGGAGACAGCAATGGATCGATCAGGAAGTCAGAGCTCTTTCTCTTGGAGATGGCCCGAAGAGGCCTAACAGTGGCTTTATCTCGATTGTTTGCAAACCATCTTTTGTCAATTGCCACCAAGCCCTTTGGAGACATTTTGATTGGTGGGTACGTGACTCACATCGCCATCAAGCTATGATACTTGAAGCTAGAGGAACACCACTTAAAACTCATACCAGCACATCCTCTAGACCGACTAGATGTCGAGTCCTTCATCAAAATGGGAGCGGCTGTTCGTATAGTATTTGAGAACAACATCTACTATTGCTTCACCAACACTGCTGGTGAGATCATTTGGGAGGACAAGGACTCGGATGACTTCAAAATTGGCCTCCAAGGAATCCAACAGAGGAAGAGAGTTTGATTTGAGGTGGCACCTCCAGAGGTTAAGCAAGAAATTGGACAATCCTCTACCTCCACACCAAACTTGGCTCAGCAAGTGGCTGACCTCTTGGCACCACGGTTTGAGCAATTGCAGGCTTCGATGGATGGGAGGTTAGAGAACTCAAGGATTTCATGGAGTCTCGCATGGAGAGCCTCGAGGCGAACGTAGCTCGCCTTAGAGAGAGGATTTTCGGCTAGAGTTTATGTTAGCTCTGTTATTTTCTAGCTTTTTTGTTGTAGCAATTTCTAATTTTCTTTTAGAATTTCAATTACTTTTGTATTTGTTTTTTTCTACATTAATATATTTTCTTTTGTTTTCCATTATGTTTTATCTTTTTGTTATTCTTTTTGTTGATGACAAAAGGGGGAGAACCTAACAATATATTGTTTAAAGTTAAAAGCAATACTTATTTTGAATCAAATGAATATGCAAGTACGCAAATGAGCTTCATATACCTTAAATATACCTTAAGTATACTTTGCATATACCTTGATGCAAGTTACATGAATGAATATGCACTTGATATACTCTTCATATACCTTAAATATACTTGGAATAAATATAACTTGCTTTAAGGAAAAATTTTGGTATACATTGGATATACCTTGCATATAACTTGCATATACTTAAAACTAGGAAGCATATTTTGATGCAACACTTCATCATTCTTTACAATTCTTGCACTTCAGCATTTTTTTTATCATAAGCATCTTTTGAGGGGGAGACTTCTCAAAAACACATATTGCTAGATTATTTGTCACCATCAAAAAGGGAGAGATTGTTGAACCTTGAGGGGTATTTCCGTCATTTTGATGCTAACAAATAAAATAATAATAATGTATTTAACATACTTGTTTTCTAAGTTTGTTGAACAGGGTATGGACTATGATAGCAAGAATGGAGAATGGAAGACTAATCTTAAAAAGATAAAAAATGAAGAAATAGCATGTTCACGCCTGTGACCTTATATGTCACGCTTGTGATGAAGCTTAGCGCCAACTATCCAATATTTAAAGTTCACGGCCATGAAGAATGATAGCAACCGTAAATGATTATATCAAGCAAGCCTGTAAAAGAAAGTCACGCCCATGAAAAGACATGACAAATTCTTGCAGAGAGCTTCACAGCCAGAGTCACCACTTGGACCATGGCTAGGAAGGTTGTTCACACCCGTGAAGATATAATGTCACGCCCATGATCAAACACTTCAAATCCTTTCAGAATGCTTCACAGCCATAGTCACCACTCAAGTCACGACTTGGAAGAACAGTCACGACCGTGACAACCATAATCACATCCGTGAAAGAGGAAAGCGAAACATATCAGGCGCAAAAATAAGAGTTGGTGCAACGGCTATTTCCGCATTAAATGCAATCAAATGGCTATAATTCGCCATGGAAGTATAAATGCAAGTCATTTATGAATCCAAAACAAGAGAATAGCTAATACTTCGAATCAAAATCTTGTTGTAAGCCATTTGTGCATTTAATATTTTCAAAACAAACATTTATTATCTGTGAAAATCTTTTTGCTCATCATTCTCTTAGCATTAAAGATTTGTAAGTGTTTCTCTCTGTAATCATCTACTCAATTGAGTTTGGGTATTTTGGGGTTAAGAGTAGAACACTTGTAAGGGTTATTTGTGTGAGCCTTTAAAACATAAGGAATTGGTTATTTGTGTGAGCCTTTAAAACACAAGGAATTGGTTTATTGTGTGAGCCATTAAAATACAAGGGAATTTTTGGTTAGGTGTGATCCATTGTGAAAAACACCATAGTTGGGAGTGAGCTTGTAAAACTTCATTGTAACACTTAGAGTGTTAGTGAAACTCCCAATTGAGATTGGGGAGAGGAGTTAGGTTTGTTAACACCCGAACCTCTATAAAAATTCTTGTGTCTTATCTTTCTATCCTACTCATCTTAACTTTTCTTTCCGCACTTAAAAGTTAAAATTTTTGATATCCAATTCAACCCCCCTTTTTGGTTCAATATCTAGGCAACAATAGCAATACAAATAGATATAGTTAGTGAGAAGGGTCGCTTAAGCTCGAGTTAGAGTGCTCAGTTACACTATCCGCATCCAGGTAGTCTAGGTCTAGAGTATTGGGCAAAAAAATAGTAAATTGAAATGCTGAATGAAATGAATTATGCTAATGCATGTTATAGGAAATTGTAATACAATATACAAAAATTACAAAGCAGAACATAGTAAAGTGTAATGTTGGACACAATGCCATTATAACCAATAATACAAAAATTAAATCAAAACTATGAAAACTGAATATAGTTATATCCTAGAAAAAGAATGTGGAAACCTATAATCAGGCATATGGAACAAATTGTTAGGTACTTGTGTTATATGTTATAATTATTACATACAAATGATGATGATGTGATCATACTTATGTGATATATGTCATGATTGTACTATAATCCAATCAAGTCAACATTAATTAAGCATGATATTATGAGATGACATTGTAAGCGTACAAGTAAATACTCAAATGTGAATAATGTGTTATGTTATGAATGCATGCTAGAATTTTAATGCTTATATATACCACTAAGCTTTCAATAGCTTAGCGTGTGAGTTTTCCTACATGCAGGCTTGGAGCCAGTAAATAATTGAGTTGATGAGAAGAGAAGACTAAGCCAGTCAGAGTTGACCTATGTTGGGTCTATTCCTTTGTTTCATTCATTTGTTATTCATCATGATATGGGATAGAGACAAATATTTAGAGCATGTTTTAATAAGGACATGTAATTGAGTTTTATTTATTATTAATAAAGATAGATTTTATCATAAGGGTGGGATGTTGCCCAAACGAGTCATTTATTCTATTTATGGTTATTATTCAAATACAAATGAGTATTTATATAGTAAATAAGATATGGTTATTATAAAGATACATGTTATACAGATACAGTAATATAAGTGAGAAAAAGTTTTAATTTAGAATAGAATTATATATATTTAGTCATATGACATCCATCTATATAATGAGGATGCTCTACTGTACAGAGGGGGTTACACTGGGCATCCTTAATTTTAATGAAAAATAGAAGAGAGGGAAAGAACTAGTGATGGGTTTGTGAGATTTGGTGTTAATTTGAAGAAAACATGAGAAATTAAAAAGTAATTTGAAGTTAGGTTTTGGGAATAGTCGAGAGAAGAATGGAGATGAAGAAGAAAATTTGAGGGAGAAATGATAGTCGTGATACCTGTACTATTTAAAGAATACATGATCAGCACGGTGAAAAAAACTAAGTGTCACACATGTGAGGAAGTCCTCATGTCCATGACACTTTAATTACCTTATGGTGTCACGTGCATAAGGCAATCCTCAGATGTGTGACACCTCCCTGCCTTTCAAATACGTCTCAGTTCCTCTTTTATCACCTTTTCTCTTTTGTATATTCCTAAACATCAATTAGACTTAAAATTCAAATTGAAACTTAAAAATTGAAACAAAAATGAAAATTGAAGCTAACAAACTAAAAATAATAGAAAGAACTTGAATTGCCTGCCAAGAAGCGCCACATTTATTGTCTAGGCAAGACATTGCTATCTAAGGTCCTTTTAAGGTGGGTGGAAAGTCATTCAAAAATGCTCGTCCACTTCTGTATTTCTCACAATTTCATCATACTCATTTACATTTGAGTTCCCTTCAGAGACAAAATTTTAACCATAAATAAGAAAAAAACACTGATTCACAATAGGTAAAGTTGAAAAGTTAGATACTTCAATTTCTCTAGTCTCACCCAATATAGACATTATTATTATTATTATTATTATTATTATTATTATTATTATTATTATTATTATTATTATTATTATTATTATTATTATTATTATTATTATTATTATCCTCATATATTTACTTATCTAGTCATTTTAAATTTTTTTACCAAAAATACAATTTAATTATTTGGTCTAATTTATTCAAATTTATCATGCTATCAATTTAATTTATTTTAATTTCTAATTTAATCATTTATTCCATTTATTTTAATCTTTATTATCTATTATATTTTTCCTATTTATACCACATACTTATTTTAATTAAATCCTAATTAATGGGCGTTACATAATATCACAAGAAAAATTACTCGGGAGGAGTCACGGGCCTGTGTAAGCCCACTGGCTAGTTAAGCCAACTGGGTCTGCCCAGCGGTAGGCCCATACAGGCTGCGCTACATACTAGGGCTATGCTTCGCACACAGCCCTAGCGTTTGGCCATTTATGTCCTTAATTAGGCCATTAGTGAAATTGACTTTTATTTTCTATAATTTTAATTTTTGATCTCTTTTTGAATATGATTCAAGTAGAGAAAAACATCAAATGGAAGAAAAGAGAAATAAAAATTATTTTTGGTGAAAAATAATTTTTAGACAAATAATTCTCTTAATAATATATTTATGGCTAGTACTTTGAATATTGTTCAAACAATTTCTTTTTAATAGTTTCTTCTTCGTATCTTTATGTGGATTATCATTAGAGACATCCTGGTATGGATTTTTAGGGTTTGATACAACCCAACAAGGTGAAGATTTGAATAATAAATTAATAAATTGTAATATATAATTTCTAACCTCTACATTTGATAAATTAGTTTTAATGGCACAAGCAAGATCTTTTTATTTCGGATTATGAAAAATTTTATTTTTCTATTGTGTTTATGAATAAGATTTACCTTCAAATCCCAACATTGATATCAGAGCCCCTTTGTATGTATTAAAATTAATTTTAATTGAAAGTGCAATGAAATTGTACAATTTTGATGGTTTTGGATCAATAGGTTTGAAAAATTGAAATTAATTTGTAAATTTATTTTACACATTTTTATTTCTTTGATATGATTGTGGAATGATTAAATATGATCATTTTGATTGAAAAATAATTTGAATATTATTCAAATAATTAATTTTTAATTTATTTAAAAAATACTGAAATTTGCATTATTTATGAACATATGTTGTTGTTTGGGTTAATTGATGGGGTTGTTTATATTTTTCTTATAATTTAATTATAAAAAAATTATTTATACATATTGAGAATGTGTTTAAGCCTCCGGAATATCCAATAATTAATAAAAAAAATTTAATTAATTTTTAAATAAACATAAAAATTGGACTGTTTTGGCATATCCGATAGAATTGTTTTATTTGATATTTTTGTATGTGATTATTTTGTATCCATCACCTTAAAATAATTTTTATGTGATTAAAAATATATTATTTTGATGTTAGATGCATGAAAAATTATTTTTCTCGAATTTAAAATTTTAAAAAAACTTTAGATGTCGAATGAGTCGTTTTGAGTATATAGGTGCATTGGTTCATTTGACTTAGTAATTTTGGCTTGTGTCAAAAATATTTCGATAAACTTGAGATGACCTAAAGATACTTACAATGATGATTTGAGTGGAAAGTTTTGGAATTTTTGGAAATTAATTTTAAATTAATTTAAATTGAGCAATGGTAATTATATTATAACTAGAAATTGCTATTCATATTAAAATTAAATTGTTTAATTTTGATATCACAATAAATTGATTTTAAGGTGAATTAATTTTTAAAATATGGAATTTAATTTAATTTGATTAAATATTAAATTCCACATAAAAATGACATATAAAATTAAATTAACCGAAACAAAACAAGTAGGTAATTTCGGTTAAAACATTGAATCGATTTTCAAATTAAAATCCAAAATTGTAATTTTTATTTTATACATTAGAGAATACATGTTAGGGGTGTATAGAAAGACATGATGGATGATTATGGACTTAGGTACAATGTGATTGAGCATGCATAATATTGTTTTATTTTATGATAAATAGGGTCTGGATGTCTCTGCCTCTCTATCTTCCTCTTGTATTTCTGTTCTCAACTTACTCCCCTAAAATGTAAATTGAGGTTTTCTAAACTTTGATATATGTAATTAGATTACATAGGATTATGATAGAATGAAGATACAAAGGAGCGAAAAACAAATGAGGTGGTGCCATAAGACAAAAAGACTTAGAAATAGGAATTTAATTTCTATTTTTAGTTGTAAATTCATGTATAAACCTAGGTAAGACCTAATCAATCTCTCTTTGGCTCCAGAGAGTGATTTTAGTATGTCCATAGTCATTCCATTTAGTTAATGTAACTATCTTGATATATCCATGTGATGAATGTATGATATATAAAAACATGAAATAATAATATGATAAGACTTAACAAAGAAACCATTTGCTATGAATTTGGCCCTTAAAAGGGTTATTTATATGTCCCCTAATCATATAAGGGTTGGATATAAATTTTCCATGCTTAAGAGTTCTATTCAAATAGAAAATCTGTTAGAGAGGTGTCCTAAAGGCAATTACCTTAGGCACATGACGTACTCATTTATTATTAATAAAAGACATTTTCATTATATGGTATTCATTAAATATGAATTGATATAGATCTTAAACTGTTTAATGAATTCCTTGGTATATAACATAGCATAAAGGAATTCATGATGAGATCATGATGATGAGATTCCTATCATGTGTAATTGTGGTTATACCCAAATTATCCCTAGTCATAGGATTAACAAGATGGGACACTGTTAATCCAAATAGACTAGTAGATGATATACTCCTTGACTAGGTCAAGCAGCTGATCTCATAAGCTAAAGACATGAGATGTTTAGAGTTAACATGTGGATACTTGCTAAGAGTAGCAAGTACATTGGATGACCTACTATGAGACAATTACATAGACATCTATTCAGTATCAGTGATTGTCTCATCATAGCAATGGTGCAAGTATCTTTAGACTTGAGATACTCAAGGTTATCTTGGATACTAAATCTTATACTTTGACTTCATTCCTTGTTGCCTCTTAAGAGGTTGTTCATAGGGTGGTGATTGGGTATAGCATGAGGTATTCGAAGGTGGTTGAGTAGTCAACAAAAGGTTCACCATTCCTGATATAAAGAGAGTATACCTATGGCCTCTTATAGAGATCGTTACTCAGAAATCCTTGGCCAAGGTGGACATGTCTTAAAGAAAGTCTTCAAAGACATTTGATTAGGGTAATGAGTTTCATAGATAAGAACTAATATCATTTAGACTAGATGTGATGTAGTCAGTCTAGTAGGAGCTAACACACAGACCATGCTCTGAACTAAATGTGGTATAGTTTGGTGAAAGGATAAATTGCATGATAATTGTCTATGGAAGGGTTTATAATTAGACCACTGACTTTTCAGTTAATTGGGGGTCATGATGTATTGCTAGATAACGCTCATGATCTACTCGAAATCATATGATGATTTGAGCTGCCAACATAACTAGGAACCTAATGGGTCACACGCATAGACAGAATGAAGGAAATATAAAATGAGCCTTAGATTGGATCCAAGACATAAGAGAGAGAAACAATTTGGCCATGCACCATGTTCCATGCTCGTGACAAAGGGGAGTCATGGTTGTGACACTACTATTCACTGTTGTGAAAGCCCTGATATCAGCTTTTACGATTTAGGTTTTTCTATTTCGAATGGAATTCCTATGCATAGGTTACGTATGTCCAATCATAATATAATTAGAGGACCTATAAATAACCCATTTAAGGGCCAAATTCATAGCTGCAAGTTTGAGGAATAAAATTTATTCTCTCTTCTTCTTCTCTTTCAAGTTGAAACACCATAGTTAGTACTTTGGTGCTTTGACACTCCATCTCCCATTGAGGTTGTTTCTTCCGTTTCTTTGCATGGATTACCGTTAGAGAAAATCTAGCCTTGGATTGTTGCGGTTTGCAACAACCCAACTTGAAGGAAAGACTCACAAACTTTGAAGATTGAAAAGAAACAAATAAGGTAATCAACTTCTTCCATATTAATGGTATGATTCGATTTTAATGTTCATAGGGCGTTCCATTTTTTTTGGGTTCAATTAATTTTAATTTTCCATTGTGCCATATATTTGATGCATGTTAAGAACCCAACAAAACCTAAAATTGCAAAGGCTAATATCGGGGCCATCTCGCTCGTGACTAATGTGTCACGACCGTGACTCTCATGTTGTCGTGCCTATGACCCATGATGTTTGGTCAAATTGTTTCTCTCTCATGTCTTGGATCCAATCTAAGGCCCATTTCATATTTCCTTCATTTCTTCTATGCATATGACCCATTGGGTTCTTGGCTACATTGGTTGCTCAAATCATCACATAATTTTGAGTAGATCAGGTATCTAGCAACACATCATGACCCCCAATTAACTGAAATATCCTTGTTTTGACTATAAACCATTCCATAGACAATTACCATGCAATACGTCCTTTCACCATATTATACCTCATTTGGTTTAGAGCATGCACTATGTGTCTACTCCTACTAGATTGACTACATCACATCTAGTCCAAATGATACTAGTTGTTGTTTATGAGACTCATGACTCTAATAAACATGTCCTTAAATACCTTTTTAATACTTTTCCACCTCGCCCAATGATTTCTAAGTAATGATCTCTACAAGAGGCCATATGTATACTCTCCTTCTATCAGGAGTGGTGAATTCTTTATTGACTACTCAACTACCTTTAAATACCTCATATTATATCCAATCACCACCCTATGAGCAACCTCTAAGAGGCAACAAGGAATGGAGTCAAAGTTTAGGATTCAATATCCAAGATAACCTCTAAGAATACTTGCATCATTGCTATGATGAGACTATCACTAACATTGAATATATATCCATGTGATTGTCCTATAGTAGGTCATCTAATATACTTGGCTACTCTAGCAAGCATCAACATGTTAACTCTAAACATCATATGTCTTCAACTTATGAGATCAACTACTTAACCTAGTCAATGAGTATAACATGTACTAGTTTATCCGGATTAACAATGTCACATCTTGTTAATCTTATACTAGGGATAATTCAGGTATAAACATAATTGCATATGATAAGAATCTCATCATGATTTTCTTTATATTGTATTACATACTAAGGACTTCATTAAACGGTTTAAGATTTATATCAATTCATGTACAATGAATACCATATAATGAAAATGACTTTTATTAATAATAAATAAGTACATCAAGTGCATAAAGTGCCTAAGGTGATTGCTTTTATGGCACCTGTCTAATATTATAGTCCTTGATTGGGTCAAACAAATGATCTCATATACTTGCCTAATGGCTATCCTAGTAATCCAATAGAAGGATCACCCTTATCATATCTGTCATGGAATTGCTCCTCAGAACATTTATTTTTCTTTTTCTGCTTCCTCTACTTTCTGTTCCAGTCTTCAGCTTCATCTATTATGTGATCTGCATAAAAGTCATCACAATCCCATATATCAAAGTAATTGTGATTACCATTATGAGATTTGTAGATTGGTTGAGCAGAATTGGAAAAAGCATGGATAGGGATGTTTTCCCTTGGTAGAAAGGATGCATCATGAACTGAGTTGAAAACTCTACTGGTGCTCCAAACTGAGCTTCATTCTCCTCAGGAGAGAAAAACTGTGTTTCAACTGTGCCATCCTTATGCTTAATAAACAAAGGCTTTATAGAACTATCAGGTTGGTTCTTCTGATGAAGAAGTTCATAATTAGTCAACCAAGAGTGAGGAAAGATCTGAAGAAGATCTTCCTTGTTCAGCTGCTTTGGGATCTGAACGACCTTTGGAACTTGGGTAGAGTCAACTGTGATGCTCAAAACGTCAGAAGATGCTGGAATACAAAGATCCATAGCATGATTTTGGACTCTGTAAATCATTTGGTAATGCAAAGTAGCAATATCTATAGTTGCTACGTTATTGACTCCAGTAATTTGTACTTGTACCTTTAATGTTGAAAACGTATGAGGATCCTGCAACCTCATATTAAATTTGGGGTAGAAAGTACACAGCACAATGCCAGCATTCAGAGTAGTCTGAATTATTCCAATAACAGCATGTTGATATTCCAAGAATCGAGTGTCCAGGAGTGTTATACGAGCCACTACTGGTAAACCCTTTGTGCCATGGTAGGTAAGAGCAAACCTAATTGCTCCAAAATGGATATGAGAATACCCATGACTTCTCCACTGAGCAGGAAACTCAGAAGGAATTTCCAAAGTGATAAACTGTTCTTCTCCAGTTCCTTGGATAGGACACTGGTCAAAGGAGGAAGACTGTACATACTCCTTTATAGAAGAAGGCTTTTGTCTAATCAGGGATTTTATGGAAGTAGTGAAAGTGGACTTATGTTTTTGGAAAGTATTGTACGAATATAGAAATGGAAGGTTGGTTTCCTGAACTTTCTGATCTTCAGAAAGGAAAGAGAGTTCATAAAGATGAGAAAGAGATTTAGAAGTAGAAGAAGAAGGTTGAAGAGATAAAGAAGAAGAGGATGATGAATGACTTAGCTTAGTAAGATCTGTCAGGATGGTGAAAGGTTCCTCTCCACTGCTTATCAAACTAATAGTAAACCAATATAGTCTCTATGGCTCTGATACTAATAGGGGTATGGATGAGCCAGCCTAATCCTTACTGGTACGTGGCATTGTTAAGTCAATCTCACAACGGGATGGTTACCGTCCTTTGTCCCAATAGAGCACAGAGTCTGGTATTCCAGCCTATATACCTAATAAGAACTAGATTAACTCACCATAAGAATGAAACTCACTAGAGAAGTCAGGAATCAAGAAACATGGTACGACTATCCTGAAGGCACACTCTTTGGCCACTAGTAGGACTGTCTTGTTATGTATTCTCAACTTCTGAAACCTAAGAATAACTTTCATTAACTAATGGCTAACTTTGAACGATCAAAGAGACTGTGTGTATTGGCTACTATTAGCTGACTAGCAGCTTAGAGGAGAGAGAGTTTAAACAAACATATTGTTTATTGCAAACTCGGGTAATTACATCCTGCCTCTTCCAACTAATGGAAGAGCTATTTATAATACTTAGGCAGTGGCATATGACATCACTGCTTACATATGCAAAGATTCCTAAATAGTACTTAATAATGCAAGCACTATTTTACAATGACATAAAGGAAAAGTAAACATGACACAAAGTAAAGTAAATAGTAACACACACTTATTAAAGTTACTATCACATCTACTTTATCACAAACATACAAACTAAGTGGGAGACAACCAACAAACATATATTATTACTTATGGATAGGCTCGTGTGATGGGACATGTTCAAGTCTTCTAGAGACGGTTCTGGACTTCTTTTGGGCCAATCATCTATGTCATCTGGTTCCCCAGGGATAATGGGCTGAGGCCAATGTCTTCTGGGCCAAAGTGGTTCTGGTGGAGGATCCCAACATCTTGCATTAGAATTCCAATATTGTGAATGAGTAAAGTCCATGTCCTCATCTGTGTTGAACATAGATCTTTCAGGTGTTGGATTGGGCCTTGAGCTAGAACTTGCTTGTGACCTTGGAACTGTGATGGAAATGGCATCTTCATAGGGCCTGTAAAAAGGATCATCTTGAGAATTTGGATCAAAAACTTGTTCTTCATCTTCCTCTCCGAGTCTGGGCTTTATAATTGGGGGCCATGGAAACATTTTTATTCTGTTGCATGGATCTGGTCCAATGGCTGTAAAACTGATAGATGAAAGATGATGAAAATTATTATCAATCCTTAATTCTCTGAGAAGAGATGCCTTTATATCTTCTTGATTTGCTGGGTCTTCAATGCAATGAACTTGCCATATTCTGCATCTGGTAAGAGTAACAATTCTGGAAGTTCCTGCAACTGTTGTGTAAGACCTGTGAAACATAAAAATACCTATAATATAGTGTAGAACACTATTTGGACTTGAGTTCTGAAGAATAAGATCTGTAAACTGCTGCTTCCAAAAAGAGAAAGGCTGAAACCAAGTTAAAAACTTGATTTGTGGTGTTTGAATAGTTATCGATGAATGCGAGCATTCTGATCAGCTCGATTTGGACTACATGGTAATATAATGTCGATTGACACCATAAGTACCATAACTGTTCAGGGAACTTATATGCTGGAGTAAGCCTGTAGATCATCACCCAAGGATACTCAGATGGGCAATAGACAATCCTTTTGGGACTGCCTATCTTATCTGGAAAAAGAATCATGTATGTGAATAACATGTTTTGTGCAAAGCTTCTTATTTTCTTGAGATAAGTTCTTAGACATCCAGGAGGAGTGTCTCCAAGGAAATCATATGGAGGTGGAGTTGGAGTGCTGGAAGGTGAGCTTGAGCTAGGTGAAGCCATATAAATTAGTGAAATCTCTAAAGAAGAGGATATGAGATCTATCAATGGAGGTGGTCTGGATAAGAAATCTGGGATCAAGTTCTTATCTCCTTTTATATGCTACACATCAAAACTGTATCTACTGAACCATTCTTTACAGCGCAATAGCTGTGGGTGTGGAATAGTATTTTGTCTAAAATCTAGCATCTTTGGAAAGGACGAACAGTCCATGACAACTGTAAAGTGATGTCCTATCAGATGAAATTCAAACTTTTTTATTCCATACTTCACTGGTAGTATTTCTTTGAACGTAGAATGGTAATGCAGTTCACTATCTTTGAAATGACCACTGGCATATCCACAAACTTATTTCTTATCTCCAATAATCTCGAATAATACTATTCCCCAATGTTCATCAGACGCATTAGTCTGAAGCAATCTTTTCCCTGTGGAGGGAATTTGTAGCGCTCACTTACCCTACTAATCGCTAATAGGATATGGAAGTGCTACTAAGCTCATTTAATTTAAAACCAACGCTCAATTTTGTATAAATATTTTTTTTTTCAATTTAAATATATATCTAGTGATGGGAATATTGTGATTCAAAATAACTTATTCATTAAACCATGATATTTAAAAATATAACTACAATAATTCTAGATATATATAATTACCAAATCCATTACTTATAAATATTACAAGCCACAAATTTACATCAACAAAATTCTTAAAACTTAATTTTTACAACATCATTATCAAAACATACAAAAAGAACTAGACTGCTGCAATCTGATCTTGGGGTTCCCTCTTCTTCGGTCGCCCTATCGGAACAGCTACTTCTATTTATCTGTGCGTGAAACACACGCGCTAAGCTACTAGCTTAGTGGTACGTTTGGCAACTATCAATCATTACATAAATAATTCTAAAATAAAATTTTAGAAACTACAATTAACCTATTTAGCATGCCAAATATTCAATTAATAATAAACTATTTTCTTCATGCAAAAATATTTAATTCATGAATTATGATATTTTATTCATTAAGCATGCTTGAAATTTTAACAATACAAGATATAAAATTTACAATATGAATTTCATACTTCACATTTTTTTTTCTGTTATTTATTTAATAGCCCACGACATCTTAGACCGGAACTAAACACTGGATACAGGGTTTCTGCTCTCCGGCAGTATACTCGGTGCCTACATAATTATTTTATAACTCGGCGTTTAACACCTACATTTTCAATAACAACTCAGCACTTTTTTGGTGCCTACGTAAATTTCGAACTCAGCACTAATTCTTAGTGCCTAAGTAAATTTCAACTCAGCACTATTATTTTTAGTGCCTACATAATTTTAACTCAGCACTATTATATTTAGTGCCTACATTTCTACCCTTTTATTGGCATGTCAACTTATCCTAATTTCTAGTTCTCGACTAGATGTTATAGGGCTTAAATTACATTTGTTACCTTTATTCATATTTGCATAAATTATGTAGGGAAACATTAATATAAATTCCATATAAGTGCAATAATTCTCATTCAATATTTTACAACCTCATACTAGCTCATTTAATCATTATAACTATAAGAAAAATTCAATCAATACATTTTCTAACACATAAATCCACAATCAACACATTTCTACCAGCTGTCCTATTCTGGACAGCATTTCTACCTTATGTTTCTCTGCATTTTTCGTCTATTTTTAGACAGCATTTGGACATGTGATCATCTAACAAAATATAGGTACATGTCTTATCTTTAATTTCCAACTGGAATCACATCAAAACAAATTTTTTAGAAAAAGTTATAAATTTTCTCCTAAGTTACGTTCGTTGCAATCTGCCCAGTATTTTACTGGACAGATTTCTGCCTTATCTTTCTATATCTTTTTCATCCATTTCTAGATGGCATTTGGACAAGTGATAAACTATAAAAATGCAGGTACATGTCTTATCTTTAATTTCCAACTGGAATCACATTAAAAATAATTTTTTAGCAAAATTTATGAATTGTTTTCCAACCTATGTTCACTGCAATCTGCCAAGTATTTTTTTTTTCTGGACAGATTTCTAGTTCAAAGTTTGAGTCCATTTGTCACCTAATTCCAGGTATATTTAGGTCTAATTGTCTGAATGAAAGTTCAAGCCCTATGTCTTAACTTTCCAATCCAGCAAGAATCACTCAGAAATGATTTCCAGAACTCAAGTTATGACCAAAAAACTAGACACTGTTCATAAGACGAATTTTCCAGCACATCAAATAATTCATACATTTTCCATTTTCATGCATCAACCTCATTTTCTAGTCTTTATTTTCACATTCATGGCATCATTTAATCACTCAATCAAATGTTCAGAATTTCATACATAAATTCACTACATCACAAAATCAAAATCAATACTTTTCTATATTGAATTTTTGCCAAATGTACATACCTCAAAGTTCTATTTTTCTTCACTTTTCTCTTCCTCTTAGATAGCCTTTTCCTTGCCCTTACTTCCCTTTGATTTTGGTTCAAAGGTTGTTCACTTCCTTGCCCTAACAATAAATTTTACACTAATCAAACACTAATCACACTAATCCACCCTTAATCACCATTAGCATACTAATAACCCTAATTTACTAGCTATAATGACAACTAACCTCAAACTCAAAGAAAAGAGAAGAAGAAAGTAAGGAGATGGAAAATCTAAACTCACCTTTGATGATCTTCCAAATGGCTAAAAACTCTTCTTTTTTTTTCTTCCTTTCTTCCTTCCTCTTCCTTAGTTTTGCTCACTTTACTTCACTTTCTTCATGATCTTGCCTTAATCCCTTTTTTTTTTCATCTAATCTTAGCTTGATTTGAAGAAAGAAAAACAAAAGTAAATGGGAGAGGAGAAGCTCACGGCAAAGAAGAAGAAAAGAGAGAGAAATGAGTTTGGAAAAGATGAAGAAGAAGAAGAATGGTCAAAAAAGTGAAAATTTGACTTTTTATAGTTGGATTAGGTGGGTGGTTAGGATTAGTTACTAATCTTGCTTCCTATTGGTCCATTAATTTAAATCACTCTTACTTTATTTTAATCAAAAGAATATTCCTTTCCTTAGATAAAGAATATTCTATTTTTATGCCTTCTTAGAATTTCTGTGCTAAAAACACTGCAATTCCAAATTTCGCTCAGCGAAAAATAATTTTTTTCCCCAATTTTAATTCCAAACTTCAAAATTCTCAATTAATAATATTTAAAATATTTTTCTCCCATCTTATTATTATTTAAATTTATTTCTTTCATGTCCAAATTTAGACCCCGATCGGTTCAGCGCGCCGGATTTCGGTCAACCGCGACCGTGGCCTAAAATATCGGGCATTACAGAATCTGCAAGTAGGGTAGTGTCTGAGTCACTGATTTGATCTTCTGGACTGCTTTTGTATGTATGGCCGACCAATGTGGTGCTTCTTTCTTTAATAGTTGATAAAGAGGCTTTACCAACTTACTGTAATGAATAATGAATTGCCTGATGTAATTGGCTATTCCAAGAAATTGTTGAATCTGCTTTATCGTGAGATTTTCATCTGGGAATTTCAATAGCTTTTGGGCCAGGTGCGGCTGAAGCCTATATGTTCCATTGGAAAATTGCATTCCAAGGAAATCTATTGTTGTTTGGGCCAACTGCATCTTTGATGGGCTCAACATAACTCCATGGGCTCTTGTGAGCTCAATAAACTTCTTGACTGTTTCATTGTGGGTCTGAATATCTGGGCTGAACAACAGTATGTCATCAATGTAGATTAAGGTCGTATGAAGCAGGACTCATAAATCCTTATCATTGCCTTCTGAAATAGTGAGGGTGCTACTTTCAATCCAAATGGCATTACCATTCATTCATAGTGATGGTTTGGTATGCAGAAAGCTATTTTGTACCTGTCTTCAGGTATTATGCCAAGTTGCCAAAAACCTGCTTTAAGATCAAACTTTGAGAAGATTTTTGCAGAGGCCATGAATGGAAACATGGAATCTATCCTCGGAAGAGGATACTTATCATCTTTGAGAAAATGGTTTAAAGGCTTATAATCAATGACTAGCCTTTTCTTTCATCTGACTTGTTCTGATCTCTTATTTACGTAAAATGCTTGGCATGCCCAATTAGACTTAGTCAACTGAATCAATCCTTGCTCTATTAATTGAGAACATTCAGCTACTGCAAGCTTCATATCTTCTGGTGACATACCAGGATGTTAGGCCTTCGTTGGATTGATATCTTTAGAATTCTTGAATGGAAGAGTTATGAAAAACTCTAGACGAGTCCATAAAGGAGATGAATGCTTTTGAAAAAACTCTGTATGAGACAGAGCACAACAAAACTCTTGTAACTCCTTTACCAGATCAGAAGATAAGGTTAAATAGGCTTGGGAAGGCTGTAAGGTGAAAAGATAGGGTACAGTGGTGAATGGGATAATTTGGTTTTTGAACTTAACTCTAGTGGGTAAAATGGATAACTTGTTCAGCTTAAAATACAAATCAAATCCGAGAACCAAATCCTTATCAGGAAGATTTGATCCTAGGACATAAGTCCATATCGTAAGTTCTGGGAAGACTTGTAGCTTGATGGGGTTTCTGGTTCTGAGAGTGGTTATGGATATCTTTCCATCAGCTGCTTGAAAGTGCTGATCATAATGTGTCCAATACCATTCTGGAAGAATGGCTGGATTCATCATTGATCTATCCAGTATCAATGAGTGCAATAAGCTTAATAGGTTTTGCATACTTGTGAGGAAAGATGGTAATGGGAATCAAAGGAATAGGGTGTATAGTCTGATTGGAACAGACTGATGGTAGAGTGGTTAAGGTCAAGGTTGTTGAGGGTTGTGATTCTGCTTGTAGTGGGAATGGTTCAATGGTTAATACATGAGGTATAAAATGATCTGGAAAGATAGAGTACTGAGAGGGAATCTCCTCAATATACTCATCATTGTCTTCTGATTCTGAATCAGTAAATTCTACTGCAAACAGCGCTCTTGAATCAGCTTCATCATCCAATGAAAACAAAGATTCTATATCTGCATCATCTAAATCCACTTGTGTAACTTGATGGATCTTTTGAATGATCTTGGCGGCTTTCTTGGGTTTGTTTGGACAATTTTTAGCAAAATGTCCCTTCTTGCCACATACGTAGCATCGATCACCTTTCTTGAATCTGCCTTTTCGATGCTTAAAGAATTTGTACTTCTTACGCCGGTGTCTCATTGATTTAAAAGCATCAGGAGGTCGCCATTTATGAAACTTTTTGGATTTCTTGGGAGTGCAAGTGCACTTCTTATCCTTGCACTTGATCTGAAGATCTGATCTTTTGCACGCTTTTTTCCATGAAGAGTCTTGGTCAAATTTCATAAGCTCCTTGACCATTTTCTGTTGTGCACATATCTTGTCTACTGCAAGTAGAATTCTCTGGTAGATTTCTCTAAGTGTAAGAGAGTTCAAGTCAACATTTTTCTCTCTTAATTGAAACTGGATATGGTTGGAGATACTGTTTGGAAATGACATCAGGAATGTTTGTTTCAAGTTTGCATCATTTACTCCTCCAAGAAGATAAAATCTTCTAGTCATTCTCTAATAGTGCTTATCAAGGTCTTTCCATTGTAGAGAACAATATTTCATCTTGAAATATTCATCCCTTGCCATATCATTATATTCTGTTGTACTGCCTACAAACTATTAATGAAGAGTTGTTAAGATTTCAGCTATGGTTTGAGCATGATAAAACCTTAGCATTGCAGCTTGTGGTAGCCTAACAAACCAGTCACGTAAAGTGCCTGTGAATCTGGATGTAAACTCCAGAATTATAGCTGGAAATCTAGCATTGGGATGTCTTTGTTGTAACTCTATCCAAGCATAGAATTCTTGGATTCGATCTTTCCATTTGTGTGGAGGGATATCATCAAATGTGAACCAGAGACCATTGGAAGGCATTGGTGGAACTTGTGGATTGGTTCCAGGTGGAATATTTGTATCCATTTCTTCCTCAGGTTCTTCAATTGTATATTCAGGCTGTTGGTGGGTTGTACCGCTATGTTGTGAAGAAGCTGGATCTGCCATAAATTGAATATGAGGCATATGCTTTAGATATGGATCATCATCTAATAGTTCAACTTCAGACTTTGAACTTTCAGATGTGATACATGGAACTTCTGGGCTTTCAAGTTGAGGTAAAGCATGTAATGCTTGTTGCTCCAGAATGGGCTTTGATTCTTGGGCCATATGAGAATGGGATACTTCTTTCTGTTTCTGAGAAGTTTCAACAGTAATAGGCTCTGTTGTAACAGGAAGAGTAGGCTCCTTTATAATCAAAGGCTTTTAGACAGGAATGGTACTAGGTTGAGTGGGAACAGTACTAGGCCTTGATGTGGGCTTGGGCTTCGGAGTATACTTTGGGCCAAGATTTAGATCTTGCATCAATTGTCTATGAAACAATTATGAAGCCAAACCAAATCTTTCAAGTTCTGTCTGAGAAGGTGTATGAACAGGAGGTGGTGTATACAGTGGTTGGTGAGAAGTGGGTGGATACAAAGATGTGAACAGGCCCAGAGGATCTGAAGATGAAGTGGATTTCAGATAATCTCTTCTAAGATCTTGCTTCAAGGATTCAATCTCCTGTTCTAGTTTTTGCAGCTTAACTGCCTTGGCATTAAAACTTGCATCATACATTCTTGTAGAGATCATTGTCATCAGTTCTTTGTTTAAATCTGCTTGTTGCTGTTTAAGCTTTCTCAAAAGTCCATACAGTGTTTCATACTGTGATGTCTGTGTTTGATCGAGAACATAAACTTTGTTTGCCACTCTGTCAACTTTAGTTTCTATCCTGTGAAAGACTGTATTCTGAGCTTGTGCATTCTGTGTCTGCCAGTTAAAGACTGCTTCGCCCATTGTAATAGGCTTTGTTGTTCCTTCAGGTGTCACCGTTATAGATTTTACATACAGTGTTGATCTGACCTGTGTAATAGGGTCTACATCTTCCTATAGAGAAGGAAATTTAGCCTCATAGGATGATGGGGAAGAAGGAGGTTGATATATTGAAATCATAGGGATTGGCTTTGGTGCAAGTGTGGAAATTTCTATTTTATGAACAAGCTTGTAGCATAGAAGTGGTTTAGGTTTTGGTGGTTTTGGAGGTATGGGATCAGGTGGTAAATCCCATGATGGAGGTGATGGTGGTAATGGATTTTTATAGTGAGAAAGAGGGGAGTAGGAGACCACATAATCATACTTGCCTGATGAGTTAATATGTGGATGTTTACTTAAGTAGTCAAGTACATTGGATGACTTAGCTATGAGATACTCAAATAGAAATATTTAATGTTAGTGATAGTTTCAGCATAACAATGATGTAAGTATCCTTCAACTTGAGATGCTCAAAGTTATCTTAGATATTGATCCTATACTTTGACTTCATTCCTTATTGCCTTTCAGACGTTGCTCATATGGTGGTAATTAAATATAGTATGAGGTATTTGAAGGTCATTAAGTAGTCAATAAAGTATTCACCACTCTTAATAGAAGTAGTGTATACTTATGGCCTCTTATAAATATCATTACTCGAAAATCCTTGGCCGATGTGGATATGTATTGAAGATGGTCTTTAAAGACATATTTATTTAAGTAATAAGTTTGTTAGACAATAACATAATTCACGCTCTGAACCAAATGAGGTATAATATAGTGAAATGACTAATTGCACAGTAATTGGCTATGGAAGAGTTAGTCAAACTATTGACTTTCTAGTTATTTGAGTGGTCATAATGTGTTGCTAGATACCACTCATGAAATGCTTAAAATTATGTGATGATTTAAACTATCAATATAATTAAAAACCTAATGGGTCACACATAAAAGGAATGAAGGACATTTGAGATGGGCATTCGATTGGATCCAAAAGTTAGAAAGGGAAATTTTGGACAGGACAAATTTGTGGTCGCAAATGGGATATTATGGACACAAATGGTTCTTGGTCACAAAAGGTTATTGTGGTTGTGAATAAGGTATTTGTAACATGGTTTTCGTTGCCAAACTACACTATTTCTCGTTGCCAATTTGGTGTCGTGGAATGTCATGGGAGTGACATTGTTTCATGGTCATGATTATCGCAACATCAACATAATTTGCGATCGTGACATACTTGTTGCAGTTGCGAATGCAGTCGTTTCAACAATTCTATTTTGAATAGGAAAATTAAACCTAAAGTTTCAATAATTCTACTCTAATGCATATTAAAAGACATACAAATAGACACATTAAAGGTTATTTTTATGGCTACCCCTTTAGAGAAACAAGATATATTACTATCTCATCTCTCTCATAAGATTAACCTCCATTTCTAATATATTGTTGATTAATTACCTCATCTACATTGTGGTTTTCTTCTTCTTCCTTTGCGTGAATATCATTAGAAATATTCATAAAATTTGAATTATTATGGTTTGCTATAATCCAATAAGAAGAAAAGCTCAAAAATTCATGGAGACCAGTTGTAATGACAAAGTTGATCATCTTTGTACATTGAATAGTTTATTCAAACTTTGAATTACATAAAGTATTTTATGGGGTTTTGGATTTAATTAAATTTTAAATTTTTGTTGTGTTGTCACTAGTACAAAATAGTGTTATATGTGTCTGTTATTTTGCATTTTATGCGTCTGTCAAATAGTAGACACATATATAGGAGACGCATATGATATAAATTTTATGTGTCTGTCATTTTGACAGATGCATATAATCAGTTATATGCGTCTGTCGTTTAATAATAGCAGACGCATATAATAGTTATACGTGTCTGTCGTTTATTAATAGCAAATGCGTATAATCTGATTATATGCGTCTACTATTAATAAACAATAAACACGTATAACTATTATATGCGTCTGCTATTATTAAACAACAGACGCCTATTGTCTTTTTTGTTTTAAATTTAGGTTCATATTATAATTCTACCATTCATATATATAACTCGTGCACTTCAAAATTCATAATAATTCGGCTTCAATAAGCCACAATAAGCATCCAACATTCAAGTCACAAATACTCAATAATCAAGAATTCACAGGACAACACAAACTAAGAAAATTAAATAAATCAAAGTAATATCATCATGCCTAAAACAATTCACATTAAATAATTAATCCACAAGTTCTTCAAAATTCTTTAATTTAAAATTGTATTTCTCATTAATATGAAATATTTTACAAAAGTAAATAAAAAAATTACATACACTCTCTCATAAAGTAATTTGACCACATATGTCGAACTTCATCTATTTGATCTTGACTATATGATCCTTTTTCAAAAGCCTACAAGACAAATAAACAGATAATAGAAAATATGTTAGAAATGAAAAAATTAATAGCTAGTTATGTATCATACTTGTAATATAAACTGACTAGTATTTGAAAGAACATACCTTAAGCAATGTTGTATCACTGTTATGATATACGACAATTTCGTACATATACCTCATGATGTAATATCCGCATTCAACACCTCCTTATTGTTGAGGGCACTTAAAATAGAAAAAACAACAAAGGTCCATGCTAAATAAAGGATTATAAAATCATAAAAACGTTAATTTAACTAGTAATTCATAATATAAAATTCTCACCAAAATGTCATTCCATTTTAACCTGACACCTTTATTGTTTCCACCTTCTATAGCATAAGTTCTATAGGCTCTAAAAAATAAGTGTATATCAAAATCGGCATTAATATTGAAAACGATACAAACATCATAGAAACTATTAGCTAGTAGTATTATAACTTACAAGTTAATATGAGGTTTCAGACTTATACCGCAGCTGCCACGAGATAGAGGATCCATGAAAAATGTCTCACTACGTTTACAGCAAAATACAATCAACATCCAATGGTTACTAGAGATATACAAATATGTTAGAAGTTAGTAAAAATGTTGAGAATAAAAATTATGCAAACATGAATGTAAATATATCTTACTTCTCGAAATATGGTAGTAGAATGAAATGTTTATCTCTTTGTTCCTTCAAAGCTTCTATAATATATCTTTCTGCTGATTTAGTCTCTGTGAACATCAAACGAAGCATTGTTGGATAAAGACATCTGATCGATGATATGAAGAATGTATCGCACAAGTTATGAAGATACCTGCATGCATGAATCATAATACATACATAAGTATTATTTTTGTATTTTTTTAAATCAATCTTATAATATTAGTAATAAATAGTATAACCTTACATCATAAATATTCGAATGATCGAGACATCAAGCCATTCCATGGAGATGAGTTGAGCGATGTCTTCCATACCAACATGAATCATCTTATTATCTACTGGATATTTAAACATCTGCAGGAACTTCAAAAATATACTCAGTAGGCAATTTAGCAACCATCTTATGCATCAACCTCATGTCACCACTCAAAGTTGCCAAAATGTTCTCATTAACTAAAGGCCCATGTTGATTTGTAGCTAATTCTTTCGATAAACCGCTACCTTGTTTATTCTTTGGTGCCTTCTTTAATGGCTTGGATTTAAGTTCCTATCAATTAATAATAAATTATGATATATTATGATATATGAAATGCGATAATCTATATTTTATTGTTTTATAAGTTTAGGAATTATTACCTTTCCAAGAACCACGAGATGTTGTGGCCATTGAACAAAGCTACCTTCTGCTTTCCCAACTGTAGCTAAGTATTCAGTAGGCACAGAAAGTTCGGCTTCATGATAGCAAGATAATACTTCATCTACAGATACCTTGACGTGATTGGGCATGATAGGTCGATTGTGCACCATAGCATCAATAAGGGATGGATAAACCATACCCCTTGCCACAATCACCTGCTTACCTTCATTAATGGTAGCAAGTCTGCATGATGTAGGTGTCTGCAAAAACACAAAAAATCAATATTAGCTAGATTAAAGTGGAAGTGGAAGTAATGAAATTCAAAATTTTTACCTGTAATTCTGATATTTGAAATGGTGGGTCCACAGAGTGACAACTACTAGGAGTTGGGCGAGCAAATGAAGGTCTCATCTCCACCTCCATATCAGGGCCAATTTGAGAGGACTTCCTAGTTCTCTCCTCTATCATATTCCTTGATATCATTGTTTGTTTAGCAAGTTATACTTATGATTTTTGTTGCCACCTCTTTTGTCTTTTCTACTGGGATTATATAATTTCCTTCTACTGTCTTTTTTGTTCTAGCTCTTACCCAATCTAGGCTTCGATCATATGATGATGTAACATCAGAGCTCATAGATGGTGATGATGAAAAAGAAGAGATGGGATCTTCAATAATCCATTAAGTCATTTTCCCAACATAGCCCACACGACCCAAGAAATGTGGATGCACATTCTTTGCTTGCTTTCCCTTCGCCTTGGCACTGATTTGCTGTTAACAAAATAATGAAGATCCCATTATCATGCATTGCATAAATGTAAATATAAATTGCATTAATCTACTTCATAATTAGTACCTCATATTCTTCAGATTCATGTGTTTGTTTAAACTCCTCCCAATCTTTCTCGGTGATGAAGTCATATAATTCCAATGGTGACTTTTGCACTGATTTATTCTTTATGTACTTAACCACCAATCAATACTTAAAATCCTTCCACCGCATTCCAACAGTTTTGAGTACAATATTTTTCTTATCATTCGAAATGTTGAACTCTTTCTGCAAAATAATATTTTAGATTAATTAGTTTTACTTCTTTACAATCAAATTTGTTAATAGATTTGAAGGAAACATACCTTGATATCTTCCCAAATTGTATTTTTAAGACCCTTATCGACCAGATCCCCGCTTTTTATCGTGATGTTCACAGGGGAACATGCTACAAGGCCAATGTAGGAACTAAATATATCGGCGTATGTTCCTGTTGGGCGATCAAACTCATCGAAATCTATTGTCTTTTGTTCATTCCCTTGCTTTTTCAATTTTTTGCACGTGGTAGCTCCCCTAGTTTTCCTTTTTGTCATGATACTTATTGGCTCAGAATCTGGTTGTTCATTGGACATGATTTCCTGTAACAAAAGCATAACAAAGAAACATGTTAGTATAATCCACAATAATAATACTTTATTTCAAAGGGAAATAAAAATAATAGATTTATATGATAAATAATAACAAAACTGGTAATTATGAGTATAAACCACATTAATCATAATACACATTTATAAATAAACTTACAAGAAACATATATGCATCAATTATTGGCGATTTTCAATCCATATGCCTTCAGTATGATCATCATGCATGTAATTTGAATCTAAAATATATTCCCCAACTGGCATTGGTAACCCGATAGAAAACATGGGAGTCTCATCAAACTGATCATATTCTTCCTCATCTACCACATCATCGATACCAACAATATGCCTCTTACCTTGAAGAACAACAGACCACTTACTATCATCAGGGTCAACAATATAAAATACTTGTTTAGCCTGTGAAGCAAGAATGATTGGATCATCTTGTTAACCCAATCGGCTAAAATCAACCAAAGTGATTCCTAACTCATCCACTCGAACACCGCGTCGATTTTCAATCCATTTACATCAAAAGAGAGGAATCATAAATTCCCTGTAATCAAGCTCCCAAATGTCTTCAACTACACCATAATATGTCATCGTAGCATCTATTGGCATGGTGTCTTTAGCACTAGAAAATTCTCGTGATGAAGCTATCAAAGTAACTCTACTATTTTGCATTGTGCTTTTATCATCCTGACGTTTAGTGTAAAAGGTATATCCGTTGATGTCATATCCTTCATAAGACCGTATATTCAACCTAGGGCCATAGGCTAACCATTTTATGGTATTAGTTACATCTTTTGGCACTTCTGATAACTGACGCATCACTCGGTCTTTAAACCATCCAATAAAAGAACTATTATGTATATTTCACCTTTGGATGGATTCAGACGCCTTAAAATGGACATGTGCTTTTCTAAATATGGATGAACTTGTGTAAGGTGGTGCAACACAATGAGATGTGCTTTCTCACACATCTGAGCACCGAGTAATAGCATTTTAAATCCAATTGTTCCTTTACCTCCAAGTCTTCCCTCGTGATGAGACTTAGGAATGCCAATAGGATCAACTCCTGATAAGTAGTCTGTGCAAAATTCAATACCCTCCTTAATCGAGTAACCTTCAATAATACTACCTTCAGGTCGATATCAGTTCCTCACATACCCTTTTAAGATACCCATGAATCTCTCAAAAGGATACATATACCTCAAATATACTAGACCGCACAATTTAATCTCTCTCACAAGATGAACAACAAAATGCACCATTATGTCAAAAAAGGAAGGTGGAAAATACATTTCAAATTGACATAGAGTAACAACAATATTGGCTTGCAACTCATCCAAATTCTCTGGATCAATGACCTTACAACTAATTGCATTGAAGAAAAAACAAAGTCTTGTGATAACATTCCTCACATGATTCGATAGTATTCCTCGAATTACTATCGGTAAAAATTGTTGCATCAAAACATGACAATCATGAGACTTCATACCTATCAACTTTAATTCTTTCATTGACAAAAGACTTTTAATATTTGATGAAAATCCATATGGAACTTTAACACCATAAAGACACTCACAAAAGCTTGTTTTCTCTTTTTTAGACAACGTATAACAAGCTGGGGGAAGATATGTTCATTTCCTTGTATCTTGAGGCGCTAACTCCATCCGTATGCCCATTTCTAACATGTCATTTCTTACTTTGATATCATCTTTTGTTTTTCCCAGTATATTCAACAATGTCCCTATTATAGCATCACAAATATTTTTCTCCACGTGCATAACATCAATACAATGATGAACCGGTAAGTATTCCCAATATGGAAGATCCCAGAATATAGATCTCTTTTTCCAATTACCCTTTTGAGCAGGTTTAAAAGGTTTACCAAATGCATTATTAATATCTCTAACTCGTTCAAAAATCTCATTTCCTGTTAATGGCAAACGAGCTACTTGCATTTCGGTATATCCATTGAAAGACTTTTTCTTCTTACGATAAGGGTGATTAGGAGGGAGAAATGTTTGATGACTCATATAAACATTTTTCTGGTTATGATTTAAACATTGGTCTATTGTGTTGTCCTCACAAATCGGACACGCTTTTGCTCCTTTCACGGTGTACCCAGATAAGTTACCATAAACTGAAAAATCATTTATAATGCAAAATATCATGACATGTAAGGTAAACATGTTTTCACTGTATGCATCATACACCGGCACACCTTCATCCCACAACAGTTTCAAATCATCAATAAAGTGGTGCAAGGTAAACATCAATATCATTTCCCAGTTGTTTAGGCCCTGATATCAACAACGACAACATAATATACTTATGCTTCATAGTCAGCCAATGAGGCAAATTGTAAACCGCAAGAAGAACTGGCCACGTGCTATGTTTACTACTGAGTGTGCCATGGGGGTTGATTCCATCTGTACAAAGTCCAAGCCTCAGATTCCTAACTTCACCACCAAATTCTGGGAACGTTCTATCAATTGTTCTCCATTGAGGAGAATCTGTAGGATGTCTAAGTTTTCCATCATGTTTTCTTCCTTCTGCATGCCACCTTAAGCTTTTTTGCATCTTTTGTATTTGCAAACAGGCATTTGAATCTTGGTATTATAGGTAAATACCATAATACTTTAGTTGGAGGCCCTTTTTATCCTCAGAAGAAACTTTCCCATGTTTGTAGCATGACGCTCCACACCTTGGACACTCATGCAAGTCCTTATATTCATTTCGGTATAATACACAATCATTTGGACTTGCATGTATCTTCTTATATTCCATACCCATGGGACACAACATTTTCTTAGCCTCATATGTAGATGTGGGAAGCTCATTTCCCTCCAGAAGCATGTCTTGCAACAATTGTAATAGTGCTGTGAAACTCTTATCACTCCATCCATTTTTTGCTTTCATGTTACAGAGTTTAAAAATGGTTGACAATTTTGTGAAATTACTGCAACCGGGATACAAAGGTTTATCAGTATCGTTTAACAATCTCTGAAGGTATTCCGACCTTTCCACAAAATGTTCCGTATCATCTATCATCTCATCTACACGATCATTCTCTTCATCATCAATGTTATTTTCTCCTTGCTGATCAAATTCATTACTATTAGAACGTGTCCCAGTTAAAACACTCTCACCATGCCATATCCACCGTGTGTAACTTTTCTTAAAACCACACCTTATTATATGAGATTTTACTATATGAACATCTCGAAACTTTTTCATGTTCTTACAATCAACACAAGGACATACAATCATTTCTTCTCTTTCCCTTATTTGCTTTTCCTCCGCAATTCTAATAAATTCTGCAACTCCATTCAAATATTCAAATGTAGTGCATCTACCATACATCCAACTCGATCCATATCTAACCACACAAAAAAAGGTTCAATATATATACGCCTTATTGTTTTTTAATCAGGAGAAACATTATATATAATATCTTTAAACATCTAATGAGTAAATCATGAATGGGTATTGATGATTTTGAATCCATTGTTGATTGAAAAAATCGATTTCATATCATTGCTAAACTGTTAATGCAACTATTTGGAAACATAATATATATATATATATATATATATATATATATATATATATATATATATATATATATATATATATATATATATATATATATATATATATATATATATATATATGGAAAATTTATGTACACATGAAATTCAAGTAGGAATTATGCAACCATAATGACTAAAATCAATAGAAGGATGATAATATTAAAATGAGGAAAATATACCTTGAGTGTTCTTATATTTCAGTACGGAAAACTTGATGTGAGGAATGCAACCTAGTCCGAGTTCAAAATCTATCATATTATCAAGTGAGGATCAAGATTAAAATTCATAAAATGGCATTGGGCACTCCCAAAATCAAAGTTGTCAACCATAATAGAGATAAGTTGCAAGCACATACAATGTGGCTATTTGTAAGAAACCAAGGTTGAATGGAATCTCTCCTGTTAGCTGGTTGTAGGACAAGTCCCTATTAATAGAAGGTATAATTGTAAAATTCAATCAATTAAACAAAGTATTACAAGTATTTCAGTTTGCTGAGTTGGATGCAATACATACAAGACCTAGAAGGAAGTACAGTTGCCTATATTTTGTGGAATACTCCCAGTCAAGCTATTGTTTCTCACATCACTATAGTGATAATAAGAATCAGACTAAATAGGCAAACACGTGGCAAAATGATGACTAAAATAATTAAGCGCTAACAAAATCTAGAATTTGGTACTGGAAACTTACAAATAGAACAGCCCAGTCAGCTGGCACAAATCTGGAGAACATATTTTGGCTCAGGCGAAGGAGGAAAGCACAAAGATGCTCAGGCATGTAAGCAAACTGGACAGCAAGACAGCAAGTCAGCAAACTGGATTGTTACTTTGGCTATCCATCTAAAACCATAAAAGAATGCCAAATTAAATTATGCATTGACTGCAAATTTTTTGTTGTCATTCAAATCAGAAAAATGAGGTGATGATGATAATTAGGGACCAAGCATCATTATAGAGAAAAGAATGTATAGGAAAGAAAGATTTACAGATTAAGTCTAAATTAGTTTGACTTTGAAGACATAATATTTTATTAGAAATTTGGCCAAAAAAAACATATTTATAGATTGATTTAGTAACTGGGTTAATAAAAATTCAAAATATTTCAAGTATTTAGTAAACTGGCAATCAATTAAACAAAGTATTACAAGTATTTCAGTTTGCTGAGTTAGATGAAGTACAAAGAAGACCTGGAAGGAAGTACAGTTGCCTATATTTTATGGAATACTCCCAGTCAAGCTGTTGTTTCTCACATCACTACAGTGATAATAAGAATCAGAATAAATAGGCAAACACGTGGCAAAATGATGACTAAAATAATTAAGCGCTCACAAAATCTAGAATTTGGTACTGGGAACTTACAAATAGCACAACCCAGTCAGCTGGCACAAATCTGGAGAGCATATTTTGGCTCAAGCTAAGGAGGAAAGTACAAAGATGCTCAGACAATTCAGTAAACTGGACAGACAGACAGCAAGTCAGTAAACTGGATTGTTACTTTGGCTATCCATTTAAAACCATAAAAGAATGCCAAATTAAATTATACATTGAATGCAAATTTTTTGTTGTCATTCAAATCAGAAAAAAGAGGTGATGATGATAATTAGGGACCAAGTAACATTATAGAGCAAAGAATGTATAGGAAAGAAAGATTTACAGATTAAGTCTAAATTAGTTTGACTTTGAAGACATAATATTTTATTAGAAATTTGACCAAAAAAAACATATTTATAGATTGATTTAGTAACTGGGTTAATAAAAATTCAAAATATTTCAAGTATTTAGCAAACTGGCAATCAATTAAATAAAGTATTACAAGTATTTCAGTTTGCTGAGTTGGATGAAGTACATACAAGACCTGGAAGGAAGTATAGTTGCCTATATTTTGTGGAATACTCCCAGTCAAGCTGATGTTTCTCACATCATTACAGTGATAATAAGAATCAGACTAAATAGGCAAACACGTGGTAAAATGATGACTAAAATAATTAAGCGCTCACAAAATCTAGAATTTGGTACTGGAAACTTACAAATAGCACAGTCCAGTCAGTTGGCACATATCTGGAGAATCTATTTTGGCTCAGGCTAAGGAGGAAAGCACAAAGATGCTCAGGCTCAAATTCATGAGACCACATGAAACATTAACCAAAAATGAAGTTGATTCAGCAAATTTGCATTTTTAAGTTTAGATCAATATGGTTAATAAATATATTGATAAGGAAAATGATTCAAACTAGAGTTTTTCCATTATTGTATTGTGTGAATGCAGCACATATAACAATTAAAATATCGATTCCAAAATTACCTAATTCCTAAATTCACCTTCAACCATTGATAACATGTGCTACTAAAAGGCATGACTCAGTTTTATTATAAACACTTTTATTATTTTCACCTTTTCTAAAGGACTCAACTAAGCTGAAGTGATACTAATATAATTTTTATATTGCTAATGGCAGTCTAATATCTGCATTACTAATGAAAAGCAAAGTATAAACTCCATAAATAATAAATGGAAGGACGAACTCTCATGGACCGTGACAGAAAACCAAACAAGCCAAATTCCAGCAATGACAATTCTGAAAATATTGAACCTGCTTAAGATCACGTTGTATTATCACTCTCAAGGAAAGAAGTATGAAAACATACAAAATACACTTGCCAACTTACATGCCTCCTACATCAAAGCAATCCCCACTGATATACTTCAAACCCTACAAAGCATAGTGCTTGGTGCACTAATCCAATTGTTAATTCAGATACCTATAGAACAAATACAATAAAAAATTATTTCAAAATGGAGATTCCTTATTCTACCTCTGACATTCATATAAAAAAAAAAGTCACAATAAATTCGAAGACATCACAGAAAAATAGTGAGCATAGGTCTAAATAGTGAGCATAAAAGGTAATCCCAAGGTTTACCAAATCCCTTTCCCTACACATTTGCACCCACTTTTCCCTTACAAGACATGACAATTTTCTGACTAAGTGATCATGTTCTTAATCCAGTTGGGAATATATTATCAATCAAAACAATGATGCCTACCCACATTCACTTTTATTTTGGCATCATGCAATTTAAAGGGTCAGTAGTAACAATATATAGCTAGCAGTACCCCTCAGCCTCACTCAACCCAACAATCCCTTTCTATCAATTTCCAAGCTAAAAAGGCTTCTAAACAAAATGAAAACTAAGTTGAAAATGTATATTTCTTTCAACAGTTTCAAATCTCACCTAATTAAGTCTGTAAACCAAAATTTGGAGTCATATTAGCCTCTACTACTATTAACCATATCATCAAAAACCATCTAAAGCAATATAAAATCATCGAAAGCAAAAGAAAGAAGCAGAAATATCATCAAAAGCAAAAGATTAAATAATAACCAGAAGAATCAGAAATATCATCGAAAGCAAAAGATTAAATAATAACCAGAAGAAGCAGAAATATCATCGAAAGCAAAAGATTAAATAATAACCAGAAAGATGAAAGATTAAAGCAATATAAAAAAATCATCGAAAGAAAAAGAAAAAAGCAAAAATATCAAACAACCCATATCATCAAAAACCAGAAGAATAAATAATAACCACAGAATTAAAATTAAAATTCTAAGGTTTTAAGTTTTTACCCTTTTCTCTTAGAATGTCATATTGGACCCCCCTTTCCCACCCTACCTTGTTTAACAAGCTTGATTTGTTGATGAGACAAAATGTATGAGAGAGTTTCAGATGAGTATTTGTTGTAGACGATGAACACTGTGTAAGACGCTCGTTTTAGGTTTTTAAAAAACTTATATGCGTCTGTCTTAAATAATAACTGACACATATTATAATAGCATATGCGTATGTTATTATTTAAGACAGACGCCTAAACATTTATAGGTCTGTCATTTATAATGACAGACGTATATAACTATAATAGAATATGCGTCTGTTATTATTTAAGATAGATGCATATAATTATTCAGATAATTACAAAAAAGTCACTGCCTATTATATATAATATGCATCTGTCATTAATTAAAGTCAGACGCCTATTATATCTTTTTTTAATATATAATATATAAAATAAAACTTAATTATCTGCATAATAATATAATTAAGTAGGTTGCCTTTAATATATATATATATATAACTAAAATTAATAAAAAATTAAATTAATATTAATTCATTCATTCATCATATATGTATTATATATTAGTTAACCAAACCTGACATATATTTAATTAATTAATTTAAATATTATTTGGTTAAATATCAAATTGTCTTTTTTTAATTCAATTTATTTTAGGCGAAAATATAATATATATATAGTACTGAAAAATTTATATGCGTTTGTTATTTATAATAACATACGTCTAAATTTTATATGACTGACATTTGTAAATGACAGACACATTTAACAAGTAACATATTTATAAAAATGCAACCGCCTCTATTTTAAGCGTCTGTCATTTACATAACAGACATATATAATATTTAATTTAAAGTAGTTATTGTACTCGTGTGTATATGAGATACATGTTCAAGACTTAACAGTTCACAATTCGATATCCAAATTAGCATGCGTTATATCCAATGATAATAGCTTTGTTCTTCAAATATGAGAGGAAAAGTTATCCAAAATGTGAAATTGGTGGATTATGGATTTGAGGTTCTATTCTAGGGTTTTTTCATTTGACAATTAAGGATAACAAATATAGTATGTCATGTAGGAAAAAGACAATCATCATATTCTATGTAGGAGAGAGACAAGTATTGGCTCAATATTTTTTTAATGCCGTTATTGCTAGAAAATTAATTTTATTAACTGCGCGAACTATTTGTAACGAAAAACATTTGTACTTAAAATTGAAAAAATGTGAAACCGACTTTTCACTTTTCCCTAAAATTTAATGTATATCTCGTATGTACGTAATAAAGAGAATTTTTTGAAGAATCAACGAAGTTTTAACTTTTGAATAGAGACACAAATTTCACAGCAATGTCTTTAATTCTCTCATCTATTGTTGTCCGCATACCAATTGCATGAGAATATGTTTTGGCTTCCTGGAACCCTTTGGCAAAAGAGCTTGTTAATAGTTAAAATTTCTCTTGAAGACTTTTAATTGAAATATAAATTTTGATATTTAAGAGAAAATATTAAAGTTTAAAATTTTATGAATAGAAACTTTATTTTAATTTTAATTATAAAATTTTGTAATAAATTTAAAATATAATTTTCTTGTACGAAATAGATACTAAAAACTCTTCATGCTTCTGTTATATCATAAATAAATTTTTGAACAATAAGTTACTAAAAAACTTAAAACTAATTATCAATTGTTAACCGTCAGCAATTAGGCTATTGGCAATTGATCTCTACCTATTGTTGACATTTAGCCATAATAGTTGAAATAAACAAATTCTTAAAATCAAAACATAATTTTAATAAATTTTTATTGGCTAAAAATTTTATATTAATTAATTAATTTGTACATTATATACTATATATATTCTATATGATAAACAAAAACTTAATATATGTATTGCATATTTAATAAATTAAAATTAGTACTCAATTATTAAATCATCAATCACTTTTAAAAATTAATTATATAACACTGACAATTATAATTGATTGTCAATAATTGACTACCATTGCTAACCGCTTATAGTCGATAGATACCATTGATCATTGATATTTGATCACCGTCAATGGTCATTAATATTTGACTACAATCACTTACCATTAGATAATTGATCACCACCACCCCCATGAATAAACTAAACATGCCTTATTTATAAGGTGTTAAGGATGAACCAATTTCTAGAATCAGATATATTTTGAAGTTCCATTTTTCCGGTAAATAATAAGATCATACGTTTTCCTTTGTCATCAATAACCATTGCTAACCGTTTATAGTCGATAGATACCATTGATCATTGACATTTGATCACCGTCAATGGTCATTAATATTTGACTACAATCACTTACCATTAGAAAATTGATCACCACTACCCCCCATGAATAAACTAAACATGCCTTATTTATAAGGTGTTAAGGATGAACCAATTTGTAGAATCAGATATATTTTGAAGTTCCATTTTTCCGGTAAATAATAAGATCATACGTTTTCCTTTGTCATCAATAGTGGCAACGAAATCCAGCTATTGCTTACAAATGTTGGGCCGATTGAGCTTTAGATATTGAGAGTAAAGGCATTTTATGGGCCAGCTGGAATTTCCACGTGATTTGGGCTTTTGTATTATTATTAAACAATTGAACAGAGGCTCCTTCTCCTTGTCATCTATTTCATTGTCGGGAACACAATACTACAATTGCAATTGTCTTACTCTTCCTCAGAAAGAGATGGAATATGCTAAAGTGATTTTTACATCAGATAAAAATCACAGCAAGGAAAATCATTTTTTTCCAATTATGAATGAAATTATATTTTATTCTGTATTTTAAAATTTTTATTTTATATAAAATTTTATTTGATCCACAAAAAGGTTTAAAAAAATTAATATAATTACACTTTTAGGATCAAATAGCTGATATGTTTATATATATAAACATATATAAAAGGTGGGTATAATTTGGCATTGCATGCAGCATTTTCCTTTTGAATAGGCTTTATGCAGAATCCATTAGCACATTCACTAAAAAAAATATTGATCACAATGTATACACTCCTCATATTTACTTGCATGTTTGAAATTAAACCAGGAGATACACTCCTTTCTCAAGCAATTATTATTATTATACTCAACCACATGCTAGAACCTTAATTAAATGTTATTCCTTCTTCATTCCTTCTTATATGGAATTTGGAAGCTAGCATGTCAAATTAAAATTTCCTAAAATTTAAGTTCTTACAATCAATATTTTGTATCTCTTCTGAATTTTAACAAAGTAGAATATTCCCAGGGATGCTACAACATTTGATTACATTAATTGAAATTCAACAGGAGAAATATTTCAAGAAATGGTTAAGCTTAGAAAATATTTGATTAAGTCGTTGAGTGTTGCTGATACAATTTTTTTTTTTTTCAATAGCTAATAGATATGTATTTAGTAAATTTTTTTAAACAACAGCCGGTAGTTGTTTGAAATTTCAAATAGCTGCTGATTGAAAAACTTCATTTTTGGAATTTTTTCTAAACAACTGAAATTTTTTTAAATACAAATACCAAATTACTTTACACTAAATTATCCTTATATATAAAAAAGTAACAAAAATTTGAATTCATTTTTTTAGTTACTCTTATATCATATATTTTTTATTCATTTATTATTATTATTTAATTTGTTAAAATAGACAATTATATGAAATAAGCAATATATTATATATTAATTTATTTATATATTATAAAATAATGTATCTATTGAATTAAATAAATGATATCCCTATTGTTAATTTTATATTATAACATGTACAGTTTAATTATTTTTAATAAACAATAAGTATCAAGCTATTACCAGTTATCAGTTATCAGACACCAACTACCAACTACCAGACACCAGTTACATTCAACAACTAAACTAAACGGAATTTAATAAGAAAGTGGCCATGTTTTTATTGACATTAATGAAACTTTTCCGAGTTGAAGTTTGTTTATCCAACATATGAATGTTTTTCATTCATTTGTCTATGCATATTTTTCTTTAATAATATTACTCATGTTCTTGAGTGCTCAAAGGTGAATGAATGATACCTTTTTCTAAAAGAAACTTTTGTCAAGTAATAAATAAAATATTGATTGAATATGTTCTGATTATAGGGTTATCATAGAAATCTATCTCATAATTTCAAATATTGTCATAAACTAATCAAACATAACAGCTATACAATAATTTTACCGAAATATGATAATGTTATACTTTTGTAATTAATTTGTAGAAAGTTTCCTTCTCTGAAAAGTGAAAAAAAAAAAAAAACCCATCCCTTTAGAGGAAAAGTTGAGTAACTTTAAATTACATCAACCTGTATCGTTTTGTCCCTCTGGAATGATCTCCATTTTGAACAACAAAAAGCAAAAAGCATGTACTTGAAAAATTAAATATTATCATATTCATCCAGCAATAGAAAAGCAGATGAAAAGACAAAACTGAAAAACAGAATAGAGTGGTCATGCTCAATGAAAGAAAAAGAGCATAGAAAGAATATCCTTTTACAGCAAAATGGCTGGCAAATCCAGGACAGAAATAACTTTTTACAGGAAAAGGGCAGTCCATTTCAGGAATATCTTATGCCCATGCTGATTCTAATTCTCTTGGGCTTAAATATGGGAAGGACATTTTCAGTCAGTAACTGGCATTTTTTTTTCTTTTCTGGTGTTAATTAAGAGCACAATCAAAAACAATAAATACTGTTCTGCAACTAAAAAAAAGCATTTTTTTCTTTTTTCAAAAAATATAAATTTTGATGTAATTAAAAAAATCAACTTTAGAAAGTGGAAGTATAGAGTAAAATATAGGTAAAAAGTTTTGTACTGGCAGTTATTATTTAGATAAAACAAAATCATAAGTTCACATATGCACTCAGTAGGAACCCCAGAATCGTGTAACCTTGAACAGATTGTTTGATACCTTTGTCGATTGTTTTATATATTCTTTGAACACACTTTGAAATCCTAGAGATAAGTATTAATCGGTGAGATATTAAAATGAAAAAAAAGGACCATCATGAGTTATGGGCTGACATATATTTTAATGTACGACGTTGATACTTCACAATCTATGTCTTTTTACATTATTTTTTCTTATTCACAAAATTTCCAGTCTTTGCTGTGATGTTTCTTTAACAAGAATTTCATTGATGTAATACAACAGTTAGGCTTCAAGCTAGAGACGCTTTTAGAAATAGTACCAATAAATCTGCCCAAAAATAATAGAATGATTACTTAACAGCTTTCTCCATGGAGCTTGGCTCTTAGAGCTGTGTTGAAAAAGACACAACTTCCTTGCCAGTATCGGCCTTCTGGCCTTGTTTCTTTCAATTAAGTCCAAAACTTTTTATAGATCAAGAAACAAAAAATTTGTGCTTACAGTTTAATAATTATTGACTAGGTTTTGCCTTGAAGGTAAACTAAATATAATATATATATATATTTGAACTAAGTCAGTACGTGAAACTTTTTTATGTTGATCTGAAAAGCAACTCGCCCAATAATGATTTGATCTGAAAGTAATCAATCCGAATCCCTCCAATGTCATCTGTTTAACAGCCTATTTAATTGCCTAAATTATATTCAGTCATTTATTAATTGAATCGGTAATATATTGTTTTTGTAAAATAATGATTCTTCTAGGAAAAAGTTTATAGACCTAATTTGAAAATTTTCATTTTTTGTTTTTAGAAGTTCTTTTATTTATTTCCTTTCTCATGATGAAAATGAATAAGGGATAAGAAGAGGTGACTGAAACCATCATCAGATTCATTTCCTTTATTACTTTTCCACGGTAACATTAAATAAAAAGCTTCAAAAATTCAAGTCTCAAATACTATATATGCGCCTAGCAAGAAACATGTGATTCGTACATTTATGCTTTGATATTTTGTGATAAAAATAATTAAAAAGAATTGAGACGATAGCAAATTTAATATTAGAAACAGGGTGTATAAATAAATTAGGCAGTCGAGATAGGAATGGCACCGGCAGATTTAGAGTAGAGTTCTTCAATTCCAATTCTGAAATTTTAAGATGAAATTATTTTTTTATATTTCTATTCCCGCAAACGGGACAGAAATCTCTCGTTCGAAATTCAATGTCTGATTTTTATTAAAATATTTTATTTTATTTTAATATTAAAATAAATTTTTTATTTTAATTAATTAGTTAATTATATAATTATTTTATTTTATTATTTTTAAAAATATTATATATATATATGGATCGGATTGGGCTGCATATAGGGATGAAAGATGTGTGTCCCGCCTTCTATATAAAAAAATTCCAGAATTAGAAAGAGATAAAAATCATTAAAAAAACTGTATATTATGGTCGACTGTCATGTCAAAATTAAAATCTTATAAAGATATATTGGCCTTTGATTTGTGTGAATTTTACATGTGCACGTGTCATAGGAAACTTTTACGGGGTTAATTGTCAATAATGACTCAACCCTACATGTCTTTCATATCATAATAAGGGGATGAAGTAAGGGAGTGTAGGTTGAATTATAGAGTATGACTCGTATTGATATATACATGCATAATATTTAATAAAATTATATTGTCTGTTCTTATAATATAAAATTATTAGTATATG
Source organism: Triadica sebifera (assembly GCA_023653625.1). Taxonomy (NCBI): domain Eukaryota; kingdom Viridiplantae; phylum Streptophyta; class Magnoliopsida; order Malpighiales; family Euphorbiaceae; genus Triadica; species Triadica sebifera. The sequence continues at coordinate 43,322,539 of CM042893.1, read as the reverse complement.
TATGATAATGTATTGTATAAATAAAAAATACAAATGTATTATATACAATTATTTATTTTCTAAAATAAAAATAATAACAATGTTTCAATACTATTAATAAATAAGAAGTTTGCACGAAACACATTCATCAATAAATTATTTTAATAGTTTCTTTAAATATCTGCTAATTTATAAAAAGACTAAGTAACTCTCAATTTGCCATACTATATAATTATATACAATTGTAAAAAAGAAAATTGCAAGAGAAAAGAAAAGATTGATTCATTGGTTTACTATAGGAAACTAGGAAAGATGTTGGTTGCTTATACTGGAGAAATGCATGTTATTGGCCAAGTCCATTCCCAGCCATATATATATATATTTACTTATTTTTTAATAAAAGGAAATTTTATCTGGACTGAATGATATTATCTTTATATTAAAAAAAAGTAGCAGTTGTTGGTAAAAAGCTCTAAACTATAGTTTTTAGAATCAATAGCTAATTGAGATCTCAACGAACTTTCAACCGTTGATAAAAAAAAAAAAAAAAAAATTACTGAATGGATGTCTATCAGTTTTCAGTTTGAACAAAAAAAAACTTGAAACAAGACAGATTGTGCTCTCTCTCTCTCACACACACACACATATATATATATAGGAACACATATAGTTGAAGAAATTTGGAATAAAATGTTTTAAAGAATCTATAAATTAATTTTAATATATATATAAGTCCTAAAATATTTTTTGTTTGGGTTAACACATTACGTACAAAAAATTTAAACCCTTAGTAGTTCAAGGTTTAGTTGTACAAAGAAAATTTATCTAGGGTTCAATTTTAAAAAAATAATAAAAGGTTGGGATTTTTTACGTAATTTTTCCTTTTAATTGAAAAATATCAGTAACATTTATATATTTAGCATATATACCTAAAAAAGGAGATTGGATATATATCAGTCAAAATAAAAATTACTTATCATTTTATTCGTTTTTTCTTCAATTTTATGAATTTTGAATACCTCAAACGTCCCCTATGCTATTTATCGACGAAAGAAACATGAAAGTAAAAGATAGGATACTTTTGATCTTTATATTTAAGCCTCTCAAAATTGTTTGATATCCATAAATTTTTCCGTGTGTTTTGCTCATATTCTCATTAATAGTAAGATCAATTGCATATTTACTACAAAGTTGACACCTTTTTTTTTTAAAGAAAAAAGTTGACACCTATTACTACCTTTTGTGTGAATAATTCTTCGTCTTTTTTAATGTGTGATTATAATTATTCCCTTAGCTTGTCACATTTTTACTCCTCCATCGCTTTCCTTAATCATGTCCTTACTGTTTTACTTTTTCTATTTCCTGTTCAATTTTCTTATGTATTTCTTATAGTTTTATTTATTTATTTATTTTTTAACAAATTCAAACTGAAATTTAACATAGCTGTGGAAGAGAAAATTGAATTCTTATGCATTTAAGAAGAAAAAAAAAGTACATGGTGGTGGTATTTATAGCATTTAGCAGCTGAAAACTTAGCTGCCTTTAGTAACTAATCTAATCTTGATAACTAACTAACTGAAATGCAACAGCAACATTAACTAAATAACAGTGCACGTGTATGATAATGCATGTGCATTCACCCCCACTCAAGCTGAAAGTATAAATATTCAATACTCCCAGCTGGGATAATCAAACTTCTCTTCTGGAGTGCATCTCATCATATTCAATACCCTCTGTGTCCTTTTAAGCCATGTTTCTGCTTCAACTGGATAAGTCGAGCCATAGAAATCAACTGCACCTTGTTTTCTTAGCTTATCATATCGTCTTTCCCTATACATTGCAGAACCATGCACTTCATGTTCTGGGTTTTCATAAGGTATTTCGGCATGTGATGATTGTGATGCACGTGCAGGAGCCCTAGCTTCTGGTACTGGTTGATCTCTATGCAAATGAGGCGATGTCTCATGAGGATGCATTTCAGTCGGTCTCTCTCTCCTTGGTGAATCATGTCTAATGATGGCCCTAAAATAAATGAAATTATATCACTACATAATGTTCAACACATATTATGCATATGTTATCATGCTTATATGCATATGCATGTTCCCTTGGAACCTATTCCTGCTTTGATACCAAAAATGTAACACTTAACACCTTATACATCTATATACCGCATATACTAATTTTATACTGTTATCCCGTATGGAACAAGATTAAATAAAATTCAAGTTTACAGCGAGAGTAATTAATTATTTTTTTACTCATCTCATATTATCAACAATAATTTCACAATCAACGCGGAAGCTTTAATTATAGCCTATAACATCATATATATTAATAACTTAAACATTACGTTTAAAAAGTTAGTAAATATGCAAGTATTCAATCCCCAAATATAAATGATATGTTCTTATGCTTATGTGGAATGCAAGGAGAGAGAATGATGAGGCTCGGCCGGAGACCTTTGATCCATGACTTTTATATGCACCTCAATATGAACTACTAATCTTCTCTACCTGAAAAATGATGCAATTTGGTGAGTTGCGACTCAGTGAGAATAACCATCAAATGAGTTCTAAAGCACCAAGTATTTCATAATTGCAAATAACAAGTATAATTAATACATACTTTATACTCCATTTCATTAGTCAATAACATATAAATATAGATAAAATCAAGTATTCAATAATTACTATTTACTTATGCTTATGCTTGTACATTTTATTTTGTTATGACCAGGTTAAACGAGCATTGCCCTAGGTTTCGATGTGAACATTTGCATTTGCTAGCGAGCTTGATCATTTGTTTCATTTGCACATTTGTTGGGCCATAGGCCTCTTCTTTTGCTTTACACATTTGTTGGGCCATAGGCCTCTTCTTTTGCTTTGCACATTTGTTGGGCCAAATGCCTCTTCTTTTGCTTTGCAATATCGATTAACTAGTCATAACGCCTTTTAAGTCATTATGCATATGCACTTGTACTTACATATTCATCAACCATTGTATCTTATCATATATACCTCATATGTCAACACATATACCATACATATACCACATATATACTTCATATGCAATACATATACTACAAGTACACAAACTTATTTGTACCACAAATGTCACAAATTATTCATCATCATATTTTCAAGGAAAAATCATCACAATCAAATAGCAAGCAACATTCATATGCACTAAAGATTTCAATTGATAATTAGACTCACAATCATATAGCAAGCAACATTCATATGTACTAAAGAATTCAATTGATAATTATACTGACAATCATATAGCAAGCAACATTCATATGCACTAAAGAATTCAATTGATAATTATACTCACATTTTTCCTTTAATTTCAACCCTTAACTTATTGTCTACCCCCTTCTTGTATATCTCCAATTTGTCTTGAGCCTAATATTGAAATATAATTGGTTAATTTATGACTAGAGAAACTTAATGTGGCTCAAACAAATTAATATACATTATTCATATCAATAATTAAAAGTTTTCCTATGAGGCAGTGTGACCTTATGGGACTTTTTTGACTATAACGTTTTCTGTACTTAACCAATTAATCTGATTCTTGTTTCTAATTAAAATTAACATATTTATATATAACATATTAAAATTTCAGAACAATTGAAGTACTGTACAAGTTTTGGTGGAATTTTTAAACGTGTTCTGATTTCTGCCTTATTTTATGCCCTTAGGCAGTTTCAGGGTACTCATTTGGGTTCATCATAACTTATAATCTATATGTAATATTTTAATGAAAATTTACAGACCCTTATATGGTTTCATATGGAATATTTGTTATGTTTACAACTTTTATCAATTATGTCTCTAAGGTCTTCAAATTATAACAAACATTTTACTGGTCCAAAATAGAATTGGCTTCCGGACCAGTATGAATTCCGAAGGCCATAATGTATTCTTTACATAACATATTAAGCTGCAATTAGTACCAAACTTTGGCTAATACATATATCTATAACTTTCCAGTTTTGATCATTTATAGAATCGATCTTTAGGAAGCTCAAAATAATTAAATAAATTTCAAGACCTGTACAGGACACTCAATAGGCAGTTCAAATCATATAACAGTCATGGTTCCATTCATCATAACTCAAATATTACAAGACCTATGAACCTTAAATTTGGGATACAGGTACATAACACATATATCTACAACTTTTATGTTTTGAGTTATTTCAAATAGTAGTTTTAACATACCCAAAACTAATAAACACAGTAGCTAACTTACTTAAGGTTCACATCCAGACCAGTTTCAGTACAAAGAGGATATCTCATTCTATACACCATATCTTTCACAACTATTTACATATCCATAAATCTAAGACATAAAGGAACAATGTTTGTGTTTTAAGATTTTCCTGAATCAATTTCTATGGATATAAAAATAGGAGTTCAAAGCAGTGCCTATTAATGAACCTTAGCAACTCAAATCAACCTTATAGCATTAAGAATTGATTACTAACCAAGAACAAACTTTCAAGGGATCAATTTGCCTAAAAAACCAAGTGAAACAAAGAAGAATTTGTGGCTGGAACTTGAAAGAAAATAGGTTGAAGAAATGAAGCAAAGAAGAAGAAGAAGATAAGAAAAGAAAAGGAAGATAATGGAGCCTAATAGGTTAAAAGCCACATACCCCATTTATTTCCATCTTTCTTTGCCGTCCACTCTTCTTGTTTTTTTTTTCTTTTTTTTTCGCTGTATGATTTCTTTTTTTTTTAAAAAATTTTATTATTATTATTTTTTATTATTTTTATCATACATACATACATACATTCATATACATACATTCATGTATACATATATACATTTACCCAATTTTACTAACCAATAATAAATAAATATATAATTTAATAACTTGTTTTAATTTAATTAAATTAATCATGTTAAATTTTTATTAATTCAATCTAGTCTCTTTATTCACTTAAATATTAATTTCATGTCATTTTCATCTATATTATAAAACAGATATATACATTTCTATACAATTGTAAAATATTTAAAATAAGCTAATTGTATGTCATAAATATATTTAAATAGAAATGCATATTATGTATGCGTTCAAGTGATATGTATATATATGCAAAATGTATATGTGCAAATGAGATGCTGTAGAAATGCATATGGAAAAAGTCAAGGATGTTACAATTCTCCCCTCCTTTTAAAAATTTCGTCCTCGAAATTTAATACCTGGAAATAGGTGTGGATATTACATTTTCATATTTTCTTCTATTTCCCATGTTGCCTCTTCTCGTGAATGATTTCTCCATAATACCTTAACTAAAGGTATTTCTCGGTTTCTCAACTGTTTAGTCTTGTATCCGATGATTTCCATTGGTTCTTCAACATAACTCATGTCATTTGCAATCTCAATGGCTTGATCTTTGAGTACATGTGTAGGATCTGACCTGTATCTTCTAAGTATGCTCACATGAAACACATTATGAATCTGAGTCATATCTGGTGGTAAAGCCAATCTGTATGCCAGTGGACCACCCTTCTCAAGAATTTCGTAAGGCCCTATGTATCTTGGGCTCAATTTACCTTTCTTGCCAAATCGAATTACTCATTTCCATGGAGATACTCGTAGAAATACCTTTTCACCCAACTCGTATTTCATCTCCCTTCTATGTTGATCAACATAACTTTTCTGTCTGTCTTGTGCTGCCTTTAGCTTAATCTTGACAACCTTGATTTTATCCACTGTATCTTGTACTATCTCTGACCCTTCTAATGCACGTGTACCTTCTTCATCCCAAATGATAGTGCTTCTACACTTTCTGCCATACAATGCCTCATATGAAGCCATCTAAATATTGCTATGATATTGCTTATTGTATGCGAACTCCACCAATGCTATATACTCATCCCAAGCTCCCTTAAATTCCATAGCACATGCTCTAAGTATTTCTTCTAATGTCTGTATAGTTCTCTCTGATTGTCCATCAGTCTGTGGGTGGAATCAGTACTGAAATTCAATTTTGTTCCCAATGCATTATGTAAACTCACCCAAAAATGTGAAGTAAACCGTGGATCTCTATCAGACACAATGGATACTGGAATGCCATGCAATCTGACTATCTCATTCACATATAATTTGGCCAAACTCTCAAGTGTACACCCTAATCTGATAGGTAGAAAATGTGTTGACTTTGTTAACCTATCAATAATTACCCATATTGCATCATTTTTTCGTGGATTTCTAGGCAATCCATAAACAAAATCCATTGTTATCTTTTCCCATTTCCATTCTGGCACTAGTAAAGGATGTAGTTTACCAACTGGTGCCTGATGTTCTATCTTAATCTGCTGACATGTTAAGCATTTGGAAACATATTCTGCTATGTCTTTCTTCATTCTTGGCCATCAGTAATAAGGCCTTAAGTTGTGATACATCTTTGTCATCCTTGGATGCATTTCATAGGGTGCATTGTATGCCTCTTCCATTATTTTCTGATGTAAGTTTTCAGTGTTTGGAACACATATGCGTGACTTCAACATCAGTGTATTGTCTTGCAATTGAAAATCTTTACTGTTTCCCTGCCTTACTAATTCAATTTTCTCACACAATTTAGGATCTTTACTCTGTGCAACTTTGATCCTATCCTTCAATATAGGTTTGACCTGAAGAGCAGCAATCAATGATCCATCATCATGCATATTCAATTGAACATTCATGGACCGTAATTGAATCAAATATGGAAAAGATGATGCTTGCAAGTGAGCTACACTGCTACTGGCCTTCCTACTCAATGCATCTGCTACCACATTGGCTTTCCCTGGATGGTATTCAATTGTACAATCATAATCTTTCAACAGTTCTAACCATCGTCTTTGTCTCATGTTTAACTCTTTCTGTGTCATCAAGTAACCCAAGCTTTTATGGTCTATGAAGATCTGGAATGTCTCACCATACAAATAATGCCTCCAAATCTTCAATGCAAATACAACTGCAGCCAATTCTAACTCATGCACTGGATATGAGATCTCATGTGGTCTCAATTGTTTGGATGCATAAGCTATCACCTTACCATGTTGCATCGACACACATCCCAAGCCTTGGTGAGAAACATCACTATATATTGTAAACCCACTTGTACCTGTAGGGATGGTTAACACTGGTGCTGAGGTTAGCCTGTGTTTTAGTTCATCGAAACTCCTTTGACATTCAGGAGTCCACTTGAAAGGCACATTCTTTCTCAACAATTTGGTCAAAGGGCTAGCAATCAATGAGAACCCATCAATAAATCTACGGTAGTATCCGGCTAAACCCAAAAAAACTATGCAATTCTAACACATTCTTGGGTGCTTCCCAACTCACTATGGCCATAACTTTATTTGGGTCAACCTCTATGCCTTTTCCTGATACTATATGTCCAAGAAACACAACAAGATCAAGCCATAATTCACACTTACTAAACTTTGCATACAATTGTTTCTCCTGCAGAGTCTGCAACACTGTTCTTAAATGCATTTCATGTTCCTCTTTACTTTTAGAGTACACCAGAATGTCATCGATGAAGATAATAACAAAATTATCCAGATAAGGCTAAAATACCTTATTTATCAAAGCCATGAAAGCAGCCGGTGCATTGGTTAATCCAAATGGCATGACTAGAAATTCATAATGGCCATATCTAGTACGAAATGCAGTTTTAGGAATATCTACCTCAGCTATCTTAAGCTGATAATAGCCCGATTTCAGATCAATCTTAGAAAATACTTGAGCTCTATGTAACTGATCAAACAAGTCATCAATTCTAGGTAAAGAATACTTATTCTTCACTGTGACTCTATTAAGTTGTCTATAGTCTATACACAATCTCATCGTTCCATCTTTCTTTTTTACAAACAACACTAGGCTCTCCAAGGTGATATGCTAGGTCGAATGTATCCCTTATTAAGTAACTCTTGGAATTGAGTTTTAAGTTCCTTTAACTCAATCGGTGTCATCCTGTAAGGAGATATAGAAATAGGTGCAGCCTCAGGCACCAAATCTATAGTAAATTCTCTCTCTATTTGGTGGCAATCTAGGAAAATCCTCTGGAAATACATCTGGGAACTCACACACTACTGGAATATTCTCTAACATAATATCCTGAGTTCTTGTGTCTGTCACATAGGCTAAGAAAGCCTCACACCCTCATCTCACCATCTTAAAAGCTTTAACTGCTAAAATCAAACATGCAGGTACCAACTTCCTTTCTCCTTTAAACACAATCCTTTGTTTATCAGAAGACTTTAAAATTACCTCCTTAGAAAAACAATTCACTATGGCATGATGTTTAGTTAACCAGTCCATTCCCAATATTACATCAAATTCATGCAATGATAATAAGATCAAATCAGCTTTCAATTCAACTTTATCAATGAATGTCGAACAGTCACGACATATCTCATTCACAACTACTACTGCTCCCAGTGTTGTACTCATATTTATATCAAATCCCAATGACTCATGTTTTTTATGCAGTTTGGATGCCATATGTGATGATATAAATGAATGTGTGGATCCTGGGTCAATCAATGCAAATGCCAGTATATCATAAATGTAAATATTACCAGTAACCACTTCAGGAGCATCAACTGCCTCTTGCCTAGTCATAGCAAATACCCTGGCCTGTGGAAGGGGTCTAGAACTCTGTCCCTCAGATCTGGTCACTCCTCTTCTTACTGCACCAGTTCTTCCCCTGTCTATGCCTCTAACATGTGTCCCACTGGTAGTGTTAACCCTTGGTGTTTCAATTGTAGTCTCATATATTCCTCTACCTCTGCTGGTTTCTGCTAATTTAGCTATTTCTGGGCAATCTCTATACATGTGATCTAAAGACCCACAGAAATAACAAGCTCCTGTGAGCCTTCTGCATTCACCGATGTGTTGCCTACCACAATGAATACAAATAGGCCACTATTCTGTATATTGGCTTTGTCCTCTGCCTGAGTAAGAGAAAGTCATGCCTCGACCTCTAGAACTGGAGTACCCACTTCTGTTGCCAGACTGACTCGGCATATATCTAGCTTTCTTTCCATATCCTCTACTAGACTCTCCAGTAAGCTCTCGTGTCACCCTTTTTACTTGTTGTTCTCCAGCTTCTTTCATTAACTTTTTAGCTCTAATTGCAGCAACTCTAAGTCTGGTATAACTATCGAGATCAGTAATTGTGATTCTATTTTTGATCTCATAGTTGAGGCCCTTTTCAAACTTTCTGCATTTGTCTCTTTCAGTAGAGACTATAAAGGTGGCATAATGGGAAAGTTTATTAAACTGTACTTCATATTCCGCAACAGACATGTTTCCCTGTTTTAGATTCGGGAATTCCTTTCTATTCTCATCTTTATATGCCTCAGGCATGTAATTGTTCTGAAATTCCAGGAGGAAATCATTCCATGTCAGAATTGGTGGTTGTGCATCACTATCGGGAACTATCTCTCACCATTCATAAGGATTGCTTTGAAGCAAAGATACCGCATAATCAAACTTCTCCTTTGGAGTGCATCTCATCATATTCAATACCCTCTGTGTCCTTTTAAGCCATGTTTCTGCTTCAACTGGATAAGTCGAGCTATAGAAATCAACTGCACCCTGTTTTCTTAGCTTATCATATCGTCTTTCCCTATACATTGCAGGACCATGCACTTCATGTTCTGGGTTTTCATAAGGTATTTTGACATGTGATGATTGTGATGCACGAGCAGGAGCCCTAGCTCCTGGTACTGGTTGATCTCTATGCAAATGAGGCGATGCATCATGAGGATGCATTTCAGCCGGTCTCTCTCTCCTTGGTGAATCATGTCAATGATGGCCCTAAAATAAATGAAATTATGTCACTACATAATGTTCAACACATATTATGCATATGTTATCATGCTTATATGCATATGCATGTTCCCTTGGAACCTATCCCTGCTCTAATACCAAAAATGTAACACCTAACACCTTATACATCTATATACTGCATATACTGATTTTATACTGTTATCCCGTATGGAACAAGATTAAATAAAATTCAAGTTTACAGCGAGAGTAATTAATTTTTTTTACTCATCTCATATTATCAATAATAATTTCACAATCAACGCGGAAGCTTTAATTATAGCCTATAACATCACATATATTAATAACTTAAACATTACATTTAAAAAGTTAGTAAATATGCAAGTATTCAATCCCCAAATATAAATGATATGTTCTTATGCTTTTGTGGAATGCAAGGAGAGAGAGTAATGAGGCTCGACCGGAGACTTTTGATCCATGACTTTTATATGCACCTCAATATGAACTACTAATCTTCTCTACCTGAAAAATGATGCAATTTGGTGAGTTGTGACTCAGTGAGAATAACCATCAAATGAGTTCTAAAGCACCAAGCATTTCATAATAGCAAATAACAAGTATAATTAATACATATTTTATACTCCATTTCATCAGTCAATAACATATAAATATAGATAAAATCACGTATTCAATAATTGCTATTTACTTATGCTTATGCTTGTACATTTTATTTTGTTGTGACCAGGTTAAACTAGCATTGCCCCTGGTTTCCATGTGAACATTTGCCATGTGGACATTTGCATTTGCTAGCTAGCTTGATCATTTGTTTCATTTGCACATTTGTTGGGCCATAGGCCTCTTCTTTTGCTTTACACATTTGTTGGGCCATAGGCCTCTTCTTTTGCTTTGCACTTTTGTTGGGCCAAAGGCCTCTTCTTTTGCTTTGCAATGTCGATTAACTAGTCACAACGTCTTTTAAGTCATTATGCATATGCACTTATACTTACATATTCATCAACCATTGTATCTTATCACATATACCAAATATATACTACATATATATCTCATATGTCAACACATATACCATACATATACCACATATATACTTCATATGCAATACATATATCATACATATACCACAAGTACACAAACTTATATGTACCACAAATGTCAAATTATTCATCATCATATTTTCAAGGAAAAATCATCACAATCAAATAGCAAGCAACATTCATATGCACTAAAGAATTCAATTGAAAATTAGACTCACAATCATATAGCAAGCAACATTCATATATACTAAATAATTCAATTGACAATTATACTGACAATCATATAACAAGCAATATTCATATGCACTAAAGAATTCAATTGATAATTATACTCACATTTTTCCTTTGATTCCAACCCTTAACTTATTGTCTACCCCCTTCTTGTATATCTCCAATTTGTCTTGAGCCTAATATTGAAATATAATTGGTTAATTTATGACTAGAGAAACTTAATGTGGCTCAAAAAAATTAATATACAGACCTTTATATCGGTTCATATGGAATATTTGTTATGTTTACAACTTTTATCAATTATGTCTTTAAGGTCTTCAAATTATAACAAACATTTTACTGGTGCAGAATAGAATTGGCTTCCGGACTAGAATGACTTCCAAAGGCCATAACTTATTCTTTAGATAACATATTAAGCTGAAATTAGTACCAAACGTTCGCTAAGACATATACCTATAACTTTCCTGTTTTGATCATATACAGAATTGATCTTTAAAGAGCTCAAAATAATTAAACAAGTTTCGGGACCTGTACAGGGAGTTCAAATCATGGAACAGTCATTGTTCCATTCACCATAACTCAAAACTTATAAGACTTATGAACCTGAAATTTGGTATATAGATCCATAACACATATATCTACAACTTATATGTTTCAAGGTACTTCAAATATTGGTTTTAACATATCCAAAACTAATAAACACAGTAGCAAACTTACTTAAGGTTCACATCTAGACCAGTTTTAGTACGAAGAGGATATCTCATTCTATATAACACATATTTCAACACTATTTACATATCCATAAATCTAGGACATAAAGGAACAACTTTGGTGTTTTAAGATTTTCCAGAATCAATTTCTATGGATATAAAAATCAGAGTTCAAATCAGTGCCGATTAATGAACCTTAGCAACTCAAATCAACCTTATAGCATTAAGAATTAATTACTTACCAAAAACAAACTTTCAAGGGATCAATTTACCTCAAAACCAAGTGAAACAAGGAAAAATTTGTGGCTGGAACTTGAGAGAAAATAGGTTGAAGAAATGAAGCAAAGAAGAAGAAGAAGATAAGAAAAGAAAAGGAAGATAATGAAGCCTAATAGGTTAAAAGCCACCCAACCCATTTATTTCCATCTTTCTTTGCCATCCACTCTTCTTGTTTTTTTTTTCTTTTTATTTTGCTGTATGATTTATTTTTTCTTTTTATTTTTATTATTAGTTTTTATTTTTATTTTTATCATACATACATACATATATACATATACATATATACATTTACCCAATTTTACTAACCAATAATAAATAAATATATAATTTAATCACTTATTTTAATTTAATTAAATTAATCATGTTAAATTTTTATTAATTCAATCTAGTCTATTTATTCACTTAAATATTAATTTCATGTCATTTTCATCTATATTATAAAACATATATAAACATTTCTATACAATTGTAAAATATTTAAAAATAAGCTAATTGTATGTCATGGATATATTTAAATAAAAATGCATATTATGCATGTGTTCAAGTGATATGTATATATATCCAAAATATATATGTGCAAATGAGATGCTGTATAAATGCATATGGAAAAAGTCAAAGATGTTACATCATCTCATCTACATAGTCATTCACTACATCATTCTCTTTATAGTCAATGTCATTTTCTCTTTGACTCACAAATTTGTTATTATTAGCACTTGCATCAAGAATTACACTCTCGTCATGCTATATCCAACGTGTGTAACCTTTCTTAAAACCATGCCTTATAATATGAGATTTCATTATCTGAACATTACAAAATCATCTCATATTCTTACAATTAACACAAGGACATACAATCATTTTTTTCCCTCATTTGCCTTTCCTCCACAAATCTAACAAATTTCTCAATTTTATTCAAAAATTCAACTGTAATGCATATATCATATATCCAACTTCGATCCATATCTTACTACAGATAAATAATATTCAATATAGACCTCATTGCTTACAATCATGATAAACATTGCATATAGGGTCCTTATTACTCCAACCTAACCTATTTTTAAATATTTAATCTCACTAATGAATATATATATATATATATATATATATATAGTTTTCAATCCCAATAAAAATTCGACAGTATTTTCCCTCAGTTCTCCAAGTACAAAATTTGAATAGAATGATCTATTTACATATCTATCCAGTGAACATTAGAAAAATAACACAAAGATTTTTCTTGGAAACAAAAAATATATATGCATTCACATCCTAAGTGATATTTAACATTTCAAAACAATCATAAACCAGACACTATTCAAGACTTGTTTCTAATGAGTAAATCTTGAACGGGTATCTAGACTTAATAATGATAAAAGTTAAATTTAATAAAATTGTTAATGAGATGTACACTTTAAATAAATAGCTAATTATTATGAAATTATTGATTTTGACACATAAGATGATCCGACGTTAATTGCATCAAATAGATCATGTTAGTATTGTAGGGAAATAATACACATTTTTACAACTTTTTTAGGTTAGAATTAGAATTCCATCATATTTCATCAATTGAAAATATTTACTTTTTATCTACTTATGAATGAAATATTAATGTTAAATATTATAAAATTAATTAATTAATATTTAGTATTATAATAATTTAATAAATTTTCATTTTAATTATTTTTCTATAAGTAAATAGTAAAAATATAACTATTATCACTTAGAAAACATGAAGAATTTTAATGGAGCTTAATTATTAAATAATAATAATAATAATAATAATAATAATAATAATAATAATAATAATAATAATAATAATAATTATTATTATTATTATTATTATTATGCTTTGGTATAGACAAAAAAATTGTTATTTACATTTTATTTTGATAGACTTATTTTTTTTATTTGTCTCAAAAAATATTTTTTCTTTTAAAAATATAGTTATATGATAATATAAACATATATTTCTATTTAATGTGTCTCATTATATATGAAAGATCAAGAAATATTTATTTGTTAATAAGAAACTAAAATTTTCTTACAATATAATCTCATTTATAATAAAATATATGTGTATATAATAAAAAAATTAATTAATGCAATTGTTTCAAATATATATATATATATATATATATATATATATTTGGGTTTTACATTAATTATGCATACCTGAACACACAATATATATCTAGTAAAAGTAAAACAGTGGCATCAAATATTAAAAAAAAAACTTGCAGATCTGCAAATGGGTGATGAAAGATGTGAACTTTGGCCGGCTATTGCTTTAATGGGAGTAAATGGTCACTAAATTTTGCAGTCCACCGTGTCTTCATGTTGCACCACCAATGCATCCACTCTGGCAGATCACCACATCATGAAAAGAAAAAAAAAAGAAAGGAAAAATAATGAAAAAGTGAGAATTATTACGCATCGGTTAAAAAAAATTATAATTGATGCATATAGTATAACATTATGCATCAGTTATTTTAAAAAAACCGACACCTAAGATGCACAAGAAGTATATGCGTTGGATATAATATTATAACTAACACCTATACTTGATAATTTTTCTATAAAATTACTAACATACCACTGTTTTTTTATGCATCTGTTTTTTAATTTAGCCGACACGTATTATCTCTAACTAATGTACATTCTGCACTAGTGCAAATAGGCCAGTTCTTCATAGCCAAAAATAATTGAATTGGAAACTTTGGCGCCACAAAGCTTTACAAGTATTACCAATTCTTCCACGAGCATGAAAAGTTTGTTTCATGGATGTGACTATTTGCTTTAACGATCATGAATGATTTTCGCGAGCGTGACAAACTTCTGAATTTTCCTTTTTGAACTTTAATTGACTTTATTCAACTAGTTTTGATAGTTTAAAGAATATTTAATATGTTTTAACATTATAACACAAAATGTGGTTAAATTTTCTATTGCTCAATTATTTGTTATCATAAAAAATGGCGGAAATACCCATCAAAGTTCAACAATCTCTACATTTTTTATAGTGACAAATAATTGTGCAATATATGACCCAAGAAGAAATTATTTTCTCCCCCTCAAAATATGTTTATAAAAAGATTGAATATAAAGAACACAAATATGCCACAAACTCAATCCATAAACATAGAATTGATGAGATTTAAGAGAATTCACTTATCCCAAAGAACTTCATATGGCAGACAAAAGCAATTATGCATGTATTAACTTTATTAGCTTATATCAAAACGAAAGCAAATATGCATGTATTAATCTTATTAGCTTAGCTCGTTTGATATCAAAAAAATCAACACCAATATCAAGTTTGTAAGCTCCATTATATAATCATAAGGCATAAAGAAAATACATATTGCATATTTCTTTATTTCTTCCCCCCCTTTGTCACGATAAAAAAGAGAACAAGCAAAAGAGAAGAAATGACAATAAACAAACTCATTTAAGGATTGAAAAGCCAAATGCATTTCTAAAATAAAAAAAGTTATATGGTTTTGATTACATGCAAAAAGTTTTGATTACAAAGCATCAAAACATCAAAAGCTTCCTAACCCTTAAAGGTTCCTAAAAAAAAACTAAAAGATAAAAGATAACATCAAGGCTTGTCTCAAGAAAGTTGATCTAGAAGGCAAGTCACCTCATCCTCGAGACTAATGATGTGTGAATCAATGCTATCCTTGAGGTTCTGCATCTTTTGGTCGATGGATAGTTGAAAAGCATCAAGAGTCACACAAAACATATCTAAACGTGGACCAAAGTTAACCATCAACTATTGTGCTAAATCTGGTGTGGAAGAAAAAGATGCTTCACTAGCTAATGCCTCAATACCACCTGCTGGGGCCTTAAGAATCTCCATTTAAGCTCTCTTCCTCTATTGATACCTTTATAAACCAACCATGAATGCATTTGAGTCATTAGCCTCCTAAGCAATCTCGCTCTTAAGTGTGGTAAACCTATAGAAGGTGTCATCCTTATAGAGAATGCAAACAATAGCTCCTATCTTATTGAAAGAATGAACATCGATTTGATAATGGGATAACAGTGTAAATGAGATCTTGGAGGTCTAGAAACCCAAGTATGTCATCAGTTGGATTCATCACGATGGATAGGAGATGAGACTCAAAACACCTTGACATGGCTATTGGCTCCTACTTGTGAGCCCATTCAAACAAAAGCAACTGAGCCTTCCTCACAACACTATTATTGTCTCCTCTTGGAAATATATTGTAGGTGAGGAACTAGTGGATGTATTTGTGAATCAGTAGGATGAAATGAGTGCCCTTCATCTTTTTTATGTCCCAACTGCAGTTCCTTTTAAATGAGGACCAAATGGTGTAAGGACTGAAATCCTTGGCTTCACTTTCATATATCAAGCCTTCATAAGGTAGCTTGAAGATGGCAGCAAACTCAGTTGCAATGAGAGTCTTTTTTGTCTACATAGCTGAAATGAGACCTTGCCTGTGGGAGAAACTTGCAACGTGCTTAATGCAATAACTCTTCACATAACTAAGAACGTTCCTAATTATATAAAAGAATATTACATGTATGACAAAAGAAACCAGTTAAATTTAAAATTCATTTATACACCATGACCAGGATAACTTTGATGAAAATATAAAATAAAAAACAATACCGAAATTAAAATTTTAAAACTCAAATGTATAGAAATAAGGCTAAATGCCCAAAGGTCTACAAAAGAATATCAATAAAATTAGTTACAAGATTATATGTCTTTACAAAACTTAAAGCATGTACACAAGCAGCTAATCCTAAATGTCCAAATCAAAAAGGAAATAAAAAGTGGTATATCACCAACCTCTGAAAGTGTTTGTCCTTTGCTATTCTTTTGGGCATCTTTTCTATCCAAACCTATGTATGTGTAACACTCCCTCACCCCAGCAATACGTATCCCAATAAAGGAGTGTTATGCTGACTTCATCGATTAAAAACATCGCTTCATATATATGTATAAATGAAAGACACTCGTGTATATTTTTTTCTTTTCTTTATTTACTATTTATTTACTTTGTAGTGTAAAAGAAATCATAATAATAAAGACAAAATACATTTTATATAATAACATGTTATTTACAAAATTTTTTGTTTATTGTACAAATACTATAAAATAAAATTCAAACTATTAATAAAAAAGTTATCTGACCCACAGTGGTTGAAACAAGCTGCTCTACTGGATCAGGCCACCGCAATATTTACCTACTATCGTCTGCTTATTCTTCACTATATCTGCTAGAAAGAAAACTTCCACACTAAGCTCTAAGCTTAGTGGTGCATATAAATAAGGTAATAAACTATTTCCTGCAAGATGCATTGTCATATATCAATTTATGCCCAATCATCTTTTTATGCAAATATAGATATCGTAGTATTCTGGCATGCATAAACAATAAATGATATTATTATATCTCATATTTGTTTTACTTTATTAAATCATCATTATTATCCATATCACAATTCATGATTCCCTTTTTTGTTTTCAATCATTTCTTTATAGCCCACAACACCTATGAACCCCTGACTAGGATAATGGAGTTGCCATCCAGGAACTTAGGAGTGCCATCCGAGCAATATGATTTGCGCATATATAAGTTCCATCACCGGCTTTAATAATAGTGTCATCATTGGCTTTAATAATAGTGCCATCACCGACTTCAATAATAGTGCCATCACCAGCTTTAATAATAGTTCCATCACCGTCTCCATTAATTGTACCATTAATGGAATTAATCATACTCCCTCCCTACTTGGCATGCCAAACTATCCTAAGCCTAGTTCTAGTTAGGTGTTTTAGGGCTTACTCAATGTCATTAAAATTCATAGTTATTAATTCACCTATTTCATGCATGTAAAGGTTCAATTAATCATACAATTACTCAATAAAAATAATATTTGCATAATATAAAAAGGTTCACATTACTTATTACATTCCTCAACTCATATGTTGCCCTGTCACTAGAAGATACTATGCTCTGTTTTGGACCTTAATTTTGGTCCTGTAAAAATCCGAATTAAATTAAATGGTCTTCTTAACAATTTTATTCTGAATCTTAGCTTTAATATGCAACTTGAATAACTTAATTTGGAGTTCTGTATCAAAAAATATGATCAAATTAACACTGACTGGTCACTAACAATTTTGCCCAGAATTTCCTAGACATATTCTAAGTCCGAACTTTATGTATTTTTCTGGAAAAATATAGAGATATCTTGTAGCATCATACCTTATGCATTTCAGTAAAAACTATCTCTATGTCAATTAATCACATATGACATACTAACAAGACATAAGGTCCTGTTAACAATGATATTAATTTTTTTTTTTTATCATATCTTGTAATATCATTCAATGACTTTTCAAGTCAATATTAAGGTTTTCACCACAATATAATATATCACATCTATTAAAACTTAAACTTTACATCTGAAGGATTACATGTTGCTTCCATTTATACATTTCAAAACCAATCTAGAGTGACTATACATATTCAAACATATAAATCCAAAATACAAATGACATGTTTTCATGCTCGTGTGGAATGCACAGAGAGAGAGTGATGAGGTTCGACCGATGACCTGTGTTCCATGTCTTCTATATGCTGCTCAAAATAAGCTATCACTTTTCCTTACCTGAAAAATGATGCAATTTGATGAGTTACGGCTTAGTGAGAACAATTATCAAATGAGCTCTAAAGTACCAAACATCTCATAGTAATAAATCACCACCCATTGCATATTATGTACTCCATTCTATTCAACACTATCTTATAGATATTCGCAAAATTGAAGCATCTAATCATTACTCTTTACGTATATAAATGCTTTACTTATTTCATTTTGTTGTGACCAACTTAAACTAACATTGCCCCGAGTTTCCATATGAACATTTGCATTTTCTAGCTAGCTTGATCATTTGTTTCATTTGCCTCTGTTGCCCAGATATTAAGCCAAGAAGGGGGGGGGGTTGAATTGGAGTTTTAAAAATTAAATTTTAAAGTGCGGAAATAAAAATTAATTTTAGGAGGGATAGAGAAATTTGACACAAGGATTTTTATAGAGGTTCGGGTGTTAACAAACCCTACTGCTCTCCCCAATCGCAATTAGGAGTTTCAGTAACACACTAAGTGTTACAATGGAGTTTTACAAGCTCATTCCCAACTATGGTGTTTCTCACAATGGCTCACACCTAATCTAGAAATCCCTTGTGTTTTAATGGCTCACACAATAACCAATTCCTGGTGTTTTACAGGTTCACACAAACAACCTTTATCTTGTATTTTATAGGCTCACACAAACAACCTTTTTCTTGTGTTTTACAGGCTCACACAAACAACTTTTACTTTGTGTTTTAAAGGCTCACACAACTAACCTTTACAAGTGTTATACTCTTAACTCAGAAATACCCAAAACACATTTGAGTAATAAATGATTACAGAGAGAAACACTTACAAATCTTTATTGCTCAATAAATGATGAGCAAAAAGATTTTCACAGAGAATAGATATTGGTTATGAAAGTATTAAATGTACAAATAGCTTGTAGTAAGATTTTGATTCAAAGTATTGGCTATCCTCTTGTACTGAATGCATAAATGACTTGCATTTATACTTACATGGCTAATTATAGCACTTAGAGTGCATTTAATACGAAACTAGCCATTGCACCAACCTAAATAATCACGCCTGACATTTTTCTCTTTCATCTTTCATGGGAGTGACTATGTTTGTCACGGGCGTGACTGTTCTTCCAAGTCATGACTGAAGTGGTGACCTTGGTCGTGAAGCATTCTGAAAGGTTTTGAAATATTTGGTCACGGGCGTGACATATATCTTCACGGGCGTGACAAACTTCCTAGCCGTGATCCAAGTGGTGACTTTGGTTGTGAAGCTCTCTAGATAAAAATGTCATAAAGGTTCACGAGCGTGACATTTAATTCATGGGCGTGACTTAAATGTGCATTTCACGATTTGTTGTCTTCCTTCATAGCCATGAACTTCAAATGACACATAGGGTCACGGGCGTGAACATGCTACTTCCTTAATTTTATCTTTCAAGGATTAATCTTCCATTCTCCATTCTTGCTATTTTATTTCATACCCTGTTTAATAGACTTAGAAAACAAGTATGTTAAATACAATATTGCTATTTTTTTTGTTATCATCAAAATGACGGGAATATCCCTCAAGGTTTAACAATCTCCCCCTTTTTGATGGTGACAAATAATCTAGCAATATGTGCTTTTGAGAAGTCTTCCCCTCAAAAGATACTTAGGATAAAAATTGATGAAATGCAAGAATTGTAAAGAATGATGTAGCATTGAATTAAATTTTCTAGTTTTAAGTATATGCAAGTTATATGCAAAATATATCCAATATATACCAAAATTCTCTTTAAGTCATGAAGTATATGTAAGGTATATTTAGAGTATATCAAGACATATTTATTTATGTAACTTGCATTAAGGTATATGCAAAGTATACTTAAGATATATCTAATGTGTATAATGCTCAATTTCATACTTGCATATTCATTTTGAATCAAATTTGAAGTATTGCTAATTTCTCCCTACTTAACTCAATGTCAATGTATTTGTAGGTTCTTATTTTTGATTCAAAATTCATTTATCTTAATATATTGCTAGGTTCTCCCCTTTTTGTCATAAAAAAAAAGAATATAAAGATTAAACCATAAATAAAGCAAATATATTAATATTTGAAGAGAAGTACAAACCAAAGTAAAAGTCAAAAAGGAAATTTACAATTTCTTAAAAACAAACAAAAAACAAGCAAACAATGAAAAGAAACAATCATATTAAGGCTACCATCTAGCCTAACACCTAACCGGACATCCTATCCCTAAGTGGAGCAACCTCTGCCTTAAGGCTATCCATCCGAGACTCTATAAAGTCTTTGAGGTTCTCCAACCTCTCGTCCATCGAAGCCTACAACTGCTCAAATCATGGTGCCAAGAGGTCAACCACCTGCTGCACCAAATTCGGTGTGGAAACTGAGGATTTTCCGATATCCTACTCAGCCACTGGAGGTGCTTCCTCAACTCGAGCCCTTTTCTTCTGCTGGATCCCTTAGAGGCCGGCTTTGATGTCCTTCGTATCATTATCTTCCCAAATTATTTCACTAGCAGTGTTTGTGAAACAGTAGTAAATATTGTTCTCATGAACAATTCTGACAGCCGCTCCCATCTTTATGAAAGACTCAACATCCAATCGATCATGAGGATGCTCGGGGATGAGATTGAAGTGATGGTCATCCAGCTTCAAATAGCCAAGCTTCAAGGCCATATGGGTGACATATCCACCAATGAGTATATCTCTAGAGGGCTTGGTGGCAATGGACAGAAGATGGTTTGCAAACCATTGAGAGAGCGCCACGGTGAGGCCTCTTCTGGCCATCTCAAAAAGAAAGAGCTCAGATTTCCATATGGTCCAATTGCTGTCTCCCTGAGCAAATATGCTATAGGTTAGAAACTTATACAAATATTTGTGCACTAGGGACTGGAGATGAGTGCTCTTGGTCTTTTTGACATCCCAACTGCAATCAGTGCCAAAATGAGTCCATGCTCGAGTTGCGAAGAATTCCACTTTGCTGCCATTGAGGATGCCTTCTGAGGGTAAATTGAATAAGTCCCTGAATTCTGTGGCATTAAGGGTGTTCAGATTGCTGCAGAGTTGGAATTTTACCACTCATGTGGGAGACACTTGCAAAGTGCTCAAAAATTCCAGGGTTGGCTCCCTTAATGTGGGCTGATGAATATCCATGAATTCCTTCAAATGAAAGTCCTAAAGTTGCTCTGTCATTGCCATCTCAAGCCCAAGAGTGCGTATGGTTTGCCACTCAAAGGACCTTGATGAAATGAGAGGCCTTTGCTTCAAGGTTGAGTACCGAGGATGGCAATGCTCCAGGATTTTGTTCATGAGGTAATTTGAGTACCTCCTGGGAGCATGAGACTTCTTTCTAGTACCCTTTGATGAGCTGGTTTCCATTTTAGATTGAAAAAATGAACTTTGTAGAGTTTGGAAAAGTTTGACAGAAAATTTGAGGAAACCCTAAAGAAGTATGATTTTTGATGAAGGAAGGGACTTTTGATGGTATTTATAAGAAAATATTTGTGACTTAAGGGCCGGAATCTTCAATATCTCATTGAATGTGTGTAAATGAGAGCGGTTTCAAGGAGTTCAAAGGTTGAAATGTGAAGAATAATTGGCTGATTTCTTATATACCCGATGCATTCACAGGCGTGAAATATGTAGTCACGGGCGTGAAGTGTCATGTTCACGGTTTGGTGAAGGGGTGCTCTACCTGTGAATAAAGGCGTGAAAACATTCACGATCGTGACGTTTTAATGTCACGAGTGTGAATGATGAACTTTCACGGTGGTGAAAGAATAGTCACGGGCGTGAATGGTTGAATTTCACTATTTATGCTCGTGAAACAAAGCGTGACTTCAAAGTGTAAACGTCACTGTGAGTTTTAGGTGAAAATGTTCACGGGCGTGAAAATTTGTCATGGGCGTGAATAAGGATTTTCACAGGAGTGAATGAAGTTGTGAACATAAGCTTTACTACTTCAAGCCGTGAATGATGTCGTGAATCAAGTCATGAAAGACACTGCATCTTTTGGCTATTTAATTCACGGGCGTGAACATAGGTCATGGTGGTGAATTGCCTAAAATTTCCATCAAATAAAATTAAGTCTTAAAACAAGACTAAATCATTTCTATGAAGATTCTATCCCTTAAAACATAAAATTTTCATCAAATTTACTACCTTATATCTAGTGATATGATATAAAATTATCACTTAAGATTTGATAATTTAGCAATCACAAGGTTAATCCATCAATCATACCAATTTCTCTTCTAATGAAATTAAATCTTTCCTCATTTAGAGACTTAATAAAAATATCTACCAATTGATTTTCTATGCTTATAAATTCTAATGCAACATCTCCATATTGAACATGATCTCTAATAAAGTGGTGTCTAATGTCAATATGCTTACTTCTAGAGTATTGAATGAGATTCTTTGAAAGATTTATAGCACTTGTATTGTCACATTTAATAGGTATATGGTTCATATCATGACCATAGTCCTTAAGTTGTTTTTTCATCCAAAGAATTTGAGTACAACAACATCCTATTGCTACATACTCTGCTTCAGCAGTTGAAAAAGCAACTGAAACTTGTTTCTTGCTAAACCAAGAACTAAGCACTCTCTAATAAAGTGACAAGTGCCTGAAGTACTTTTTCTATCTAAAAGACTACCAGCATAGTCTGCATCTGAATATCCTATAATATAAAAGGATGAATTTCTAGGATACCATAAACCTAGATGCAATGATCTATGTAGATATCTTAAAATTCTTTTTACTGCATTTAAATGAGATTCTTTTGGACATGATTGAAATCGTGCACACAAGAAAACACTATACATTATGTCGGGTCTAGAAGCAATAAGATATAAAAGTGATCTGATCATACCTCTATAGAGCTTTTCATTAATGCTCTTACCTTTTTCATCCTTGTCCAATTTTGTTGATGTGCTCATGGGAGTCTTGGCATTCTTGCATCATTCCATACCAAATTTCTTAATTAAATATTTGGTATATATTTGGATTGGTTGATGAATATGCCCTCATTGCTTTGTTTTATTTATAGACCAAGGAAATACTTAAGCTCTCCCATCATGCTCATTTCAAATTCCCTAGTCATACACTTAGCAAATTCTTGACAAAGCAAGTCATTAGTAGAACCAAATATTGTATCATCAATATAAATTTGAACAATTAGTATATCATGCTTATGTTTTTTAATGAATAATGTTGTGTCAACATTTCCCTTTGTAAAGCTATTTTCTAATATAAAAGAACTTAGCCTCTCATACCAAGCTCTTGGGGCTTGTTTCAAACCATACAAAGCTTCTGAAAGTTTAAAAACATGATTTGGAAAATCATAGCTTTCAAAGCCTGATGGTTGTTCTACATACACTTCTTCTTCTATATAACCATTTAGAAATGCACTTTTCACATCCATTTGAAAAAGTTTGAAATTCATGTGACATGCATATGCTAAAAGTATTCTTATGGCTTCTAATCTAGCTACAGGTGCATATGTTTCATCATAATCTATACCTTCTTCCTGATTATATCCTTTTGCAACTAATCTAGCCTTATTCCTAGTTATTGAACCTTGTTCATCAAGTTTATTTCTAAATACCCATTTGCTACCTATAATTTGATGATCCTTGGGTCTAGGTACTAAGGTCCATACCTTACTTCTCTCAAATTGGTTGAGTTCCTCTTGCATGGAAATTACCCAACTTTCATTATTAAGAGCCTCATCAACATTTTTAGGCTCAATTTGAGAAATAAAAGCAAGGTCAGTGGCTAAATGTTTGAAATGAGATCTTGTACTTACTCCCTTTGAGAGATCACCAGTGATTTGCTCTTTTGGCTGATCTTTTGTAATGCCACTCCTTATGCATTTGAGTTTAACCTATCCCTGTATCAATTAATCACACACTGCATGTTGGAAAGAGAAAATACCCTTATAACAGTGGTAGTAAAATTTTTCTTTCATAACGATATCTTCTATCGCTTCACCGACATTGCTAGAGAGATTATCTGGGAAGATAATGACACGGAGGATTTTAAAGCAGGCCTCTAGGGAGTCCAGCAGAAAAAGAGTGCTCGGGTTGAAGAAGCACCTCCAGCAGTCGAGCAGGACATCGGACAATCCTCAATTTCCACACCGTCCTTAGCGCAGCAAGTGCTTGACCTCTTAGCACCACATTTTGAGCAGCTCCAGACTTCGATGGATGAGAGGTTGGAGAACCTCAAGGACTTCATGGAGTCTCAGATGGACAGCCTTAAGGCTAAAGTAGCTAGGCTTCGTGATAGGATGTCTAGCTAGGAGATAGGCTAGGATGTAGCCTAGATTTTTTTAGCTTGTTTGTTATATTTCTTTTGCTTGTGTAGGAAATTTTAAATTTCCTTTCTTAGTTTGTATCCTTTCCTTTATGATATATATATTTGCTTTTGTTTACTTCAATCTTCATATCCTTTTTGATTGATGACAAAAGAGGGAGAAAACTAGCAATATATGATAGGAAATATATGATAAGGGAGAATGGTATCAAACTAGAACTAGCAATTATAAGAATTTTGAATCAAAAAGTGAATTGACATTGAAATGGATTAAAAATCTTGATTCAAAATTTCATATGCAAAGTATAAAAATTGAGCTTTACATACCTTAGATACAACTTAAGTATGCTTTGCATATACCTTAAAGCAAGTTGCAAATAAAAATATGCCATGATATACCTTAAATATACCTTACATATACTTCATATCTTAAAAAGGAATTATGATATATATTGGATATACTTCTCATATAACTTGCATATACTTAAAATCTAGTTCAATGCTACATCATTATTTACTATTCTTGCACATTATACTTTTTTATCCTAAGTATATTTTGAGGGGGAGACTTCTCAAAATCACATATTGCTAGATTATTTGTCACAATCAAAAAGGGGGAGATTGTTAAACCTTGAGGGGTATTTCCGTCATTTTGATGATAACAAATAAATATAGCAATATTGTATTTAACATACTTGTTTTTGTAAGTATATTATACAGGACATGGATTAAAATAGTAAGAATGGAGAATTGGAAGAATAATCCTTGAGAGACAAAATTCAAGTAGTAGTATGTTCACTGTCGTGACTCTAGGAGTCACTCCCGTGAAGGAAGCTAACCGTTACCAAAACCAACATTTGAAGTTCACGGCCATGAAGGAAAAACAAACCGTGAAGCATTTCAGTCACCCCTGTGAATAAAGGTGTCACCCCCGTGAAGATTCATGCAATTTCATCCAGAGAGCTTCACGACCAGAGTCACCACTTGGATCACGGCTGGGAATATTGTCACGACCGTGACTCAACATGTCAAAACATTCCAGAGAGCTTCACGACCAAGGCCACCACTTCAGTCACGGCTTGGGAAGAACTGTCACCCCCGTGACAAGCATAGTCACGCCCGTGAACAATGAAAGAGAAAAATGTCAGGTGCGATATTTTGGTTGGTGCGATATTTTGGTTGGTACAACAGCGAGTTTCTTATTTAATGCGTCCCAACGGCTATATTTAGCCATGGAAGTATAAATGGAAGTCATTTATGCATTAAGAACAAGAGAATGATAAGAAAAACAAAAGAATAGCATATACTTCGAATTTAATTCTTATTACAAGCTATTTGTACTTTCATACTTTGAGAACAAATCTATTCTCTGTAAAAATCTTTTTGCTCCTCATATTTGAGCAATTAAGATTTATAAGTGGTTCTCTCTGTAATCTTTACTCAAGTGAGCTTTGGGTATTTCTGGGTTAAGAGTAGAACACTTGTAAGGGTTAGTTGTGTGAACCTCCAAAACACAAATTAAAAGGTTGTTTGTGTGAGCCTGTAAAACATAAAGTGAAGGTTATTTGTGTGAGCCTGTAAAACACAAAGTGAAGGTTGTTTGTGTGAGCCTGTAAAACACAAAGTGAATGTTGTTTGTGTGAGCCTGTAAAACACAAGGAATTGGTTATTGTGTGAGCCATTAAAACACAAAGGATTTCTGGGTTAGGTGTGAGCCATTGTGAGAAACACCATAGTTGGGAGTGAGCTTGTAAAACTCCATTGTAACACTTAGTGTGTTAGTGAAACTCCCAATTGAGATTGAGGAGAGGAGTAGGGTTTGTTAACACCCGAACCTCTATAAATCTTTGTGTCTGGTTTTCTCTATCCCTTCTAAAATTAATTATTTATTTCCGCACTTTAAAGTTTAATTTTTTTAAACTCCAATTCAACCCCCCTTCTTGGCATAATATCTGGGCAATAGGTTAGAGTGCCATTGTCCTCGATTCCATGTGATTTTAAGGATAAGATGGTGACGCTCAGGTCAGAGCACCCTTGATCTATTTTATACTTAGTCAAGGTGGTTAAAGCTGCAGGAGTTCCTTTAACTTGAGGAGCTTAAGTGAGCTTTTACAAAGAGTGGGCAGAGTGGCTAAAGCTTTAGGAGCGCTCTTTCCAAAACCGCATCCGAATAGTCTGAGTTAGAGTTTTGGACAAAAACAAATTAAAAATGGAATTATGGTAAGTTTTGGGTAAAAGCAAAATAATAATAAAAATAAAACGAAAAATTGGAAAAATGATAAGCCATGAGTAAAATAAGATGAAATAAAAGAAAAGGTAAGGTTACTATGAACCGGTTGAATGAAAAAGCTTATTATGTGTTAATGATGTTGATTGATATAGTGATTGTATTGCTATGCATTAGAACAATGTGTATGGTATGATAATATACATGAACATGCATAAGATGCCATCATATGAATTGTATGGTTGCATATTTAAATTTTTATGCCTATATGTACCTTTAACGTGTACGTGGTTTTGGATTTTAATTTTTGTATAAAATGAAAAAGCTTCTTAACGTGCGGGTTTCCTACATGCAGGTCAGAGCCTAAGTGATAGTAGAAGTTGACTTAAGAAAAGAAGCACCCATTTTGAAGAGTCAGTGCACATGTCTTTTTTCTTGTTTTTTGTACGTGACATGGTTTTGGATTTTAATGTTTTGTATAAATTTGTATATTAAAGGATATGTATTAAATTTGAAAGTTGTATATTTGTAAACAGTGGGCTAGTTAAGGCCAAGTGGACATTTTATGAAAGGGATCCTTAAGAATAAGGTTTATGAAATTTTCTTTATAAGGAAAAGTTTTAATTTCATAGATTTTATAAATTAGTAACCGGTAGCATCTGGTTAATTAGTTGAGAGAAATCATAATTAGCTGGGTGGGTGTTACAGATGCACTTGGATTGGTTAATGAAGATTCCCTCATTGCTTTACTTGATTTAAAGACCAAGGGAGAGTTTAGGTTCTCCCATCATGCTCATCTCAAACTCTTTAATCATACACTTAGCAAACTTTTGGCAAAGAGATTCAATAGTAGACCTAAAGATAATATCATCACCATAAATTTGAACAAGTAAGATGTTAGAGAGGATCCCTAAAGGCAATCACTTTAAGCACTTGATGTACTCATTTATTATTAATAAAAGAAATTTTCATTATATGTCATTTATTGCATATGAATTGATAGATATCTTAAATCATTTAATGATATTCTTGGTATATAACACAGCATGAAGGAAATCATGATGAGATCATGATGATGATATTCCTATCATGTGTAATTGTGTTTATACCTAAATTATCCCTAGTTATAGGATTAACAAGATGAGGCATTGTTAATCCGGAGAGACTAGCACATGTGATACTCCTTGACTAGGTCAAGCAGCTGATCTCATAAGTTGTAAATATGAGATGCTTAGAGTTAACATGTGGATGCATACTAGAGTAGTCAAGTACATTAAATGACCTGGTATGAGAAAATCACATAGATGTATATTCAATGTCAGTGATAGTCTCATCATAGCAATGGTGCAAGTATCCTCAAACTTGAAAAGATCAAGGTTACCTTGGATACTGAATCCTATACTTTGACTCTATTCCTTATTACCTCTCAAAGGTTGCTCATAGGATGGTGATTGTGTATAATATGAGGTATTCAAAGGTATTTGAGTGGTCAATATAGGATTCATCACTCCTAAAAGAAGGAGAGTCTACCTATGGCCTCTTGTAGAGATCATTACTCAGAAATCCTTAGCCAAGGTGGACATGTCTTGAATAAAGTTTTCAAGGATATATCTAATAGAGTAATGAGTGTTATAGATAAGAACTAATATCATTTGGACTAGGTGTGATATAGTCAATCTAGTAGGAGTTGACACATAGTCCATACTCTGAACCAAATGAGGTATAACTTAGTGAAACGATAAATTGTATGGTAATTGTCTATGGAAGGGGTTTTAGTCAAACCACTGACTTTTCGGTCAATTAGGGTTCATGATGTATTTCTAGATACCACTCATGATCTGCTTTAAATAATGTGATGATTTGAGTTGCTAACATAATCAGAAACCTAATGGGTCACGTGCATAGAAGGAATAAATGAAATATGAAATCGGTCTTGGATTGGATCCAAAAACATGAGAGAAAAAGTTGCATGAAAGAGTTTTGCATATGGGAGAAAAAAGGGTTATGTGTCATATGCACATAGTGGTTATCATGTATAAGGGACATGTGCAGAGTGCCATTCTATCACGTGCACAAGGATGCCTTCCCCTGCGTGACAACAAGCCCTTTTGAACAAGGCTATTGCATGCATGATGATATGCAATTATGCAGAATTTCACTTTAAATGAAAGCTAAATGTAGGGTTTTAAGTATCCTACCCCAATTATGATTAGAGGACTTATAAATACCCTCAAAAGGGCTTAGAAAGAGTGCTGCCACCTTGAGAAAGTAAAAGTTATTTTATCTTCTTCTTCCATCTCTCTCAAGATATTAACCTTTATTGCTAATACTTGGTTGATTGCCTCATCGCTCTTGTAGTTGTTTCTTATGTTCCTTCATGTGGATTACTGTTAGAGATAATCCTACATTATATATTTGTGTTTTGCAATAACCTAACTTGAAGGAAAGGCTCACAAACTTGGAAGAACAAAAGATTAAAGAAAAGGTAATCAGCTTTTCCCATTAGATGGTATGATCCAATTTTAATATAAATGGTGTGTTCTTTTGATTTTGGTTCCAATTAATTTTTATATTTATGCTATGTCATGTATGAGATGTATGTTCAAAATCCAATAGTGGTATTAGAGCCACCCTATGTAGATTAAATTTGGATTTAATTGAAGTATCAATGAATTTGATTGAAAAAGGAACAACTTGGATTCCCTCCTTTCTTTAAAAATGAATTTGATTCTAATTTAGTGATATGTTAATATGATGATATTAGATGTTTTTGATGATAATTAAGAGGTTTGAATTTGATTTGAATATGAAATTCGAAATTGTGCATGTTGCTAAATATTTAGGAAAAAATCTAGTATTGCCAATTGAGTACTTTATAGGGCTGTTCGAATTTGGTTTGTTAATTTGATTATTTAAACATGTTTATAATATATTTAGAATGTTTTTAACTTCTAAAAAGCACCTACAATGGTGCAAAAAAATTTTGATCATGGAAAAAAAAAAACAAGAAACTAGGTCAAAAATCTAACTGTGATAGGGTTGTTTTGTGTTATCTAATTGAATGACATGTAAATTTATGACAAGTGTAATACCCTCTTACCCCACTTTAGTTCAGTAAGATAAGTGAGCATTACCCGACTAACTATCTTATAAGATTAGGTAAATGAAGTATACATTTTTTTATTTTTATTTTTATTTTTTATTTTGCAAAAAATATTACAAACACTAAAATATAATTATTACAAATACCAATATTCAAAATTTTTATTTATTAATAAAATATATTATTTTACATCCAAACTATATCCATTACATTAGATGTACACATTTCCAATATATACTAGATGAGATAAAACTATAATTTAATTTATACATTTTTTGACAAAATATACCAAAATATGTCCAATGCTTTAAACTTTTTTCATTTGGATACCCTTATTCTTTTGATAACTATACTATCTACGACTATTCTTTAAAACCTACGCGAGAGGAAACCACTTGCTAAGCTACTAGCTTAGTGGTGTTTCAAGAATAAAAATATTACATACATATATTTTCTTACATGTCATTTAATAATTTCATGACTAAGGCATAAAACAAAAAAAATACATAAAATCAAATAAATGTTATCAAATATTTAATATTTAGTAATTTTAATTTAGCATAATATTATCAAAATGACATACTTTTATATTATTGTTATTTTCATTTTCTTTGTGCCTATAACACCTATAACCGAACTAACTAATAAGAATAATGGGGTTGTCATTATTGGCTTTCATAATATTGCACCGAGCGCTTTTTTAATAGTGTCATTATCGGCTTTCGTAATATTGATATTACTAGCTTAATAATTTTACGCCGAACGCATTTATAGAATTATCATTACCAACTTTCATATTTTGGCACCGATGCCTTAAATTTCCTGATTGACATGTCAAACTATTCTCTATTCTAGTTCTAGGTTATGTGTTTTAGGGCTTAACTATTTTTATATTTATTCTCAATATTAAGATTATTATTCACATCTTTTTCAAAAATGGTAATTATACTAAATTTTCACTTATATGTTTATTTATTTTTCTTGTTTGTTTCTATTATTAAAACCTAGAACTAGAATAGAGAATAAACCTTACATATAAGTAAATTATTAAACATTCATAACAACAATTAAAGTCAAAATTTTCATTAATTAGTATATATATTCATCACACTACATACAAAAGCCCAATATATCAATTCTTTTTCTATAATAGATTTCGGCCCTGATATGGGGCCTCATGTTTAGCCCATTTATAGTTCGCATTTGAATTTATAGTCTTCTAATATTTTGTAGATTAATATCTCAGATTTCATATGCATCAAAAATCATACAAATCCAAGTTTTCTTTCAAAAGTTATGACCCTTTTACTGAAGGGCGTTTCATTAGTTTTACCGAATATTTTCTGGGTACCTAAAAGTCTAGAATTTTATGTCCAATTTTTAGCCCATTTGAAATTAAAATTTGAACTTATGTTCTAAATTAAAGTTTTAGCTTTATGAGTCCACTTTTATTTCAAACTAAGTTCATCTGAATATCATTACCCGAACATTAGTTATGATAAAAAATGTCAAGACTACTTATAAAATTATGTAGCAGGGTCATCAATTGACACAAACCTATCTACTAATTATATCCATCATATGCATTCATTTTTATGCCAAAATTTTTAGATCACAATTACATTCACATATATTAATATTTTCACACCATTTATTCTCATTACCATAAAGAGAATTAAAATTAACTACCAATCACATTTCATGGAAAAACACATTCATATCAAGTATTAACACATAATTTCACACATTTAGATGACAT
Organism: Triadica sebifera; assembly: GCA_023653625.1. Taxonomy (NCBI): domain Eukaryota; kingdom Viridiplantae; phylum Streptophyta; class Magnoliopsida; order Malpighiales; family Euphorbiaceae; genus Triadica; species Triadica sebifera. The sequence continues at coordinate 43,290,427 of CM042893.1, read as the reverse complement.
GTAAGATTTTTTATCAATGAAGCACATAGATAATTAGCCTTGGAGCTTTCCTTTTCCCTTATTTTCCTCCCTTCACTAATTAGCTTTCTGCTTGCCTTTGTCACCCTCTTGAGGGCCTCTCATTTGCTCACTTGATACACAGCCATATCATATCTCATTTCTATCATCCATTTTCAAAACGTTTCATGCCTATATAAACTCCTAATGCTCCTAATATGTTTTATACTTTAATTTAGCCAAAAAATACTAATGTTAAACTTCCTTCTTGATAGCTCATGGCTGCCTAAAAACCTTATCATAGGTCCCAATTTATTTTCTTCAAATTAACACTCTAATCACACATCACTCATCACCAATTGTGTTGCCCCTTGGTTAATTTCCATTTTTTCCAAATTACCTTAACCAAGGAAGCCCCTCCTCCTCCATTAGAATTATCTTTCTCTTGTTTTAAGTCATAAAATAATTCACTAACATGAATTATTATTAATTAAAGGTTTAGCTTCGCTTTTCTTCGACTAGTTATCAATTTCAAATTCTAGGTCCATTCTTGCCAAATAACCTTAATCTGCCAATCCTAATCATATCTATCATCCTTATGAGTCTTAAATGGAAGAAACAATATTGAATTTAAGAAGAATAAACTTACTATAATGGAGTTATAGGGCTGGTCGAATCTGCCCCAACTTTTCTCCCTTTTTCTTCTTTTTTCTTCCTTTTTTCTTTCTCCTTAGCTCTCTTTATGACAAGTACTCTTTGATTTCTTGAATCTCCTCTCTCACAACTCATTTTTCCCTTTCTTAGCATACTCGAAAAAGGAAGAAAATGGAGGTTTTTGGATAAGGAGAGAGACAACAGTAAAGGAAGAAAGAGATGGTTGTAATTGATTTCTAATTGGTGGAAAATGAAGATTTTTATCTCTTTTTTTTATAAGGTGAGTATTTGGTAGTTTCATGACTACATTAAGTCCTTCATCCATTGGTCCAAAATATAAATTAATTTTTTTAACTTTTAATTATTAGAAATTCATTATTTTTCACAAATTTTCTTATCTTCACAAAATTTTTCCCAACAATTCCAATAATACTGATTTTGTCAGTAGGGTAATTTTATTTTATTTTATTTCCAGTTCTATCACTAATCTTTTTAATTCCCAAATAATAATACCCTTAATTATTTTTTCTTGTTATTGTTTATTTTTTTATGGGTCCAAATTTAGACTCTGATTGAACTAGTGCATCCTACTACGGTCACATGCAATCAGGGCCTAAATCACCGGATGTTACAATCAAATCCTTAATTTCATGTTTATGAGATATTGATGATGTTATGTTGATATTAATTGCATGCTAAAATCAAATTAAATTCGTAATTGAGTTCCTAAAGAATCCTAATTTATATATAATTCAATTTAGGTAATTTTTGAGTAATTGATTTTCTAGTTTAATGATGAATGATTTAGATTATCTAATAAAAAATTTTAATTAGTTTAAAATGATTATAAGCTTCTTATAATGATGAGAATAAAATCTGGAAATTTTGGAAATTTTTAAATGAAATTTATTTGAATTTGAAAAGGGTTTTCAAAGTCCTAATTTTGCTACGATTCTAGAATGCAATTATAACTAGGATTGTTTCATTCTATTTGATATCAAACTAATAAATAATTAAAGTAATATAATTATGAATTAACTACTGATCATATTTATATTTAATATTAAATGTGACTTAAATATTAAATTCGGATTTAATTGTTATATGCATTAAATTAGTAGTAACCTAGTAGGCTAAGTAAACAATTTTAGAAAACTTTTTTATACGATCAAATGTATGCCAATTTGCATGATTTCATTTTAGAAAGTGTTTCTAAATATTCATATGATTATTTAATATGATTAAATAATTAATATATAATTAATTTCATTTAAGGCCAAACTATCAATAAAAAGTTTCAAGAGTTGATACAAAGGGAACCCAAATTGTTACTTTTATAGATTACTTTTATTTATGCATTAGCTAAGGGTGTATGAAATGGAATGATGGCTTAATTATGGACTAGACCAATGTGATTGATCATGCATATAATTTGTTTTTTGGTAAATAGGGCATGCGAGTCCTTGGCTTTTCTATTCTTTCTATTGCATTTCTCTTCTCATCTAACTCCCCTCAAATATAACTTGAGGTTTTCTTATGAAGAATTTATGTAATTAGATTATATATGATTTGAATAGAATTGAAGTGCAATGGAGTAAGAAGCAAAGGAACATTGGAATAGGAACTTGTTTTCTATTTTGGTGTTGTAATTTCATGCATCTTCCTAGGTGAAAGCTAGTGAATCCTTTCATGGCTCGAAGGATTAATATTTGATTACATCCATAATCATGACCATATAATTAGTGTAATTATCTTATATAACTATATGTGATGAATGGATATATTATGCATGCTAAATTGCCATGATGAGACCTAAATTAAAGAAATCCCTCATTAATAATATTAAGGCCAATGCCTTCCATTAATATGGCTAGAACTAGAGTTCTTTTAGAGTTTGAGCTATTGGGAAAATTTAAGCCCGCTCTAAAAGAATATGTTCAAACCATCGAAATATGGATTCATGATTAATGGGCCTACTTTAACTAGTTTCATTAGCTTGTTGGGCAAACCCAAGGTCAATGTGAATTAGAGGCAAAATTGGATAAATGCACATGAGATGTGCACATATCAAGAGTTGATAGCCCAATGATTCAATAGTTGCATAAAGGATGCAATTGGTATAAGATACCTACCAATTGACCTAATGTGGTTTGTTGGGCAAACCTAAGGTCATTCTTAGTGATGTTAGATATTGACCCACTAGGAGAGCTTCCAATAAGTTCTTTCAGAATGATAATGAGGGCTATGGGTTCATAATAAAATACTGGAAGTTATAATGCACATTTATTAAAGACATAATATTCATGTGTTTAGTACATTCTCTAAACATGATCTTTCTTTACATCTAGGTTAATATAATCATGTCATTAAACGTGAACCTACGCTCAATTCTAGATTCCAATAAATTGACTGGCCCAAACTTCCTTGATTGGCTAAGGAATTTGAGAATAGTTCTCAAAACTGCAAGGATAGCTATATTGGAAGAGCCTCTTTCCTCTCCTCTTGTTGATTATGCATCTGTTGATGAACAGTTGGCATATAAAAAACATGTGGATGATAGTGAGTTTGTAGGTTGTATTGTGCTCACCTCTATCTCATTCGAGCTTCAAAAGCAGCGTGAGAACATGGATGCTAATACTATTGTGTATCATCTAAGGGAGCTTTTCAATAAGCAAACTTGAATCGAGCGATATGAAATATCTAAATTGCTCTTTCGCTCCAAGATGGTAGAGGGGACATCTCCAATGCAAAATGCATTGAAGATGAGGAAGAAAGGCAGATAGGTGACTTAAAAAGGGACTTGCTTCCATTATGGAAAAAGTTGCCAATGGAAAATGAACTGTAAGGCTTATTTAGAGTCTTTAGAGAAGAAGAAGGATAAGGCATTAGATGCACCTTCTAGTATTTATATTATTGAAGTTAATAATGTTTTAAATAATAATACATGGGTATTAGATACCAGATGTGGGTCTCACATATGCACAAATATGGAAGGCTTAAGGAACTGTAGGCATCTCAAGAAAGGAGAGTAAGACCTAGGTGTTGGCAATGGAGCAAGAGTTATTGCATTAGCTGTAGGAACATATGTATTGACACTTCCTAAGGAACTTGTTTTAGAATTAGACGATTGTTATTATGTTCTAGTTTTAACAAAGAATATTACTTATGTTTCTTGTTTAAATAGAAAAGGTTTTCATTTAACAATTAATGGCAATGGTTGCTATATATGGTTGAATGATACTCTTTATGGAACTGGTGCATTATGTAATAGGATTTAGATTCTTGACATGTCTAATTCAATCCTCAATATTAGTAATAAAATTCAAAAGTTTGATAACATAAAACCATTATATTTATGGCATTGTCGCCTTGGCCATATAAATGGGAGGCGCATGACTAAGTTACGGAAGAATAGTGACTTAGGGTCATTTGATTATGAACCATATGATACATGTGAACCTTGTTTGTTAAGAAAGATGACAAAATCACATTTTAGTAGAAAGGGTGAAGGTGCTAATAGGCTATTGAACCTTATATATACATATGCATGTGGACCAATTTTAGTACAAGCTAGATGTGGTTTTATCTACTTCATTACCTTCATTGATGATTATTTATGATATGGGTACTTCTATCTGATAAGATACAAATCTAAAGCTTTTGAAAAGTATAGAGAATTAAAAAATGAAGTAGAGAAACAACTTGGCAAAAGTATTAAAACACTTTATTAGATCGAGGGGGAGAATACTTAAGCTAAGATTTTCAATGTTATCTAAGAGATAATGAGATTTTCAATGCAATGGTGTGGCTGAAAAGAGAAATTGAACCTTGTTAGACATGGTGAGGTATATGATGAGCATTGCAGAACTACCTAAATCCTTTTGGGGTTATGCACTAGAGACTTCTATTTATATATTAAATAGAGTCCCTTCTAAGTTAGTTGATGTTACTTTATATGAGATATGGACTAACAAGAGACTTATTCTTTCTCATATGAAAAGTATAGGGTTGTCCTGTTTATGTGAAGTGGATAATGTCAGATAAGCTAAAAGCTAAGTCTGGTAAGTGTTGATTTATGGGATATCCAAAAGAGTCATTTGGATATCAATTCTACCACCCTTTGGAACAAAGGTGTTTGTTTCAAAGCATGCTATCTTTTAAAGAAAGAGTTTTTTTATTTCTAAAAGAAGATAGTGGAGCAAGATTGAACTTGATGAAGTTTAAGATGCTCAAACAGATATAGATCAATTGATAGAACCTGAATCTGTTACTCATATAGATGAAGTAGTAGCTACACCTTCTTAGACATAAGAACATCGTAGATCAAGTAGGATACAAATTGTTCTTGAGATATATGGATTTCTCATAGGTGAACAGAATGACATATTGCTTGTATAGGATGATGAGCCTACTACCTACGAAGAAGCTCTGAATAGTTCAAAATCTGATAGATGGCTAAAATCCATGTAGTTAGAGATGAATTCCATGTATGAAAACCAAGTATGGACTTTGGTTAACCCACATGAAAGGATAAAACCTATTGGGTATAAATGGGTCTTCAAGAAAAAGGCTGATATGGAAGGTAATGTTACTACCTATAAAGCTAGGCTGGGAGCTAAAGGATATCATCAAAGTCAAGGTATTGACTATGCAAGACCTTTTGTCCAATTGCTATGCATAAGACCATCAAGATACTCCTAGCCATTATTGCTCATTATGAATATGAGATTTGGCAAATGGATGTGAAAACAACTTTCCTTAATGTAAATCTAATTAAGGATGTGTAAATGACACAACCTAAGGGTTTCACAACCTATAATGGCAAACAGTTATGCAAATTGCAAAGATCCATTTATGGATTGAAACAAGCATCTAGGAGTTGGAACTTCCAATTTGATGAGATAATCAAAGAGTTTCATTTCTCACAAAATATGGATGAGCCTTATGTTTGCAAGAAGGTTAGTGGGAGTGCAGTTGTATTCCTTGTATTATATGTAGATGACATACTTCTTATAGGAATTAATGTCTCAATTCTTTAATTTGTCAAAATTTGGCTTTCTAAGATTTTCTGCATGAAAGACCTTAAAGAAGCAATGTATATACTGGGATTAAGATATATAGAGATAGATCTAAGAGATTGCTTGGTCCTTCTCAGTCTACAGACATAGATAAGATGCTAAAGAGGTTTAGCATGGAATAGTCTAAGAGAGGATTAATTCATACGACTCATGGGATTACCCTTTTTAAGTCCATGTGCCCAAAGACACAGGATGAACGAATACGCATGAGTAGGATTCCATATGCTTCGGGTAAAGGATCTATCATATATTTTATGTTATGTACCAGTTCCAATATATCATATGCTCTATGTGTCACGAGCAGATATCAGTCAGATCTCGATGGGAGGTATTGGGTGGTTGTTAAGAATATCCTCAAGTACTTGAGAAGGACTAAAGATATATTCTTGGTTTATGGAGATGTTGAGCTTAAAGAAAGCAGGTATACAGATGTCAACTTCCAAACTAATAAGGATGACTTCAAATCCCAATAAAATTATGTTTTCACATTAAATGGCAGAGCAATCAGTTGGAAGAGTTCCAAACAGGAGATGACTACAGATTCCACAATCGAAACAGAGTACATTGCAGCTTCTAAAGCAGTTAAGGAAGCTGTTTGGATAATAAAATTCATCATAGAGTTAGAAGTGGTTCCTAACATTGTTGATCCAATACCTTTGTATTGTGATAACAATGGAGCCATTGCACAAGCACATGAGCCACAGTGTCATCAAAGATCTAAGCATGTTATAAAGACATTAAAATTTGATTCGGGAAATCATAGGTAGACATGATGTAAAGATAGAGAGAGTTCCCACTGATCAGAATATAGTTGTTCCTCACATTAAGCCCCTTCTCCAAAAGAAATATGATTATCATGTATTCACCTATGGTATTATGTACAAAGGTGATTGGCATTAGTGCAAGTGGGAGATTGTTAGAAATGTGCTCTAAAGGAAATCACCTTACTCACTTTATGTACTCATTTATTATTAATAAAAGACATTTTCATCATATGGTATTCATTGGATATGAATTGATAGAGATCTTAAATTGTTTAATGAAGTCATTGATATATAACACAATATGAAGGAAATCATGATGAGATCATGATGATGAGATTCCTATCATGTGCAATTATATTTATACCTAAATTATCTCCTGTCATAAGATTAACAAGATGAGACATTGTTAATCTGAAGAGACTAGCACATATGATACTCCTTGACTAGGTCAAGCAATTGAACTCATAAGCTGTAGACATGAGATGTTTAGAGTTAACACGTGGATGCTTGCTAGAGTAGTCAAGTACATTGGATAACATGCTAAGAGACAATCATGTGGATGTCAATTCAATGTTAGTGATAGTCTCATCATAGCAATGGTATAGGTATCCTCAAGCCTGAGATGCTCAAGGTTACCTTAGATACTGAATCCTATACTTTGACTCCATTCCTTGTAGCCTCTTAGAGGTTGCTCATAGGGTGGTAATTATGTATAGCATGAGATATTCAAAGTATTTGAGTAGTCAATAAAGGATTCACTACTCCTAATAGAGGAAGAGTATACCTATAGCCTCATGTAGAGATAATTACTTAGAAATCCTTGGTCAAGGCAGACATTTCTTGAACAAGGTCTTTGATGACATATCTGATAGACCAATGAGTCTCATAGACAACAACTAATATCATTTTCGATAAAGTCTGAAACCTTACTTTGATGGAGCGAACTACGCTAATTGGAAATTCCGAATGGAGATATATCTCAATAGTGAAGGAATTGAAGTTTGGGATAATGTTCAGAAATAATGGATGCCACCAACTAAGAGAGGAGTTGATGGTGAAGAAGAAATTCTTTCAAGAGATGATTGGATAGAGCCTCAACAAAGAGGTTACTTCAAAAACAAAAAGGCAATGACAATCCTCGCAAGCTCTCTATCTATTGAAGAATGTGGTAGAATCCAACATTGTCCTACCATATATAGCATATGGAAAACATTAGAGAATTATCATGAAGAAACCAAGCAAGTAAAATCCAAGAAGATTCAAATTCTTACTTTGGAATATGAACTATTCAAGATGAAATCCAATGAATCTATCACCAACATGATGAACCATCTTCTAGCCATCATCGATGGCATGAGAAATCTTGGAAAGCATTTGAGCTTGGAAGATCTGAACAACAATATTTTAAGAAGCCTTCCTCTCAAAGACTATGGTTCAAGAATTGCAGATATAGAAGAGGCCAATGAAGACATGAGCATCATACCTACCGATGTGCTTATTGGCAAACTTCTAACGCATGAAATGGCAGTAAAAAGTGATAGAGAACTTGAAGCTGAACTAGAAATGAGAAAGCCTATAGTAGTCAAAGCCTTTACTTAAAAATCTCAGGAGTTAAATGAAGATGATGAAGAAAAGAGTGATGATGTAAATGAGGACATTTCCATGCTCTCAAGAAGAATAAAAAGCATAATTGAAAAGAGACTTGGAAATTCTCGAAACTTCAAACAAAGAACCCTCAAACACTCCTCAAATGACTCTTAAAGAAATAAAGAGGAGGTAAAGTGTTATGAATGTGGGAAGAAAGGACATATCAAACTAGAATGTCCAAAGCTCAAGAAACACAAGAAAAGATTTCAAAAAGATGATGGGGAGAAAGGTCACAAAGCCATATGGGATGACGAAAGCTCTTTAAGCAAAAAAATATGATAAGGAAGGAGAAAAGGTCAACCTATGCTTCATGGCTTTAAAGGATCACTTCACGGATGAGGTAGGTCCTTCTTACTCGTACTCTTTTAATGATAATAGTAGTGATAATAATAGTGATAATGAAGATGATGATGATGAGTAGAGTTTAATAAAAGTATTTCTTACCCAGATATTATGCCAAGAAGGGGGGTTGAATTGGAGTTTAAAAAAACATTAAACTTTTTAGTGCGGAAATAAATAATTAATTTTAGGAGGGATAGAGAAAATCAGACACAAAGATTTATAGAGGTTCGGGTGTTAACAAACTCTACTCCTCTCCCCAATCGCAATTGGGAGTTTCACTAACACACTAAGTGTTACAATGGAGTTTTACAAGCTCACTCCCAACTATGGTGTTTCTCACAATGGCTCACACCTAACCCAGAAATCCCTTGTGTTTTAATGGCACACACAATAACCAATTCCTTATGTTTTACAGGCTCACACAAACATCCTTCACTTTGTGTTTTACAAGCTCACACAAACAACCTTTTAATATGTGTTTTGGAGGTTCACACAACTAACCCTTACAAGTGTTCTACTCTTAACCCAGAAATACCCAAAGCTCACTTGAGTAAAGATTACAGAGAGAACCACTTATAAATCTTAATTGCTCAAATATGAGGAGCAAAAATATTTTTACAGAGAATAGATTTGTTCTCAAAGTATGAAAGTACAAATAGCTTGTAATAAGAATTAAATTCGAAGTATATGCTATTCTTTTGTTTTTCTTATCATTCTCTTATTCTTAATGCATAAACTAGCCATTGTACCAACCACAAAATCGTGTCTGACATTTTTCTCTTTCATTGTTCACGGACGTGACTATGCTTGTCACGGAGGTGACAGTTCTTCCCAAGCCGTGACTGAAGTGGTGGCCTTGGTCGTGAAGCTCTCTGGAATGCTTTGACATATTGAGTCACGGGCGTGACATACTCATTCACAGGCGTGACAATCTTTCCAGCCGTGATCCAAGTGGTGACTCTGGTCGTGAAGCTCTCTGGAATGTTTTGACATATTGAGTCACGGGCGTGACATACTCATTCACGGGCATGACAATCTTCCCAGCCGTGATCCAAGTGGTGACTTTGGTCGTGAAGCTCTCTGGATGAAATTGCATGAATCTTCACAGGGGTGACTGAAATGCTTACTTCACGGTTTGTTTTTCCTTTATGGCCATGAACTTCAAATGTTGGTTTTGGTAATGGTTAGCTTCCTTCACGGGAGTGACTCCTTGAGTCACGGCAGTGAACATGCTACTACTTGAATTTTGTCTCTCAAGGATTATTCTTCCCATTCTCCATTCTTGCTATTTTAATCCATATCCTGTAAAATATACTTACAAAAACAAGTATGTAAAATACAATATTGCTATACTTATTTGTTATCTTCAAAATGATGGAAATACCCCTCAAGGTTTAACAATCTCCCCCTTTTTGATGGTGACAAATAATCTAGCAATATGTGATTTTGAGAAGTCTCCCCCTCAAAATATACTTAGGATAAAAATTATAATGTGCAAGAATAGTAAATAATGATGTAGCATTGAACTAGATTTTAAGTATATGCAAGTTATATGAGAAGTATATCCAATATATATCATAATTCCTTTTTAAGATATGAAGTATATGTAAGGTATATTTAAGGTATATCATGGCATATTTTTATTTGCAACTTGCTTTAGGTATATGCAAAGCATACTTAAGTTGTATCTAAGGTATATAAAGCTCAATTTTTATACTTTGCATATGAAATTTTGAATCAAGATTTTTAATCCATTTCAATGTCAATTCACTTTTTGATTCAAAATTCTTATAATTGCTAGTTCTAGTTTGATACCAATCTCCTTTATCATATATTGCCTATCATATATTGCTAGTTTTCTCCCCCTTTTGTCATCAATCAAAAAGGATAAGAAGATTGAAGTAAACAAAAGCAAATATATATATCATAAAGGAAAGGATACAAACTAAGAAAGGAAATTTAAAATTTCCTACAGAAGCAAAAGAAATATAACAAACAAGCTAAAAAAAATCTAGGCTACATCCTAGCCTATCTCCTAGCTAGACATCCTATCACGAAGCCTAGCTACTTCAGCCTCAAGGCTGTCCATCCGAGACTCCATTATGTCCTGGAGGTTCTCCAACCTATCATCCATCGAAGTCTGCAGCTGCTCAAAATGTGGTGCCAAGAGGTCAAGCACTTGCTGCGCTAAGGACGGTATGGAAATTGAGGATTGTCCGATGTCCTGCTCGACTGCTGGAGGTGCTTCTTCAACCCGAGCCCTCTTTTTCTGCTGGACTCCCTGGAGGCCTACTTTAAAATCCTCCGTGTCATTATCTTCCCAGATAATCTCTCCAGCAATGTCGGTGAAGTGGTAGAAGATATCGTTCTAAAAAACGATTTTGACAGCCGCTCCCATCTTGATGAACGACTCGACATCTAAGCTGTCTCGAGGATGTGCATGAATGATGTTGAAGTGATGGTCATCCAACTTCAAATAATTTAGCTTCACTACAATATGGGTGACATATGCCCCAATCAAAATGCCTCATGTAGACTTGGTGGCAATGGAGAGAAGATGGTTAGCAAACCATCTGGAAAGTGCCACTGTGACTCCCCTGTGAGCCATCTCAAGGAGGAAGAGTTCTGACTTCCTGATTGTTCCATTACTTTCTCCCCAAGCAAAAATGCTATAGGTTAGGAACTTATGCAAATATCTATGCACTGGGGCCCTGAGATGTGTGCTCTTGGTTTTCTTGACATCCCAGCTGCAATCGGTGCCAAAATGTGTCCAGGCTGGAGGAGCAAAGAATTCTACCTTAGTATCATTTAGGATGCCCTCAGATGGTAGGCTAAATAATTCCCCAAACTCAATGGCACTGAGGGTGTTGGGATTATTGCAGAGTTGGAATTTCACCACTCCAGTAGGTGAAACCTACAAGGTGCTGAGGAATTCCAGTGTTGGCTCCCTCAGAGTCGGCAGATGAATTTCAACAAAATCATTGAGATGACAGGCTTGTAGTTGCTGTGTCATAGCCATCTCAAGCCCGAAACTTCGGACTGTCTGCCAATCGAAGGACCTTGATGACAAAAGAGGTCTCTTCTTCAAAATTGCATACCGAGGATGGCAATTCTCCAGAATGCGGTTTATGAGGTAATCTGCATACCTCTTAGGTGCATGGGACTTCTTTCTCTTTCCCTTGGATGAAGCAGACTCCATATTTGAAGAAATTTGTTGTTGATGGAGTTGAAAATAATTTTGACATAAAATTTGATGTAAAACCCTAGAAATGTATGATTTCTGATGAAGATTTGAACTTTTGGTGGTATTTATAGTGAAGTTTCAAGTCTTTGGGGTCGGAATCTTCAATGTCTTAATGAATGAAAGTAAATGAGAGTGGTTTTGGGAGATGAGAAGTTGAAATGAAGGTTGTAACCGGCTGTTCTCTTATATATTCGATACATTCATGGGCGTGAATTTTGGTTTCACGAGCATGAATGCTCATGTTCACGGTTTTCCGTCCCACCCGTGAATGAAGGCATGAATACGTTCACGGGCGTGATCTTTGAATGTCACGGGCATGAATGATCATTGGTCACGGGTTAAATAAATAGTCACGGGCGTGAACGATTGAATTTCACCACTTATTTCCGTGAAGCAAGCCGTGAATCAAGGCGTGAAAGCTTCTGTGAGTTTTGGGGTGTAATTCTTCACGGGAGTGAAAATTCGTCACGGGCGTGACTCAAGCCGTGAAGATAAGTTTCACCACTTGAAGCCGTGAACCATGTCGTGAACCAAGTCGTGACCGACACTGCCTCTTTGGGCCATTTAAGTCACGAGCGTGAACATTTGTCACAGGCGTGACTCCCCTAAATTTTTCATCAAATTAAAATTAAGTCCTACAACGAGACTAAATTATTTCAAAAAGGATTCTACTCCTTAAAACATGAATTCTCATCAAAATTTCTATCTTATAACTTGTGATATGATTTAAGATCAACAATCAAAATTTCATATTTTTGCAATCACAAGGTTAATCCATCAATCATACCAAGTTCTCTTCTAATGAAGTTAAGTCTTTCCTCATTTAGAGACTTAGTAAAAATATCTGCTAATTGATTTTCTGTGCTTATAAATTCTAATGCAACATTTCCATATTGAACATGATCTCTAATAAAGTGGTGTTTAATGTCAATATGTTTGCTTCTAGAGTGTTGAATAGGATTCTTTGAAAGATTTATAGCACTTGTGTTGTCACATTTTATAGGTATATGATTCATCTCATGACCATAGTCCTTAAGTTGTTGTTTCATCCAAAGAATTTGTGTACAACAGCATCCAACTGCTACATATTCAGCTTCAGCAGTTGAGAGAGCAACTGAAACTTGTTTCTTGCTAAACCAAGAAACCAAACATTCTCCAATGAAGTGACAAGTACCTGAAGTACTTTTCCTATCCAAAAGACTACCAGCATAGTCTGCATCTGAATATCCTATAATATTAAAAGATGAATTCGTAGGATACCATAAACCTAGATGCAATGATCCATGTAAATATCTTAAAATTCTTTATACAACATTTAAATGAGATTCTTTAGGACATGATTGAAATTGTGCACATAAGCAAACACTATACATAATATCGGGTCTAGAAGCAGTAAGATATAAAAGTGATCCGATTAGACCTCTATAAAGCGTTTCATTAATGCTCTTACCCTTTTCATCTTTGTCCAATTTTATTGATGTGCTTATAGGAGTCTTGGCATTTTTGCATCCTTCCATACCAAATTTCTTGATTAAATCTTTGGCATATTTGGATTGGTTGATGAATATGCCCTCATTGCTTTGCTTTATTTGTAGACCAAGGAAATACTTAAGTTCTCCCATCATGCTCATTTCAAATTCCCTAGTCATGCACTTAGCAAATTCTTGACAAAGAAACTCATTAGTAGAACCAAATATTATATCATCAACATAAATTTGAACAATTAGTATATCATGCTTATGCTTTTTGATGAATAGTGTAGGGGAGTCACGCCTGTGACAAATGTTCCCATTGTAAAGTTATTTTCTAATAAAAAATAGCTTAGTCTCTCATACCAAGCTCTTGGAGCCTGTTTTAAACCATACAAAGCTTTTGAAAGTTTAAAAACATGATTTGGCAAATCATAGCTTTCAAAACCTGGTGGTTGTTCTACATACACTTCTTCATCTATATAACCATTTAGAAATGCACTTTTCACATCCATTTGAAAAAGTTTGAAATTCATGTGACATGCATATGCTAAGAGTATTCTTATAGCTTCTAATCTAGCTACAAGTGCATATGTTTCATCATAATCTATACCTTTTTCCTGATTATATCCTTTTGCGACTAGTCTTGCCTTATTCCTGATTATTAACCCTTGTTCATCTAATTTGTTTCTAAATACCCATTTGCTACCTATGATTTGATGATCGTTGGGTCTAGGTACTAGATTCCATACCTTATTTCTCTCAAATTGATTGAGTTCCTCTTGCATGGCAATCACCCAACATTCATCATTAAGAGCCTTATCAATATTTTTAAGCTCAATTTATGAAATAAAAGCAATGTCAGTGACTAAATGCTTGAAATGAGATCTAGTACTTACTCCCCTTAATAGATCACCAATTATTTGCTCTTTTGGATGATCTTTCATCATTCTCCATTCTTTTGGAAGTTCTTCTTCCATTTGTTCTTAATTTTGAGGAAGTGAATTTTCTTGATCATTTTCTTCTTTTCCATTTTTAATATCAAGTTTTTCCATATTACCTACAACATCATCAAGAGCACTACCTTTCACAAGATGAAGTCTACTAGATTCATTAAAAACAACATGCATGGATTCTTCAACCGTTAATGATCTTTTATTAAAAACTCTATATGCTTTGCTGGTTGTAGAGTACCCTAAAATGATACCTTCATCAGACTTAGAGGCAAATTTTCCAAGATTTTCCTTGGTGTTCAATATAAAACACTTGCATCCAAATACTCTAAAGTATGATATGAAGGGCTTTCTTCCATTCCATAGCTCAAATGAGGTTTTGTTTAAAAGAGGTCTTTTGAAAACTCGATTTGAAATATAACATGCAGTGTTTATGGCTTCTGCCCAAAAATAAGTTGGTAATTCATATTCAATAAGCATTGTTCTAGCCATTTCAATTAATATTCGATTTTTCCTTTCAACTACCCCATTCGGTTGAGGTGTCCTAGGAGATGAGAAATTATGTGAAATGCCATGTTCAAGACAAAAGCTTTCAAAGTTTTCATTTTCAAATTCTTTCCTATGATCACTCCTTATTTTCGAAATACAGTAACCTTTTTCATTTTAAATTCTTTTAGCAAAGTTTTTGAAGTTTTCAAAAGCATCACTCTTTTGAGCTAAGAAAATTACCCTAGTAAATCTAAATTAATCATCTATGATGACAAATGCATAATGTTTTCCTCCTAAGCTAGCAATTCTAGTAGGTCCAAACAAGTCTAAATGCAGGAGTTGAAGAGGTTTTGAAGTACTTACTATGTTTTTGGCTTTGGAAGATGACTTGTGTTGCTTTCCTCTTTGACAAGGATCACATGTCTTGCCTTTTTCATATTTAACTTTTGGTAATCCTTTTACTATCTCTCCCGTGCTGAGACTTTGTATTAAGTCCATGTTAGCATGACCAAGTCTTCTATGCCACAGCTAAGATTCATCACTAGTAGTCACAAGACACTTTGATGAATGGTTAGATAGTTCATGTAAGTTTATTATGTACGTATTGATATCTATATTTCCTTTAAATATTTCTTGACCATCGATAGAAATTACAAGACATCTATTTGAAGTAAAAATTACTTTGTTTCCTTTATCACATAATTGACTTACGCTTAGCAAGTTATGTTTCAAGCCATCAACAAGTAAGACATCCTTAATAAAAGTAGTACCATTAACACCAATAGAACCAATGCCAATTACCTTACCCTTTGCATTTTTTCCAAAGGTAACTTTACCTCATCAATACTTTTGATTTCATTGAAGAGTTCTTTGTCTCTTGTCATATGCCTTGAGCATCCACTGTCTACTAGCCACACATTTTTGTTTATTGTGGACTTGAGGCATACCTATAGAATCACAAATCAAGTACCATTTTTAGGTACCCAAATGAGTTTGGGTCCTTGGGGGTTAGCACATGAAGGTTCCCAATGAGCCTTCCTTATCCAGCAATGTTTATTTATGTGACCCATTTTCATAAAATAATTCCATTGTTTAGGTCTAAACTTGCTTTTTGGTCTTACAATGTATTTAAATGCCATAATTCTATTAGACTGATTTTGAGAACAATAGCATGCAGAATCATGATTAATTTGCATTTTTCTAGATGCATGCTTCTTATACATAAAGGCATGATTATTCTTTTTCTGTATAGAAGGATTAATATGCTTATTTCTTGGTGCTTTCTTAACAGGTGTGGAGATGTTAGGTTCTTTAGATTTAACAAATATAGTTTTATGAGAAGATGATGATGTGTCCTTAAATCCTAGACCATGTCTAATTAAGGGTGATCTTTGAGACACAATGAGAGTATCTAAGTTCTCTTTACCTTTGTGAAATTTTGAAATGGAATTTCTAAGTTCCTCAACTTCATTTTTCAAAGTATTATTTTCTTTTAACAATGAAGCTGTTGAGGGTCTTGATGAATATTCATCTAATGACTTTTGAAGAGATTCATTTGATGATTTAAGCTTTATGTTCTCTTTTTCTAAACCATCTATCTTATTTTTCAAATTAGAGATATTATTTCTATAGGTACTAAATTTAATTCTATATTTCTCTAATTCTATATTTAATTCTTCTATTAAGCTTTGCTCATCATCATCACCATCACTATCACTATTACTATCATTATCACTACTATCATTATTGAAAGTGTAGTGATCTTACTTTGTCCGAGACGTGATCCTCAATAGCCATGAAGCATAGGTTGACCTCTTCACTTTCATTATCATCTTTTTCACTTGAAGAGCTTTCGTAATCCCATATGGCTTTATGACCTTTCTTCTCATTGTCTCTTTGGTATTTGCTCTTATGCTTCTTGAGCCTTGGACATTCTAGTTTGATATGTCCTTTCTTTCCACATTCATAGCATTTTACCTATTCCTTACTTCTATGTGTGTCATTAGAAGTTTGTTTGAGGTTTCTTTGCCTGAGTTTTCTGGAATTGCTCATTTTCTTCTCAATGATTCTTTTTAATCTCCTTCAAAGCATAACGATGTCCTCATTTTCATCATCACTCATTTCTTCATCATCTTCACTTTCTTCTTGAGATTTTGATGTAGAGGCTTTAAGTGCTAAGGGCTTTCTTTTCTCTGGCTCTGCTTCAAGCTCTCTATCTCTCTTCACTGCCATCTCATGTGTGAGAAGTTTTCCAATCAGCACATCAGTATTCATGATGCTCATATCTTCATTTGCTTCTTCTATGCCAGCAACTCTTGAACCATAGTCTTTAAGAGGAAGACTTCTCAGGATTTTATTGTTTACATCTTCCAAACTCATATGCTTCCCAAGTTTCCTCATTCCATTTATAATGGATAGAAGTCGGTTGGTCATGTCAGTGATTGACTCATTGGATTTCATCTTGAAGAGCTCATATTCTGAGGTTGGAAGTTGAATCTTCATGGATTTGACTTGCTTAGTTCCCTCATGATAGTTCTCCAATGTCTTCCACATGCTATATGATGTTGAGCAGTGTTGTATTCTCCCACATTCTTCAATAGATAATGAGCTTGATAGGATTGTCATTACCTTCTTGTTTTTAAAATTTGCTCCTCTTTGAGGCTCTGTCCAATCATCTTTTGATAGGATTTCTTCTTTACCATCAGCTCCTCTTCTGGTTGGTGGTGTCCATTCTTTTCGTACACTATCCTAGACTTCAATTCCTTCACTATCCAAGTATGTCTCCATCCTAAACTTTCAATGGGCATAATTTGCTCCATCAAAGTAAGGTTTTAGGCTTCGATGCTAGACAAGGCTCTGATACCAATTGTTGCCCAGATATTATGCCAAGAAGGGGGGTTGAATTGGAGTTTAAAAAAAATTAAACTTTAAAGTGCGGAAATAAATAATTAATTTTAGGAGGGATAGAGAAAATCAGACACAAATATTTATAGAGGTTCGGGTGTTAACAAACCCTACTCCTCTCCCCAATCGCAATCGGGAGTTTCACTAACACTCTAAGTGTTACAATGGAGTTTTACAAGCTCACTCCCAACTATGGTATTTCTCACAATGGCTAACACCTAACCCATAAATCCCTTGTGTTTTAATGGCTCACACAATAACCAATTCCTTGTGTTTTATAGGCTCGCACAAACAACCTTCAATTTGTGTTTTACAGGCTCACACAAACAACCTTCACTTTGTGTTTTACAGGCTCACACAAACAACCTTTTAATTTGTGTTTTCAAGGTTCACACAACTAACCCTTACAAGTGTTCTACTCTTAACCCAGAAATACCCAAAGCTCACTTGAGTAAAGATTACAGAGAGAACCACTTATAAATCTTAATTGCTCAAATATGAGGAGCAAAAAGATTTTTACAGAGAATAGATTTGTTCTCAAAGTATGAAAGTACAAATAGCTTGTAATAAGAATTAAATTCGAAGTATATGTTATTCTTTTGTTTTTCTTATCATTCTCTTATTCTTAATGCATAAATGACTTCCATTTATACTCCCATGGCTGAATATAGCCGTTGGGGTGCATTAAATAAGAAACTAGCCGTTGTACCAACCAAAAAATCACGCCTGATATTTTTCTCTTTCATTGTTCACGGGCGTGACTATGCTTGTCACGGGGGTGACAGTTCTTCCCAAGCCGTGACTGACGTGATGGCCTTGGTCATGAAGCTCTCTAGAATATTTTGACATATTGAGTCACGGGCGTGACATACTTATTCACGGGGGTGACAATCTTCCCAGCAGTGATCCAAGTGGTGACTCTGGTCGTGAAGCTCTCTGGAATATTTTGACATATTGAGTCATGGGCGTGACATACTCATTCACGGGCGTGTCAATCTTCCCAGCCGTGATCCAAGTGGTGACTCTGGTCGTGAAGCTCTCTGGATGAAATTACATGAATCTTCATGGGGGTGACACCTTTATTCTCGGGGGTGACTGAAATGCTTACTTCATGGTTTGTTTTTCCTTCATGGTTGTGAACTTTAAATGTTGGTTTTGGTAATGGTTAGCTTTCTTTATGGGAGTGACTCCTAGAGTCACGGCAGTGAACGTGCTACTACTTGAATTTTGTCTCTCAAGGATTTTTCTTCCAATTCTTTATTCTTGCTATTTTAATCCATGTCCTGGATAATATACTTACAAAAACAAGTATGTTAAATACAATATTGCTATATTTATTTGTTATCATCAAAATGATGGAAATACCCCTCAAGGTTTAATAGTATTGAACCTAGAGTTAGAAAAATATAGAAGTAAATTTAACACTTATAAAAATAATATTTTAAATTTTAAAAACAAAATGGAATTTTTACAAAAAGAGAATTCTGATTTTAAAACGTCTAATGAAGCTCTTCAAAAATCATTAGATGAGTATTCCTCTAGACCTTCAATTAAATCTTTACATAAAGAAAACAATATTTTGAAAAATAAAGTTGAGGAACTTAGAAACTCAATTTCAAGGTTCCATAAAGGGAAAGAGAATTTGGATACTCTCATAGTTTCTCAAAGACCACCTTTAATAAGACATAATCTAAGATATTCTTCTCATAAGACTACATTTGTTAAGTCTAGTGCACCACAAACCTCCACAATTGAGGTAATAGCCCCAAGGGCTAATAGCATAGCACACATAAAACTTCATATTCAAAAGAATAATAGTCAAGGGTCACTTAGCTTAAGAGGGAAACCTTAAAAGTCCAAGATCGAGTATTTACACCTTTGGTGGAATCACAAATAATTTGCTCCATATGGTGGTTTCTTACAAACTTTCACTACTTTGGTAGTTCTTGGGTGCCTTGCTCTTGAGATTGAGGTAGTTTTTCCTTTTGATGCTTCTCTTATTGTTGCTCCTTTTGATCATGATTATCATTTTTTATTGAAGTCTCACCAAAGGTTCGTTGGTAAACCATACTCATTAAGTATTGTTCTAGCCATCTCCACCAAGGTTATATTTTTTTCTTACAATAACCTCATTTTGTTAAGATATTCTAGGGGTAGAAAAATTAAGTGAAATACCATATTCTAAAAAAAAGTTTTCAAAATGCTCATTTTCAAATTCTTTGCCATGATCTATTCTTATCATTGAAATACAATAACCTTTTTCATTTTGAACTCTCTTGGCAAAGTTTTTAAAAGATTCAGAAGTATCTATTTTATGAGCTAAGAAAATTACCCAAGCAAACCTAAAGAATTCATCAATAATTAAAATGTGTAGCATTTACCTCATAAACTCGCAACTATAGTATGTCCAAAAATATCTAGAAGCATAAGTTGTAGAGGTCTAATGGTACTTACAACAATCTTGGACTTGAAAGATGTTTTGTATTGTTATCCCCTTTGGCAAGGCTCACAAGTCTTATAAATAGCCCATCTACTAGCTTTTTCTTAATAAAGCTTTGAATTAAATCCATGCTTGCATGCCCAAACCTCCCATGCCATAACCAAGACTCATCACTAATAAACATACGACACTTAGAGGAAAGGTTAGTTAACTTGTGTAATTCAATTATATAAGTATTGTCATCTCTATCTCTTTTGAATAGCTTTTGGCCACTTAAGGCATTTACAATACATCCATTAAAGCTAAAGGTGACTTGGTTTCCCTTATCAAATAATTGACTCACACTTAAAAGGTTGTGCTTTAAACCATCAACAAGTAAAACATCTTCAATTAAAGATATATCATTTAAACCAATTAAACTAATGCCAATTACATTACCTTTGGCATTGTTTTCAAAGGTTACCTTACCACCATTAACCTTTTTTATTTGGGTGAAAAGATTTCTATTTTTAGTCATGTGCCTTAAGCTTCCACTATCCACTAGCCAAACACTTTCCTTTGATATGGATTTAAGGCACAACTACAAAACAATAATTTATGTTTTGTTCTTAAGTACCCAAATGAACTTGGGTCCTTGGGGGTTCGCTTTAGACGGTTCCCAATGAGCCTTCGTTACGAAACAATGAATATTTATTTGCCCAAGTTTCATGCAATAATAGTGTTGCTTAGATTTAAATTGGCTTTGCCACTTTGCATGAGGTTTAGGTCTCACTAACTTTCTAGTGCTAACATGAAAGTAGGAACATGAATAGACATGTGTAGTGGGTGTTTTCCTATGTGTATGCCTCTCATATAAGGAGGGATAGTTGGCATTTTGAGATTTCTTTCTTGAGCCATGTGCCCCTTTATTACTCTTCTTTTGAATTGGGGGTTTTGCATATGCTTTGCCTTTAGCCTTTGAGGCCATTGCCTCAATAAAAGGGATTGTTAGTGTGCTTGATTTAACAAATATTGTTATAGGTGGAGAGGATGATGATGCTCCATTGAAGCCTAAGCCATATGTCATTAAGGGATGTCTTTATGATACAATTAAAATATCGAAACTCTCATTCTTTTTATGAAATTTCGAGATAGAGTTTCTAAGCTTCTCAACCTCATTTTTTAAAGCATTTTTTAACAAAGAATTGATTGAAGGTTTTAATGAAATTTTATCGAATGACTTCTTTAAAGAATCATTAGAGGTTTTCAACTTTTGAACTACCTTTTGAAGGTCATTAAAATCATTTTTAAGTTTAGAGCTATTTTTCTTGTAAGATTCAATTTTGTTTTTACATCTTTATGTTTTTAGGTTCATGACTTCAATAATATCATTATCATCATCATCATCATCATCAATTAAATCTCTCAAATTATCATAGGATTGAGATGTAGAACATGCCTCATCAATGAAGTTGTCCTTAATAGCTATGAACACAAGTTAGTCACCTACCTTCTTCATCTTTAAGATACATTGAGGAGTCATCATCCTATGTAACTTTGTGACCCTTTTCTTCACCTTCCTTGTTAGGTCTCTTTTTGTACTTCTTGTGCTTGGGTGCTCCGATTTGATGTGTCATTTCTTCCCACACTCATAGCACTTGACTTCCTATAACATCTAGTGATTTAGGCTTCGATTACGCATGACCGAAGTCAGACGCACAGGTTCAATCAGAGTCTAAATTTGAACCCATAAAAAATGACTAATAATAAGGGAAAATGTTTAAGGGTATTATTATTTGGAAATTAAAAATATTAGTGCTATAATTAGAAAAAAAATAAAATTGCCTATGGACAAAATTGGTATTATGACAATTGTTGGGGGAAAAAGTGTGAATATGGAGGGAGATATGGTAAATATGGAATTTTTCAGAGTTTAAATGTTAATCAAGATTAATTAACTTAATGAACCAATGAGAATTATGATTAATTTTAATTAGTCAGACCCACACCTTAATCAAGGTATAAAAAGTCAAAAAGGAAGAAATTCTACATTCTTCCACCAAAAATCTAATTCATTTTCATCTTCTTTTCTCTCCTCTTGCCGTCCACATAGCTCTCCCAAAAGCCTCCATTTCTCTTCAAATGAAGCTTGAAAAAGTGAGGAAAGAAATTAGTTTTGAGAGAGGAAAAATTGAATTAAACAGTTCTTACTACAAAGGGAATAAAGGAGCAAGAAGCAAGGAAGAAAGAAGAAGAAACAAAAATAGAGAAGAGTGGGGAAGATTCGACCAGCCCTATAAGTCCATTAAGGTGAGTTTATTCTTCTTAAATTCAACCTTTTTCCTTCCATTTGAGATCCATATTGATGATAGATGTGATTAGGTTTGGTAGATTTAGGTTATGTTGCAAGATTGAACTTAGAAAATGTAAGTTTGTGATTAGTTGATGAAAGAGTAGTTAAACTTTGGATAATATTAGTTAATTGTTTTATGACTTAAAAACTAGAGAAATATGATGTTAATGGATGAATGAGGGGCTGCCGTAGTTGGAGTAATTTGGGACAAATTGAAATTTACATAGAAACAACACAATTGGTGATAAGTGAAGTATGATTTGAGTATTGAATTGAAGAAAATGAATTGGGAACTAGGATATGGTTTTTGGGCTCCATGACATATGAAGAAGGAAGTTTAACCTTACTACATTTTAGCTCAATTAAGGTGTAAAACATATTAGGAGCATTAGAATATTATGTAGACATGAAAAGCGTTGAAAATGGATATTGGAAATGAGATATGGTGTGGTTGTGTAGGTAAAATAAATGAACAAGTGAGAGACCCTCAAGTGGGTGACAAAGGCAAGGAAAAAGTTAGCTAATAAAGGAAGAAAAAGAAGAATTAAGGGAAGAACCAAGACTGATTAGGTATGTGCTTCATTGATAAAAATCTTACATGTTGTTAATATGTATGAAATTATGTGTTAAGGTTTAATATGTTGTGTTTGTGATATGTTTTGTGATTTTTTGTGGCTTTTGATATTTTATATGGAAATGGGATCAAGTGATGAAAAATAATTTAGACATATGAATGTAGTTAAAATCTGAAAATTTTAGTATCCAAATGAATGCAAATGATGAATGTGGTTGAAAAGTGGATTGATGCTAATTGATGACTCTGCTGTAGGGATTATGGAACAATCTTGACTAGTTTGATTGTAACTTGAGTTCCGGAATTCTGATTTGTATGTTTTTTATTGGAAATGAAAGCTAAGAACAGGGCTTTAATTGTTATTTAGACCATAAAATCTAATTATGTCTAGATGTTCCCAGAAAAATGCATAAAATTCAAACCTAGAATCTGTCCAGAAAATTCTGGGCAGAAATTTCTGTGATGATGCAGTATTCATATAATCATAACATTTGATAGAAAATTGGGATTTGAGTAATTTTTTATGCATTTGAAAGTTAAGACAATAGGATAAAAATTATTACCAAACCAGAACTCCCAATTCAAATTATAAATGGGCTACAAATGAAACCCAAAAATATGTCTGAAATCTACCATAGGTAAAAATATAAAATATTAGGCTTTTGCATGTGTTGTGATAATTATATGTAATAATTCATGTGAATATTTACTTTGAAGATAATTATAAACAAATTATTTATGTGTGAGATTTTAGTGCAATAATAATGGGAATAAAGAACAAAAATAAATAAGCATAATTATGATAATTGAATAATATTGTCATTTTTGAAAATATTGTGAATTAATATAAATGTAGTGAAGCCCTATAACACCTAATCTAGAACTAGAATAGAGAATATTTTGGCATGCCAATCAGTAGAATTAAAGCACACAGTACCAAATATGAAAACCGGTAATGGCAATTTATAAATGCGCTTGACGCAAAATTATTAAGCCGGTAATGATAATATTATAAAAGATGGTAATGACATTTTTATAAAGCGCTCGGTGGAACATTATGAAAGCCGAAAATGACAACCCCGTTATTCCTACTAGTTAGTTCAGTTATAGGTGTTATGGGCACAAGAAAAATGAAAAATGAAAAATAATAATAATGTTAAAATATGTCATTATGATAATGTTATATGAATTAAATTGTTAAATATTACATGCTTGATGAAATTGCTTTATTTTATATAATTTTTTATTTTATGTCTTACTTCTTAAATTTATAAATGACATGTAATAAAATTTGTGTATATAAATTTTTTATCATTGAAGCACTACTAAGCTAGTAGCTTAGCGCGGGTGGTTTTCTCTCGTGCAAGTTTAGAAGGGTAGCTATAAATATTATAATTGTCAGAAGAAGAAGGGTACCCAGAGGGAAGCAACTAAAAGTTTTGGTTTTCTTTTTGGTATATTTTGTTAAAAGCTTTGTAAATTAAATTATCTTTTTATTTTCATATAATGTGTATTAAAGATGTGAATTGCGATGTAAAAGAACATATTTTGGATGTAAATTAATGTACTTTATAAATAAATAAAATTTTGAGTATTTATGCTTGGAATAATTTTTATTTCAGTGTCTGCAATATTTTTGTACAAAAAAAGATTTACTTCATTTCATTAATTTTATAAAACTGTAAGACGAGTAATACTCACTTACCTTACTGAATTACAGTGGGGTAAGGGGGTGTTACAATTATTGGTATCAGAGCTATAGGTTTAACGATTCTTACTTAGTGGGTATAGGAAAATAAGTACATGTTTTCAGTATTTGCATTGTTTTAAACTGCTATATTCTAATAAGGGACCCTTCTTCTAACAATATAGGTTTTAATGGATACGGAATCAAGGGGAAGTCACGAAGAATAGGAGGGTGATAATATAGCTAATTCGGCTACTCATAGACAATCAGCATCAATTAGAGCTTCAGAGCCTAGTGTGATAGCTCCATAACAAGCTGAAGAACAAATTGATCCAGGTCAGGTACCCCTTATGCAACAAATGGTTACTTTGTTATAGTAGATAGCACAAGTTGTGTCTGCACCAGCTCCCCCACCTCAACCAAAACCCCATATTGATAAATTAAGAAAATATGGGGCTAAGAATTTTATAGGAAAAAAAGAGGATGACCCAGCCAAAGTAGAATTTTGGTTGGAAAAGATAGAGCGAGTTTTTGAGGAGCTACAATGCCCGAAGGAGTACAAGCTTAGATATGCAGTGTCCCTTCTTCAGGAGCATGTTTATGACTGGTGGAAATTGGTGTTAGCGAAACCTCAGACTCCAAACCCTCGGACATGGGATTTTTTTGTGGTAGAGTTTAAAAAAAATATGTGCCAATAATTTATGTGGATGAGAAAAAACGAGAATTTTTGAATTTGAAGCAGATGGGTATGACAGTAGCTGAGTATGAGATGGAGTTCACCAGGCTGAGCAAGTATGCAATAGGGATTATTGGAGATGAAGCTGATAAATGTCGTAGATTTGACGATGGTCTCGATGAGGAGATTGGATATTTAGTGGCTTCCCACCAGCATACAGATTTTGCTACCTTAGTGTCCTTTGCCATTAGTGTTGAAAGAAGGAAAAAGCTAAAGACATAAGAGCATTTTAATAAATCGACAGCTAGTGTGGCCTAGACATCTGTTAGGAAAGGACGAATAGTACCCAGACCATTTCAGTCACGGGTTGCTGGGCAGACATTTTCTGGTAGGTGGGGTCAGCATTTTAAACCCGCAGCATCATCTGCTAGTTAACCAGCATCATTTTCCAAGAGATCAGCTCCTGCTATGTGTCAGCATTGTGGTAGAGCTCATACAGGAGAGTGTTGGTGGTTGACTGGGGCATGTTTGAGATGTGGAGCTACTGACCATATGCAGAGGGATTGTCCCAGACTTGGTATAGGCGGTATGGCTCCAGTATAGACTATGGCACCGGTACAGAGCAGTGGTAGAGGTCGAGGCCAGTTTAGAAGTGGTCATACCAGACAGAGTCAGGGGGTATCTAAGACAGTTGACAGACTTGGAGATAGTAGAGTTCCAGCTCGAGCATATGTGATGAGAGCTCGTGAGGACCAGGATGCACTAGACATCATAGTTGGTAAACTTTCTTTATTTGATTTTGATTTACATGCATTTTTAGATCCTGGTTCCACGCATTCATACATAAGCACAATTGTACTTAAACAAGGGAACATGATACTTGAGACCTTAGAATATGAAATAGTTGTGTCTAATTTGCTGGGACATAGTGTGAAAGTGAATTAGATTTATAAAAATAGTTCAAAATAATTCAGGGTCGAGAATTTCCACTAGACTTAATAGAACTACCTTTTCATGAATTCGATGCTATTCTGGTTATGGATTGGTTGACAAAGCATGGAGCTATAGTCGACTGCCGATATAGAAAAGTTGTACTTAAAATTGCTGGGCAGGATGACACCATCATTCAAGGTGAAGGTCAAACATGTTTGACCAGTGTTATTTTTGCATTAAAAGCTCGGAAATACATTAGGAAAGGATGTGAGGCATACTTGGCCCATGTGATAGATACCAGGAAGGGGAGCCCGGAACTCAAGGACATCCCCAGAGTGTGTGAGTTCCCAGATGTGTTTCCTAAAGATTTGTCGGGGTTACCACCAGATAGGGAGATAGAGTTTGCTATTGATGCAATTCCTGGTACAAACCTGATATCAATTACTCCTTATAGAATGGCACCTATAGAATTGAGAGAGCTGAAGGTTCAATTGTAGGAATTGCTAGACAAGGGGTTCATAAGACCCAGTGTGTCACCATGGAGTGCTCCAGTGTTGTTTGTGAAAAAGAAGGATGACACCCTTCGATTATGTATTGATTACCGATAATTGAACAAGGTGACAGTTAAAAATAAATACCCACTACCTAGAATTGATGATTTGTTTGATCAATTGAAGGGAGCAAAAACATTTTCTAAGATTGATCTCAGATCCGGGTACCGCCAACTGAAAATCAAATAATCAGATCTATCTAAAACAGCTTTCAGAACTCGATATGGCCACTATTTAGTGGCTTCCCACCAGCATACAGATTTTGCTACCTTAGTGTCCTCTGCCATTAGTGTTGAAAGAAGGAAAAAGCTAAAGACATAAGAGCATTTTAAGAAATCGACAACCAGTGTGGCCTAGACATCTGTTGGGAAAGGACGGATAGTACCCAAACCATTTCAGTCACGGGTTGCTGGGCAGACATTTTCTAGTAGGTGGGGTCAACATTTTAGACCCGCAGCATCATCTGCTAGTTAACCAACATCATTTTCCAAGAGATCAGCTCCTGCTATGTGTCAGCATTGTGGTAGAGCTCATACAGGAGAGTGTTGGTGGTTGACTGGGGCATGTTTGAGATGTGGAGCTACTGACCATATGCAGAGGGATTGTCCCAGACTTGGTACAGGCGGTATGGCTCCAGCACATACTATGGCACCGGTACAGAGCCGTGGTAGAGGTCGAGGCCAGTTTAGAAGTGGTCGTACTAGACAGAGTCAGTGGGTATCTAAGACAGTTGACAGACTTGGAGATAGTAGAGTTCCAACTCGAGCATATGTGATGAGAGCTCGTGAGGACCAGGATGCACCAGACATCATTGTTGGTAAACTTTCTTTATTTGATTTTGATTTACATGCATTGATAGATCCTGGTTCCATGCATTCATACATAAGCACAATTGTACTTAAATAAGGAAACCTGATACTTGAGACCTTAGAATATCAAAAAGTTGTGACCAATCTGCTGGGACATAGTGTGAAAGTGAATAAGATTTATAGAAACAGTTCAATAATTATTCAGGGTAGAGAATTTCCAGCAGACTTAATAGAACTACCTTTTCATGAATTGGATGCTATTCTGGGTATGGATTGGTTGACAAAGCATGGAGCTATAGTCGACTGTCGATCTAGAAAAGTTGTACTTAAAATTCCCGGGCAAGATGACACCATCATTCAAGGTGTAGGTAAAACATGTTTGACCAGTGTTATTTCAGCATTAGAAGCTCGGAAATATATTAGGAAGGGATGTGAGGCATATTTGGCCCATATGATAGATACCAGGAAGGGAAGCCCGGAACTCAAGGACATCCCTACTGTGTGTGAGTTCCCAGATGTATTTCCTGAAGATTTGCCGGGGTTACCACCAGATAGGGAGATAAAATTTGCTATTGATGTGATTCCTGGTATAACCCCGATATCAATTACTCCTTATAGAATGGCACCTGCAGAAATGAGAGAGTTAAAGGTTCAATTGCAGGAATTGCTGGACAAAGGGTTTATAAGGCCCAGTGTGTCACCATGGGGTGCTCCGGTATTGTTTGTGAAAAAGAAGGATGGCATCCTTCGGTTATGTATTGATTACCGACAATTGAACAAGGTGACACTTAAAAATAAATACCCACTACCTAGAATTGATGATTTGTTTGAT
Organism: Triadica sebifera; assembly: GCA_023653625.1. Lineage (NCBI taxonomy): Eukaryota > Viridiplantae > Streptophyta > Magnoliopsida > Malpighiales > Euphorbiaceae > Triadica > Triadica sebifera. The sequence continues at coordinate 43,262,052 of CM042893.1, read as the reverse complement.
CAATTGAAGGGAGCAGGAGTATTCGCTAAGATTGATCTCAAATCCGGGTACCACCAACTGAAAATCAAAGAATCAGATGTATCTAAAACAGCCTTCAGAACTCGATATGGCCACTATGAGTTTCTGGTTATGCCATTTGGCTTAACGAATGCACCAACTGCCTTTATGGATATGATGAACAAAATTTTTAAGCCTTACCTTGATAATTTTGGGGTAGTTTTTATAGATGATATCCTGGTGTATTCGAGGGACAAGGGAGAACATGATAGGCATCTCAAAATAGTACTTAAGACTTTGAGGGAAAATCAATTGTATGAAAAGCTATCAAAATGTGAGTTTTTGTTGGAAGAAGTGGGATTTTGAAGGCATATTGTGTCAGTTGAACGAATCCGTGTGGATCCTAGCAAAATAGAAGCAATTCTAAGTTGGAAACCGCCTTGCAATGTAACAGAAGTTCGGAGTTTCCTTGGATTAGCTAGTTATTATAGAAGGTTTGTGTAGGGATTTTCAAGCATAGCGCACCAATTTCGAAGTTGCTCAAAAAAGAAGTTTGAGTGGATAGATTGGTGTCAGGCAAGATTTGAGAAGCTAAAAGTCATGCTAATCGAAGCACCTGTTTTGACCCAACCAATTCCAAGGAAAGATTTTGTGATGTACAGTTATGACTCTCATACTGGGCTAAGTTGTGTATTAATGCAAAATGGTAAAGTAGTTGCTTATACATCTAGGCAATTGAAGCCTCATGAGCTACATTACCCTACTCATGATTTGGAGTTGGTAGCAATAGTGTTTGCTTTAAAAATATGGCAACATTATTTGTATGGCGAGCGGTGCTACATATACACAGATCATAAGAGCCTCAAATACTTGCCCACACAAAAGGAGTTGAACTTAAGGCAAAGATTCTGGTTGGAGTTAATCAAGGATTATAATTACATTATTGATTATCAGCTAGGCAAAGCCAATGTAGTAGTGGATGCCTTAAGTAGGAAAACACTAGCAGGTATAGTTTCAAAATTTTCCTCAATTATAATATAATATATAAAAATTGATAATAAATTAAAATGAGACTCATAATTTATTTTGGCAGAATTACAGGTTCAACCTATATTAAGGCAATAAGTGAGAGAAGCTTAGAAGCAAGATCAGAAGTTGATGATAATTGCTGAGGCAGTTAAAAAGGGGGAGAGACATGAATTTAAGGTTGAAGATGATGGAAGCATAAGTTATAAAGGAAGATTGTATGTGCCAAATGACAGCGGGTTAAAGTAAATAATTCTAAAAGATGTACATAATACAACTTATTCCATGCATCTAGGAAGCAATAAAATGTATCAAGACGTAAAGACTCATTATTGGTGGCCAGGAATGAAGAAAGATATCGTGGAATACACTACAAATGTTTGACATGCCAACAAGTGAAAGTCGAGCACCAAGTACCATATGGATTGTTGCAGCCTATTGCAATTCCATAATGGAAGTGGGAAAGGATTACGATGGATTTTGTATCTGGTTTGCCTTTGACACAAAAGAAACATGATGCAGTATGGGTAATTGTTGACAGGCTTACCAAATTGGCTCACTTTCTACCAGTTTGTTGAGACGGTTAGCAGAATTTTATGTTAATGAGATAATTCGACTGCATGGGGTTCCAGTATCTATTATTTCTTATTGAGATCCATGGTTCACATCAAAATTTTGGAAAAGTCTATAGAAAGCATTGGGGACCCGATTTACTTTTAGTACAACATTTCACCCACAAACATATGGGAAATCCGAACGAGTTCTTCAATTGCTGGAAGATATGTTTAGAAGTTGTGTAATTGACTTTGAGGGTAGCTGGGATAAGTAGCTATCATTGATGGAATTTGCATACAACAATAGCTATCAAAATAGTCTCGGCATGGCACCATACGAAGCTTTGTATAGAAGGAGGTGTAGAACACCGTTATATTAGACAGAACTTGGTGAAAAGAAATTAATGGGACCATAATTAGTGCAGCAGACAGAGGAGAATGTGAAACTAATCTAAGATCGATTAAATGCTTCAACTGATCAACAAAAATCCTATGCCGATTTTAAGAGGAAAGACATTGAATTTGCCGTCGGAGAGAAGGTATTTTTGAAAGTTTCACCTTGGAAGAAAGTACTTTATTTTCATAAAAAGGGAAAACTAAGTCTTTGATTTATTGGACCATACGAAGTACTTGAACGTGTGGGTCTAGTGGCTTACCGGTTGGCCTTACCCCCATTATTGGATAAGGTCCACAATGTGTTTCATGTCTCAATGTTAAGGAGATACATATCAGATCCAACACATATAATACCAGTGGAATCAATAGAGGTACAACCAGACTTGACATATGTAGAAGAGCTAGTAAAAATCATAGCTTGAGAAGTCAAGGAACTACGAAACAAGAAAGTACCATTGGTAAAGGTCCTATGGCGCAATCATGTAGTAGGAAAAACCACTTGGAAGAGTGAAGAAATGATGAGAACTCAACATCCTCAGATATTCAGCTCCACCTAATCAGGTAAATTTCGAGGACGAAATTTTCTTAAGGGGGAGAGAATTGTAACATCCAGTGATTTAGGCCTCGATTGTGTGTGACTGAAGTAAGTTGCGCAGGTTTAATCAAACTGTAAATTTGAACCCAAAAAAAATGACTAATAATAAGGGAAAATAATTAAGGGTATTATTATTTGGAAATTAAAAATATTAGTACTAGAATTAGAAAAATAAAATTGCCTATGGACAAAATTGGTATTATGGCAATTATTGGAGAAAAAGTGTGAATATGGAGGGAGATGTGGTAAATATGGAATTTCTCAATGTTTAAATGTTAATCAAGATTAATTAACTTAATAAACCAATGAGAATTAGGATTAATTTTAATTAGTAGGACTCACACCTTAATGAAGGTATAAAAAGTCAAAAAGGAAGAAATTCTACATTCTTCTGCCTAAAAATCTAACTCATTTTCATCTTCTTTTCTCTCCTCTTGCCGTCCACCATAGTTGTAATACCCCCTTACCCCACTGTAGTTCAGCAAGGTAAGTGAGTATTACCCGTCTTACTATTTTATAAAATTAATGAAGTAAAGTAAATATTTTTTTAACAAAAATATTGCAGACATTGAAATAAAAATTATTGCAAGCATAAATACTCAAAATTTTATTTATTTATAAAGTACATTAATTTACATTAATTTACATTCAAACTATGTTCTTTTACATAGTGGCTCACATATTTAATACACATTATATGAAATATATACGATACTTTAATTTATAAAGTTTTTAACAAAATATACCAAAAAACAAAACTAAGCTGCTAGCTGCTTTCCTCCGGGTACTCTTCTTCTTCTGACAATCTATTTTCTACGGCTACCCTTGTAACACCCCCTTACCCCACTATAGTTCAGCAAGGTAAGTGAGCATTACCCGTCTTACTGTTTTATAAAATTAATGAAGTGAAGTAAATATTTTTTTTTCGAAAATATTGCATAAACTAAAATAAAATTTCATACAAACCCAAATATTAAAAATTTTATTTATTTATAAAGTATATTAATTTACATTCAAATCATATTTTTTTACATGGTGACTCACATATTTAATACACATGATATGAAATAAAAAACGATAATTTAATTTACAAAGCTTTTAACAAAATATACTAATAAAACCCAAAGTTTTTTGCTGCTTTCCTCCAGGTACCCTTCTTCTTCTGACAGTCTATTTTCTATGGCTACCCTTCTAAACCTGCACGAGAGGAAACCACCCGTGCTAAGCTACTAGCTTAATGGTGCTTTAATGATAAAACTTTTACATACATATATATTTTCTCACATATTAATTACTCATTTAATAAATAAGGCATAAAATAAAGAATTATATAAAATCAATAATTTTCAGCAAATACTCAATAAACCCTAAACTTTAATTCATATAACATTTATAAAAATCACATACTTCGATATTATTATTATTATTATTATTATTGTTATTATTATTATTTACCTGTGCCCATAACACCTATAACCAAACTAACTAATAGAAATAATAGGTTGTCATTCCCGGCTTTCATAATATAGCGTCGAGCGCTTTTTATAATATTATCATTACCGACTTTTGTTATATTGTCATTACCGGCTTAATAATTTTGCGCCGAGCGCATTTATAAATTGCCATTACCGGCTTTCATATTTGGAACCGAGTGCCTTAAATCCCCTGATTGGCATGCCAAACTATTCCCTATTCTAGTTATAGACTAGGTATTTTTGGGCTTAACTATTTTTATATTAATTTACTATATTTCAAAAATGTCAACATTATTTAACTATCATAATTATGTTGATTCATTTTTGTTCTTTATTTCCATTATTATTGCAATAAAATCTCATACATAAATAATTTGTTAAACATTTATGTTAAACTTTGAGGTGTATTTCCATCATTTTGATGATAACAAATAATATAGCAATATTGTATTTAACATACTTGTTTTTGTAAGTATATTATACAGGACATGAATTAAGATAGCAAGAATGGAGAATTGGAAGAATAATCTTTAAGAAACAAAATTCAAGTAGTAGCATGTTCACTGCTGTGACTCTAGGAGTCACTCCCGTGAAGGAAGCTAACCATTACCAAAACCAACATTTGAAGTTCACGGCCATGAAGGAAAAACAAACCGTGAAGTAAGCATTTAAGTCACCCCCATGAATAAAGGTATCACCCCCGTGAAGATTCATGCAATTTCATCCAGAGAGCTTCATGACGAGAGTCATCACTTGGATCACAGCTGGGAAGATTGTCACGCCCGTGACTCTATATGTCAAAACATTCTAGAGAGCTTAACGACCAAGGTCACCACTTCACTCACGGCTTGGGAAGAACTGTCACCCTCATGACAAGCATAGTCACGCCCGTGAACAATAAAAGAGAAAAATGTCAGGAGCGAATTTTGGTTGGTACAACGGCTAGTTTCTTATTTAATGCACCCCAACGGCTATATTCAGCCATGGGAGTATAAATGGAAGTCAATTATGTATTATGAAAAAAGAGAATGATAAGAAAAACAAAAGAATAACATATACTTCGAATTTAATTCTTATTACAAGCTATTTGTACTTTCATACTTTGAGAACAAATCTATTCTCTGTAAAAATCTTTTTGCTCATATTTAAGCAATAAAGATTTATAAGTGGTTCTCTCTGTAATCTTTACTCAAGTGAGCTTTGGGTAATTCTGGGTTAAGAGTAGAACACTTGTAAGGGTTAGTTGTGTGAACCTCCAAAACACAAATTAAAAGGTTGTTTGTGTGAGCCTGTAAAACACAAAGTGTAGGTTGTTTGTGTGATCCTGTAAAACACAAGGAATTGGTTATTGTGTGAGCCATTAAAACACAAGGGATTTCTGGGTTAGGTGTGAGCCATTGTGAGAAACACCAAAGTTGGAAGTGAGCTTGTGAAACTCCATTGTAACACTTAGTGTGTTAGTGAAACTCCTAATTGCGATTGGGGAGAGGAGTAGGGTTTGTTAACACCCGAACCTCTATAAATCTGTGTGTCAAATTTTCTCTATTCCTCCTAAAATTAACTGTTTATTTCCGCACTTTAAAGTTTAATTTTTTAAAACTCCAATTCAACCCCCCTTCTTGGCTTAATATCTGGGCAAAAATTGGTATCAGAGCCTTGTCTAGCATCAAAGCCTAAAAAGTGCTAGTAATGAGTAAGATATGGCCAGTGAATGATTCCAGAGTCTCAAACCTTACTTTGATGGAGCAAATTATGCCCATTGGAAGTTTAGGATGGAGACATACTCGGATAGTGAAGGAATTGAACTCTGGGATAGTGTACGAAAAGAATGGATACCACCAACCAAAAGAGGAGCTGATGGTGAAGAGGAAATCCTATCAAGAGATTATTGGACAGAGCTTCAAAGAAGAGCAAATTTCAAAAACAAGAAGGCAATGACAATCCTATCAAGCTCATTATCTATTGAAGAATGTGGGAGAATACAACACTGCTCAACAGCTTATAGCATGTGGAAGACATTGGAGAACTATCATGAGAGAACTAAGCAAGTCAAATTTAAGAAGATTCAACTTCTAACCTCAGAATATGAGCTCTTCAAGATGAAATCCAATGAGTCAATCACTGACATGACCAACCGACTTCTATCCATTATAAATGGAATGAGGAAACTTGGGAAGCATCTAAGTTTGGAAGATGTAAACAATAAAATCCTGAAAAGTCTTCCTCTTAAAGACTATGGTTCAAGAGTTGCTGGCATAGAAGAAGCAAATGAAGATATGAGCATCATGAATACTGATGTGCTGATGGGCAAGCTTCTCACACATGAGATGGCAGTGAGGAGAGATAGAGAGCTTGAAGTAGAGCCAGAGAAAAGAAAACCCTTAGCACTTAAAGCCTCTACTTCAAAATCTCAAGAAGAAAGTGAAGATGATGAAGAGATGAGTGATGATGAAAATGAGGACATCGTTATGCTTTCAAGGAGATTAAAAAGAATCATTAAGAAGAAAATGAGCAATTCCAGAAAATTCAGGCAAAGAAACCTCAAACAAACTTCTAATGATACACATAGAAGTAAGGAAGAGGTAAAATGCTATGAATGTGGAAAGAAAGGACATATCAAACCAGAATGTCCAAGGCTCAAGAAGCATAAGAGCAAGTACCAAAGAGACAATGGGGAGAAAGGTCATAAAGCCACATGGGATGACGAAAGCTCTTCAAGTGAAAAAGATGATAATGAAAGTGAAGAGGTCAACCTATGCTTCATGGCTATTGAGGATCACGTCTTAGACAAAGTAAGATCACTACACTCATATTTTTCAATAATGATAGTAGTGATAATGATAGTAATAGTGATAGTGATGATGATGATGATGAGCAAAGCCTAATAGAAGAATTAAATATAGAATTACAGAAATATAGAACTAAATTTAGTACCTATAGAAATAATATCTCTAATTTGAAAAATAAGATAGATGGTTTAGAAAAAGAGAACATAAAGCTTAAATCATCTAATGAATCTCTTCAAAAGTCATTAGATGAATACTCATCAAGACCCTCAACAGCTTCATTGTTAAAAGAAAATAATACTTTGAAAAATGAAGTTGAGGAACTTAGAAATTCCATTTCTAAATTTTACAAAGGTAAAGAGAGCTTAGATACTCTCATTGTGTCTCATAGATCACCTTTAATTAGACATGGTCTAGGATTCAAGGACACATCATCATCTTCTAACAAAACAGTATTTATTAAGTCTAAAGAACCTATCATCTCCACACCTTTTAGAACTGCACCAAGAAATAAGAATGTTAAACCTTCTATACAGAAAAAGAATAATCATGCCTTTATATATAGGAAGAATGTATCTAGAAAAACACAAATTAATCATCAATGTGCATGCCATTGTTCTCAAAATCAGTCTAATAGAATTATGACATTTAAACACAGTGTAAGACCAAAAAGCAAGTTTAGACCTAAACAATGTAATTATTGTATGAAAATGGGTCACATAAATAAACATTGCTGGATAAGGAAGGCTTATTGGGAACCTTTATGTGCTAACCCCCAAGGACCCAAACTCATTTGGGTACCTAAAAATCATACTTGATTTGTAATTCTATAGGTATGCCTCAAGTCCACAATAGACAAAAATGCGTGGCTAGTAGATAGTGGATGCTCAAGGCATATGACAGGAGATAAAGAACTTTTCAATGAAATCAAAAATATTGATGGACGTAAAGTTACCTTTGGAAACAATGCAAAGGATAAGGTAATTGGCATTGGTTCTATTGGTGTTAATGGTACTACTTTTATTAAAAATGTCTTACTTGTTGATGGCTTGAAACATAACTTGTTAAGTGTAAGTCAATTATGTGATAAAGGAAACAAAGTAATCTTTACTTCAAATGTCTTGTAATCTCTATTGATGGTCAAGAAATATTTAAAGGAAATAGAGATATCAATACGTACATAATAAACTTACATGAACTATCTAACCATTCCTTTAAGTGTCTTGTGACTACTAGTGATGAATCTTGGCTGTGGCATAAAAGACTTGGTCATGCTAACATGGACTTAATACAAACTCTCAGCACAGGAGAGCTAGTAAAAGGATTACCAAGAGTTAAATATGAAAAAGGCAGGACATGTGATCCTTGTCAAAGAGGAAAGCAACACAAGTCATCTTTCAAAGCCAAAAACATAGTAAGTACTTCAAAACCTCTTCAACTCCTGCATTTAGACTTGTTTGGACCTACTAGAATTGCTTGCTTAGGAGGAAAACATTATGCATTTGTCATCATAGATGATTACTCTAGATTTACTTGGGTAATTTTCTTAGCTCAAAAGAGTGATGCTTTTGAAAACTTCAAAAATTTTGCTAAAAGAATTCAAAATGAAAAAGGTTACTGCATCTCAAAAATAAGGAGTGATCATGGGAAAGAATTTGAAAATGAAAACTTTGAAAGTTTTTGTCTTGAACATGGCATTTCACATAATTATTCATCTTATAGGACACCTCAACAAAATAGAGTAGTTGAAAGGAAAAATCAAACTTTAATTGAAATGGCTAGAACAATGCTTAATGAATATGAATTACCAACTTATTTTTGGGTAGAAGCCACAAACACTGCATGTTATATTTCAAATCGAGTTTTCAAAAGACCTCTTTTAAACAAAACTTCATTTGAGCTATGGAATGGAAGAAAGCTCTTGATATCATACTTTAGAGTATTTGGATGCAAGTGTTTTATATTGAACACCAAGGACAATCTTGGAAAATTTGCCACTAAGTCTGATGAAGGTATCTTTTTAGGATACTCTACAACCAGCAAAGCATACAGAGTATTTAATAAAAGATCATTAACGGTTGAAGAATCCATGCATATTGTTTTTAATGAATCTAGTAGACTTGATCTTATGAAAGGTAGTGCTCTTGATGATGTTGTAGGTAATATGGAAAAACTTGTCATTGAAAATGGAAAAGAAGAAAACGATCAAGAAAATTTACTACCTCAAAATCAAGAACAAATGGAGCAAAAACTTCCAAAAGAATGGAGAATGACGAAAGATCATCCAAAAGAGCCAATAATTGGTGATCTATCAAGGGGAGTAAGTACTAGATCTCATTTTAAGCATTTAGTCACTGACATTGCTTTTATTTCCCAAATTCAGCCTAAAAACATTGATGAGGCTCTTAATGATGAAAGTTGGGTAATTGCCATGCAAGAGGAACTCAACCAATTTGAGAGAAATAAGGTATAGAACCTAGTACCTAGACCCAAGGATCATCAAATCATAGGTAGCAAATGGGTATTTAGAAACAAATTAGATGAACAAGGGTTAATAACCAGGAATAAAGCAAGACTAGTTGCAAAAGGATATAATCAGGAAGAAGGTATAGATTATGATGAAACATATGCACCTGTAGCTAGATTAGAAGCTATAAGAATACTCTTAGCATATGCATGTCACATGAATTTCAAACTCTTTCAAATGGATGTGAAAAGTGCATTTCTAAATGGTTATATAGATGAAGAAGTGTATGTAGAACAACCACCAGGTTTTGAAAGTTATGATTTGCCAAATCATGTTTTTAAACTTTCAAAACCTTTGTATGGTTTAAAACAGGCTCCAAGAGCTTGGTATGAAAGACTAAGTTTTTTTTTTACTAGAAAATAACTTTACAAAGGGAAATGTTGACACTACACTATTCATCAAAAAGCATAAGCATGATATACTAATTGTTCAAATTTATGTTGACAATATAATATTTGGTTCTACTAATGAGCTGGTCAAGAATTTGCTAAGTGCATGACTAGGGAATTTGAAATGAGCATGATGGGAGAACATAAGTATTTCCTTGGTCTACAAATAAAGCAAAGCAATGAGGGCATATTCATCAACCAATCCAAATATGCCAAAGATTTAATCAAGAAATTTGGTATGGAAGGATGCAAAAATGCCAAGACTCCTATGAGCATATCAACGAAATTGGATAAAGATGAAAAGGGTAAGAGCATTAATGAAAAGCTCTATAGAGGTATGATCGGATCACTTTTATATCTCACTGCTTCTAGACCCGATATTATGTATAGTGTTTGCTTATGTGCACGATTTCAATCATGTCCTAAAGAATCTCATTTAAATGCTGTAAAAAGGATTTTAAGATATTTACATGGATCATTGCATCTAGGTTTATGGTATCCTAGGAATTCATCTTTTTATATTATAGGATATTCAGATGTAGATTATGCTGGTAGTCTTTTGGATAGGAAAAGTACTTCAGGTACTTGTCACTTCATTGGAGAATGTTTGATTTCTTGGTTTAGCAAGAAACAAGTTTCAGTTGCTCTCTCAACTGCTGAAGCTGAATATGTAGTAGTTGGATGCTATTGTACACAAATTCTTTGAATGAAACAACAACTTAAGGACTATGGTCATGAGATGAACCATATACCTATAAAATGTGACAACACTAGTGCTATAAATCTTTCAAAGAATCCTATTCAACACTATAGAAGCAAACATATTGACATTAGACACCACTTTATTAGAGATCATGTTCAATATGGAGATGTTGAATTAGAATTTATAAGCACAGAAAATCAATTAGCAGATATTTTCACTAAGTCTCTAAATGAGGAAATATTTAATTTCATTAGAAGAGAACTTGGTATGATTGATGGATTAACCTTGTGATTGCAAAAATATGAAATTTTAATTGTTGATCTTAAATCATATCACAAGTTATAAGATAGAAATTTTGATGAGAATTCATGTTTTAAGAAGTAGAATCTTTGTTGAAATGATTTAGTCTTGTTGTAGAACTTAATTTCAATTTGATGAAACTTTTAGGGGAGTCACGCCCGTGACATATATTCACGTCCGTGACTTAAGTAGCCCAAAGAGGCAGTATCGTTCACTACTTTGGTTCACGACATGATGCACGACTTCAAGTGGTGAAACTTATTTTCACGGCTTGAGTCATGCCCATGAAAATGGACTTTCATGCCCGTGAACAATTACACCCTAAAAACTCACAGAAGCTTTGACGCCTTGTGTCATGGCTTGCTTCACGGGCATAAGTAGTGAAATTCAATAGTTCACGCCCGTGACCATTTATTCACACCCATGACTGATGATCATTCACGCCCGTGATGTTCAAACATCACGCCCGTGAACATATTCACGCCTTTATTCACGGGTGAAACACTCCTTCTGCAAACCGTGAACACGACCATTCACGCCCGTGAATGTATCGAGTATATAAGAGAACAGTCGGTTACAACCTTCATTTCAACTCCTCATCTCCCAAAACCGCTCTCATTTACTCTCATTCATTAAGACATTGAAGATTCCGACCCCAAAGACTTGAAATTTCACTATAAATACCACCAAAAGTTCGAAACTTCAGCAGAAATCATACATTTCTAGGGTTTTACATCAAATTTTCTGTCAAAATTATTTTCAACTCCATCAATAACAAATTTCTTCAAATATGGAGTCTGCTTCATCTAAGGGAAAGAGAAAGAAGTCCCATGCACGTAAGAGGTATTCAGATTACCTCATGAACCGCATTCCGGAGAATTTCCATCCTCGGTATGCAACTTTGAAGAAGAGACCTCTTTTATCATCAAGGTCCTTCGATTGGCAGACAGTCCGTAGTCTCGGGCTTGAGATGGCTATGACAGAGCAACTACAAGCCTAAAATCTCAAAGAGTTTGTTGAAATTCATCAGCCGACTTTGAGGGAGCCAATGCTGGAATTTCTCAGCACCTTGCAGGTTTCACCTACTGGAGTGGTGAAATTCCAACTCTGCAATAATCCTAACACCCTCAGCGCCATCGCATTTGGAGAATTGTTCAACCTACCATCTGATAGCATTCTAAATGAGACTGAGGTAGAATTCTTTGCTCCTCTAGCCTGGACACATTTTGGCACCGGTTGAAGCTAGGATGTCAAGAAAACTAAGAGCACACATCTCAGGACCCCAGTACACAGGTATTTGCATAGGTTCCTAACCTATAGCATTTTTGCTAGGGGAGAAAGTAATGGAACTATTAGGAAGTCAGAACTATTCCTATTTGAAATGGCTCGTAGAAGAGTCACAGTGGCACTTTCCAGATGGTTTGCTAACGATCTTCTCTCCATTGCCACCAAGCCCACAGGAGATATTTTGATTGGGGCATATGTCACCCATATTGCAGTGAAGCTCAATTATTTGAAGCTGGATGACCATCACTTCAACATCATTCCTACACATCATCGAGATAGGCTGGATGTCGAGTCGTTCATTAAGATGGGAGCGGCTGTGAGAATCTTTTTTCAGAACGATATCTTCTATCGCTTCACTGAAACTGCTGGGGAAATTATCTGGGAAGATAATGATACGGAGGATTTTAAAGCAGGCCTCCAGGGAGTCCAGCAGAAAAAGAGGGCTCGAGTTGAGGAAGCACCTCCAGCAGTTGAGCAGGACATTGGACAGTCCTCAGCTTCCACACCATCCTTAGCACAACAGGTGGTTGACCTCTTGGCACCACGTTTTGAGCAGCTGCAGACTTCCATGGATGAGAGGTTGGAAAACCTCAAGGAAGGACTTCATAGAGTCTCGGATGGACAGCCTTGAGGCTGAAGTAGCTAGGCTTCGTGATAGGATGTCTGGCTAGGAGATAGGATAGAGTGTAGCCTAAATTTGATTGTTTTTAGCTTGTTTGTTATATTTATGTTTGCTTGTGTAGGAAATTTTTAAATTTCCTTTCTGAATATTTTAACTTAGTTTGTATCCTTTTTCCTTTATGCAATATATATTTGCTTTTGTTTACTTCAATCTTCATATCCTTTTTGATTGATGACAAAAGGGGGAAAAAACTAGCAATATATGAAAATCTATATATGATATGCAATATACGATAGGGAGAATGATATCAAACTAGCAACATAAGATCAAACTAGCAATATATATTAAGGTAAATGAATTTTGAATCAAATAATTAAAATTGAATTGACTTTGAAAAGGTTTAAAAATCTTGATTCAACATTTCATATGCAAGGTATATAATTGGAAAATTGAGTTTTTATATATCTTAGATATACACTAAGTATACTTTGCATATACCTTAAAGCAAGTTACAAATAAAAATATGCCATGATATACCTTAAATATACCTTACATATACTTTATATCTTGAAAAGGAATTATGGTATGAATTGGATATACTTCTCATATAACTTGCATATACTTAGAGTTTATTTAAAATGCTACATCATTATCTACTATTCTTGTACATGATAAATTTTTTATCCTAAGTATATTTTGAGGGGGAGACTTCTCAAAAATCGCATATAGCTAAATTATTTGTCACCATCAAAAAGGGGGAGATTGTTAAACCTTGAGGGTATTTCTGTCATTTTGATGATAATAAATAATATAGCAATATTGTATTTAACATACTTGTTTTTGTAAGTATATTATATAGGACATGAATTAAGATAGCAAGAATGGAGATTTGGAAGAATAATCCTTAAGAAACAAAATTCAAGTAGTAGCATGTTCACTGTCGTGACTCTAGGAGTCACTCCCGTGAAGGAAGCTAACCGTTAGCAAAACCAACTTTTAAAGTTCACGGCCATGAAGGAAAAACAAACTGTGAAGTAAGCATTTAAGTCACCCCCGTGAATAAAGGTGTCACCCCCATGAAGATTCATGCAATTTCATCCAGAGAGCTTCACGACCAGAGTCATCACTTGGATCACGGCTGGGAAGATTGTCACACCCATGAATGAGTATGTCACGCCCGTGACTCTATATGTCAAAATATTACAGAGAGCTTCATGACCAAGGTCACCACTTCAGTCATGGCTTGGGAAGAACTGTCACCCCCGTGACAAGCATAGTCACGCTCGTGAACAATGAAAGAGAAAAATGTCAGGCATGATTTTTGGTTGGTACAACGGCTAGTTTCTTATTTAATGCACCCCAACGGCTATATTCAGCCATGAGAGTATAAATTGAAGTCATTTATGCATTAAGAAAAAAAAAAGAATGATAAGAAAAACAAAAGAATAGCATATACTTCGAATTTAATTCTTATTACAAGCTATTTGTACTTTCATACTTTGAGAACAAATCTATTCTCTGTAAAAATCTTTTTGCTCCTCATATTTGAGCAATAAAGATTTATAAGTGGTTCTCTCTGTAATCTTTACTCAAGTGAGCTTTGGGTAGTTCTGGTTTAAGAGTAAAACACTTGTAAGGGTTAGTTGTGTAAACCTCCAAAACACAAATTAAAAGGTTGTTTGTGTGACCCTGTAAAACACAAAGTGTAGGTTGTTTGTGTGAGCCTGTAAAACACAAGAAATTGGTTATTGTGTGAGCCATTAAAACACAAGGGATTTCTGGGTTAGATGTGAGCCATTGTGAGAAACACCAAAGTTGGGAGTGAGCTTGTGAAACTCCATTGTAACACTTAGTGTGTTAGTGAAACTCCCAATTGCGATTGGGGAGAGGAGTAGGGTTTGTTAACACCCGAACCTCTATAAATCTATGTGTCGAATTTTCTCTATCCCTCCTAAAATTAACTGTTTATTTCCGCACTTTAAAGTTTAATTTTTTAAAACTCCAATTCAACCCCCCTTCTTGGCTTAATATCTGGGAAACAATTTATAATTACCATCAAAGTAAATATTTGCATGGATTATTACATATAATTTTAACAACACATGCAAAAAGCCCAATATTGTATATTTTTACCTATGGCAGATTTTAGACTTATTGTTAGGCTTTAGTTTTAGCCAATATATAATTCGAATTTGGAGTTATAACCTTCTAACAAGGTTTAGCTTATTGTCTTAGCTTTCCGATGCATCATGAATCACGTAAATCACAGTTTTCTATTAAAAGTTATGATCAATTCACTAGTGCATCATCACAAAATTTTCTGCCCATAATTTTCTCGACAGATTCTAGGTTTAAACTTCGTGCATTTAACTGGGCAAATCTAGACATATTTAGATATTATAGTCTAAATACCAATTAAATCCCTGTGTCTTAGCTTTCATTTCCAATAAAGAACATACAAAAAGGAGTTCCATAACTGAAGTTATCATCAAAATAGACAAAGCTATTCCTGGAATTATGTACTCGAGCCATCAATTGGCATCAATCCATATTTCAACCACATACATCATTTGCATTCATTTTAATACTAAAATTTCCAGAATTACAAATTCATTCATATGTCTCTATTATTTCACACCATTTAGTTCCATTTTCATATATAATATCAAAAGTCACAACAAAACACATAACATCTCAAAAACACAAACATAACAAACCTTAACATATAATTCCATACATATTAACAACATGTAAAATTTTTATCAATGAAGCACATACCTAATCAACCTTGGTTCTTCACTTAATCCTTCTTTTTCTTCCCTTATTAGCAAGCTTTCTCCTTGCCTTTGTCACCCTATTGAGGGCCTCTCACTTGTTCACTTATTTTTCCTACACAGCCATACCATAACTCAATTCCAACATTCAATTTCAATGCTTTTCATGTCTACATAATATTCTAATGCTCCTAATATGTTTTACACCTTAATTGAGCTAAAATGTACTAAGGTTAAACTTCCTTCTTCACATGTCATGGCTGTCAAAAAATCATATCCTAGTTCCCAATTTATTTTATTCAATTCAACACTCAATTCACAAACCTTTTATAGTAGCCAGCTAATCTAAGGAAACTTCGGACTTCTCTTACAGTGTGAGGTGGCTTCCAACTTAGAATGGCTTCTATTTTGTTAGGATCAACCCGGATTCCTTCAATCGAAATAATATGCCATTGGAATCCCACTTCTTCCAACCAGAACTAATATTTTGACAATTTTGCATACTATTGATTTTCCCTCAAAGTCTGCAGTACTATTATGAGATGTCTGTCATGTTCTCCCTTGTCCCTCGAATATACCAGAATATCATCTATAAAAACTACCACAAACTAATCGAGATAAGGCCTAAAAATTTTGTTCATCATATCCATAAAGGCAGCTGGTGCATTCGTTAAGCCAAATGGCATAACTAGAAACTTATAGTGGCCATATCGAGTTCCGAAGGCTGTTTTAGATACATCTGATTCTTTGATTTTCAGTTGGTGGTATCCAGATCTGAGATCAATCTTAGAGAATACTCCTGCTCATTTCAATTGATCAAACAAATCATCAATTCTAGGTAGTGGGTATTTACATTTAATTGTGTAATATCCGCTAATTTAGATTTTCGAGTCGCACGTGTTGCAACATTGACGCGTGTGACCGATCGGAGTCTAAATTTGGATTTTTTCAATAATTGATTAAGAAATGGTTAAACTAAATAATAAATTTCTAAATAAGTGATTATAGAGTTTAAAGAAGTTGATTTACGGTAAAGGACTAAATTGCAAAATTTGATAAGTTTTGGGGTCAATTTGCAATTTACCGAAAATTGGAAGATTTATGAGATTAATGGCTAATTAACTTAAGAAATTTGGACATTTAAAATTGGGATGTCCGGCCATGATATTAAAGGAAGATGATTAATATTGATTAAGTGTAAAATTGGGAGAAATGGTAAAATGGTGGGTCCCACATGAAAATTTTTGGGTGCCCTATTTAAGGCTTTATTTTCTTCTTCTTCTTCTCTTCATTTTCTGCTCCTTCTCTCTTTTCTTTACCACTCATGCCAGCCACAATTCTCCTCCATAACTCACCTTGATGCTAGAGAGAGAAAGGAAGGGAAGAGAAGGGAAAGAGCAAGAAAAAGTGATTTTCATGTTCCATAACTCATAAGGAAGCAGGAAAGAACAAGAAAGAGGAAGAAAAATCAAGTTTGGTAGAGAGAAAAAATCTCCAAAGTGGTGATCAATTGAAGAAAAGTGTAAGGTAAGAAGTATTTCTTCTTCTTCTTCATCTATTCTAAAGGAAGTTTGAATTTTGAGCTCATCTAAGACTTATATGGAATGAGAGAGAAACTAGGGTTTTGAGAGAGAAAAAGAGAGTTTAGGGTCTTAATGAAATTAGATGATGATGAAAATGATCTATGATGTTGTAGGAGTTCCAAATGACAAGGAACAAGCTCTAAGGAGCAAAGGAGAAGAGAAAGCTACCTAAAAGAGTGAAGGAGAAAGATTAAGGTTTGTGCATAATTTAAGGCAATAGCCTATTTTTGTTTGAAATAATGCATGCTGAATATGATTTGAGATAAATGCAATTTCAAGAATGATGATAATTATGGCATGAAACCATAAGATTAGACATGTATGAATGAGATAATTGTAACATTGAATTAAGGATGCATATTAGAGAATCTTGTGTGATCAAAGCATGTAAATGTATTGAAAAGTAATAAGTTGAGTAAAGAGCCTTAGAAATGCATGAAATAGAATTTGGTATGTTTTGAATGATGTTATAATGAATGAAAGGTGAATATGCAGATTTCCTGGTGAAAGTCACGGGTGTGACTATTGAGTCACGGGCGTGAACTTGAGGGTTCACGGTTGTGACTGATTGTGTCACGGTTGTGAATTTCTCGGTGGAAATGGTACTATTCATTCCAGAAGTGTTCACGGGTTGGAATCACGGTAGTGAACTTATTCAGGGGCGTGAATGAGTAATCACGACCGTGAATGCTTTTGGGTGATTCATTCCAGCAGCGTTTACGGCTTGGGATTACGGGCGTGAACTAATTCACGAGCGTGAAAGTAGTAATCACGGCCGTGAATGCTCTGCATTTGAAATTATGAATGTGGTTATTAAATGGGGAATTCAGGTAAGTAAATGAAAGTTATTGTCTATCCAAGCAAAATAAGAATGATATGGATATGGATATATGTATATATATATATTGATGTGAGAATGTGATATGTTGTGATATAGAAAAATGTATTGATGTAGAAAAATGAATTTTCATGGATATTATATGAAATCTGATGCAGATGATAAACATGAGAATATTGATGAATCTAGTAAATGAATGAAAAGATGTATGAGTATGACTATATGCTTGTAAAACAAGAAAATTGAGATGTTGATAAATATGAGAAAAATGGATGTATTGAAATTTAAGAATAATGATTGATGTGAAAATATAAAGAAGCCCATTACTCTACTTGCGGACTAGAATCAGGATAGATGACATGTCATTAAAGGGGCGAACGGTACCGTACTATACCTCAACCAATATGGCTAAAGCTTGTGTGAGCGCCATTGGTCTGGGATGCTCAGTCAGTGTGGCTAAAGCTTGTGTGAGCGCTACTGACTTGAGAAAGCTCCGATGAGCACATATAAATGAGGACAAGGTGTCATAAGCTTGTGTGAGCGGCCTTGATCCGGTTATTCATCTATGATGAAATTATACTCAATCAATGTGGCATAAGCTTGTGTGAGCGCCATTGATTTGAGAAGCTCTTATGAGCCAGATAGTGGACAGGGTGACATAAGCTTGTGTGAGCGCTCCTGATCCATAACCCGTATCCAGTCAGTCCAAAAATTTAGAGTGATGTGGGCAAGATAATGAAGATATGTCAGAAAAATAAGAAAAGGAAAGAATAAGAAAATGATGATGATATGAGATTGAAATGTAATGATAAAGAGATTTACAGAATAATTTGCTATTAAAGATAAATGAAAATAACAATGTCTATATGAGCATGACATTTATACTTTTATGAAATAGGAATATGTAGATAGTCATGGATGCAAACTTTTTAATGCACAAAATGATAATTGTTAATGCTTGTTGCATGATATAGTATATTGCCTTCTTTATATGCACCACTAAGCTTAGAGCTTAGCGTGGAGTTTAATTTCCACGCAAATATAGAAAGGTAGCTAAAGACGCTAGATAAAGCAAGCAGTGATCCCAGTCAAGTAAAGCAGCTAAATCTTGAGAAAGTGGGTTACAAGTTTTGAAACTTTTATATTAAAGAAATGTTTGAGTTTGTAAAACTTACTTTTAAAGTTTGTTAAGAATTACTCTGATGTAAAAAAATTACTATTTTATGTAAATAAATTGTACTCTGATTTTTATTTATATCCATATATACATGAGAAAAAAAAAATATGTATATATATATATATGAAGTATGAGAAAGAAAGGACATTAGCGCTCCCTCATCCGGGCACGTGTTGTTCGGGTGAGGAGGTGCTACAGTTTGTGGTATCAGAGCACGGTTTGGTGTTTCTGGATATTGATATTAAAGCCGATTTGGATTTGAAAGTGAATTTTGAAAATGTTTTTCTTAAATGTACCCACAATTGCATTTTTTGAGTTGTTGCTTTATTGATTAGGGTCGTTGTCTTTATGTTATAGGTAGGATATGGCTTCAGGATCAAGACGAATAGTAATAGAAGAAGCTGAGAGTAATGAGCCTTCCGAGGCAAGAGATTCATCGCAACCAAGTCGTCGTCGAGCTGCGACACCAAGATCTAGTGTCAGCTCACTTCGTGAACATTCAGCTATTAATATTGGTCAGACTGAGCTCATGAGAAATATGATAGATCTGCTACAAAGAGCATCACTATTAGATTCATCTGGATTACAATTCGAGAGACTGAGGAAATTAGGGGCATCTGATTTCTATGGTAAACGGGAAGATGACCCCTCAGTGGTAGAATTTTGGTTGGAACGAGCAGAGCGAGTATTTAATCAACTGCACTGCATAGATGAACAAAAATATGAATATGCAGTATCTCTGCTACAGGAGCATGCATATGATTGGTGGCGATCTGAATCACAGAGTACAGAGGCTCCTAACCCTATGACATGGGAATTCTTTCTAGAGAAGTTTAAGGAGCAGTATATTCCTCCTATTTACACAGACGACAAAAAGATGAGAGTTTCTGATGTTAAAACAGAGGGATATGTCTGTAACAGAATATGAGAGAGAATTCACTCATCTTTGCAAATATGCTGGTGGTATTGTATCCACTGAGGCAGATAAGTGCCGACGATTTGAAGATGGATTGAGGGATACTATCAAGTTACAAGTTTCAGCCCTACGACTGATGAGTTTCCCCAGTTTACTAACATCTGCTAGAACAGTTGAAAGAGTCCTGGCAACACAACAGCCAGTACAGATTAGTGGGGTTAGTAGACCAGCACCACAACCAAGTGGAGTACAGTCTAGTAGCAAAAGAGCTAGATCTTTTGGTGGCCGATTCCAGGCTGGGAGTTCCAACATATTTCATTCTTATAGATGGGGACAACCCGTAAAATCTACTTCATCGGCAGCTAATGCACCGACACAGGCATCCCGTAGGTTTACCACTCTACCGGTGAGTCAGCATTGTGGTCGTTCGCATCAAGGAGAGTGTTGGTTGATGACAGGAGCATGCATGAGATGTGGCTCTAAGAACCATATTAAAAGAGATTGTCCATTGCTACAGTTTGAGTCAGTTCCAATACAGACTATGGGACAAGGCAGACGACGAGGCTGAGGATAAGGAAGAGGAGGCCGTGCAGGGCCAAGCCAGTTCAGATTAGATACAGTAGAGAAACTTGAAGGCAGTAGAGCTGCATCAGCAAGAGCTTATGCCATGCGAGGCCGAGAGGAGCAGGATGCACTTGACGTCATAACGGGTAAATTCTTTCTCTTGGGCTCTTGTATACATGCATTGATCGACCCTGGGTCAACACACTCATACATATGCACACCACCATCGGGTTGAGAGGGTCTAAAACTAGAGACTCTAGAATATGAGATTTGTGTGACTAACCCATTAGGACACAGTGTGCGGGTTAGTAAAGTGTTTAGAGGTTGCCCAGTCGAAATTCAAGGCAAGCAATTTCCCGCAGATCTAATAGAGCTACCATTCTGCGAGTTCGATGTAATCTTGGGAATGGATTGGCTAGCTTGCCATGGGGTGATAATAGATTGTAGAAAGAGGCAGATGAGAATTAAAGTTTCATAACAAGAAGAGATAGTAGTGATGGGTGAGTATAGAGGATATCCAGATAATGTGATATCAGCGTTGAAAGCTCGAAAACTCATCAATAAGGGATGTGAGACTTACTTAGCGTATGTGATTGACACCCGAAAGAAAAGTCCAAAGTTGACCGACATCCCAACTGTTAGTGTGTTTTCTGATGTATTTCTTGAAGAGCTACGAGGACTACCACCTGATCGAGAGATAGAGTTTGCTATTGAATTAGTACCCGGCACCGCTCCTATATCTATTACACCATATAGGATGACACCCATAAAATTGAAAGAATTGAAGATACAGTTACAAGAAATGTTAGATAAAGGATTTATACGACCTAGTTTATCTCCATGGGGTGCTCCAGTACTATTTGTGAAGAAGAAAGACGGTACTTTACGTCTTTGCATTGACTACAGACAGCTTAATATGGTTACTATTAAGAATAAATACCTACTACCAAGGATTGATGATTTATTTGATCAGCTGAAAGGTGCAAGTATATTTTCAAAGATAGATCTTCGATCGGGGTATCATCAACTGAAGATCAAAGAGTCAGATGTATCTAAAACGGCATTCAGGACTCGTTATGGTCATTATGAGTTCTTAATGATGCCATTTGGATTGACAAATGCGCCAGCTATTTTTATGGACCTAATGAACCGAGTGTTCAGGCCATATATTGATCAATTTGTAGTTGTATTCATTGATGAAATTCTTGTCTATTCAAGAGATCAAGTAGAACATGACCAACATCTTAGAAAAGTATTGCAGACCTTGAGGGAGAAACAATTGTATGCAAAGCTATCTAAGTGTGAATTTTGGCTAAAAGCAGTTAGTTTTCTAGGTCATGTAATTTCAGCCGAAGGTATTCGAGTTGATCCTAGTAAAATCGAGGCTATTCTTAATTGGAAACCACCTCGAAATGTGACAGAAGTGAGAAGTTTTCTTGGATTAGCCGGATATTATAGGAGATTTTTGAAAGGATTTTCATCTATAGCGAATCCTTTGACATGACTACTGCGAAAAGAGGTCTGTTTTAAATGGACAGATAAGTGTCAAGCAAGTTTTGATCGATTGAAAGCGATGTTGACTGAAGCACCAGTTTTGACTCAGCCTACTCCAGAAAAAGATTATGTTGTGTACAGTGATGCAAGTCACAATGGGCTAGGATGTGTTCTGATGCAAGAGGGAAAAGTGATTGCATATGCCTCCAGACAGCTTAAGCCTCATGAACTTAACTATCCGACGCATGATTTAGAGCTTGCAGCGATAGTTTTTGCTCTAAAGATATGGAGACATTATTTGTATAGAGAAAGATGCTACATTTATACAAACCACAAGAGTCTTAAGTATCTTCCTTCACAGCAAGAATTGAATCTGAGGCAATGGAGATGGTTGGAATTGATTAAAGACTATGATGGTGTGATAGACTACCATCCAGGAAAGGCTAACGTGGTTGCATATGCACTAAGCAGGAAGATTTTCGCTGAGATGCGAGTGGAATCCACATTGATGCAAAGAATTAAAGATGTCCAAAAACAAGATGAGAAGTTAGTAAAGATGGTTGAAGCCTTGAAAAATGGAGAAAAGTCAGAATTTTCTTTAACAGAAGATGGTACTGTGTGTTTCAAGAACCGGATTTGTGTGCCAAGTACGAAAGAGTTGAGAACAGAGATTTTAAAAGAAGCTCATGAAACGGTCTATACTATGCACCCAGGTGGGAACAAGATGTACCAAGATTTGAAAGGACAATATTGGTGGTCGGGGATGAAAAAGGATATCACTGAATATGTTGCTAAATGTCTAATCTGTCAGCAAGTGAAAGCTGAGCATCAATTACCCACAGGATTACTACAACCGATTCCCATACCAGAATGGAAGTGGGAGAGGATCACGATGGAATTTGTGTTTTGTTTACTGGTAACTCAGAGAAAAGCATGATGCAGTGTGGGTGATAGTGGATCGATTGACGAAGTGAGCACATTTTCTACCAGTCCGAATGGACTATACTTTGAACAAGCTGGCTGAGATTTATATGAATGAGATAGTGAGACTTCATGGAGTGCCTGTATCTATCATCTCTGACAGAGATCCCAGGTTTACGTCGCAGTTCTGGAAGAGTCTACAGTAGGCTTTGGGAACTCGACTAAATTTTAGCACGACATTTCATCCGCAAACGGATGGACAATCAGAGCGAGTTATACAGTTGCTAGAGGATATGATGAGATGTTGTGTACTTAAATTTAAGGGAAGTTGGGATCGACATTTACCTCTTACGGAGTTTGCCTATAACAACAGTCATCAAACGAGCATAGGCATGGCTCCTTATGAAGCTTTATATGGAAAAAAAGTGTAGGACACCGATATGTTGAACCGAGTTGAATGAGAAAAAGTTGATTGGGCCAGAAATAATTCAACAAACTGAGGAGAAAGTTAAAGTGATCAAGGAAAGGCTAAAAGAAGCACAAGATTGACAAAAATCATATGTTGATTTAAAGAGGCGAGATATAGAATATGCAGTAGGAGACAAAGTATTTCTTAAAGTTTCGCCTTGAAAAAAGATATTGAGGTTCGGTAAAAAGGGAAAGTTAAACCCAAGATTTATTGGTCCTTATGAAATTTTGGAAAGAATAGGACCAGTGGCTTACCGATTAGCTCTTCCTCCGGAGCTAGACCGAATTCATAACGTGTTCCACGTTTCAATATTAAGAAGATATCGTTCAGACCCAACCCACATTATACCGATTGAGGAAATAGAGGTATAGATAGACATGAATTATGAGGAAGAACCAGTGGCTATAATAGCATATGAAGAGAAAGTTCTCCGGAATAAGAGAGTTCCTCTAGTTAAAGTTTGGTGGCAGAATCATACAGTTGAAGAAGCCATGTGGGAAAGTGAAGAAGTGATGAAGAAGCAGTATCCCCAATTGTTCAACCCCGAATGAATAGGTAAATTTCGAGGACAAAATTATTTTAAGGGGGAAAGAATGTAATATCTGCTAATTTAGATTTCCGAGTCGCAAGTGTTGCAACATTGACGCGTGTGACCGATCGGAGTCTAAATTCGGATTTTTACAATAATTGATTAAGAAATGGTTAAACTAAATAATAAATGTCTAAATAAGTGATTATAGAGTTTAAAGAAGTTGATTTACGGTAAAGGACTAAATTTTAAAATTTGATAAGTTTTGGGGTCAATTTGCAATTTACCGAAAATTGGAAGATTTATGAGATTAATGGCTAATTAACTTAAGAAATTTGGACATTTAAAATTGGGATGGCTGGCCATGATATTAAAGGAAGATGATTAATATTGATTAAGTGTAAAATTGGGAGAAATGGTAAAATGGTGGGTCCCACATGAAGATTTTTGGGTGCCCTATTTAAGGCTTTATTTTCTTCTTCTTCTTCTCTTCATTTTCTGCTCCTTCTCTCTTTTCTTTACCAGTCACGCCAGCCACAATTCTCCTCCATAGCTCACCTTGATTCTAGAGAGAAAAAGGAAGGGAAGAGAAGGGAAAGAGCAAGAAAAGGTGATTTTCATGTTCCATAACTCATAAGGAAGCTGGAAAGAACAAGAAAGAGGAAGAAAAATCAAGTTTGGTAGAGAGAGAAAATCTCCAAAGTGGTGATCAATTGAAGACAAGTGTAAGGTAAGAAGTATTTCTTCTTCTTCATCATCTATTCTAAAGGAAGTTTGAATTTTGAGCTCATCTAAGACTTATATGGAATGAGAGAGAAACTAGGGTTTTGAGAGAGAAAAAGAGAGTTTAGGGTCTTAATGAAATTAGATGATGATGAAAATGATCTATGATGTTGTAGGAGTTCCAAATGACAAGGAACAAGCTCTAAGGAGCAAATGAGAAGAGAAAGCTACCTAAAAGAGTGAAGGAGAAAGATTAAGGTTTGTGCATAATTTAAGGCAATAGCCTATTTTTGTTTGAAATAATGCATGCTGAATATGATTTGAGATAAATGCAATTTCAAGAATGATGATAATTATGGCATGAAACCATAAGATTAGACATGTATGAATGAGATAATTGTAACATTGAATTAAGGATGCATATTAGAGAATCTTGTGTGATCAAAGCATGTAAATGTATTGAAAAGTAATAAGTTGAGTAAAGAGCCTTAGAAATGCATGAAATAGAATTTGGTATGTTTTGAATGATGTTATAATGAATGAAAGGTGAATATGCAGATTTCCTGCTGAAAGTCACGGATGAGACTATTGAGTCACAGACGTGACTATTGAGTCATGGGCGTGAACTTGAGGGTTCACGGTTGTGACTGATTGTTTCACGGTTGTGAATTTCTGGGTGGAAATGGTACTATTCATTCCAGAAGTGTTCACGGGTTGGAATCACGGTAGTGAACTTATTCACGGGCGTGAATGAGTAATCATGACCGTGAATGCTTTTGGGTGATTCATTCCAGTAGCGTTTATGGCTTGGGATTACGGGCGTGAACTAATTCACAAGCGTGAAAGTAGTAATCACGGCCGTGAATGCTCTGCATTTGAAATTATGAATGTGGTTATTAAATGGGGAATTCAGGTAAGTAAATGAAAGTTATTGTCTATCTAAGCAAAATAAGAATGATATGGATATGGATATATGTATATATATATTGATGTGAGAATGTGATATGTTGTGATATAGAAAAATGTATTGATATAGAAAAATGAATTGTCATGGATATTATATGAAATCTGATGCAGATGATAAATATGAGAATATTGATGAATCTAGTAAATGAATGAAAAGATGTATGAGTATGACTATATGCTTGTAAAACAAGAAAATTGAGATGTTGATAAATATGAGAAAAATGGATGTATTGAAATTTAAGAATAATGATTGATGTGAAAATATAAAGAAGCCCATTACTCTACTTGCGGACTAGAATCAGGATAGATGACATGTCATTAAGGGGGCGAACGGTACCGTACTATACCTCAACCAATGTGGCTAAAGCTTGTGTGAGCGCCATTGGTCTGGGATGCTCAGTCAGTGTGGCTAAAGCTTGTGTGAGCGCTACTGACTTGAGAAAGCTCCGATGAGCACATATAAATGAGGACAAGGTGTCATAAGCTTGTGTGAGCGGCCTTGATCCGGTTATTCATCTATGATGAAATTATACTCAATGAATGTGGCATAAGCTTGTGTGAGCGCCATTGATTTGAGAAGCTCTTATGAGCCAGATAGTGGACAGGGTGACATAAGATTGTGTGAGCGCTCCTGATCCATAACCCGTATCAAGTCAGTCCAAAAATTTAGAGTGATGTGGGCAAGATAATGAAGATATGTCGGAAAAATAAGAAAAGGAAAGAATAAGAAAATGATGATGATATGAGATTGAAATGTAATGATAAAGAGATTTAATGAATAATTTGCTATTAAAGATAAATGAAAATAACAATGTCTATATGAGTATGACATTTATACTTTTATGAAATAGGAATATGTAGATAGTCATGGATGCAAACTTTTTAATGCACAAAATGATAATTGTTAATGCTTGTTGCATGATATAGTATATTGCCTTCTTTATATGCACCACTAAGTTTAGAGCTTAGCGTGGAGTTTAATTTCCACGCAGATGTAGAAAGGTAGCTGAAGACGCTAGATAAAGCAAGCGTTGATCCCAGTCAAGTAAAGCAGCTGAATCTTGAAAAAGTGGGTTACAAGTTTTGAAACTTTTATATTAAAGAAATGTTTGAGTTTGTAAAACTTACTTTTAAAGTTTGTTAAGAATTACTCTGATGTAAAAAAATTACTATTTTATGTAAATAAATTGTACTCTGATTTTTATTTATATCCATATATGCATGAGAAAAAAAAATATGTATATATATATATATGAAGTATGAGAAAGAAAGGACATTAGCGCTCCCTCATCCGGGCACGTGTTGTTCGGGTGAGGAGGTGCTACAAATTGTCACCTTGTTCAATTGTCGGTAATCAATACATAACCGAAGTGTGCCATCCTTCTTTTTCACAAACAATACCGGAGCGCCCAATGGTGACACACTGGGCCTTATAAACCCTTTATTGAGCAATTCCTGTAATTGAACCTTTAATTCTCTCAATTCTGCAGGTGCCATTCTATAAGGAGTAATTGATATCCGGGTTATACCAGGAATCACATCAATAGCAAATTCTATCTCCCTATCTGGTGGTAACCCTAGCAAATCTTCAGGAAATACATCTGGGAACTCACACTGTAGGGATGTCCTTGAGTTCTGGGCTCCCCTTCCTAGTATCAATCACAAGGACCAAATATGCCTCACATCCCTTCCTAATATATTTTCGAGCTTTTAATGCTGAAATAACACTGGTCAAACATGTTTGACCTACACCTTGAATGATGGTGTCATCTTGCCCGGGAATTTTAAGTACAACTTTTCTAGACCGGTAGTCGACTATAGCTCCATGCTTTGTCAACCAATCCATACCCAGAATAGCATCGAATTCATGAAAAGGTAGTTCTATTAAGTCTAGTGGAAAATCTCTACCCTGAATAATTATTGAACTGTTTCTATAAATCTTATTCACTTTCACACTATGTCCCAGCGGATTGGTCATAACTATCTCATATTCTAAGGTCTCAGGTATCATGTTCCCTTGTCTAAGTGCAGTCGTGCTTATGTATGAATGCATGGAACCAGGATCTATCAAAGCATGTAAATCAAATTCAAATAAAGATAATTTACCAACTATGACGTCTGGTGCATCCTGGTCCTCACTAGCTCTCATTACATATGCCCGAGCTGGGGCCCTACTACCTCCGGGTCTGTCAACTATCTCAGATACCCCCTGACCCTGTCCGGTATGACCACCTCTAAACTGGCTTCGACCTCTACCACGGCTCTGTACCGGTGCCATAGTCTGTGCTGGTGCCATATTGCCTGTACCGAGTCTGGGACAATCTTTCTTCATATGGTCAGTAGCTCCACATCTCAAACATGCTCCAGTCAACCACCAACACTCTCCTGTATGAGCTCTACCACAATGCTGACACAAAGCCAGAGCTGGTCTCTTGGGAAATGATGCTAGTGAACTAGCAGAAGATGCTGCAAGTCTAAATTGCTGACCCTGCCTATCAGAAAATGTCTGTCTAGCCACCCTTGACTGAAATGGTCTGGGTACTATTCATCCTTTCCTACCCGATGTCTGGGCCACACTAGCTGTTGACTTCTTATAATGCTCTTCTATCTTTAGCTTTTTCCTTTTTTCAACACTAATAGCAGAGGACACTAGCGTAGCAAAATCTGTATGCTGGTGGGAAGCCACTAAATACCCAATCTCCTCATTGAGACCGTCTTCAAATCTACGACATTTATCAGCTTCATCTCCAATAATCCCAGTAGCATACTTGCTCAACCTGGTGAACTCCATCTCGTACTCAGCTATTGTCATACCCCTCTGCCTCAAATTCAGGAATTCTTGTTTTTTCTCATCAATATAGATTCTTGGCACATATTTCTTTTTAAACTCTGTCACAAAGAAATCCCATGTATGAGGGGTCGGAGTCTGGAGTTTTGCTAATAAAAATTTCCACCAGTCATAGGCATGCTCCTGAAGGAGAGATACTGCATATCTAACCTTGTACTTCTCCGGACATTGCAGCTCTTCAAAAACCCTTTTTGTCTTTTCCAACCAAAATTCTGCTGCTGCTGGGTCATCCTCTTTCTTACCCATAAAATCTGTAGCCCCGTATTTTCTTAATTTATCAATCTGGGATTTCGGTTGAGGTGGGGGACATGGTGGAGCTGGTGGCGGCACAACTTGTGCTATCTGCTGTAACAAAGTAGCCATTTGTTGCATAAGGGGAACCTGACTCGGGTTAACCTATTCTTCAGCATGTTGTGGAGCTATAACGCTAGGCTCCGAGGCTCTAATTGATGCTGACTGTCTATGAGCAGCCGAGTCAGCTATACTATCACCCTCATGTTCTTCACGACTTTGTCTTGATTCTCAATCTATTAAAACCTATATTGTCAGAAGAAGGGTCCCTTATTAGAATATAGCAGCTTAAAAACAATACAAATGCTAAAAACATGCATTTATCTTCCCATACCCACTAAGTAAGAACCGTCTAAACCAGTCTCTGATACCAAAAATTGTAACAGCCCCTTACCCCACTATAGTTCAGCAAGGTAAGTGAGCATTACCCGTCTTACTGTTTTATAAAATTAATGAAGTGAAGTAAATATTTTTTTTTCGAAAATATTGCATAAACTAAAATAAAATTTCTTACAAGCCCAAATATTAAAAATTTTATTCATTTATAAAGTACATTAATTTACATTCAAATCATGTTTTTTTACATTGTGACTCACATATTTAATACACATGATATGAAATAAAAACGATAATTTAATTTACAAAGCTTTTAACAAAATATACCAATAAAACCCAAAGCTTTTTGCTGCTTTCCTCCGGGTATCCTTCTTCTTCTGACAGTCTATTTTCTATTGCTACCTTTCTAAACCTGCGCGAGAGGAAACCACTCGTGCTAAGCTACTAGCTTAGTAGTGCTTCAATAATAAAAATTTTACATACATATATATTTTATCACATATTAATTACTCATTTAATAAATAAGGCATAAAATAAAGAATTATATAAAATCAATAATTTTCGGCAAATACTCAATATTTAACAACTTTAATTCATATAACATTTATAAAAATCACATACTTCGATATTATTATTATTATTATTATTATAATTTACCTGTGCCCATAACACCTATAACCGAACTAACTAATAGGAATAACGGGTTGCCATTCCCAGCTATCATAATATAGCGTCGAGCGCTTTTTATAATAATGTCATTACCGGCTTTTGTTATATTGTCATTACTGGCTTCATAATTTTACGCTGAGCACATTTATAAATTGTCATTACCGGCTTTCATATTTGGCACTGAGGGCCTTACATCCCCTTATTGGCATGCCAAACTATTCCCTATTCTAGTTCTAGACTAGGTGTTTTTGGGCTTAACTATTTTTATATTAATTCACTATATTTCAAAAATGTCAACATTATTTAACTATCATAATTATGCTTATTCATTTTTGTTCTTTATTTCCATTATTATTGCAATAAAATCTCATACATAAATAATTTGTTAAACATTTATAATTACTATCAAAGTAAATATTTTGATGGATTATTACACATAATTATAACAACACATGCAAAAAGCCCAATATTGTATGTTTTTACCTATGGCAGATTTCAGACTTATTGTTGGCCTTTATTTTTAGCCCATATATAATTCGAATTTGGAGTTCTAGCCTTCTAACAATTTTTAGCTTATTGTCTTAGATTTCAGATGCATCAAGAATAATGTAAATCACAGTTTTCGATCAAAAGTTATGATCAATTCACTAGTGCATCATCACAGAATTTTCTGGACAGATTCTAGGTTTAAGTTTCGTGCATTTAACTGGGCACATCTAGATATATTTAGATATTATAGTCTAAATACAAATTAAAGCATTGTGTCTTATCTTTCATTTCCAATAAATAACATAAAAAAAGGAGTTCCATAACTCAAGTTATCATCAAAATAGACAAAGCTATTCCTGGAATTCTGTACCCAAGCCATCAATTGGCATCAATCCATATTTCAACCACATTCATCATTTGCATTCATTTTAATACTAAAATTTCCAGAATTACAAATTCATTCATATGTCTCAATTATTTCACACCATTTGGTCCCATTTTCATATATAATATCAAAAGTCACAACAAAACACATAACATCTCAAAAACACAAACATAACAAACCTTAACATATAATTCCATACATATTAACAACATGCAAATTTTTTTTATCAATGAAGCACATACCTAATCAACCTTGGTTCTTCCCTTAATCCTTCTTTTTCTTCCCTTATTAGCTAGCTTTCTCCTTGCCTTTGTCACCCTCTTGAGGGCCTCTCACTTGTTCACTTATTTTTCCTACACAACCATACCATAACTCAATTCCAACATTCAATTTCAATGCTTTTCATGTCTACATAATATTCTAATGCTCCTAATATGTTTTACACCTTAATTGAGCTAAAATGTACTAAGGTTAAATTTCCTTCTTCACATGTCATGGCTGTCCAAAAATCATATCCTAGTTCCCAATTTATTTTCTTCAATTCAATACTCAATTCACCCTTAATCTATCACCAATTGTGGTGTTTCTATGTTAATTTCAATTTCTCCCAAATTTATTTAACTATGGCAGCCCCTCATTCATCCTTCAACATTATATTTTCTTCAATTTTTAAGCCATAAAATAATTACCTAACATCAAATATCATTAATTCAAAGTTTAATTACACTTTCATCAACTAATCACAAACTTAAATTTCTACTTCCAATCTTGCAACATAAGCTCAATCTACTAAATCTAATCATATCTATCATCATTATGGGTCTCAAATAGAAGGAAAAATGTCAAATTTAAGAAGAATAAACTCACCTTAAGTGTTCTTCAAATTGGGCCGAAATTCCCCTTAATATTTCTCTCTTTCCTTTTTTTTCTTCCTTGCTTCTTGCTCCTTTGGTACCTTTTATGGTAAGAACTCTTAAATTCTGATTTTTTTCCTCTCAAAACTAATTTATTTGCTTTCTTTTTCAAGCTTGGATTGATTGAAAATGGAGGCTTCGGGAGGGACTAAGTTGGACGACAAAGAGATGAGAGAAGATGAGGGAAATGAGTTTAATTGGTGGAGAAAATGAGGAATTTATCTTTTTTTTAGGTGAGTATTTTATATAATCCTAAATCACTGAATGTTACAACCCTTCTAAACCTACGTGAGAGGAAACTACCCGCGCTAAGCTAATAGCTTAGTGGTGCTTCAATGATAAAAACTTTACATACGCATATTTGATTACATGTTATTTATAAATTTAATAAGACATAAAATAAGGAATTATATAAAATCAAACAATTTCAGCAAATATTCAATATTTAACAAGTTGAATTCATATAACATTTATAAAAATCACATACTTTGATGTTATTATTATTATTATTATTATTATTTTCTTGTGCCCATAACACTTATAACCGAACTAATAAATAGTATTACAGGGTTACTATTTCCGACATTCATAATATTGCGCCGAGTGGTTCATAATAATGCCATTATCGGCTTTTGTAATATTGCCATTACCGGCTTAATAATTTTGCGCCGAGCGCATTTATCAATTTGCCACATCTTCCTTCATATTCACACTTTTTCCCCAAACAATTTGCATAATACCGATTTTGTCCATAGAAAACTTTATTTTTTTCTAATTCTACCCCTAATCTTTTTAATTTCCAAATAATAATACACTTAATTATTTTCCCTTATTATTAGTCATTTTTTTATGGGTTCAAATTTAGACTCCGATTGAACCTGCGCGCCTCACTATGGTCACGCGCAATCAAGGCCTAAATTACTGGATGTTACAATTCTCTCCCCCTTAAGAAAATTTCACCCTCGAAATTTACCTGATTAGGTGGAGCCGAATAGCTGAGAATACTGAGTTCTCATCATTTCTTCACTCTCCCAGGTGGCTTCTTCTACTGCATGATTGCACCATAGGACCTTTACTAGTGGTACTTTCCTGTTCTGTAGTTCCTTGACTTCTCGAGCTATGATTTTCACTGGCTCTTCTGCATATATCAAGTCTGGTTGTACCTCTATTGATTCCACAGGTATTACATGTGTCGGATCAGATCTATATCTCCTTAACATTGAGACATGAAACACATTGTTGATCTTATCCAATTCTTATGGTAAGGCCAACCTATAAGCCACTGTACCCACACGTTCAAGTATTTCATTTGGTCCAGTAAATCTAGGACTCAGTTTTCCCTTTTTACCAAAATGAAGTACTTTCTTCCAAGGTGAAACTTTCAAAAATACCTTGTCTCCTACGACATATTCAATGTCTTTCCTCTTCAAATTGACATAGAATTTTTGTTGATCAGTTGCAACATTTAATTGATCTTGGATTAATTTCACCTTCTCCTCTGTCTGCTGCACTAATTCTGGCCCCATTAACTTCTTTTCACCAAGTTCTGTCTAGCATAATGGTGTCATGCCGAGACTAGTTTGATAGCCATTGTTATATGCAAATTCCATCAATGATAGGTACTTATCCCAGCTACCCTCAAAGTCAATTACACAACTTCGAAGCATATCTTCCAGTAATTGAATAACTCATTCGAGTTTCCCATCTGTTTGTGGGTGAAATGCTATACAAAAAGTAAGTCAGGTTCCTAATGCTTGCTGTAGACGTTTCCAAAATTTTGATGTGAACTGTGGGTCTCTATCAGAAATAATAGATACTGGCATCCCATGCAGTCGAATTATCTCATTGACATATAACTCTGCTAACCGACTCAATGAATAATCCATCCGAACTGGCAGAAAGTGAGCCAACTTGGTAAGCCTGTCAATAATTACCCATACTGCATCATGCTTCTTTTGTGTCGAAGGCAACTCAGATACAAAATCTATCGTAAACTTTTCTTACTTCCATTCTGGAATTGCAATAGGTTGCAACAATCCATATGGTACCTGGTGCTCTGCTTTCACTTGTTGACATGTCAAGCATCTTGTAGTGTATTCCACGATATCTTTCTTCATTCTTGGCCACCAATAATGAGTCTTTAGGTTCTGGTACATTTTATTGCTCCCTGGATGCATAGAATAAGTTGTATTATGTGCCTCTTTTAGAATTGTTTGCTTTAATCCACTGTCATTTAGCACGTACAATCTTCCTTGGTAACTTATGCTTCCATCTTCTTCAACCTTAAATTTAGGTCTCTCCTATTTTTTCACTGCTTCAGCAATTATCATCAATTTCGGATCTTGCTTCTGAGCTTCTCTCACCTGTTGCCTTAAAGTAGGTTGGACCCATAACTCTGCCAGTGTTTTTCTACTTAAGGCATCCGCTACTACATTGGCTTTGCCTGGCTGATAATCAATAATACAATTATAATCCTTGATTAACTCTAACCAGCGTCTTTGCCTTAAGTTCAACTCCTTTTGTGTGGCCAAATATTTGAGGCTCTTATGATTTGTGTATATGTAGCACCACTCTCCATACAAATAATGCTGCCATATTTTTAAAGCAAACACTATTGCTCCCAACTTCAAATCATGAGTAGGGTAATTTAGTTCATGAGGCTTCAATTGCCTAGATGCATAAGCAACTATTTTACCCTCTTGTATTAATACACAACCTAGCCCATTATGAGAGGCATCACTGTATATCACAAAATCTTTCCCTGGCGTAGGTTGGGTCAAAACAGGTGATTCGGTTAACATGGATTTTAGTTTCTCAAAGCTTGTCTAACACCGATCTGTCCACTCAAACTTAGTTTCTTTTCTGAGCAACTTGGTAAGTGGTGCAGCTATGCATGCAAATCCCTTCACAAACCTTCTATAGTAGCCAGCTAATCCAAGGAAACTCCGAACTCCTGTTACATTGCGAGGCGGCTTCCAACTTAGAATGGCTTTTATTTTGTTAGGATCAACCCGGATTCCTTCAATTGAAATAACATGCCCTAAGAATCCCACTTCTTCCAACCAGAACTCACATTTTGACAGCTTTGCATACAATTGATTTTCCCTCAAAGTCTGCAGTATTATTCTAAGATGTCTGTCATGTTCTCTCTTGTCCCTCGAATACACCAGGATATTATCTATATAAACTACCACAAACTAATCAAGGTAAGGCCTAAAAATCCTATTCATCATATCCATAAAGGCAGCTGGTACATTTGTTAAGCCAAACAACATAACTAAGAATTCACAGTGGTCATATCGAGTCCTTAAGGCTATTTTGGACACATCTGATTCTTTGATTTTCAGTTGGTGATACTCGGATCTGAGATCAATCTTAGAGAATACTCCTACTCCCTTCAATTGATCAAACAAATCATCAATTCTAGGTAGTGGGTATTTATTTTTAATTGTCACCTTGTTCAATTGTCAATAATCAATACATAATCGAAGGGTGCCATCCTTCTTTTTCATAAACAACACCGGAGCACCCCATGGTGACACACTAGGTCTTATGAACCCCTTGATTATCAATTCCTGCAATTGAACCTTCAGCTCAATTCTGCAGGTGCCATTCTATAAGGAGTAATTGATATCGAGGTTATACCAGGAATCACATCAATAGCAAACTCTATCTCCCTACTGTGGGGATGTCCTTGAGTTTCGGGCTCCCCTTCCTGGTATCTATCACATGGGCCAAATATGGCTCACATCTTTTCCTAATGTATTTTTGAGCTTTTAATGCAGAAATAACACTGGTCAAACATGTTTGACCTTCACCTTGAATGAGAGTGTCATCGTTCCTGGGGACAACTTATCTAGATCGGCAGTCGACTATAGCTCCATGCTATGTCAACCAATCCATACCCAGAATAGCATCGAATTCATGAAAATGTAATTCTATTAAGTCTGCCAGAAATTTTCTACCCTGAATTATTATTGAAATGTTTCTATAAATCTGATTCACTTTCACACTATGTCCCAGCGGATTGGTCACAACTATCTCATATTCTAAGGTCTCAGGTTTCATGTTCCCTTTTTTAAGTGCAACTGTGCTTTTATATGAATGCGTGGAACCAGGATCTATCAATGCATGTAAATGAAAATCAAATAAAGATAATTTACCAACTATGACGTCTGGTGCATCCTAGTCCTCATAGGCTCTCATCACATAGGCCCGCACTGGAGCCCTACTACCTCCGAGTCTGTCAACTGTCTCTGATACCTCTTGACTCTATCCGATATGACCACCTCTAAACTGGCCTCAACCTCTACCACGGCTCTGTACCGATGTCATAGTCTGTGTTGGTGCCATACTGCCTGTACTAAGTCTGGGACAATCTCTCTTCATATGGTCAGTAGCTCCACATCTCAAACATGCCCCAATCAACCACCAACACTCTATTGTATGAGCTCTACCATAATGCTGACACAAAGTCAGAGCTGGTCTCTTGGGAAATGATGCTGGTGAACCAGCAGATGATGCTGCAGGTCTAAAATGCTGACCCCGCCTACCAAAAAATGTCTGCCTAGCCGCCCTTGACCGATATGGTCTGGGTACTATTCGTCCTTTCCTACCCGATGTCTGGGACACACTAGCTATTGATTTCTTGGAGAACTCTTTTGTCTTAAGCTTCTTCCTTCTTTCTACACTAATGGCAGAGGACACTAGTGCAGCACAATCTGTATGCAGGTGTGAAGCCACTAAATATCCAATCTCCTCATCGAGACCATTTTCAAATCTACGACATTTATCAGCTTCATCTCCAATAATCCTAGCAGCATACTTGCTCAACCTAGTGAACTCCATCTTGTACTTAGCTACTGGCATACCCCTCTATTTCAAATTCAAATATTCTCGCTTTTTCTCATCCACATATATTATTGGCACATATTTCTTTTTAAACTATGCCACAAAGAAATCCCATGTCTGAGGGATCGGAGTCTGAAGTTTCGCTAACACCGACTTCCACCAATCATAAGCATTCTCCTGAAGGAGGGACACTGCATATCTAACCTTGTACTCCTCAGGATACTGCAGCTCCTCAAAAACCCGCTCTGTCTTTTCCAACCAAAAAACTGCTGCTGCTGGGTCATCCTCTTTCTTGCCCATAAAATCCGTAGCCCCATATTTTCTTAATTTATCAATCTGGGGTTTCGGTTGTAGTGGGGGAGGTGGTGGAGCTGGTGGTGGCACAAATTCCACTATTTGTTGCATAAGGGGTACCTGACCCGGATCAATTTGTTCTTCAGCTTGTTGTGGGGCTATCACATTAGGCTCTGAAGCTCTAATTCATGCTGACTTTCTTTGAGTAGCCAAATTAGCTATATTATCACCCTCTTGTTCTTCGTGACATTGTCTTGATTTTGAATCCATTAAAACCTATATTGTCAGAAGAATGGTCCCTTATTAGAATATAACAGCTTAAAATAATGCAAATGCTGAAAACATGCATTTATCTTCCCATACCCACTAAATAATAATCGTTAAAACCTATGGCTCTGAATACAAATTAAAGCCCTGTATCTTGGCTTTCATTTCCAACAAAGATCATACAAAAAAGAGTTCCAGAACTCAAGTTATCATCAAAAGAGTCAGGGCTGTTCCTGGAATTCTGTACCCGAGCCATCAATTGGCAATAATCCATATTTCAACCACATTCATCATTTGCATTCATTTTGATACTAAAATTTCCAGAATTACAACTACATTCATATGTTTCAATTATTTCACACCATCTAATTTCATTGTCATATAAAATATCATAGGCCACAACAAATCACACAACATATTACAAACACAAACATATCAAACCTTAATATCTAATTCCATACATATTAACAAAATGTAAGATTTTTATCAATAAAGCACATACCTAATTAGCCTTTACTCTTCTGTTAATCCTTCTTTTTCTTTCCTTATTAGCTAGCTTTCTCCTTGCCTTTGTCACCCTCTTGAGGGCCTCTCACTTGTTCACTTAGTTTTCCTACACAACCATACCACATCTCAATTCCAATATCCATTTTCAATGCTTTTCATGTCTACATAGTAATCTAATGTTCCTAATATGTTTTACACCCTAATTGAGCTAAAATGTACTAAGGTTAAACTTCCCTCTTAATATGTCATGGATGCCCAAAAACCATATCCTAGTTCCCAATTCATTTTCTTCAATTCAACACTCAAATCATGCTTCACTTTTCACCAATTGTTGTGCTTCTATGCTAATTTCAATTTTCCCCAAATTTCCTTAATTATGGCAGCCCCTCA
This sequence comes from Triadica sebifera, assembly GCA_023653625.1. Classification (NCBI taxonomy): domain Eukaryota; kingdom Viridiplantae; phylum Streptophyta; class Magnoliopsida; order Malpighiales; family Euphorbiaceae; genus Triadica; species Triadica sebifera. The sequence goes on along the minus strand of CM042893.1, from coordinate 43,224,200 downwards.
TTCATCCATTAACATCATATTTTCTTTAGTTTTTAAGCCATAAAATAATTAACTAACTTCAAATATCATTAATTCAAAGTTTAATTACACTTTCATCAACTAATCACAAACTTAAATTTCTATGTTCAATCTTGCAACATAACCTATATCCATCAACTCTAATCACATCTATCATCAATATGGATCTCAAATGGAAGTAAAAAGGTTGAATTTAAGAAGAATAAACTAACCTTAAGTGTTCTTCAAGGTGGGCCAAAATTGCTCCTACTCTTCTCCCTTTTTCTTCTTTTTTTCTTCCTTCCTTCTTGCTCTATACACATTATATGAAATAAAAATGATACTTTAATTTACAATTTTTTTAACAAAATATACCAAAAACGAAAACTAAGTTGCTAGCTGTTTTCCTCCGGGTATCCTTCTTCTTCTGACAATATATTTTCTATGGCTACCCTTCTAAATCTGCGCGAGAGGAAACTACTCGCGCTAAACTAATAACTTAGTGGTGCTTCAATGATAAAAACTTTAAATATGCATATTTGATTACATGTTATTTATAAATTTAATAAGTAAGAGATAAAATAAGAAATTATATAAAATCAAACAATTTCAGTAAATATTCAATATTTAACAACTTGAATTCATATAACATTTATAAAAATCACATACTTTGATATTATTATTATTATTATTATTATTATTATTATTATTATTATTATTTTCTTGTACCCATAATACCTATAACCGAACTAAGAAATAGGAATAACGGGGTTGTCATTTTCGGCTTTTATAATATTACACCAAGCGGTTCATAATAATGCCATTACTGGGTTTTGTAATATTGCCATTACAAGCTTAATAATTTTGCGTCGAGCGCATTTATCAATTTGCCACATCTTCCTCCATATCCACACTTTTTCCCCAAACAATTTCCATAATACCAATTTTGTCCATAGAAAATTTTATTTTCTTCTAATTCTACCCCTAATCTTTTTATTTCCCAAATAATAATACCCTTAATTATTTTCCCTTATTATTAGTCATTGTTTTATGGGTTCAAATTTAGACTCCGATTGAACCTGCGCACCTTACTACGGTCATGCGCAATCGGGGCCTAAATTACTGGATGTTACAATAGCTCTCCCAAAAGCCTCCATTTCTCTTCAAATTAAACTTGAAAAAGTGAGGAAAGAAACTAGATTTGAGAGAGTAAAAATCAGAATTAAAGAGTTCTTACTACAAATGGAAGAAAGGAGCAAGAAGGAAGAAAGAAAGAAGAAGAAAAAAATAGAGAAAGAGTGGGGCAGATTCAACCAGCCCTATAACTCCATTAAGGTGAGTTTATTCTTCTTAAATTCAAACTTTTTCCTTTTATTTGAGATCCATATTGATAATAGATGTGATTAGGTTTGGTAGATTTAGGTTATGTTGCAAGATTGAACTTAGAAAATGTAAGTTTGTGATTAGTTGATGAAAGAGTAGTTAAACATTGAATTAATAATAATTAATGTTAGTTAATTGTTTCATGACTAAAAAACTAGAGAAAGATGATGTTAATGGATGAATCGGGGGCTGCCATAGTTGGAGTAATTTGGGGGAAATTGAATTTATATAGAAACAACACAATTGGTGATACGTGAAGTATGATTTTAGTATTGAATTGAAGAAAATGAATTGGGAACTAGGATATGGTTTTTGATCAGCCATGATATATGAAGAAGGAAGTTTAAACTTAGCACATTTTAGCTCAATTAAGGTGTAAAATATATTAAGAGCATTAGAATATTATGTAGACATGAAAAGCATTGAAAATGGATATTGGAATTGAGATATGGTGTGGTTTTGTAGGTAAACTAAATGAACAAGTGAGAGGCCCTCAAGAGGGTGACAAAGGCAAGGAGAAAGCTAGCTAATAAGGGAAGAAAAAGAATGATTAATGGAAGAATCAAGGCTGATTAGGTATGTGCTTCATTGATAAAAAAATTTACATGTTAATATGTATGGAATTATGTGTTAAGGTTTGATTTGTTGTGTTTGTGATATATTATGTGATTTGTTATGGCTTTTGATATTTTATATGGAAATGAGATCAAGTGATGTAAAATAATTGAGATATATGAATGTAGTTAAAATTTGGAAATTTGAGTATCAAAATGAATGCAAATGATGAATGTGGTTGAAAAGTGGATTGATGCTAATTGATGACCTTGCTGTAGGGATTATGGAACAGTCTTGACTATTTTGATTGTAACTTGAGTTATGGAATTCCATTTTGTATGTTATTTATTGGAAATGAAATCTAAGGCATAGGGCTTTAATTTTTTTTTAGACCATAAAACCTAATTATGTCTAGATTTTTCCAAAAAAATACATGAAGTTCAAACCTAGAATCTGTCCAGAAAATTCTAGGCAGAAATTTCTGTGATGATGCAGTATTCAAATGATTATAACTTTTGATAAAAAAATGTGATTTGAGTGATTTTTGATGCATTTGAAAGGTAAGAGAATAATATAAAAATTGTTAGAAAACCAAAACTCCCAATTCGAATTATAAATGGCCTAAAAATGAAGCCCAAAAATAGGTCTGAAATCTGCAATAGGTAAAAACATAAAATATTGGGCTTTTGCATGTGTTGTGATAATTATATGTAATAATTCATATGAATATTTACTTTGAAGATAATTATAAATGTTTAACAAATTATTTATGTGTGAGATTTAATGCAATAATAATGGGAATAAAGAACAAAAATAAATAAGAATAATTATGATAATTAAATAATATTGTCATTTTTGAAAATATTATGAATTAATATAAAAATAGTTAAGCCCTATGACACATAATCTAGATCTAGAATAGAGAATAGTTTGGCATACCAATCAGGAGATTTAAGACACTTGGTACCAAATATGAAAGCCGGTAATGGAAATTTATAAATACGCTCGATACAAAATTATTAAGTCGGTAATGACAATATTATAAAAGCCAATAATGACATTATTATAAAGTGCTCGATGCAATATTATGAAAGCCGGAAATGACAACCCCATTATTCCTATTAGTTAGTTCGATTATAGGTGTTATGGGCACAAGAAAAATGAAAAATAATATTAATGTTAAAGTATGTCATTATGATAATGTTATATGAATTAAATTGTTAAATATTACATGTTTGATGAAATTGTTTGATTTTATATAATTCTTTGTTTTATGTCTTACTTCTTAAATTTATAAATGACATGTAATAAAATATGTGTATGTAAAATTTTTATCATTGATGCACCACTAAGCTAGTAACTTAGCACAGGTGGTTTCCTCTCGCGCAGGTTTAGAAGGGTAGCTGTAGATATTAGAATTGTCAAAAGAAAAAGGGTACCCGGAGAGAAGCAGCTAAAAGTTTTGGTTTTCTTTTTGATATATATTTTTAAAAACTTTGTAAATTAAATTATCGTTTTTATTTCATATAATGTGTATTAAAGATGTTAATTACAATGTAAGAGAATATAGTTTGGATATAAATTAATGTACTTTATAAATAATTAAAACTTTGAGTATTTATGCTTGCAATAATTTTTATTTAAGTGTCTCAATATTTTCATAAAAAAAAAATTTACTTCACTTCATTAGTTTTATAAAACAGTAAGACGGGTAATGCTCACTTACCTTGCTGAACTACAGTGGGATAAGGGTGTGTTACACTTCCTCCTTGCTTTTATTGGATGAGGAGTTCCTTGCAATGAATCTTAAGGCTCTTTTTTTATAATTCTTGATTGATCCATACTTGTTGGTGGTCAATCTTTTGATATTCCTTGAGAATAAGGTTGTTTGTTCATCTTCCTCCTCCTCACTAAGAAGATCTTCATCTTTATTCTTGAAGGTTAAAGCTTTGAGTGCTAGGGCTTTTTCTCTTCTTTTCTCCATCAAGATATTTGACTCTTACTAGATCCATCTCATGAGTAAGAATTTTACCAATGAGCACATCAGTAGGAAATATGCTCAAATTCTCATTGGCTTCTTCAATGCAAACAACCTTTAAGCCATAATCCTTCATTAGAAGACTCTTTAAAATATTGTTGTTTACATCTTCCAAATTTGTATGTCTTCCAAGTTTCCTCATGCCATTGATGATGATAAGAAGATGATTGGTCATCTCAGTTATGGTCTCATTAGGCTTCATCTTGAGAAGCTCATATTTAGTGACATGAAGTTGAAGCTTCTTGGAATTCACATGTTTTGTGCCCTCATGATAGTTTTCTAATGTCTTCTAAATTGAATAGGCAGTTAGACAATGTTGAATTCTACCACACTCATCAAGGGATAGAGAGTATATTAGAATTATCATGGCTTTCTTATTTTTTCCATTTGCTCTCTTTAAGGCTTTGCCTAATTATCTATTGGGATGATTTCTTCTTTATCTTCAGTATTTCTCCTTATTGGAGTTGTCCACTCCTTTCAAACAATATCCCAAACATCTCACTATCAAGGTAAACCTCTATCCTAAACTTCTAATTTGTATAATTTGCTCCATCAAAATAAGGCTTAAGGCTTTAAAACCCAATAAGGGTGGATCAATTGGTGGATAATAAAAATTTCAACTAAGGCAATCATAAAGAAATGATAAAGATATAAAGATATAGATGAGACACAATATTTATAAAGGTTTAGGTGTTAATAGACCCTACGTCTTCTCCCTAATCACAATTGGGTATTTCACTAACTCAATAAGTTACAATACAGTTTTTACATAGCTCATCTCAACTATGGTGTTTTTACTCATGACAAATACCTAACCTAGAAAACTCTTATGTTTTAATGGCTAACAAAACAACTAAATCCTTGTGTTTTAATGGTTAACACAAAAATGCTTACAAGTGTTTCACTCATAATCCTACTAATTCAATCTTACTACTGAGTAATTGATTATAAGAATGAAACCAGTCAACTACTAAAAAGACTCAACAAATCTAAGTAATAATGGTTTACAATAGAAAATACAAAAGGTAGTTAAAGATGTTGAATGCACAAGGCTTTACAAGGATTTAAGCTTGATAATTAGTTTACTAATCTTTAAAAGTCATAAATGTGTAGTATTTTTACTTTCTCTGAGAAATAAAGTCATTTGGAATGCATTTAATGTAAAAATAGTCATTCAACCACTTTTTTGTTCATGTATGTTAACTTTTTCTTTCCAGGTTCATAGGCGTGAATGTTCTTAGCAAGCCGTGACTGAAGTGGTGAAGTTGGTTGTGAATGCAACTAGAAGTTTTGGCATTCTTAAGGTTGACTTTCACAGCATACCAACTCTTCACGGGCGTGATAGTTCTTGCTTCATGGGTAGGCTAGTTCTTCACAATTGTTAACAATTGTATTTGAAACTTTGGTGTGATAAGGCTTCACGGGCATTACCAGTTCTACCATGAGCATGGAAAGCTTATTTCATGAGTGTGGCTATTTTCTTCAATGAGTATGAAAAGCTTCTGAATTTTGCTCTTTGAAAAGCTTCTGAATTTTACTCTTTGAACTTTAATTGACTTTATTCAACTGGCTTTGTGGTTTAAGGAACATTTAACCGGTTAAAACACTTAGAACACAAATTATGGTTAAATTTTTTATTGTTCAATTATTTGTTATTGTCAAAATAACTGAAATACCCTTTAAGGTTCTACATGGAGAATATTTTTTGTAAATATGCCATTAAATATAATAACCATTGAATCTCTGGAAGAGCTCTATACTTTATTTTAGTTGATGATTTGGCATTTTGATTTGCTTTTTGGATTTCCAAGAAATCTGTGAAGAGCCAAGAAAGAAGAACATTCTAGTAATAGATTTCCTTATCAAAGGGCATGTTGCCCAATATGCATTATTGAATGCTTGGAGTTGTAAATTTGAATTTTTAGAGAAAAATATGCATTGTGCTGGATTTTTCTTTATGTGTCTTAATACTATATGTGCACATTGAAGATGAACTCAGTTGGCTTATCCAAATATTGATTGAGAAATTGGATAACATAACTAACGTCTGGCCTTGTGTTTGTAAGATATAATAGTTTGCCAATAAGTCTTCTATAAGAGGAAATTTCTGACAATGGTGGGGAAACTAATGATTTACTTCTTTTGAATGGCATTATTAGAGTTGGCAATGGCTTTGCATCAAGAAATTCAATGCCTTGTAGAATGTATAATGCATACTTCCTTTGGCATAGATGAATTGTAACACCTCCTTATACAACTGAAATATTAGCAACCATATAGGAAGATGTCATTCTAACATACTTAAAAATAGAATAATTTAAAGCCTTCTTAAACATGGTTTTGTGTAAACACTAAAAACTTAGTTTCTTCTAAGGAAAAATGCTTCAATTCAAAAGCTTTTGTTTCCATGATTATTTCAAAAAGTTAACTTGTCATCACCTACTTAATTTCATGAGTTTTAAACTTTAATAACATTTATAGCTCGGGCATTATTAATCCTTTTAACGATCTGGAAATCATATACACTTCATGCATTACTTTGCTTTATAATTATTACATGCCAAATTAAAACACGAATTAAAAACAATGAACATAAGTTCTAAGTTATCCTCAATGATGGAATAAATTATACATAAAAACTCCATAGTAGACTCTTCTCTTCTCTAGCAGACTTGCTTAGTAGTTGAAATGCTCCTTTACCCTACTAATCGATAATAATGTATGGAAGTGCTACTAAGCTCATATTTGTAAAAATAACCAATTATCGAATTATTGTAATTTGAGAATTATTTTCGAGTTTATTCAGTGGAATATTTCTTACTGTATTTCTTTTTTTTCATTTAAATATGTAACTAGTAATATAAATATTTTGATTTCGAAGAACTCATTCATTAAACCATAATATTTAGAAATACATTTACAAATAATACCAAATATATAAATTACAAAAGTTACTCCTTATAAATCCTACATGCCACAAATTTACATCAAAAGAAATTCTTAAATTTTAATTTTACAATATGATTTCCAGAACATATAAAAGAAAATAAACTGTTGCAATGTGATATTGGGGTTACCCTTATCTTCAGTCTTCCTAACGCAACAGCTACATCTATTTTTCTGCGCGTTAGACACACGAACTAATCTACTAGCTTAGTGGTACATTTGACAACTAGCCAATAATCATATAAATATTTCCAAAATAAAACCTCAAAAACTACAATTAACTTTCTAAGCATGACAAATATTCAAGTAATATTAAAACTATTTTTTTCATGCAAAATATACAATTCATCAATTTTAACATTCATTTCATTAAACACTGAATACAAAATTTCTGCTCTCTGATAGTATACTCGGTGCCTATATAATTATTTTATAACTCGGTATTTAATGCCTACATTTTCAATAACAACTCAACACATTTTTGGTGCCTACGTAAAATTTGAACTTAGCACTATTTCTTAGTGCCTATATAATTTCAACTCAGTACTTTTTCTTAGTGCCTACATAAATTATATCTCAGCACTATTTTCTAGTGCCTACATTTCTACTATTTTATTGGCATGCCAACTTATATTAATTTCTAGTTCTCTACTAGATGTTCTAGGGCTTAATTATATTTGTTATCTTTATTATTATTCACATAAATTATGTAGGTAACACTAATATAAATTCCATATAAATGCAATAATTCCCATTAAATATTTTACATCTTCATAATTGCTCATTTAATTATTATAACTATAGGAAAAATCAATTAATATATTTTCTATCATAAAATTTCACAATCAACATATATTTACAAGCTGTCCTATTTTGGACAGCATTTCTTCCTTATTTTTTCTTTTATTTTTCATCCATTTTTCGATAGAATTTGGACAAGCGATCAACTACAAAAATATAGGTATATGTCTTATCTTTAATTTTCAATAGAATCACATTAAACCGAATTTTGTAGCAAAAGGTATAAATTGTCTAAGCTATGTTCATTCCAATCTGCCCAGTATTTTACTGGACAGATTTCTGCCTTATATTGCTCTGTATTTTCAACAAAATTTAAATGGAATTTGGACAAGTGATCAACTAAAAAAATGTAGGTGCTTGTCTTATATTTAATTTCTAACTAGAATCATATAAACTGAATTTTTTAGCAAAACTTATGAATTTTGTTTCTAGTTCACTACAATCTGTCTAGTATTTTACTAGATAGATTTCTAGTTCAAACTTCGAGTCCATTTTTCACCTAATTTCAGGCATATTCAAGTCTAATGGTATGTATGAAAGTTGAAGCCATATGTCTTAACTTTCTAAATCAATAAGAATCACTCAAAAATCCTTTCCAGAACTCAAGTGATGACTAGAAAACTAAACACTATTCATAAGATAAATTTTCCAGCACATCAATTAATTCATACAATTTCCATTTTCATGCATCAACCTCATATTCTAATTTTTATTTTCACATTCATGGCATCATTTAGTCACCAATTCATCACTCAATCAAATATCCAAAATTTCATACATAATTTCACAAACATCACAAAATCAAAATCAACATTTTTCTATATTGAATTTTTTCCAAATGTACATACCTCACAAAATTCACTTCTCTTCACTTTTATCTTTTTCCTAGCTAGCTTTCTCTTTGCCCTTACTTCTTCTTTGATTTTGGTTCAAAGTTTGTTGACTTCCTTATCCTCACCCTTTAAGATCTTCAAAATGACTAAATTTTTTTCTTCTCTTTTTCTCTTCTTTTCTTCCTTCCTCTTCCTTGTTTTTTCTCACTATGCTTCACTTTCTTGATGATCTTGGCTTAATCCAAATTTTACAATTTAACTTTAGCTTTAAGTGAAGAAAGAAAAAGAAGATCAATGTAGGGAAAGAGGAGTCATGGCTACAATGAAGAAGAAAGAGAGAAATTGTTTGTTTTAGATGTGGAAGAAGGAGAAATAATGACCAAAAGTGAAAATTTGACTTTTTATAGTTGAATTAGGTGGGTGGTTAAGATTAATATATAATCTTATCCCTCATTGATCCATTAATTTAAATCATTCTTACTTTATTTTAATCAAAAAAATATTCCTTTCCTTAGATAAAGAATATTCCATTTTTATGCCTTCTTAAAATATCTGTGCCAAAAACACTTCCAATTTCGTTCAGCAAAAAATTAATTTTTTCTAAATTTTAATTTGAACTTCAAAATTCTCAATTAATAATATCCAAAATAATTTTCTCATACCTTATTATTATTTTAATTTTTTCTTTCATATTCGAATTTAGACACCGATAGGTTCGTCATGCCAGATTTTGGTCAATCGCGACCGTGGCCTAAATTATCGGGCATTACAATTTTCCCCTCCTTAAAAATTTTTTGTCCTTGAAATTTACCTTTTTAGCTGGAGTAGAGTAATTATGGATACTGAGCCTTCATCACCTCTTCATTTTCCCAAGTCGCTTCTTTTGAATTATGATTTTTCCACAGAACCTTTACCAATGGTACATTTTTGTTCCGTAGCTCTTTCATTTCTTGAGCTAGAATTTCCACTGGCTCCTCTTCATAAGTTAGATCTGGTTGTATCTCTATAGGTTCTACTGATATGATATGAGATGGATCCGATCGATATCTTCTTAATATGGACACATGGAATACGTTCTGAATCTTGTCTAACTCTAGTGGTAGAGCTAATTTTTATACCACGGGACCTATGCGTTCAAGTACCTCGTATGGTCTAATGAACCTAGGACTCAACTTTCCCTTCTTTCTAAATTGGAAAATCCTTTTCCAATGTGAGACTTTTAAGAATACTTTGTCACCAACTGTATTCTCAATATCCCTCCTTTTCAAATATCAATATGATTTCTGTCTATCAGCAGCAGCTTTCAGCCTATCTCTTATTACTCTCACTTTTTCCTCTGTCTGCTACACTAGATCTGGACCCACTATTTTATTTTCACTAAGCTCAGTCCAACATAGAGCCATTCTACATTTCCTTCTATATAAGGCTTCATATGGTGCCATACCGATACTGGTTTGGTGACTATTATTGTAGGCAAATTCTATCAATGGAAGATGTTTATCCCAACTGCCTTCAAATTTCATCACACAACTCCTCAACATATCTTCCAATATTTGTATGACCCTATCTAATTGTCCATTTGTTTGTGGGTGGAAAACTATGCTGAAATTGAGTCGAGTACCCATTGCTTGATGCAAACTTTTCCAGAATTGTGAAGTGAACCTCAGGTCTCGATCTGAAATAATTGAAACTGGCACACATGCAAACAAATTATCTTATTAACATAGATCTCTACCAAATGGTTAAGTGGATAATACATCTTGATCGATCGAAAGTGAGCTGATTTGGTGAGCCGCTCCACCACTACCCATACTACATCATGCCTCTTTTGAGTCAAAAGCAAACTAGAAACAAAATCAATTGTAACTCTTTCCCATTTCCACTTCGGAATTGCAATTGACTGCAATTATCCATTTGGTACTTGATGTTCAGCCTTCACTTGCTAACAAGTTAAACATCTAGTAGTATACTCCGTGATATCTCTTTTCATTCCTGGCCACCAGTAATATGCCTTAAAATCATGGTATATTTCATTGCTTCCCAGTTGCATTGCATAAATAACATTGTGAGCCTCTTTCAAAATATCTTGTTTCAATTCTAGTATGTCTGGCACACATAACCTGCCCCTGATGCTTTAAACTCCCATTTGCTTCAATTGTAAATTCTGGTTTTTCACCCGTTTTCACCATTTCAAAGATTTCCTTCAATTTCGTGTCCTGCTTCTAATTGTCCTTCATTTGTTGAATCCGCAATTTTGCCAAAGTAATATATATAAATTATTTATTATTTCATCATTTTTTTATTTTATCTTGTTCACTTAATAAATTTAAGTTTTAATGTTTACCTGCCAGAGTTTTTGTAATATCCGCTAATTTAGGTTCTGAGTTGCACGTGTTACGAAATTGACGCATTTGACCGATCGGAGTCTAAATTTGAATTTTTACAAAAATTGATTAAGAAATGGTTAAACTAAATAATAAATGCCTAAATAAGTTATTATAGAGTTTAAAGAAGTTGATTTACGGTAAAGGACTAATTTGCAAAATTTGATAAGTTTTGGGGTCAAATTGCAATTTACCAAAAATTAGAGGATTAATGAGATTAATTGATAATCAACATATTAATTTTGGGCACATTTTGATGGTGTTGGCCGGCCATGATATTAAAGGAAGATGATTAATATTGATTAAGTGTAAAATTGGGAGAAAATGGTCAAATGGTGGGTCCCACATGAAGACTTTTTGGATACGCTATTTAAGGCTTTCTTTTCTTCTTCTTCTTCTCTTCATCTTTTCTAAAGGAAGTTCGAATTTTGAACTCATCGAAGACTTATATGGAAAGAGAGAAAAACTAGGGTTTTGAAAGAGAAAAAGAAAGTTTAGGGTCTTGAGAAAATCATCTGGAAATAATGATTTATGATGTTGTAGGAGTTCCAAATGACAAGGAACAAGCTCTAAGGAGCAAAGGAAAAGACAAAGCTACCTACAAGAGTGAAGGAGAAAGATTAAGGTTTGTGCATAATTTAAGGCAATAGCCTATGTTTGTTTGAAATAATGCATGCTAAACATGATTGTAGATAAATGCAATTTCAAGAATGATGATGATTATGGCATGAAACCATAGGATTAGACATGTATGAATGAGATCCTTGTGTGACTTTGAATTAATGATACATGTTAGAAAATCTTGTATGATTAAGGCATGTACATGTATTGAAAAGTAATAAGCTGAGTAAAAAGCCTTAGAAATGCATGAAATAAAATTTGGTATGATTTGGATGATGTTAGAATGAATGAAATGTGAATATGCAGATTTGCTGCTGAAAGTCACGGGCGTGACTATTGAGTCATGGGCGTGAATTTAAGGGTTCACGGTTGTGACTGATTGTGTCACGATTGTGAATTTCTGGGTGGAAATGGTATTATTCATTCCAGAAGCGTTCACGGGTTGGAATCACGAAAGTGAACTTATTCACGGGCGTCAATGATTAATCACGACCGTGAATGCTTTTGGCCGATTCATTCCAGTAGCATTCACGGCTTGGGATTACGGGCGTGAACTAATTCACGGGAGTAGTAATCACGGCCGTGAATGCTTTGTATTTGAAATTATGAATGTGGTTATTAAATGAGAAATTCAGGTAAGTAAATGAAAGTTAATGTCTATCCAGCAAAATAAGAATGATATGGATATGGATATATGTATATATATATATTGATGCGAGAATGTGATATATTGTGATATAGAAAAATGAATTGTCATGGATAATATATGAAATCTGATGCAGATGATAAACATGAGAATAATGATTGATGTGAAAATATAAAAAAGCCCATTAATCTAGTTGCAGACTAGAATCAGGATAGATGACATGTCATTAAGAGGGAAAACAGTACCAAACTATACCTCAACTAATGTGGCTAAAGCTTCTGTGAGCGCCATTGGTCTGGGATGCTCAGTCAGTGTGGCTAAAGCTTGTGTGAGCGCTACTGACTTGATAAAGCTTCGATGAGCACATATAAATGAGGACAAGGTGTCATAAGCTTGTGTGAGCGCCCTTGATCAGGTTATTCATCTGTAACACCCTCTTACCCCGCTACCGTTCAGCAAGGTAAGTGAGTATTACTCGTCTAACTGTTTTATAAATTTAATGAAATGAAGTATAATTTTTTTTTTAAATATTGCAAATATTGAAATAAAAATTATTACAAGCATAATACTCAGAATCTTATTTATTTATAAAATATATTAATTTACATTCAAACTATGTTCTATTATATTGTAATTCACATGTTTAATACACCTACCATAAGTAATAAAACCATAATTTAATTTACAAAGTTTTTAACAAAATATACCAAAAAAAAAAAATCCAAAGCTTTTTGCTGCTTCCCTTCGGGTACCCTTCTTCTTCTGACAATTCTAAGATCTACGGCTACCCTTCTAACCTGCGCGAGAGGAAACCACCCGCGCTAAGCTACTAGCTTAGTGGTGCTTCAATGATAAAAATTTTACATACATATATATTTTCTCACACATTAATTAACCATTTAATAAATAAGGCATAAAATAAAACTTTATATAAAATCAAATAAATTTCATTCAACATGTAATAATAACAAATTTAATTCATGTAACATTTATCAAAATCACATACTTCAATATTAGTATTATTATTATTTTCTTGTGCCCATAACACCTATTACCGAACTAACTAATAGGAATAAAAAGGGGTTGCCATTTCCGGCTTTCATAATATAGCGCCGAACGCTTTTATAATAATGCCATTACCGGCTTTTGTTTTATTGCCATTACCGGCTTAATAATTTTGCGCCGAGCGCATTTATCAATTTGCCATTACCGGCTTTCATATTTGGCACCGAGTGCCTAAAATCCCCTGATTGGCATGCCAAACTATTCCCTATTCTAGTTCTAGACTAGGTGCTTTTGGGCTTAACAAATTTTATATTAATTCACAATATTTTCAACTATCATAAGTATGCTTGTTTATTTTTGTTCTATATTCCCATTATTATTACAATAAAATCTCATACATAAATAATTTGTTAAACATTTATAATTATCATCAAAGTAAATATTTGCATTAATTATTACATATAATTAACATACCACATGCATAAGTCCAACATTTCACGTTTTATACCTATGGCAGATTTAGGACCTGTTTTTGGGCTTTATTTTTAGCCCATTTATAATTAGAATTTAGAGTTCTGTCCTTAGAACAATTTTTAGCTTATTGTCTTAGCTTTCAAATGCATCAACAATCACTTAAATCACAGTTTTCTATCAAAAGTTATGATCAATGCACTACTGCATCATCACAGAATTTTCTGCCCAGAATTTTCTGGACAGATTTTAAGTTTAAACTTCATGCATTTTTCTGGGCAAATCTAGACATAATTAGGTGTTATAGTCTAAATAGAAATTAAAGCCCTGTGTCTTAGCTTTTATTTCCAACAAAGAACATACAAAAATGAGTTCCATAACTCAAGTTATCATCAAAAGAGACAGAGCTGTTCCTGGAATTCTGTACCCGAGCCATCAATTGGCATCAATCCATATTTCAACCACATTCATCATTTGCATTCATTTTAATACTAAAATTTCCAGAATTACAATTGCATTCATATGTCTCAATTATTTCATACCATTTGGTCCCATTTCCATATAAAATATCAAAAGTCATAATAAATCACATAACATCTCCAAAACACAAACATAACAAACATTAATATACAATTCCATACATATTAACAACATGCAAAATTTTTATCAATGAAGCACATACCTAATCAGCCTTGGTTATTCCTTTAAACCTTCTTTTCCTTTCCTTATTAGCTAGCTTTCTCCTTGCCTTTGTCACCCTCTTGAGGGCCTCTCACTTGTTCAATTACTTTTCCTACACAACCATACTATATTTCAATTCCAATTTCCATTTTCAATACTTTTCATGTCTATAAGATCTTATAATGCTCCTAATATGTTTTACACCTTAATTGAGCTAAAATGTACTAAGGTTAAACTTCCTTCTTCATATGCCATGGCTGCCCAAAAACCATATCCTAGGTCCCAATTCATTTCCTTCAATTCAACACTCAATTCACATTTCCCTTATCACCAATTGTGGTGTTTCCATATTAATTTCAATTTTCCCTAATTTCTTTAATTATGGCAGCCCCTTATTCATCCATTAACATCACATTTTCTTTAGTTTTTAAGCAATAAAACAATTATCTAACATCAATTATCATCAATTCAAAGCCTAATTACAGCTTCATCAACTAAACACAAACTTAATTTTCTAAGTTCTATCTTGCAACCAAACCTAAATCTATCAAACCTAATCACATCTATCATCATCATGGGTCTCAAATAGAAGGAAAAAGGTTAAATTTAAGAAGAATAAACTCACCTTAATGGAGTTATAGGGCTGGTCGAATCTGCCCCAAATTCTTCTCCCTTTTTCTTCTTCTTTCTTCCTTCCTTCTTGCTCCTTTGCTCCTTTTATGGCAAGAACTCCTTGATTTCGAATTTTCCTCTCTCAAAACTATTTTTTTCTCATTATTAGCTTGCTGGAAAAAGGAAGAAAATAGAGGTTTATGGGAGTGGAGGTGGACGGCAACAAGGATGGGAAAAGGAAGAAGAAGAAGACTTAGATATTTTGGTGGAAAATGAAAAATTCCTCCCATTTTTGACTTTTATACTTTGATTAAGGTGTGGGCCCCACTAATTAAAAATTAATCTTAATTCTTATTAGTTCATTAAGTTAATTAATCTTGATTAACATTTAAACTTTGAAAAATTCCATTTTTACCACATCTTCCTCCATATTCACACTTTTTCCCCAAACAATGTCCATAATACCAATTTTGTCCATAGGAAATTTTATTTTTTTCTAATTCTACCCCAAATCTTTTTAATTCCCAAATAATAATACCCTTAATTATTTTCCCTTATTATTAGTCATTTTTTTATGGGTTCAAATTTAGACTCCGATTGAACCAGTGGACCCCACTACGGTCACGTGCAATCGGCGCCTAAATCACTGGATGTTACAATTCTCTCCCCCTTAAGAAAATTTTGTCCTCAAAATTTACCTGATTAGGTGGAGCTGAATAGCTGAGGATATTGAGCTCTCATCATTTCTTCACTCTCCCAGGTGGCTTCTTCTATTGCATGATTGCGCCATAGGACCTTTACCAATGGTACCTTTTTGTTCCGTAGTTCCTTGACTTCTCGAGCTATGATTTTCACTGGCTCTTCAACATATGTCAAGTCTGGTTGTACCTCTATTGATTCCACAGGTATTACATGTGCCGGATCCGATCTGTATCTCCTTAACATTGAGACATGAAACACATTGTGGATCTTATCCAATTCTGGTGGTAAGGCCAACCTGTAAGCCACTGGACCCACACGTTCAAGTATTTCGTATGGTCCAATAAATCTAGGACTCAGTTTCCCCTTTTTACCAAAACGAAGTATTTTCTTCCAAGGTGAGACTTTCAAAAATACCTTGTCTCCGACAGCATACTCAATGTCTTTTCTCTTTAAATCGGCATAGGATTTTTGTCGGTCAGTTGCAACTTTTAATCGATCTTGAATTAATTTCACCTTCTCCTCTGTCTGCTGCACTAATTCTGGCCCCATTAATTTCTTTTCACCAAGTTCTGTCCAACATAGCGGTGTTCTACATCTCCTTCCATACAGAGCTTCATATGGTGCCATGCCGAGACTAGTTTGATAACTATTGTTGTATGCAAATTCCATCAATGGTAAATGTTTATCCCAGCTACCTTCAAAATCAATTACACAGATTCTCAGCATATCTTCCAACAATTGAATAACTCGCTCAGACTGCCCATCTGTTTGTGGGTGAAATGCTGTACTAAAAGCAAGTCGAGTCCCCAATGCTTGTTGTAGACTTTTCCAAAATTTTGATGTGAACCGTGGATCTCGATCAGAAATAATGGATACTGGTACCCCATGTAGTCGAATTATCTCATTAACATATATTTCTGCTAACCGACTCAATGAATAATCCATCCGAATTGCCAGAAAGTGAGCCGATTTGGTAAGCCTGTCAACAATTACCCATATGGCATCATGCTTCTTTTGGGTCAAAGGTAAACCAGATACAAAATCCATTGTAATCCTTTCCCACTTCCATTCTGGGATAGCAATAGGTTGTAATAATCCAGATGGTACCTGGTGCTCTGCTTTCACTTGTTGGCATGTCAAGCATCTTGTAGTGTATTCCACTATATCTTTCTTCATTCCTGACCACCAATAATGAGTCTTCAGGTCTTGATACATTTTATTGCTCCCTGGATGCATAGAATAAGTGGTATTATGCGCCTCCTTTAGAATTATTTGCTTTAATCTACTGTCATTTGGCACGCACAATCTTCCTTTGTAACTTATGCTTCCATCATCTTCAACCTTAAATTCAGGTCTCTCCCCATTTTTAACTGCCTCAGCAATTATCATCAATTTCTGATCTTGCTTCTGAGCTTCTCTCACTTGTTGCCTTAAAGTAGGTTGGACCCGTAACTCTGCCAAAATAAATTATGAGTCTCATTTTAATTTATTATTAATTTCTATATATTATATTATAATTGAGGAAATTTTAAACTATACCTGCCAGTGTTTTTCTACTTAAGGCATCGGCTACTAAATTGGCTTTACCTGGCTGATAGTCAATAATGCAATTATAATCCTTGATTAATTCCAACCAGCGTCTTTGCCTTAAGTTCAACTCCTTTTGTGTGGGCAGATATTTGAGGCTCTTATGATCTGTATATATATAGCACCGCTCGCCATACAAATAATGTTGGTACAACTGGTAGTCTCTTACTGAGGCTAAAGGGAGGTTGAGGGTTCGATCCCTGCCTCCAACAACCTACTGTGCAACAGTCGTTGCGGGCCTGAGACTCGGGCTGGAGCACAGTGATGGGTTGGGGGTATTGGGCCATGGACCCCGGCAGCCCGTTGGTCTCAGTGAGACGACGGGTGGGCTCTCATCCTCGAGTAAGGCGGAGCTCAGCCGTTACATCATCTATGATGAAATTATACTCAATCAATGTGGCATAAGCTTGTATGAGCGCCATTGATTTGAGAAGCTCTTATGAGCCAGATAGTGGACAGGGTGGCATAAGATTGTGTGAGCGCTCCTGATCCATAACCCGTATCCAGTCAGTCCAAATATTTAGAGTGATGTGGGCAAGATAATACGGATATGTCAGAAAAATAAGAAAAAGAAAGAATAAGAAAATGATGATGATATGAGATTGAAATGTAATGATATAGAGATTTACAGAATAATTTGATATTAAAGATAAATGAAAATAACAATGTCTATATGAGCATGACATTTATACTTATATGAAATAGGAATATGTTGATAGTCATGCATGCAAACATTTTAATGCACGAAATGATAATTGTTAATGCTTGTTGCATGATATAGTATATTGCCTTCTTTATATGCACCACTAAGCTTAGAACTTAGCGTGGAGTTTAATTTTCACGCAGATATAGAGAGGTAGCTGAATACGCTAGATAAAGCAAACGGTGATCCCATTCAAGTAAAGCAGCCGAATCTTGAGAAAGTGGGTTACAAGTTTTGAAACTTTTGTATTTGACTTTTATATTAAAGAAATGTTTGAGTTTGTAAAACTTACTTTTAAATTTTGTTAAGCATTACTCTGATGTTAAAAATTACTATTTTATGTAAATAAATTGTACTATGATTTTTATTCATATCCATATGTACATGAGTAGAAAAAAAAATAAAGTTAGAGAAAGACAGGACATTAGCGCTCCCTCATCTGGGAACGTGTTTTTCGGATGAGGAGGTGCTACAAGTTTTTGGTATCAGAGCACGGTTTGGTGTTTCTGGATATTGATATTAAAGCCTGTTTGGGCGGTTTTGGATTTTTTTTAAAGTGAATTTTGAAATTGTTTTTCTTGAAATGTACCCACAATTGCATTTTTGGAATTTGCTGCTTTATTGATTAGGGTCGTTGTCTTTATGTTATAGGTAGGATATGGCCTCAGGATCAAGATGAATAGTAATAGAAGAAGCTGAGATTAATGAGCCCTCAGAGGCAAGAGCTTCGTCGCAACCAAGTCGTCAGCGAGCTGCGGCACCGAGATCTAGTGCCAGCTCACTTCGTGAACATTCAGCTATTAATATGGGACAGACTGAGCTCATGAGAAATATGATAGATTTGCTACAGAGAGCATCACGATCAGATTCGTCTGGATTACAATTCGAGAGACTGAGGAAATTAGGGGCACATGATTTCTATGGTAAACGGGAAGATGACCCCTCAGTGGCAGAATTTTGGTTTGAACGAGCAGAGCGAGTATTTAATCAACTACATTGCATAGATGTACAGAAATATGAATATGCAGTGTCTCTACTACAGGAGCATGCCTATGATTGGTGGCGATCTGAATCACAGAGTACAGAGACTTCTAACCCTATAACATGGGAATTCTTTCTAGAGAAGTTTAAGGAGCAGTATATTCCTCCTATTTACACAGACGACAAAAAGAGAGAGTTTCTAATGTTAAAACAAAGGGATATGTCTGTAACAGAATACGAGAGAGAATTCACTCATCTTTGCAAGTATGCTGGATGTATTGTATCCACTGAGGCAGATAAGTGCCGACGATTTGAAGATGGATTGAGGGATACTATCAAGTTACAAGTTTCAGCCCTACGACCGATGAGTTTCCCTAATTTACTAGCATCTGCTAGAATAGTTGAAAGAGTCCTGGCAACACAACATCCAGTACAGATTAGTGGGGTTAGTAGATCAGCACCACAACCAAGTGGAGTACAGTCTAGTGGCAAAAGAGCCAGATGTTTTGGTGGTCGATTCCAGGCTGGGAGTTCCAGTAGATTTCATTCTTATAGGCAGGGAAAACCCGTAAGATCTACTTCATCGGCAGCCAGTGCACCGACACATGCATCCCGTAGGTTTACCACTCTACCGGTGTGTCAGCATTGTGGTCGTTCGCATCAAGGAGAGTGTTGGTCGATGACACGATCGTGCATGAGATGCAGCTCCAAGAACCATATTAAAAGAGATTGTCCATTGCTACAGTTTGACAGAGGTTCAGGGAGTGTTGAGTCAGTACCAATACAGACTATGGGATAAGGCAGAGGACAAGGCCGAGGACAAGGAAGAGGAGGTCATGCAGGGCCAAGCCAGTTCAGATCAGATACAGTAGAGAGACCTGAAGGCAGTAGAGCTGCTCCAGCAAGAGCTTATGCCATGCGAGGCCGAGAGGAGCAGGATGCATCTGATGTCATAGCGGGTAAATTCCTTCTCTTTGGCTTTTGTATACATGCATTGATAGACCCTGGGTCAACATACTCATACATATGCACACCACCATCATGTCGAAAGGGTTTAAAACCAGAGACTCTAGAATATGAGATTTGTGTGACTAACCCATTAGGACACAATGTGCGGGTTAGTAAAGTGTTTAGAGGTTGTCCAGTCGAAATTCAAGGCAGGAAATTTCCAGCAGATCTAATAGAGCTACCATTCCGCGAGTTCGATGTGATCTTGGGAATGGATTGGCTAGCTTGCCATGGGGTGGTAATAGATTGTGGAAAGAGGCAGATGAGAATTAAAGTTTTAGAACAAGAAGAGATAGTAGTGATGGGTGAGTATAGAGGATATCCAGATAATGTGATATCAGCGTTGAAAGCTTGAAAACTCATCAATAAGGGATGTGAGACTTACCTAGCGTATATGATTGACACCCGAAAGAAAAGTCCAAAGTTGGCTGACATCCCAACTGTTAGTGAGTTTTCTGATGTATTTCTTGAGGAGTTACCAGGACTACCACCTGATGGAGAGATAGAGTTTGCTATTGAATTACTACCTGATACCGCTCCTATATCTATTACACCATATAGGATGGCACCCATATAATTGAAAGAATTGAAGATACAGTTACAAGTAATGTTAGATAAAGGATTTATACGACCTAGTGTATCTCCATGGGGTGCTCCAATACTATTTGTGAAGAAGAAAGACGGTACCTTACGTCTTTGTATTGACTACAGGTAGCTTAATAGGGTTACTGTTAAGAATAAATACCCACTGCCTAGAGTTGATGATTTATTTGATCAGCTGAAAGGTGCAAGTATATTTTCAAAGATAGATCTTCGATCGAGGTATCATCAACTGAAGATCAAAGAGTCAGATGTATCTAAGACGACATTCAGGACTCGTTATGGTCATTATGAGTTCTTAGTGATGCCATTTGGATTGACGAACGCGCCAGCAGTTTTTATGGACCTGATGAACTGAGTGTTCAGGCCATATATTGATCAATTTGTAGTTGTATTCATTGATGACATTATTGTCTATTCAAGAGATCGAGTAGAACATGACCAACATCTTAGAAAAGTATTACAGACCTTGAGGGAGAAACAATTGTATGCAAAGCTATCTAAGTGTGAATTTTTGTTAGAAGCAGTTAGTTTTCTGGGTCATGTAATTTCAGCAGAAGGTATTCGAGTTGATCCTAGTAAAATCGAGGCTATTCTTAATTGGAAACCACCTCGAAATGTTACAGAAGTGAGAAGTTTTCTTGGATTAGCCGGATACTATAGGAGATTTGTGAAAGGATTTTCATCTATAGCGAATCCATTGACGCGACTACTGCAAAAAGTGGTCCGTTTTGAATGGACAGATAAGTGTCAAGCAAGCTTTGATCGATTGAAAGCAATGTTGACCGAAGCACCAGTTTTGACTCAGCCTACTCTAGGAAAAGACTATGTTGTGTATAGTGATGCAAGTTACAATAGGCTAGGATGTGTTCTTATGCAAGAGGGAAAAGTGATTGCATATGCCTCCAGACAGCTTAAGCCTCATGAACTTAACTGTCCGACGCATGATTTAGAGCTTGCAGCGATAGTTTTTGCTCTTAAGATTTGGAGACATTATTTGTATGGAGAAAGATGCTACATTTATACAGACCACAAGAGTCTTAAGTATCTTCCTTCATAGAAAGAGTTGAATCTGAGGCAACGAAGATGGTTGGAATTGATTAAAGACTATGATTGTTTGATAGACTACCATCCAGGAAAGGCTAACGTGGTTGCAGATGCACTAAGTTGGAAGTTTTTAGCTGAGATGCGAGTGGAATCCACATTGATGCAAAAAATTAAAGATGTCCAAAAACAAGATGAGAAGTTAGTAAAGATGGTCGAAGTCTTGAAAAATGGAGAAAAGTCAGAATTTTCTTTAACAAAAGATGGTACTGTGTATTTCAAGAACCGGATTTGTGTGCCAAGTATGAAAGAGTTTAGGACAGAGAATTTAAAAGAAGCTCATGAAACGGTCTATACTATGCACCCAGGTGGGAATAAGATGTACCAAGATTTGAAAGGACAATATTGGTGGTCGGGGATGAAAAAGGATATCACTGAATATGTTGCTAAATGTCTAATCTGTCAGCAAGTGAGAGCTGAGCATCAATTACCCACAGGATTACTACAACCGATTCCCATACCAGAATGGAAGTGGGAGAGGATCACGATGGATTTTGTGTCTGGTTTACCGGTAACTCAGAGAAAGCATGATGCAGTGTGGGTGATAGTGGATCTATTGACAAAGTCAACACATTTTCTACCAGTCCGAATGGACTATACTTTGAATAAGCTGACTGAGATTTATATGAATGAGATAGTGAGACTTCATGGAGTGCCTGTATCTATCATCTCTGACAGAGATCCCAGGTTTACGTCGCAGTTCTGGAAGAGTCTACAGCATGCTTTGGGAACTCGACTAAATTTTAGCACGGCATTTCATCCGCAAACGGATGGACAATTAGAGCAAGTTATACAGTTGCTAGAGGATTTGAAGAGATGTTGTGTACTTGAATTTGAGGGAAGTTGGGATCGACATTTACCTCTTATGGAGTTTGCCTATAACAACAGTCATCAAATGAGCATAAGCATGGCTCCTTATGAAGCTTTATATGGAAGAAAGTGTAGGACACCGATATGTTGGACCAAGTTGAATGAGAAAAAGTTGATTGGGCCAAAAATAATTCAACAAACTAAGGAGAAAGTTAAAGTAATCAAAGAAAGGCTAAAAGCAGCACAAGATCGACAGAAATCATATGTTGATTTAAAAAGGCGAGATATAGAATATGCTGTAGGAGACAAAGTATTTCTTAAAGTTTCACCTTGGAAAAAGATATTGAGGTTCGGTAAAAAGGTAAAATTAAGCCCAAGGTTTATTGGTCCCTATGAAATTCTAGAAAGAATAGGACCAGTGGCTTATCGATTAGCTCTTCCTCCGGAGCTAGACCGAATTCATAACGTGTTTCACGTTTAAATATTAAGAAGATATCGTTCAGACCCAACCCACATTATACCGATTGAGAAAATAGAGGTACAGATAGACATGTCTTATGAGGAAGAACCAGTGGCTATAATAGCATATGAAGATAAAGTTCTCCGGAACAAGAGAGTTCCTCTAGTTAAAGTTTGGTGGCGGAATCATACAGTTGAAGAAGCCACGTGGGAAAGTGAAGAAGTGATGAAGAAGCATTATCCCCAGTTGTTCAACCCCGAATGAATAGGTACATTTTGAGGACAAAATTATTTTAAGGGGGAGAGAATGTAATATCCGCTAATTTAGGTTCCGAGTCGTACGTGTTGCGAAATTGTCGCATGTGACCGATCGGATTCTAAATTCGGATTTTTAAAAAAATTGATTAAGAAATGGTTAAACTAAATAATAAATGCCTAAATAAGTGATTATAGAGTTTAAAGAAGTTGATTTACAGTAAAGGACTAATTTGCAAAATTTGATAAGTTTTGGGGTCAAATTTCAATTTACCAAAAATTAGAGGATTAATGAGATTAATTGATAATCAACATATTAATTTTGGGCACATTTTGATAGTGTTGGCCGGCCATGATATTAAAGGAAGATGATTAATATTGATTAAGTGTAAAATTGGGAGAAAATGGTCAAATGGTGGGTCCCACATGAAGACTTTTTGGATACCCTATTTAAGGCTTTTTTTTCTTCTTCTTCTTCTCTTCATTTTCTGCTTTCTTCTCTCTTTTCTTTACCAGTCACGCCAGCCACAACTTCTACTCCATAGTTCACCTTGATTCTAGAGAGAGAAAGGAACGGAAGAAAAGGGAAAGAGCAAGATAAGGTGATTTTCATGTTCCATAACTCATAAGGAAGCTGGAAAGAACAAGAAAGGGGAAGAAAAATCAAGTTTGGTAGAGAGAGAAAATCTCCAAAGTGGTGATCAAGTGAAGAAAAGTGTAAGGTAAGAAGTATTTCTTCTTCTTCTTCATCTTTTCTAAAGGAAGTTCGAATTTTGAACTCATCTACGACTTATATGGAAAGAGAGAGAAACTAGGGTTTTGAAAGAGAAAAAGAGAGTTTAGGGTCTTGAGAAACTCATATGGAAATAATGATTTATGATATTGTAGGAGTTCCAAATGACATGGAACAAGCTCTAAGGAGCAAAGGAAAAGAGAAAGCTACCTAAAAGAGTGAAGGAGAAAGATTAAGGTTTGTGCATAATTTAAGGCAATAGCCTATGCTTGTTTGAAATAATGCATGCTGAACATGATTGTAGATAAATGCAATTTCAAGAATGATGATGATTATGGCATGAAACCATAGGATTAGACATGTATGAATGAGATCCTTGTGTTACTTTGAATTAGTGATGCATGTTAGAAAATCTTGTATGATCAAGGCATGTACATGTATTGAAAAGTAATAAGCTGAGTAAAGAGCCTTAGAAATGCATGACATAGAATTTGGTATGATTTGGATGATGTTAGAATGAATGAAATGTGAATATGCAGATTTCCTGCTGAAAGTCACGGGCATGAACTTAAGGGTTCACGGTTGTGACTAATTGTGTCACGGTTGTGAATTTCTGGGTGGAAATGGTACTATTCATTCCAGAAGCATTCACGGGTTGGAATCACGGAAGTAAACTTATTCACGGGTGTGAATGAGTAATCACGACCGTGAATGCTTTTGGGCGATTCATTCCAGTAGCGTTCACGACTTGGGATTACGGGCCTGAAAGTAGTAATCACGGCCGTGAATGCTCTGTATTTGAAATTATGAATGTGGTTATTAAATAAGGAATTCAGGTAAGTAAATGAAAGTTATTGTCTATCCAACAAAATAAGAATGATATGGATATGGATATATGTATATATATATATATATTGATGCGAGAATGTGATATATTGTGATATAGAAAAATGAATTGTCATGGATATATATGAAATCTGATGCAGATGATAAACATGAGAATAATGATTGATGTGAAAATATAAAGAAGCCCATTACTCTAGTTGCAGACTAGAATCAGGATAGATGATATGTCATTAAGGGGGCAAACGGTACCGTACTATACCTCCACCAATGTGGCTAAAGCTTGTATGAGCGCCATTGGTCTGGGATGCTCAGTCAGTGTGGCTAAAGCTTGTGTGAGTGCTACTGACTTGAGAAAGCTCCGATGAGCACATATAAATGAGGACAATGTGTCATAAGCTTGTGTGAGCGGCCTTTATCCGGTTATTCATCTATGATGAAATTATACTCAATCAATGTGGCATAAGCTTGTGTGAGCGCCATTGATTTGAGAAGCTCTTATGAGCCAGATAGTGGACAGGGTGGCATAAGCTTGTGTGAGCGCTCCTGATCCATAACCCGTATCCAGTCAGTCCAAAAATTTTGAGTGATGTGGGCAAGATAATGAGGATATGTCGAAAAAATAAGAAAAAGAAAGAATAAGAAAATGATGATGATATGAGATTGAAATGTAATGATATAGAGATTTACAGAATAATTTGCTATTAAAGATAAATGAAAATAACAATGTCTATATGAGCATGACATATATACTTTTATGAAATAGGAATATGTTGATAGTCATGCATGCAAACATTTTAATGCACGAAATGATAATTGTTAATGCGTGTTGCATGATATAGTATATTGCCTTCTTTATATGCACTACTAAGCTTAGAGCTTAGCGTGGAGTTTAATTTCCACGCAGACATAGAGAGGTAGCTAAAGACGCTAGATAAAGCAAACAGTGATCCCATTCAAGTAAAGCAGCCGAATCTTGAGAAAGTGGGTTACAAGTTTTGAAACTTTTGTATTTGACTTTTATATTAAAGAAATGTTTGAGTTTGTAAAACTTACTTTTAAATTTTGTTAAGAATTACTCTGATGTTAAAAATTACTATTTTATGTAAATAAATTGTACTCTGATTTTTATTCATATCCATATATACATGAGTAGAAAAAAAAAATGAAGTAAGAGAAAGACAGGACATTAGCCCTCCCTCATTCGGGCACGTGTTGTTCGGGTGAGGACTACAGTTTTTCTACTCAGAGCGTCAGCTACCACATTGGCCTTACCCGGCTAGTAATCAATGATACAATTTTAGTCTTTGATTAATTGTAGTCATCGCCTCTGTCTCAAATTGAGTTCATTTTGTGAAGGCAAATATTTCAGACTTTTATGGTCTATATAGATATAACATTGCTCTCCATACGGGTAGTGTCACCATATTTTCAATGCAAACACAATGGCTGCTAGTTCTAGATCATGTGTCGGATAATTTCTCTCATGAGGCTTAAGTTGCCTGGAAGCATAAGCAATCACTTTGCCTTCTTGCATTAGTACACTAAGGGAAGCATCACTCTACACCACATAATCTTTTCTTGCAGTAGGCTGTGTCAACACTGGTGCCTCTGTCAACATTTTCTTCAACTTATCAAAACTAGTCTGGAACCGGTCTGTCCACTCAAATCTGGTCTCCTTTCTAAGCAATTTTTTCAGTGGTGAAGCTATCATTGAAAATCTTTTCAAGACCTCTAATAATAACTAGCTATCATTGAAAATCAGTGGTGAAGCTATCATTGAAAACTTCTCACCTTTATCACAGTCTGAGGTGGTTTCCAGTTGAGGATTGCCTCTACCTTGCTGGAGTTGACTCTGATCCCATCGACTGAGACGATATGCCCTAGAAAGGCCACTTCATCCAACCAGAATGCACATTTTGACAACTTCGCATATAATTGATTCTCTCTCAATTCTTCTCTACTTCTAGAAATACGATATGCCCTAAAAAGACAATACAAAGATGTTGATCATGTTCTTCTCTACTTCTAGAGTACACCAGGATATCATCTATGAACACCACCATAAACTGGTCCAAATAAGGCCTAAAGATTCTATTCATTATATCCATAAACGCTGCTGGGCACTCATCAGGCCAAAAGGCATTACTAAGAACTCGTAATGACCATACCGTGTCCTAAATATTGCTTTTGAAATGTCTGATTCTCTAATTCTCAATTGGTGATAACTTGGTCTGAGGTCAATTTTAGAAAATACCTGTTGAACCTTGAGGGGTATTTCTATCATTTTGATGCTAATAAATAAAATAACAATAATGTATTTAATAATACTTGTGTTATAAGTTTGCTGAACAGGGTATGGAATATAAAGCAAGAATGGAAGACTACCTTTGAAAGTCAAAATATGAAGAAATAGCATGTTCACACCCATGACTGATTATGTCATGCCTATGATATAGCTTAGCGCCAACTCTCCAACATTTAAAGTTCACGGCCATGAAGGATCATAGCAACCGTGAATGATCAAATCAATCACACCCGTGAAAGATAGTCATGCTCGTGAGATAACATCTCAAATTCTTCTAGAGAGCTTCATGGCCAGAGTCACCACTTGAACCATGGCTTGGAAGGATATTCATGCCCATAAAAGTATAAAGTCACGCCCGTGATCAAACACTTCAAATTCTTCTAGAATGCTTCACAACCAGAGTCACCACCTGAGCCACGGCTTGGAAGAACATTCACACCATGATACACATATTCACGACTGTGAATGAGGAAAGAGAAATGTCAGGCGCAAAATTAAGAGTTGGTGCAACAACTATTTTTGCATTAAATGCATTCAAACGACTATAATTCGCTAAGGAAGTATAAATGCAAGTCATTTATGAATCCTACACAAAAGAATAACAATTACTTTCGAATCAAAATCTTATTGTAGCCATTGTGCATTAATTACATTCAACAAAACTCCAATTCTCTATAAAAATCTATTTGCTCATAAATTTTGAGCATTATAGGTTGGTGAGGGTTTTTCTTTGTAATCTTTTACTCATGTGAGTTTGGGTATATTGGGTTAAGAGTGAAACACTTGCAAGGGTTATTTGTGTGAGCCATAAAACACAAGAAATTGGTTTATTCTGTGAGCCATTAAAACACAAGGGAATTTCTAGGTTAGGTGTGAGCCATTGATAGAAACACCATAGTTGGGAGTGAGCTTGTAAAACTCCATTATAACACTTAGTGTGTTAGTGAAATTCCCAATTGAGATTGGGGAGAGGAGTAGGGTTTGTTAATACCCGAACCTTTATAAATTTCTTTTTTGATTTCTCTCTATCCCTACTATATTTAACTTTTTATTCCGCACTTAAAAGTTAAGAAATTTTTTAATATCCAATTCAACCTCCCTTCTTAGTTCATTATCTGGGCACCAATACCGCTGCTCCTTTCAACTGATCAAACAAGTCATCTATTTTTGGCAAGGGATATTTGTTCTTAATTTTCATCTTATTCAACTGATAATAAGCAATACACAAATGAAAGATGCCATCCTTCTTTTTAACAAAGATCACCCGAGGACCCCAAGGTGAGACACTAGGTCTGATAAACCCAGTCTCTAATAACTCTTGCAACTACACTTTTAATTCCTTTAGCTCATCAGGTGCCATTCTGTAGGGAGTGATCGATATCGGGGCTATGCCTAGGAAAACATCAATGGCAAACTCTATCTCCCTGACAGGTGTTAACTCTGGCAAGTTCTCAGGGAAGACATCTGGATATTTAGATACTATAGGAATCTCCTTAAGATCTAGACTAACATCCCTTTTTGACAAGTTTACATGCCTTTGTAACAGAAATGACATTAGTTAAGTATGGTCGGTTCTTACCTAAGACAATCACGTCATCCTGCCTTGAATTCTTAAAAGTCACTCTCCTATACTGACAATCTACCACTGCCCTATGCTGAGTTAACCAATTCATCTCCCAGATTACATCAAACTCAGGAATGGAAACTCTATCAGGTCAGCTGGGAATTCTATATTCTGAGCTTTGATTGGACTATTTTTATAGACTCAACTAACTTTCACTCTATGACCTAAAGGATTTGTCACTAATATATCATAATCTAATTCCTCTACTACCATATTACCCTGACTAGGTGGTGACATGCATAAATATGAATATGTAGAACCCAGATCTATCAGTGCAAATAAATCAGTAGCATAAAGAAAAAATTTACCGATAATGACATCTGGGGCATCCTACTCCTCACGAGCTTGGCTACCTTCTACTCTATTCACTGATTCTGATACACTTTGTCCAATCCTTCCACTTTTAAACAGTCTATGTTCCCTACCTCTGCCTCGAGTGACATTCTAAACTTGAACTGATTCTAGACCACTTGTACCTCTTCCTCTAGGGCAATCCTTTTGTTTGTGCTCAGTAGATCCACATCGTAAGCATGCTCCCATAATCCACCAATAATCACCTGTATGTGATCTTCCACAATGCTGACATGTGACATATATGAATCTCCTATTACGCGAAGTTGGGGCACTAGCTATAGACCCCTCTGGCCTCATCTGTTGGCTTTGCCTAGCTGAGAAGGTTGGTCCAGAACACCGTGACTGGAAAAACCTAGTTACTATCTGCCCCTTTTTACCTGATGTATGGGCCATGCTAATTGCCAATCTCTGTGGTAGTTGTTTTATCCTCTTTCTCTTTGACCTCTTTTCCACACAGATGGCTGAGGATACTAGTGTAGCAAAATCCTCAAGCTGAAGGGCGGTAACCATATTCCCAATATCATCATTAAGGCCATCCTTAAATCTACGACATATGTCAGCTTATTAGTAATGATTCCAGTTGCATATTTATTCAGTCTAGTGAATTCCATCTCATATTCGGCCACTGACATGCTTCCTTGCTTCAAGTCTTGAAACTCCCTTTTCTTTTCATTCACATAAACTCTAGACATATATTTCTTGCTAAATTCTACCTTGACGAAGTTCCATGAAGGTGGTTTTGGTGTATGGGGCTTTGATAAGATTGATTTCCACCAGTCATAGGCATGATCTTTTAGAAGGGACACTGCATACCTGACCTTTTGTTCCTCAAGACACTCGAGTTCCTTAAACACCCTTTCTGTCGATTCCATCCAAAACTCTGAAGCTGCTTGGTCATCCTCTCTCCTTCCCATAAAATCTTTGGCCCCATATTTTCTTAGCTTATCAATACGAGGTTTTGGCTGAGGTGGAGGAGGAGGTGGAGCTGGTTGTCGAATTGCTTGTACTATCCATTGTAACAAATTTCCTATCTTCTCCATAAGAGGCTCCTGTCCTAAATTAGCTTGTCCCTTTACTCTCGGTGGAGCTACTACACTCAGCCCATAATCTTTTACTGATGGAGGTTGTCTAAGATTGGATGAGTCTGAAAGACTTTTACTTAGTTCATCTTATGAGAAATCTTGTTCTGATCCCGAATCCATATCACCTATAAACCAGAAGAAAGGACCCAAATCAGATTATTGCAGCATTTTATGCATATGCATGAGACACACTTTCTAATTTACACCCACTAATTAAGAATCAATTAGCCTGAGCTCTCATACCACTAAATGTAATGCTCCCTTACCCTACTAATCGATAATAGTGTATAGAAGTGCTACTAAGCTCATTTTTGTAAAAATAACCAATTCATAAATTATTGTAATATTTTTTTTATTTTCGAGTTTATTCAGCGAAATATTTCTTACTGTATTTCTCTTTTTTTCATTTAAATATGTAAATAGTAATGTAAATATTTTAATTTATAAGAACTCATTCATTAAACCATAATATTTAGAAATACATTTACAAATAATACCAAATATATAAATTACAAAAGTTACTCTTTATAAATCCTACATGCCACAAATTTACATTAAAAGAAATTTTTAAATTTTAATTTTACAATACGATTTCCAAAACATACAAAAGAAAATAAGCTGTTGCAATCTGATATTGTGGCTACCCTTATCTTTAGTCTCCCTAACACAACAGCTGCATCTATTTATTTGCGCGTGCTACTAGCTTAGTGATAGGTTTGACAACTATCTAATAATCATATAAATATTTCCAAAATAAAACTTTAAAAACTACAATTAACTTAGTAACCATGTCAAATATTCAAATAATATTAAAAATAGTTTTGTCCTGCAAAATATACAATTCGTCAATTTTAACGTTCATTCCATTAAGCACGATTGAAATTGCATAACAATTCAAGATATAAAATTTACAATATCAATTTAATAATTCACATTTTTTTCAGTTATTTGTTTAATAGCCCACGACATCTTAGACCAGATATAGGGTTTTTGCTCTTCGGCAGTAAACTCGGTGTCTATAAAATTATTTTATAATTCAGCATTTAAAACCTATATTTTCAATAACAACTCAACACGTTTTTGGTGCCTACGTAAAATTTGAACTCAACACTATTTCTTAGTGCCTATATAATTTCAACTCAGTACTTTTTCTTAGTGCCTACATAAATTATATCTCAACACTATTTTCTAGTGCCTACATTTCTACCATTTTATTGGCATGCCAACTTATCTTAATTTCTAGTTCTCGACTAGATGTTCTAGGGCTTAATTATATTTGTTACCTTTATTATTATTTACATAAATTATGTAGGTAACACTAATATAAATTCCATATAAATGCAATAATTCCCATTAAATATTTTACATCTTCATAATTGCTCATTTAATTATTATAACTATAGGAAAAATCAATTAATATATTTTCTATCACAAAATTTCACAATCAACATATATTTACAAGCTGTCCTATTTTGGACAGTATTTCTTCCTTATTTTTCCTTGTATTTTTCATCCATTTTTCGATAGAATTTGGACAAGTGATCAACTAACAACATGTAGGTATATTTCTTATCTTTAATTTTCAATAGAATCACATTAAACCGAATTTTGTAGCAAAAGGTATAAATTGTCTAAGTTATGTTCATTCCAATCTGCCTTATATTGCTCTGTATTTTCAACCAAATTTAAATGGAATTTGGACAAGTGATCAACTAAAAAAATGTAGGTACTTATCTTATATTTAATTTCTAATTAGAATCATATAAACTGAATTTTTTAGCAAAAGTTATAAATTTATTTCTAAGACACGTTCACTGTAATCTACCCAGTACTTGACTCGACAGATTTCTAGTTCAAATTTTGAGTCCATTTTCACCTAATTCTAGGAATATTCAGGTCTAATGGTCTAATGAAATTGAAGTCCTATGTCTTAACTTTCCAACCCAATAAGAATCACTCAAAGAGTCTGTAACGGCTGGATATACTGGAATCCGGATCCTGGCCCATTGCCACAGTAGTCCACCCGCCGTCTCACTGAGACCAACGGGCTGCCGATTCCAGTGATGGGTTGGAGGTATTGGGCCATGGACCCCGGCAGCCCGTTGGTCTCAGTGAGACGACGGGTGGACTACTGTGGCAATGGGCTGAGACCCGGATTCCAGTAGATCCAGCCGTTACAAAGTCTTTTTTAGAACTCAAGTTATGATCATAAAACTAGACACTATTCATAAGACGAATTTTTCAGCACATAAATTAATTCATACAATTCCCATTTTCATGCATCAACCTCATATTTTAATTTTAATTTTCACATTCATGGCATCATTTAGTCACCAATTCATCACTCAATCAAATATTTAGAATTTCATACATAATTTAACAAACATCACAAAATCTAATTTAATATTTTTCTATATTGAATTTTTGTCAAATGTACATACCTCACAAAGTACACTTCTCTTCACTTTTATCTTCTTCCTAGCTAGCTTTCTTTTTGCCCTTACTTCCACTTTGATTTTGGTTCAAAGTTTTTTCACTTCCTTGTCACCACCTTTGAAGATCTTCAAAATGACTAAATTTTTTTCTTCTCTTTTTCTCTTCTTTTCTTCCTTCCTCTTCCTTAGTTTTGCTCACTATGCTTCACTTTCTTGATGATCTTACCTTAATCCAACTTTTACCATCTAACTTTAGATTTAATTGAAGAAAGAAAAAGAAGAACAATGGGGGGAAAGAGGAGTCATGGCTATAATGAAGAAGAAAGAGAGGCATTGTTTGTTTTAGATTTAGAAGAAGAAGAAATAATGACCAATAAGTTAAAATTTGACTTTTTATAGTTGGATTAGGTGAGTGGTTAAGATTAATATATAATTTTATCCCTCATTGGTCCATTAATTCACTCTTACATTATTTTAATCAAAAGCTTTTTAAAATATATATGCCAAAAACACTGTCATTTCCAATTTCGTTCAGCGAAAAATATTTTTTTTCCAAATTTTAATTCCAAAATTCAAAATTTTCAATTAATAATATCCAAAATATTTTTTTCATACCTTATTATTATTTTAATTTTTTTCTTCATATCAGAATTTAGACCACGATCGGTTCGGCACATCGGATTTCGGTCAACCACGACCAGCCTAAATTATCAAGTATTACAGTAGTACACAAGGTATAGATGCATATATATAGACACAATTACACATTCGAACAATAACATCACACGTACTAAGTGTTCATTTATCCACTTAGCATTTATAGTTATCATTGTTTTATTCCAATCATAATCTTTACTTCACAACATGCATGCTTATATCATTTTTCCTAAATCTTATCTCTAAGAGTGTTACACCATGTGATTAGCATTTATCATATAACGTGTTTCCTTAGTCAAGACATTTACCAATTTGTTAGCCTAATTTTCATTCTCACACAAACGGTACAACATTTACATGTCAGTAATTCAATATTACCATCGTTATATCCTTTATTCCTATTAAATCACTATTTAATGAGAAAAGTCCAACATATGTCATTGCATCATTTGTATCTTTGTCTTGTTAAAGATCTTAGGTTTACAACATAAAATTATCTCTTGATTATATTTACTACTTGCCTATATTTTTCCCTTAAGGCATATATGAGCAATATTATAACAACTTACGTGCATAAATATTAAAAATTAAACAATAATAATATTAATGATAAATCCTATGTGGCATGATGAATTCGTCTAATTTTAATAACATACAGTGACTCACTTATTCATCATATTTTGAGCATAATAATCAAAACATAGAGTATACCTTTTTCTCGTTCATTTATAATGCAATCTTCATTAATCATACTAATATAATAATAATTTACATCATATATGTTTAGCGATAACATTCTTATGATACAGTAATGGTATAAAACATGTTTCATCAAATCATTCATATAAATCAACCATCAAAATAAATACACCTCATCATACATGTAGAATCACGATTATTCTCATAGTTTAGTAACAATGTTTAACACGAAATATTGTGTAACACCACATCTTATACATTTGAGTTCAACCTATCCCTGTAACAAATAATCACACATAGCATACTGGAAAGGAAAAATACCCTGTTAACAATGGTAGTAAATTTTTTTCATATCCTGTAATATCATTCGATGACTTTGCAAGTCAACTTTGAGGCTTTCGCCACAGTATGATATATCACATATATGAAAACATGAACTTTGCACATAAGTATTTACGAATTGTTTTCATTTATACATTTTTAAAACCCATTCCAAAATGACTATACATATTCAAACACATAAATACAAAATACAGATGACATATTTTCATGCTTGTGTGGAATGCAAGGAGATAGTGATGAGGCTCGGCCAGTGACCTGTGCTCCATGTCTTCTATACGCTACACAAAATGAGCTATCACTTTTCTTTACCTGAAAAATTATGCAAATTGATGAATTGCGACTCAGTGAGAATAATCATCCAA
Organism: Triadica sebifera; assembly: GCA_023653625.1. Classification (NCBI taxonomy): domain Eukaryota; kingdom Viridiplantae; phylum Streptophyta; class Magnoliopsida; order Malpighiales; family Euphorbiaceae; genus Triadica; species Triadica sebifera. The sequence continues at coordinate 43,189,579 of CM042893.1, read as the reverse complement.
TGAGCTCTAAAGTACCAAACAACTCATAGTAATAAATCATAAATCCAACACATACCATGTATTCCATTCCATTCATCAGTATCATATAAGTATCAATAAAGTTGAAACATATAATCATTACTCTTTACGTATACAAATGCTTTGCTTTTTTTATTTTGTTATGACCAAGTTAAACAGACATTTCCCCGGGTTTCCTTGTGAACATTTGTCATGTGAACATTTGCATTCGCTAGCTAGCTTGATCATTTGTTTCATTTGCACATTTATTGGGCCATAGGCCTCTTCTTTTGCTTTACAATATCGATTAACTAGTCACAACGCCTTTTAAGTCTATATGCATATGCATTTGTACTTAAGCATTCATCAACCATTGTATCTTATCACACATAACATACATATACTATAACATCCTCAACCTTCCCCACATGCATTTCATTTGAACATATGCATCTTGTATATAATTAAATTGAACACATGCATTTCATATGTATTTTCGTAGGAACAAGTCGATGACACGTACTAGCTACGTGTTCTAGTACATTGCAATTGTATCGAGTCATACATGTGTATTTATAATCTAAATGAGGATAAAAGTTATTAAAAATAAATGAAATAAGGTGACCAAATTAAAGAATGCAAAATGACTAGATTAAGATTAAATTGGATATTGTGTTGAATTGTGTAATAATAATAAGAATAATTAGAAAAAAATAAAATAAATAAATAAATAAATAAGTCAGAAAAAAAAAAGAAACAAAAAGGATTGGACGGGTGAAACAAATGGTGGTGCCTTTTAACTTATTAGGCAGCCACCATATTCATTTCCATCCTCACCTTCATCTTCTTCCTTGCTTCATTTCTTCAACCTATTTTCTCTCAAGTTCCAGCCACCATTTCTTCCCTCTTTCACTCCAAATATTGCAGCAACAAGATTATCCAAGAGTGATTATAGGTGAGTAAACACTTATTTTTGTGTTTAGCTTGATTTTGGTGTTTAGGGTTAATTAACAGGCAATATTTTGTTCTATAGTTGTGATGATCATAGAGATCGAATCTGAAAATGCTTAAAACACAAAGGTTGTTCCTTTATGTCTTAGATTTATGTATATGTAAATAATTTTGCAAGATGTGGTATATAGAATGAGATATCCTCTTCGTATTGAAACTGGTCTGGATGTGAACTCTAAGTAAGTTAGCTACTGTGTTTGTTAGTTTTGGATATGTTAAAGCCAATATTTGAAGTACCTTAAAACATAACAGTTGTAGATATATGTGTTATGTATCTTTATAACAAATTTCAATTTGAATGGTCTGGTAAATGTTGAGTTATGGTGAATGGAACCATGATTGTTCCATGGTTTGAACTGCCTACTGAGTGCCCTAGGCAAAGCCAGCAAATTGTTTGGATATTTTGATCTCGTTATAGCTAGATTATTAAATGATCAAAACTAGAAAGTTATAGGTATATTCCGTAGCTAAATATTGGTACTAATTTCAGCTTGATATGTTATGTAAAGACTATGTTATGGCCATTGGAAATCATACTGGTCCAGAAGCCAATTCTATTCAGGACCAGTGAAATATTTGTTATCATTGGAAGACCTTAGAGACATAATTGATAAAATTTGTAAAAATGAAACATGTTCCATATGAACCCATATAAGTTTTTGTAAAGTTTCATTAAAATAGGACTTATAGATTATAAGTTATGATGAACCAAAGTGGGTACCCCGAAACTTCCTAAAGGCAGAAAACATAACACACTTAGAAATTCCACCAAATATTGTACAATGATCCAATTGGTCTAAAATTTTAATATGTTATATAATTATATGTTGTTTTAATTAGGAATAAGAATCAGATTAATTGGTCAAGTATAGAAAATGTTATAGGCTAAACAGTCCCATAAGGTCACACTGTCTCATAGGAAAAATCTTAACTATTGATATGAACAATGCATATTAATTTGTTTAAGCCACATTAAGTCTCCCTAATCATGAGTTAATCGATTATGTTTTCATATTAGGCTCACAACATATTGGAGACCCATAAGGAGCGGATAGACAATAAGTTAGGGGTCGGAATCAAAGGAGAACGGTGAGTCTAAATATCAATTGAATTCTTTAGTGCAAATGAATGTTGCTTGCTATGTGATTCATATGATTGTCATGATTTGTCCCTGATAATATGATGATGGATAATTTGTGACATTGTGGTACACCTAAGTGGTATACTTGTGATATATTTGAGTTATATGTTTGACATATGTGATATATATACATGGTATATGTATAGTATATGCAAGGTATATGTGTGACATATGAGGTATATATGGAATATATGTATGTTGTATATGATAAAGATGCAATGGTTGATGAATGCTTAAATACAAGTGCATATGCATATGAACTAAAAAGGCATTGTGACTAGTTAATCGGTATTGTAAAGCAAAAGAAGAGGCCTATGGCCCAACAAATGTGCAAATGAAACAAATGATCAAGCTAGCTAGCAAATGCAAATGTTCACATGGAAAATGTTCACATGGAAACTCGGGGCAATGTCTGTTTAACTTAGTCATAACAAAATGAAATAAGCAATGCATTTGCATACATAAGGAGTAATGATTATATGTTTCAACTTTATTGATATTTATATGATACTGATGAATGGAATGGAATACATGGTATGTATTGCATTTCTGATTTATTATTATGAGTGGTTTAGTACTTCAGAGCTCATTTGATGGTTATTCTCACTGAGCCGCAACTCATCAATTTGCATCATTTTTCAGGTAAAGAAAATGATAGCTCATTTTGAGTAGCATATAAAAGACATGAAGCACAGGTCATTGGCCGAGCCTCATCACTCTCTCTCCTTGCATTCCACACAAGCATGAAAATATGTCATCTATGTTTTGTATTTATATGCTTGAATTTGTATAGTCATTTTGGAACGAGTTTAAAAATGTATAAATGAAAGCAACTCGAAAATACTTATGTGTAAAGTTTATGTTTTGATATATGTGATATATATTATGTTGTGGTAAAAATCTCAGTGTTAACTTAGCAAAGTCGTTGAATAATATTACAGGATATGAGACTTGCAAGTCATTGAATGAAATTATAGGATATGAGACTTACAAAATCATTGAATAATATTACAGGATATAAAAAAAATTTACTATCACTATTAATAGGATATTTTGTTTTTTTCCAGCATGCTATGTGTGATTATTTGATACAAATATAGATTATACTTAAATGCATAAGATGTGGTGTTACATATACCACATATATGCCTCATATGCCACACATATACATTGCACATACTATACATATACCATGTATATATATCACATATGTCAAAGATATACCTCAAATATACCTCAAATATACCACAAGTATACCACTTCTGTATACCACAAATGTCACAAATTATCCATCATCATATTATCAGGGGAAAAATCATGACAATCATATGAATCATATAGCAAGCAATATTCATATGCACTAAAGAATTCAATTGATAATTAGACTCACCTTTCTCCTTTGATTCTGACCCTAACTTATTGTCAATCTGCTCTTTATGGGTCTCCAATATGTTGTGAGCCTAATATGAAAATATAATCAATTAACTCATTATTAGGGAGACTTAATGTGGCTTAAACAAATTAATATACATTGCTCATATCAATAGCTAATATTTTTCCAATAAGACAGTGTGACCTTATGAGACTAATTAGCCCATAACTTTTTCTACAATTGACCAATTAATATGATTCTTGTTTCTAACTAAAAATAACATATAATTATCGAACATACTCAAATTTCAGAGAAATTAGAGAATTGTACAATTTTTAGTGGAATGTCTAAATGTGTTCTGTTTTTTGCCCTTAGGCAGTTTCAGGGTACCCACTTTGGTTCATCATAACTTATAATATATAAGTCATATTTCAATAAATATTTCTAGAACCTTATATGGGTTTAAATGGAACATTGTTCATGTTTACAACTTTTATCAATTATGTCTCTAAAGTTTTCAAATTATAAGAAACATTGTGCTAGTCTAAAACAGAGTTGACTTCCGGACTAGTATGACTTCTAAAGGCCATAATTTAGTCTATAAATAACATATTAATATGAAATTAGTACCAACATTTAGATAAGACATATATATATATATATATATATATATATATATATATATATATATATATATAATGTACATGTTTTGATATTTTACATAATAGATCTCTAAGGAGCTCAAATTAGCCAAAGAAGTTGCTAGATCTGCCCAGGGCACTAAGTTGGCAGTTCAAACCATGGAATAGTCATGGTTCCATTCACCATAACTCAAAATATAAAAGACATATGAACCTAAAATTTGGTATACAAATATCTAACACATATATCTACAACTGTTATCTTTTGAGATACTTCAAATAATGGCTTTAACATATTCAAAACCAAAGAACATGGTAGCTAACTTGGTTAGGGTTCACACCCTGACCAGTTTCAGTAGAGAGATGATATCTCTTCCTATACACAAACTCTTGCAAAAATGTTTACATATCAATAAATCTAAGACATAAAGAAAAAACATTTGTGTTTTAATCTTTTCCAGAATCAATTTATATTGATATCAAAATCGGGGTACAAGTCAGTGCCTATTAATGAACCTTAGCAACTCAAATTAGCCTTATGTCAATAAGAATTGATTACTTACCAAGAACGAACTTGCAAGGGGTCAATTTGTTACAAAAACTAAGTGAAACAAGGGAGAATTGAAGGCTGGAATGGGAGAAAATGAAGAAGAAAATGAGGCTAAAGTGAGGAGGTAGAAATGGGAGGAAGAAGATAAAGCCAATTTTTCTTTTTCTTTTTATCTTTTTATCTTTCTCTTTTCTCTTTTCTCTTTTCTTTTCTCTTCTCTTTTCTTTTATTTTCCTTTTGTTTCATTTTCATTTTATTTTATATATATTATTATTATTATTTACATATATATATATATATATATATAATTCCACTAATCCACACAATAATACAACTTAATCATTTGGTCCAATTTAACTAAATTAACAATGTAAAATGTTTACTAATCTTAATCTAGCCATTTTGCTTAATTTAATTTAGTCACCTTATTCAATTTATTTCAAATACTTTGTTGCCCTCATTTAGGTTATAAGTACACACGTGCAACTCGATACAATTGCCAAATACTAGGACACGTAGCTAGTGCGTGTCATAAACTTGTTCCTGCGAAAATACATATGAAATGCACTTGTTCAATTGAATTATATGCAAGGTGCATATGTTCAAATGAAATGCATATGGATATGCATGTGGGGAAGGTTAAAGATGTTACATATTGATTCACTTAGATTTATCTAGTTCACCTATGTCACTCTAAACTAGACTAAACATGATATGGATCATGGATCAAGAGTGCTTACACAAGCTTAGGACCCCTATCCTCATATCACAATATATGCTCAACTGAGTTTTTCTTGTCAAAAGCACTCACACAAGCTTAAGTCCCCCTAACCAATTATCAAAATCATTCATAGTAGAAATCAAGAATCAGGAGCGCTCATGCAAGATTAAGACCCCTAATCTTATAATCATATCTTATGGTCCTGTCTACCCCTTGATGGCAAGTTATCTATTCTCTAGTCCTAGGTTAGAGCAACAAGCCTATCCTGTAACATCATACCTTATACATTTAAGTATAACCTATCCCTATGTCAAATAATCACATATGACATACTAGTAAGCCATAATATCTATTAACATTGATAGTGAATTTTTTTTATCACGTCCCATAACATCATCCAATGAATCTTCAAGTCAACATTGAGGCTTTCACAACAGCATAATATATCACATATATTAAAACTTAAACTTTACACTTTACAATCAATCTTGAGTAATTATACATGTACAAATATATAAGTCTAAAATGTAGGTGTCATGATTTCATGTTCATGTGGAATGTAAGGAGAGAGAGTGGTGACGCTCGATTGGTCACATTTGTTCCATGTCTTTTATATGCCAATCAAAATAAGCTATAACTTTCCTTTATCTAAAAAATTATGCAAATTGAAAAGTTGCGACTCAGTGAGAGTAGTCATCAAACAAGCTCTAGAGTATCGAGTAACTCATAGTAACAAATCACAAATATACATAATTCATACTATGTATTCCATTTAATTTACTAATATCACATAGACACAAGAAAAATTAAAGCATGTGATCATTATTCTTTACTTATGCTCATGCTTCGCTCATTTCATTTTGTTGTGACCAAGCTAAATAGACATTGCCCTGGGTTTCCATGTGAACATTTTCCTTGAGGACATTTACATTTACTAGCTAGCTTGATCATTTGTTCCATTTAAATATTTGTTAGGTCATAGGCCTTTTCTTTTTCCTTACAATATCGATTACCTAGTCACAATGCCTTTTTAAGTCCTTATGCACATGCATCTGTAACTAAACATTCATCAACCATTAAATTCCATACATATACCTTACATATACCGTACATATACCACATATGCCACACATATACCTCATATATACCATACATGTACCACATATGCCACAAATTACCCATCATCTCATTACCAAGGTCAAATCGTAGCAATCATATAAATCACATAATCATAAGTCATTTCACATTTCACATAGCAAGCAATGTCTATGTGCATTAAAGAAATCATTTGATAATTACACTCACCTTTTTTCCTTTGATTTTGATCCTTAACTTATTTTCTATCCCTTCCTTATGGGACTCCAATTTTTTATGAGCCTAATATGGAACTATAATCAATTAATTCATGACTAGAAAAACTTAATATGGCTTAAACAAATTAAAATACATAATTCATATCAATAGTTATTGTTTTTCTTATGAGGCAGTGTGACCTTATGGGACTAATTTGCCTATAACTTTTTGTACACTTGTCCAATTTATCTTATTCTTATTTCTAATTAAATTTAACATAGAAATATACACATTTTTACATTTTCAGAATAATTGTAGTATTGTACAATGTTTAGTGAGATTTCTAATTGTGTTCTATTTTATGCCCTTGGGCATTTTTAGGATACAAATTTTGGTTCTCCAAATCTTACAATATGCATGTCATATTATAGTGAAACTTTGTAGGAACTCATATATTTTAAAATGAAACACTTTTTATGTTTACAAAATTTATCAATTTTGTCTCAAAGGTGTTCAATTTATAAGAAACATATCACTAGTCTATAATAGAGTCGACTTCAGGACCAGTATCACTTATGAAGGACATATCTCAGACTATACATAACATATTAAGGTGATAATTTTATAAAACTTTAGATATGTTTTGAGATATTACAAATTCTATATATAAGGAACTCAAAATATCAAAAATTTAATGAACTTGCATAAGGCACTAAGTAGGCAGTTCAAACTATGGAACAATCACGGTTTCCTTCATTATAACTCAACATCCATAACATATATCAACCAAAATTTTGGTATAAAGCTAGATAAAACATCTATCTACATATTTAATGTTTTGATCTGGTACAAATATGGGCTTTATCATATTCAAAATAAGTGAACACAATAGGTGACTTAATTAGGATTCACACCCAAACCAGTATCACTTATATGCTAATATCTTTTCAGATACACCATATATTACAAAAATATTTATACATCCATAAATATATAACTTTTATGATTGAAACTTCTTCAAAATCGCCATGTAAGACCATGAAAATAAAGCCCTAACATTCTACAATGAAAACAAAATTCAGAGGCTTTGATTTAGATTCTTTCACATAGTAGACTACTACATATCAACCCTCAATTTAGTATTTGTAACAAATGAAAGGAATAAAAAAAACTCACCTTATGGCTGGAACTTCTAAAAGGGGAAAATAAAGAAATGAAGAAAAAAGGAAGGAAAAGAGGAAAAAAAAGATTTGTAGAGAAAAAGAATAAAGGTGAGCAGTTTTCACATCATTCTTATTTTATTATTATTATTATTATTATTATTATTATTATTATTATTATTATTATTATTATTTATAATTCCACTAATAATTATAAAATGCAATTTAATCATTCGGTTCAATTAAACTAAATTAACTATGCCATATTTCTATTATTTCGATATAGTCATTTTACTCACTTAATTTTTAATTTCATATCATTCTCAATTAAATTATAAAATGGACACGTGCAACTCAATGCAATTGCAAAATACTTGGACACCTAGCTAGCGCATGTCATGAACTTGTCCCTATGATCATACATATGGAATGCACGTGTCCAAGTGAAGTATATGCAAAATGCATATGCCCAAATGAGATGCATGTAGAAATGCATTAGGGGAAAGTTAAGAGTGTTATAATTTTCCCCTCTTTTTAAAAATTTCATCCTCAAAATTTAATACTTGGAAACTAGTGTGGATATTGTCTTTTCATATTTTCTTCCGTTTCTCATATTGCCTCTTCTTGTCAATGGTTTCTCTATAACACCTTAACTAAAGGTATTTCTCGGTTCCTCAACTGTTTAGTCTTTATATCCGATGAATTCCACTAGTTTTTCGACATAACTCATGTAATCTACAATCTCAATGGCTTGATATTTAAGTACATGTGTAGGATCTAATATGTATCTTCTAAGCATGCTCACATGAAATACATTATGAATCTGAGTCATATTTGGTTGTAAAGCCAATCTGTATGCCAATAGACCAACCTTCTAAAGAATTTCATAAGGCCCTATGTAGATGACAATCAAATAGTTTGGTTTGATGAGACAATCAAACAGTTTGGTTTCTTACGAAATTTGAATGAACCTTGTGTTTACAAAAAGTTTAGTGGGAGTGCAATCGTATTTATTGTGTTATATGTAGATGACATATTGTTAATGGGAAATGATGTCTCAGCCTTACAATCAGTCAAAATTTGGTTATCCAAGAATTTCTCTATGAAAGACCTTGGAGAAGCAGTTTATATTTTGGGGATAAAGATCTATAGAGATAGATCTAAAATATTGCTTGGTCTTTCATAGTCTACATACATAGATAAGATGCTAAAGAGGTTTAGCATAGAGCAGTCCAAGAGGGGATATGTTCCCATGACCCATGGGATTACTCTCTCAAAGTCTTTGTGTCCAAAGACACAAGATGAGAGGACACACATGAGTTTGATTCCATATGCTTTAGCTATAAGATCAATCATTTATGCTATGATATGTACATGACCTGATGTATCATATGCTCTGAGTGTCACGAGCAAATACCAATCAGACCCTGGTGAGGGTCATTGGGTGGCTGTCAAGAATATCCTAAGTACTTAAGAAGAACTAACGAAGTATTCTTGGTATATGGAGATGAAGATCTTATTATGAGCGGGTACATCTCATAAGGATGACTCAAAATCTCAGTCAGGTTATATATTCACACTAAATGGTGGAACAGTTAGTTGGAAGAGTTCCAAACAGGAAACGACTGCTGATTCCACAACCGAAGTAGAGTACATTGCAGCTTCTGAAGCAGTAAAGAAAGTAGTTTGGATAAAGAAACTCATTATAGAACTTGGAGTGGTTCCTAGCATTATTGATCCAATACAATTGTATCGTGATAATAATGGAGCCATTGCGCAATTAAATAAGCCATGGTCTCATCAAATATCCAAACATGTACTTAAAAGATACCATTTGATTAGAGAAATCATTGGTTGGAATGATGTAAAGATAGAAGAGTGCCCACTAATCAGAATATTGTTGATCCTTTAACTAAGCCACTTCCCCAAAAAAAAATATGATTCTAATATACTCGCCTATGGAATTAAATACAAAGGCGATTGGCTTTAGTACAAGTGGGAGTTTGTTAGAGGAGTGCTCTAAAGGCAATCACCTTTAGCACTTATTGTACAAATTTATTTGATTAAGAAAAGGCTTTTTCACTATTTGATGTTCATTTGATATATGAATTGATAAGTGATCTTAAATCAATTAATGAACTCCTTGATACATAACATAGCATGAAGGAAATCGTGATGAGATCATGATATTGAGATTCTTATCATGTGTAATTATGTCAGTATCAAAATTATCCCTAGTCATAGGATTAATGAGACGAGACATTATTAATCTGGACAGACTAGCACATGTTACACTCCTTGATTGGATCGAGTAGTAGATCTCATAATCTATAAACATGAGATGTTTAGAGTTAACATGTGGATGCTTGCTAAGTGTAGCTAAGTACATTGGATGACCAACTATGAGACAATCATATGGATAATCTATTCAAATGTCAATGATAGTCTCATCATAGCGATGGTGCAAGTATCCTTACATTTGAGGTACTCAAGGATATCTTGAATATTGATTATGTATTTTGACACTATTCCTTGTTGCCTCAGGGAAGTTGCTCATATGGTGGTGATTGGATATAGCTTGAGGTATTCGAAGTTAATTGGGTAACCAACAAAGGATTCACCACTCCTAATAGAAGGAGTGTATACCCATGGCCTCTTGTCGTGGTCATTACTCAAGAACTTTTGGCCGGAGTGGAAATGTCATAAAGATAGTCTTCAATGACATATCTAATAGAGTAATGAGCCTCAAGGACAAGAACTAACATTACTTGGACTAGACATGACGTAGTCAGTCTAGTGGGAGTTGACACATGTCCATAGTGGGAACCTAATAGGTCACACTCATTGAAGATATGGAGAATGAGTAAAATGGTCTTGGATAGGATCGGAAATGTGAGAGAATTATTTCAGGATAGATCGTGATGAAATCGCATGGAAACATCATTTGGGAGGATCACGGGCCCGTACAGGCCATTGCGGGCTAGGCAGGCTGTTGGCCCGCCTAGCGGGCTAAGCACTCTGCTGCCTCCTACTTGTTGGCCAACGACAGATTTTGGCCTTAATTAGGCCAATTATGGCCAATTACTATTCATTCATTTCCTTTTTCTCCATTTTTGATTTTTCAACATTTCTTTGAATTTGATTCAAATAGAAAAGATATCAAATGGCAGAAAATAGACATGAAAATATTTTTTTTTGAATAAAATATTTTTAAGACAACAAAAATTCTCTCAAGAACACTTTCAAAGCTAGCACTTTGAATTTGCTCAAACCATTTCTTTTGATAGTTTCTTCTTTATTCTTCGTGTGGACTATCATTAGAGACATCCTAGTGTGGATAAATCCAACAAAGTGAAGATTTGAAGAACAAATAAGAAATTACAAGGTACAATTTCTAACCTTTATATTTATATAAATTAGTTTTAATGGCACAAGTATGATCTTTTGTTTCAGGTTTTGAAAATTTTATTTTTCCACTGCGTTTATGAATTTGATTCATTCTACAAAACCCAACAATATCTTGAATAAAATATGATGCAAGAATGAAAGACAAACTTTGAAGGTCAAAATAAGAAGAAATAACATGTTCACGTCTGTGACTGATTATGTCACGCCCGTGATATAGCTTAGCGCCAACTCTCCAATATTTAAAGTTCACGGCCATGAAGGATCATACCAACCCTGAATGATCAAATCAGTCACGGCCGTGAAATATAGTCACGCCCGTGAGATAACATGTCAAATTCTTCCAGAGAGCTTCACAACTAGAGTCACCACTTTGACCAATGCTTGGAAAAATATTCATGCCCGTGAAAGTATAAAGTCATGCCCGTGATCAAACACTTCAAATTCTTCCAGAGAGCTTTATGGCCAGAGTCACCACATAGACCACGACTTGGAAGAACATTCACGACCATGACACATATAGTCACGCCCCTAAATGAGGACAAAGAAACATGTCAGGCGCGAAGTTAAGAGTTGGTTCAATGGTTATTTTAGCATTAAATGCACCAAAACGACTAAAATTCTTTGAGGAAGTATATATCCAAGTCATTTATTAATCCTGAAAGAAGAACAACAATTACTTTGAATCTTTAATCTTGTTGTAGCCGTTGTGCATTAATTATTTTTCAACAAAACCTTTATTCTTTGTGAAAACCTAATTGCTCATAATTTCTGAGCATTATAGGTTGGTGAGTGTTTTCATTGTAATCTATTACTCAAGTGAGTTTGGGTATATTAGGTTAAGATTGAAACACCTATAAGGGTTAATTGTGTGAACCATAAAACACAAAGAATTGGTTTATTGTGTGAGCCATTAAAACACAAGGGAATTTTTGGGTTAGGTGTTAGCATTTGAGAGAAACACCATAGTTGGAAGTGAGCTTGTAAAACTCTATTGTAACACTTAGTGTGTTAGTGAAACTCTCAATTGAGATTGGGGAGAGGAGTAGGGTTTGTTAATACCCAAACCTTTATAAATCTCGTGTGTGATATCTCTTTATCCCTACTTTATTTAATTTTATTCCGCACTTAAATTCAAGAAATTTTCATTTAATGTCCAATTCAACCTCCCTTCTTAGTTCATTGTCTAGGTAACAATTGGTATCAGAGCTAGTCTAGCATCAAAGCCTAAAAATCGCTAGCAAAGATCAAGAAATGGCCAATGAAAGATTCCAATGTCGCAAACCTTACTTTGACGGAGCAAACTACGCTCATTGGATGTTCCAAATGGAGACATATCTCTATAGTGAGGGAATAGAAGTTTGGGATAGCGTTCGGAAAGAGTGGACACTACCAACCAGAAGATGAGTTGATGGTGAAGAAGAAATCCTTTCAAGAGATGATTGGATAGAGCCTCAACATAGAGCAAACTTCAAAAACAAAAAGGCAATGACAATTCTCGCAAGCTCACTATCCATTGAAGAATGTGGCAGAATCCAACACTGTCCTACCGCATATAGTATGTGGAAAACATTGGAGAATTATCATGAAGGAACAAAGCAAGTTAAATCAAAGAAGATTCAACTTCTCACTTCAGAATACAAACTCTTCAAGATGAAATCTAATGAATCCATCATCGATATGATGAACCATCTTCTAGCCATGATAAACAGCATGAGAAAGCTTGGAAAACACTTGACCTTGGAATATGTAAACAACAAAATTCTGAGAAGCCTTCCTCTCAAAGATTATGGTTAAAGAGTTACTAGCATAGAAGAAACCAACGAAGACATGAGCATCATGAATACCAATGTGCTTATTGGAAAACTTCTAACACATGAAATGGTAGTAAAGAGAGATGGAGAACTTGAAACTGAGCCAGAAAAAAAAAGCCTCTAGCACTAAGAGCCTCTACTTCAAAATCTCAAGAATAAGTTGAAGATGATGAAGAAAAAGTGATGATGCAAATAAGGATATTGCAATGCTCTCGATAAGACTGAAAAGAATAATTGAAAAGAGAATTGGCAACTCTCGAAACTTCAAACAAAGAAATCTCAAACACTCCTCAAATGACTCTCAAAGGAATAAAGAAAAGGTAAAATGTTATGAGTGTGGGAAGAAGGGACATATCAAACCAGAATGTCCAAGGCTCAAAAAACACAAGAAAATTTATGAAAAAGATAATGGGGAGAAAGGTCACAAAGCCACATGGGATGACAAAAGCTCTTTAAGTGAAAAAAATGATAATGAAAATGAAGAGGTCAACCTATGCTTCATGGCTTTAGAGGATCACGTCACGGATGAGGTAGGACCACTTTACTCATATTTATTCAATAATGATAGTAGTGATAATAATAATGATAGTGAAGATGATGATGAGCAAAGTCTAATAGAAGTATTGAACCTAGAATTATAAAAATATAGATGTAAATTCAATACTTATAAAAATAACATTTCAAGTTTGAAAAACAAAATGGAAGTTTTAGAAAAGGAAAATCTTGAGCTTAAATCTTCTAATGAATCTCTTCAAAAATCATTAGATGAGTACTCTTCTAGACCCTTAACTAAATCCTTGTTTAAAGAGAACAATGTTTTGAAAAATGAAGTTGAGGAACTTAGAAACTCCATTTCAAGATTTCATAAACGCAAGGAGAGTTTAGATACTCTCATAGTGTCTCAAATACCATCTTTAATAAGACATGGCCTAGGATTTAAGGGAACATCATCTTCATCTCACAAGACCACATTTGTTAAGTCAAGTACACCTCATATCTCTACATTAGAAGTAATAGTCCCAAGGGCTAAGTGCACAACACACACTAAACCCTCTATTTATAAGAAGAATGGTCAAGGGTCAATTAGCCTAAGAGGGAAACCTCAAAAGGCCAATCATGCTTTTATGTACAAGAGGCATGCACCTAGGAAAGCATCAATTCATCATGCATATGTATGTCATTGCTCGCAAACTCCATCCAATAGGACAATGAGACCAAAAAGCATGGTAAAACCGAAAAACATGTTTAGAGCTAAACAATGCAATTATTGTATGAAATTTCATCATATCAATAAACATTGTTGGATAAGGAAGGCTCATTGGGAAACTTCATGTGCTAACCCCCAAGGACCCAAGTTCATTTGGGTACCTAAAAACAATACTTAAATAGTGATTTTATAGGTATGCCTCAAGTCCACTATAAAAGAAAATGCTTGGCTTATGGGTAGTAGATGCTCAAGGCATATGACCAGAACAAAGAACTATTCAATGATATTAAAAGTATTGATGGAGGTAAGGTAACATTTGGAAATAATGCTAAGGGTAAGGTAATTGGCATTGGCTCCATTGGTATTAATAATACTACTTTCATTAAAGATGTTTTACTTGTTGATGGTTTGAAACATAACTTGTTAAGTGTAAGTCAATTATGTGATAAGGGAAACCAAGTTATCTTTACCTCAAATGAATGTCTTCTAACCTCTTTTAATGGCCAAGAGATATTCAAAAGAAGTAGAGATGTCAATACCTACATAATAGACTTACACAAAATATCTAACCTTTCATCTGAGTGTCTTATTACTACTAGTGATGAATCTTGTATGTGGCATAGAAGGCTTGGTCATGCAAGCATAGATTTAATTCAAAGCCTTAGCAAAGGTGAGCTAGTAAGTGGACTACCAAAAGTCAAATTTGAAAAAGATAAGACATGTGAACCTTGCCAAAGAGGAAAACTACACAAGTCCTCCTTCAAATCCAAAAATATTGTAAGCACCTTGAAGCCTCTAGAAGTTTTGCATTTAGATCTTTTTGGATCTACTAGAGTTGCAAGCTTAGGAGGTAAATACTATGAGTTTGTCATCGTCGATGATTACTCTAGATTCACTTGGTTAATTTTCTTAACTCAAAAGAGTGATGCTTTTGAATCTTTTAAAAACTTTACTAAGAGAGTTAAAAACGAAAAGGGATATTGTATTTCAAAAATAAGAGTGATCATGGCAAAGAATTTGAAAATGAAAACTTTGAAATTTTTTTTGTCTAGAACATGGTATTTCACGAAAATTTGCATCTCCTAGGACGTCTCAACAAAATGGGGTGGTCAAAAGGAAAAACTGAACTTTAATTGAAATTGCTTGAACAATACTCAATGCGTATGGGTTACCAACATACTTTTGGGCCGAAGCCACTAATACTCTTTGTTATATTTTAAATCGAGTTTTCAAAAGACCACTCTTAAGCAAAACTTCTTTTGAGTTATGGAATGGAAGAAAGCCCATGATATCATACTTTAGAGTATTTGGATGCAAGTGTTTCATATTAAATACCAAGGACAACCCTGGAAAATTTGCCTCTAAATCTGATGAGGGTATCATTCACCACTAGCAAAGCGTATAGAGTCTTTAATAAATGGTCATTAGTTGTTGAAGAAGCTATGCATGTTATTTTTGATGAATCTAGTAAGCTTGATCTTGTGAAAGGTAGTGTTCTTGATGATATTGTAGGTACAATGGAAAAGCTTGATCCTAAAAATGAAAAAGGTGATAATGATCAAGAAAACTCACATCAAGATGACTATCTACCTCAAGCTTAAGAGGAAGACAAGCAAGAGCTCCTAAAGGAATGGAAAATGACAAAAGATCACTCCAAGGAACAAAACATTGGTGATCCTACTAAGGGAGTAAGTACTAGATCTCATCTCAAACCTTTAGATTCCAATATTGCTTTTGTCTCTCAAATTGAGCCTAAAAATATTGATGAGGCTCTTAGTGATGAAAGTTGGGTGATTGCTATGTAAGAGGAACTCAACCAATTTGAGAGAAGTAAGGTATGGACCTTAGCTTCTAAACCCAAAGAGCATCAAATCATTGGAAGTAAATGGGTATTTAGAAATAAACTAGATGAACAAGGTTCAGTAACTAGGAATAAGGCTAGGTTAGTTGCAAAGGGTTATAATCAAGAAGAAGGAATATATTATGATGAGACATATGCTCTGGTAGCTAGATTAGAAGCCATAAGAATTCTTTTAGCATATGCATGTCATATGAATTTTAAACTCTTTCAAATGGATGTCAAAAGTGCTTTCTTAAATGGTTTTATAGAAGAAGAAGTTTATGTAGAACAACCACCCGGTTTTGAAAACTATAATTTGTCTGATCATATATTTAAACTTTCAAAAGCTTTGTATGGTTTGAAACAAGGTCCAAGAGCTTTGTATGAAAGAATAAGTTCTTTTCTTTTAGAAAATAATTTTCAAAGGGAAATGTTGACACTACTTTATTTATTTAAAAGCATAAGCATGATATTCTAATTGTTCAAATTTATATTGATGAAATCATATTTGGGTCTACTAATGAATTGCTTTGCCAAGAATTTGCTAAGTGTATGACTAGGGAATTTTAAATGAGAATGATGGGTGAGCTTAAGTTCTTCCTTGGTCTACAAATAAAACAAAGCAATGAGGGTATATTCATCAACCAATCCAAATATGCCAAAGACTTAATCAAAAAATTTGGAATGGAAGAATGCAAAAATGCCAAGACTCCAATGAGCACATCAACAAAATTGGACAAAGACGAAAAATGTAAGAGCATTAATGAAAAGCTCTATAGAGGCATGATCAGATCACTCTTATATCTTACTGCCTCTAGGCCCAATATAATGTATAGTGTATGCTTATGTGCTCAATTTCAATCGTGTCCTAAATAATCACATTTGAATGATGTGAAAAGAATATTAAAATATTTACATGGCACATTGCATATAGGCTTATGGTATCCTAGAAATTCATCCTTTCATATCATAGGATATTCAGATGCAGATTATGTTGGAAGTTTCATGGATAGAAATAGTACTTCAGGCACTTGTCACTTTATTGGTGAATGCTTAGTTTCTTGGTTTAGCAAGAAACAAGTTTCAGTTGCTCTTTCTACCGCAAAAGTGGAATATGTGGTTGCAAGATGTTATTGTACTCAAATCCTATGGATGACACAACAACTTAAGGATTATGGTCGTAGTTTGGACCATATACCTATCAGATGTAACAATACAAGTGCCATAAACCTATCTAAGAATCCCATTCAACACTCTAGAAGTAAGCATATTGACATAAGACATCATTTTCTTAGAGATCATGTTCAATATGGAGATTTTGTATTAGAATTTATCAATACAAACAATCAATTGACAGATATATTTACCAAGTCTCTTAATAAAGAAAGATTTAACTTCATAAGAAGACAGCTTGGTATGCTTAATGGATTAACTCTATTTTGAGCACGATTATCAAAATTGTCAAACCTTGAATGTTAATTTCCTTCATATGTTATTTTTTTTATTATCTAATCTTTTAAGGTATGAAGTGGTTAACATGATAGAAACATCTTAGAAATCTTTGAGTCTTATTTTAGACTTAGTTTTATTTATTGAAGATTTAAGGCAATTCACGCCCGTGACATATATTCACGGTCGTGATCATAATCGCTAAAAGCTCCAGTAGCTTTCACACCTTGCTTCACAACATAATTCACGGCTGTAGGTAGTGAAGACTATGCATCACGCCCTTAACACTTTTCTTTCACTCCCGTGAAACTTTTCATTCATGCTCGTGACACTTTTTCACGACCGTGAATATAAACATCAAATAATTAAGAACCATTCACGCTTTGTTTCATACATTGCCTCACGATCACAAGTAGTGAAGATTGCACTTTATGACCATGACTCATTTTGTCACTACCGTGAAATTCATAAGTAACTCCCGTGACTATTTAATGTCACGACCGTGAATCGATTCATATCCTTCATCATGGCTAGAGTGCCTCTTCAACAAACTGTGACCACAATATTTCATGCCTGTGATTTACTATTCACGATCATGACTATATCGACTATAAAACAGATTTCTGTCGTTATCTCTAATTTCCAACTCTACAAATTCTCTCATTTATCACCCTCATTCAATATTTCTCACAGATTATGGCCCCCTTATATCCTTTTCCATCTATAAAATCCTTCAAAACTCTTTGTTTTTTAAAGAATCACAACAACATAAGGTTCTTCTTAAAATCCTTGATCAGAAAATCCCTTTCCAAAATCCTTAATCTGAGATTATCAATGCAACCCAACTTATCAAAAGGCACGAGGAGGAAATCCCATGCTCTGAAATGCCACATGGACTACCTTCTCAACATTATTCCGAAGCATTGTCATCCGGGATATGCAGTTCTTAAGAAAAACCCCTACTTTCTTCTCGTTCCTTCGAATGGAATGCTATCAAGACTCTTAGACTTGAGACAAGCATGACAGAACAATTACCAGTTTTTCATCTCAAGGATTTTGTGGATATTCATTAGCCAACACTAAAGGAACCAACTATCGAGTTCCTTAGCACTTTGTAAGTTTCTCCCACCGGAACAATCAAATTCCAACTTTGTAAACATCCAAACACTCTCACAATAGCGGAGTTTGGGATTATCTTCAAACTTCCCTCAAATGGTATCCTCAATGAGAGTGAGGTGAAATTCTATGCCAATCTGGCATGGACTCATTTTGGGTTAGATTGTAGCTGGGATGTGAAGAAGACTAAGTGCACCCATCTTCGTTCTTCTGTGCATAAATATTTACATGGGTTTCTTACTTATAGTATATTTGCAAGAGGCGATAGAAACGGTGCAATCCAAAAATTAGAGCTTTTCCTTTTGGAGATGGCACGAAGAGGTCTAACTGTGACCCTGTCTCAATGATTTGCAAATCATCTTCTCTCAATTGCAACAAAGCCATCAGGAGATATCTTGATTGGTGGGTATATGACTCAACTTACAATTGAACTCGGCTATCTAAAACTCGTTGAGCACAATTTCAACCTCATTCCAGTACATTCTTGAGACCGGCTAGATGTCAAGTCTTTTATAAAGATAGGAGCAGCTATTTGAATAATCTACGAGAATAATGTTTATTACCACTTCAGCACTCCAACTGGTGAAATTGATTGGGAAGACCAGGATTTAGATGAATTCAAAGCTGGCCTCCAAGGCATCCAGCAAAGAAAATGAGCCCAAGTCAAGATAGCGATCCCATAGGTTGAGAAAGAGGTTGGTCAATCCTCAGCCTATACACTTAGCTTGGCACAATAGGTGGCTAATCTTTTAGCACCTCGCTTTGACCTATTGCAGGCTTCCATTGATGAAAAGTTGGAAAACCTCAAAGATTTCATAGAATCTCATATGGATAGCCTCAAGGCGGAAGTAACATGCCTTAGAGATGATTTGTCAGGATCAAAGTCTAGTTAGAGTACTAGCTTTTTCATTTTTTTACTAGTTTCTATCATTATAATTACTTCCTCTATTTTGATTTATTATAATTACATCATTATCATTTTATGGTTTATTTTTGTTGATGACAAAAGGGGGAGAACCTAGCAATATATGAATGCAAATGTGTTGTATACTTAACTAGTTAAGCAAACAAGTTAACATACTTAGAATATACCTCACATATAGTTTGCATATACTTAACTAGTTAAGCAAACAAGTTAACATACTTAGAATATAACTCACATATACTTTGCATATACTTAACAAGTTAAGCAAACAATTTGATATACTTTGAATATACTTTGCATATACCTAACTAGTAAGCAAAGATCTATTCTATACATCGTTCAATTCTTGCACTCTATTATTTTTTGTCTTAAGTATCTTTTGAGGGGGAGACTTCTCAAAATCACATATTGCTAGATTATTTGTTACCATCAAAAAGGGGGAGATTGTTAAACCTTGAGGACCTTGAAGAGTATTTCCATCATTTTGATGCTAACAAATAAAACAGCAATAATGTATTTAACAATGCTTGTGTTCTAAGTTTGTTGAACAGGATATATCTTGAATAAAATATGATGCAAGAATGAAATACCACATTTGAAGGTCAAAATAAGAAGAAATAGCATGTTTACGCCCGTGGCTGATTATGTCACACCCGTGATATAGTTTAGCGTCAAATCTCCAATATTTAAAGTTCACAGTCATGAAGGATCATACCAATCGTGAATTATCAAATTAGTCACGAGCGTGAAAGATAGTCATGCCCATGAGATAACATGTCAAATTCTTCAAGAGAGCTTCATAGCCAAAGTCCCCACTTGGACCACGGCTTGGAAGAATATTCACGCCCGTGAAAGTATAAAGTCACGCCCGTGATCAAATACTTCAAATTCTTCCAGAGAGCTTTACGGCCATAGTCACCACTTAGACCATGACTTGGAAGAACACTCACGACCGTGACACATATAGTCACGCACATGAATGAAGATAGAGAAACATGTCAGGTGCGAAGTTAAGATTGGTTCAACGACTATTTTAGCATTAAATGCACCAAAACGACTATAATTCGCTGAGAAAGTATAAATGCAAGTCATTTATTAATCCTGAAAGAAGAACAACAATTACTTTGAATCTTTAATTTTGTTGTAGCCACTGTGCATTAATTATTTTTCGACAAAACCTTTATTCTTTGCGAAAACCTAATTGCTCATAATTTCTAAACATTATAGGTTGGTGAGTATTTTCATTGTAATCTATTACTCAAGTGAGTTTGTATATAATGGGTTAATATTGAAACACTTGTAAAGGTTAATTGTGTGAGACATAAAATACAAGGAATTGGTTTATCGTGTGAGTCATTAAAACACAAGGGAATTTCTGGGTTAGGTGTTAGCCATTGAGAGAAACATCATAGTTAGGAGTGAGCTTGTAAAACTCCATTGTAACACTTAGTGTGTTAGTAAAACTCCCAATTGAGATTGGGAAGAGGAGTAAGGTTTGTTAATACCCAAACCTCTATAAATCTCGTGTGTGATATATCTTCATCCCTACTCTATTTAATTTTATTCCGTAATTAAAGTCAAGAAATTTTCATTTAATATCCAATTTAACCCCCCTTCTTGGTTCATTGTCTGGGCAACAACTCCCCTAACTAATTACTAAAGAATTGCACTTCATTTACCATATTCACTTTAAGCTTCCTAAAACCATGAAACTACTACAAGATATATTTCTTGAAGTTCATTATTTAACATACAAAAATTTTACCACATTCACCCACACTTCCAATCTATTCAGCTTCCTAATATGCAATATCCAAAACACAATTATATATTATCATCTCTATCATGTTATTTTGAAATTCATATGCAACAATTCATTTTCAATGCATTACAATCAACAACTTATGTGTCAAAGATGTATATCATGGAATTTATGGTGAAATATAGATTATTGCCTTAAACTATGCACTAACATTTCTTTTTGTTTCACTTCTCTTTCTATGATTCATTTTCTTTACCTTTGCTCCTTTGAGTTTGTTTGTCAATTTAAGTTCCTAAAATATCATAAAACAATCATCAAAACTTAGCTCTCTAAACCCTATCTTCTCTGTCTCCTCAACCACAAACTCTAAATGAGTTCAAAACTATATTTTTCTTTGGAAAGAATTGTAAAAGAGAAGAACTTCTTACCTTTAGTCTTTTCTCCCTTTGGTGTACTCTTTGGAGATTTCTCTCTCCTCTTCCCTTACTCTTCTTCCTTCCTTCTTCCCATCCTTAGCTTATCTAAACCTTCCTATTCATAAAAATGCCTTCAACTTTTCTTTTCCTCTCTTTTCTCTCTCTTTCTAGAACTAACCTTTGGCAATGAAGGTTTAGGGGCTTGCATGGGAATGGTTTAAGAATGCAGAAAATATGAGTAAAATGAGATAAGGAAGAAGAGGAAATAACCAAAATTCAACCATGGTTCCCACTATATGACCCAAAATCTTGATATTAAACTTAATTAACACATTAATTCCTATTTCCTTAAGGGTTGTCAGCCATCTCATATTTTAATTTTCCAAAAACTATTTTTAAATGTTAAATACTTCATTTAGTCCTCTAATTTTTAATAATTTGCAAAATGGTCCCAAAACTTCTCAAAATTTTCATTCAAGTCCTTTACCAAAATTTAACCTCTTTACACTTCTAATATGCTTCATTTAACGTTTTTCATAATGATTGATCATTATTTTGATTAATTCCAATTAAAAATCCGAATTTAGATTTTGGTCAGTCCGACGCGTCAATTTAAAGACACATGCGACTCGAAGCCTAAATTAATGGATATGACATGTTGGGTCCATTATGCCATTGAAATCAACTTCACCTTGTTTTCTTAGCTTATCATAGCATCTTTCCCTATATATTTTAAGCCCTCGAACTTCCTGTTATGGGTTTTCCCATGATACTTCTGCATGTAATGAATGTAATGCATGTGCTGGAGCCCTAGATCATGGTGTTGGTTAATCTCTCTGCAAATGAGGTGATGCCTCATAAGAATGCATTTCCGTCGACATCTCCCTTCTTGGTGAATCATGTCTTATGGTGGCTCTAAAACACATGGAATTGTGTTACTACATAATATTCAACACATATGTTGATATGTTATCATGCTCTTATGCATATGTATATTCCCATGGAACCTATCCTCACTCTGATACCAAAATTTATACATTTAAACATAATTTATCCCTGTGTCAAATAATCACACATGACATACTAGTAAGGCATAAGATCATATTAATATTGAAAGTAATTGTTTTTTTATCACGTCCTTTAACATCATTCAATGAATCTGTAAGTCAACATTAAGACTTTCATCGTAACATAATATATCACATATATTAAAACTTGACTTTACACCTAAAGATTTACGAGTTGCATCCATTTACACATTTTAGAATCAACCTTGAGTCATTATAGATGTACAAACATATAAATCCAAAATGTAGGAGACATGATTTCATGTTCATGTGGAATGTAAGGAAAGACAGTGGTGAGAATCAACCAGTGATATTTTTTCTATGTCTTCTATATGTTAATAAAGAATGAACTACCACTTTTCTTTACTTGAAAAATGATACAAATTGATGAGTTACATCTTAGTGAGAGTAATCATCAAACAAGCTTTAGAGTACCAAGCAACTCATAGTAACAAATCACAAATATACATAATTCATACTCTGTATTCCATTTAATTTACTAATATCATATAGATACAAGAAAAATTAAAGCATTTTATCACTATTTTTTTTATCTATGCTCATTCATCGCTCTTTCATTTTGTTGTGACCAAGCTAAACAAATATTGCCGCAGGTTTCCATGTGAGCATCTATCGTGAGGACAATTGTATTTGCTAGCTAGCTTGATCATTTGTTCCATTTGCATATTTGTTAGGTCATAAGCCTTTTCTTTTGCCTTACAAGGTCAATTAACTAGTCACAACACTTTTTTATGTCTTTATGCACATGCATTTGTAACTAAAAATTCATCAACCATTAAATGCCACACATATATCTTACATATACCATATATATACCACATATATACTATATATGCCACACATATACCTCATATATACTATACATATACCACATATGCCATGAATTGTCCATCATCTCATTACCAAGGTCAAATCATGAGAATCATATAAATCACATAATCATAAGTCATTTCACATTTCACATAGCAAGCAATGTCTATGTCCATTAAAGAAATTATTTGATAATTAAACTCATATTTTTCCTTTGATTCTGACCCTTAACTTATTATCTATCCCTTCCTTGTGGGTTTATTGTGAGGCTAATATGGAAATATATTTGATTAATTCATGATTAGAGAAACTTAATGTGGATTAAACAAATTAATATGCATAGTTCATATCAATAGTTAGTGTTTTTTCTATGAGGCAGTGTGACCTTATATGACTGATTAGCCTATAAATTTCTCTACACTTGTCCAATTTGTCTGATTCTTATTTATAATTAAATTTAATATATAAATATATAATATATTAAAATTTTAGAGCAATTGGAGTATTGTACAATATTTGGTGAGATAGTTAAGTTTCTCATTTCTACAATTGAATTATTGTACAATTGGAGTATTATAATTAAGTTTCTCATTTCTAATTATGTTCTTTTTCTACCCTTAGATAGTTTTAGGATACCAATTTTAGTTCTTCATATCTTAGAATATGCAAGTCACATTATATTGAAAATTTATAGGCATTTATATATTTTAAACTGAAACATTTTTTATGTTCATAACTTTTATCAATTCTATCTCTAAGATCCTCAAATTATAAAAAATGTGTCACTCGTCCAGAACAGAGTTGACTTCTAGACCAGTCTGATTTGTGATGGCCATATCTCTCACTATACATAACATATTAAAGTGACATTTTAACAAAACTTTAGCTAAGACATAAATATTTATATTTTGATAAATTATAAATTCTATATATAAAGTGATGCGGAACTCCAAAGACCGTGCCTTGAAACCCCTCAACAAGACATGGTAAACAAACCTTAAGCTATGGTGATCATAGATTGAATCTGACCCAAAGCTAACCAATGTAGCAAAAAACCAAGATTATATGGTTTATTAAGAATAGCCAAGCCACAAGCAATATCACTTGATAAGTAACTAATTCCTAAAAGTAATAAAGAGATGCAAATCTGCCTCACTTTAAATAAAACTCTCAAATTCGTTTTTATTCATTGATGTCTTGTAAAAGAAGCCTAGATGAGTATTTATAGCCCTAAGTCTTTGAATCCTTTATGGTAAAGGATAACTAAATCCTATTCTAACTCAACTCCTAAAAGTACAGTTATAATCTAACTCATATTCTAAAAAGGTAGAGTCCTACTTGAATTAGGATACTAATTAAATCCTTTTAAAATAAGACAAGTGCATTGGGCTTTATTTATTTGGCCCACATGTCTATCACTAATTAAAGCCTAAGGTAATATAAATTAGGCAGCCCACATTATAATTAAGCCCAATTACAAGTTAAGCCCAAATCCCATAAGTAAGCACATGTGTGGCACATGACTCCTAGCACATGATTTGCATATGACTTGCACATGACTTGTAATCTTTAATTTTATGGACTTTGCCTTGTTTATCCCATTGGCCTAGTCCATACAAGATGGTTCTTCACACACCCCAAGATAAGTAATGGGCCTTGGGTCTTCAATCAAGTCCATCTCCTTTGTCATGCATGCATCTTTTGTGATATCCTTAGTGACCAAGCTTTGAACATAGCCTTGCATTGTGTGCCTTAGTTTGTTAGCCCTTGATCTTGTGAACGCACCACTTGGCATGACTAGTGCATCATTCTCCTTTTGTGAAGATTGACTTATATGTCCTTGATCTACATCATAAAGATCACAAAATAATTAAATAATTTGTTGGACCTGCATAAGGTACTAAGCAGGCAGCTCAGACTATGGAATAGTCATAGTTCCTTACAGCATAACTCAAAATCTATGACACATATGAATCTAAAATTTGGTATAAATCTATATAATATAAGTATCTACAAATTTCATGCTTTGATATGTTTCAATTATGGGCTCTATCATATTCAAAATAAGTAAACACAGTAGATGACTCAATCAGGGTTCACACTCGAACTAGTATCACTTAGATGCTAATATCTTTTCATATACACTAAATATTGCAAAAATGTTTATATAGATATAAACTAAGATATAAAGATATAACTTTTATGTTTGAAACTTCTTCAAACTCATCCTTTAAAACTATAAAAATTGAGCCCTAATATTCTACCATGAAAACAGAATTCAAAGGATTTGATGTAGATGTTTGCACATAATAGGCTACTACCTATCAACCCTCAATTCAATATTTATTACAAATGAAAGGAATAAACAACTCAACTTGTGGCTGGAACTTCTAAAAAGGGAAATTGAAGAAATGAGGAAAATAGGAAGGAGAAGAGAGAGAAAAAGAATTGTAGAGATGGAATAAGGATAAGGTTTGCCGCATCATTCTTGCCCCTTCTTTTCTTTTCTTTTCTTTTCTTTTCTTTTCTTTTTGTTATTATTATTATTATTATTATTATTATTATTATTATTATTATTATTATTATTATTATATCTATACATTTATCTAATTCCACTAATCAATACAAAATGCAATTTAATTAAATTAATTATGTCATATTTCTATTATTTGGATCTAGTCATTTTACTCACTTTAATTTTTAATTTCATATCATTCTCAACTAAATTTATAAAATAGATATGTACAACTCAAAGCAGTTGCAAAATACTTAGACACATAGCTAGTGTGTATCATGAACTTGTCCCTATGAGAATATATATGAAATGCACATTTTCAAGTGAAGTATATGCAAGTTGTATATGTCCAAATAAGGCATACGTAGAAATGCATATGGGAAAAGTTGAAGGTGTTACATATCTTGTTTAAACTTCCACACATTATATCCCACATTATCATCATAATTATGTACATATATATGCTCACACAAGTTGTTATCATTTTAGCATGCACCAAACTTCTATATTCATATCGTATATCATAATCATCTTGTATCATATTTTTTTTTGTAATAGATCATTCATGCACATAGTGTATGGTTCATATCATCTATATCCATGTCATGTCTTAACATCATAGGTTATAGAATTATGATTTCATATCACATTTTGTTTATTAACATAAGTTGTGTATAATTCTCATCATCTTAAGCATTTAGACTTTCGTAGCATGTGCCATCATCCAATTTCTATAAAATTCACTCACACACATACACATATATATATATATAAAAGCAGAAATGTTCATGTCATTATAATATCACTTTCATGTTATGACATAAGCTATCGTAATTTTTATACATGCTTGTGATAGATGGAATATGCTTACGTCACACTTATAATATAGGGTCTAGATGTTAATATGGTTATGAAGTTGTTAATTAATGAGTGTATGGGTTTAAGGGTTTATGCTTTTGAGAGGAAAAAAAATGAAAATGAGGCTATAGGTGATTCACACTAGTAAAGTACTAGTCACGACTGTAAATCGAATGATTCATGTCTGTGAAGTATTTAGTCACGGTTATAAATAATGGGACGAAACGAGACATAAAATATAGCATGTGATTCATGCCCTTTCAACAAACAAATAATTCAAGATCAAGTTTTTTTTTTTCATTTAGGAAACAACATCATTACCTTCTAATCTCAGTTCTTCCCGTTCTCCAATTTCTATAGAAAAATTAAAAAAACAATCACTTGAATTTCAAACATTGTAGAGGAAAAGAAACAATCTCTAGCCAAAGGAACTTGAGATGAGAAGCTTCTCCATTTGAAAAAAGAGCAGAAGAAATATGAAATTCATACGAGAAGAAAAATTGCAAGAACATGGTGAAAGACAAGAAAATCGCACAAAATGAACATCATAAAGTTGCTATGCTAACAAAATCCCCGCAAGAACAAGCGAAAGATGCAGAAAAAAATGCCACAAGAATCTCAAAATAAAAAACTAAAGAAATTAATCAAAGGATACCTAAAAGAAGAAATTTGCCTAAGATTATTGTAAGTTCATACCCTTAAAAGATAGAGACCAAGTGGTGAGAAATGTGCCTAAGATAGAGAGCATAAGTGACTGGATTATTATATATAATAGAATTTGTCAAGAAATGTTAATAAGTCCATGTGATTATCAAGTTATCATTAATTAAAAACTTTGTATTTTAACTTAATTATAAGATTTTGATAAGAAAAGTCGTGCCTTCCAAACAATCTTCTACTTATTTATCGTAATGTCATATGTTGTTATACATGTGATTCTCAAAAGTTTTCCCCGAGCATAACTAAACTTGGAATCTGTTTTAACTAAAATAATTAGTTGTTCATCTTGTATGATTCAGCATCAACTAAACCATTAAGTTTCTATTTCATTCTCACTTCAACCAAACACATATCCAACATTTTAAAGAAATGTTTTTGCTCATAGTGAACCCAATAGAGGAGCTTTCTCTCCATCCAGTCCAATACTCCAATCTCTATACTTATCACTCTAGATGCCCAAATTCCAAAACCTCAAAACCCGTACCCATATTCTTTATAGTTGCCTTGATTAGAATGGATGAGAGCACAATGAACAACAATGAAAAATTGAATTAGCTACAGATTGATGATGCATACATCATGAAACAAAAATGATTATAAAATTTAGTCTATCTTTATCAATCAATGTATATAAAATGCATCAATAAATTAAAAAAAAAAACAAAAGCAGAATATATGAATAGCGAGTATATAAAGAAAATAAAATCAACAGAGAATGCATGGGAGCACAAATCTAGTATTCATGAATGTGTTTACTATGTTAGAAACACGAGCTTAAAATTTAGTAAAAAATGTGGTTGCCACTCAATGTAGCCCACTAGGGATCCACTAACCAAACACTTACAAAAAATTTGTTGCTTTATAGTTTCAATATTACAAATAATAAGACAAATCATATATAGGAAAAAGAAAAGAAAAAAAAAAGAAAAAAAAAGGAAAAGAAACATACATATTCATGTTGAAGCTAAATAGATTAATTCCTACAATACACTTAGCACTCCTCTAATGGTATAACTGGACCAATCATCACAGTAACATAAGAATAAGAATATACTGAACCACTCAAACAAGTAATACTTAAAAACTGAATTGGATCACCAACCTTAAATGGTCTCATTTATGCCCTCTAAAATACAAGTAAATTTTCTGCACAAAAGGTTGCATACAACAAACCAAAGTCAGAACAGAGTTTCTACAACAAAATAATATGCATTTAAATTGTGTTGCATAGGATTAGCTGTCATAACACCATGACATTTTGATAATATATGGAATGAATAAAGTTGAAACTATTTGAATCAATCACTTATAATATTCACAATTAAATTGAATTTAATAGCATTAATTATAAAACTTTATTTCAGTGGATGTTCATGTATCTCATCTAACCTGAAGAACCCACAAGCTAAGAAGAAACTTTAAGCAAAACAAGCCAAACCCCACCAAGTAGAAAATCCGCATCACAACCAAAATACCGTTAATTGGATTTAAACTTTCAATAAATTTTTAGAGGACAAAAAGAAGGAAAACAAGTTAAAAATATGACACTAAGCATCTCCATGAATTGAAAATTTTTAAACTATGTTATTTTAATAAATTGTACATTTTATATTAACGAATCACAATATCAAAACATTCGAACTTCCAATTTAAAAATGTTTAATTTATAATGACCAATCACAATCAACCATAAATGTGTCAAATTAATTCATGGATATTGAAAATAATATAAACAACATGAGACATTGGTCATGAAAAAAGAATTTTCTAATATTTTGAATACTTAATACTAATTAATGTCAGAAGATGCTCCTAAATTTTTAATCATTCAGAAATTTATTTCCTCGTAAAGAAGTTTACACTTCTTTAGTTTATTCTCAGTTTTGTCAAATTTTAATATTCTAAACATTTACGCATTCTAGGAATTAATTTCCTGGTAAGAAGTTTTTCCTTATATTTTTTAGTACATCACTGAGTAAAATTGTAACAAATATTGCAAACCAAGGGTGAGAATAAAAGCATTAGAACAAAAACCACAAAATAAAAATGCAGAGACACAATAATAAATAGGAATACACCAAAATTATTCAAGCATTTTACCCATAAAAAGTTTTAAAAATTAATAAATTACAAATACCTAAGTACCTTTTTTTCAGCGAATAGAACAAAATTAACACTCACACATTAAATACAAATGAAGTAATAACAGCTCAATGCTTTCTTAAACTACAAATCAGGAAGAAGAAAAAAAGGAAAAAAAAAAGCTCTGTTTAACTTCAAACAAGCAATTAGTTTGCTTATTAACTTTTCATATACATCATATTTCATTTCCCTTGTAATTTACTTAATGCATTAAACTGAATATTACTTGAGAGAATTTTTGGCAGTAGAAAGTTGCTTGTTGAGCGTTCACAGTGTGCTTTTAAAGCTTCGGACGGAGTCAATTTACTAGAACTGAACTCAATTCTATACTACAAACACTTTTTGATCCTCTTAGATGAATTAGGAGAGAGTATTTTTCAAAGAATTTTTTTTTGAGTTGTAGAGGGAGAAAAGAAGTTATTTTTTTAACATTTTTCTAAATTATGATCATTAATAGGAGCCGTTATTTTATCAAAATAAAATTTCCCTTTTCTATACTTGAATATATAGGTTTGGACAAGGTCAAACCCACATAGGCAGTCCAGTCCCATAAAAACCTAACATCTCCCACATGCCCATAGTAGGCTTGTCTCATCCGAAAAACCTTATCTTAAATCTCAAAACTTAAACAAATAATCCTTCCTACATGCGAATGGACTGTACGACCTAAAATACACAAATTGTGGGAACTCCAATATACAAAACTAACCATAGGCCATATAGGAGACATTATACTAAAAATGTAATTAGTTATGATAATGTACTTATTTACCCCAAGTATCTTTCTCAATACACTTGAATGAGTATCATTCAATCCCTCAAGAATTCATACTCATATCATTCTTACAATTACTAGTATTCTAAGTTACTTCAAACTTCATCAAGCAAAATAACTCCAGCTAGTAAATACAAGCAATGAGTGCATAAGCCAAAATACTCTTTCTTTCACCCTTACATTAATTAAATTTGAATTAACTCGCTTTTCTAAGAGTATTCCATTAACTCGAATCATCTCATGACTATAGGATACATCCTAAGATAGCTAACATTAATTCATCACACTATGATATAGTCAAAAGTCAAAAAGGGTAAAAATGTTTGAAATCCATTTCTAGGATTTCTAGGACTCATATAGCGAAGAAGCAGGGATCCATTCTTTCGCTCCCTAATAGGTCGTATAGCACATGTAATATGAAATACAAGCTATGGTGGAGCAACTCTTTTCTTATGAAAGATAAAAAAAAATGTATATCTCACTCTTAATTTAAAATTAATTAACATCATATGAGTTTTTGTCTTATCGCTCTAAAAGTGCCAAACTTTTAAACTTTTATTTACATATTTAACAATATTAAACAACGAGTTTCACACTTAGCTTCTTAAATAAACACATGAATGGTGGAGAAGTCACTCATGTTGATTCTTATAAAATATGAAGAATCTCATTTTGATCCTTATCAAGGCAACCTTATATATATAAAAAAAATGACCAAGACCACTCCCATTATGTCTTAGTCATTCACTTAATATCTTTGCATTCATGGTCTCATCTCCACTCGCTCCATAGCACTAAAGGTGATTACTCATATGAGTGAGTTAATCTAAGTCTATCAACATACTTCATCGAATTGTGCTAACTGGTATTTACAACATATTCATATAATGAAAGAAAAAAAATTAAATAATTAATTCGAAATAAATTATGTAAATCATCATTAGTAAAAATCAAATGGTCTGTCACAAAATTAGAACATTTAATATACATGCAATGTTCTTCCTCCATCATCGTAAAACCATCTTTTAATCTTAAATTGATCTTTTAAGCTTGCAAACTTTACACCCTTGACCTTTAAATTCAAAACCTAAAGGTTGATCCATATGAATATCTTCATCTAGTTCTCCATTTAGAAAAGCAGTCTTTAATGTCCATTTGATATAACTCTAAGTCCATTTGAGCTATTATAGCTAGAATGAGGCGAATTGATACAAACCTTACCACATGTGAGAATGTCTCTTCATATTCAATTCCCTCTTATTATATGTAGCCTTTGCCTACTAATCGAGCTTTATATCTTTCAATTATTCCATTTGCCTTATGTTTAATTTTGAGAACCCACTTGTTCCCAATGGTTTTATGACCTGACAGTAAATCAATCAAATCCCAGACTTGATTAGATTTCATTGAATCCATTTTCCCTTCTATAGCTTTAATCCATTCCTTGGCTTTAGGAACAGAGAGAGCTTGTTATATTCTCTTAGGCTCTTCTTCATCTAGAGCAATCATAAAACTTCCCCCTCAATCTTAAATTAAAGACGAGAAATTTTGTCACAATTACTATGTCAAGGTCGAAATTGCTCAAGGTTTTACTCCACATGAATAAAATTTGTCATCCTTTCACTCCCACTTGCTTCAAGAGGAGCATGATATTCCATATTATCTTGCTCTATGTGAGTTAAATCAACTATTCTTGTGCTCCCACTAGTCTTAAGATCTTCTATTTCATAAATTTGGAAATCCTTATTTATCTCATCTCTTTCAGAAAAGTCCTCTTCTAAGAAAATGACATCTCATGACTGAATTTATGTTACTCTTCATTTGTATCTTCCCCTAAAAATACATATCCTTTGGATAATTCTGAGTATATTATAAAGATACACTTCTTCCCCTAAGTTTTTATATTCATGAGAAGTGTTTTGGTTGTACGGCATGCATTCCCATGGGCGCATATTGCTCAAGTTAGGTTTTTCACTTTTCCATAATTCATATGGGGTGGAAGGAACAAATTTTGATGTCACATGATTAAGAATGTAGGCAGTAATCATTAGTGCATCTCCCCAAAAAGAAATGGATTCATTAGCTTGCACAATTATTGACCTAACCTTATCCAATAGGGTTTTATTTCATCTTTCTTGTAACACCCCCTCACCCTAGCAGTTCATGCCTGAATGAGGGTGTGCTACGCTGACTTTATCGGTTAAAATTTCATTTTATTAAATTGTGTTTAACTGAAAATTTCTCATATATATATATATATATATTATTTGCTATTTGTTTACTTTGTAATATAAAAGAAATTATAATATAAAAGATAAAATACCTTTTTATATAGTAATATTTTCTTTACAAAACATACTGTTTATTTTACAAATACTACAAAATAAAATTTACAAGATAATACACAAAAGTTGTGTAACCCACGATGTATGCAACAGGCTGCTTTACTGGATTAGGTCACCGCTGGCTTTGTCTACTATTTTTTTTTTTATTCTTTACTAAATTTGTGTGAGAAAACTCCCACGCTAAGCTCTTGGCTTAGTGGTGCATATAGATAAGGCAATAAACTTTTTTTATGTTACATGCATTGTCATATAAACATTTATGATCAAATCATGCAAACATACATTTCATAATATTCTAGTATGCATAACATCAATTTATTGTATCTCATTTTGTTTAACATAATCAAATCATCATTCTCATGCAAATCATGGTATTCTAGCATGTATAGACATCAAATTATATTATGTTATCTCATACTTATTTATTTTATTACCACCTTATTGTATATCACTAAACCTTCTTTTTATCCATGCCACAATTCATAATTCCATTTTTATTATCCATGTCACAAATCATAATTTCCGTTTTACTTTCAATAATTCTTTTATGTCCCATAACTTCTTTATTTATGTTTTCATATATGCCCAGGACACCTATGAACCACTGAATAGGATAACGGAGTTGCCATCCAGGCAATATGATGTGCGCATATAAGTGCCAAACCCGGGCAATATGATGTGCGCATATAAGTACCAAACTCGGCGTAGATAACCGTACCAAACTCGGCATAGATAATCGTGTCAAACTCGGCGTAGATAACCGTACCAAACTCGGTGTAGATAATAATGCCATACCTGGCATAAAAAATAGTGCCAAACCCGGCGTAGATAATATTGCCAAACCCGGCATAGATAACATTGTCAAACCTGGCGTAGATAATCACACCATTAATGGATTTAATCATTTTCATCATACTCCCCCCCTATTTGGCATGCCAAACTATCCTAAGTTGGTTCTAGTTAGGTGTTTTAGGGCGTATACAATTTCATTAAAATTCATAACAATTAATTTAACACTTTTTATACATGTAATATCTCAAAATAATCACATAATCACTCAATTAAAATAATATTTACATAATATAACAAAATTCACATCATTTTACTCATTTCATTTCTCAATTCACATGCTGCCCTGTCACTGGCAGATTCTGTTC
Source organism: Triadica sebifera (assembly GCA_023653625.1). NCBI lineage: Eukaryota > Viridiplantae > Streptophyta > Magnoliopsida > Malpighiales > Euphorbiaceae > Triadica > Triadica sebifera. The sequence continues at coordinate 43,155,349 of CM042893.1, read as the reverse complement.
TCTGTTTTGGACCTTCATTTTGGTCCTGTTCCTTTCTGAATTTAGTTACATGATCTTCATACAAATTTAGATATGGATCTTAGCTTTAATATTCAACTTTAATCACTTAATTCTGAGTTCTGTATCAAAAGATATGATAATATTAACACTAATCGGTCACTGATAATTCTGCCCAGAATTTTCTGGACAGATTCTAAGTCCAAACTTTATGAATTTTTCTGGACAATTACATACATATTCAGATATTATGGTCTAAATAAAAATTGCATCCCTATGTATTAGATTGCATATAGAACAAATAACACACAAATTCAAGCTCTAGAACTCAAGTTATAATAGTTTAAGTACTTACTGCTCATTATTAACAATTATGCCCAGAATTTCTGGACAGATTCTATGTCCGAGCTTTATGAATTGTTCTGGATAATTACAGACATATTCAGGTTTTATGATCTAAATGAAAGTTATAGCCCTATGTCTTATCTTTCAAACCCAACAAAGAACATACAACATCGAGTTCCAGATATTAAGTTATAACAGTTTAAGTGAACAATGCTCATCAATTTCCAGCAAGGAACATACAAGATAATCACATTCAATATTTACCAAATTAAATCCTAAGTCTAGTAAACATGCATCTCCAAGATTTTCATCACCAAATAATATCAATTTAGAATCATCAACATGCCAAATAATTAAATCATGCAAATAAGAAAAAATAAAATAGGTTATTGCCTTAGGTTATGCACAAACCTCTTTTTTTCTCTTTTCTTTCTATTTACTTTTCTTTCTCCTTTCCTTTGCTCCCTTGATCTAGTTCCTTATTAACTTGAGTTCCTAAAATTTAAAATCAGATTATTAAAACCTCATAAACCCTAATTTTTCTCTTTTTCCTTACTCTCTTAAGCTTCCTTAGGCATGAAAATGGAATTTCCCATGCCTTTCTCTCTCTTTTTCTCACTTTCTCTTCTTAAAACAAGGTTTGGTTATGGCTGTCCAAGGGAAAAACGTGGGCTGGTTTGAGAGGAAGAATTTTCCCAATGAAAATGGATAAGGAAGAATAAGAAACAATCAAAAACAAAATTACAAAAGTCATTAAGATGGAGGACACATAAGCCACATTCTAGAAACCTTCATTGATGTTATATGCATGTATCTTCATTAGCTTATTAAACTTTGCCACTTGGTGTATTGGGCTTCAAGAAACGTGGGAGGCAATTGAAAGATATAAAATTCTAGATATGAAGAGATGAAAGAACAATTAAGAGAATAAAGACAAGCTACATAATTATGGGACACCTAAGCCAAATTCTAGAAGTCTTCATTAATGCATTCATCTCCCTTGGTGTATGTTAATTGTCCACTTAATGTATGTCACTTGGTGTGGGCAGCCCCTTCCCATGTGTTTAATGTCCCAATCATGGATTTAATTTATGATTATCCCATTTAAATCCTCCAATTTTCGGTAAATTGCAAATTGACCCCTAAACTTTTCAAAATTTACAATTTAGTCATTTACCGAAATTTAACATCTTTAAATATTTTGAACACTTTATTAGATATTTTCCATACTTAATTACCATTATTTTTATTATTTTTTGATAAAAATCCAAATTTAGACTTCGGTCAAACTGACGAGTCGATTTAACAACTCGCATGACTTTAGTCTAAATTAGCGGATATGACATTTCTACTATGCCATTTTGTTGCGGAGTTGAAGGAATACTTAGTTGTCTAGCTATACCCTTATCATCACAATAACTTTTGAATAAATTAGATAGATATTCACACTCTCGAGTGGTCTACAAAGCTTTGATATTCAAATTTAATTAATTCTCTACCAACTTACTATAACATATGAAGAAATCCAATTTCTATAAAATTGATAAAATAGTTAACACTATATCTTATGAAATCATCTATGAAATTGATAAAATAATTAACACTATATCTTCAGATTTATGGAAGATTAAATAAATGTGACTGTATCTTGTGAAATCATCTATGAAATTGATAAAATAGTTAACACTATATCTTGCTCTCACATTCATGGGCCCACAAATGTCAAAATGTAGAAGCTATAAGGGAAATATGGCTCTTTTTGCTTTGCCAAATGGTAATCTTATTGCTTTTCCAGCTAGGTAATGCTCACAAACAGACAAATCTATCTTTTCAACAGATCCTAAAGATCAGCCTTTGCAAACCTTTTTAATTGATTTGCCCAAATGTGTCCTAATCTAGCATGTCATTTAACATCATCATTTAATAAACTATTACTGGAATTGCCAATAATAAATATAGATTAATTAACATCCATAAAAATAGTGTCTAGCCCTATAAAACTATCCAGCATATTATTAGGGAGTGCTATAAAGGCAATCACCTTTACCACTTATTGTACAAATTTATTTGATTAATAAAAGGCTTTTTCATTAATTTGATGTTCATTTGATATATGAATTGATAAGTGATCTTAAATCAATTAATGAAATCCTTGATACATAACATAGCATGAAGGAAATCATGATGAGATCATGATATTGAGATTCTTATCATGTGTAATTATGTTAGTATCAAAATTATCCCTAGTCATAGGATTAATGAGATGGGACATTATTAATCCAAACAGACTAACACATGTTACGCTCCTTGATTGGATCGAGCAGTAGATCTCATAATCTATAAACATGAGATGTTTAGAGTTAACATGTGGATGCTTGCTAAGTGTAGCTAAGTACATTGAATGACCAACTATGAGATAATCATATGGATAATCTATTCAAATGTCAATGATAGTCACATCATAGCAATGGTGCAAGTATCCTTAGACTTAAGGTACTCAAGAATATCATGAATATTGATTCTGTATTTTGACACTATTCCTTGTTGCCTCAGAGAGGTAGCTCATAGGGTGGTGATTGGATACAGCTTAAGATATTCGAAGTAATTGGGTAATCAAGAAAGGATTCACCACTCTTGATAGAAGGAGTGTATACCCAATGCCTCTTATCGTGGTCATTACTCAGGAATCTCTGGCCGGAGTGGAAATGTCATATAGATAGTCTTCAATGACATATCTAATAGAGTAATGAGCCTCAAGGACAAGAACTAACATTACTTGGACTAGACGTGACGTAGTCAGTCTAGTGGGAGTTGACACATGTCCATACTCTGAACCAAGTGGGGTATAAATTGGTGAAAGGAATAATTGCACAGAAATTCTCTATGGAAATATTTGTAGTCAAACCACTGATTTTCCAGTCAATTGGGGGTCATGATATGTTGCTAGATACCGCTCATGACCTGCTTAAATTAATTCTCAATTTAAGTGGCCAATATAATTGGGAACCTAATGGGTCACACGCATTGAAGATATGGAGAATGAGTAAAATGGTCTTTGATAGGATCCAAAATATGAGAGAATTATTTTAGAATGGATCGCGATGAGATCGCACGGAAAAATCATTCGGGAGTGTCACAGGCCCGCGCGGGCTAGGCAGGGGCCAGCTGGGCTGCCCAGCAGCAGCCCATTGCAGGCCCAGCGCACCTGCAGCTTCCATCCGTTGGCCAACGGCTGTAATTGGCCATAATTATGGCCAATTACTATTCATTAGTTACCATTTTCTCTATTTTTAACTTTTCATCTTACTTTTGAATTTGATTCAAATTGAAAAAACATCAAATGGAATAAAATAGACATGAAAATATTTTTGTGAAAAAAAATATTTTTAAGACAAAAAAATTCTCTCAAGAACACTTTCAAAGCTAGCACTTTGAATTTGTTCAAACCATTTTCTCTTGATAGTTTCTTCTTCATTCTTCACGTGGATTATCATTAGAGACATCTTAGTGTGGATTGTTGTGGTTTACTACAACCCAACAAAGTGAAGATTTGAATAACAAATAAAAATTACAAGGTATAATTTTTAACATTTACATTTATATAAATTAGTTTTAATGGTACAAGTATGATCTTTTGTTTTGGATTTTAAAAAATTTTATTTTTTACTGTGTTTATGAATATGATTCATTCTTCAAAACCCAACATTAGTATCAGAGCCTCCTTGTATCCATTAAAATTAATTTTAATTGAAAGTGCAATGGAATTGCATGTTTTTGATGATTTTGGATCAATAGGGTTTGAAAAATTGAAATTAATTTGTAAAATATAATTTGCACATTTTTCATTTTTTAATCTGATCATGGGATGATTAAGAATAATTATTTTTATTGAAAAATGATTTGAATGTGATTTAAATAATTAATTTCGATTTATTTCAAAAATACCTAAAATTTTCTTGTTTATGAACATGTGTTGTTGTTTGGCTTAATTGATGAGGCTGGTTGGATTTTTCTTATAATTTAATTATGAAAAAATTATTTAGATATATTGAGAATATTTTTATGCCTCTGGAAGTGTCCAATAATTAATTAAAAATTATTTTAATTAATTTTTCAAATAAACATAAAACGGGACTGTTTTAGCTTACCCGATGGGGCTGTTTTGTTTGATTTTTTTGTATGTGTTTATTTTATTTCCAAAACCTTAAAATAATTTTTCATGTGATTAAAAATATGTTATTTTGATGTTAGATGTATGCCAAAATTATTTTTCAAGCATTTGAAATTTTAAAAATTTTAGATATCGAATTAGTCATTTTGAGCGTCTAAGTGGGTTGGTTCGTTTGTCTTAGTAATTTTGGCTTGCGCCAAAAATATTTTGATGAACTTGAGATGACCTTAAGATAATTAGAATCTTGATTTGATGTTCTAAAAATTTTTAGAATTTTTGGAAATTAATTTTGAATTAATTTAAGTTGTGCAATTGTAATTCTAGTATGACTAGAAATTGATATGTATATTAAAATTAAATTTTTTAATTTTAACATCATAATATTCTGATTTTAAGGAGAATTAATTTTGAATTATTTGTGAAAATATGGAATTTAATTTAATTTGATTAAATATTAAATTCCACTTTAAAATGACATATAAAATTAAATTAACTAAAAGAACACATATAGGCAATTTCGATTCAAGTGTTGAATCCATTTACAAATTGAAATCCAAAATTGTCATTTTTATTTTGTGCATTAGAGAATGCATGTTAGGGGTGTATGAAAAGGCATGATGGATGATTATGGACTTAGGCCCAATGTGATTGAGCATGCATGAAATTATTTTGTTTTATGGTAAATAGGGCCTGCGTGTCCCTACCTCTTTTTCTTTTTTATGTATTTCTCTTCTCATCTTACTCCCCTCAAATGTAAATTGAGGTTTTCTATAATTTAAAATATGTAATTAGATTACATTGGATTAGGATAGAATGAAGATCCAAAGGAGCAAGAAGCAAAGGAGATTGTACCATAAACAAGAAGACTTAGAAATAAGAATTTGATTTCTATTTTGGGTTGTAAATTCATGCATATACCTAAGTAAGACCTACTCAATCTCTCTTTGGCTCAAGAGATTGACTTTAGTATGTACATAATCATGCCATATAATTAATGTAACTATCTTTATATATCAATGTGATGAATGTATAATATATAAAAGCATGAAATAATAACTTGATGAGACTTAACAAAGAAATCCCTCACTAAATAAACAATTAAGTCTATAATAACTTGATGAGACTTAACAAAGAAATCCCTCACTAAATAAACAATTAAGTCTTATGCCTTCCATTAATATGGGGAGAACCATAGTTCTTCTAGAGTTAGGGTTGTTTAGTTACCTCAAGCTCACTCTATAAGAATATGTTCAATCCGTAGAAATTAGATTTCATGATTAATGGGTTAGACTTAACCGATATTATTAACTTGTTGGATTTGCGCCAAGGTTAATGTGTATTGGAGGTGAAGTTGGGTTTGTATATATGAGATGTACACATATCAAGAGTCGATAGCCCAATGTATGTGCACATATCAATAAGTTGATAGCACAAGATTCGATAGTTGCATGAATAATGCAATTGGTATGGATTAGATACCTACCAACCAAAGTAAGGTTAGCTTGTTGAGTTGCCTCAAGGTTATTCTTAGCTAGTTGGATATCAACCCACTAGGAGCACTTCCATATAAGTTCTCTCAGGTTCATAGTGAGGGCTATAGATTCGCTATAAAATAGTGGGAGCCATAATGCGATTTATTAAAGACCAAATAAACATGCATTTTATGTACATTCTAACATGTTCTATTTTACATCTAGGTTACTAGAATCGTCATCATGACAAGTGTGAATTTGTGATCGCTAATGGAATCAAATAAGTTAACTGGGCCCAATTTTTTGGATTGGCTAAGGAATTTTAGAATAGTTCTCAAATTCGAAAAGATTGGCTATGTCCTAGATGAGGCACTCCCTAATCCCCCTACGACTAATGCTTCTGAAGATGTTCATAAGGCATATCAAAAGCATCTCGATGATAGTGAGATGGCAAGCTGCATTATGCTTGCTACTATGTCAGCTGAGTTGCAAAAGCAGCATAAGGCTATGGATGCTAATTCCATAGTATGCCATGTAAGAGAGCTTTTTGATGAGCAAGTACGTTCCGAAAGGTTCGAAACTTCAAGGTTGCTCTTCTGCACTAAGATGGTTGAGGGGACATCTCCGGTGCAATATGCATTGAAGATGAATGGCTATATTGAGAGGTTGGCCACCTTGGGATTTGTGATGGACCATGAATTAAGTATTGACTTAATTCTAACCGGTTTGTCTGATAGTTATTCACATTTTGTGCTAAAATGTAGGATGAACCAAATCTCTACCACTATTCCTGAGCTGATTAACTTGCTTAAAACAGCTGAGCCATCTGTCAAGAAGGACAGTAAGGCTGTGATGCTGGTGGACTCTTCAAGTTCTAAAAGGAAGAACCTTAAGAAGAATAAGAAGTCCATGAAGCCTAAGGGAGGCGTGGCCAAGAAAAAGGCCAAGGAGATTGCTCCAAAAGGGACATGCTTCCATTGTGGCAATGATGGCCATTGGAAGAGAAACTGGAAGGCTTACTTGGAGTCCATGAAGAAGAAGGCATCTGATGCCCAATCTGCTTCAGGTATTTTTGTCATTGAAATTAATACTATTTCCAATAATAATATATAGGTATTAGGTACCGGTTGTGGCTCACACATATGCACTGATATGTAGGGCATAAGGAACAGTAGACAACTAAATAAGGGAGAGTCAGACTTACGCGTTGGAAATGGAACAAGGGTTACTGCATTAGCTATAAGAACATATGTATTGACCCTCCCTAGTGGGCTTATATTAAATTTGGAGAATTGCTATTATGTACCTGCTTTGACTAAAAACATTATTTCTGTTTAAAGTCTAAATAAAGATGGTTTCCTTTTAGCTTTTAGTAACAATTGTTGTTCTATTATGTTGAATGAAATTCTTTATGCTAATGGTACATTATGCAATGGAATATACATATTAGATATGTCAAATCCAATTTTAAACATCAATGATAATAAAAGGCAAAAACAAGATATGTTGAAATCATCTTATTTATGGCATTGTCGTCTTGGTCATATAAGTGAGAAACGCATGGATCAGCTACACAAAAGTGGTAGTTTGGGGTCATTTGATTATGAATCATATGACACATGTGAATCTTGTTTACTAAGCAAGATGACTAAATTACCCTTTAAGGGAAAGGGTGAACGTGCTAATGGACTTTTAGATTTAATACATTCAGATTTATGTGGTCCAATGTCTACACACGCTAGAGGTGGTTTCATCTACTTCATTACTTTTATCGATGACTACTCATGATATGGATACGTGTATCTTATGAGATACAAATTTGAAGCTTTTGAAAGGTTCAAAGAATTCAGAAATGAAGTAGAGAGATAACTTGGCAAAAGTATTAAAACACTTTGATCAGATCGAGGAGGTGAATACTTGAGCCAAGAGTTTCTAGATTATCTTAGGGATAATGGGATTTTATCTCAATGGACTCCACCTTACACTCCACAACACAATGGTGTGGCTAAAAGAAGAAACCGAACATTGTTAGACATGGTAACGTCTACGATGAGTTTTGCGGAATTGCCTAAATCTTTTTAAGGTTATGCACTAGAGACCGCCATTTATATATTAAATGGAGTTCCTTCAAAGTTAGTTGATGTTACTCCATATGAGATATGGTATAACAAGAGGCCCGCATTTTCTTACATGAGAATTTAGGGTTGTCTTGCTTATGTGAAGCGGACAATGTCAGATAAGCTTGAAGCTAAGTATGACCGATGTCTGTTTATGGGATATCCAAAAGCATCATATGAATATCAATTTTACCACCCCTTGGAACAAAAGGTTTTTGTTTCAAGACATGCTATCTTTTTAGAGAGAGAATTCCCTCTAAAAGGAGATAGTGGGAGCAAAATTGAACTTGAGGAAGTTCAAGATGCTCAAACAGATGTTGATCAACTACATGAACCCGAGCTTGTTGCTCATACAGATGATATAACAGCTCAACCTTCTGAAGCACAATGTAACACCCCCTCACCCCAGTAGCTCGTACTCGAATGAGGGTGTGCTACACTGACTTCATCAATTAAAATATCATTATATAAGTTATATATAAAGCAAAATCACTCGTACATTTTTTTTCATTTCAAATATTCACTATTTATTTACTTTGCATTTATAAAAGAAATATAACATAAAAGTTAAACTACCTTTTTATATAGTAATATGTTCTTTACAAAATATAATGTTTATTTTACAAAAACTACAAAATAAAATTTATAAGATAATATACAAAAGTTGTGTAACCCACGATGTTTGCAACAAGCTGCTTTACTGGATTAGGTCACTGCTAGCTTTGTCTACTATCTTCTTTATATTCTTTACTAAATATGCGTGAGAAAACTCTCATGCTAAGCTCTTGGCTTAGTGGTGCATATAGATAAGGCAATAAACTATTTTTAATGTCACATGCATTGTCATATAACAATTTATGATCAAATCATGCAAACATACATTTCATAATATTCTAGTATGGATAACATCAATTTACTGTATCTCATTTTGTTTAACATAATCAAATCATAATTCTCATGCAAATCATTGTATTCTAGCATGTATAGACATCAAATTATATTATTTTATCTCATATTTATTTATTTTATTACCACCTTATTGTATAACACTAAATCTTCTTTTTATCAATGCCACAATTCATAATTCCATTTTTATTTTCAATAATTCTTTTATGTTTCATAACTTCGTTATTTATGTTTTCATTTATGCCCAAGACACCTATGAATCACTGAATAGGATAACGGCATTACCATCCAGGCACTTAGGAGTGCCACCCGGGCAATATGATGTGCACATATAAGTGCCAAACCCGGCGTAGATAACCGTGCCAAACTCGGCGTAGATAACCGCGCCAAACTCGGCGTAGATAATAATGCCCTACCCGTCATAAATAACAGTGCCAAACCCGGCATAGATAACATTGCCAAACTCGGCATAAATAATCATACCATTAATGGATTTAATCATTTTCATCATACTCCCCCCCTATTTGGCATGTCAAACTATCCTAAGTTGGTTCTAGTTAGGTGTTCTAGGGCTTATACAATTTCATTAAAATTCATAACAATTAATTTCATACTTTTCATGCATGTAATATCTCAAAATAATCACATATTCACTCAATTAAAATAATATTTACATAATATAAGAAAGTTCTCATCATTTTACTCATTTCATTCCTCAATTCACATGCTACCCTGCCACTTGCAGATTCTATTCTCTGTTTTGGACCTTAATTGTGGTCCTGTTCTGTTCTGAATTTAGTTACATGATCTTCATACAAAGTTTAGATATGGATCTTATCTTTAATATTCAGCTTGAATCACATAATTCTGAGTTCTTTATCAAATGATATGATAATATTAACTCTAACTGGTCACTGATAATTCTGCCCAGAATTTTCTGGACAGATTCTAAGTCTACAATTTTTGAATTTTTTTGGAAAATTACAGACATATTCAAATATTATGGTCTAAATAAAATTGTATCCCTATGTCTTAGTTTTCAAACCGAACAAAGAACACACAAATCCAAGCTTTAGAACTCAATTTGTAATAGTTTAAGCTTTAGAACACACAAATGCACAAACCTCTTTTTTTCTCTTTTCTTTCTCTTTACTTCTCTTTCTCCTTTCCTTTGCTCCTTTGAGATAAATCCTTGTCACTTTGAGTTCCTAAAGTTCATAAATAGATTATTAAAACTTTATAAACCTAATCTTTCTCCTGCTTCTTACTCTTTTAAGCTTTCTTACGCATGAAAATGGAAAATCCCCTACCTTTCTCTCTCTTTTTCTCACTTTCTCTTCTTAGAATAAGGTTTGGTTATGGTTATACTCAAAAAGGTATGTAAACTTCAAAGATCCATTTATGGATTAAAGCAAGCATCCAGTGTTGCAGCCGCAATGCCCTCACCCGAACCGCACGTGCCCAGATAAGGAAGCGCTGCCGTCTGTCTTTCTCATACTTCAAATCGCTATATATATTATTATAATACCTTTATATTTTTTTTATCACTTATGTATATGTGGATATAAACAAAAACTAGAGTACAATTTTATTTACTTAAGATAGTAATTTTAACATCAAAGTAATTCTCAACAAACTTTAAAAAGTAAGTTTTACAAACTCTAACATTTCTTTAATATAAAAGCCAAATACAAAAATTTCAAAAATTGCAACCCACTTTCTCAAGGTTCAGCTGCTTTACTTGAATGGGATCACCGCTTGCTTTATCTAACGCCTTCAGCTACCATTCTATATCTGCATGGAAATTAAACTCCACGCTAAGCTCCAAACTTAGTGGTGCATATAAATAAGGCAATATACTATGTCATGCATCAGCCAACAACATGTATCATTTTATGCATTAAAATGTTTGCATGCATGACTATCAACATTTCCTATTTCATACGAGAATAAATGTCATGCTCATATAGACAATGTTATTTTCATTTATCTTTAATGGTAAATTACTCTGTTAATCTCCTTATCATTACATCTCAATCTCATATCATCATCGTTTTCTTATTCTTTTCTTTCTTTATTTTCCAACATATCCTCATTATCTTGCCCACATCACTCAAAGTTTGGACTAACTGGATACGGGTTATGGATCAGGAGCGCTCTCCGAGCTTAAGCCACCCTGTCCACTATCTGGCTCATAAGAGCTTATCAAATCAATGGCGCTCTCCGAGCTTAAGCCACATTGATTGAGTATAATTTCATCATAGATGAATAACCGGATCAAGGGCACTCTCCGAGCTTAAGCCACTTTGTCCTCATTTATGTGTGATCATCAGAGCTTCTCAAGTCAGTAGCGCTCTCCGAGCTTAAGCCACACTGACCGAGCATCTCTGACCAATGGCACTCTCACAAGCTTAAGCCACATTGGTTGAGGAATAATATGGTACCGTTCGCCCCCTTAATGACATGTCATCTATCCTGATTCTAGTTCGCAGGTAGAGTAATGGGCTTCTTTATATTTTCACATCAGTCATAATTCTCATGTTTCAACACATCAATATTCTCATATTTGTCAACATCTCATTTTTCTTGTTTTGCAAACATATAGTTGTACTCATACATCATTTCATTTATTTTTACTAGGTACATTAATATTCTCATACTTATCATCCGCATCAGATTTCATATATTATCTATGACAATTCATTTTTCTATATCACAACATATCACATTCTCACATTAATATACATATACATATATATATATATATATTCATATCATTCTTATTTCACTCGATAGACATATAAATTCATATCATTCTTATTTCACTCGATAGACCATGACTTTCATTTACTTACCTGAATTCTCCATTTCATAACCACATTCACAGTTACAAATGTAGAGCATTCAGGCCCGTGATTCCTAATTCACTCCCGTAATCCCAAGCCGTGAATGCTACTGGAATGAATCGCCCAAAAGCATTCACGGTCGTGATTACTCATTCACGCCCGAGAATAAGTTCACTTTCGTGATTCCAACCCGGGAGCGCTTCTGGAATGAATAGTGCCATTGCCACACAGAAGTCACAACCGTGAACTCTCAAGTTCACGCCCGTGACCCAATAGTCACGCCCGTGACTTTCTGTAGGAAATCTGCATATTCACATTTCATTCATTCTAACATCATCCAAATCTTACCAAATTCTATGTCATGCATTTCTAAAGTTCTTTACTCAACTTATTACTTTCTAATCCATATAAATGCCTTGATCATACAAGATTTTCTAACATGCATCATTAATGCAATGTCACACAATTATCTCATTCATACATGTCTAAACCTATGGTTTCATGCCATAATCATCATCATTCTTAAAATGCATTTATCTAAAATCATGTTAAGCATGCATTATTTCAAACAAAAATAGGCTATTGCCTTAAGTTATGCACAAACCTTAATTTTCTCCTTCACTCTTCTAGGTAGCTTTCTCTTTTCCTTTGCTCCTTAAAGCTTGTTCCTTGTCACTTGGAACTCCTACAACATTACAAATCATTATCATCATCATCTAATTTCATCAAAACCCTAAACTCTCTTTTTCTCTCTCAAAACCCTAGTTTCTCTCTCTTTCCACATGAGTCTTGGATCAGCTCAAAATTCAAACTTCCTTTAAGAAAAGATGAAGAAGAAGAATAGATGCTTCTTACCTTACACTTTTCTTCACTAAATCACAACTTTGGAGATTTATCTCTCTACCAAACTTGATTTTTCTTCCTCTTTCTTGCTCTTTCCAGCTTCCTTAGGAGTTATGGGCCATGAAAATCACCTTGTCTTGCTCTTTCCCTTCTCTTCCCTTCCTTTCTCTCTCTAGAATCAAGGTGAGCTATGGAGGAATGGATGTAGCTAGCATGACTAGTAGGGAAAAGAGAGAAGGAGGCAGAAAATGAAGAGAAGAAGAAGAGGAAAAGAAGTCTTAAATAGGGTACCCAAATAGTCTTCATGTGGGACCCACCATTTGACCATCTTCTTCCAATTTTATACTGAATCAATATTAATTATCTTCCTTTAATGTCATGGCCAGCCAAACCATTTTAAGTGTCCAAATTTCCTATGTTTTTATTTGCAATTAATCTCATTAATCCTCCAACATTTGGTAAATTGCAATTTGACCCCAAAACTTATCAAATTTTGCAATTTAGTCATTTACCGTAAATCAACTTCTTTAAACTCTATAATCACTTAATTAGGCATTTATCATTTAATTTAGCCATTACTTAATCAATTTTTTTGTAAAAATTCGAATTTAGACTCCGATCAGTCAAACGCATCAACTTCTCGACACGTTTGACTCGGGGCCTAAATTAGCGGATATTACATTCTCTCCCCCTTAAAATAATTTCGTCCTCGAAATTTACCTATTCATTCGGGGTTAAACAACTAGGGGTACTGCTTCTTCATCACTTCTTCACTTTTCCACGTGGCTTCTTCAACTGTATGATTTCGCCACCAAATTTTAACTAGAGGGACTCTCTTGTTCCGGAGAACTTTCTCTTCATATGCTATTATAGCCATTGGTTCTTCCTCATAACACGTGTCTGTCTGTACCTCTATTTCCTCAATTGGTATAATGTGGGTTGGGTCTGAACGATATCTTCTTAACATTGAAACGTGGAACACGTTATGAATTCGGTCTAGCTCCGAAGGAAGAGCTAATCGGTGAGCCACTGGTCCTATTCTTTCCAGAATTTCATAAGGATCAATAAATCTTGGGCTTAACTTTCCCTTTTTACCGAACCTCAATATCTTTTTCCAAGGCGAAACTTTAAGAAATACTTTATCACCTACAACATATTCTATATCTCGCCTCTTTAAATCGGCATATGATTTCTATCGATCTTGTGCTGCCTTTAGCCTTTCCTTGATCACTTTAACTTTCTCCTCAGTTTGTTGAACTATTTATGGCCCAATCAACTTTTTCTCATTCAACTCGGTCCAACATACTGGTGTCCTACACTTTCTTCCATATAAAGCCTGATAAGGAGCCATGCCTATTCTTGTTTGATAGTTATTGTTATCGGTAAACTCCATAAGAGGTAGATGTCGATCCCAACTTCCCTCAAATTCAAGTACACAACATCTCATCATATCCTCTAGCAACTGTATAACTTGCTCTGATTGTCCATCCGTTTGTGGATGAAATGTCGTGCTAAAATTTAGTCGAGTTCCCAAAGCCTGCTGTAGACTATTCCAGAACTGCGACGTAAACCTGGGATCTCTGTCAAAGATAATAGATACAGGTACTCCATGAAGTCTCACTATCTCATTCACATAAATCTCAGCCAGTTGTTCAAAGTATAGTCCATTCGGACTGGTAGAAAATGTGCTGACTTCGTCAATCGATCCACTATCACCCACACTACATCATGCTTTCTCTGAGTTACCGGTAAACCGGACATAAAATCCATCGTGATCCTCTCCCACTTCCATTCTGGTATGGGAATCGGTTGTAGTAATCCTGCGGGTAATTGATGCTCAGCTTTCACTTGTTGACAGATTAGACATTTAGCAACATATTCAGTGATATCATTTTTCATCCCCGACCACCAGTAATGTGCTTTCAAATCTTGGTACATCTTGTTCCCACCTGGGTGCATAGTATAAATCGTTTCATAAGCTTCTTTTAAAATCTCTGACCTCAACTCTTTCATACTTGGCACGCAAATCCAGTTCTTGAAATACACAGTACCATCTTCTGTTAAAGAAAATTCTGACTTTTCTCCATTTTTCAAGGCCTCGACCATCTTTACTAACTTCTCATCTTGTTTTTGGACATCTTTAATTCTCTACATTAATGAGGATTCCACTCACATCTTAGCTAAAATCTTCCTGCTTAATGCATCTGCAACCACGTTAGCTTTTCCTGGATGGTAGTCTATCACACAATCATAGTCTTTAATCAATTCCAACCATCTTCGTTGTCTCAGGTTCAACTCTTTCTGTGAAGGAAGATACTTAAGACTCTTGTGGTCCGTATGAATGTAGCATCTTTCTCCATACAGATAATGTCTGCATATCTTAAGAGCAAAAACTATCACTGCAAGCTCTAAATCTTGCGTCGGATAGTTAAGTTCGTGAGGCTTAAGCTTTCTGGAGGCATATGCAATCACTTTTCCCTCTTGCATAAGAACACATCCTAACCCATTGTGACTTGCATCACTATACATAACATAGTCTTTTCCTGGGGTACGCTGAGTCAAAACTGGTGCTTCAATCAACATTGCCTTCAATCGATCAAAGCTTGCTTGACACTTATTTGTCTATTCAAAACGGACCTCTTTTTGTAGCAGTCGTGTCAAAGGATTCGCTATAGATGAAAATCCTTTCACAAATCTCCTATAGTATCCGGCTAATCCAAGAAAACTTCTCACTTCTGTCACATTTCAAGGTAGTTTCCAATTAAGAATAGCTTCAATTTTACTAGGATCAACTCGAATATCTGCTTCCAACCAACTGCTTCCAACCAAAACTCACACTTAGATAGCTTTGCATACAATTATTTCTCCCTTAAAGTCTGCAATACTTTTCTGAGATGTTGGTCATGCTCTACTCGATCTCTTGAGTAGACAAGAATGTCATCTATGAATACAACTACAAATTGATCAATATATGGCCTGAACACTCGGTTCATCAGGTCCATGAAAACTGTCGGTGCATTCGTCAATCCAAATGGCATCACCAAGAAATCATAATGACCATAACGAGTCCTGAATGCCATCTTAGATACATCTGACTCCTTGATCTTCAGTTGATGATACCCCGATCGAAGATCTATCTTTGAAAATATACTTGCACCTTTCAGCTGATCAAATAAATCATCAATCCTAGGCATTGGGTATTTATTCTTAACAGTAACCCTATTAAGCTGCCTGTACTCAATGCAAAGACGTAAAGTACCATCTGTCTTCTTTACAAATAGTAATGGAGCACCCCATGGTGATACACTAGGTCGTATAAATCATTTATCTAACATTTCTTGTAACTGTATCTTCAACTCTTTCAATTCTATGGGTGCCATCCTATATGGTGTAATAGATATAAGAGCGATGCCAGGTACTAATTCAATAGCAAACTCTATCTCTCGGTCAAGTGGTAGTCCTGGTAACTCCTCAGGAAACACATCTGGAAACTCACTAACAGTTGGGATGTCAGCCAACTTCGGACTTTTCTTTCGGGTATCAATCACATATGCTAGGTAAGTCTCACATCCCTTATTGATGAGTTTTCGAGCTTTCAACGCTGAAATTACATTATTTGGATATCCTCTATATTCGCCCATCACTACTATCTCTTCTTGTTCTGAAACTTTAATTCTCATCTGCCTCTTTCCACAATCTATTATCACCTCATGGCAAGCTAGCCTATCCATTCCCAAGATCACATCGAACTCGCGGAATGGTAACTCTATTAGATCTACTGGAAATTTCCTGCCTTGAATTTCGACTGGGCGACCCCTAAACACTTTACTAACCCGCACACTGTGTCCTAACGGGTTAGTCACAGGAATCTCATATTCTGGAGTCTCTGGTTTTAAACCCTTTCGACCTGATGGTGGTGTGCATATGTATGAGTATGTTGACCCAGGGTCTATCAATGCATGTATACAAGAGCCAAAGAGAAGGAATTTACCCATTATGACGTCAGGTGCATCCTACTCCTCTCGGCCTCGCATGGCATAAGCTCTTGCTGGAGCAGCTCTACTGCCTTCAGGTCTCTCTACTGTGTCTGATCTGAACTGGCTTAGCCCTACACAACCTCCTCTTCCTTGCCCTCGGCCTCGTCATCTGCCTTGTGCCATAGTCGGTATTGGTACTGACTCAACACTCCCTGAACCTCTGCCAAACTGTAGCAATGGACAATCTCTTCTAATATGGTTCTTGGAGCCGCATCTCATGCACGCTCCTATCATCAACCAACACTCTCCTGGATACGAATGATCATAATGCTGGCACACCAGTAGAGTGGTAGACCTACGGGATGCCTGTGTCGGTGCACTGGCTGCCGATGAAGTAGATCTTACGGGTTGTCCCCGTCTATAAGAATGAAATCTGCTGGAACTCCCAGCCTGGAATCAACCACCAAAAGATCTAGCTCTCTTGCCACTAAACTGTATTCCACTTGGTTGTGGTGCTGGTCTACTAATCCCACTAACCTGTACTAGCTATTATGTCGTTAGAACTCTTTCAATTGTTCTAGCATATACTAGTAAATTGGGGAAACTCATTAGACGTAGGGCTGAAACTTGTAACTTGATAGTATCCCTCAATCCATCTTCAAATCGTCGACATTTCTCAGCCTCTGTAGACACAATACCACCAGCATACTTGCAAAGATGAGGGAATTCTCTCTCATATTCTGTTACGGATATATCCCTCTATTTTAGCATTAAAAAATCTCTCTTCTTGTCATCTGTGTAGATAGGAGGAATATACTGCTCCTTAAACTTCTCTAGAAAGAATTCCCATGTCATAGGGTCAGGTGCCTCTGTACTCTGTGATTCAGATCGCCACCAATCATATGCATGCTCCTGTAGTAGAGATACTGCATATTCATATTTCTATTCATTTATGTAGTGCAATTGGTCAAATACTTGCTCTGCTCGTTCCAACCCAAATTCTGCCACTAAGGGGTCATCTTCTCGTTTACCATAGAAATCAGTTGCCCCTAATTTCCTCAGTCTCTCAAACTGTAATCCAGACGAATCTGATCGTGCTGCTCTCTATAGCATATCTATCATATTTCTCATGAGCTTAGTCAGACCCATATTAATAGCTGAATGCTCACGAAGTGAGCTGGCACTAGATCTTGGTGCCGCAGCTCGACGACAACTTGGTTGCGATGAAGCTCTTGCCTCTGCAGGCTCATTACTCTCAGCTTCTTCTACTATTATTCGTCTTGATCCTAAAGTCATATCCTACCTATAACATAAAGGCAACCACCCTAATCAATAAAGCAACAACTCCAAAAATGCAATTATGGGAACATTTAAAGAAATAAACATTTTCAAAATTCACTTTAAAATTCAAAACCGCCCAACTGGGCTTTAATATCAAAATCCAGAAACACCAACCTAGTGCTCTGATACCAAAACTTGTTACAGCAGCAACCCCCTCACCCGAACTGCAGTCTATATTTTAGGGATAAAGATCTATAGAGATAGATCTAAAAGGTTGCTTGGTCTTTCACAATCTACATACATAGATAAAATGCTAAAGAGGTTTAGCATAGAGCAGTCCAAGAGGGGATATATTCCCATGACCCATGGGATTACTCTCTCAAAGTCTTTGTGTCCAAAGACACAAGATGAGAGGACACACATGAGTTTGATTCCATAAGCTTCAGCTATAGGATCAATCATGTATGCTATGATACATACAAGACCCGATGTATCATATGCTCTGAGTGTCACGAGTAGATACCAATCAGACCCTGGTGAGGGTCATGGGATGGCTATCAAGAATATCCTTACGTACTTAAGAAGAATTAAGGATGTATTCTTAGTATATAGAGATGAAGATATTACTGTGAGTGGGTATACTGATGCCAACTGACAATCTGACAAGGATGACTCAAAATCTCAGTTAGGTTATATATTCATACTAAATGGCGGAGTAGTTAGTTGGAAGAGTTCTAAACAGGAAACGACTGCTGATTCCACAACTGAAGCAGAGTACATTGCAGCTTCTGAAGCAGCAAAGGAAGCAGTTTGGATAAAGAAATTCATCACAGAACTTGGAGTGGTTTCCAGCATTATTGATCCAATACAATTGTATTGTGATAATAATGGAGCCATTGCGCAAGCAAAGGATCCACAGTCTCATCAAAGATCCAAACATGTACTCAGAAGATACCATTTGATTAGAGAAATCATTGGTAGGAATGATGTAAAGATAGAAAGAGTGCCCACTTATCATAATATAATTGATCCTTTAACTAAGCCACTTCCCCAATAGAAATATGATTCTCATGTACTTGCCTATGGAATTAAATACAAAGGCGATTGGCTTTAGTTTAAGTGGGAGCTTGTTAGAGGAGTGCTCTAAAGGCAATCACGTTTAGCACTTATTGTACAAATTTATTTGATTAATAAAAGACTTTTTCATTAATTTGATGTTCATTTGATATATGAATTGATAAGTGATCTTAAATCAATTAATGAAGTCCTTGATACATAACATAGCATGAAAGAAATCATGATGAGATCATGATATTGAGATTCTTATCATGTGTAATTATTTTAGTATCAAAATTATCCCTAGTCATAAGATTAATGAGACGGAACATTATTAATCCAGACAGACTGGCACATGTTACACTCATTGATTGGATTTAGTAGTAGATCTCGTAATCTATAAACATGAGATGTTTAGAGTTAACATGTGGATTCTTGCTAAGTGTAGCTAAGTACATTGGATGACCAACTATGAGACAATCATATGGATAATCTATTCAAATGTCAATGATAGTCGCATCATAGCAATGGTGCAAGTATCTTTAGACTTGAGGTACTCAAGGATATCTTGAATATTGATTCTGTATTTTGACACTATTCCTTGTTGCCTCAGAGAGGTAGCTCATAGGGTGGTGATTGAATACAGCTTGAGGTATTAGAAGGTAATTGGGTAACCAACAAAGGATTCACCACTCTTGATAGAAGGAGTGTATACCCATGGCCTCTTATCGTGGTCATTACTCATGAATCTCTGGCCGGAGTGGAAATGTCATAGAGATAGTCTTCAATGACATATCTAATAGAGTAATGAGCCTCAAGGACAAGAACTAACATTACTTAGACTAGACGTGACGTAGTCAGTCTAGTGGGAGTTAACACATGTCCATACTCTGAACCAAGTGGGGTATAGATTGGTGAAAGGAATAATTGCACAGAAATTGTCTGGGGAAAGGTTCGTAGTTAAACCACTGATTTTCCGGTCAATTGGGGGTCATGATGTGTTGCTAGATACCGCTCATAACCTGCTTAAATTAATTGTTAATTTAAGTGGCCAATATAACCGGGAACCTAATGGGTCACACGCATTGAAGATATAGAGAATGAGTAAAATGGTCTTGGATATGATCCAAAATATGAGAGAATTATTTTAGTATGGATCGCGAAGAGATCGCACGAAAAAATCATTCAGGAATGTCACCACCCGCACGGGCTAGGCACGCTACTGGCCCGTCTTGCGGGCTAGCTGGGCTGCCCAACGCGTCTGCAGCTTCCATCTGTTGGCCAACGACTGTAATTGGCCATAATTATGGCCAATTACTATTCATTAGTTACCATTTTCTCCATTTTTGACATTTCATCTTATTTTTGAATCTGATTCAAATTGAAAAGACATCAAATGGCATAAAATAGACATGAAAATATTTTTGTGAAAAAAAATATTTTTAAGACAACAAAAATTCTCTCAAGAACACTTTCAAAGCTAGCACTTTGAATTTGTTCAAACCATTTTCTCTTGATAGTTTTTTCTTCATTCTTCGCGTGGATTATCATTAGAGACATTCCAGTGTGGATTGTTGTGGTTTGCTACAACCCAACAAAGTGAAGATTTGAAGAATAAATAAAAATTACAAGGTATAATTTTTAACATTTACATTTATATAAATTAGTTTTAATGGTACAAGTATGATCTTTTGTTTTGGGTTTTGAAAACTTTTATTTTTAGCTGCGTTTATGAATATGATTCATTCTTCAAAACTGAACACATATATCCAGAACCATAAAAAAATTGTTAAGAAGTATTTTCACACAACCATCTTCAAATGCAATTTTAAAACCAAGTCCTAGCAGAATAATAATGGAAATTAAATTTCATCGAACATGAGGAGCATAAAGCACATCATGGAGATAAAGTGTGCGACCTCCCCACAACACAAGCTTATAGGTACCGATCCCAAGCACATATGTAAAAGTATTATTCCTTAGATAGATTTTTCTACTCCTCTATGGAATTCGACAAAATTCCATGAAGGCAGATTGGTCCCTTGCTATGTGATCAGTTGTTGCTGAGTCTACAGTCCAATAAGCAACAGTTTTAGCTAACGTCAAACAACTACTAACATAAAAATCAGAGGGATGAATTTGGTCATACAATACTTTTGGCTCAGTGTAATCACGAGCAAAATGACCAGGCTTCCCACGATTGAAACAATTCATGTTCTTGCCTTTCTTATCGTTGTATTTCCCACGCTTACGTTTATTTCCACTAAATTTGGCTTTGTTGCCTCCTTTGTCGTACTATTTTTCCTTACCCTTCCATTTCTTTTGTTTAGAGCTTGAAGCCCTTTTGCCTTTCAACTCAGCCATATAAGCCTCTCCATCAGGCTTATGAGTGAGAAGGCAATCCTCCTCTAGCTCAACATGTCAGGCAACATCATCAAAAGTTTTGATATTATCATTATGGGTAAGGTTGATATTATCATTTGGAAGAGAGCATATTACAACTTGGACCTATTTCTTGTCAATCATCTCATAGCCAATACCTTTTAGTTCACTTATCATATTAGACATGACAATAAGGTGTTGCCTCATAGTATGATTATAATTCTTCTTATAGGCATCAAATTTCAAAGTTAACATATGTATCTTTGTTGTTGAGGTTTCACCAAATTGAACCTTAACAGCATCCCAAAGTGCTTGGGTTGAGCAGTGCTTCTCAAAGCATAACATTAAGTCATTTCTCATACTGTTCAGTATCAATATACGAGCAACTGTGTCCTTGTACTTATATGCTTGATATGCCTCCATATTCCTTCTATGTCGAGCAATGCTTCCATGCTTTGGCTCAGCTATTGGTTGTACTATAGTTTCTAACATATCTTGCTCTACTAGGAGATACTAAATTTTTTGATGCTGAATGTCATTGTTTTTATCATTCAGCTTATCTCCTTAGTTCAAGTCAGCAATTATACTTTTTGTTGCAACCATTTCAATTATTTAGAAACAATGAACATAACTAGGATTAGCAAAATTCATTATCACAATAACCATTTCATGTCACAATATTTTAAATTAATTAATAATAACCTAACACAAGCAACATAAATAAAAACATTGTTGCCCAACCCAATCAATTCCTGTTGTCATAGTCCAATTATCGTTGTTTAATTTAAATATGCGTCAATTAATTACATTATATGAGATTCACTAATCTACCAATTTAATATTCCCACAATATAACATACATGCATAATTTCATATAACATAACGACAAAAATATATATATACATTCATGAACAAAATAAACATTAACAATGATTTATATGGACATACATTACATGTTTAAAATAAAAAATAATGTTAAACGAATTCATAAATAACACATTGTCACATAAAAAAAAACACTAAGCAAGTCCTAATGTTGAGTTTAATTCATTCATCTTCTAGTTGAACTGATGGTTCTCTCTTATCAAATTCTCTTTTTGCCAATGTACCAGACATCTTTCTCATCCATGGAAAACCATTCTTTGACTTGCTAGATCACCTAATACCATCTTGTATCCGGCACTCCAATTCTTAAGATAATTCTTCCTCGAGATTTTCATAAGTCAAGTCGCTTAGTCATTTTTTAAGCGCCTTCCTTTCCTCTTCCCCTGAATTATGTTTGGAATTAAGAACTATGAACAACTGTTGTTCTACAACTAAATCATAGTCCTCACTAAACATTACATAGAAAGTCCACAATTTATAGAACATCTCATCGATGTGCTGAGCTAGAGAGTGTTCTAGATCTTTTCTATATGCACATAATTGCTCCAAAGTGATAAGCATCATATTCCTCACTACATGTTTGAATAAATCAAAAGCAATATTAGACACCATTAAATATAATATATTTCATATGACAACAAAAATTATATATGTTTATTGTATTCATATCTTAATAATTATGTTCCAATTTGCATATTTTTTTCAAAATTTTACATCCAAAAGTAAAAAAAATCTGTAAAAATATCCATTAAATAGAAAATTAAAATTTTGAGCATTTTTTTTAAAAAATGAACTAAAACGGATCTCTCACATGCCTCCATGTGCTGAAAGAAGATCTAACATGTATCACCATGCACATTCACACACCATCCATATTTGCCACATAAGCAACACATCAGCATCTAGATGGACCAACCAGAGTGACCACGTGGAAGGTAGTGCAGACACCTCATTTTTGTCCACGTGCACCAATAGTTAGTGGCCATGTGTCACGGGTGCCACATGTCATTGCCTTACATGGATGATATGTCATGCCAATGGGTGGGCGCCATATGGCACATATTTGCCACATGCGTGTGACGTGTCACGCTTAGCATGTGACACGCCATCCATTGGTTATTTTATTCTGATTTTTCAATTTTATTATGGTTTAAACAATTATAAACCTATTATGACCCTATTTAATTCGTTTTACGTTCATCTACGTTGTGTTTGCACTACACATTGCACTTCTGATAAAGGGAATTACTTTTAATACAGTTTTCATAAATTAAAAACCTTAATTTACATCATAAAGTTTAAAAATTCCTATAAAATCAACCACTCATTAGAAAAATCTACAAAAATACTCATTAGAAAGCTTCTGATGAGAGCTTTCCAACATACCAAATTTAAACCATGAAACAGAAGAAACAATTTCACAAAAATAAAAAACATTTCAGATTTTCATGGTTAATTACTTAAAATTATGTTAATCTTGAATTCAAACACAAAAACAACCCTTTATGGCTCTGATACTAATGAAAGAATTTTCGGTAGTGGAAACTTACTTGTTGAGCATTCACAGTGTGTTTTTAATGTTTCTGACAGAGTCAAATTACCAGAACCAGACTCAATTCCATAGTACGAATACCTTGTGATCCTCTTGGATGAATTGGGATAGAGTATTTTTCAGAGAATTTTTTTTTAGTGGCAGAAGGAGGGAAGAAATTTTTTTCACATTTTTGTAACTTCTTATCATTAATAGGAGTAGTTATTTTTTCAAAATAAAATTGCCCTTTTTTATACTTTAATATATGGGTTCGGACTGGGTCAAGCTTACATGGGCAGCCCAGTCCCATAAAAACCTAACATTACTCAATCTCTGCATTCATAAAACATAAATTTCCAAGAACCCAAAATCAATTCAAAAGCATGTAGAAGTCTATCAAATTCGTAAATCGAAAGGCACTTAGACTTTACAATTCGCATTCAAGGAAAAGTACATAAAAAAAAGAAATAAAAACACAGAATTTCAGGAGATAAGATAAAAAAAAGGGTACAAACTATAAAGCACATACCAAGAAAATAGTGGAGCCCACGTTTGTGTTGCACAATGAAAAACACTATACTCTATAAGTACAAGCCCAAAAGATATTAAACACGAAGAAAAAAGAAATAAAGGTTTAAAAAGAAAGAGGGAAACTAAGCAGAGGAAAGAAAGGAAGAGAAAAGTGATAAAAGGTAATACAATAATGGCAAAGAGGGAGAGAGATGATACATAGATGAGAGAGGAGAAGAAGACTAAGTTTAAGTTAAGGGGGAACGGAGATGGGAATGGGGGCACGGGCAAGGAGGGTGGGGGTGGGCCAATTTTCTAAAAACAGCCTAGTTTTAAATTAGGTTATTAAATTTTTTATTTTATTGAATTTATTCATTAAATTTTAATTTTTTGTTTTTATATAATTTTTATTAAATCTAATTTTTTAATTTAATTTATAATAATCTTTATAAATTATAATATTATAATATTATAATTTAATTTAATTTAATTTATAATATTCTAATAATCTTTATAAATTAGAGTTGAATTTATTACTCAATTTTTGGGTTCAATTGATTAAATTAAAGTTTAACTGATTAAATTGAGGTTCAATTGATTAATTAAACTTAAATTGATTATATTGATATTTTGTTGATTAATTTAATTTAATCAATTTAAATTTGAGATCAATTGATTAAATTAGGGTTAAGTTGATTAAATTAGGGTTCAATTTATGAATTGAACTTAAATTGATTAAATTGAAGTTCATTTGATTAATTGAACTTAAATTCATTAAATCATTCCTAAATTAAATCTCAATTGATTAAATTGAGATTTAACTGAATAATTTGATTAAGTTGACTTAAATTAGTGTTTAATTGATTAATTAAATTAAAATTGATATTCAATTGAATAATTAAACTTAATTCGATGAAATTGAACTTAAACTGAAATGGAATTTATTAAATTTGGATTTAATTGAACATTTTATTCAATTGACATAAATTAGTGTTTAGTTGATTAAATTAAAGTTTAACTCATAAACTTGCAGTTCAATTAATGGATGTGAAAACAACTTTTCTTAATATAAATCTGACTGAGGATGTGTACATGACACAACTAGAAGGTTTCATATGCAAAGATGACAAAAAGGTATGTAAACTTCAAAGATCCATTTATGGATTAAAGCAAGCATCCAGTGTTGCAGCCGCAACGCCCTCACCCGAACCGCACGTGCCCGGATAAGGAAATGCTGCTGCCTGTCTTTCTCATACTTCAAATCGCTATATATATTATTATAATACCTTTATATTTTTTTTATCACTTATGTATATGTGGATATAAACAAAAACCATAGTACAATTTTATTTACATAAGATAGTAATTTTAACATCAAAGTAATTCTTAACAAACTTTAAAAAGTAAGTTTTACAAATTGTAACATTTCTTTAATATAAAAGCCAAATACAAAAATTTCAAAACATGTAACCCACTTTCTCAAGGTTCAGCTGCTTTACTTGAATGGGATCACCGCTTGCTTTATCTAACGTCTTCAGCTACCTTTCTATATCTGCGTGGAAATTAAACTCCATGCTAAGCTCTAAGCTTAGTGGTGCATATATATAAGGAAATATACTATGTCATGCATCAGCCAACAACATGTATCATTTTATGCATTAAAATGTTTGCATGCATGACTATCAACATTTCCTATTTCATACGAGTATAAATGTCATGCTCATATAGACAATGTTATTTTCATTTATCTTTAATGGTAAATTACTCTGTTAATCTCCTTATCATTACATCTCAATCTCATATCATCATCGTTTTCTTATTTTTTTCTTTCTTTATTTTCCAACATATCCTCATTATCTTGCCCACATCACTCTAAGTTTGGATTGACTGGATACGGGTTATGGATCAGGAGTGCTCTCCGAGCTTAAGCCACCCTGTCAACTATCTGGCTCATAATAGCTTCTCAAATCAATGGCGCTCTCCGAGCTTAAGCCATATTGATTGAGTATAATTTCATCATAGATGAATAACCGGATCAAGGGCGATCTCCGAGCTTAAGCCACCTTGTCCTCATTTATGTGTGCTCATCGGAGCTTCTCAAGTCAGTAGCGCTTTCCGAGCTAAAGCCACACTGGCCTAGCATCTCAGACCAATGGCGCTCTCACAAGCTTAAGCCACATTGGTTGAGGAATAATATGGTACCGTTCGCCCCCTTAATGACATGTCATCTATCCTGATTCTAGTCCGCAGGTAGAGTAATGGGATTCTTTATATTTTCACATCAATCATAATTCTCATGTTTCAACACATCAATATTCTCATATTTGTCAACATCTCAATTTTCTTGTTTTGCAAACATATAGTCATACTCATACATCTTTTCATTTATTTTTACTGGGTACATTAATATTCTCATACTTATTATCCTCATCAGATTTCATATATCATCCATGACAATTCATTTTTTTATATCAATTCATTTTTCAATATCACAACATATCACATTCTCACATTAATATACATATACATATATATATATATATATATATATTCATATCATTCGTATTTCACTCGATAGACCATGACTTTCATTTACTTACCTGAATTCTCCATTTGATAACCACATTCATAGTTACAAATATAGAGCATTCAGGCCTGTGATTCCTAATTCACTCCCGTAATCCCAAGCCGTGAACGCTACTGGAATGAATCGCCCAAAAGCATTCACGGTCGTGATTACTCATTCATGTCCGAGAATAAGTTCACTTTCGTGATTCCAACCCGTGAGCGCTTCTGGAATGAATAGTGCCATTGCCACACAGAAGTCACAACCGTGAACTCTCAAGTTCACGCCCGTGACCCAATAGTCACGCCCGTGACTTTCTGTAGGAAATCTGCATATTCACATTTCATTCATTCTAACATCATCCAAATCATACCAAATTCTATTTCATGCATTTCTAAAGTTCTTTACTCAACTTATTACTTTCTAATCCATATAAATGCCTTGATCATACAAGATTTTCTAACATGCATCATTAATGCAATGTCACACAATTATCTCATTCATACATGTCTAAACCTATGGTTTCATGCCATAATCATCATCATTCTTAAAATGCATTTATCTAAAATCATGTTCAGTATGCATTATTTCAAACAAGAATAGGCTATTGCCTTAAGTTATGCACAAACCTTAATCTTTCTCCTCCACTCTTCTAGGTAGCTTTCTCTTTTCCTTTGCTCCTTAGAGCTTGTTCCTTGTCACTTGGAACTCCTACAATATTATAGATCATTATCATCATCATCTGATTTCATCAAGACCCTAAACTCTCTTTCTCTCTCAAAACCCTAGTTTCTCTCTCTTTCCACATGAGTCTTGGATGAACTCAAAATTCAAACTTCCTTTAAGAAAAGATGAAAAAGAAGAAGAGATTTTCTCTCTCTACCAAACTTGATTTTTCTTCCTCTTTCTTGTTGTTTCCAGCTTCCTTGGGAGTTATGGGCCATGAAAATCACCTTGTCTTGCTCTTTCCCTTCTCTTCCCTTCCTTTCTCTCTCTAGAATCAAGGTGAGCTATGGAGGAATGGATGTAGCTGGCGTGATTGGTAGGGAAAAGAGAGAAAGAGGCAGAAAATGAAGAGAAGAAGAAGAAGAAAAGAAGTCTTAAATAGGGTACCCAAAAAGTCTTCATGTGGGACCCACCATTTGACCATCTTCTTCCAATTTTATACTTAATCAATATTAATCATATTCCTTTAATGTCATGGCCGGACAAACCATTTTAAGTGTCCAAATTTCCTATTTTTTTTATTTGCAATTAATCTCATTAATCCTCCAATTTTTATTAAATTGCAATTTGACCCCAAAACTTATCAAATTTTGCAATTTAGTCCTTTACCGTAAATCAACTTCTTTAAACTCTATAATCACTTAATTAGGCATTTATCATTTAATTTATCCATTACTTAATCAATTTTTTGTAAAAATCCGAATTTAGACTCCGATCGGTCAAACGCATCAACTTCTCGACACGTGCGACTCGGGGCCTAAATTAGTGGATATTACATCTAGGAGTTGGAATATTCGGTTTGATGAGATAATCAAACAGTTTGGTTTCTTACAAAATCGGATGAACCTTGTGTCTACAAGAAGGTTAGTGGGAGTGCAATCGTATTTCTTGTGTTATATGTAGATGACATATTGTTAATGGGAAATAATGTCTCAACCTTACAATCAGTCAAAATTTTGTTATCCTAGAATTTCTCTTTGAAAGACCTTGGAGAAGCAGTCTATATTTTAGGAATAAAGATCTATAGAGATAGATCTAAAAGGTTGCTTGGTCTTTCACAGTCTACATACATAGATAAAATGCTAAAGAGGTTTAGCATGGAGCAGTCCAAGAGGGGATATATTCCCATGACCCATGGGATTACTCTCTCAAAGTTTTTGTGTCCAAAGACACAAGATGAGAGGACAC
This sequence comes from Triadica sebifera, assembly GCA_023653625.1. Classification (NCBI taxonomy): domain Eukaryota; kingdom Viridiplantae; phylum Streptophyta; class Magnoliopsida; order Malpighiales; family Euphorbiaceae; genus Triadica; species Triadica sebifera. The sequence goes on along the minus strand of CM042893.1, from coordinate 43,126,550 downwards.
ACATGAGTTTGATTCCATATGCTACAGCTATAGGATCAATCATGTATGCTATGATATGTACAAGACCCAATGTATCATATGCTCTGAGTGTCACGAGTAGATACCAATCGGACCCTGGTGAGGGTCATTGGGTGGCTATCAAGAATATCCTTAAGTACTTAAGAAGAACTAAGGATGTATTCTTAGTATTTGGAGATGGAGATATTATTGTGAGCGGGTATACTGATGCCAACTTCCAATCTGACAATGATGACTCAAAATCTCAGTCAGGTTATATATTCAAACTAAATGGTGGAGCAGTTAGTTGGAAGAGTTCTAAACAGGAAACGATTGTTGATTCGACAACCGAAGCAGAGTACATTGTAGCTTCTGAAGTAGCAAAGGAAGCAATTTGGATAAAGAAATTCATCACAGAACTTGGAGTGGTTTCCAGCATTATTGATCCAATACAATTGTATTGTGATAATAATAGAGCCATTGGGCAAGCAAAGGAGCCACAGTCTCATCAGAGATCCAAACATGTACTCAGAAGATACCATTTGATTAGAGAAATCATTGGTAGGAATGATGTAAAGATAGAAAGAGTGCCCACTGATCATAATATTGTTGATCCTTTAACTAAGCCACTTCCCCAAAAGAAATATGATTCTCATGTACTCGCCTATGGAATTAAATACAAAGGCGATTGGCTTTAGTTTAAGTGGGAGCTTGTTAGAGGAGTGCTCTAAAGGCAATCACCTTTAGCACTTATTGTACAAATTTATTTGATTAATAAAAGGCTTTTTCATTAATTTGATGTTCATTTGATATATGAATTGATAAGTGATCTTAAATCAATTAATGAAGTCCTTGATACATAACATAGCATGAAAGAAATCATGATGAGATAATGATATTGAGATTCTTATCATGTGTAATTATTTTAGTATCAAAATTATCCCTAGTCATAAGATTAATGAGACGGAACATTATTAATCCAGACAGACTGGCACATGTTACACTCATTGATTGGATTTAGTAGTAGATCTCGTAATCTATAAACATGAGATGTTTAGAGTTAACATGTTGATGCTTGCTAAGTGTAGCTAAGTACATTGGATGACCAACTATGAGACAATCATATGGATAATCTATTCAAATGTCAATGATAGTCGCATCATAGCAATGGTGCAAGTATCTTTAGACTTGAGGTACTCAAGGATATCTTGAATATTGATTCTGTATTTTGACACTATTTCTTGTTGCCTCAGAGAGGTAGCTCATTGGGTGGTCATTGAATACAGCTTGAGGTATTAGAAGGTAATTGGGTAACCAACAAAGGATTCACCACTCTCGATAGAAGGAGTGTGTTGCCCAGATATTAGACCAAGAAGGGGGGTTGAATTGGAGTTTCAAAAAAAAATTATGCTTTAAAGTGCGGAAATAAAATTGTTAATTTTAGAAAGGATAGAGAAAATCAGACACAAAGATTTATAGAGGTTCGGGTATTAACAAACCCTACTCCTCTCCTCAATCGCAATTGGGAGTTTCACTAACACACTAAGTGTTACAAGCTTACTCCTAACTATGGTGTTTCACACAATGGCTCACACCTAACCCAGAAATCCCTTGTGTTTTAATGGCTCACACAATAACCAATTCCTTTATGTTTTACAGGCTCACACAAACAACCTACACTTTGTGTTTTACAGGCTCACACAAACAACCTATACTTTGTGTTTTACAGGCTCACACAAACAACCTTTTAATTTGTGTTTTGGAGGTTCACACAACTAACCCTTACAAGAGTTCTTCTCTTAACCCATAACTACCCAATGCTCACTTGAGTAAAGATTACAGAAAGAACCACTTATAAATCTTTATTGCTCAAATATGAGGAGCAATAAGATTTTTACAAAGAATAGATTTGTTCTCAAAGCATAAAAGTACAAGATAGCTTGTGATTTGAAGTATATGCTAATCTTTTGTTTTTCTTCTCATTCTCTTATTTCTTAATGCATAAATGACTTCCATTTATACTCCCATGGCTGAATATAGCCGTTGGGGTACATTAAATAAGAAACTAGCCGTTGTACCAACCAAAAAATTGTGCCTGACATTTTTCTCTTTCATTGGTCACGGGCGTGAATAAGCTTGTCATAGGGGTGACAGTTCTTCCCAAGCCATGATTGAAGTGGTGACCTTAGTCGTGAAGCTCTCTGGTATGTTTTGACATATAAAGTCACGGGCGTGACATTAATCATTCACGGGCGTGACACTCTTCACAGTCGTGAGACAAGTGGTGACTCTGGTCATGAAGCTCTCTAGATGAAATCAAATGAATCCTTCACGGGGGTGACAATCTTTCCAGTCGTGACCCAAGTGGTGACTTTGGTCGTGAATCTCTTTGGATGAAATTGAATGACTCTTCACAGAGGTGACGCCTTTAGTCATGGGGGTGACTGAAATGCTTACTTCACGTTTTGTTTTTTCTTCATGGCTGTGAACTTCAAATGTTGGTTTTGGTAACGGTTAGCTTCCTTCACGGGCGTGACTCCTAGAGTCATGGTAGTGAACATGCTACTTCTTGCTTTTTGTTTCTCAAGGAATATCCTTCCAATTCTCTATTCTTGCTATTTTAATTCATGTCCTGTATAATATACTTACAAAAACAAGTATGTTAAATATAATATTGCTATATTATTTATTATCATCAAAATGACAGAAATACCCCTCAAGGTTAACAATCTCCCCTTTTTTTATGGTGACAAATAATCTAGCAATATGTGATTTTGAGAAGTCTCCCCCTCAAAATATACTTAGGATAAAAAATTATAATGTGCAAGAATAGTAAATAAAGATGTAGCATTAAACTAGATTTTAAGTATATGCAAGTTATATGAGAAGTATTTCCAATACATACCATAATTCCTTTTCTAGACATAAAGTATATGTAAGGTATATTTAAGGTATATCATGGCATGTTTTTATTTGTAACTTGGTTTTAAGGTGTATGCAAAGTATACTTAGGGTATATTTAAAGTATATAAAAGCTCAGTTTTTCAATTATCTACTTTGCATCTGAAAAGTTGAATCAAGAATTTTAAATCAATTCAAAGTGTGTTCACTTTTTGATTCACAATTCTTGTATTGCTAGTTTGATACTTCTTTCCCATATCATTTATTATCTATCATATATTGCTAGTTTTCTCCCCCTTTTGTCATCAATCAAAAAGAATATGTAGATTGAAGTAAACAAAAGCAAATATATATTATGAAGGAAAGGATACAAACTAAGAAAGGAAATTTAAGATTTCGTACATAAGCAAACATAACAAACAACAAAAATGATCAAACATAACAAATTTAGGCTACACTCTAGCCTATATCCTAGCCAGACATCCTATCACGAAGCCTAGCTACTTCAGCCTCAAGGCTGTCTATCCGAGACTCCATGAAGTCCTTGAGGTTTTCCAACCTCTCATCCATGGAAGTCTGCAACTGCTCGAAGCGTGGTGCCAAGAGGTCGACCACCTGCTGCGCTAAAGATGGTGTGGAGGCTGAGGACTGTCCAATGTCCTGCTCGATTGCTGGAGTTGCTTCCTCAATCTGAGCCCTCTTTTTCTGCTAGACTCCCTAGAGGCCTGCTTTAAAATCTTCCGTGTCATGATCTTCCCAGATAATCTCTCCAGCAGTATCAGTGAAGCGGTAGAAGATATCGTTCTGAAAAATGATTCTGACAGCTGCTCCCATCTTGATGAATGACTCTACATCCAGCCTATCTCGTGGATGTGCAGGAATGATGTTGAAGTGATGGTTATCCTGTAACGGCTGGATCTACTGGAATCCGGGTCCTGGCCCATTGCCACAGTAGTCCACCCGCCGTCTCACTGAGACCAACGGGCTGCCGGGGTCCATGGCCCAATACCTCCAACCCATCACTGGAATCGCACTCAAGGTGTTTGCCACAGTAGGTTGTTGGAGGCAGGGATCGAACCCTCAACTAGTCTCTTACTGAGGCTAAAGGGAGGTTGAGGGTTCGATCCCTGCCTCCAACAACCTACTGTGGCAAACACCTTGAGTGCGATTCCAGTGATGGGTTGGAGGTATTGGGCCATGGACCCCGGCAGCCCGTTGGTCTCAGTGAGACGGCGGGTGGACTACTGTGGCAATGGGCCAGGACCTGGATTCCAGTAGATCCAGCCGTTACATATCTAGCTTCAAGTAATTGAGCTTCACTACCATATGAGTGACATATGCCCCAACCAAGATATCTCCTGTGGGCTTGGTGGCTATGGAGAGAAGATGGTTTGCAAACCATCTGGAAAGCGCCACTATGACTCCCCGGCGTGCCATCTCAAATAGGAAGAGTTCTGACTTCCTAATAGTTCCATTGCTTTCTCCCCGAGCAAAAATGCTATAGGTTAGAAACCTATGCAAATACCTGTGTATTGGGGTCCTAAGATGTGTGCTCTTAGTTTTCTTGACATCCCAGTTGCAATCCGTGCCAAAATGTGTCCAGGCTGCAGAGGCAGAGAATTCTACCTCAGTCTCATTCAAAACGCCATCAGATGGTAGGTTGAACAATTCTCCAAATGCGATGGCACTGAGGGTGTTTGCATTGTTGCAAAGTTGGAATTTCACCACTCCAGTTGGTGAAACCTGCAAGGTGCTGAGAAATTCCAGCGTTGGCTCCCGTAGAGTTGGCAGATGAATTTCAACAAATTCTTTTAGATGACAAGCTTGAAGTTGCTCTGTCATAGCCATCTCAAGCCCGAGATTACGGACTGTCTGCCATTTGAAAGACCTTGATGATAAAATAGGTCTCTTCTTCAAAGTTGCATATCGAGGATGACAACTTTCTGGAATGATGTTCATGAGGTAATCTGAATACCTCTTCGGTGCATGAGACTTCTTTCTCTTCCCTTTTGATGAAGCAGACTCCATATTTGAAGAATTTTAGTTGTTGATGGAGTTGAAGAAGATTTTTGACAGATAAATATGATGAAAGACCCTAAAAATGTCTGTTTTCTGCTGAAGATTCGAACTTTTGATGGTATTTATAGTGAAATATCAAGGCTTTGGGGTCGGAATCTTCAATGTCTCAATGAATGAGAGTAAATGAGAGTGGTTTTGGGAGATGGAGAGTTGAAATGAAGATTGTAATCGGCTGTATTATTATATATTCGATACATTCACGGGCGTGACTTAGGGTTTCACGAGCGTGAATAGTCGTGTTCATGGTTTGCTGAAGTAGTGTTCCACCCGTGAAGGAAAGTGTGAATATGTTCACGGGCGTGATCGATGAATATCACGGGCGTGCACGATCATAGGTCACGGGGGTGAATATCATGTCATGGGCGTGAATGGTTGAATTTCACTACTTATGCCCGTGAAGCAAGCCGTGACACAAGGCATGAAAGCTTCTGTGAGTTTTTGGTGTAATTATTCACGGGCATGAAACTTCGTCATGGGTGTGAAGGTTCTTTTCCACGGGTGTGACTCAAGCCGTGAAACATGCCGTGAACCAAAGTCGTGAACGACACTGCCTCTTTGGGCCACTTAAGTCACGGACGTGAGTATAAGTCACGGGCGTGACTCCCCTATAATTTTCATCAGATTGAAATTAAGTTCTGCAACAAGACTAAATCATTTCAACAAAGATTTTACTTCATAAAGCATGAATTCTCATAAAAAAAAATTTTATCTTATAACTTATGATATGTTTTAAGATCAACAATTAAAATTTCATATTCTTGTAATCACAAGGTTAATCCATCAATCATACCTAGTTCTCTTCTAATGAAATTAAATCTTTCCTCATTTAGAGACTTAGTGAAGATATCTGCTAATTGCTTTTCTGAGCATACAAATTCTAATTCAATATCTCCATATTGAACATGATCTCTAATAAAGTGATGTCTAATGTCAATATGTTTACTTCTAGAGTGTTGAATAGGATTCTTTGAAAGATTTATAGCGCTGGTGTTGTCACATTTTATAGGTATATGGTTCATCTCATGACCATAGTCCTTAAGTTGTTGTTTTATCCAAAGAATTTGTGTACAACAACATCCAACTGTTACATATTCAGCTTCAGCAGTTGAGAGAGCAACTGAAACTTGTTTCTTGCTAAACCAAGAAACCAAACATTCTCCAATGAAGTGACAAGTACCTGAAGTACTTTTTCTATCTAAAAGACTACCAGCATAGTCTGCATCTGAATATCCTATAATATAAAAAGATGAATTCTTAGGATACCATAAACCTAGATGCAATGTTCCATGTAAATATCTTAAAATCCTTTTTACAGCTTTTAGATGAGATTCTTTAGGACATGATTGAAATCGCGCACATAAGCAAACACTATACATAATATCGGGTCTAAAAGCAGTGAGATATAAAAGTGATCCGATTATGCCTCTATAAAACTTTTCATTAATGCTCTTACCCTTTTCATCTTTGTCAATTTTGTTGATGTACTTATAGGAGTCTTGGCATTTTTGCATCCTTCCATACCAAATTTTTTGATTAAGTCTTTGGCATATTTGGATTGGTTGATGAATATGCCCTCATTGCTTTGTTTGATTTGTAGACCAAGGAAATACTTAAGTTCTCCCATCATGCTCATTTCAAATTCCCTAGTCATGCACTTAGCAAATTCTTGACAAAGCAGCTCATTAGTAGAACCAAATATTATATCATCAACATAAATTTGAACAATTAGTATCTCATTCTTATGCTTTTTGATGAACAGTGTAGTGTCAACATTTCCCTTTGTGAAGCTATTTTCTAGTAAAAAAGAACTTAATCTCTCATACCAAGCTCTTGGAGCTTGTTTTAAACCTTACAAAGCTTTTGAAAGTTTAAAAACATGATTTGGCAAGTCATAGCTTTCAAAACCTGGTGGTTGTTCTACATACACTTCTTCATCTATATAGCCATTTAGAAATGCACTTTTCACATCCATTTGAAAAAGTTTGAAATTCATGTGACATGCATATGCTAAGAGTATTCTTATAGCTTCTAATCTAGCTACAGGTGCATATGTTTAATCATAGTCTATACCTTTTCCTGATTATATCCTTTTGCAACTAGTCTTGCTTTATTCCTGGTTATTAACCCTTGTTCATCTAACTTATTTCTAAATACCCATTTGCTGCCTATGATTGGATGATTCTTGGGTCTTGGTACTAGGTTCCATACCTTATTTCTCTCAAATTGGTTGAGTTCCTCTTGCATGGCAATTACCCAACTTTCATCATTAAGAGCCTCATCAATGTTTTTGGGCTCAATTTGTGAAATAAAGGCAATGTCAGTGACTAAATGCTTGAAATGAGATCTAGTACTTACTCCCTTTGATAGATCACCAATTATTTGCTCTTTTGGATGATTTCTATTCATTCTCCATTCTTTTGGAAGTTCTTGCTCCATTTGTTCTTGATTTTGAGGTAGTAGATTTTCTTGATCATTTTCTTCTTTTCCATTTTCAATGACAAGTTTTTCCATATTATCTACAACATCATCAAGAGCACTACCTTTCACAAGATCAAGTCTACTAGATTCATTAAAAACAACATGCATAGATTCTTCCACTGTTAATGATCTTTTATTAAATACTCTATATGTTTTGCTGGTTCTAGAGTATCCTAAAATGATACCATCATCAGACTTAGAGGTGAATTTTCCAAGATTGTCCTTGGTGTTCAATATAAAACACTTGCATCCAAACACTCTAAAGTATGATACCAAGGGCTTTCTTCCATTCCATAGCTCAAATGAGGTTTTGTTTAAAAGAAGTCTTTTGAAAACTTGATTTGAAATATAACATGCAGTGTTTGTGGCTTCTACCCAAAAATAAGTTGGTAATTCATATACATTAAGCATTGTTTTTTCAATTAATGTTCGATTTTTCCTTTCAACTACTCCATTTTGTTGAGGTGTTCTAGGAGATGAGAAATTATGTGAAATGCCATGTTCAAGACAAAAACTTTCAAAGTTTACATTTTCAAATTCTTTCCCATCATCACTTCTTATTTTTGAAATGCAGTACCCTTTTTCATTTTGAACTCTTTTAGCAAAGTTTTTGAAATTTTCAAAAGCATCACTCTTTTGAGCTAAGAAAATTACCCAAGTAAATCTAAAGTAATCATCTACGATGACAAATGCATAATGTTTTCCTCCTAAGCTAGCAACCCTAGTAGGTCCAAATAAGTCTAAATGTAGGAGTTGAAGAGGTTTTGAAGTACTTACTATGTTTTTGGCTTTGGAAGATGACTTGTGTTGCTTTCCTCTTTGACAAGGATCACATGTCTTGCCTTTTTCATATTTAACTCTTGGTAATCCTTTTACTAGCTCTCCTGTGCTGAGACTTTGTATTAAGTCCATGTTAGCATGACCAAGTCTTCTATGTCATAGCCAAGATTCATCACTAGTAGTCACAAGACACTTAGAGGAATGGTTAAATAGTTCATGTAAGTTTATTATGTACGTATTGATATCTCTATTTCCTTTAAATATTTCTTGACCATCAATAGAGATTACAAGACTTTCATTTGAAGTGAAAATTACTTTGTTTCCTTTATCACATAATTGACTTACACTCAACAAGTTATGTTTCAAGCCATCAACAAGTAAAACATCTTTAATAAAAGTAGTACCATTAACACCAATAGAACCAATGCCAATTACCTTACCCTTTGCATTGTTTCCAAAGGTAACTTTACCTCCATCAATACTTTTGATTTCATTGAAGAGTTATTTGTCTCCTGTCATATGCCTTGAGCATCCACTGTCTACTAGCCATGCATTTTTGTTTATTGTGGACTTGAGGCATACCTACAGAATTACAAATCAAGTATGACATTTAGGTACCCAAATGATTTTGGGTCCTTGGGGGTTAGCACATGAAGGTTCCCAATGAGTCTTCCTTATCCAGCAATTTTTATTTATATGACCCATTTTCATACAGTAATTACATTGTTTAGGTGTAAACTTGCTTTTTGGTCTTACAATGTATTTGAATGCCATAATTTGATTAGACTGATTTTGAGAACAATGGCATGTATAATCATGATTAATTTGCATTTTTCTTGATACATTCTTCCTATATATAAAGGCATGATTCTTTTTCGGTATAGAGGTTTTAACATTCTTATTTCTTGGTGCAGTTCTAACAGGTGTGGAGATGTTATGTTTTTTAGACTTAACAAATATTGTTTTGTTAGAAGATGATGATGTGTCCTTAAACCCTAGACCATGTCTAACTAAAGGTGGTCTTTGAGACACAATGAGAGTATCTAAGCTCTCTTTACCTTTGTGAAATTTAGAAATGGAATTTCTAAGTTCTTCAACTTCATTTTTCAAAGTATTATTTTCTTTTAACAGTGAAGCTGTTGAGTGTCTTGATGAGTATTCATCTAATGATTTTTGAAGAGATTCATTAGATGATTTAAGCTTTAAGTTCTCCTTTTCTAAGCCATTTATCTTATTTTTCAAATTAGAGATATTATTTCTATAGATACTAAATTTAGTTCTATATTTCTCTAATTCTATATTTAATTCTTCTATTAGGCTTTGCTCATCATCATCATCATCACTATCACTATCATTATCACTACTATCATTATTGAAAGAGTATGAGTGTAGTGATCTTACTTTGTCCGAGATGTGATCCTCAATAGCAATGAAACATAGGTTGACCTCTTCATTTTCATTATCATCTTTTTCACTTGAAGAGCTTTCGTCATCCCATGTGGCTTTGTAACCTTTCTCCCCATTGTCTCTTTGGTATTTGCTTTTATGCTTCTTAAGCCTTGGACATTCTGGTTTGATATGTCCTTTCTTCCCACATTCATAGCATTTTACCTCTTCCTTACTTCTGTGTGTATCATTTGAAGTTTGTTTGAGGTTTCTTTGCCTGAATTTTCTGGAATTGCTCATTTTCTTCTCAACAATTTTTTTTAATCTCCTTGAAAGCATAGCGATGTCCTCATTTTCATCATCACTCATATCTTCATCATCTTCACTTTCTTCTTGAGATTTTGAAGTAGAGGCTTTGAGTGCTAATGGTTTTCTTTTCTCTGGCTTTGCTTCAAGCTCTCTATCTCTCTTTACTGCCATCTCATGTGTGAGAAGCTTGCCAATCAGCACATCAGTGTTCATGATACTCATATCTTCATTTGCTTCTTCTATGCCAGCAACTCTTGAACCATAGTCTTTAAGAGGAAGACTTCTAAGGATTTTATTGTTTACATCTTCCAAACTCAGATGCTTCCCAAGTTTCCTCATTCCATTTATAATGGATAGAAGACGGTTGGTCATGTCAGTGATTGACTCATTTGATTTCATCTTGATGAGCTCATATTCTGAGGTTAGAAGTTGAATCTTATTGGATTTGACTTGCTTAGTTCCCTCATGATAGTTCTCCAATGTCTTCCACATAATATATGCTGTTGAGCAGTGCTGTATTCTCCCACATTCTTCAATAGATAATGAGTTTGATAGAATTGTCATTGCCCTCTTGTTTTTGAAATTTGCTCTTCTTTGGGGCTCTGTCCAATCGTCTCTTGATAATTTCCTCTTCACCATCAGCTCCTCTTCTGGTTGGTGGTGTCCATTATTTTCGTACACTATCCCAGACTTCAATTCCTTCACTATCCAAGTATATCTCCATCCTAAACTTCCAATGAGCATAATTTGCTCCATCAAAGTAAGGTTTGAGACTCTGGAATCCTTCACTGGCCATATTTTACTCTTTACTAGCGCTTTTTAGGCTTCGATGCTAGACAAGGCTCTGATACCAATTATTGCCCAGATATTAGACCAAGAAGGGGGGTTGAATTGGAGTTTCAAAAAAAATTAAGCTTTCAAGTGCGAAAATAAAATTGTTAATTTTAGAAAGGATAGAGAAAATCAGACACAAAGATTTATAGAGGTTCGGGTATTAACAAACCCTACTCCTCTCCCCAATCGCAATTGTGAGTTTCACTAACACACTAAGTGTTACAATGGAGTTTTACAAGCTCACTCCCAACTATGGTGTTTCTCACAATGGCTCACACCTAACCCAGAAACCCCTTGTGTTTTAATGGCTCACACAATAACCAATTCCTTTGTGTTTTACAGGCTCACACAAACAACCTTTTAATTTGTGTTTTGGAGGTTCACACAACTAACCCTTACAAGAGTTCTTCTCTTAACCCATAACTACCCAATGCTCACTTGAGTAAAGATTACAGAAAGAACCACTTATAAATCTTTATTGCTCAAATATGAGGAGCAAAAAGATTTTTACAGAGAATAGATTTGTTCTCAAAGTATAAAAGTACAAGATAACTTGTGATTTGAAGTATATGCTAATCTTTTGTTTTTCTTCTCATTCTCTTGTTTCTTAATGCATAAATGACTTCCATTTATACTTCCATGGCTGAATATAGCCATTGGGGTACATTAAATAAGAAACTAGCCGTTGTACCAACCAAAAAATTGCGCCTGACATTTTTCTCTTTCACTGGTCACGGGCGTGAATAAGCTTGTCATGGGGGTGACAGTTCTTCCCAAGCCGTGACTGAAGTTGTGACCTTGGTCGTGAAGCTCTTTGGTATGTTTTGACATATAGAGTCACGGGCGTGACATTAATCATTCACGGGCGTGACACTCTTCACAGCCGTGAGACAAGTGGTGACTCTGGTCGTGAAGCTCTCTGGATGAAATCAAATGAATCCTTCACGGGGGTGACACCTTCATTCCCGGGGGTGACAATATTCCCAGCCGTGACCCAAATGGTGACTCTAGTCGTGAAGCTCTCTAGATGAAATTGAATGACTCTTCACGGGGGTGACGCCTTTAGTCAGAGGGGTGACTGAAATGCTTACTTCAAGGTTTGTTTTGCCTTCATGGTCGTGAACTTCAAATGTTGGTTTTGGTAACGGTTAGCTTCCTTCACGAGAGTGACTCCTAGACTCACGGCAGTGAACATGCTACTTCTTGCGTTTTGTTTCTCAAGGAATATCCTTCCAATTCTCTATTCTTGCTATTTTAATTCATGTCCTGTATAATATACTTACAAAAACAAGTATGTTAAATACAATATTGCTATATTATTTATTATCATCAAAATGACAGAAATACCCCTCAAGGTTAACAGAGTGTATACCCATGGCCTCTTGTCGTGGTCATTACTCAGGAATCTTTGGCCGGAGTGGAAATGTCATAAAGATAGTCTTCAATGACATATCTAATAGGGTAATGAGCCTCAAGGACAAGAACTAATATTACTTGGACTAGACGTGACGTAGTCAGTCTAGTGGGAGTTAACACATGTCCATACTTTGAACCAAGTGGGGTATAGATTGGTGAAAGGAATAATTGCACAGAAATTATCTATGGAAAGGTTCGTAGTCAAACCACTGATTTTCCGGTCAATTGGGGGTCATGATGTGTTGCTAGATACCGCTCATGACCTGCTTAAATTAATTGTTAATTTAAGTGGCCAATATAACCGGGAACCTAATGTGTCACACGCATTGAAGATATAGAGAATGAGTAAAATGGTCTTGGATATGATCCAAAATATGAGAGAATTATTTTAGGATGGATCGTGATGAGATCGCACGGAAAAATCGTTCGGGAGTGTCACCACCCGCATGGGCTAGGTAGGCTGCTGGCCCGCAACCACCCGCACGGGCTAGGTAGGCTGGCGGGCCAGCTAGGCTGCCCAGCAGCAGGCCCAGCGCGCCTGCAGCTTCCATCCATTGGCCAACGACTGTAATTGGCCATAATTATGGCTAATTACTATTCATTAGTTACCATTTTCTCCATTTTTGACTTTTCATCTTATATTTGAATTTGATTCAAATTGAAAAGACATCAAATGGCATAAAATAGACATGAAAATATTTTTGTGAAAAAAAATATTTTTAAGACAACAAAAATTCTCTCAAGAACACTTTCAAAGCTAGCACTTTGAATTTGTTCAAACCATTTTCTCTTGATAGTTTCTTCTTCATTCTTCGCATGGATTATCATTAGAGACATCCTAGTGTGGATTTTTGTGGTTTGCTACAACCCAACAAAGTGAAGATTTGAAGAATAAATAAAAATTACAAGGTATAATTTTTAACATTTACATTTATATAAATTAGTTTTAATGGTACAAGTATGATCTTTTGTTTTGGGTTTTGAAAAATTTTATTTTTAGCTGCGTTTATGAATATGATTCATTCTTCAAAACTCAACACATATATCCAGAACCATAAAAAAATTGTTAAGAAGTATTTTCACACAAACATCTTCAAATGCAATTTTAAAACCAAGTCCTAGCAGAATAATAATGGAAATTAAATTTCATCGAACATGAGGAGCATAAAGCACATCATGGAGATAAAGTGTGCGACCTCCCCACAACACCAGCTTATAGGTACCGATCCCAAGCACATCCGTAAAAGTATGTGATCAGTTATTGCTGAGTCTACAGTCCAACAAGGAATAATTTCACCTAACATCAAACAACTACTAACATAAAAATCAGAGGGATGAATTTGGTCATACAAAACTTTTGGCTTCCCACGATTGAAACAATTCATGTTCTTGCCTTTTTTGTTGTCGTATTTCCCACGCTTACATTTATTTCCACTAAATTTGGCTTTGTTGCCGCCTTTGCCTTACTATTTTTCCTTACCCTTCCATTTCTTTTGTTTAGAGCTCGAAGCCCTTTTACCTTTCAACTCAGCCATATAAGCCTCTCCATCAGGCTTATCAGTGAGAAGGCGATCCTCCTCTAGCTCAACATGTCAGGCAACATCATCAAAAGTTTTGATATTATCATTATGGGTAAGGTTGATATTATCATTTGGAAGAGAGCATATTACAACTTGGACCTATTTCTTGTCAATCATCTCATAGCCAATACCTTTTAGTTCACTTATCATATTAGACATGACAATAAGGTGTTGCCTCATAGTATGATTATAATTCTTCTTATAGGCATCAAATTTCAAAGTTAACATATGCATCTTTGTTGTTGAGGTTTCACCAAATTGAACCTTAACAGCATCCCAAAGTGCTTGGGTTGAGCAGTGCTTCTCAAAGCATAACATTAAGTCATTTCTCATACTGTTCAGTATCAATATACGAGCAACTCTGTCCTTGTACTTATAAGCATGATATTCCTCCATATTCCTTCTATGTCGAGCAATGCTTCCATGCTTAGGCTCAGCTATTAGTTATACTATAGTTTCTAACATATCTTGCTCTTCTAGGAGATACTAAATTTTTCGATGCTAAATGTCATTGTTTTTATCATTCAGCTTATCTCCTTAGTTCAAATCAGCAATTATACTTTTTGTTGCAACCATTTCAATTATTTAGAAACAATGAACATAACTAGGATTAGCAAAATTCATTATCACAATAACCATTTCATGTCACAATATTTTAAATTAATCAATAATAACCTAACACAAGCAACAGAAATAAAAACATTGTTCCCAACCCAATCAATTCCTGTTGTCATAGTCCAATTATCGTTGTTTAATTTAAATATGCGTCAATTAATTACATTATATGAGATTCACTAATCTACCAATCCAATATTCCCACAATATAACATACAAGCATAATTTCATATAACATAACGACAAAAATATATATATATACATTCATGAACAAAATAAACATTAACAATGATTTATATGGACATACATTACATGTTTAAAATAAAAAATAATGTTAAATGAATTCATAAATAACACATTGTCACATAAAAAAAAAACACTAAGCATGTCCTAATGTTGAGTTTAATTCATTCATCTTCTAGTTGAACCGATGGTTCTCTCTTATCAAATTCTCTTTTTGCCAATGTACCAAACATCTTTCTCATCCATGGAAAACCATTCTTTGACTTGCTAGATCACCTAATACCATCTTGTATCCAGCACTCCAATTCTTAAGATAATTCTTCCTCGAGATTTTCATAAGTCAAGTCACTTAGTCATTTTTTAAGCACCTTCCTTTCCTCTTCCCCTGAATTAAGTTTGGAATTAAGAACTATGAACAACTGTTGTTCTACGACTAAATCATAGTCCTCACTAAACATTACATAGAAAGTCCACAATTTATAGAACATCTCATCGATGTACTGAGCTAGAGAGTGTTCTAGATCTTTTCTCTATGCACATAATTGCTCCAAAGTGATAAGCATCATATTCCTCACTACATGTTTGAATAAATCAAAAGCAATATTAGACACCATTAAATATAATATATTTCATATGACAACAAAAATTATATATGTTTATTGTATTCATATCTTAATAATTATGTTCCAATTTGCATATTTTTTTCAAAATTTTACATCCAAAAGTAAAAACAATCTGTAAAAATATCCATTAAATAGAAAATTAAAATTTTGAGCATTTTTTTTTAAAAAATGAACTAAAAAGGATCTCTCACATGCCTCCATATGCTGAAAGAAGATCTAACATGCACCGCCACACACATTCATGCACCATCCATATTTGCCACATAAGCAACACATCAGCATCTAGATGGACCAACCAGAGTGACCACGTGGAAGGTAGTGCATACACCTCATTTTTTGTCCACGTGCACCAATAGTTAGTGGCCATGTGTCACGGGTGCCATATGTCATTGCCTTACATGGATGATATGTCATACCAATGGGTGGGCGCCATATAGCACATATTTGCCACATGCGTGTGATGTATCACGCTTAGCATGTGACACGCCATCCATTGGTTATGTTATTCTGATTTTTCAATTTTATTACGATTTAAACAATTATAAACCTATTATGACTCTATTTAATTCATTTTACGTTCATCTACGTTGTGTTTGCACTACACATTGCACTTCTGATAAAGGGAATTACATTTAATACAGTTTTCATAAATTAAAAACCTTAATTTCGATCATAAAGTTTAAAAATTCCTATAAAATCTGTTAAACCTTGAGGGGTATTTCCGTCATTTTGATGATAACAAATAATTTAGCAATATTGTATTTAACATACTTGTTTTTGTAAGTATATTATACAGGACATGAATTAAAATAGCAAGAATGGAGAATTGGAAGAATAATCCTTGAGAAACAAAATTCAAGTAGTAGCATGTTCACTATCGTCACTCTAGGAGTCACTCCCGTGAAGAAAGCTAACCGTTACCAAAACCAACATTTGAAGTTCATGACCATGAAGGAAAAACAAACCGTGAAGTAAGCATTTCAGTCACCCCCATGAAGATTCATGAAATTTCATCCAGATAGCTTCACGACCAGAGTCACCAGTTGGATCACGGCTGGAAAGATTGTCACGCCCGTGAATGAGTATGTCACGCCCGTGACTCAATATGTCAAAATATTTCAGACAGCTTCACGACCAAGGTCACCACTTCAGTCACGACTTGGGAAGAACTGTCACCCCCGTGACAACCATAGTCACGCCCGTGAACAATGAAAGAGAAAAATGTCAGGCACGATGTTTTGGTTGGTACAACGGCTAGTTTCTTATTTAATGCACCCCAACGGCTATATTCAGCCATGAGAGTATAAATGGAAGTCATTTATGCATTAAGAAAAAGAGAGAATGATAAGAAAAACAAAAGATTAGCATATACTTCAAATCACAAGCTATCTTGTACTTTCATACTTTGAGAACAAATCTATTCTCTGTAAAAATCTTTTTGCTCCTCATATTTGAGCAATAAAGATTTATAAGTGGTTCTCTCTATAATCTTTACTTAAGTGAGCTTTGGGTAGTTCTGGGTTAAGAGTAAAACACTTGTAAGGGTTAGTTGTGTGAACCTCCAAAACACAAATTAAAAGGTTGTTTGTGTGAGCCTGTAAAACACAAAGTGTAGGTTGTTTGTGTGAGCCTGTAAAACACAAGGAATTGGTTATTGTGTGTGCCATTAAAACACAAGGGATTTCTGGGTTAGGTGTGAGCCATTGTGAGAAACACCAAAGTTGGGAGTGAGCTTGTTAAACTCCATTGTAACACTTAGTGTGTTAGTGAAACTCCCAATTGCGATTGGGGAGAGGAGTAGGGTTTGTTAACACCCGAACCTCTATAAATCTGTGTGTCAAATTTTCTCTATCCTTTCTAAAATTAATTGTTTATTTCCGCACCTTAAAGTTTAATTTTTAAAACTCCAATTCAACCCCCCTTCTTGGCTTAATATCTGGGCAACATTTGGTATTAGAGCCTTGTCTAGCATTGAAGCCTAAAAAGCGCTAGTAAAGAGTAAGATATGGCCAGTGAAGGATTACAGAGTCTCAAACCTTACTTCGATGGAGCAAATTTTTCCCATTGGAAGTTTAGGATGGAGACATACTTAGATAGTGAAGGAATTGAAGTCTGAGATAGTGTACGAAAAGAATGGACACCACCAACCAGAAGAGGAGTTGATGGTGAAGAGGAAATCCTATCAAGAGATGATTGGACAGAGCCTCAATGAAGAGCAAATTTCAAAAACTAGAAGGCAATGACAATCCTATCAAGCTCATTATCTATTGAAGAATGTGGGAGAATACAACACTGCTCAACAGCATATAGCATGTGGAAGACATTGGAGAACTATCATGAGGGAACTAAGCAAGTCAAATCCAAGAAGATTCAACTTCTAACCTCAGAATATGAGCTCTTCAAGATGAAATCAAATGAGTCAATCACTGACATGACCAATCGACTTCTATCCATTATAAATGGAATGAGGAAACTTGGGAAGCATCTGAGTTTGGAAGATGTAAACAATAAAATATTGATGTGCTGATTGGCAAGCTTCTCACACATGAGATGGCAGTAAAGAGAGATAGAGAGCTTGAAGCATAGCCAGAGAAAAAAAAACCCTTAGCACTCAAAGCCTCTACTTCAAAATCTTAAGAAGAAAGTGAAGATGATGAAGAAATGAGTGATGATGAAAATGAGGACATCACTATGCTTTCAAGGAGATTAAAAAGAATCATTGAGAAGAAAATGCGCAATTCCAGAAAATTCAGGCAAAGAAACCTCAAACAAACTTCTAATGACACACATAGAAGTAAGGATGAGGTAAAATGCTATGAATGTGGAAAGAAATGACATATCAAACCAGAATGTCCAAGGCTCAAAAAGCATAAGAGCAAATACCAAAGAGATAGTGGGGAGAAAGGTCATAAAGCCACATGGGATGACGAAAGGTCTTCAAGTGAAAAAGATGATAATAACAGTGAAGAGGTCAACCTATGCTTCATGGCTATTGAGGATCACGTCTTAGACAAAGTAAGATCACTACATTCATATTCTTTCAATAATGATAGTAGTGATAGTGATGATGATGATGATGAGCAAAGCCTAATAGAAGAATTAAATATAGAATTAGAGAAATATAGAACTAAATTTAGTACCTATAGAAATAATATCTCTAATTGGAAAAATAAGATAGATGGTTTAGAAAAAGAGAACATAAAGCTTAAATCATCTAATGAATCTCTTCAAAAGTCATTAGATGAATACTCATCAAGACCCTCAATAGCTTCATTGTTAAAAGAAAATAATACTTTGAAAAATGAAGTTGAGGAACTTAGAAATTCCATTTCTAAATTTCACAAAGGTAAAGAGAGCTTAGATACTCTCATTGTATCTCAAAGATCACCCTTAATTAGACATGGTCTAGGTTTTAAGGACACATCATCATCTTCTAACAAAACAGTATTTGTTAAGTCTAAAGAACCTAACCTCTCCACACCTGTTAGAACTGCACCAAGAAATAAGAATGTTAAACCTTCTATACAGAAAAAGAATAATCATGCCTTTATATATAGGGAAAACGTATCTAAAAAAATGCAAATTAATCATGATTGTGCATGCCATTGTTCTCAAAATCAGTCTAATCGAATTACAACATTCAAATACATTGTGAGACTAAAAAACAAGTTTAGACCTACACAATGTAATTGTTGTATGAAAATGGGTCACATAAATAAACATTACTGGATAAGGAAGGCTCATTGGGAACCTTCATATGCTAACCCCCAAGGACCCAAACTCATTTCGCTACCTAAAAATCATACTTGATTTGTGACTCTATAGGTATGCCTCAAGTCCATAATAAAAAAAAATGCATGGCTAGTAGACAGTGGATGCTCAAGGCATATGACAGGAGATGAAGAACTCTTCAATGAAATCAAAAGTATTGATGGAGGTAAAGTTACCTTCGGAAACAATGCAAAGGGTAAGGTAATTGGCATTGGTTCTATTGGTGTTAATGGTACTACTTTTATTAAGGATGTCTTACTTGTTGATGGCTTGAAACATAACTTGTTAAGTGTAAGTCAATTATGTGATAAAGGAAACAAAGTAATCTTCACTTCAAATGAATGTCTTGTAATCTCTATTGATGGTCAAGAAATATTTAAAGGAAATAGAGATATCAATACGTACATAATAAACTTACATGAACTATCTAACCATTCCTCTAAGTGTCTTGTGACTACTAGTGATGAATCTTGGCTGTGGCATAGAAGACTTGGTCATGCTAACATGGACTTAATACAAAGTCTCCACACAGGAGAGCTAGTAAAAGGATTACCAAAAGTTCAATATGAAAAAGGCAAGACATGTGATCCTTGTCAAAGAGGAAAGCAACACAAGTCATCTTTCAAAGCCAAAAACATAGTAAGTACTTCAAAACCTCTTCAACTCCTGCATTTAGACTTGTTTGGACCTACTAGAATTGCTAGCTTAGGAGGAAAACATTATGCATTTGTCATCGCAGATGATTACTCTAGATTTACTTGGGTAATTTTCTTAGCTCAAAAAAGTGATGTTTTTGAAAACTTCAAAAACTTTGCTAAAAGAATTCAAAATGAAAAAGGTTACTGCATTTCAAAAATAAGGAGTGATCATGGGAAGGAATTTGAAAATAAAAACTTTGAAAGTTTTTGTCTTGAACATGGCATTTCACATAATTTCTCATCTCCTAGGACACCTCAACAAAATGGGGTAGTTGAAAGGAAAAATCGAACTTTAATTGAAATGGCTAGAACAATACTTAATGAATATGAATTACCAACTTATTTTTGGGCAGAAGCCACAAACACTGCATGTTATATTTCAAATCGAGTTTTCAAAAGACCTATTTTAAACAAAACCTCATTTGAGCTATGGAATGGAAGAAAGCCCTTGATATCATTGATGAGGCTAAAAACATTGATGAGGCTCTTAATGATGAAAGTTGGGTAATTGCCATGCAAGAGGAACTCAACCAATTTTAGAGAAATAAGGTATGGAACCTAGTACCTAGACCCAAGGATCATCAAATCATAGGTAGCAAATGGGTAATTAGAAATAAATTAGATGAACAAGGGTTAATAACCAAGAATAAAGCAAGACTAGTTGCAAAAGGATATAATCAGGAAAAAGGTATAGATTATGATGAAACATATGCAACTGTAGCTAGATTAGAAGCTATAAGAATACGATTAGCATATGCATGTCACATGAATTTCAAACTTTTTCAAATAGATGTGAAAAGTGCATTTCTAAATGGTTATATAGATGAAGAAGTGTATGTAGAACAACTACCAGGTTTTGAAAGTTATGATTTACCAAATCATGTTTTTAAACTTTCAAAAGCTTTGTATGGTTTAAAACAGGCTCCAAGAGCTTGGTATAAGAGACTAAGTTCTTTTTTATTAGAAAATAGCTTCACAAAGGGAAATGTTGACACTACACTATTCATAAAAAAACATAAGCATGATATACTAATTGTTCAAATTTATGTTGATGATATAATATTTGGTTCTACTAATGAGTTGCTTTGTCAAGAATTTGCTAAGTGGATGACTAGGGAATTTGAAATGAGCATGATGGGAGAACTTAAGTATTTCCTTGGTCTACAAATAAAGCAAAGCAATGAGGGCATATTCATCAACCAATCCAAATATGCCAAAGATTTAATCAAGAAATTTGGTATGGAAGGATGCAAAAATGCCAAGACTCCTATGAGCACATCAACGAAATTGGATAAAGATGAAAAGGGTAAGAGCATTAATAAAAAGCTTTATAGAGGTATGATCGGATCACTTTTATATCTCACTGCTTCTAGACCCGATATTATGTATAGCGTTTGCTTATGTGCTCAATTTCAATCATGTCCTAAAGAATCTCATTTAAATGTTGTAAAAAGGATTTTAAGATATTTACATGGATCATTACATCTAGGTTTATGGTATCCTAGGAATTCATCTTTTTATATTATTGGATATTCAGATGCAAACTATGCTGGTAGTCTTTTGGATAGGAAAAGTACTTCAGGTACTTATCACTTCATTGGAGAATGTTTGGTTTCTTGGTTTAGCAAGAAACAAGTTTCAGTTGCTCTCTCAACTGCTGAAGCTGAATATGTAGCAGTTGGATGTTGTTGTACACAAATTCTTTGGATGAAACAACAACTTAAGGACTATGGTCATGAGATGAACCATATACCTATAAAATGTGACAACACTAGTGCTATAAATCTTTCAAAGAATCCTATTCAACACTCTAGAAGCAAACATATTGACATTAGACACCACTTTATTAGAGATCATGTTCAATATAGAGATGTTGAGGAAAGATTAGCAGATATTTTCACTAAGTCTCTAAATGAGGAAAGATTTAATTTCATTAGAAGAGAACTAGGTATGATTAATGGATTAACCTTGTGATTGCAAGAATATGAAATTTTAATTGTTGATCTTAAATCATATCACAAGTTAGAAGATAGAAATTTTGATGAGAATTCATTTTTTTAGAAGTAGAATATTTGATGAAATGATTTAGTCTTGTTGTAGAACTTAATTTCAATTTGATGAAAATTTTAGGGAGCGTCACGCCCGTGACTTAAGGGGCCCAAAGAGGCAGTGTCGTTCACGACTTTGGTTCACGACATGATTCACGGCTTCAAGAGGTGAAACTTAGTTTCACGGCTTAAGTCACGCCCGTGAAAATGGACTTTCATGCCCGTGATGAATTTTCACTCCCGTGAACAATTACACCCCAAAAACTCACAGAAGCTTTCACGCCTTGTGTCACGGCTGCCTTCACGTCTATAAGTAGTGAAATTCAACAGTTCACGCCCGTGACCAGTTATTTACCCCCGTGACCGATGATCATTCATGCCCGGGAGGTTCAAACCTCACGCCCGTGAACATATTCACGCCTTTATTCACGGGTGAAACACTCCTTTAGCAAACCGTAAACACGACCATTCACACCCGTGAAACCATAAGTCACGCCCGTGAATGTATCGAATATATAAGAAAACAGTCGGTTACAACCTTCATTTCAACTCTTCATTTCCCAAAACCGCTCTCATTTACCCTCATTCATTAAGACATTAAAGATTCTGACCCCAAAGACTTGAAATTTCACTATAAATACCACCAAAAGTCCGAATCTTCAGCAGAAATCATACATTTCTAGGGTTTTACATCAAATTTTTTGTCAAAATTATTTTCAACTCCATCAACAAATTTCTTCAAATATGGAATCTGCTTCATCTAAGGGAAAGAGAAAGAAGTCCCATGCACCTAAGAGGTATTCAGATTACCTCATGAACATCATTCCGGAGAATTGCCATCCTCGATATGCAACTTTGAAGAAGAGACCTCTTTTATCATCAAGGTCCTTCGATTGGCAGATAGTCTGTAGTCTCGGGCTTGAGATGGCTATAACAGAGCAACTACAAGCATGTCATCTCAAAAAGTTTGTTGAAATTCATCAGCCGACTCTGAGGGAGCCAACGCTGGAATTTCTCAGCACCTTGCAGGTTTCACCTACTGGAGTGGTGAAATTCCAACTCTACAATAATCCTAACACCCTCAGTGCCATCGCATTTGTAGAATTTTTCAACCTACCATCTGATGGCATTCTAAATGAGACTGAGGTAAAATTCTTTGCTCCTCCAGCTTGGACACATTTTGGCACCGGTTGCCGCTGGGATGTCAAGAAAACTAAGAGCACACATCTCAGTACCCCAGTACACAGGTATTTGCATAGGTTCCTAACCTATAGCATTTTTGCTAGGGGAGAAATTAATGGAACTATTAGGAAGTCATAACTCTTCCTATTTGAGATGGCTCGCAGGGGAGTCACAGTGGCACTTTTCAGATGGTTTGCAAATCATCTTCTCTCCATTGCCACCAAGCCCACAGGAGACATTTTGATTGGGGCATATGTCACCCATATTGCAGTGAAGCTCAATTAATTAAAGCAGGATGACCATCACTTCAACATCATTCCTGCACATCCTTGAGATAGGCTGGATGTCGAGTCGTTCATCAAGATGGGAGCGGCTGTCAGAATCATTTTTCAGAACGATATCTTCTACCGCTTCACTGACACTGCTGGAGAGATTATCTGGGAAGATAATGACACAGAGGATTTTAAAGCAGGCCTCCAGGGAGTCCAGCAGAAAAAGAGGGCTCGGATTGAGGAAGCACCTCCAGCAGTCGAGCATGACATTGGACAGTCCTCAGCTTCCACACCATCCTTAGCGCAACAGGTGGTCGACCTCTTGGCACCACGTTTTGAGCAGCTGTAGACTTCCATGGATGAGAGGTTGGAGAACCTCAAAGACTTCATGGAGTCTCGGATGGACAGCCTTGAGGCTGAAGTAGCTAGGCTTCGTGATAGGATGTCTAGCTAGGAGATAGGCTAGAGTGTAGCCTAAATTTGATCGTTTTTAGCTTGTTTGTCATTTTTATGTTTGGTTGTGTAGGAAATTTTTAAATTTCCTTTCTGAATATTTTAACTTAGTTTGTATCCTTTTCCTTTATGCGATATATATTTGCTTTTGTTTACTTCAATCTTCCTATCCTTTTTGATTGATGACAAAAGGGGGAGAAAACTAGCAATATATGATAAGCTATATACGATAGGCAATATATGATAAGGGAGAATGGTATCAAACTAGCAAATATAAGAATTGTGAATCAAAAAGTGAATTAACATCAAAAAGTGAATTGACTTTGAAATGGTTTAAAAATCTTGATTCAACATTTCATATGCAAAGTATAGAGAAAACTAGCAATATATGATAAGCTATATATGATAGGCAATATATGATAAGGGAGAATGGTATCAAACTAGCAAATATAAGAACTGTGAATCAAAAAGTGAATTAACATAAAAAAGTGATTAGACTTTGAAATGGTTTAAAAATCTTGATTCAACATTTCATATGCAAAGTATATAATTGGAAAATTGAGTTTTTTATATATCTTAGATATACCCTAAGTATACTTTGCATATACCTTAAAGCAACTTACAAATAAAAATATGCCATGATATACCTTAAATATACCTTACATATACTTTATGTCTTGAAAAGGAATTATGGTATTAATTGGATATACTTCTCATATAACTTGCATATACTTAAAATCTAGTTTAATGCTACATCATTATTTACTATTCTTGCACATTATAATTTTTTATCCTAAGTATATTTTGAGGGGGAGACTTCTCAAAATCACATATTACTAGATTATTTGTCACCATCAAAAAGGGGGAGATTGTTAAACCTTGAGGGATATTTTCGTCATTTTGATGATAACAAATAATATAGCAATATTATATTTAACATACTTGTTTTTGTAAGTATATTATACAGGACATGAATTAAAATAGCAAGAATGGAGAATTGGAAGAATAATCTTTGAGAAACAAAATTCAAGTAGTAGCATATTCACTACCGTGACTCTACGAGTCACTCCCGTGAAGAAAGCTAACCGTTACCAAAACCAACATTTGAAGTTCACGACCATGAAGGAAAAACAAACCGTGAAGTAAGCATTTCAGTCACCCCCGTGAATAAAGGTGTCACCCCCGTGAAGATTCATGAAATTTCATCCAGAGAGCTTCACGGTCAGAGTCACCACTTGGATCACGGCTGGGAAGATTGTCACACTCGTGAATGAGTATGTCACGCCCGTGACTCAATATGTCAAAACATTCTAGAGAGCTTCACGACCAAGGTCACCACTTCAGTCACGGCTTGGGAAGAACTGTCACCCCTGTGACAAGCATAGTCACGCCCATAAACAATGAAAGAGAAAAATGTCAGGCGCGATTTTTTGGTTGGTACAATGACTAGTTTCTTATTTAATGCACCCCAACAGCTATATTCAGCCATGAGAGTATAAATGGAAGTCATTTATGCATTAAGAACAAGAGAGAATGATAAGAAAAACAAAAGATTAGCATATACTTCAAATCACAAGCTATCTTGTACTTTCATACTTTGAGAAAAAATCTATTCTCTGTAAAAATCTTTTTGCTCCTCATATTTGAGCAATAAAGATTTATAAGTGGTTCTCTTTGTAATCTTTACTCAAGTGAGCTTTGGGTAGTTCTGGGTTAAGAGTAGAACACTTGTAAGGGTTAGTTGTGTGAACCTCCAAAACACAAATTAAAAGGTTGTTTGTGTGAGCCTGTAAAACACAAAGTGTAGGTTGTTTGTGTGAGCCTGTAAAACACAAAGTGTAGGTTGTTTGTGTGAGCCTGTAAAACACAAGGAATTGATTATT
Source organism: Triadica sebifera (assembly GCA_023653625.1). NCBI lineage: Eukaryota > Viridiplantae > Streptophyta > Magnoliopsida > Malpighiales > Euphorbiaceae > Triadica > Triadica sebifera. The sequence continues at coordinate 43,101,002 of CM042893.1, read as the reverse complement.
GTGTGAGCCATTAAAACACAAGGAATTTCTGGGTTAGGTGTGAGCCATTGTGAGAAACACCAAAGTTATGAGTGAGCTTGTGAAACTCCATTGTAACACTTAGTGTGTTAGTGAAACTCCCAATTGCGTTTGGGGAGAGGAGTAGGGTTTGTTAACACCCTAACCTCTATAAATCTGTGTCAAATTTTCTTTATCCTTCCGAAAATTAATTGTTTATTTCTGCACCTTAAAATTTAATTTTAAAACTCCAATTCAACCCCCCTTCTTGGCTTAATATCTGGGCAACGAAATCAACCACTCATTAGAAAAATCTACAAAAATACTCATTAGAAAGGTTCTGATGAGAGCTTTCCAACATACCAAATTTAAACCATGAACCAGAAGAAAAAATTTCACAAAAATTAAAAAAATTTTAGATTTTCATGGTTAATTACTTAAAATTATCTTAATCTTGAATTCAAACACAAAAACAAACGTTTATGGCTCTGATACTAATGAAAGAATTTTCGATAGTGGAAACTTATTTGTTGAGCATTCACAGTGTATTTTTAATGTTTCTGACAGAGTCAAATTACCAGAACCAGACTCAATTCCATAATACGAACACTTTGTGATCCTCTTGGATGAATTGGGATAGAGTATTTTTCAGAGAATTTTTTTTTAGTGGCAGAAGGAGGGAAGAAATTTTTTTCACTTATTTTTTCAAAATAAAATTGCCCTTTTTTATACTTTAATATATGGGTTCGGACTGGGTCAAGCTTACATAGGCAGCCCAGTCCCATAAAAACCTAACATTACTCAATCTCTGCATTCATAAAACATAAATTTCCAAGAACCCAAAATCAATTCAAAAGCATGTAGAAGTCTATCAAATTCGTAAATCGAAAGGCACTTAGACTTTACAATTCGCATTCAAGGAAAAGTACATAAAAAAAAAAGAAATAAAAACATAGAATTTCAGGAGATAAGATAAAAAAAAAAAAGGGTACAAACTATAAAGAACATACCAAGAAAATAGTGGAGCCCACATTTGTGTTGCACAATGAAAAACACTATACTCTATAAGTACAAGCCCAAAAGATATTAAACACGAAAAGAAAAGAAATAAAGGTTTAAAGAGAAAGAGGGAAACTAAGCAAAGAAAAGAAAGGAAGAGAAAAGTGATAAAAGGTAATACAATAATGGCAAAGAGGGAAAGAGATGATACATAGATGAGAGAGGAGAAGAAGACTAAGTTTAAGTTAAGGGGGAAAGGAGATGGGAACGGGGGGCACGGGCAAGGCGGGGTGGGGGTGGGTCAATTTTCTAAAAACAACCTAGTTTTAAATTAGGTTATTAAATTTTATATTTTATTGAATTTATTCATTAAATTTTAATTTTTTTGTTTTTATATAATTTTTATTGAATCTAATTTTTTAATTTAATTTATAATAATCTTTATAAATTATAATATTATAATTTAATTTAATTTAATTTAATTTATAATATTCTAATAATCTTTATAAATTAGAGTTGAATTTATTACTCAATTTTGGGTTCAATTGATTAAATTAAAGTTTAACTCATTAAATTGAGGTTCAATTGATTAATTAAACTTAAATTGATTATATTGATATTTTGTTGATTAACTTAATTTAATCAATTTAAATTTGAGATCAATTGATTAAATTAGGATTAAGTTGATTAAATTAGGGTTTAATTTATGAATTGAACTTAAATTGATTAAATTGAAGTTCATTTGATTAATTGAACTTAAATTGATTAAATCATTCCTAAATTAAATCTCAATTGATTAAATTGAGATTTAACTGCATAATTTAATTAAGTTGACTTAAATTAGTGTTTAATTGATTAATTAAATTAAAATTGATATTCAATTGAATAATTAAACTTAATTCGATGAAATTGAACTTAAACTGAAATGCAATTTATTAAATTTGGATTTAATTGAACATTTGATTCAATTGACATAATTTAGTGTTTAGTTGATTAAATTAAAGTTTAACTCATAAAATTGCAGTTCAATTAATTAAATTGAATAAATTAGGGTTTCATTGACTAATTTGATTCAATTGACATAAATTAGGATTCAATTAATTAAATTAACATTTAACTGATTAAATTGGTCAAGTTTCAATTGATTAATTGGACTTCAATTGATTAAATTGGAATTTAATTGATTAATTAATTTAATCATCTTAAATTGTGGTCTAATTGATTAAATTAAGGCTCAATTGATTATATTAGGATTTCATTTATTAATGAACTTAAATTGAGCAAAAATTGAATTTCAATTGATTAATTAAATTTCAATTTATCAAATTATTAGTAAATTGAACCTTAATTGATTAAATTACATGAGTTCAATTAATTAAATTGAATCAAATTAGAGTTCAATTGATTATTATTATTATATTATTAAGACAACGACCACAATGAAAGTGGTCACTATATGGGCTAGCGACAATTAGTAAATATGGTATCTAAATGGAGACTACAATCAATGTGATCTCTAAATAGAGACCACATAAAATGTAGTTTCTAAATAGCGACCACATGAAAATATTTATGGACTCAGCGACTACATTTTAATTGTGGTCCCTATTTAGGGACCACATTTTCATGTGGTTTCTAATTAGTGACAACAAAGAAATGTAGTCTCTAAATAAAAATCAAAGGTAAATGTGGTTTTTAAATAGCAAACACAAGTAAACGTGGTCTCAAAATAGATGTCACAAATAAATGTGGTCGCTAAGTCTATTAACTTAAACGACATATCAATAAGTCGTATTAATATGTTAGTTTAGCGACCACAAGTAAGTGGTCTTTATTTTGTGACCACTAACAATGTGATCTCTAATTAGTAACCACACTATTTATGGTCCTTATATTATGACCACTTGTGGTTACAAATCCATCACAAAAACTCACATCAATAACTTGAGCTAAGTGTAGCGACCAAACATTATGGTCAGTATATTGTGGTCACAATGTGGTTGTAAATTAGTCTATGTGTGGTTACAATTTTAATTAATTAATATTTGATCTTTAGTTGTGACAATGTGGTCTTAATTTGGTCTTTATTTAGAGACCACATTTATGTGGTCACTAAATCTAGTCTCTATTTTACTATTTTTTTGTAGTAATATATTTTACTGATTTTATAAAAATTTATTTTAATTATGAAATGAATACATGTTTTAATGTAATTTTAGAAAAATTTATTATCTATTTTATTTTAAAAATTAAAATATGTATAAATAAATTATTTCTATTATTCATAAAAATAATAGATTTAAATATAAATACTACTATATTTGAGAATATTTTAAAGATGATTATATATTAATTTGAATTATGAATATTAATTATCAGTACATGATCATATATTAATTTTAATTATTCATAAAATTATTCATTGTAATACCCACCCAGGTAATCAAGATTACTCTTGGCTAATTAGGCATCTGCAACAAGTTAATCTTTTATAAAACATATGAAATTAAAATTTTTCCTTGTAAAACTAGTTTCACAAATATGTTTGAAAATTAAGAACCATTTATAAACTTACATCAATTTGATCCAAAGGTTCCTTTTCATAAAATGTCAACTTGGCATTAACTAGCCTACTGTTTACAAAAAAAAATACTACTTTAAAATTAAAATACAAATCCTTTAATATACAAACTTATACAAAAACATTAAAACCCAAAACCATGTTCAAGTAAAAAAAGAAACAAGGATGACATGTGCACTGACTCTTCAAAATGTGTGTTTCTTCTCTTAAATCAACTCATGTTATCCCTTAAGCTCCGACCTAGATGCAGGAAACCCATACACTAAGATAATGAGAGCTTAGTGGTATATATAGGTATAAAAATTCAAGTATGCAACCATACAATTCATATCATGGCATATTATGTATATTCATGTGTACTACCATACCATAAACACTATCCTAATGCATGACAATACAATCACCATATCCATCAACATCAATAAACATAACAAGCTTTCTCGTACAACCGGTTCATACTATAAAAATTCAAGTATGCAACCATATAATGCATATCATGGCATATTATATGTATTCATGTGTACTTCCATACTATAAACACTATCCTAATGCATGACAATACAATCACCATATCTATCAACATCATTAAACATAACAAGCTTTTTCATACAACCGGTTCATAGTAACCTTACCTCTTTCATTAATTTATCTTATTCTGCTCGTGACTTACCATTTTTCCAATTTATGTTTCACGAGTACAATAAGTACTTTAAATTAACGGTTATATATGTCTGTTATCTAAATTGCAGACGCTTAAAATGGATGTGGTGACAATTTTGTAAATATTTTACTTTTTATATGCGTATGTCATTTACAAATGTCAGTCATATAAAATTTAGACGTCTGTCATTATAAATAACAGACGCATATAAATAATTATATGTGTCATATCCGCTAATTTAGACTAAAGTCACGCGAGTTGTTAAATCGACTCGTCGGTTTGACCGAAATCTAAATTTGGACTTTTATCGAAAAATAATAAAAATAATGGTAATTAAGTGTGGAAAATATCTAATAAAGTGTTCAAAATATTTAAAGATGTTAAATTTCGGTAAAGGACTAAATTGCAAATTTTGAAAAGTTTAGGGGTCAATTTGCAATTTATCAAAAATTGGAGGATTTAAAGGGGATAATCATAAATTAAATGCATGAATTGGGACATAAAATGCATATGGAGGCCAGCCACACCAAATGTCACATTTTAAGAAGATAATTGACATACATGAATTTAACATTAATTAAAGTTTCTAGAATTTGGCTTAGGTGTCCCATAATTATGTATCTTGTCTTTATTCTCTTAATTGTTCTTTCATCTCTTCATATCTAGAATTTGCTATCTTTCAATTGTCTCCCACGTTTCTTGAAGCCCAATACACCAAATGGCAAAGTTTAATTAGCTAATGAAGATACATGCATATGACATTAATTAAGGTTTCTAGAATGTGGCTTATGTGTCCCCCATTTTAATGACTTTTGTCACTTTGTTCTTGATTGCCTCTTTCTCTTCCTTATCCATTTTTCATTGAGGAAAATTCTGTTCTCTCAAACCAGCCACGTTTTCCCTTCTTCCTCCATAGCTAAAGCTTGATTTTAGAAAGAGAAAGTGAGAAAAGAGAGAAAAAGTAAGGTAAAATCCCATTCATATGCTTAAGGAAGCTTAAGAGAGTAAGGAGAAAGGGAGAAATTAGGTTTATGAATTTTTAATAATCTGTTTATGAACTTTAGGAACTCAAAGGAGCAAAGGAAAGGAGAAAGAGAAGTAAAGAGAAAGAAAAGAGAAAAAGAGAGGTTTGTGCATAATCTAAGGCAATAGCCTATTTTAATTTTGTTTAAATTGCATAATTTAATTATTGGGAATGTTGATGATTCTGAATTAATATTATTTGTGATGAAAAATCTTGGGGATGCATGTTTGCTAGACTTAGGATTTAATTTGGTAAAAATTGAATGTGATTGGTTGGTATGTTCTTTGCTGGAAATTGATGAGCATGTGCACTTAAACTATTATAACTTAATTTCTGGAACTCAGTTTTCCATTTTCTTTATTGGGTTTGAAAGATAAGACATAGAGATATAACTTTCAATTAGATCATAAAATATGAATATGTCTATAATTTTCCATACAATTTCATAAAGTTCGAACATAGAATCTGTCCAGAAATTCTGGGCAGAATTGTTAATAATGAGCAGTAAGTACTTAAACTGGTATAACTTGAGTTCGGGAGCTTGGATTTGTGTGTTCTTTGTTCTGTATGAAATCTAAGACATAGGGCTACAATTTATATTTAGACCATAATATCTGAATATGTTTGTAATTATCCATAAAAATTCATAAAAGTTAGACTTAGAATCTGTCCAGAAAATTCTAGGCAGAATTATCAGTGACCAGTTAGTGTTAATATTTTCATATCTTTTGCTACAGAACTCAGAATTAAGTTTTTCAAGTTGAATATTAAAGCTAAGATCCATATCCAAAATATGTATGAATATTATGTAACTAAATTAAGAACGGAACAGGACCAAAATTAAGGTCCAAGACAGAGGATAGAATCTGCCAGTGACAGGGCAGCATCTGAATTGAGGAATGAAATGAGTAAAATGATGAGAAATTTGTTATATTATGTAAATATTATTTTAATTGAGTGAATATGTGATTAATATGAGATATTACATGCATGAAAAATATGAAATTAATTGTTATGAATTTTAATGAAATTGTATAAGCCCTAGAACACCTAACTAGAACCAACTTAGGATAGTTTGGCATGCCAAATAGGGGGGGAGTATGATGAAAATGATTAAATCCATTAATGGTATGATTATCTACGCCGGGTTTGGCAATGTTATCTACGCCGGGTTTGGCAATGTTATCTACGACGGGTTTGGCAATGTTATCTACGCCGGGTTTGGCACTGTTATTTATATCGGGTGTGGCATTATTATCTACGCCGAGTTTGGCACGGTTATCTATGCCGAGTTTGGCACAATTATCTATGCCGGGTTTGACACTTATATGCGCACATCATATTGCCTGGGTGCCACTCATAAGTACCTGGATGGCAACTCCGTTATCCTATTCAGTGGTTCATAGGTGTCTTGGGCATAAATGAAAACATAAATAAAGAAGTTAGGGGACATAAATGAATTATTGAAAGCAAAACGGGAATTATGATTTGTGACATGGATAATAAAAATGGAATTATGAATTGTGGCATGGATAAGAAGGTTTAGTGTTATGCAATAAGGTGGTAATAAAATAAATTAGTATGAGATAATATAATATAATTTGATATTTATACATGCTAGAATACCATGATTTTCATGAGAATGATGATTTGATTATGTTAAACAAAATGAGATACAATAAATTGATGTTATGCATACTAAAATATTATGAAATGTATGTTTGCATGATTTGATCATAAATTTTTATATGACAATGCATGTGACATAAAAAAAATAGTTTATTGCCTTATTTATATGCACCACTAAGCCAAGAGCTTAGCGTGGGAGTTTCTCTCGCGCAGGTATAGCAAAGAATAAGTAGACAGTAGTAGATAAAGCTAACAGTGACCTGACCTAGTAAAGCAGCGTATATCAACCACCGTGGGTCACACATCTGTTGTATTTATGTTTTAAATTTTATTTTATAGTACTTGTAAAATAAACGGTACACTTTGTAAAGAAGATGTTATTAAAGAAAATGTATTTTTATCTTTGATGTTATGACTTTTCTTTTATGCTGCAAAGTAAATAAATGGTAAAAAAAAATGAATACATTCAAAATTTAATAAAGATATTTTAAACGATGAAGTCAGAGGTAGCACTCCCTCATCCGGGCACGAGCTGCTGGGTGAGGGGGTGTTACAATATGCGTCTGTCATTTATAATGACAGACGCATATAACAAGTAAAACACAAGAGAATATGTGTATGTCATTATAAATGACAGACGCATATAAATATAAATAATTATATGCGTCTGTCATTTATAATGACAGACGCCAACTCAAGAGAATATGCGTCTGTCTTAAATAATAATAGACGCATATGATACATCTTCATTTGGCTCTTCCCAAATTTAACCAAACATCTCTATGTTTTTATGTATCCATATCAGATTGTAAAATTTTGAGATTACTGGAGGCCGCCAAAACCTGTACTTCGAAACAATAATAATAATACATCTCTGTTGGCTTTTAGTTGAGCTTATATCATGGTGGCTTGTAGGAACAAAGAAGCATAAATGATAGATTTTGAAGTGGTTTGTGTGGCACTGCTATAACTTGGTTCTTCACGAGTCTGAATCTTGAAGAGTTGGAGAAAGAATAAAGGAAAAGAACCTGCATCGATCAATAATGTGAAGATTTTAATGGGTTGTTTCTCACTCTAGGGCTGACTGTAAGCGATTTGCATTATCTATTTATTGATTGAGTATGTTGATTTGACACCAATATCTTGGCATTATGAGTACTGGGTTTTGTTTATTTGTTGATTTACTAATGTGGGTATGGATTTAGATGATATTGCACTGATGACTAGCCTCTAACTGATGATATTGCATAACTTAAATAAGTCTGTATATGCTTTAATACTCATATAAATGACAAACTTGTTGTAGCTCAATTATTTGGTAATTGTTTAGGAAAATTTTGATCTAGATCTGTCATAAGAGAACTAAATTTACTCATTTGTAAGTGTTTACTTATTCTTAAATTTTTGCCACAGGTCAGTCACTCTTATCCAATGCTTTTCTCCAAATCTTCTTGTTCTGCTTTAGGCCTGGTTTGTACATTCTTCAGCATGACTTGTGTTTCATCTCTGTATGATTCATATGATAGCTTATTTGAAGTTTTGCCATTTATCTGAAGTTAAAGCATATTACGGTTTTTGAGTTATTCATCATTCTATCTTATATGAAAATGTGGAGTCCTAAGAGACAATTTGAAGATAGGCCTTCCATTTTGTTGCATGTAATGGCTGCTCCAAATACTCAGATATGCCCTTGTGTTGGGACCAGAATTGAAGAACATTGGAGTAGCACAACGTGTCAATAGAGCCATGGAAGTTAGCTTGAGTTGACTTGGCTCAGTTTATTACAGTATCATTGAGTCATAAGTAGTTAGTCAACAAGTCCAAGTTATAGCTGTTATTCTGCTGTTAGTTCTAGAAGATTAATTCCAGTTGTTATATAAGCAGAGTAGTCCATGAGAAGGGTGTGTGATCATTAAATACCAAACTCAGTACAAGTTTCTCTGTTAGCTTCACTCTCCTCCTCTCTTCTAACAGCTTAGTTACAATTATCTAACAGTTTGAAGTTATGCTCTATAGAGTTAAAAAAAAATTGTTTTCAGTTTATCAATTACCATATGTATTTCAGCAATGCATTTCTTGAATAAAGTGGCATTTAACAATACATATGCATTATTAAAAACAAGAGTTATTAGTACAAATTATTTTAAAAAGTAGCAAACAATTTTATTTTGTTATAACAACTTAGCATATGGAGAGATATAGATGATATATGTGCATTATGCCCTCTTGTTGATCAATGATCTCAATTTAGGTAATAGGAATTATTTGGTTGATCATTTTTCATACCAATGGGTCATGTTGCTTTTGTAAAATCGTAGATGTCCTAATATTTATACTAGATCAGTTTCCCTGTCTAGAGTGCTCTTTTATTTTTTTTCTAAGATTAGTTATTTTAAATTTATTTGTCTTAAAAACATATTACAGTGTTATTATTGCTGCAATGCCGGTTGATCTTCTAACTCATGAATTGCTCTATTTTATTTCGTAATATTGTCTAATTGTAACATGAACTGTGTGATGTAAGTTTCAAATATTTTATTTTATTTTTTAATATTAATTTGTGATCTTTTTTCATAGCCTGCCAACTTCCCTCAGTTTTGCTTGTCTTTTTTGGCTTAAAGTTTATTTGTCTCCCCAATGTTATGAGGAAGCCTGATACTTGTTTGAATTAAAAAATGATAAAAATCACACCTTTTTGTTCCTTTTTTATTCTGCCGTTAGTTCTAGAAGATTAATTCCAGTTGTTATATAAGCAGAGTAGTCCATGAGAAGGGTGTGTGATCATTTCATCCCTCCTGTGCTAGGAGTACTGGTTTTTACATGAATGTAAAGACAATTAATGGCAAGTTGCAGCACAAGGCTTACTGTGAAAAGCATGGTTTGGAACTAAGGGCAAAGGTCTGACCTCTTGATTCCACAAAGTATTTGGTGCTTCTATTGCCAACTCTTTGTCATTTAATTGTTTTATTTTTCTTGATTCAAACAGGCTGAAATTCAAAAACATGGGGTTGAGGAGTTAAAGGGCACTAAGCAAATTAGGGTATGGTTGTGCTTTTTATTAAATTTTATATCTTCATTTACATGTCTGCAGTACTTATCAAAAACTTTCTGCTGGTTCCATTATTTATTATCTGTTAGTTGTTGGAGTTGATTTCTTTCTTCAGAATTATTGAGGCTAAAATTTACAGTGTTCTCACTTCATAATCTTGAGTTTATATTCCCTGGAATACTTAGAATTTTTCCAAGACTTTTGGATACTGAAAATTGAATGATAAATTTGTTTCCATGAGGATACATGTGAATAGATTTTATGTATAAATTTTTAAATTTTGGGAGTGCCCAATGCCATTTTATGAATTTTAATCTTGATCCTCACTTGATAATATGATAGATTTTGATCTCGGACCAGGCTTCATTCCTCACATCAAGTTTTCCGTATTGAAATACAAGAACACTCAAGGTATATTTTCCTCATCTTAATATCATCAACCTTCTATTGATTTTAGTCATTATGGTTGCATAATTCCTACTTGAATATCATGTGTATATAAATTTTCCAACTATATATATATATATTATGTTTCTAGATAGTTGCATTAACAGTTTAGCAATGATATGAAATCGATATTTTCAATCAACAATGGATTCAAAATCATCAATACCCATTCAAGATTTACTGATCATTAGATGTTTAAGGATATTATATATAATGTTTCTCTTGATTAAAAAACAATAAGACTTATATATATTGAACCTTTTTTTGTGTGGTTAGATATGGATCAAAGTTGGATGTATGGTAGACGCACTACATTTGAATATTTGAATGGAGTTGCGGAATTTATTAGAATTGCGGAGGAAAAGCAAATAAGGGAAAGAGAAGAAATGATTGTATGTCCTTGTGTTGATTGTAAGAACATGAAAAAGTTTCGAGATGTTCATATAGTGAAATCTCATATAATAAGACGTGGTTTTAAGGAAGGTTATACGCAGTGGATATGGCATGGTGAGAGTGTTTTAACTGGGACACGTTCTAATAATAATGAATTTGATCAGCAAGGAGAAAATAACATTGATGATGAAGAGAATGATCATGTAGATGAGATGATAGATGATACGAAACATTTTGTGGAAAGGCCGGAATACCTTCAGAGATTGTTAAACGATACTGATAAACCTTTGTATCTCGGTTGCAGTAATTTCACAAAATTGTCAGCCGTTTTTAAACTCTATAACATGAAAGCAAAAAATGGATGGAGTGATAAGAGTTTCACGACACTATTAGAATTGTTGCAAGACATGCTTCCGGAGGGAAATGAGCTTCCCACATCTACATATGAGGCTAAGAAAATGTTGTGTCCCATGGGTATGGAATATAAGAAGATACATACATATCCAAATGATTGTGTATTATACTAAAATGAATATAAGGACTTGCATGAGTGTCCAAGGTGTGGAGCATCACGTTACAAACATGGGAAAGTTTCTTCTGAGGATAAAAAAGGGCCTCCAGCTAAAGTATTATGGCATTTACCTATAATACCAAGATTCGAACGCCTGTTTGCAAATGCAAAAGATGCAAAAAACTTAAGGTGGCATGCAGAATGAAGAAAACATGATGGAAAACTTAGACATCCTGCAGATTCTCCTCAATGGAGAACAATTGATAGAACGTTCCCAGAATTTGGTGGTGAAGTTAGGAATCTGAGGCTTGGACTTTGTACGGATGGAATCAACCCCTATGGCACACTCAGTAGTAAACATAGCACGTGGCCAGTTCTTCTTGCAGTTTACAATCTGCCTCATTGGCTGACTATGAAGCGTAAGTATATTATGTTGTCGTTGTTGATATCAGGGCCTAAACAACCGGGAAATGATATTGATGTTTACCTTGCACCACTTATTGATGATTTGAAACTGTTGTGGGATGAAGGTGTGTCGATGTATGATGCATACAGTGAAAGCATGTTTACCTTACATGTCATGATATTTTGCACTATAAATGATTTTCCGGCTTATGGTAACTTATCTAGGTACACCGTGAAAGGAGCAAAAACGTGTCCAATTTGTGAGGACAACACAATGGACCAACATTTAAATCATAGCCAGAAAAATGTTTATATGAGTTATCGAACATTTCTCCCTCCTAATCACCCTTATCGTAAGAAGAAAAAGTCTTTCGATGGATATACTGAAATGCGAGTAGCTCATTTTCCATTAACAGGAAATGAGGTTTTTGAACGAGTTAGAGCAATTGATAATGCATTTGGTAAACCTTTTAAACCTGCTCAAAAGGGTCCTTAGAAAAAGAGATCTACATTCTAGGATCTTCCATATTGGGAATACTTACCGGTTCGTCATTGTATTGATGTTATGCACGTGGAGAAAAATGTTTGTGATGCTATAATAGGGACATTGTTGAATATACTGGGAAAAACAAAAGATGGTATCAGAGTAAGAAAGGACATGCTAGAAATGGGCATACGGATGGAGTTAGCACCTCAAGATACAGGGAAACGAACATATCTTCCCCCAGCTTGTTATACGTTGTCTAAAAAAAAGAAAACAAGCTTTTGTTAGTGTCTTTATGGTGTTAAAGTTCCATATGGATTTTCATCAAATATTAAAAGTCTTGTGTCAATGAAAGAATTAAAGTTGATAGGTATGAAGTCTCATGATTGTCATGTTTTGATGCAACAATTTTTACCGATAGCAATTCGAGGAATACTACTGAATCATGTGAGGAATGTTATCACAAGACTTTGTTTTTTCTTCAATGCAATTTGTTGTAAGGTCATTGATCCAGATAATTTGGATGAGTTGCAAGCCAATATTGTTGTTACTCTATGTCAATTTGAAATGTATTTTCCACCTTCCTTTTTTGACATAATGGTGCATTTGGTTGTTCATCTTGTTAGAGAGATTAAATTGTGCGGCCTAGTGTATTTGAGGTATATGTATCCTTTTGAGAGATTCATGTGTATCTTAAAAGGGTATGTGAGGAACCGATATCGACCTGAAGGTAGTATTATTGAAGGTTACTCAGTTGAGGAGGGTATTGAATTTTGCACAGACTACTTATCAGGTGTTGAACCTATTGGCATTCCTAAGTCTCATCACGAGGGAAGACTTGGAGGTAAAGGAACAATTGGATTTAAAATGGTATTACCTGGTGCTCAGATGCGTGAGAAAGCACATCTCATTGTGTTGCACCACCTTACACAAGTTCATCCATATTTAGAAGAGCACATGTCCATTTTAAGGCATCTGAATCCATCCAAAGGTGAAATATGGTTGACAAATGAACATAATAGTTCTTTTATTGGATGGTTTAAAGACCGAGTGATGCGTCAGTTATCATAAGTGCCAGAAGATGTAACTGATACCACAAAATGGTTAGCCTATGGCCTAGGTTGAATATACGGTCTTATGAAGGATATGACATCAACGGATATACCTTTTACACTAAACGTCAGGATGACAAAAGCACAATGCAAAATAGTGGAGTTACTTTGATAGCTTCATCACGGGAATTTTCTAGTGCTAAAGACACCATGCCAATAGATGTTACGATGTCATATTATGGTGTAGTTGAAGACATTTGGGAGCTTGATTACAGGGAATTTATGATTTCTCTATTTCGATGTAAATGGATTGAAAACCGATGCGGTGTTCGAGTGGATGAGTTAGGAATCACTTTGGTTGATTTTAGCCGATTGGGTTATCAAGATGATCCATTCATTCTTGCTTCACAGGCTAAACAAGTATTTTATATTATTGACCCTGACGATAGTAAGTGGTCTATTGTTCTTCAAGGTAAGAGGCATATTGTTGGTATCGATGATGTGGTAGATGAGGAAGAATATGATCAGTTTGATGAGACTCCCCCATTTTCTATTGGGTTACCAATGCCAGTTGGGGAATATATTTTAGATTCAAATTACATGCGTGATGATCATACCGAAGGCATATGGATTGAAAAAGGATAATAATTGATGCATATATGTTTCTTGTAAGTTTATTTATAAATGTGTATTATGATTAATGTGGTTTATACTCATAATTACCAGTTTTTTTATTGTTTATCATATAAATCTATTGTTTTTATTTCCCTTTAAAATAAATTATTATTATTGTTGATTATACTAACATGTTTCTTTGTTATGCTTATGTTATAGGAAATCATGTCCAATGAACAACCAGATTCTGAGCCATCAAGTATCATGACAAAAAAGAAAACTAGGGGAGCTACCACGTGCAAAAAATTGAAGAAGCAAGGGAATGAACAAAAGACAATAGATTTCGATGAGTTTGATCGCCCAACAGGAACATACGCCGATATATTTAGTTCCTACGTTGGCCTTATTGCACGTTCCCATGTGAACATCACGATAAAAAGCTAGGATCTGGTCGATAAGGGTCTTAAAAATACAATTTGGGAAGATATCAAGGTAAGTTTCCTTCAAATCTATTAAGAAATTTGATTGTAAAGAAGTAAAACTAATTAATCTAAAATATTATTTTGCAGAAAGAGTTCAACATTCCGGATGATAAGAAAAATATTGTACTTAGAACTATTGGAATGCGGTGGAAGGATTTTAAGTATCGATTGGTGGTTAAGTACATAAAGAATAAATCAATACAAAAGTCACCATTGGAATTATATGACTTCATCACCGAGAAAGATTGGGAGGAGTTTAAACAAGCACATGAATCTGAAGAATATGAGGTACTAATTATGAAGTAGATTAATGCAATTTATATTTACATTTATGCAATGTTTGATAATGGGATCTTCATTATTTTGTTAACAGCAAATCAGTGCCAAGGCGAAGGAAAAGCAAGCAAAGAATGTGCATCCACATTTCTTGGGTCGTGTGGGCTATGCTGGGAAAAGGACTCAATGGATTGTTGAAGATTTTCTTTTTCATCATCACCATCTATGAGCTTTGATGTTACATCATCATATGATCGAAGCCTAGATTGGGTAAGAGCTAGAACAAAAAAGACAAAAGAAGGAAATTATATAATCCCAGTAGAACAGACAAAAGAGGTGGCAACAAAAATCGTAAGTATAACTTGCTAAACAAACAATGGTATCAAGGAATATGTTTTTTTTTTTATCTATGATTGCTTATAACATATTGTTTATCTGGTGAATAGGAGACACTACGGGGAGAAGTAGCCCAAGGTAGCTGGGTACCAGAGAGGCATGATGACATATTGTCACGTGCACTTGAAAAGCCCGAACATTTTGGCTATGTGAGAGGTGTTGGAAGTGCTGTGACCATCAAAAAATTTTATGGTAATCCTGGAAAAAGGAAACTAGCAACATCCGTCTCACTTGAAGTTATTGAAGTGCTTGAGACTAAAATAGAGGCCAGATTATTTGCTAAATTCTCGGCACATATTGCACATCTTGAGAATATGATAGAGGAGAGAACTATGAAGTCCTCTCAAATTGGCCCTGATATGGAGGTGGAGATGGATCCTTCATTTGCTCGCCCAACTCCCATTAGTTGTCACTCTGTGGACCCACCATTTCCAATATCAGAATTACATTTAAAAAGTACATTAATTTCATTAGTTCCACTTCCACTTTAATCTAGCTAATATTGATTGTTTGTGTTTTTGCAGACACCTACATCATGCAGACTTGCTACCATTAATGAAGGTAAGCAGATGATTGTGGCAAAGGGTATGGTTTATCCATCCCTTATTGATGCTATGGTGCACAATCGACCAATCATGCCCAATCACGTCAAGGTATCTGTAGATGAAGTATTATCTGGCTGTCATGAAGCCGAACTTCCTGTGCCTACTGAATACTTAACTACAGTTGGGAAAGCAGAAGGTAGCTTTGTTCAATGGCCACAACATCTTCTGGTTCTTGGAGAGGTAATAATTTCTAAACTTATAAAATTTTTCAATATAGATTATCGCATTTCATATATCATAATATATCATAATTTATTATTAATTGATAGGAACTTAAATCCAAGCCATTAAAGAAGGCTCCAAAGAATAAACAAGGTAGCAGTTTATCGAAAGAATCAACTACAAAGCAACATGGGCCTTTAGTTAATGAGAACATTTTGGTAACTTTGAGTGGTGACATGAGGTTGATGCATGAGATGGTTGCTAAATTGCCTATTGGATATATTTTTGAAGTTCCTGCAGACATTACAGTATTTAAGTATCCAGTAGATAATCAGATGATTCATGTTAGTATGGAAGACATCGCTCAACTCATCTCCATGGAATGGCTTGATGTCTCGATCATTCGAATATTTATGATGTAAGATTATACTAATTATTACTAATATTATAAGATTGATTTAAAAAATACAAAAATAATACTAATGTATGTATTGTGATTCATGCATGCAGGTACCTTCATAACTTGTGCGATACATTCTTCATATCGTCGATTGGATTTCTTTGTCCAAGAATGCTTCGTTTGATGTTCACAGAGACTAACTCAGCAGAAAGATATATTATAGAAGCTTTGAAGGAACAAAGAGATAAACATTTCATTCTACTACCATATTTCAAGAAGAAATATTTACATTCATGTTTGCATAATTTTTATTCTCGACATTTTTACTAACTTCTAACATATTTGTATATCTATAGTAACCATTGGATGTTGATTGTATTTTGCTGTGAACGGAGTGAGACATTTTTCATGGATCCTCTATCTCGTGGCAGCCACGATATAAGTCTGAAACCTCATATTAACCTGTAAGTTATAATACTACTAGCTAATAGTTTCTACGATGTTTGTAGAGTTTTCAATATTAATGCCAATTTTGATATACATTTATTTTTCAGAGCCTATAGAACTTATGCTATAAAAGGTGGAAAAAATAAATGTGCCAGGTTAAAATGGAATGACATTTCGGTGAGAATTTTATATTCTGAATTACTAGTTAAATTAAAGTTTTTATGATTTTATAATCATTTATTTAGCATGGGACTTTGTTGTTTTTTCTATTTTAAGTACCCTCAACAACAAGGAGGTGTTGAATGCGGATATTACATCATGAGGTATATGTACAAAATTGTCGTATATCATAACAGTGATACAACATTGCTTAAGGTACGTTCTTTCAAATACTAGTCAGTTTATATTACAAGTATAATATATAACTAGCTATTAATTTTTTCATTTCTAACATATTTTCTATTATCTGTTTATTTGTCTTGTAGGGCTTTAAAAAAGGATCATATAGTCAAGATCAAATAGATGAAATTCGGCATATGTGGTCAAATTACTTTATAAGAGAGTGTATGTAATCTTTTTATTTACTTTTGTAAAATATTTCATTTAATGAGAAATACAATTTTATTTAATGAGAAATACAATTTTAAATTAAAGAATTTTGAATAACTTGTAGATTAATTATTTAATGTGAATTGTTTTAGGCATGATGCTATTGCTTTGATTTATTTAATTTTTTTAGTTTGTGCTGTCCTGTGAATTCTTGATTATTGAGTTTTGTGAGTTGAATGTTGGATGCCTATTGTGGCTTATTGAAGCCGAATTATTATGAATTTTGAAGTGCGCAGGTTATATATATATATATATATATGAATGGTAGCATTATAATATATATGAACCTAAATTTAAAAAAAAAAAGCAAATACGCGTCTGTCGTTTAATAATAGCAGACACATATAATAGTTATACGTGTCTGTCGTTTACTAATAGCAGACGCGTATAACCTTCATTATATGCGTCTGGTGTTTACTAAATGACAGACGCATATAATCAAGGTTATACGCGTTGCTATTAGTAAACGACAGATGCGTATAACTATTATATGCGTCTACTATTATTAAATGACAGATGCGTATAATTATTATATGTGTCTGCTATTATTAAACGACAGACGCGTATAACTATTTATATGCATCTGTCAAAACGACAGACACATAAAATATATATCATATGCGTCTCCTATATATGTGTCTACTATTTGACAGACGCATAAAATGCAAAATAACAGACACATATAACACTATTTTGTACTAGTGTTTCCTTTTTATAATTGTTTTTCTTTTACCCAAAACTTACCATAAATTTTATTTTTAATTTATTTTCACCCAAAACTCTAAGTCGAATTATCTGGATATGGGTTGTGGAATAGAGTCGCTCTCAAAGCTTCAGCCACTCTGCCCACTATCTGTAAAAAGATCATTTGAGCTCCTCAAGTCAGGTATGCTTCTCAAACTTTATCCATATTGACTAAGTATAAACCAAATCAAGGGCGCTCTAACATGAGCTTCAGCTACCTTATCCTTAAAATCACATGGAACCGATGACTCATGATGCTCTAACATGAACTTCAACTATCAAGGCCTCTTATAAAAAATATTCTATGGTACCATAACTCTCTCAATGGCAGGTTATCTATCCTAGGTCAAGTCCTAAATTCGAGAAAAAGGCTTTTAAAGTCTTAACCTTTATCTTTCTTTTCTTTTTAATACCATCATCACATATACCAGTTTATAGCATCAATACCGGTATCTTACCTCATCATCATCACTTATATATAGTTTACTCATACTGGTATACAAATAATAATATATGATCCATTCACCCATCACATAGTATCAAAAATGAAAATTGCATATATTAAAACTACCAGGATTCACGAGCATGAAAGACATTCACAGATACTTCCTTACTTGTGAACCAAACCGTGACCGTTCATGTGAAAGCTTATATCCCAAAAACACACTTCATTCATGATCATGACTATATATTCACAGGTGTGAAACCAAGCATTGATGCCCATGGTTTAAACTATGAAAACTAACGGTGAAAACTAGAAATATATGTTCACAGTCGTGATGCAAGGCGTGAAAGCTTCTTCACATTATGAACATTTTTTGGGTTCATGTTTCATAAACGTGAATTCCTTTGTCACCGGCATGAAACATCTCTATGTACAACATTCACAGGCATGATAACCTTATCTCAGTCATGAATTTCTTAGTTTTCCATACTAAAAAACAAATCATAACAAAGCCACATACAAGGGTCTCTAAGATTGACCAATGTCAATCACTCCTATCAACATTCAACCACTTATTAAGCTAACAACATGTCTTTAGCATAAAAAGGAATATTCATAACATATCATGCTAAAATCTCTCTTAAGCAACATAACCAACATAACATATTTTCTTGGCATTTCTAACACTTAACCTATGCAACCATTATACATTTACATAACTAGAAACACATGTATATCATTTATCACATTTTAGATAATCTCATGGCACAAAATATGGCATCATACAAGAAAGAGGAAATTAATATGCATATATGTACTAACCTTAACAATGGAGCCTAAACTCTTCAAGCTCTTTAAGCTTGCCTAGCTATTAGTTGATCCTCACATCTGCCTCTAGCTCCTATCATCAAGAAAAATGTCCTATCTTATAATTATAGAATAGAAGAGAATCACTAAACTCATTTTCAAACCAACCTTTGGTTTAACCTCAAAAACTCTTCTTTATCTCTTAGGAACAAGCTTTCACAAGGATTAAAAATGGTAATTTTTGTGTAATAGGGAGAAAAGAAGTTAAAGAAGATGAATGTGACATGTAGACTTGGGTTATAGGGGTAGTGAAGTAACTGAAAAAAAATGTGAGAGAAAGAGAAAATAACAACTTTACACAATAACTCTGCTAATTATCTTTCATGGGTGTGAAGTATGCCTTCATGGGCGTAAACACTCTCTTGTCATAGGCATGACAAACCTTTCATAGGAAAGCCTAACACTCGATATTCACGGCCGTGAAACTTTTATTTATGGGCATGAATAACCTCTCTATCACTATATTAAACCTTTCTAACTCTAATCCCACAACAGTCTCTCTTAACCAATCTAACTAACTTATAAACCCTAAAAACCGAACGTTACATTTCTTCCCCCCTCCCTTAAAGATATTTTTTCCACAAAATTTACTTAGTTGCTCAAGATGAACAATTGGGGAACATGCAACTATGAAAAGAACTTCTCTTTTTCTGAATGAACTAGAATGGGAATGACATTATCTTGATCCTCTACACTGTGAATACCCTGAAGAGAAATGACTTTTATCGCCTATAGTCTGAGCCATTGAAGCTGATGGCTTCCTAGGAGCTTCTTTAATTCCTTTTCTCTTTTTCTTCTCCACACTAATGGTGGAGGATACTAGTTTGGAGAAACTCACGTGCTGGAGTGCTGTAACAAAATCTCTGATCTTTGCATTAAGACCATCTTTGAATCTATGACACTTGTCAATCTCATTCATGTAACTCAGATACATAGTTACTCAAGAAAATGAATTATCTCTGGTACACCGTCATCCTTCCCTACTTGAGGTTCAAGAACTTCTCTTTTTCTCATCTATGTAAACTTTGGGGACATATTATTCCTTGAACTCTGTCACAAAAAACTCATATGTCAATGGTTAAGGAACCTCTGGCTTCAGTAGAACTATCTTCTACTAGTCATAAGTATCTTACTATAACAGAGATACAACATATCTGACGCTGTGCTCCTCAACACACTCTATCTCATCAAAGAACCTATGGGTCGTTGTGCTCCTCGGCACACTCTATCTCATCAAAGAACCTATGGGCCTTCTCAAATTAATATTCAACTACATATGGATCATCCTCACTCTTACCAAGGAAATTTGTAGCCCTATACTTTCAAAGCTTATCAATCTTCATCTTGGGTGCCTCTTATGGTGGCAATGATGGAACTGGTTATGTTTGAGGTACTACCTGAGCTAACTTCAATATAAGAGCAGCTAGATTTAGCATTAATTGATCCTGAGTCAGACTCACTAAATCAGACATCGGTTGCTATGGAGGAATTGGAACAACAACTGGACCTCAAACACTCACAATACTATTCTGATCTTGAGCCCCAATGTTAGGAGGACAATTGCTTTTAGTAATATTGTGTGGTTTTATCTCCATAACCCATACAGTTGACAGAGAAGTAGTCCATATTAGAGTTAGATGAGATGAACTATGCATGCATGACAAACCCTTTATCCCACTTAGGTCTAGAAACACTTAAATCTAAGTTCTGATATAAAAACAATATAACACTTATCTAGCTAATCAAGATTACTCTCAACTAATTAGGCGGATGTTACCAGTTCTATTTTATAAAACCTAGGAAATTAAAACTTTTCCTTGCAAAACTAATTTCATAAACCTATTTGAATATTAAGAACCATTTATAAAATTTCATAAACCTTGATCTCTATGGATCCTTTTCATAAAATGCCCACTTGGCATTTACTACCTATTGTTTACAAAAATACAACTTTCAAATTTAATACATATCCTTTAATATACAAATTTATACAAAACACTAAAATCAAAAACCAAGTCAAGTACAAAAAAGTAACAAAAAGGACATGTGCATTGACTCTTCAAAATGGACGTTTCTTCTATTTAGTCGACTCATGCTATCAGTTAGGTTCCTACCTACATGCAAAATACCCACATGTTAAGCTATAGAAAGCTTAGTGGTACATATAGGTAGAAAAATTCAAACATACAACCATACAATTCATATCATGGCATATTATACATGTTCATGTATACTATCATACCATAAATACTATTCTAATGCATGAAAATATGATCACTATATCAATCAACATCATTAACACATAACATGATTTCTCATACAACCGGTTCATAGTAACCTTACCTCTTCTTTTAATTCATCTTATTTTATTCATGGCTTATCATTTTGCCAATTTTTGTTTTCTTTTTATTATTATTTTTCTTTTGCCCAAAACTTACCATAATTCCATTTTTAATTTGTTTTTGCCCAAAAGTCTAATTCAAACTATTCAGGTGCGAGTTGTGGAAAGAGGCACCCCCAGAACTTCAGCCACTTTGCCCACTATCTGTAAAAGCTCACTTAAGCTCCTCAAGTCAAGGGCACTCTAAGATCTTCAACCACCTTAACAGAGTATAAATCAAATCAAGAGCACTCTAACCTGAGCTTCTGCCACCTTATCTTTAAAATCACATGGAATCGAGGACTAATGACACTCTAACATGAACTACCAAGGCCTTTTAAAAAAAATATTATACGGTACTGTAACCCCCTTAATGACATGTCATCTATCATAGGCTAAAGTCCTAAATTAGAGAAAATGGCTTTTAAAGTCTTAACCTTTATCTTTCATCTCTTTTTAATATTGTCATCCTATATAACCATATTTATAGCATCAATACCAGTATATTACCTCTTCATCATCTCTTACATACTTTTTACTCATATTGGTATACAAATAAGAACATGTGATCTATTCACCCATCACACAGCATTAAAAACCAAAACTGCATATATTAAAACTACTATGATTCATGGGCATGAACTACATGTTCACGAGCATGAAAGATATTCACAGGTACTTCCTTACTTATGAACCAGACCGTGATCATTCATGTGAAAGCTTATGTCCGAAAAATACACTTCATTCACAGTCATGACTATATATTCAAAGACATGAAACGAAGCATTCATGACCGTGGTTCAAACTGTAAAAACTGAGGGTGAAAACTGGAAATATATGTTCATGATCATGAACCCATGCATTCACAATTTCCTTAGTCGTGACACAAGGCATGAAAGCTTCTGCCCATTGTGGACATTTTCTAAGTTCATGTTTCATAAGTGTGACTATCTTTGTCACCGGCATGAAACGTGTCTGTGTACAATATTCACAGGTGTGCTAAACTTATCCCGATTGTAATATCCGCTAATTTAGGCCTCGAGTCGCACGTGTCACGAAGTTGACGCGTTTGACCGATCGGAGTCTAAATTCGGATTTTTACAAAAATTGATTAAGTAATGGCTAAATTAAATGATAAATGCCTCATTAAGTGATTATAAAGTTTAAAGAAGTAGATTTACGGTAAATGACTAAATTGCAAAATTTGATAAGTTTTGGGGTCAAATTGCAATTTACCAAAAATTAGAGGATTAATGAGATTAATTGCTAATTAACTTAGGAAATTTGGACAATTAAAATTGGGTTGGCCAGCCATGACATTAAAGAAAGAGGATTAATATTGATTAAGTATAAAATTGGGATAAGATGGTCAAATGGTGGGTCTCTTATGAAGACTTTTGGGTACCCTATTTAAGACTTCCTTTTCTTCTTCTTCTTCTCTTCATTTTTTGCCTTCTTCTCTCTCTTTTCTACCAGTCACGCCAGTCCCATCTCCTCCATAGCCAATCTTGATTTCTAGAGAGAGAAAGGAAGGAAAGAGAAGGGAAAGAGCAAGACAAGGTGATCTTCATGGTCCATAACTCTTAAGGAAGCTAGAAAGAACAAGAAAGATGAAGAAAAATCAAGTTTGGTAGAGAGAGAAAATCTCCAAAGAGGTGATTTAGTGAAGAAAAGTGTAAGGTAAGAAATGATTCTTCTTCTTCTTCTTCATCTTTTCTTAAAGGAAGTTTGAATTTTGAGCTCATCCAAGACTCATGTGGAAAGAGAGACAAACTAGGGTTTTGAGAGAGAAAAAGAGAGTTTAGGGTCTTGAGAAAATCATATGATAATAATGATTTATGATGTTGTAGGAGTTCCAAGTGACAAGGCACAAGCTCTAAGGAGCAAAGGAAAAGAGAAAGCTACCAAGAAGAGTGAAGGAGAAAGATTAAGGTTTGTGCATAACTTAAGGCAATAGCCTATTTTTGTTTGAAATAATGCATGCTGAACATGATTTTAGATAAATGCATTTCAAGAATGATGATGATTATGGTATGAAACCATAGGTCTAGACATGTATGAATGAGATCCTTGTGTGACATTGAATTAATGATGCATGTTAGAAAATCTTGTATGATCAAGACATTTACATGTATTAAAAAGTAATAAGTTGAGTAAAGAACCTTAGAAATGCATGAAATAGAATTTGGTATGATTTGGATGATGTTAGAATGAATGAAAAGTGAATATGCAGATTTCCTGCTGAAAGTCATGGGCGTGAACTTAAGGGTTCACGGTTGTGACTGATTGCATCACAGTTGTGACTTCTGTATGGAAATGGTACTATTCATTCCAGAAGTGTTCATGGGTTGGAATCACGGAAGTGAACTTATTCACGGGCATGGATGAGTAATCACGACCATGAATGCTTTTAGGCGATTCATTCCAGTAGCGTTCACGGCTTGGGATTACGGGCGTGAACTAATTCACGGGCGTGAAATTAGTAATCACAGTTGCGAAAGCTTTGTATCTGTAATTATGAATATGGTAATCAAATGAGGAATTCAGGTAAGTAAATGAAAGTCATTGTCTATCTTGTAAAATAATAATGATTATATGTATATATATATTGATGTGAGAACGTGTTATGTTGTGATATAAAAAAATGAATTGTCACGGATGAAATATGTGAATTGTCATGGATGATATATGAAATCTGATGCGGATGATAAACATGAGAATATTGATGTACCTAGTTAAATAAATGAAAAGATGTACGAGTATGACTATATGTTTGCAAAACAAGAAAATTGAGATGTTGATAAATATGAAAATATTGATGTGTTGAAACATGAGAATTATGATTGATGCGAAAATATAAATAAGCCCATTACTCTACCTGTAGAATAGAATCAGGATAGATGAGATGTCATTAAGGGGGCGAACGGTACCGTACTATTCCTCAACCAATGTGGCTTAAGCTCTGGGAGCGCCATTTGTCTGAGATGCTCGGTCAGTGTGGCTTAAGCTCTGGGAGCGCTACTGACTTGAGAAGCTCTAATGAGCACATATGAATGAGGACAAGGTGGCTTAAGCTCGGAGAGCACCCTTGGTTCGGTTATTCATCTATGATGAAATTATACTCAATCAATGTGGCTTAAGCTCTGGGAGCGCCATTGATTTGAGAAGCTCTTATGAGCCAGATAGTGGACAGGGTGGCTTAAGCTCTGGGAGTGCTCCTGATCCATAACCCGTATTCAGTCAGTCCAAATTTAGAGTGATGTGGGAAAGATAATGAGGATACGTTGGAAAATAAGGAAAGATAAGAATAAGAAAATGATGATATGAGATTGAGATGTAATGATAAAGAGATTAACAGAGTAATTTACTATCAAAGATAAATGAAAATAACATTGTCTATGTGAGCATGAAATTTATACTTGTATGAAATAGGAATATGTTGATAGTCATGGCATGCAAACATTTTAATGCATAAAATGATACATGTTAATGCTTGTTGCATGATATAGTATATTGCCTTATTTATATGCACCACTAAGCTTAGAGCTTAGCTTGGAGTTTTCTTTCCACGCAGATATAGAAAGGTAGCTGAAGGCATTAGATAAAGCAAGCGGTGATACTATTCGAGTAAAGCAGCTGAACCTTGAGAAAGTGGGTTACAATTTTTGAAATTTTGTATTTGGCTTTTATATTAAAGAATTTTAGAGTTTGTAAAACTTACTTTTAAAGTTTGTTAAAATTAATTTGATGTTTAAAATTTATGTCTTATGATAAAGAAATTACACCCTGGTTTTAAGTATATATCTATATATATATATGAATGTTGAGAAAATAAAGATAAATTATGAATAATAGCGATTTGAAGAAGTAAAGAAGACAGGCAGTAGCGCTCCCTTATCCGGGCACGTGCGGTTCGGTTGAGGGAGGCGCTACATCGATTGTGAATTTCTGGAATTTTCAGACTAAAAAAAATAGCATACATGCAAGGATCTCTAAGATTGACCAATGTTAATCACTCCTATCAACATTCAACCACATATCAAGCTAACAACATGCCTTTAGCATAAAAAGGAACATTCATAACATATCATGCTAAAATCTCTTTTGAGCAACATAACCAGCATAACCTATTTTCATGATATTTCTAACATTTAACCCATCCAACCATTATACATTTACATAACCAAAACCCATGTATATCATTTATCACATTTCAGATCATCTCATGGTATAAAACATGGCATCATACAAGAAAGAGGGAATTAATATGCATATATGTACTAACCTTAACAATGGAGCCTAAACTCTTCAAACTCTTCAAGCTTTTCTTGCTCTTGGTTGATTCTCACCTCTATCTATAGCTCCTATCATCAAGAAAAATGTCATATCTTAGAACCATAGAATAGAAAACAAATCACTAAACTCACTCTGAAACCAACCTTTGGTTTAAACCTCAAGATCTCCTATTTATCTCTTAGGTACAAGCTTCCACAAGGATTAAAAATGGTAGTTTTTGTGTAATAGGGAAAGAAGAAGTTGAAGAAGATGAATATGACATGTAGACTTGGGTTCTAATGGCGGTGAAGTAGTGGAAAAAGCATGGGAAATAGAGAAAAGAATGGCTTTGCTCATGAACTCTGTTGACTATCTTTCATGGGCATAAAGTATGCCTTCATGGGCATGAACACTCTCTTATCATAAGCGAGACAAACCTTTCAAGGAAAAACCTAACACACGATATTCACGGCCATGAAACTCTGATTAATGGGCATGAATAACCTCTCTATCACTATATTAAACATTTCAAACTCTAATCTCACTACACTCGCTCTTAACTAATCTAACTAAGTTATAAACTCTAAAAACCGAGCATTACATTCACAATATTCAAGAATTTTATATAATTAATAAAATTTAATTAATTATTAGTGTTTTCATCAATATTGTCAAATCCGGCTCAGCCAATGAAACTGAAAAGGTCAAGGGTCTAGAGTTAAAGGTTGAATAGGTCAGAGTGAAAATCCTTCAAAATATAACATTTAACATATTCCTACATAGTAAAATGTATAAAATAATTAGATTATACATGTTTTAGCTATAATAAATATATTCATAATATTAACACTCATAATTCAATTTAATACATAATATATTCAAATATATTTTCAAATTTTATAATGTATACATTTATTATTATTTTAATGAATAATAAAATTCATTTATTTATATATTTTTAAAATTTTAAAATAAAAAATCGATACTAATTATTTTAAAATACATTTATTGTATTTATTTTCTAATTAAAATATTATTTTTATAAAAATCAAAATAATTATTAATAATAAAAAATAATAAAATTTAAATTTATCAACTATATATATCTTTCTTCAGCAATATATCTGTTAGAATAATAATTTACCAATAGTCAAATATTATATAAAAGATTTTGTGAAGTTGAAACTTAATTGTTGAATAATAAATGTGTTAGAAAAATAATTTTTGAATAGTTAAATATTATATAGAAGTTTTTGTTAAGTCAAAACACAGGATCCCATTGAGAATAGTGGCAAGCAGTTGAACAGTGCTTAGGCTCTTGTGTTCGAATCATACTGCTTTCAATTCTCCATTTATCATTATTTTCTCATTCACCGGTTTAATTTATTACCGGGTGATAAAAACCGACCAGTCTTAAAACTGGTTTCGGGTTAAACCGATCAGGCCAATCTGAATTTAACAACAATAATTTTCATTATTAATATATATTATGACAAAATATTGTTATAAATTACTTTTAAAATATTTGAACTGAGAAATGAGTGTATGCTACAATCTAACTTTTTCTATTATTTATGTAGCTATTTTAATTTATAAAATTAAGAAATCTATTTCAAATCTACTATTTATTAAAATAATAAATATAGATATTATTATATTTGACAAAAAAAAATTGAACATGGCTATGTATGAATCTGAATTATAAAAATTAATATTGTGAATATGCTATTGTATATGGAATATGTCTAGTATAAGTACTTTTTACATCTTACAATGCATGAAATATGTTAGATATTATATTTTTAAAAAATTTTACTTAATTGGTTAAACTTTGATTTAACCCTAATTGATTCGGAGTTTTTCGGTTTGCTAGTAGGTCAGGTCTGAAAACCATGATTTGACTTATTACTCTTGTAAATATGCATCTTATGAGTAGCCTCTTATAACAGAAAATTTATGAACGTGAATTAGCAAAAAGAGGAGATATGATCGCATGCTAGAAAACCTTCTCTTGCCCTCTTCTTTAAGGATATCTTCTTATGTGGATTACTATTAGAGGTAGGACAATTGAAAAGCTAGTAGTTCGCTACAGCCCAGATTGAAGGAATCTAAGTTAATAAATTTTAATTTTCAAGAGCTAAATAGTGAGAAACTAAATATATAAATTTGTGTGAATTGAATAAAATATATCTAAGTTAATCCACTGAATATGAATTGATTTTTAATTTTTTGTTGCATTTATACATAAGATGCATGATCATTTCCTAACAAACTCACATAATTTCACATCGTAGTAAATCGGTTATATTCATTATTATAGGATATGAGTTGGTGTTATTTAGTGTAATTAATTATTATTTATGAAATATTTTACTCAATGTTAAAAAAAACACACGTTATTTATAAATTAATATAATTATATAATTATACATATTTAATTATTTTATTCATATTAATTGATATTTAATGAATCTGTATATATATCATTGGATTAGTCTAAAATGATATAATAGACTAATGAATTATTGGATTTGTATATATATAATCAAATTATATTTTATGCTCAAATTATGTTAAAAATCACATATCCATATACCGTTAAAAATTTCTCATTATTTACGTAATTGAGCATCATATATGATAAATATTTTATTTTTCTTCTTCTTTTTTTGAGAAATGGATATGTGATTGTTGTTTCCAATAATTGTATTGGATTATATTTAAGAAAAAACTCTGTACCAAAAATTATAAAAAATTAAAACAAGAAAGAAAGAAAGAAAACATGGATCATATTAGAAATAAGAAATATTGGCCTAAGTACTCATCAAACGGAGAAAGCAATCAAGGAATAAACCAAGCAACATGTTAATATTGCCAAAGAAACATAAATAAACTTGTCATCTTTTGTCTTAGTTCAGTGTATAGCTAAATTGTAGTCAAGTGTTTATTAGCGACATTAATTATTAAATTATCGTCACAGTCAGTCAGCTCTGGTGTCTTATATATGTGGTATAGAAAACCAAAACGCATATTGACAAACCGCTTAAGGAGCAGACCGAATATCCCAATTATTTATGACTCTTTCATCTGTCAATTATAATCTTCAAACTTTTACTCTAAATACATTGCATGCTCATATTTGCTTTTCTTTTTTTTTTTCCATAGTAGTTATTTGGATTGTTTATGTTTTTGTCACATCGAGCTATATAAAGCAATTATTACTTTATGTGTCAAAATTTTATTGGATAGTTAAAAAGTAATTATATGTCAATAATACAGAAAGAGTTACGTTAGAACAGGATTTTTTTAGAAAAACACTATATATATAGTCAAAAATGGGTATCTTTTTCGGTTCGAATGTGAAGGAGCATATCCTTAGTGATATTTAAAGAGCTCTTAATGTGTCTTTTACTCTCAATATTGATAGGTATGTTAGTTTGCCCTCATTTATTGGTAGAAGTAACAAATCTGTCTTTGCTTATCTTAGGGATAAGTTGTGGAATAAGTTATTTAGGCGGTATGGAAAGTTACTATCTTAGGCGGGTAAGGAGATTTTGATTAAATTAGTGGCTCAAATTATTCATGTGTATTGTATGAGCATTTTTCTACTTCTATTTTCTATATATGATGAGTTACAAAAAATAATGAATTCCTTCTAGTGTGATTCAAATCCAAATGGTTCTCCTAAAATATATTAACAATTTTGGGATAGACTTTGTATGTGTAAGGAAAATGGAGGTATCTTCTTCAGACATCTTCACTCCTTCAATTTATCAATGCCTGGTCAGCAAGCTTAGACACTCATTTCTAATCATTCCTTCTAATGGGGTTCAAATCCAAATGGTTCACCTAAAATACAATGACAATTTTGGAATAGACTTTGTATGCATAAGGAAAATGGAGGTATGGGTTTCAGACATCTTCACTCCTTCAATTTAGCAATGCCTAGTAAGCAAACTTGGAAACTCATTTCTAATCCTAAAGCTCTTTTGAGTCAGATTCCCAATGCTAGATATTATGCTAGTAACGATTTATTTTCAATTCAATTAGAGACAAACCCGAGCTTTCTCTTGAAGAGTATTTGGAATGCTAAATTTGCAATGGAGAAATGTTATCGTTGGCAAACTGGAAATGGGCTAAAGATTAAAGTTTGGAAAGATCCATGAGTGTTTTGAGAAGCATGAGGTTGTTGAAATTTTAAAGCTGGCGCCTAGTTCTACAAGTAGTGATGATGGGATTATCTAGCATTTTGAAAGGCAAGACATGTATTCTGTTCGGTTTGGCTATATAGTGGTCAGTAATAATTTGTTGGATTCAGACAACCTACCTTATGGGTTTAATTAGGGTAATTTATGGAAGGTTCGGTTGCCTTCTAGAGTTAGGCTATTTTTGTGGAGATTGTGCAGAAATTTGCTTCAAAGTAGAGAGCATCTTTTGTTAAGAAGGGTTACCATCAATGATTATAGTGCTATCTATGGTCAATTTAGAGAGTGCAGTGCTCCATTACCCAAATGGTTGGTAATAATGCAGGAAAGTGCTATATAACTTATTATTTGAAAACTGATACTTGATTTACTTTTTTATTAAAACTTCTAGGATAATATTTATTTATTTATTTATTCATTTCATTTAAATGTATATATATATCTAGTGATGAAAATAATCTTAATCATAAAATTTTTTGATTTAGAAAGTACTCATGCAATAAACTAAAAATATTTAGAATTACATTTACAAAATAATACTAATTATAATAATTATAAATTTACATTTTATAAATCTTACATGCCGCATAATCACAACAATAAGGAAAAATCTAAAAATTTATTTGTACAATATAATTCCCAAGATACACAAAAGGAAATCTGTTGCAATTTGATATTGGAATTCCACTTTTTTCGATTGATACTAACACGACAATTACTTCCACTAACATGCATGTGAAATACACGAGCTAAACTGCTAGCTTAGTGGTACTTTTGACAACTATCCAATAATTACACATTTATCTCTAAAATAAAATTTTTATCATTTACAAATAATTTCCTAAGCATACCAAAATATCCAATTAAATTAATTACTATTTAAATCAACCAAATACATAATTAAGCAGTTATAAAATTTCATTCATCAATCATACTGAAATTCATCAACAAGAAAGCAAGACATATGGTTTATAAATCTCATTTTAATAATTCACTTTATTTTTCTTTTTATTTATTTGATAGCCCATGATATAGTAGACCGAAATTAAATACTGGATACAAAATTTTTGTTCTTCGATAGTATACTCGATGCATACTTAATCATTTAGTAACTTAGCGTTTAATGCCATAATAAGAATAGCAGATATGCTAGCCAATATGGCCTCTCCTTGGGCACTCAACGGTCTGCCTTTTAGCTATCTACTTTGGTGCATCAATAGCATCTTTGGTGCATCAATAGCATCATCCTGAGAACTATCAAGAATACTGGACCTGACTTATCTGAGAAAAGAAATTATAATAGGGATACATTGCAACCCTCTTACCCTCTTAAGATTGAAGAAGAAGAAAGAAACTTAAAGAGTCATGTTTATAAAAGCACACAAATTTTTATTTTTCAAACTCACTCTAAGGCGTCCTCCCTTTACATAGATCTTGAGCCTCCTTATATAGAATGCTTAAAAAGAAACAAACAAAATATAATTATTAAAGTAAAGATTTTCCATATCTTTACTTTTTCAAAAGTTACTTTAATAAAACAACTTTATAAAAGCTACTTTAATAAAGTCAAAGAAACTAAAGTAAGATAAGATATCTTACCCTACTTTTACAAAAGTCTACACCTAATTTACAAAGATAAGATAAGATAAGATAAGATAAGATAGGACCACCTAATCTTTATGTCCTATCAGTTCATGACTAGGAGAAAGATTCATCTCTCTGTAGCCATCCAAATCATAGTCCATAGTGTGTAGAGGTCCATCATCATGTGGTGGTTGAGACGGCTGATCAGCAGAAATGATTGCCTGGTGAATTTCTTCTTCTCTTCTGAGTCCTTCCATGTATGCTGAACGTATAGCTTCCCAAGGTGCATCGTCTTCATATTTTGGCCAGATTTCTCTTGGAATATATTGATTCTTCGCTGTTAGAGATCTCTAATAGATATTCACAGGTACTTCCTTACTTGTGAACCAGACCGTGATCGTTCATGTGAAAGCTTATGTCCGAAAAATACACATCATTCACAGTCATGACTATATATTCAAAGACATGAAACTAAGCATTCATGACCGTGACTCAAACTGTAAAAACTGAGGGTGAAAACTGGAAATATATGTTCATGATCATGAACCCATGCATTCACAATTTCCTTAGTCGTGACACAAGGCATGAAAGCTTCTGCCCATTGTGGACATTTTCTAAGTTCATGTTTCGTAAGTGTGACTATCTTTGTCACCGGCGTGAAACGTGTCTGTGTACAATATTCACAGGTGTGGTAAACTTATCCCAATTGTAATATCCGCTAATTTAGGCCCCGAGTCGCATGTGTCGCGAAGTTGACTCGTTTGACCGATTAGAGTCTAAATTCGGATTTTTACAAATATTGATTAAGTAATGGCTAAATTAAATGAGAAATGCCTCATTAAGTGATTATAAAGTTTTAAAAAGTTGATTTACGACAAAGGACTAAATTGCAAAATTTGATAAGTTTTGGGGTCAAATTGCAATTTACCAAAAATTAGAGGATTAATGAGATTAATTGCTAATTAACTTAGGAAATTTGGACACTTAAAATTGGGTTGGCCAGCCATGACATTAAAGAAAGAGGATTAATATTGATTAAGTATAAAATTGGGAGAAGATGGTAAAATGGTGGGTCTCTTATGAAGACTTTTAGGTACCCTATTTAAGACTTCCTTTTCTTCTTCTTCTTCTTCTCTTCATTTTCTGCCTTCTTCTCTCTCTTTTGGGTACACTTAAAATTTATAAAGTAAGATAAGATATCTTACCCTACTTTTACAAAAGTCCACACCTAATTTACACAAAAGTCCACACCTAATTTACAAAGATAAGATAAGATAAGATAAGATATGACCACCTAATCTTTATGTCCTATCGGTTCATGACTAGGAGAAAGATTCATCTCTCTGTAGTCATCCGAATCATAGTCCATAGTGTGTAGAGGTCCATCATCATGTGGTGGTTGAGACGGCTGATCAGCAGAAATGATTGCCTGGTGAATTTCTTCTTCTGTTATGAGTCCTTCCATGTATGCTGAATGTATAGCTTCCCAAGGTGCATCGTCTTCATATTTTGGCCAAATTTCTCTTGGAATATACTGATTCTTCGCTATTAGAGATCTCTGTAGTTCTCTCACTTCTTGTGGGTGAGCATCACAATTTCTTCAAAGTGAATAAGGATAAGTGTTGTATACCTCAAAAGTGGAGAAATGTTCATCGTAGTGAAGGATGATTATGGAATGCATCTTGTTTTCCTGGACTCTCACAACCCAATTTTCTTGAAGAAGTCAAAACAAAGATTGTTGCCAAACAACAATTGGTTTGAACCAGCCATGAAACTTTTTTGAATTTTCTGGCAGGGTCTTTGAAGCAATAGCATTATACCATATGACCGGACAGAACTCAAATGTCATATAGTACATGATACTCATATACCATAGCATCTGTAGTGACTCCTCTGGAAATTGTCCAACCAGAGGGATTTTAAAATCATCCATAAAGGGATAGTCCGGATGAAATGCTTCTGGTTTCAAGAAAGTCTCCCCATACTTTTTTATGGCTGTGAGTTGAGTTTCCACAATGAGTACCTTCCTCTGTTCTTTATTCACTACTCTGATTGAGGAGGGAGGATAGGCAGAGAAACTTAAACCATAGTATGAAGGAACATTTGAGCTTGAGCTTGCCATCATGAATATCGAGGGAATGGTTTGCATTTCTGTGATAAGACTCAATTGCTTTGTGAGAGGTCTAGATAGGAAATCAGGAATGAGGTTCCTATCCCCTTTCATATGCTCGACATTAAAACTGTACTTTGAAAACCAGTCATTCCATCTTAATAATTGTTAGTGTGGAACTTGCTTTCCTTTAAAATTTAAAATCTTTGGAAAAGACGAGCAATCTATCAAAACAGTAAAGTTATGGCTGATTAAATAAAATTCAAATTTTTTAATTCCATACTTTACCGCTAATATCTCCTTGAATGTGGAATGATAATGGCATTCTGATTTCTTGAACCATCCACTAGCATAAGCACATATTTGTCTTTTTCCATCTTTTTCTTCTAGTAGGATGGCCCCCCAATACTCATCACTGGCATCTGTTTGGAGTATCCTTTTTCCTGTTGTCGATGTGCATAGTGGTGGAAGATCTTTGCAAATCCGCTTTATCTGCTTTACAGCTGTCAACTGTGAGTCTGACCATAGTGGTGCATCTTTTTTCAATAATTGCGGAAGTGGTTGAGCAACTTTTGAAAAGTTGGGAACAAAGTCTCTGACATAGTTAGCAATTCCAAGAAATTGCTGCATCTGCTTTTTTGACATTTCACCGTCAGGAAACTTTAATAATTCAACACCAATGTGAGAACAAGGCTGATATGTCCCATCTTTGAATTTCATCCCCAAAAATTCTCTCTTCTTTTGATCTTATGGATTCACACCAGGGTGAGTGGCTTTGGTAGGATTAATGTCTTCATTCTGTTTGAATGGAAGATAAATTTAGAATTCCTTTCTTGTCCATAGAGGATGTTGATAGTGATGATTTGGAATGCAGAAGGTTGTCTTATGCCTGTCATCTGGATGTATTCCCAATTGCCAAAATCCTGATTTGAGATCAAACTTTGAAAATATCTTCGCATCCTTCAAGAATGAATATAGCGACGAAATCTTTAGAAGAGGAAATTTATCATCCTTTAAAAAATAATTTAAAGGCTTGTAATCAATCACCAATCTCTTCTTTCCTCTAATTTTTTCAGAGGGCTTATTCACGTAGAATGCTTGACATGCCCAATCTGACTTAGTTGATTCAATAAGATCTTGCTGAAGTAACTGGAAAC
The DNA here is from genome assembly GCA_023653625.1 of Triadica sebifera. Classification (NCBI taxonomy): domain Eukaryota; kingdom Viridiplantae; phylum Streptophyta; class Magnoliopsida; order Malpighiales; family Euphorbiaceae; genus Triadica; species Triadica sebifera. Next base: position 43,066,011 of record CM042893.1, on the reverse strand, counting down.
ACTCTTGAACTACCATCATTTGATCTTCTAGATTCATACCAGGGTGAGTGGCTTTGGTAGGATTAATGTCTTCATTCTATTTGAATGGAAGAGAAATGTAGAATTCATTTCTTGTCCAGAGAGGACGTTGACATTTCTAAAGGAATTCTGTATGATTATCTTCACAGCTCTGTTTTATGATTTGGGCATGGATATCCCAAAATGGACTGGATATGGAAGCCATAAATAAGTTTGGAGTGGATGTATAAGGAAGGAACCATTTTTTTACTTTCAAACCCTGACCAGTAATGGATATGTTTGATAATTGACTGAAAACGTCAAAACCAATCAGAATATCTTTTTTGGGAAGATATGAACCTAAAACTTTGGTCCATATGGAACAGTTTGGAAAAAATTGGATTTTTGTGGGCTTAGATGTAATCCAATCTGTTGAAAATAGTTCACCATCTACTGTTTTGAAAAATTCTTTTTAGGCTTTCCAGAAGTGGTCTAGAAAGAGTTTTGGGTTTGCTATGGTTCTATGGTCTCCCATATCAATAAAAGTTATAGCCTTAATGGGCTTTTCATATTTTTAAGTAAACTATTGGATTGGGCAGTATGGAACTACCTGTTTCTGAGTAATCGCAATTGTCTATGTTGAGTCTGTGCTAATCTAGACTGGATTCAAAACGACTTCTGGGCTTGCAATAGTATAACATTCTTCTTCATTTGAATCTGAAGAAAGACTCAGAGCTTCAATTCCCATCAGGGAATCCTGACTTGGATCTTCATCAACTGAGAATAATGACTCAATGTCTGCATCATCAAGATTGATATCAAATTGCTGTTCTAGATGCTGAATCTGTTGAATCGCTTGCTTAGGATGATTTGGACATTTCTTTGCAAAGTGTCCTTTCTTTCCACAAAGATAACAACGATCAAATTTTTTAAACCTTCTATTCCTCGTCCTGAAATACTTGAATTTTTTGTATTTCTTTTTGAAGGGACTACTCCTGTATTTATGCTTCCCTTTCTTTGAATGCTTGCAATCACAATCCTATCAATTTGTGCTTTTGATTGTTAAATATGATCTCGAGCAAATAGGTTCCATGTTCCTATTGTTAGTCATCTTTAGAGCTTCTTTGATTTGCTTTCTGCTACAACATATCTCATCAAGCACGATCATCAACTTTTGATAAATTTGTGCCAATGAACAATCTTTTAAAATGATTCCATGCTTTCTGAAATACCTAAGGGTAGCTTCACTTAATTCTTCTAGAACAGAGTTAACAAATTATTGTTTCAAATTAACATCACCAAATCCAATTTGGTAATATCTTTCAGCTACTCGCAGATAATGTTTTTCAAGATCTTTTCTCTTTAGAGAGCAGCATTTTAATTGAAAGAATTCACTTCTAGCTGTCTCTAGAGAATCCTGAGGAGTTCCTATGAACTCAATTACAATATATGCCAAGGCTGCCACTATGTTAGTAAGTTGCATGAAAGTAAGTTTTTCATACTCACTTACTTTGATCCACCAATCTCGTAGATTACCAGTAAATCTAGTAGTAAATTCTTGTAATACTTCTAGCAGTAAAGCTCTAGACTGGATTCTTGTTTCAATCCATACGTACATCTCAAGAAGTTTTGTTCTCCTCTGACTTGGGATAACATTATCCATAGAGAACCAAGGACCATTTGAAACTTTTGGATGTTGCGGTTGTGAATGGAGTCAAGATTCTCCCATTGCTTCTTCTTCTTGCGATTCTTCCACAATAGGGGCTGTTGGTGATGTAACACGTGTTTGTCCTGATCGGGCTAAAGATTCTGTTGGAGCAGCCATGTTAATTGATTTAAAGGATTCTTCAATATTGATCGACTCACTTTCTGATAATGAGTCAGAAGAGTCAGATTGCTCCTGCTTTATTACTTGATCTTGATCAATACAAGTTTAAAGAAATGAGGTAATCTCATTCTGTTGTGTTTGAACCATGTATTGATAAGGATCCTGTGAATCTTGAAAAGGATCCAGAGTAGGCTGTTTATCTGGTCTTTGTGGAATTGGAGCAGTATCTGAGGACAAAGGAACAGATGGAGAAACAGTAGATGTAGCTACAGGTTTAGCTTGTTTCTTTTTTGGTGGTTTTCTTTGAGACAAAGTTTGTGCTCTCAACATGTTTTGAAAATTTTCGTGTTCAAGTAAGATAGGATCAACATATGGCTGAGCAAGAGTATTTTGAATAACAGGTTCTGGTAGAGGATGGGTACTTGCAAAAGCAAATGGATTAAAGGGTGTTTGTACCTGCAGATCCTTTCCAAGTTGAGCAAGCTGAGCTTTCAACTTCAAAATTTCCTGTTGTTTCTGAACGAATTGAGGTCCACTTGTGTTACTTTTGTAATATCCTTGACCTTCCCCACATGCATGTCATCGAACATAAGCATCTTGCATACAATTCAATTGAACACGTGAATTTCATATGTATTTTCGTAGGAACAAGTTTATGACACGCACTAGCTACGTGTCTTAGTATTTGGCACTTGTATCGAATCGTACATGTGTAATTATAACCTAAATGAGGATAAAAAAGTATTAGAAATGAATTGAATAAGGTGTATAAATTAAAGTAAGCAAAGTGATTAGATTAAGATTAGTAAACAATTACATTGTTAATTTAGTTAAATTGGGTCAAATGATTAAGCTGTATCATTGTGTCAATTAGTGGAATTATAAATATATGTAAATAATAATAATAACAATATAAAATAAAATGAAAATGAAACAATAGAGAAATAGAAGAGAAGAGAAATGAGAAATGAGAAGAGAAAAGAGAGGAGAAAAAGAGAAAATGACAAAATAACAAAATGACAAAAAAACAAGTTGGCTTTATCTTCATCTTTCTTCCCCATTTCTGCCTCCTCACTTCAGCCCCGTTTTCTTCAATTTCCTCCATTACAGAACTCAATTCTTCCTTGTTTCACCTATTATTTGCACCAAATTTATCCCTTGCAAGTTCGTTCTTGGTAAGTAATCAATTCTTATTGCTATAGGGTTGATTTGAGTTGCTTAGGTTCAATATTAGGCACTGAATTACACCCTGATTTTGATATTAATAGAAATTGATTCTGGAAATGTGTAAAACACAAAAAGTTTTCCTTTATGTCTTATATTTTTGGATATGTAAACATTGTTGCAATCTGTTATGTATAGGGAGAGATATTCCCTTCGTACTGAAACTGGTCAGGGTGTGAACCCTAACCAAGTTAGCTACTGTGTGGTTTGATTTAAAATATGTTAAAGCCATTATTTGAAGTCTCTCAAAACGTAAAGGTTGTATATATATGTGTTTTGTATCTGTCTACCAAATTTCAGGTTCATAGACCTTGTAAATTGTGAGTTATGGTGAATGGAACCATGACTGTTCCACGGTTTGAACTGCATACTGAGTGCCCTGGGAAGATATAGTAACTGGTTTGGCTAATTTGAGCTTATTAGAACTAGATTCTGTAAATGATCAAAACATGAGAGTTATATTTATATGTCTTATATAAAATTTGGTACTAATTTCAACTTCATTGGTTATGTATAGACTAATATATGGCCTTTGGAAGCCATACTGCTCCGGAAGTGAATTTTATTCTGGACCAGTAAAATGTTTGGTATATTTAGAAGACCTTAGAGATATAATTGGTAAAAGTTGTAAACATGAAACATGTTCCATATGAACCCATATAAGTTTATGTAAAGTTTCATTAAAATAGGACTTATAGATTATAATTTATGATGAAGCAAAATGAGTACCCTGAAACTGTCTAAAGGCAGAAAACAAGACAGAAAACAGAACACTCTTAGAAATTCCACCAAATATTGTACAATGATCCAATAGGCCTGAAATTTGAATATGTTCTATAATTATATATTATTTTTAATTAGGAATAAGAATCAGATTAATTGGTCAATTATAGAAAAATTTATAGGCTAAACAGTCCCATAAGGTCACACTGCCTCATAGGAAAAATCTTAACTATTGACATGAACAATGCATATTAATTTGTTTAAGCCACATTAAGTCTCTCTAATCATGAGTTAATTGATTATGTTTTCATATTAGGCTCGCAACATATTGGAGACCCACAAGGAGTAGATAGACAATAAGTTAGGAGTCGGAATCAAAGGAGAACGGTGAGTCTAATTATGGATTGAATTCTTTAGTGTAAATGAATGTTGCTTGCTATGTGATTCATATGATTATCATGATTGGTCCTTGATAATGTAATGATGGATAATTTGTGACATTTTGGTACATATAAATGGTATACTTGTGGTATATTTGAGGTATATGTTTGACAAATGTGATATATACACATGGTATATGTATAGTATATGCAAGGTATATGCTTGACATATGAGGTATATATGGAATATATGTATGTTGTATATTATAAAGATGCAATGGTTGATGAAAGCTTAAATACAAGTGCATATGCATATGGGCTAAAAAGGCGTTGTGACTACTTAATCGATATTGTAAAGCAAAAGAAGAGGCCTATGGCCCAACAAATATGCAAATGAAACAAATGATCAAGCTAGCTAGCAAATGCAAATACAAATGCAAATGTTCACATGGAAACCCAGGGTAATGTTTGTTTAACTTGGTCACAACAAAATGAAATAAGCAAAGCATTTGCATACATAAAGAGTAATGATTATATGTTTCAACTTTATTGATACTTATATGATACTGATGAATGGAATGGAATACATGGTATATATTGGAATTGTGATTTATGACTATGAGTTGTTTGGTACTTTAGAGCTCATTGGATGGTTATTCTCACTGAGCCGCAACTCATCAATTTGCATCATTTTTTAGGTAAAGAAAAGTGATAGCTCATTTTGAGTAGCGTATAAAAGACATGGAGCACAGGTCACTGGCCGAGCCTCATCACTCTCTCTCCTTGCATTCCACACAAGCATGAAAACATGTCATCTGTATTTTGGACTTATATGCTTGAATATGTATTATCACTCTAGATTAGTTTTGAAATGTATAAATGGAAACAACCCGTAATCCTTCGGATGTGAAGTATATGTTTTAATATATATGATATATCGTATTTGTGGTTTTAATGTTGACTTGAAAAGTCATTGAGTGATATTACAGGATATAAGACTTGTAAAATCATTAGTTGATTTTACAGGATATGATATGAAAAAAATTTGACTACTATTGTTAATAGGGTATTTTACCTTTCCAATATGCTATGTATGATTACTTGGTACAGGGATAGGTTATACTCAAATGCATATGATGTGGTGTTACAACTTTGTACCATCTGTATGATCTTCTGGTGGAGTGTCATTATTTGTTTCTGAAGTCGAAGCATAAACTCCTGTTGCCAACTTAGTTATATTTTTACATCAGAACCAAGCTGATTAACTTGGTGTGAGACTTTATCTACTTTTTTGTCAATTTTCTCCAGAACTTTATTTTGTGCCAAAGCATTATCTGTTTGCCAATTTAGAACAGATTCACTAACTGTGATATCTCTAGGTCTTCCTTGAGCATCTGGACCTGGAGATCTGACCCATAGGATTTTCTTAACATGGAAATTAGGATCAACAGTTTCTTGTAATGGTGGAAACTCATGTTCTTTTAGATGAAACATGCATACTATTGGGATCGTTTATGCTTTAGCTTGTTCTGTCTGAAAAGCTTGACTTTGACATGACTTTGAAAACCACTGCGGTTCATTTTTCTGAAGCCATTCCAACCCTTCATTGTATATTGGAAGTGTAGTTGCTGAAGGTGGCTCTTTCTTTCGAGGTTTTATATCTGGCTCATCCCATTGAAGAATTGATGGAGTTGGCATCTTTGACTTGAATGATGGTGGTTCTGTATAGCTGACTATGTCATCATACTTTCTAGAAGGTTGACCAAGAAGTCCAACTAATGGATCCTGGTCATCAAATTTCTTTTTATAATTCCTTTCTGAGGATGAGGATGTTTGCTTTTTCCTCCTTCTTCGAGATGATGATTCTTCATCACATGAATCATAAGAAGCTTGAAGTCTGCAATCTTCACAGTCACAATCTATATCTAGTACCTTGTTTTTTCCTTGGTACATAGAATAGATCGGTTTTCCTTGTGCAGTGAATCCGGTAATTGCAAGATTCTCTTCTGCTTCATATGGTTGAATCATAAACTGCATAGAGAACATTGACGTAGATGAATTTGATTCTGTAGATCTGAGGAATTCAATTTCCACAGTTCCATCAGACCTTTTGAGAAATTTTGATTCCTAAACTGGACAGGTTAAGCGTTATTTTGAATTTTCTCATTATTTGTCACCCAAGATTCTAGTAACAACTTTATGAGTTCATTCCTTGGAATCTGTCTCGGGAAAATTTTGTGCATCTGCTATAATGAATAAAGCATCATTTAAAACTGACAGACCTAAATCAAGAGCATGGTTTTGAACTCTGTAGACTAGCTGATAATAAAGTGTTGCTGCTGTAGCAGTCATAACTTAAGGAGCATCAGTTATTTGAACTTGTACTTTCAAAGCTGAAAGCACATGAGGATCATCAAGCACCATATTGAAATTTGGAAATAGAGTGAACAACACTGTGCCTGCATTTAATGAGGTTTCTACAGTACCAATAACTGCATGCTGGTATTGTAGATATCTTGTATCTAATAGGGCAATTCGTGCTGCAAATGGAAGGCCTTTTCTTCCATGATATGATAGTGCTAATCTGATGGCTCCAAAATGAAGATGAGAATATCCTTCTCGTCTCCATAAAGTTAAAAACTCTGAAGCAATTTCAAGAGAAACAAACTTTTCTTCTCCAGTGGCTTTAATAGTACAATGATCAAAAGATGAGGACTGTACATACTCTTTTATATATTTTTGGTCTCTTTTGACAAAAGTTTTCATATGAGTTTTCCAAGAAGACTTAGACTTATTATATGCATCATAACAACTAAGAAAAGGAATTTCAATGATAGGAGTTCTTTGTTCATCAGGAATATGCTGGATTTCATACAGATAATCTAAACGATTACTAGTAGAAGTACGAAGAGGTGAAGAAGATGAAGAAACTGATTTTGAGAGTGATAAAAGGGATGATACAAAGTTTGAATTTATAGATGACTCCATGATTAATAAGAGAGGTAGGGGTCATCAGAGGTCTTGATGGTTTTAGAGCCATGTTGCTTGTCTCTCAGAAGAAGGTATGATATAGTATACACTGTAACTCTTGGTAGATTGAAGGAGATTCTTTCTTATTAATCATGGAGTCATCTATAAATTCAAACTTTGTATCAGCCCCTTTATCATTCTCAAAATCAGTTTCTTCATCTTCTTCACCTCTTCCTACTTCTACTAGTAATCGTTTAGATTATCTGTATGAAATCCAGCATATTCATGATGAACAAAAAACTCCTGTCACTGAAATTCCTTTTCTTAGTCCTTATGATGCATATAATAAGTCTAAGTCTTCTTGGAAAACTCAGATCAAAACTCTTGTTAAAAGAGACCAAAAATATATAAAAGAGTATGTACAGTCCTCATCTGTTGATCATTGTACTATTAAAGCCACTGGAGAAGAACAGTTTGTTTTTCTTGAAATTCCTTCAGAGTTTTTAACTTTATGGAGACAAGAAGGATATTCTCATCTTCATTTTGGAGCCATCAGATTAGCACTGTCATATCATGGAAGAAAAGGCCTTCCAGTTGCAGCACGAATTGCCCTGTTAAATACAAGATATCTATAATACCAACATGCAATTATTGGTACTGCAGAAACCTCATTAAATGCAGGCACAGTGTTGTTCACTCTATTTCCAAATTTCAATATGGCACTTGATGATCCTCATGTTCTTTCTGCTTTGAAAGTACAAGTTCAAATAACTGGTGCTCCTCAAGTTATGACTGCTACAGCAGCAACACTTCATTATCAGCTAGTCTACAGAGTTCAAAACCATGCTCTTGATTTAGCTCTGTCAGTTTCAAATGATGCTCTATTCATTATAGCAGATGCATATAATGTTTCAACATGTGTGCATATCCCGAGACAGATTCCAAGGAATGAACTCATAAAGTTGTTACCAGAATCTTGGGTGACAAATTATGAGAAAATTAAAAATAACGCTCAACCTGTCCAGTCTCAGGAATTAAAATTTCTCAAAAGGTCTGATGGAACTGTGGAAATTAAATTCCTCAAATCTGCAGAATCAAATCCATCTACATCAATGCTTTCTACGCAGTTCATGATTCAACCATATGAAGTAGAAGCGAATCTTGCAATTACAGGATTCACTGCATAAGGAAAACCGATCTATTCTATGTACCAAGGAAAACACAAGGTACTAGATATAGATTGAAATTATGAAAATTGCAAACTTCAAGCGTCTTATGATTTTTTTGATGAAGAATCATCATCTCGAAGAAGGAGGAAAAAAGAAAACATCCTCATCCTCAGAAAGGAATTATAAAAAGAAATTTGATGACCAGGATCCATCAGGTGGACTTCTTGGTCAACCTTCTGGAAAGTATGACTACATAGTCAGCTATTCAAAACTACCATCATTCAAGTCAAAGATGCCAACTCCATCAATTCCTCAATGGGATGAGCCAGATATAAAACCTCGAAAGAAAGAGCCACTTTCAGCAGCTCCACTTCCAATATACAATGAAGGGTTGGAATGGCTTTAGAAAAATGAACCGCAGTGGTTTTCAAAGTCATGTCAAAGTCCAGCTTTTCAGACATAACAAGCTAAAGCACAAACGATCCCAACAGTATGCATGTTTCATCCAAAGGAACATGAGTTTCCACCATTACAAGAAACTGTTGATCCTAATTTCCATGTCAAGAAAATCCCATGGGTCAGATCTCCGGGTCCAGATGCACAAGGAAGACCTAAAGATATCATAGTTGGTGAATCTGTTCTAAATTGGCAAACCGATAATGCTTTGGCACAAAACAACGTTTTGGATAAAATTGACAAAAAAGTAGATCAAGTCTCACACCAAGTTAATCAGCTTGGTTCTGATATCAACAGACAACTAAGTTGGCAATAAGAGTTTATGCTTCGACTTCAGAAACAAATAATGACACTCCACTAGGAGATAATGCAGATGATACAAAGTCACACAAGTGGACCTCAATTCGTTCAGAAACAATAGGAAATTTCGAAGTTCAAAGCTCAGCTTGCTCAAGTTGAAAAGGATCTATAGGTACAAACACCCTTTAATCCATTTGCTTTTGCAAGTACCCATCCTCTCCCAAAACCTGTTATTCAAAATACTTTTGCTCAGCCATATGTTGATCCAATCTTACTTGAACATGAAAATTTTCAAAACAAATTGAGAGCACAAACTTTGTCTCAAAGAAAACCACCAAAAAAGAAACAAGTTAAACCTGTAGCTACATCTACTGTTTCTCCATCTGTTCCTTTGTCCTCAGATACTGCTCCAATTCCACAAAGACCAGATAAACAGTCTACTCTGGATCCTTTTCAAGATTCACAGGATCCTTATCAATACATGGTTCAAACACAGTGGAATGAGATTACCTCATTTCTTCAGACTTGTATTGATCAAGGTTAAGTAATAGAGCAGGAGCAATCTTACTCTTCTAACTCTTCTGAAACATTATCAGAAAGTGAGTCGATCAATATTGAAGAATCCTTTAAATCAATTAAGATGGCTAGTCCAACAGAATCTTCAGCTCGATCAGGACAAACACGTGCTACACCACCAGCAGCCCCTATTATGGAAGAACAACAAGAAGAAGAAGCAATGGGAGAATCTAGACTCCATTCACAACCGAAACATCCAAAAGTTTCAAATGGTCCTTGGTTCTCTATGGATAATGTTATTCCAAGTCAGAGGAGAACAAAACTTCTTGAGTTGTACGCATGGATGGAAACAAAAATCCATTTTGGAGCTTCACTGTTAGAAGTATTACAGGAATTTACTACTAGATTTACTGGTAATCTACGAGATTGGTGGATCAAAGTAAGTGAGTATGAAAAACTTACTTTCATGCAACTTACTAACATAGTGGCAGCCCTGGCATATATTGAAATTGAGTTCATAGGAACTCCCCATGATTCTCTAGAGATAGCTAGAAGTTAATTTTTTTCAATTAAAATGCTGCTCTCTAAAGAGAAAAGATTTTGAAAAACATTATCTGCGAGTAGCTGAAAGATATTACCAAATTGGATTTGGTGATGTTAATTTGAAACAACAATTTGTTAATTCTGTTCCAGAAGAATTAAGTGAAACTACCCTAAGGTATTTCAGAAAGCATGGAATCATTTTAAAAGATTGTTCATTAGCACAAATTTATCAAAAGATGATGATCGTGCTTGATGAGATATGTTCTAGTAGAAAGCAAATCAAAGAAGCTCTAAAGATGACTAACAACAGGAACATGGAACCTATTTGCTCGAGATCAGATTTAACAATCAAATGCATAAATAGACAGGATTGTGATTGTGAGCATTCAACGAAAGGGAAGCATTACAAAAAGCATAAAGACAGGAGTAGTCCCTTCAAAAAGAAATACAAAAAATTCAAGTATTTCAAGACGAGGAATAGAAGGTTTAAAAAATTTGATCGTTGTTATCTTTGTGGAAAGAAAGGACTCTTTGTAAAGAAATGTCCAAATCAGCCTAAGCAAGCGATACAGTTGATTCAGCATTTAGAACAACAATTTGATATCAATCTTGAAGATCCAAGTCAGGATTCCCTGATGGGAATTGAAGCTTTGAGTCTTTCTTTAGATTCAGAGGAAGAAGAATGTTATATTATTGCAAGCCCATAAGTCGTTTTGAATCTGGTCCAGATCAGCACAGACTCAACACACACAATTGCGATTACTTGGAAACAGGTAGTTCCATACTGCCCAATCCAATTGTTTACTAAAAAATATGAAAAGCCCATTAAGGCTATAGCTTTTATTCATACGAGAGCCCATAGAACCATAGCAAACCCAAAACTCTTTCCATATTACTTCTGGAAAGCCCACAAAGAATTTTTTAAAGCTGCAGATGGTGAACTATTTTCAACAGATTGGATTACATCTAAGCCTATAAAAATCCAATTTCTTCCAAACTGTTCCATATGGACCAAAGTTTTAGGTTCATATCTTCCCAAAAAAGATATTCTGATTGGTTTTGACGTTCTCAGTCAATTATCAAACATATCCATTACTGCTCAGGGTTTGAAAGTAAAAAAATGGTTACTTCCTTATACATCCACTCCAAACTTATTTATGGCTTCCATATCCAGTCCGTTTTGGGATATCCAGGCCCAAATCATAAAACAGAGTTGTGCAGATAATCATACAGAATTCCTTCAGAAATGTCAACGTCCTCTCTGGACAAGAAAGGAATTCTACATTTCTCTTCCATTCAAATAGAATGAAGACATTAATCCTACCAAAGCCACTCACCCAGGTATGAATCTAGAAGATCAAATGATGGCAGTTCAAGAGTGTTTCCAATTACTTCAGCAAGGTCTTATTGAATCAACTAAGTCAGACTGGGCATGTCAAGCATTCTATGTGAATAAGCGCTCTGAACAAATTAGAGGAAAGAAGAGATTGGTGATTGATTACAAGCCTTTAAATTATTTTTTAAAGGATGATAAATTTCCTCTTCCAAAGATTTTGTCGCTATATTCACTCTTGAAGGATGCGAAGATATTTTCAAAGTTTGATCTCAAATCAGGATTTTGGCAATTGAGAATACATCCAGATGATAGGCATAAGACAACCTTCTGCATTCCAAATCATCACTATCAATGGATGATGATGCCTTTTAGTCTTAAATTCGCACCATCACTTTTTCAAAAAGCAATGACAAGAATCTATCGTCCGATCTTATCTTCAGCATTAGTCTACATGAATGAAATCTTTCTTTTTTCTAAAGATGAAGATAGCTACAAAGAATTATTAAAGTGTTTTGCGGACTTGACAACACAACATGGAGTGATAATTTCAGAAAAGAAGATACAGCTGGCAAAAGAAGAGCTAGAATTTTTGGGGATGAAATTCAAATATGGGACATATCAGTCTTGTTCTCACATTGGTGTTGAATTATTAAAGTTTCCTTATGGTGAAATGTGAAAAAAATAGATACAACAATTTCTTGGAATTGCTAACTATGTCAGAGACTTTGTTCCCAACTTTTCAAAAGTTGCTCAACCACTTCGGTAATTATTGAAAAAAGATGCACCACCATGGTCAGACTCACAGTTGACAGCTGTAAAGCAGATAAAGCGGATTTGCAAAGATCTTCCACCACTATGCATACCGACAACAGGATACTCCAAACAGATGCCAATGATGAGTATTGGGGGGCCATCCTACTAGAAGAAAAAGATGAAAAAAGACAAATATGTGTTTATGCTAGTGGACGGTTCAAGGAATTAGAATGCCATTATCATTCCACATTCAAGGAGATATTAGCGGTAAAGTATGGAATTAAAAAATTTGAATTTCATTTAGTCAGCCATAACTTTACTCTTTTGATGGATTGTTTGTCTTTTCCAAAGATTTTAAATTTTAAAGGAAAGCAAGTTCCACACTAACAATTATTAAGATGGAATGACTGGTTTTCAAAGTACAATTTTGAAGTCGAGCATATAAAAGGGATAGGAACCTCATTCCTGATTTCCTATGTAGACCTCTCACAAAGCAATTGAGTCTTATCACAGAAACACAAACCATTCCCTTGATATTCATGATGGCAAGCTCAAGCTCAAATGTTCCTTCATACTATGGTTTAAGTTTCTCTGCCTATTCTCCCTCCTCAATCAGAGTAATGAATAAAGAACAGAGGAAGGTACTCATTGTGGACACTCAACTCACAGTCATAAGAAAGTATGGGGAGACTTTCCTGAAACCAGAAGCATTTCATCCCGACTATCCATTTATGGATGTTTTTAAAATCCCTCTGGTTGGAGAATTTCCAGATGAGTCACTGCAGATGCTATGGTATATGAGTATCATGTACTATATGGCATTTGAGTTCTGTCCGGTCAGATGGTATAATGTTATTGCTTCAAAGACCCTGCCAGAAAAGTCAAAAATGTTTCTTGGTTGGTTCAAACCAATTGCTGTTTGGCAACAATATTTGTTCCGACTTCTTCAAGAAAATTGGGATGTGAGAGTCCAGGCAAACAAGATGCATTCCATAATCATCCTTCACTGGGATGAACATTTCTCCACTTTTGAGGTATACAAAACTTATCCTTATTCACTTTGGGGAAATTGTGATGCTCACCCACAAGAAGTGAGAGAACTATAGAGATCTCTAGCAGTAAGGAATCAGTATATTCCAAGAGAAATATGGCAAAAATATGAAGACGAACCTTGAGAAGCTATACGTTTAGCATACATTGAAGCACTCAGGAGAGAAGAAGAAATTCACCAGGCAATTATTTTTGCTGATCAGCCGTCTCAACCACCATATGATGATGGACCTCCACACACTATGGACTATGATTCGGATGACTACAAAGAGATGAATCATTCTCCTAGTCATGAACCGATAGGACATAAAGATTAGGTGGTCCTATCTTATCTTATCTTATCTTATCTTTGTAAATTAGGTGTGGATTTTGTGTAAATTAGGTGTGGACTTTTGTAAAAGTAGGGTAAGATATCTTATCTTACTTTAGTTGCTTTAACTTTATTAAAGTAGCTTTTATAAAGTTGCTTTATTAAAGTAACTTTTGAAAAAGTAAAGATATGGAAAATCTTTACTTTAATAATTGTATTTTGTTTGTTTCTCTTTTAGCATTCTATATAAGGAGGCTCAAGATCTATGTAAAAGGAGGATGCCTTAGAGTAAGTTTGAAAAATTAAAAATTTGTGTGCTTTTATAAACATGACTCTTTAAGTTTCTTTCTTCTTCTTCAATTTTAAGAGGGTTGCAATGTATCCCTATTATAATTTCTTTTCTCAGACAAGGCAGGTTCAGTATTCTTGATAGTCCTTAGGATGATGCTATTGATGCACCAAAGTGGATGGTTAAAAGGTAGGCCATTGAGTGCCCAAAGAGAGGCCGTGTTGGCTAGCATATCTGCTATTTATATTAAGGCATCCATAGAGTCCCAAGGCATCTGTAGGGGTCATCAACACTTTTTCGATGCCTACATTATTTTAAACTTACCACTACTTTTTAGTACTTACATAAATTTAATCTCAGCACTATATACTAATGCCTACATCTCCAACTCTTTTATTGGCATGCCAACTTATCCTAATTTCATGTTTTTGACTAGATGTTCTAGAGCTTAATCATAATGTTACCTTTATTATTATTTCAATCAATGACATATATTAATGTTAATATAAATTCATATAAATAGAAAAAATATTCATTAAATATATTTCAATATCATACTCACTCATTTAATCCTCACAAATAATTGAAAAGTTAAATAAAATATTTTCTATCATAAAATCAACAATTTAATTATCTAAACAAGCTGCCTTGTTTTGGACAGAATTGGTATATTATATTACACTGCATTTTTCATTCATTTTTAAATGGAATCAAGACAAGTAATCTCTATAAAATGTAGATTAATGTTTTATATTTAATTACTAACTTGAATCATATCAATCCGAATTTTGTAGCAAAAGTTATAAACTTTACAAATGGCAACGTTCATGTTCATTCTATCCAGTATTTTACTGAACAGATTACTAGTTTGAATTTTGAGTCAAATTTAAACTTAAATAAAAGCATATTCAAGTTTGATGGTTTGAATCCCTATATGTTAAATTTTAAATCCAATAAGAAACACTCAAAAATCACATTGAGAACTCAAGTTATGCCCTAAAATGTAGACATTGTTTATAAGGCAAATTTCCAGCAACTTTAATTAATCACACTCATTTCCATCTTCATGCATCATTACTTTAAACTCAATTTATGTTCACATTAATAGTATCACTTAATTACCATTTCATGAATTAAATTATCAATGTCACCATTCAATTAAAATGTCAATAATTACCTACATAATTGAACATATCATCATACTCAACATAATAACAAAATCAACAATAATATCACATTTAACATTCATTTACCATATTGATTTTTTACCAAAAGTACTTACCTCAAATTTGTTTCTTCTCCATTCTTTACTTTCTAATTAGTTTTCTCCTTGCCCTTTTTTCTTTTTTGATTTTGGTCCAAAGATTGCTCAATTTCTTGGCCTAATAGTAAAGTCACATATACCTCAATTTATGTCTTATACCTTAATGTTATATATGAACATAAAACTTACTTAAACTTCTAATTACCTCTACCCCATCTTAAGTCCATAAGCTACTCCTCTAATCCATTATTAACTCTTAACTCACAGTAATCAAACATAAAATATACTTATCCATTCTTAACTACCATTACATATTAATAACCCTAATTACCAATTTTAATAGTAACTAATTTCAAAATGGGACTAAATAGGAAGAGAAAAGTGAGAAGATGAATCTAACCTCACCTTTGTAGATCTTCAAGATGGTCAAATTCCCTCCTTCTCTTTCTCTTCTTTTCTTCTTTCCTCTTCCTTTGTTTGGCTCACTTTGCTTCACTTTCTTGATAATCTTCCTTTAATCAATACTTTTTCTATCTAAATCTTGGCTTTAAGTGAAGAAAAAGAAGAAGAATGGAGGGCTTAAGGTCACAGATATTGGAGAGAAAATGGAAGAGAAATTTTTGCTTAAGATGAGGAAAAACAAGACTTTTAGGCATAAAGTAAAAATTGACTTTTATACTTCGATTAGGTGGGTGGTTGAGATTAATTAAATAAATTGTCTCTCATTAGTTCATTAATTTTTAATCAATCTTATATTATTTTAATCTAAAGAATATTTCTTTTCTTAGATAAAAAAATATTTCTTTCTTATTCCTTCTTAAAAATATGTGTCAACAATATCGTAATGTCAAATTTTGTTCAACGAAAAAATTATTCTTTTCTAAATTTTAGCTCTGAACCTTAAAATTCTCAATTAATAAATTTCAAAATATTTTTTCATATTTTATTATCATTTTATTATTTATTTTATGTCCGAATTTAGATTTCGATCGGTTCAGTACACCAAATTACAGTCACCCGTGGCCGTGACATAAATTATTAGGTGTTACAGAAAGCATGCCCTACCTCTTTTTTTGGATTGTTGTCTGGCTAGTGATTGTTGGGCTGAACTGGGACTGGATGTTCCAAGTGTCAGTGCTTCCCCAATCCGAAAATTGGTTCAGCTATACTTTGGAGACTTTTGATTATTCACAGATTTCAAAGATTAACATGGTGTTTTGGGCAATTTGACTTCAACAGAATATTTGGCTTTGGTGTAAGGAAGTTGTTTCAACTCCCAACATTGTATCATCATCTCTTAATGTGACACCCTTATAACAATTATTTTATATGTACGTTACGTGAGTTAATACGATTGTAGCCGATGTGTGCTAATTTTTTTTATTCTTAATTTAATTTAAGGACCATACTATTATTAGTACTTAATTAATCCTTTACATTTTTCTAAAATTTTCGGCAGTATAACGGCTATAAACTAACTACCCCACCTGCAATGCATACAATTTTCAGTCCATTTTTTGGCACAACAATACATATATAATACAATATATTCTCTATTCAACCACAATTCAACATTTTATTCTTTACCGATATAATAATTCATAAATATTTTTTTATCAGAATATATACATAATTTTATTCATACAACTTTATATCCACACATATATATGGATGTCATTTTTAATACTAACGTACTAATATTTTATTCTTCCGTCTGCTCCCAAAACTTGTATGCTTACTCCTGACTTTTTCGCTACTACCTGCACGCAGTCAAATAACTATGTATTGAGCATTAATATGTCCAGTGGTGATTACTAATCTAAGAATTTCTATTGATCTATATTTGCATGCATTCATACAATATTATATTCACTACACTATTCAAAATTTCTCTTTAATATGTTTATTATTATTTTCATCAATATTTTAATATTCGTTCCCCTTAATTTACTATTTAATATCTTCATTCAATTAACCATATTTTTCAATAAATATTATAGTTTTTTTTTTTTTTTTACTTCTGGACCTTCATTTTCTTTCAATTTAGTTCATTTTCTCACCTTACCACTCTAGTTAACTCTTTTTTTTTCCTTCTTCTTCTTCTTCTTCTTCTTTTATTTATTTATTTATTTTGTTTTTATTTATTTTTTTTATTTTTTTCATTCTTCTATTTAATTACACAAATTTCACTTTGGTTACTAAAATTCTATTTATTTATAATTTTACCATTACTTTACATTTATTTACATTTTTGTCACTAACATCTTTATTTTCTTTTTAACTACATAATTTAACATTTTATTTCATTTTATTCCACTTATTTCTCATTTTTCAATTTTACTATATTTTTTCCTTTTATCACAATTACCACTTTTATCATTATTATTATTATTATTATTATACCATTTATTATTCTTATCACTTTTATCATATTTATCAAATTTATCACTTATGTCATTTTTCTGACATTTTTCACATTTTTCATATTTATTATATATATCATTTTTATCATTTTTCTCTTACGTCTTTTCTTATCATATTTTTCACTTAAATCATTTTTATCACATTATTCATTTTTTACTACTTTTATTCACATTTGCCCCTAGTTTTCATCCAATAGAAAATCTTCAGACCAGATACATGGGATGTAGACTTGAAAGTCTACTACTACTGTACACTGTTCACTGAATCGCTATCACTGTAGTAGACCATTATTGGCCTACATAAGCGAGTCGTCATGACCCGTACCGCAGTAATGGTGTCCATATAGCTAGCTAATTATATTCTGGGCTAGGTTTAACTATCAGAAAAATAACTAAGGGGATTATTTTATTCATTTCATTCAATTTCCATTAAATTCATACATTCCATTATTTGTACATTATTAATCACTTAATATTTTATTCATTCATAGAAAATTTATCACTACCATAACTTTTTCATACTTTCCATTCTAATATATCAATATTTCATTATGAATATTCAATTAAGTTATTAAGCATCACTAAACATACTTTATTCATTATTTTTTTATTTCATGCATAATATAGTCAGTAATTAGAAAAAATATTCAATATTTCATTTAAAAATTTCCAATAAATTTTTACACACTCAAAATCATAATTTCTTGCATTTCATGACTTAATTTTTATATAATTAGAAAGAAAAATATTAATTTTTCCTTCTTCAAATTTCAGCCTAATATTAATTTTCATCATTAAAATTTTTCTTTGACATTATAATTATTCATTTCACTAATTTATACATTCATTATTCCATATGTGTCATAATATTACAATAAAATGGATTTATTCCTTAATATTCATTTTTCACATAATAAGGTCATATTTCACAATTTCCACTAATTAATTTTTTAAATTGAAATTAACAATTCTGATTCACTTTTCATAATCCCTTAATCATGTTTTAAGCATTAATTAGCAATTACATGCAAAACACACAAAATTTCTAATTTTTCATAACCCTAAATCATGCTTAATTAATGAAAATAGATAAATTTTGAAATCACTAGCCTTAATTTCTTACTTTGGCCTTCCTAGGCTTCCTTTTCCTTACCTTTTCCATTGGAAGCACCTTCACCTTCTCTTAAACCTTTCATGGCCAAAAGTTTTCCTTCATTAATCCACCACTATTTTGGTTCCTTAACTTAAATACACTTCATATTTATCATCTACATATCTTAAACTACTTATTTGAACCATTAAACTAATTTAAAACTATAAATTTCACTTACCTCAAATTGGTATCCTAACTTTTCTCTTTTGATTTCCTTCCACTCTAGCCCTCCAATTACAGATTAAAAACTTATATTAGCTACTAGAAATGGTAAAATTATTTTTGAGTAGTTGATTTTGGTGTAAAAAGTGAAGAAAATTGAAAAATTTTAGAAGAGAAAAGTGGGAAGCAAGTTTCGGCCATAAGGGAAAGAAAGAGGAAGAAGATGAAGCAGAATTCTCTCTAGAGAGTTCTGATTTTTGAGCCTATTTATAGTGGTCGAAGTTAGGTGGGCTTGGGCCAAACAAAATCCAATCCATTTAGGCCCAATTATGCACTATAAATTATTTTTCTCACTTCCTAAACTCAATTTCACCCAATTTTAAGTCCATAATTTATAAAATATTTTTATATATCTACACAAAAGTTTTTAACTCAATCGGAGTCCATTTTCTATCCAGTTCACTCAAACCGAACTAATAATTCAATTTTTGATGTTACCGTAAAATTCATTTTTCACTGTCAAATAATCCTAAATTTTATTTAGAGTCTATCCATAACTTAAAATAAATTTTGAGATGTCATTTGCTATTTTTCATAGCTCAGTCAAAGTACGGTCGACCAACTATTTAATTAAAACAATCTCATTGTTTCTTAGTTTTGACTTTTGAGGTCTTATTTGACCTTATTTTTGCTTCAAAATTTACCCTCACACTAGTCATAACCTATATTTTTCGATGATCAAATAAAATATTTTTCACCAACGAGTGTATTTTTAACCCTATATTGAATTTCAAAAATTACAGTTTATGACTAACCCAGTATTTAGGTCATTGCATTCTCTTTCCTTGCATAATGGTGTAAAGCAAATAAGGCCTGTAATGCTTGCAAGTTAGGACTTAGAATTAATATGTTAATAAATGTATATTAAGAGTACATGGGAGGTATAATGATAAAGGGTTTTAGTAATATCAAAATAATAAAAAAGATAAGAAAAAGTGAAGTTCCCAGCATTTGCCTTTATGATAGAGGTAATCACAACTGTGAATGTTATGAATTTTAGTTTCTAAAATTGGGGATCTTCACGACCATGACACTATGGTTCACACCTGCGAAGCTCTGTAGTTTAAATAGAACAACTTCGTATTTTTGGTCGAAACTCATGTATTCTCAATCAAAAACCTTAACCACCAGATCCCTTGAGACCCCAGAAATGAATTCCCTTTTTACCCTTTCAATTTTCAGTGATTAAACACAAATTTACACCATAAAAAGAGAGTAAAACATATTAAAAGAAAGAGTTTTGTTATAGAAATTGAAGTTGGAAATAAAGAGTGTAAAAACACGATTTTGAACTCACGAATCAATTTGTTTACATGAAATAGAGGTAAGAAATCATGTCCTTTTAAGTCCTTTGATCCAGTTCAATTCAGGTTTCTGTAGATTGAGGGTTTTAAGCTTTAAATCAATAAAAATGTGAGGTTTATTAATTCATGGCATATATAGATAGGATGGCAGTATAAGACATTAACATGGTCTCTAATTTCCTATTAGGGATTGAAACATAGGGTGGAAAATCCCACTAGAGGCAGTAGACGCGAGAGAGTTGCGTTTTAAGGCTATGTTATGAAGGTTTGTTCATATACGCATTCTAATTTGAATATATTTTTTTGATGAATGAAACATAATGATGGTATGATAATTGGCATGAAATATTGATATGTTAGTTGCTGGTATAGAGATAAATGGCTTACTAAAGTTTTGAATTGCATAAAGAAGCGATATGTGATAATTGATTTTGTTGAGGTATTGACCATGGATGTTGGATGCTTATATTTTGAATTTGAATGGTAGATTGTTGATTTATGAATGTTTTAAATGTAGAAATGTTGGAAAGTATTGATATGAGTAGCTAACATTGGTTAGTCTTAAAACCATTGCATGATTTTATGTGTGGAATTGGCTTAAAATAGTACTGAAATTATGTTACAGACTAATGTATCACACCCGTGAAGTCAAGCTTCACACCATGAATTAATGTTCACGCCTGTGAACTATTGTTCATGCCCGTGAAAGTATGAAAACAGAATAGTCACACCCATGAACCAATGTTCACGTTTGTGAGTTATTCTAGAGCTAGTCATGGGTAGACAACCCATGACAAAAAGTTTCATACCTGTGAATGTCCTATATCCAAAATTTAGTTATTTGAGTTATAAGATTGATCTGCATGAGTACTGTTGCCCAGATATTGAGCCAAGAAGGGGGGGTTGAATTGGATATTAAAACATTTAACTTTTAAATGCGGAAATAAAAGTTAAGTTTAGTAGGGATAGAAAAATGTGACACAAGGATTTTTATAGAGGTTCGGGTGTTAACAAATTCTACTCCTCTCCCCAATCTCAATTGGGAGTTTCACTAACACACTAAGTGTTACAATGGAGTTTTACAAGCTCACTCCCAACTATGGTGTTTCTAACAATGGATCACACCTAACCTAGAAATCCTTTGTGTTTTGATGGCTAACACAATAACCAATTCCTTATGTTTTAAAGCCTCACACAAATAACCTTTACCTTGTGTTTTAAAGGCTCACACAAATAACCTTTCTTTGTGTTTTAGAGGCTCACACAACTAACCCTTACAAGTGTTCTACTCTTAACCCCAAAATACCCAAAACTCACTTGAGTAGATGATTACAAAGCGAAACACTTGCAAATCTATATTGCTCAATAAATGATGAGCAAAAAGATTTTCATAGAAAATAAATGTTTGTTTTGAAAATATCAAATGCACAAAATGGCTTACAACAAAATATTTGCTATTCTCTTGTTCTCCTTTATTCCCTTCTTGTTCTGGATGCATAAATGACTTGCATTTATACTTCCATAGTAAATTATAGCCGTTAGAATGCATTTAATATGAAACTAGCCATTGCACCAACCCTTATAATCGCGTCTGACATGTTTCTCTTTCATCTTTCACGGTCGTAACTATGTGTGTCATGGTCGTCACTGTTCTTCCAAGCCATGACTTGAGTGGTGACCTTGGCCATGAAGCATTCTGGAAGGTTTTGAAGTGTTTGTTCACGGGTGTGATATTTTATCTTCACGGGCATGACATCCTTCCAAGCCGTGGTCCAAGTGGTAACTTTGGTCATGAAGCTTTCTGGAAGAATTTGTCATGTCTTCTCACAGGCATGACATTTATTCACGGGCGTGACTGAAATATTCATTCACGGTTGCTATCTTTCTTCATGGCCGTGAACTTTAAATGTTGGATTGTTAACGCTAAGCTTCATCACGGGTGTGACACATAAGATCACGGGCGTGAACATGTTATTTCTTCAATTTTATCTTTTTAAGATTGATCTTCCATTCTCCATTCTTGCTATCATATTCCATACCCTATTCAATAGACTTAGAAAACAAGTATGTTAAATATATTATTGATATTTTATTTGTTATCATCAAAATGATGAAAATACCCCTCAAGGTTCAACAGTCTTCCCCTTTTGATGGTGACAAATAATATAGCAATATGTCCTTTTGAGAAGTATCCCCCTCAAAAGATGTTTAGGATAAAGAATGCTGATGTGCAAGAATTATAAAGAATGATGAAGTGTAGCATCAAATATACTTCCTAGTTTTAAGTATATGCAAGTTATATGCAAAGTATATCCAATATATACCAAAAGTTTCTTTAAATCATTAAGTATATGCATGTTATATGCAAAGTATATCTAATGTATACCAAAATTTTCTTTAAGGCATAAAGTATATTTAAGGTATAGTCAGAGTATATCAAGTGCATATTCATTCATGTAACTTGCATCAAGGTATATGCAAAGTATACTTAAGATATATTTAAGGTGTGTAAAGCTCATTTGCATACTTGCATATTCATTTTGATTCAAAATTAAGTATTGCACTTAACTTTAAACAATATATTGCTAGGTTCTCCCCCTTTTTTCATCAACAAAAAGAATATCAAAAAGATAAAACATAATAGAAAACAAAAGCAAATATATTAATTTAGAAAGAAAAGTACAAAAGAGATTAAAAATTCTAAAAGGAAATTAGAATTGCCTACAAAAAACAAGCTAGAAACAAAAAAAACATCAAACATAATCTCTAGCTGGACATCCTATCTCTAAGGCGAGCTACTTTCGCCTCGAGGCTGTCCATGCGAAACTCTATGAAATGCATTGAAGCCTACAATTGCTCAAATCGTGGTGCCAAGAGGTCAACCACTTGCTGAGCTAAGTTTGGTGTGGAAGCAGAGGATTGTCCCATTTCCTGCTCAACCTCTGGAGGTGCCACCTCAACTCGAGCCCTCTTCCTATGCTTGATTCCTTGGAGGCCAGATTTGAAGTCATCTGAGTCATTGTCCTCCCAAATGATTTCACCAACAGTGTTGGTGAAGCGGCAGTAGATGTTGTTCTCAAACACGATACGAACAGCCGCTCCTATTTTGATGAAGGACTCGAGGATGCCCTGGTATGAGGTTGAAGTGATATTCATCCAGCTTTAAATATCTGAGCTTCAAGGCGATGTGAGTCACGTACCCACCAATCAGAATGTCTCTAGAAGGCTTGGTGGCTATTGATAAAAGATGGTTTACAAACTATCGAGATAAAGCCACTGTAAGGCCTCTTCGGGCCATCTCCAGGAGAAAGAGCTTTGACTTCCTAATTGTGCCATTGCTGTCTCCTCTGGCAAAGATGCTATAGGTTAGAAACCTATGCAAAAACTTGTGCAAAAACCAGCTGCAATCAAGACCGAAGTGAATCCATGCCTGAGTAGCATAGAACTCCACTTCACTGTCATTCAGAATGCCATCAGAGGGAAGGTTGAACAAGTCTCTAAACTCTATGGCAGAGAGGGTGTTCGGATGCTTGCAAATTTGGAACTTCACCGTGCCAGTAAGAGATACTTGTAAAGTGCTCAGAAACTCTAAGGTTGGCTATCTCAGAGTTGGTTGATGGATATCAATGAATTCCTTCAGATGACAGGCCTAGAGTTGTTCTGTCATGGTTGTCTCGAGGCTGAGGGTATGAACAGTTCGCCACTCAAATGATCTAGAGGAAAGGAGGGACCTTTCTTGAGCACTGAGTATCTAGGATGGCAATGCTCTGGAATGATGTTCAGAAGGTAATTCGTGTACCTTCTTGTTGCATGAGACTTCTTCCTTATACCCTTGAAGGAACCGATTTCCATTTCGATTGAAAGAATAAACTTTTGAAGAGTGAAAATTTTGACGGAAATTTTGAGTAAACCCTAAGGAGATATGATTTCTGATGATGGAAGTGGTTTTTGAAGATATTTATAGATGGAATGAGTTGCTAGAGGGCCGGAATCTTCAAAATGGTATTCAATGGTGATAAATGAGAGAAGTTGGAGAGTTGGAATGGGAGAAATAACGACAGAAATGTTATATAGCCGACATCTTCACGGGTGTGAAAAACTTAGTCACGGGCGTGAAGTGTCGTATTCACAATTTGCTGAAGAGATGCTCTACCCATGAAGATAGGTGTGAAATTGATCACGGTAGTGATATTTAAAGGTCACGGGCGTGAATGTTGAACTATCACGGTGGTGACAAATGAGTCACGGGCATGAAGTGTTAAACTTCACTACTTGTGATCGTGAAACAAAGCGTGACACAAAGCGTGAATGCTTCTGTAAGTTTTTGGTGGAAATATTCACGGTCATGAAAAAACATCATGGGCATGAACAAAGGGTTTCACGGGGGTGAATGAAAAAGGTTGTAGTTGTGAAACATAGTCTTCACTACCTTAAGCTGTGAATCATGTCGGGAAGCAAGTCGTGAAAGCTACTAGTTCTTTTGGCGATTTAGTTCACGGTCATAAATATATGTCATGGGCGTGAATTGCCTAAAATTCTCGTTAAATAAAATTAAGTCTAAAATAAGACTAAAGCATTTCTAGGGAGATTTTATCCCTTATAACATATATTTCCATCAAATTAGCTACCTTATATTTAGTAAGATGAGACAAAAAACAAGATTATCAATCAAGGTTTGGCAATTTGGCAATCGCAAAGTTAATCCATCAATCATACCAAGCTATCTTCTTATGAAGTTAAATCTTTCCTCATTTAGAGACTTAATGAAGATATCTGCCAATTGATTGTCTGTGCTTATAAATTCCAATACAACATCTCCATATTGAACATGATCTCTAATAAAATGGTGTCTAATGTCAATATGCTTACTTCTAGAATATTGAATGGGATTATTAGATAGATTTATAGCACTTGTATTGTCACATCTAATAGGTATATGGTTCATACTGTGACCATAATCCTTAAGTTGTTGTTTCATCCAAAGGATTTGTGTACAACAACATCTTGCTGCTACATACTCCACTTCAGCGGTAGAAAAAGCAACTGAAACTTATTTCTTACTAAACCAAGAAACTAAGCATTTTCCAATAAAGTGACAAGTACCTGAAGTAATTTTTCTATCTAAAAGACTACCAGCATAATCAACATCTGAATATCCTACAATGTAAAAGGATGAATTTATAGGATACCACAAATCTAGATGCAATGAGCTATGTAAATATTTTAGAATTCTTTTTACTGCATTTAAATGAGACTCTTTTGGACATGATTGAAAACATGCACATAAGCATACACTATACATTATGTCGGGTCTAGAAGCAGTAAGATATAAAAGTGATCCAATCATACCTCTATAAAGCTTTTCATTAACGCTCTTACCTTTTTCATCCTTGTCCAATTTTGTTGTTGTGCTCATTGGAGTCTTGGCATTCTTGCATCCTTCAATTCCAAATTTCTTAAGTAAGTCTTTGCCATATTTGGATTGGTTGATGAATATGCCCTCATTGCCTTATTTTATTTGTAGACCAAGAAAATATTTAAGCTCACCCATCATGCTCATTTCGAATTCCCTAGTCATACACTTAGCAAATTCTTGACAAAGCAATTCATTAGTAGACCTAAATATGATATCATCAACATAAATTTGAACAATTAGAATATCATGCTTATGCTTTTTAGTGAATAATGTAGTGTCAACATTCCCCTTTGTAAAGTTATTTTCTAAAAGGAAAGAACTTAGTCTTTCATACCAAGCTCTTGGGGCTTGTTTCAAACCATATAAAGCTTTTAAAAGTTTAAAAACATGATTAGGCAAATCATAGCTTTCAAAGCCTGGTAGTTGTTCTACATAAACTTCTTCTTCTATATAACCATTTAAAAAGGCACTTTTTACATCCATTTGAAAGAGTTTGAAATTCATGTGGCATGCATATGCTAAAAGTATTCTTATGGCTTCTAATTTAGCTATAGGAGCGTAGGTCTCATCATAATCTATTCCTTCCTCCTGATTATACCCTTTTGCAACCAATCTAGCCTTATTCCTAGTTATTAAACCTTGTTCATCTAGTTTATTTCTAAACACCCATTTGCTACCTAGAATTTGATGATCCTTGGGTCTAGGTACTAAGGTCCATACCTTACTTCTCTCAAATTGGTTGAGTTCCTCTTGCATTGCAATCACCCAACTTTCATCATTAAGAGTCTCATCAATATTTTTAGGCTTAATTTGAGAAATAAAAGCAAGGTCATAAGCTAAATGTTTGAAATGAGATATAGTACTTACTCCCCTAGAAGGATCACCAATGATTTGCTCTTTGGGGTGATCTTTTGTCAATCTCCATTCCTTTGGGAGCTCTTGCCTATTTTCCTCTTGAGCTTGAGGTAAAGAATCATCTTGATGTGAATCTTCTTGATCATTTTCTTCTTTTCCGTTTTCAACATCAAGTCTTTCCATGGTACCTACAACATCATTAAGAACACTACCTTTCACAAGATCAAGTCTACTAGATTCATTAAAAACAACATGTATAGATTCTTCAACAGTTAATGACTTTTTATTAAATACTCTATATGCTTTGCTAGTTGTAGAGTATCCTAAAAAGATACCCTCATCAGATTTAGAAGCAAATTTTCCAAGGATGTCCTTGGTATTCAATGTGAAGCACTTGTATCCAAATGCTCTAAAGTATGATATCAAGGGTTTTCTTCCATTCCATAGCTAAAATGAGTTTTGTTTAGGAGAGGTCTTTTGAAAACTCGATTTGAAATATAACAAGCAGTATTTGTGGCTTCTGCCCAAAAGTAAGTTGGTAAACCATACTTATTGAGCATTGTTCTAGCCATTTCAATTAAAGTTCGATTTTTCCTTTCAATTACCCCATTTTGTTGAGGAGTCCTAGGAGATGAAAAATTCTACGAAATGTCATGTTCAAGACAAAAACTTTCAAAGTTTTCATTTTCAAATTATTTTCCATGGTCACTTCTTATTTTTGAAATGCAATATCATTTTTCATTTTGAACTCTTTTAGCAAAGTTTTTGAAATTTTCAAAAGCATCGCTCTTTTGAGCCAAAACAATTACCCAAGTAAATCTGGAGTAATCATCTACAATAACAAAGGCATAATGTTTACCTCCTAAGCTTGCAATTCTAGTAGGTCCAAATAAATCTAGATGCAGAAGTTGTAGAGGTTTTGAGGTACTTACTATGTTTTTGGATTTGAAGGATGACTTGTGTTGCTTCCCTCTTTGGCAAAGTTCACTTGTCTTGTCTTTTTCAAATTTGACTTTTGGCAGTCCCTTTACTAGTTCTCCTGTGCTAAAGCTTTGAATTAAGTCCATGTTCGCATGACCAAGCCTTCTATGCCACAGCCAAGATTCATCACTAGTAGTTACAAGACACTTAGAGGAATGGTTAGATATTTTGAGTAAATCTATTATGTAGGTATTGACCTCTCTATTTCCTTTAAATATCTATTGACCATCAATAGAGGTTACAAGACATTCATGGGAAGTAAAGGTTACTTTATTTCCTTTATCACATAATTGACTTATACTTAACAAGTTATGTTTCAAACCATTAACAAGTAAGACATCTTTAATAAAAGTAGTACCATTATTACCAATAGAGCCAATGCCAATTACCTTACCCTTAGCATTGTTTCCAAAGGTAACTTTACCTCCATCAATACTTTTGATTTCATTAAAGAGTTATTTGTCTCCTATCATATGCCTTAAGCGTCCACTGTCTACTAGCCAAGTATTTTTGTTTATTGTGGACTTGAGGCATACCTATAGAATCACAATTCAAGTATAATTTTTAGGTACCAAAATGAGCTTGGGTCCTTAAAGGTTAGCACATGAAGGTTCCCAATGAGCCTTCCTTATCCTGCAATGTTTATTTATGTGATCAATTTTCATACAATAATTACACTGTTTAGGTCTAAAATTGCTTTTTGGTCTTACAATGTTTTTGAATGCCATATTTCTATTAGATTGATTTTGAGAACAATGGCATTCACAATCATGATTAATTGGTGCTTTTCTAGATGCATGCTTCTTATACATAAAGGCATGATTACCTTTTGAGGTTTCTTTCTTAGACTTACCAATTCTTGATTATTCCTTTTATGTATAGAAGGTTTAGTGTACTTATTCCTTAGTACTGTTCCAGCAAGTGTGGAGATGTGAGGTTCACTTGACTTAACAAAAATAGTTTTGTTAGAAGATGATGATGTACCCTTAAATCCTAGACCGTGTCTAATTAAAGGTGGTCTTTGAGACACAATGAGAGTATCTAAGATCTCTTTTCCTTTGTAAAATTTTAAAATGGAATTTCTAAGTTCCTCAACTTCATTTTTTAAAGTATTATTCTCTTTAAGCAAGGATTTAGTTGAGGGTCTTGAGGAGTATTCCTCTAATGACTTTTGAAGAGATTCATTAGATGATTTAAGCTTAAAGTTCTCCTTTTCTAAAACATCCATTTTGATTTTTAAATTAGAAATGTTATTCTTATAAGAATTGAATTTACTTCTATATTTCTCTAATTCTAGATTCAATTCTTCTATTAGGCTTTGTTCATCATCATCATCATCACTATTACTATCATTATCACTACTATCATTATTGAAAGAGTATGAGTGTAGTAATCTTACCTTATCCGAGACGTGATCCTCTATAGTCATGAAGCATAGGTTGACCTCTTCGCTTTCATTGTCATCGTTTTCACTTGAAGAGCTTTCATCATCCCATGTGGCTTTGTGACCTTTCTCCCCATTGTCTCTTTGGTATTTGCTCTTATGCTTCTTGAGCCTTAGACATTCCGGTTTAATATGCCCTTTCTTTCCACATTCATAGCACTTTACCTCTTTTTTACTTCTTTGTGCATCATTAGAAATCTGTTTGAGTTTTCTTTGCCTGAATTTTCTAGAGTTGCTCATTTTCTTCTCAATAATTCTTTTCAACCATCTTGAGAGCATAACAATGTCCTCATTCTCATCATCACTCATTTCTTCATCATCTTCAACTTCTTCTTGAGATTTTGAAGTAGAGGCTTTTAGTGTAACACCTAACACCTTATACATCTACATACCGCATATGTTGTTTTTATATTAAATTATCACGTATGAAACAAGAATAAAATAAAATTCATATTTACAGCAAGAGTAATTTTTTTTTAACTCATCTCATATTATCAACAATAATTTCACAATCAATACGGATATTTTAATCATAGCATATAACATCAAATATATTAATAACTTAAACATTATGTTTAAAAGTTAGTAAATTTATAAGTTGAATCCATTTATATATATATATATATATATATATATATATATATATATATATATATCTTAGTCATATTCATTGTAATTATACATATGCAAGTATTCAACCCCCAAATATAAATGATATGTTCTTATGCTTATGTGGAATGCAAGGAGAGAAAGTGAGGAGGCTCAGTCGGTGACCTTTGATCCATGACTTTTATATGCACCTCAATATGAACTACTACTCTTCTCTACCTAAAAAATGATGCAATTTGGTGAGTTGTGACTCAGTGAGAATAACCATCAAACGAGTTCTAAAGTACCGAGCATTTCATAATAGCAAATATCAAGTATACTTAATACATACTTTATACTCAATTTCATCAGTCAATAACATATAAATATAGATAAAATCAAGTATTCAATAATTTCTCTTTACTTATGCTTATGCTTATTCATTTTATTTTGTTGTGATCAGGATAAACAAACATTGCCTCGGGTTTCCATATGAATATTTGTCATGTGAACATTTGCATTTCCATTTGCATTTGCATTTGCATTTGCATTTGCTAGCTAGCTTGATCATTTGTTTCATTTGTACATTTGTTGGGCCGTAGGCCTCTTCTTTTGCTTTGCAATCTCGATTAACTAGTCACAATGCCTTTTAAGTCATTATGCATATGCACTTGTACTTATATATTCATCAACCATTGTATCTTATCACATATACCATACATATACCACATATATACCTCATATGCCAACACATATACCTTGCATATACTATACATATACCATGTATATATATCATATGTCAAACATATACCTCAAATATACCATAAGTATACAAACTTATATGTACCACAAATGTCACAAATTATTCATCATCATATTATCAAGGAAAAATCATCACAATCATATGAATCACATAGCAAGCAACATTCATATGCACTAAAAAATTCAATTGATAATTAGACTCACCTTTTTCCTTTGATTCTAACCCTTAACTCATTGTCTACCCCCTTCTTGTGTATCTCCAATTTGTCTTGAGCCTAGTATTGAAATATAATTAGTTAATTTATGACTAGTGAAACTTAATGTGGCTTAAAAAAATTAATATACTTTATTCATTTCAATAATTAAAATTTTTCCTATGAGGCAGTGTGACCTTATGGGACTGTTTTGACTATAACTTTTTATGTACTTGACCAATTAATATGATTCTTATTTATAATTAAACTTAATATATAATTATATAATATATTAAAATTTCAAACCAATTGGATCACTGTACAATATTTAGTAGAATTTCTAAACATGTTCTGCTTTCTGCCCTGTTTTCTGCCTTTAGGCAGTTTTAGGGTACCAACTTAATCTCCTCATAACTTATGATATATAACTCATATTGCAATGCAAATTTACATAAACTTATATGGGTTCAAATGGAACATTTTTCATGTTTACAACTTTCATCAATTACATATCTAAGGCCCTCAAAGTATAGGCAACATTTTAATGCTATAGAACATAGTTGGTTTTCAGGACAGTATGACTTGTAACGGCCATAACTTACTATATACATAACATATTAAGATAAAATTATTACCCAAATTTAGATAAGCCATATACCTATAACTTGGATGTTTTGATAATTTAATAATCTATCTGTAAGAAGCTCAAAATAATTAGACAACTTTCTGGACCTGTACAGGGCACTCAGTAGGCAATTCAAACCATGGAACAGTCATGGTTCCATTCACCCTAACTCCAAACCTTACAGGATATATGAACCTAAAATTTAGTATAAAGATACATAACACATATATCTACAACTTTTATATTTTGATATACTTCAAATAATGGCTTTAACATATTCAAAACTAACAAACACAGTAGTTAGCTTACTTAGGGTTCACATCCGGATCAGTTTCAGTACAAAGAGGATATCTCATTCTATACACCATATCTTGCAAACATATTTATATATCCATAAATATAAGAAATAAAGGAACAAATTTTATACTTTAAGATTTGTCAGATTCGATCTCTAAGATAATCACAACCATAGCACAAAATACTTCAAATAATGACTTTATCATATTCAAAACTAACAAACACAGTAGTTAACTTACTTAGGGTTCACATCTGGACCAGTTTCAGTACAGAAAGGATATCTCATTCTATACACCACATCTTGCAACAAAATTTACATATCCATAAATATAAGACATAAATGAACAACTTTTATGTTTTAAGCTTTTTCAGATTCGATCTCTATAATCATCAAAACCATGGCACAAAATACTGCCTATTTATGAACCCTAAACACCATAATCAAGCTTAACACAAAATAATTGTTTACTCACCTATAATCACCCTTGGCTAAACTTGTTGCTGTAATTTCCAGAGTGAAAGAGAGAAAACAATGTTGCTGGAACTTCAATGAAATGGAATGAAGCAAAGAGGAAGAAGAAGAAGAAGAAGAAGAAGAAAAGACTTAGCCTAATAAGTTAAAAGCCCCCACATTATGTCTTCCTTTCCTCCTTTTCTTTTTCACCCGACCCCTTTTCCTTTTTTTTTTTTTTGACTTTTCTTTTTCTTTTTCTTTTCCTTTTTATTTTCTAACTTTTATTTTTATTTATTTTTATTTAATTATTCTTATTATTATTATACAATTACATATATCTAGACATACTAGTCAATACCAAAAATACAACTTAATCCTCTTCTTCAATTTAATTAATTAACTATATTAAATTTAATTAATTCAATCTAGTTTCTTTGTTCAATTAAATATTAATTTCATATCATTTTTATCTATATTATAAAACAGACATGTGCATTTCTATACAATTTTAAAACATTTAAAAATAAACTAATTGTATGTCATGAATATATTTAAATAAAAATGCATATTATGCATGTGTTCAAGTGATATATATGCAAAATGCATATGCGTAAATGCGCAAATGAGATGCTATAGAAATGTATATGGAAAAAGTTAAGGATGTTACAATTCTCCCCTCCTTTTAAAAATTTCGTCCTCAAAATTTAATACCTAGAAACAGGTGTGCATATTGCTTTTTCATATTTTCTTCTGTTTTCCATGTTGCCTCTTCTTGTGAATGATTTCTCCATAATACCTTAACTAAAGGTATTTCTCGGTTTCTCAACTGTTTAGTCTTGTATCCGATGATTTCCACTGGTTCTTCAACATAACTCACGTCATTTGCAATCTCAATGGCTTGATCTTTAAGTACATGTGTAGGATCTGACCTGTATCTTCTAAGCATGCTCACATGAAATACATTATGAATCTGAGTCATCTCTGGTGGTAAAGCCAATCTGTATGCTAGTGGACCAACCTTTTCAAGAATTTCGTAAGGTCCTATGTATCTTGGGCTCAATTTACCTTTCTTGCCAAATCGGATTACTCCTTTCCATAGAGATACTCGTAGAAATACCTTTTCACCCAACTCATATTCTATCTCCCTTCTATGTTGATCAGCATAACTTTTCTGTCTGTCTTGTGCTACTTTAGCTTAATCTTGACAACCTTGATTTTATCCACTGTATCTTGTACTATCTTTGGCCTTTCTAATGCACCCAGATGATAGGGCTTCTGCACTTTCTGCCATACAATACCTCATATGGAGCCATCTGAATACTGCTATGATATTGGTTATTGTATGCAAACTCCACCAATGTTATATACTCATCCCAAGCTCCCTTGAATTACATAGCACATGCTCTAAGCATTTCTTCTAATGTCTGTATAGTTGTCTTTGATTGTTCGTCAATCTGTGGGTGGAATGCAGTACTGAAATTCAATTTTGTTCCCAATGCATTATGTAAACTCACCCAAAAACGTGAAGTAAACCGTGGATCTCTATCAAACACAATGGATACTGGAATGCCATGCAATATAACTATCTCATTCACATATAATTTGGCCAAACTCTCAAGTGTACACCCCCATCTGATAGGTAGAAAATGTGCTGACTTGGTTAACCTATCAATAATTACCCATATTGCATTAGTTTTCCGTGGAGTTCTGGGCAATCCATGAACTAAATCCATCGTTATCTTTTCCCATTTCCATTCTGGTACTGGTAAAGGATGTAGTTTACCAATTAGTGCTTGGTATTCTATCTTAATCTGATGACATGTTAAGCATTTAGAAATGTATTCAGCTATGTCTTTCTTCATTCCTTGCCACCAGTAATGAGGTCTTAAACTGTGATACATCTTAGTCATCCCCGGATGCATTGCATAATGTGCATTGTGTGACTCTTCCATTATTTTTTGACGTAAGTTCTCAGTGTTTGGAACACATATGCGTGACTTTAACATCAGTGTATTGTCTTGCAATTGAAAATCTTTACTGTTTTCCTGCCTTAATAATTCAATTTTCTCACACAATTTAAGATCTTTACTCTGTGCAACTTTGGTCCTATCCTTCAATATAGGTCTGACCTGAAGATCAGCATTCAATGATCCACCATCATGCGTATTCAATTGAAAATTCATGGACCATAATTGAATCAAATATGGAAAAGAGGATGCTTGCAAGTAAGCTACACTGCTACTGGCCTTCCTACTCAATACATCTGCTACCACATTGGCTTTCCCTGGATGGTATTCAATTGTACAGTCATAATCTTTTAACAGATCTAACCATCGTCTATGTCTCATGTTTAACTCTTTCTGTGTCATCAAGTAACCCAAGCTTTTATGGTCTGTGAAGATCTGGAATGTCTCACCATACAAATAATGCCTCCAAATCTTCAATGCAAATACAACTGCAGCCAATTCTAAATCATGCACTGGATATGAGATCTCATGTGGTATCAGTTGTCTGGAAGCATAAGCTATCACCTTACCATGTTGCATCAACACACATTCCAAGCCTTGGTGAAAAGCATCACTATATATTGTAAACCCACCTGTACCTGTAGGGATGGTTAACACTGGTGCTGAGGTTAGCCTGTGTTTTAGTTCATCGAAACTCCTTTGACATTCAGGAGTCCACTTGAAAGGCACATTCTTTCTCAACAATTTGGTCAAAGGGCTAGCAATCAATGAGAACCCATTAACAAATCTACGGTAGTATCCGGCTAAACCCAAAAAACTACGCAATTCTAACACATTCTTGGGTGCTTCCCAACTCACTATGGCCTTAACTTTATTTGGGTCAACCTCTATGCCTTTTTCCAATACTATATGTCCAAGAAACACAACATGATCAAGCCAGAATTCACACTTACTAAACTTTGCATACATTTGTTTCTCCTGAAGAGTCTGAAGCACTGTTCTTAAATGCATCTCATGTTCCTCTTTACTTTTAGAGTACACCAGAATGTCATCTATGAAGACAATAAAAAAATTATCCAGATAAGACTGAAATACCTTATTCATCAAAGCCATGAAAGTAGCCGGTGCATTGGTTAATCTAAATGGCATGACTAGAAATTCATAGTGGCCATATCTAGTATGAAATGCAGTTTTAGGAATATCTACCTCAGCTATCTTAAGTTGATAATAGCCCAATTTTAGATCAATCTTAGAAAATACTTGAGCTCTATGTAACTGATCAAACAAGTCATCAATTCTAGGTAAAGGATACTTATTCTTCACTGTCACTCTATTAAGTTGTCTATAGTCTATCTACAATCTCATCGTTCCATCTTTCTTTTTTACAAACAACATTGGGGCTCTCCAAAGTGATACGCTAGGTCGAATGTATCCCTTATCAAGTAACTCTTGTAATTGAGTTTTAAGTTCCTTTAACTCAATCGGTGCCATCCTGTAAGGAGATATAGAAATAGGTGCGGCCCTAGGCACCAAATCTATAGTAAATTATATCTCTCTATCTGGTGGCAACCCAGGCAAATCCTCTGGAATACATCTGGGAACTCACACACTACTGGAATATTCTCTAACATAATATCCTGAGTTCTTGTGTCTATCACATAGGCTAAGAAAGCCTCACACCCTCGTTTCACCATCTTAAAAGTTTAACTGCTAAAATCAAATATGCAAGTACCAACTTCCTTTCTCCTTTAAACACAATCCTTTGTTTATCAGAGGACTTTAAAATTACCTCCTTAGAAAAACAATTCACTATGGCATGATGTTTAGTTAACCAGTCCATTCCCAATATTACATCAAATTTATGAAATGATAATAAGATCAAATTAGCTTTCAATTCAACCTTATCAATGAATATCGAACAGTCACGACATATCTCATTCACAACTACTACTACTCCCAGTGGAGTACTCACATTTATATCAAATCCCAATGACTCATGCTTTTGACACAGTTTGGATGCTATATGTTATGATATAAATGAATGTGTGGATCATGGGTCAATCAATGCAAATGTCAGTATATTATAAATGTAAATATTACTAGTAACCACTTCAGGAGCATCAACTGCCTCCTGCCTAGTCATAGCAAATACACTGGCCTGTGGAAGGGGTCTAGAACTCTGTCCCTCAGATCTGGTCACTCCTCTGCTTACTACACCAGTTCTGCCCCTGCCTCTGCCTCTAACATGTGTCCTACTAGTAGTGTTAACCCTTAGTGTTTCAATTGTAGTCTCAGATACTCCTCTTCCTCTGCTGGTCTCTACTAATTTAGCTATTTCTGGGCAATCTCTGTACATGTGATCTAAGGACCCACAGAAATAACAAGCTCCTGTGAGCCTTCTGTATTCACCTGTGTGTTGCCTACTACAATGAATACAAGTAGGCCTCTATTTTGTATAATGGCTTTGTCCTCTGCCTGGATAAGAGAGAGTCATGTCTCGACCTCTAGAACTGGAGTACTCGCTTCTGTTGCCAGACTGGCTCGGCATATATCTAGCTTTCTTTCCGTATCCTCTACTAGACTCTCCAGCAAATTCTCATGTCACCCTTTTTACTTGTTGTTCTTCAGCTTCTTTCATTAACTTTTCAACTCTAATTGCAGCAGCTCTGAGTCTAGTATAACTATCAAGATCAGTAATTGTGATTCTATTTCTGATCTCAAACTTGAGGCCCTCTTCAAACTTTCTACATTTGTCTCTTTCAGTAAAGACCATAAAGGTGGCATAATGGGAAAGTTTGTTAAACTGCACCTCATACTCCGCAACTGACATGTTTCCTTGTTTTAGATTTAGGAATTCCATCCTCTTCTCATCTTTATATGCTTTAGGCATATAGTTATTTTGAAATTCTCTAAGAAAATCATTCCATGTTAGAATTGGAGGTTGTGCATCACTACCTGGGACTGTCTCCCACCATTCATAGGCATTACCTTGAAGCAAAGATACCGCATAATCAAATTTCTCCTCTGGAGTGCATCTCATCATATTCAATACCTTATGTGTCCTTTTAAGCCATGTTTCTGCTTCAATTGGATCAGTCAAGCCATAGAAATCAACTGCACCCTGTTTTCTTAGCTTATCGTAACGCCTTTCTCTATGCATTTCAGGCTAGTGTACTTCTTGTTATGGGTTTTCATATGGCATTTCTGCATGTGATGATTGGGATGCATGCACGGGTGCTCTAGCTCCTGGTACTGGTTGATCTCTATGAAAATGAGGTGATGCCTTATGAGGATGCATTTTGGCCGGCCTCTCTCTCCTTAGTGAATCATGTCTTATGATGGCCCTAAAATAAATGAAATTATGTCACTACATAATGTTCAACACATATTATGCATATGTTATCATGCTCTTATGCATATGCATGTTCCCATGGAACCTATCCCTACTCTGATACAAAAAAATGTAACACCTAACACCTTATACATCTACATACTGCATATGTTGTTTTTATATTAAATTATCACGTATGAAACATAAATAAAATAAAATTCATGTTTACAGCGAGAGTAATTTTTTTTAACTCATCTCATATTATCAACAATAATTTCACAATCAATACGGATGCTTTAATCATAGTATATAACATCACATATATTAATAACTTAAATATTATGTTTAAAAGTTAGTAAATTTACAAGTTGAATCCATTTATATATATATATATATATATATATATATATATATATATATATATATATATATATATATATATATATATATCTTAGTACATATTCATTGTAATTATACATATGCAAGTATTCAACCCTCAAATATAAATGATATGTTCTTATGCTTATGTGGAATGCAAGGAGAGAAAGTGAGGAGGCTCGGCCGGAGACCTTTGATCCATGATTTTTATATGCACCTCAATATGAACTACTACTCTTCTCTACCTGAAAAATGATGCAATTTGGTGAGTTGTGACTCAGTGAGAATAACCATCAAATGAGTTCTAAAGCACCGAGCATTTTATAATAATAAATATTAAGTATACTTAATACATACTTTATACTCAATTTCATCTGTCAATAACATATAAATATAGATAAAATCAAGTATTCAATAATTGCTCTTTACTTATGCTTATGCTTATTCATTTTATTTTGTTGTGACCAGGTTAAACAAACATTACCCCGGGTTTCCATGTGAACATTTTCATTTGCATTTGCATTTGCTAGCTAGCTTGATCATTTATTTCATTTGCACATTTGTTGGGCCATAGTCCTCTTCTTTTGCTTTGTAATGTCGATTAACTAGTCACAACGCCTTTTAAGTCATTATGCATTTGCACTTGTACTTACATATTCATCAACCATTGCATCTTATCACATATACCATACATATACCACATATATACCTTATATGCCAACACATATACCTTGCATATACTATACATATACCATGTATATATATCATATGTCAAACATATACCTCAAATATACCAAAAGTATACAAACTTATATGTACCACAAATGTCACAAATTATTCATCATCATATTATCAAGGAAAAATCATCACAATCATATGAATCACATAGCAAGCAACATTCATATGCACTAAAGAATTCAATTGATAATTAGACTCACCTTTTTCCTTTGATTCCAACCCTTAACTTATTGTCTACCCCCTTCTTGTGTATCTCCAATTTTTCTTGAGCCTAGTATTGAAATATAATTGGTTAATTTATGACTAGAGAAACTTAATGTGGCTTAAACAAATTAATATACATTATTCATATCAATAATTAAAATTTTTCCTATAAGGCAGTGTGACCTTATGGGATTGTTTTGACTATAACTTTTTATGTACTTGACCAATTAATCTAATTCTTATTTCTAATTAACAATAACATATAAATATATAACATATTAAAATTTCAGACCAATTGGATCATTGTACCATATTTGGTGAAATTTCTAAACGTGTACTACTTTCTACCATATTTTCTTCCTTTAGGCAGTTTTAGGGTACCAACTTAATCTCCTTATAACTTATGATATATAACTCATATTGCGATGATAATTTACAAAATCTATCTGTAAGAAGCTCAAAATAATTAAACTAATTTTTGGACCTGTAAAGGGCACTCAGTAGGCAGTTCAAACTATGGAACAGTCATGGTGCCATTCACCATAACTCCAACTTTACAGGATATATGACCCTAACATTTGGTATAAAGATACATAACACATATATATATAAATTTTATGTTTTGAGATACTTCAAATAATGACTTTATCATATTCAAAACTAACAAACACAGTAGTTAACTTACTTAGGGTTCACATCTGGACCAGTTTCAGTACAGAAAGGATATCTCATTCTATACACCACATCTTGCAACAAAATTTACATATCCATAAATATAAGACATAAATGAACAACTTTTATGTTTTAAGCTTTTTCATATTCGATCTCTATAATCATCAAAACCGTGGCACAAAATAGTGCCTATTTATGAACCCTAAACACCATAATCAAGCTTAACACAAAATAATTGTTTACTCACCTATAATCACCCTTGGCTAAACTTGTTGCTGTAATTTCCAGAGTGAAAGAGAGAAAATAATGTTGCTGGAACTTCAATGAAATGGAATGAAGCAAAGAGGAAGAAGAAGAAGAAGAAGAAGAAGAAGAAGAAAAGACTTAGCCTAATAAGTTAAAAGCCCCCACATTATGTCTTCCTTTCCTCCTTTTCTTTTTCACCCGACCCCTTTTCCTTTTTTTTTTTTTGACTTTTCTTTTTCTTTTTCTTTTCCTTTTTATTTTCTAACTTTTATTTTTATTTATTTTTATTTAATTATTCTTATTATTATTATACAATTACATGTATCTAGACATACTAGTCAATACCAAAAATACAACTTAATCCTCTTCTTCAATTTAATTAATTAACTATATTAAATTTAATTAATTCAATCTAGTTTATTTATTCAATTAAATATTAATTTCATATCATTTTTATCTATATTATAAAATAGACATGTGCATTTCTATACAATTGTAAAATATTTGAAAATAAACTAATTGTATGTCATGAATATATTTAAATAAAAATGCATATTATGCATGTGTTTAAGTGATATATATGCAAAATGCATATGCGCAAATGAGATGCTGTAGAAATGCATATAGAAAAAGTTAAGGATGTTACATTGAGTGTTAGAGGCTTTCTTTTTTCTGGCACTGCTTCAAGCTCTATATCTCTTTTCACTGCCATTTCATGTGTGAGAAGTTTGCCAATAAGCACATCAATATTCATGATGCTCATGTCTTCATTTGCTTCTTCTATACCGGCAACTCTTGAACCGTAATCTTTGAGAGAAAGACTTCTCAGTATTTTATTATTTACATCTTCCAAGCTCAGCTGCTTCCCAAGTTTTCTCATTCCATTTATGATAGCTAGAAGACGGTTGGTCATGTCAGTGATTGACTCATTGGATTTCATCTTGAAGAACTCATATTCTGAAGTAAGAAGTTGAATCTTTTTGGATTTAACTTGCTTAGTTCCTTCATGATAGTTTTCCAATATTTTCCACATGTTGTAGGCTATTGGGTAGTGTTGTATTTTGCCACATTCTTCAATGGATAATGAGCTTGAGAGAATTGTCATTGCCTTCTTATTTTTGAAGTTTGCTCTTCTTTGAGTCTCTGTCCAATCATCTCTTGATAAGATTTCTTCTTCACCATCAGCTCCTCTTCTGGTTGGTGGTGTCCATTCTTTTCGAACACCATCCTAGACTTCAATTCCTTCACTATCCAGATATGTCTCCATCCGAAACTTCCAATAAGCATAATTTGCTCCATCAAAGTAAGACTTGAGACTTTGGAATCCTTCATTGGCCATATCTTGATCTTTACTAGCGCTGTTTAGGCTTCGATGCTAGACTTAGCTCTGATACCAATTGTTGCCCAGATATTGAGCCAAGAAGGGGGGTTGAATTGGATATTAAAAAATTTAACTTTTAAGTGCGGAAATAAAAGTTAAGTTTAGTAGGGATAGAAAAATATGACACAAGGATTTTTATAGAGGTTCGGGTGTTAACAAACCCTACTCCTATCCCCAATCAAAATTGGGATTTTCACTAACACACTAAGTGTTACAATGGAGTTTTACAAGCTCACTCCCAACTATGGTGTTTCTAACAATGGAGTTTTACAAATAACCAATTCTTTATGTTTTAAAGGCTCACACAAATAAATTTTACCTTGTGTTTTAAAGGCTCACACAAATAAATTTTACCTTGTGTTTTAAAGGCTCACACAAATAACCTTTCTTTGTGTTTTAGAGGCTCACACAACTAAC
This sequence comes from Triadica sebifera, assembly GCA_023653625.1. NCBI lineage: Eukaryota > Viridiplantae > Streptophyta > Magnoliopsida > Malpighiales > Euphorbiaceae > Triadica > Triadica sebifera. The sequence goes on along the minus strand of CM042893.1, from coordinate 43,024,851 downwards.
CCTTACAAGTGTTCTACTCTTAACCCCAAAATACCCAAAACTCACTTGAGTAGATGATTATAGAGAGAAACACTTACAAATCTATATTGCTCAATAAATGATGAGCAAAAAGATTTTCACAGAGAATAAATGTTTGTTTTGAAAATATCAAATGCACAAAATGGCTTACAAAAAATATTTGTTATTCTCTTGTTCTCTTGTTTTCCTTTATTCCCTTCGTGTTCTGGATGCATAAATGACTTGTATTTATACTTCTATAGTAAATTATAGCCGTTAGAATACATTTAATATGAAACTAGCTGTTGCACCAACCCTTATAATCGCGTTTAACATGTTTCTCTTTCATCTTTCACGGTCGTGACTATGTGTGTCACGGTCGTGACTGTTCTTCCAAGCCGTGACTTGAGTAGTGACCTTGGCCATTAAGCATTCTGGAAGGTTTTGAAGTGTTTGTTCACGGGCGTAACATTTTATATTCACGGGCGTGACATCCTTCCAAGCCGTGGTCCAAATGGTGACTTTGCTCGTGAAGCTCTCTGGAAGAAATTGTCATGTCTTTTCATGGGCGTGACATTTATTCACGGGCATGACTGAAATGTTCATTCATGGTTGCTATCTTTCTTCATGGCTGTAAATTTTAAATGTTAGATTGTTGGCGCTAAGCTTCATCACGGGCGTGACACATAAGGTCACATGCGTGAACATGCTATTTCTTCAATTTTATCTTTTTAAAATTATATAATTTTGGATAAAACTATCTAATTGTAAAGAAAATTAAAACTATAAATTTTTATCTCTTTTGCTAATTAAAGTACTAAACAATAACTATGTCATATAATCAAAATTAAGTTGTTTTGAGTAAAACTACATAGTTTGTTGTCTTCCTCTTTTTTTGTTTGACTCACTTTACTTCACTTTCTTGATGATCTTCCTTTAATCTATATTTTTCTATCTAAATCTTGACATTAATTGAAGAAAAAGAAGAAAAAGGAGGGCTTAAAGTCACGGCAATGGAAGAGAAATAGAAAAGAAATTTTTGCTTAAGATGAGGAAGAAGAATTTTAAGATATAAAGTGAAAGTTGACTTTCATACTTAGATTAGGTGGGTGGTTAGAATTAATTAGATAAATTTTGTGTCTAATTGGTCCATTAATTTTTAATCAATCTTACTTTATTTTAATCCAAAGAATATTCTTTTCTTTAGCAAAGAATATTCTTTATATTTCCTATTCCTTTTTAAAAATATTTGTATAAAAAATAACATAATTTTAAATTATGTTCAATGAAAATTTATTATTTTCTAAATTTTAGCTCTAAACCTTAAAATTCTCGATTAATAAATACCAAAATATTTTTTTCATATTTTATTATTATTTTATTATTTTTTGCATGTCCAAATTGAGATTCTGATCGGTTCGGTGTGCTAGATTACGATCACCCGTCACTATATCATATATTATCAGGTGTTACAATTCATCTCTATTTTAAAAAATTTTATCCTCGAAATTTATCTATTTAACTGGAGTTGAATACTTGTGGATACTCAGTCTTCATCACCTCTTCATTTTTCCAAGTTGCCTCTTCCAAATTATGATTTCTCTAAAGAGTTTTTACAAATGGTACCTTCTTGTTCTGTAGCTCATTTACTTTTTAGGCTAAAATTTTCGCTAGCTCATCTCCATAAGTCAGATCTGGTCGTATCTCGATAGATTCTGCAAATATAACATAAGATGGATCTGATCGATACTTTCTCAATATTGATACATGAAATACATTGTGAATCTTGTCTAACTATAGTGGTAGAGCTAATTTGTATGTCATAGGACCACGTGTTCAAGTACCTTGTATGGTCCAATAACTATAGAACTCAACTTTCCTTTATTTTCAAATCGGTGTATCCTTTTCCAAGGTGAGACTTTTAGGAACACTTTGTCACCAACTGTATACTCAATATCCCTCATTTTCAAATTTGTGCATGATTTCTGCCTATCAGTAGCGACTTTCAGAGTATCCCTTATTACTCTCATTTTTTTCTTTGCTTGTTGCACTAACTCTGGACCCACTACTCTTTTTTCACTAATCTCGGTCCAACATAGTGTTCCACATTTTCTTCCATACAAAGATTCATATGGTGTCATACCGATACTAGTTTGATGACTGTTATTGTAGGTAAATTCTATCAACAGAAGATGTATGTCCCAATTATTTTCAAATTCTATCACACAACTCGTCAACATATCTTCCAATATATGTATGACCATAATTGATTGTCCATCTATTTGTGGGTGGAAAGCTGTGTTGAAATTGAGTCAAGTACCCATGATTTATTGCCAACTTTTTTAGAATTGTGAAGTGAACCTCGAGTCTCGATATGAGATGATAGAAACTGGCACACCATGTAAATAGATTATCTCATCAACATAGATCTCTGCCAAATGTTTAAGTGGATAATTCATCTTATCGATTAATAATGAGCTGATTTGGTGAGCCGATATACTACTACCTATACCACATCATGCCTCTTTTGTGTCAAAGGCAAACCAGAGACAAAATCTATTGTAACTCTTTCCCATTTCCACTCTGAAATTAAAATTGACTGTGATAATCCACTTGGTACTTGATGCTCATCCTTCACTTGCTAACAAGTTAAATATTTGGTGGTATGCTCTGTCATATCTCTCTTCATTCCTGACCACCAGTAATAAGCCTTCAAGTCATGATACATTTTATTGCTCTCCGGATGCATTGTATAAACAACAATGTGAGCCTCATTCAAAATATCTTATTTCAGTTCAGGGATATCTAATACACATAACCTACCCTTATGTCTTAAACTCCCATATGCTTCAATGGTAAATTCTGGTTTTTCACCCTTTTTCACCAACTCAAAAATTTTCTTTAATTTCGTGCCTTGCTTCTGATTGTCCTCTACTTGTTGGATCAAAGTGGGTTGAATTTGCGATTCTGCCAAAACAATATATATAAATTACTTATTATCTCTTTATTAATTATTTCTTCTTGTTCACGTAATAATTTTAAATTTATCGTTTACCTGCCATAGTTTTTCTACTTAGAGTGTCAATTACCACATTGGCCTTATCTGGCTAATAATCAATAATACAATTGTAGTTTTTGATCACTTCTAGCCATCACCTCTATCTCAAATTGAGTTTTTTTTTTTGTAAAGACAAATATTTAGACTTTTGAGGTCTGTATAGATATAACATTTATCTCCATACAAATAGTGTTGACATATTTTCAATGTAAATACAATAGCTGCTAATTTCAGATCATGTTTCAGATAATTCATCTCATAAGGCTTCAGTTGTCTAGAAGCATATGCAATCACTTTGCATTTTTGCATTAACATACAGCCCAAACCATTAAGTGAAGCATCACTATATAACATATAATCCTTTCCCAAAGTAGGCAGTATCAACTTTGGTGCCTCTGTCAACATTTTCTTTAACTTATCAAAACTAGTCTAGCACTAGTCTATCCACTCACATCTACTTTCCTTTTTATGCAATTTGTCAATAGTGAGGCTATCATTGAAAATCCTTTTATAAACATCTGATAATAACCAGTCAAACCAATAAAAATTCTCACCCTATAACATTTCGAGGCGATTTCTAGTTAAGGATAGCTTCTACCTTGCTGGAGTCAACTTTGATCCCTTCAGTTGAGACAATATGCCCTATAAATGCCACTTCATCCAACCAGAATGCACATTTTGAAAACTTCGCATATAATTTATTCTCTCTCAAGGTTTAGAAAACTATACCAAGATGATGATCATGCTTTTCTCTGCTTCAAGAGTATACCAAGAAATTGTCTATGAACACCACCACAAAGTGGTCTAAATAAGGCCTAAATATTCTATTCATTAGATCTATAAAATGATACTAGGGTATTCGTCAGGCCAAAAGGCATTATTAAGAATTCGTAATGGCTATATTGAGTCCTAAATGTTGTTTTCAAAACATTCGACTCTCTAATCCTTAATTGGTGATAACCTAATTTGAGGTCAATTTTAGAGAATACCTTTGTTACATGCAACTAATCGAACAAGTCATTTATTCTCGATAATAGATATTTTGTTCTTAATTGTCATCTTGTTCAACTGATGATAATCAATGCACAACCATAAGGTGCCATCCTTTTTTTCACAAATAAAACTGGAGCACCCCAAGATGAGACACTGGGTCTAATAAACCCTTTTTTTAACAACTCTTGCAACTGCACTTTTAATTCCTTTAGTTCAATAGGTGTCATTCTATATGGAGTAATTGATATCAGAGTTGTGGCTGGAAAAACATCTATGAAAAACTATATCTCTCTGACAAGTGGTAACCCTGACAAGTCCTCAAGGAAGATATATAGATATTCACAGATTATATAAATTTTCTTGAAATTTAAACTCCCTTTTTGGATATCTATAATATATGCCAAAAATGCTTCACATCTCTTTCTAATAAGCTTACATGCCTTTATAACATAAATGACATTAGTTAGATATGGTCGATTCTCGCCTAAGACAATCACATTATCCTGCCTTGAATTTTTGAAAGTCACTCTCCTATATTGACAATCTACCACTGCCCTATTCTGAGTTAACCAATCAATCCCCAATATCGCATCAAACTCATGGAATGACAACTCTATCAGGTCAATTGGGAATTCTACACATTGAACTTTGATTGGATTGTTTTATACACTCGACTAACTTTTGCTCCATGACCTAAAGGATTTATCACTAATATATCATAATCTAATTCCTCTAGTACCATGTTACCCTGACTAGGTGGTGACATGCATAAATATGAATATGTAGAACCCGGATCTATCAATGAAAATAAATCAGTATCATAATGACATATAGGGCATCTTGCTCCTCACGAGCTCTCATGGCATATGCTCAAGCTAGGGCTTGACTACCGTCTGCTTTATTCACTGATTCTGATACATTATGACCAACCTTGCTGCTTCTAGTTTGTCCACATCCCCTACCTCTGCCTCGAGTGAAACTCTCAATCTAAACTTGAGCTAGGGCCTCGGCTACCGATCTTGCCTAACTAAGAAAGTTGGTATAGTACTTCATGATTGGAAAAACCTAGGTGTTGTCCACCCCCTTTTACCTGATGTTTGGGCCATGCTGTCGATTATGGAGTGGCTTTTCTATCCTCTTTCTCTTTGATCTTTTTTCCACACTAATGGCCGAAGACACTAGTGTAGCAAAACCCTCAAGCTGAAAGGCAAAACTATATTTCCAATCTCATCATTGATCCCATCCTTAAATTTGCGGCACCTATCTACCTCATCACTAATAATTCCAGTTGCATACTTACTCAGTCTAGTGAATTCCATCTCATATTTTACCACTGACAGACTTCCTTACTTCAGGTCTTGAAATTCCATTTTTTTTCATTAACATGCACTTGTGGAACATATTTCTTCTTGAATTAAGAAAGTCCATGAAGGTGGTTTCGATGTCTGAGGGTTTGCTAAAATCGACATCCACTAGTTGTAGGCATGATTCTTTAGAAGTGATACTGCATACCTAACCTTTTGTTCCTCTAGATACTTGAGCTCCTCAAAAATTTGCTCTGTCACTTCTACCCAAAACTCTACTACTACTGGGTCATCCTCTCTCCTTCCCATAAAATCTGTGGCCCCATATTTTCTCAGTTTATCAATCTGGGGTTTTGGTTTAGATGGAAGAGATGGTGGAGCTGGTTATGGCACTGCCTATGCTATCCATTGTAACAAATTAGCTATCTACTGCATAAGAGTTTCTTGTCCTAGATCAACCTATCCCTCAGCTCGTGGTAGAGTTACTACACTCGGATCCGAGTCTCTCACTAAAGTGGGTTGTCCATGTTCAGCTGAGTCTGAAAGACTGTTAATCACTTCATCTTTCAACTAATCTTGTTTTGAACTTGAATCCATATTTACCTATAAACCAGAATAAGGGACTCATATCAGGCCATTGCAGCATTTTATACATATGCATGAGACACACTTTTTTTTTTACACCAACTGTTTAAGAATCAATTAACGTGGACTCTGATACTACTAAATGTAGTCATCCCTTACCCTACTGGCCGGTAATAAAGTAAGAAAGTGCTACGTAGCTTATTATTTGAAAATTGATGCTTGATTTATTTATTTTTTTATTTGAAACTTTGATTATATTATTTATTTATTCATTTCATTTATATATATATAGTAATGAAAATAATCTTAATCATAAAATTTTTTGATTTAAAAAGTACTCATACATGAAACTAAAAATATTCAGAATTATATTTACAAAATAACACTAATTATAATAACTACAAATTTACATTTAATAAATCTTACATGCCACATATTTACAATAAGAAGGAAAAATCTTAAAATTTATTAGTACAATATAATACCCAAAATATATAAAAAGAAAATTGTAGCAATTTGATCTTAGGATTATCTTTTCTTCGGTCGATACTAACGCAATAACTACTCCTACTAACATGCGCGTGAAACACACATGCTAAGTACTAGCTTAGTGGTTCTTTAACAACTATCCAATAATTACATATTTATCTCTAAAATAAAATTTTTATCATTTACAAGCAATTTTCTAAGCATGCCAAAATATCCAATTTAATCAATTACCATTTAAGTCATGCACAATACATAATTGATTAGTCATAAAATTTTATTCATTAATCATACTGAAATTCATCAATAAGAAGGCAAGAGATATAGTTTATAAATCTCATTTTAATAATTTACTTTATTTTCCTTTTTATTTATTTGATAGCTCATGACATCATAGATCGAAACTAAACACTGGATATAAGATTTTTGCTCTTCGGTAGTATACTCGACGCCTACTTAATTATTTAGTAACTCAGTGTTTAATGCCTACATAATCAATAATAACACAATACTTTTTTGGTGCCTATGACTTTTAAATTTAGCACTACTTTTTAGTGTCTATATAAATTTAATCTCAGCACTATGTTCTAGTGCCTACATCTCCAACTCTTTTATTGGCATACCAATTTATCCTAATTTCTAGTTATAGACTAGATGCTCTAGGGCTTAATCATAAATGTTGTTGTTGTTATTATTATTATTATTATTATTATTATTATTATTATTATTATTATTATTATTATTATTATTATTATTATTATTATTATTATTATTATTATTACTACTATTATTATTATCTTCATCATCATCAACAACAATATATATTAATGTTAATATAAATTCATATAAATGGAACAAATCTTCATTAAATATATTTCAACACCATACTTACTCATTTAATTCTCACAAAAAATTCAAAAGTTAAATAAAATATTTTCTATCATTAAACTCAACAATTTAATCATCCAAATAAGTTGCCCTATTCTGGGCAGAAATGGTATATTATATTACATTGCATTTTTCAACCATTTTTAAATGGAATCAAGACAAATGATCAACTAACAAAATATAGATTAATGTCTTATATTTAATTACTAACTTGAATCATATCAATTCAAAAATTTTTTGGCAAAAGTTATAGATTTTACAATTGACTACATTCATGCTCATTTTACCGAGTATTTTACTAAAAGATTACCAGTTCGAATTTTGACTCAAATTTAAACCAAAATGCAAGCATATTCAGGTTTAATGGTCTCATGAAAGTTGAATCCCTATGTGTTATCTTTCCAAACCAATAAGAAACATTCAAAAATCACATATAGTACTCAAGTTATGCCCAAAAACATAGATATTGTTTATAAGATAAATTTCCAGCAATTTCAATTAATCACACCTATTTTCATCTTCATGCATCATTACTTAAACTTAATTTATTTTTACATTCATGACATCACTTAATTACCATGCATCAACTTATCAATGTCACCATTCAATTAAAAGTGTCAATAATTACCTACATAATTGCACATAACACCATGCTCAATATAACAATAATATCACATTTAACATTCATTTACCATATTTAATTTTTGCCAAAAGTACTTACCTCAAAAAGTCATCTTTTTTTCTCCATTCTCTATTTTCTAATTGGCTTTCTCCTCGACTTTATTTTCTTTTTTCTTTTAGCCCAAAGGTTGTTCACTTCCTTAGCCTAATAACAAAGCCACATATACCTCAATTTATGTCTTATACCTTAATATTATATATGAATATAAAGCTTAATTAAACTTCTAATTACCTCTACCCCATCTTAGGTCCATAAGTTACTCCTATAATCCATTATTAACCCTTAACTCACAATAATCTATAATAAAATATACTAATCAACCCTTTACCACCATTATATATTAATAATCTAAATTACCAATTTTAATGGTAACTAACTTCAAAATGGGACTAAAGATGAAGTGAAAAGCAAGAAGATGAAAAATCTAACCTCACCTTTATAGATCTTTAAGATGACCGAATTCCCTCTTTCTCTTTCCCTTATTTTCTTCCTTTCTCCTCCTTTGTTTGGCTCACTTTACTTCACTTTCTTGATGATCTTCCTTTAATCTATGTTTTTCTATCTAAATCTTGGCTTTAATTGAAGAAAAAAAAAAGAATAATAGAGGGCTTAAGGTCACGAAAATAGGACATAAATGGAAGATAAATATTTTGCTTCATATGAGAAAGAAGAAGAATTTTAATGCATAAATTGAAAAGTTGACTCTTATACTTAGATTAGGTGGGTGGTTGGATTAATTAAATAAAATTTGTCTCCTATTGATCCATTAATTTTTAATCAATCTTACTTTATTTTAATCGAAATAATATTTCTTTCCTTATATAAAAAATATTCTTTTCTTATTCCTTCTTAAAAATATTTGTGTCCAATATACCATAATTTCAAATTTCATTCAATGAAAAATTATTATTTTCAAATTTTTTTTCCAAACCTTAAAATTCACGATTAATAAATCCTAAAATATTATTTTCATATTTTATTATCATTTTATTATTTCTTTCATATTTGAATTTAGGTCTCGATCGATTCGGCACATCGAATTACGATCACTCATGACCGTTGCCTAAATTATATGACGTTATAAAGAGCATGCCCTAAATCTTTTTTTTGGATTGTTGTTTGGCGGAATGGATGTTTTAAGTGTCAGTGTTTCCCCAATCCGAAATTGGTTCAGGTATACTTCGGAGACTTTTGATTATTCTCATATTTCAAAAATTAACATGGTGTTCTAGGCAATTTGTCTTCAAATGAATAATTGGCTTTTTTACAAGGAAGTTGTTTCAACTCCCAACATTGTTTCATCATCTCTCTCTTTCCTTGCATAATGGTGTAAAGCAAACAAGGCCTAATCAATGTCTCCATCCCCATAGCACTTTTTTAGTTGGTGGAGATCTTCTGTTACATGTTTGAAATTCAATTTTAATACTACTATGTTTGATGAAATAATCTAATTGGAATGGGAGCAGTGGTTCGAAATGACCATGACGAGTTCATGGCGGGCTTTTCTAATGTAATGTTAGGTCTTGTTCATCATTCTATTGCCAAAGCTTAGTGTTTGAGGAAGGTGCTTAGCTGGCTCAAAAGAGAAAGTTATTCTGTAATGACATTGGAATCTGATGCCGCAGTGATTGTTGATACTATTTTTCATCCAAAGCCCAATATACCTAAATTTGGAGCTATTATTACAAATTGTCTTGATTTGGTGTAAGTTAATGTTGATTTCATTATTAGTTTGTGAAAAGGGAAGCCAATAAAGTAGCTCATGTTTCGGCTAGAGCTGTTAATTCCTATGTTTCTCCTTCTATCTAGTTAGCTTCTCCTTCTTTCTTGGAGGAGACGTTGACTTTTGATGTAATGTTTTCTAATTAATAACATGTCTTTTTAGTCAAAAAAAAAAAAATGAAAGTTCAAAAGTCTTAAGTTATTATTTGCCTTTTTCCATCTACTAAACCTAGTGGAAGAGAAATTGGAAAATTTTTGTGTCTGTATTTTATGATTTTATATAATTTGGTTTATGAAATTTCTATTTTATACATTCAACTGTATATCTCTTATTTTTTACCTAAATATACTTCTATCATAAATACTGTTAAAAATTTTAAAAAAAAACTTTTGTTACCATTGTGAAAATTAGTTTGATAAAGTTTAATTTGATGGAAAGGGAAAAATAAAAATAGTTGTTTATTTTTATCACATATAATTTAATAATTAGTTATATAAAAATAATTTGAATTATAAAGAATTTGTATTAGACCTGACGGTTGGGTCAGGTGGATTTGTTTTGAGTTTGGGTTATTGCAGGAAGAGTAATTTTGAATTCGGGCGATTTCGGCTTCGGATTATTGGAAGATGAGTCATAGTAAGTTTGGGTCAGATTCGGGTCAGTTGCAAGTCACACTAACTTTTGAAGCCTTTTTTATTCTTTGTTAATTAAAAAATAATTTATAAAACAAGTCACGCAATTAAAACATTGTAGTTTTGGATAAAACTACATATTTTTTGAGAAAATCAAAATTACAATTTTTATTTTTATTTTTTCAAAACTAAAATAATAAATAACAATAAATCATGTGTTCAAAAGTTCAAAACTACATAGTTTTCATAAAATTATATTCTTATGCTAATTAAAGAAAATTAAGTAATAAAATAAGTCATGTGATAAAAAATGTAGTTTTGGATGAAACCATATAGTTTGATCAAAACGGAAACAATAAAATTTTTTTAAATGAAAATTAAGCAGTAGTAAGTAATTATGGGATCAAAAGTTTAAAACTCTATAATTTTGGAGAAAATCAAAAGTTAAAATTATAAATTATAAATTTTTATTCTTTTGCTAATTGAAATAATAAAATAAGTCATGTGATTAAAAGTATATAGTTTTGGATAAAATTACGTACGTAGTTTGAAGAAAATTAAAATTATAAATTTTAATTGTTTTTCTAACTAAAATAATAAAAATAATCAATAATAAGTTATCTTATCAAAAAGTCAATATATACAACAAATTACAAAAAAATTTCTTTAGATTTTTCAAATTACAGTAAGAAACAAACTCTAAAAAAATTAACACTTTATTTTCCTATCATTTGAGATAATGTCAAATCATTTGATATTATATGAATTTCAAATATTGCAGTGCAATATGTCATATGATTGTTTTTAATATTTGAGATGTTTTTATGTGAATTTTCTAAGATTTCATGCACAATTTAATGACATTTTATAACAATTTATAGTTTTTATTTGTTACCAATGACTATAACTGTAGGGCAACCAATATATTTAAATTTTAGTCTTTTTAATTCTTATTTCAAACAACATATTTATCAAATGACAAGAGAGTAAAGTATTAATTTTTTTTAAATTTATTTCTGACTGTAATTTATTAAAATCTCATGAAATTTTTTTGTAATTTGTTGCAATATATAAGATATAATTTTTAGTAAAGCTACATAATTTCAAAAAAAAATTAAAATTATAGGTCTTTATTATTTGGCTAATTAAACTAGTAAATAAATAACAACCAATAAGTTATTGGATCAAAATTATATAGTTTAATGGATAAAACTATATAATTTTAAAGAAAAATAAAGCTATAAATTTCTATTTCTTTTGCTAATTAAAGTACTCAACAATAACTAATGATTAATATGTCATATAATTAAAATTAAGTTGTTTTGAGTAAAACTACATAGTTTAAAAATATGTTGATATATTGGGTGCTAATTTGAATTCAATAAAAATCTAGGAATTCGTTCTTATCTTTAACTATATGTTTGTTTGCCCCCATATCTAAAGTCTAATTGGATAAAGAATTAATAACTAATTCATAAGAATAAATATTAACTGAGATAAGTTCAAGAGCTACCTTAGGAGGCTCAATATATAATATCCTCGCATATAATTAGAATAAATCATATTATATAAGTAAGTATTACAATACCATGAATTAAAATCTCATGAAATATGAAACTTTCTTTAAATTATTTTGATTGTATCATGGTCATGATATTTATTTTAAAATTCTTGTGAAAAAAAAATGAAAAGAAAATGCGTTTGCAAAATATTTCATATCATTAAAATAATAATTAAGCTTCAACTAGTCCCAAGGTTTATAAAATATATCCTGAAAATATATCACACATCATTATAGTTTACGTATGAATAAAAAGACATTTTGGTGTATCGCCCACCCTTAATTGGATTTCATCCTATGATTCTTTAGTCGGGCTCTTGTTCTCTATCAGTAAATATCTATTTGGCTTCGAACCTGTATGTGAGAAATACTCACACGTTAAGCAACTCGTGCTTAGTATATATATATATGTCTCTTTTAATTTATTATCTTTTCCATATGCATAATTAAACATATAAAATCATGGTATACATTTCCACATAGATAATCATACTTCAATAAACATTTAAGACATACATGAACAACCATTAAATTACCACAACATATGCATGGATGATAAATTCATTAGTCATTAATATCTATGAATACACTCCATGTTCTGATTATCATGTTGTTACTTTGCCCAAAATACTTTAAACTGAATTATCCAGATATGAGTTATGAATCAAAAGTGCTTGAACCCGAGCTTAATTCATCTTGTCTACTATCTATATGTACTCAACTAAACTTTTCAAGTCAAAAGTGCTCACACCGAGCTTAAGCCACCTTATCCTTATAATATAATCAATATTTCATATGGCACTGGATCAAAGCTGCTCGACTGAGCTAAATCCATCTTAACCTGATTTTAATTTTTTCTTTCATTTGTCATCCTTCTCCTACATACCATATTACCCATCAATAATATGTCATCTATCACATCTCTTGTCCTACATTGGAGTAATGAACTTATATGTTTTCAATGTTCATATTGTCTACCATGTCATTCTTATTTTCTCTTTTTTATAGACATATAATTGGTTACACAAGTTGTATACTCATATCATGCTTCTGATCTGATAGGCAACAAAGCATAACTTGATTTACATCAACTTTGGAACATACAATTTACCATGCTTATGTCCTGTTTCACAACTGTGAAGATGTCTTTCACAGGTTGGTACCCATGAACCAAGTCTTGATTCTACTTGTAAAAACCCCTGGTCAACTATCATACATACTAATGCTCAATCACGATCATGACATTTTGTTTACTAGTGTGAAATGCTTCATGACTTGTGATTGTGAAACTAGTTATTACTCTAGGCATGAAAGGATCTTCTTTAAATCACAACTTCATGCCTCATGATTCAAAGTCATGACATAGAGCCCACGGGTATGAATCTGAAAATTTCAGTGCAGTGAAATCGTGTAAAAAATAGTGCATATTCGCATTCCATACAATTAACACTAAGTTGGCCAATGTCAACTGCTCTTATCAACACACAAGTGCATACATAACATTATCTTATGCCATTATACCATTTGCAACACATTTAGAGTCTCAAACATGCCATTTCACATATGAAACCATAAATCAACACAAGTGAGCATTCATTGCATAACATATTAAACTCATTCAACTACTCATAATTTAACACACCAATCATGCATAACATGACATAACACAAAATTAACATATTATGGGGTTTGAATGCACATATATACTAACTTGTCAAAATGAGTCCTTTTAAACCCTCAAAGTTTGCTCAAGCTTGATTCCCTCATTAAGGTGTTCACCTTTTTCCCTAGAGTCTCCTAACACAACAAATGACCTTGTTTTAATTTCTTTTACTCTTACATAACATAAAAAGATTTTTTAACCATAAACCCTATGTTCCATGTTTAAGGTTCATCGTTTATGTCATAACTCCATTAAGATTCTATTTTTCTAACCATTAAGCTCTCTCAACTATAAACCCTCTTTTAGCCATCAAAACCCTAACTTAAGCTTAAGCCATGACCCATTCAAAATGGGTCTTAACAAGAATGAAAATGACGTAGAGGAAGAGAAAAGATGGAGAAGATGAAAAAATCACTTCTCTTACCAAAAATACCCAAGATTAAGGTGTGGGTTTCTTCTATTCTTCTCCTAAAAACCGTTCTTCAAGCCAAAAACATTTATTTCCTCATTCTTCTTTAGATCTTGGTCATAAAACCCTTTTCCCTTTGATTTTTGACTAGTTTTGAGCTTAGTGAAAAGCAAAATGGAGAGGAAATAGGAGAATAGGGCTACTATGTGAATAAGGAAAAATAAGTTTATATGGATTACTGAAAAATGAGAGAAAAAAAGAAAGAAAAGAGGGCTTTTTATATTTACATGGAAAAAATTACATTTTGGTCCTTCTCAAATACCAGCAAATACATTCCTATTGCTACAACAAACACAGAACAACAAACTATTGCACAAACCAATCCTATTTGGTTTTCTGCTAGAGACCTTGAGATCCATCATCTTTGTTGCCCAAAATAATAACCAAGAAGGGTGGGGTTGAATTGGTTAGTAAATAAAATTTTGGTTAAAGCAAACAACTAAAAGTAAGCAAAGGAAAAGTAGAGAGATAAAGACACAAGATTTATAAAGATTCGGGTATTAATAAACCCTACTCCTCTCTCCAATCTCAATTGGGTATTTCACTAACAGTCAAAATATTACAATGGAGTTTTCCTAGCTCACTCCCAACTATGGTATTTTACTCTATTAGTTAGCTCCTAACCCAATAATAATCCTTGATTTTAATGGCTAACACAACAACCAAATTCTTATATTTTGATGGCTCGTATAAAAACCCTTACAAGTATTTCACTCACTACCCAAATCACTCAAACTCACGAATGAGTATTGGATTACAGGAATGAAAGAACTCAATAACCAAAAGAGTTCAACAAATTGAGCAATAATGTTTTTCACCGCAGAGATTATAAAAATGAAGTTTTAATAAATGCACAAATGTTTTTACAAAGATTAGATGTTTGATAACTTATTGTCTAACCCTTGGAAGTTCATAAATGAATCATATTTATACTTTTTCTTAGAAATAAAACCACTTGGGGTGCATTCCATGCAAAACTAGTCGTTCAACCACTTTTCTATTCACACCTATCAATATTAAATACACAAGTTCACAGGCGTGACTGTTTTTAGTGAAACCGTAATTGAAGCGGTGAGGTTGGTCGTGAACACTTATATCTAGAAATTGCATAATTCTTGATGGGTGTGACATTTCTTCACGGGTGTGATTGTTTGTGTTTCACCGGTAGGCCAAAAAGCTTCACAACCATGAATTATTGAATTCCAAGGTTTGGCGCACATAGGCATTCACATGCATTACCTTGTCTTTCACAGACATGAAAATACAGTTTCACGAGGGTAGTTATTTGCATTAATGAGCATTATTTGTATTCACAGGCATGACATTCTTTTTCACAGGCATGAATGATTTCTCAAATTTATTCTTTGAACTTCAATTCACTAGAATCATCTTCCTTTTGTGGTTAAGGAACATTTAACCTGTCTAAACACCTAAAACTCAAAATATGGTTAAATTTTATATTGCCTAATTATTTATTATCATCAAAATTATAGGAATACCTCTCATGGTTCAACAATCTCCCCATTTTTTTTATGGTGACAAACAATTGTGCAATATGTGACTTAAGGAGAAATTATTTTATCCCCCTTAAATTATGTTTGTAAAGAATTTAATACATATAATCACAAGCATGCCACAAACTTAAACCCAAAAAAATAAATATAAATAAGTTCAAAGAGTTCACTTAACCCATCAATATACTATGTAAGTTTTAATTAAAAAAAGAAGAAGTAAAACTCATGCATAAAAGGCATATATAATGCATGCATAATATACATATTGCATATTATTCTCCTCCTTTTGACATAATCAAAACGAAAAAGCTAAAAGGAGAGGAAAATCAAGCAACAAACAAGATGAAAGCAAAAACATATGCATTACTAAGTTTTAAAAGATACAATATTTGATAATAAACTCAAAGAGATTGATTACATAACAAAAGATGTAATGCTATCGTAATGATCCTAAGATAAAAACTAAAAGACTAGAATTGATTATGGCTTGGCGTCAGACAACTAACATATAGACGAGCCACTTAATCCTCAAAGCTCTCTACTTGAGACTCATCAAAGTCATTGAGATCCTTCAACTTCTGATCCATTGACTTCTTAAAAGCATTCATGCTTTCCTAAAGCATGTTAAAGCAAAGAGTGATTAGGGCTATCAACTGCTACGCCAAGTCTTGTGTCGAAGAAGAGGTTGCCTTACCAACTATAGAGACTTTAGTACCACCTACTAGGACTTTAAAAAGCTCTATTCAAGCTCTGTTACGGTGAAAATCTTGTAAACCCGCTTTGAACTCATTAGAGTTATTGGTCTCCCATGCAATTTGTTTTATAAGTGTAGTAAACCTGTAGAAGATTTCATCCTTGTAGAGGATGCGAACAACAACTCCCATCTTGACAAACAAATCAACATCAAGACAATCATGAAAAGAAGTCAAAATGACGGTGTAGGAATGATCTTAAAGACCTAGATAACTAAACATCATCACCACATGAGTAACATAGCTTATAATAAGAATGTCACTAATAGGCTTCATGGTAATGGAAAAAAGATGTGAGGCAAACCATCTCGATAAGGCTATTAGCTCATTCTTCCAAGCACATTCCAATAAAAGCAATTCAGACTTCCATATCAAGCCATTGTTGTCACCTCGAGCAAAGATGGAGTATTTGAAAAAATGATGAATGTAAAATGAACCGAATTGGTCAAATATGTGCTCTTGGTCTTTTTCATGTCTCAGCTACATTCACTAACAAAGGTGCCTTAAACAGAGGTGGGATAGAAGTTTTTTGCCTCACTCTCATGAATCAAGCCCTCATGTGGTAGCTTGAAAATGTCGGCAAATTCTATGGCAAAGAGAGATGTCTCGTGCCTACACAACTGAAATGAAAGCTTACCGATCGGAGAGACTTCTAGGGTACTCAAAAATTCTAGAGCTGGCTCCTTGAATGTAGGTTGGTAAATGTTGATGAATTCCAGCAAACCACACTTCTTTGGCCATACTTGCATATCTAATTCCAAGCCTAGAGTTCTGATGCAATCCCAATCAAATGTTCTGGTAGAGAGAATGGGACGTTTGTTGAGAATGTTGTATTTGAAATGGTAATGGTCGCTCAAAATTGTGTACATTGAGTCTATTGAATATCAAGGTGAGGTACTCCTCCTTTTGCCTTTAGAATAACTAACTTCTGGAGCCATGGTTGATGTCACAAAGATCAATTAAAATGGAAGAAAATGTCAAAACACTGTGATTGGTGAGACCTAAGGCTCTAGGAAATCTTTCAAGAACTTGGGAAAACTTGAGAAATCTTGACAAAATACAAGGGTAAAACAAGTATAACATGTTTAGATTATGAAAATCAATTGAAATATGGCAAAAAGGGTGAAGAAACGGACAGAAATGGCCGAAAAAGCTAAAGGATCATGATTCCTAGCATGAGAGAAGACAGAAAATCGAGTGGAAAAAAAAGAAAGAAGGTTTTTAAATCGCTACATTCACGACCTTGAATACATGCTCACGGGCATGAACATTGAATGTTCGTGGGCATGAAAAAGAGTGACACTAACCATCAATAAAAGTGTGAATGAAACTGGATTCAAAGGCTTATATGTGTCATAACTGTGACTAACTAGTCATAGGCGTGAACATGGAACTTCACGGTTTTAAAGTCGTGACTCTAAGCATGAATTAAAATGTGAACTATTTTGGAATTTTTAGTTCAAAAACATTCACAGCCATGACTAACTAGTCACAGACGTGAATCCTTAAAAACAGAAAATAAAAAAACAAGTTCCAAAAAGAATTTTTGTTCAACTATACTTCTTCCTATGCAAATAAAACATACTTTTTCATAGTATACATACATATATCACATAAGTTTCATAAGAACATCATCAAAACAAGGCATAACACTCAAGGTACACATATAAGCATAAAAAAATGCATGATTAAGTGCAATGTATACCTTTAAAAGCAATTTTCAAGATAAGGTGCTCCCATCAAGCATACCAAGCTCCCATTTTTATAAAATAAAACCTTTCATCATTTAGAGGCTTGGTGAAGATGTCAGCTAAATGATTGATTGCGTCAATAAATTCTAACACAGCATCACCATTTTAGACATGATCTCTTATAAAATGATGCCTAATGTCTATATGTTTGCTCTTAGAATGTTGAATTATATTTTTTACAAAGATTTATAGCACTTGTATTGTCACATTTGATGCGAATCTGATCAATCTGTTGACCATATTCTTTGAGTTGTTGTCTCATCAAAAGAACTTGAGTGCAGCAATAACCCACTGACACATATTCTGCTTCAACAATGGACAAGGCAACCGAAACTTGTTTCTTTCTAAACTAAGAAACTAAATATTCACCAACGAAGTGAGAAGTTTTGGATGTGATTTTTCTATCTAGAAGACTATTGGCATAATCGGCATCTAAAAAACAAATGAAGTGAAATGAAGTGTTCCTAGGATACCATAAGCCTAAATGCATTGTGCCATGAATGTAGTTTCAAATCCTTTCCAGAGCATTCAAATGAGATTTCTTAGGACATGATTGAAATCTAGCACACAAGCATACACAAAACATTATATCGGGTTTAGAAAAGGTAAGGTATAAGAGGGATCCAATCATACCTCTTTAAAGCTTTTCATCTATAGTCTTACCCATCTCATCTTTGTCCAACTTTGTTGATGTCCTCATCGAAGTCCTAGCACTATTGCATCCTTCCATTCCGAATTTTTTTAATAACTCCTTGGTGTACGTAGATTAGTTGATGAAGATATCCTACTTGCTTTGCTTGATTTGAAGACCAAGGAAGAATTTGAGCTCTTCCATCATGCTCATTTCAAACTCCCTAATCATACACTTAGCAAATTCTTGACAAAACAATTCATAAGTAGACCCAAAGATAACATCATGAACATAAATTTGAACGAGTAGATTGTCATGTTTATGATTTTTGATAATAAAAAAAAACAAGAGTAGTATCTACATGTCCCTTTAAGAAAACATTTTCTAAGAGAAACGCACTAAGTCTTTCGTACCAAGCTCTTAGAGTTTGTTTTAAACCATATAAGGCCCTTAGTGAGCTTAAATACATGATTTGGAAATGCATGACTTTCAAAACCAGGAGGTTGTTCTATGTAAACTTTCTCCTCTATAAAACCATTTAGAAATGCACTTTTAACATCCATCTGAAAAAGCTTAAAATTCATATGACATGTTAATGCTAAAAAAATCCTTATGGTTTCTATTCTCACAATGAAGCATAGGTCACATCATAACCTAGGCCTTCCTCTTAGTTGTACCCTTTAGCAACCAATTTAGCTTTGTTCCTAATGATTTGACCTTGCTCATCCAATTTATTCCTAAAGATCCATTTACTAATAATAATTGGGTAATCCTTAGGTCTTGGAACCAAGGTCCAAACTTTACTTCTCTCAAATTGGTTGAGTTCTTCTTATATGAAAATTATCCAACTCTCATCACTAAGAGCCTCCTTAATAGTCATTGGCTCAATTTGAAGGACAATAGCAAGATTCGAATCTAAAAACTTAAGATGAGAATGAATACTTACACCTTTGGTGGGATCACCAATGATTTGCTCCATGGGGTAGTTTCTTATGAACTTCCATTCATGTGGTAGCTCTTGGGCGTCTTGTTCCTGAGTTATGGAAATTATTCCTCTTGTTGTTGCTCCTCTTGATCATTATTGTTATCTTTCTTTGAGGTCTCACCATCCTCTTCATGATCAAGATCAACCTTTTCTATTGATCCTATAACATCATAAAAAACAATACTTTTCCCAAGATCAAGTTTATTAGATTCATTAAAAAAAACATGCATGTACTCTTTTACAATAAATGATTTTTATTAAAGACTCTATAAGTTTTGCTAGTTATGGAGTATCCTAAAAAGATATTGTCATTGGATTTAGAAGCAAATTTTCCAAGATTGTCTTTGGTATTCAATATAAAACACTTATATCCAAATATTCTAAGATATGAGATCTTGGATTTTCTTCTATTACATAGCTCAAAAGAGGTTTTATTTAAAATAGGCCTTTTAAAAACATGATTAGAAATATAGCATGCAGTGTTGGTAGCTTTAGCCCAAAAGTAGGTTGGCAAATCATACTCATTGAGCATTATTCTAGTCATCTCTACCAATATTCTATTTTTTTTCAACAGTCCCATTTTGTTGAGGGGTCTTAGGAGTTGAAAAATTGTGAGAAATACCATATTATAAACACAAGTTGTCAAAATACTTTTTTTCAAATTCTTTTCCATGATCACTTTTTATTTTAGAAATAAAATAAGCTTTTCCATTTTAAATTCTTTTGGCAAAATTTTTAAAGGATTCAAAAGTATCATTTTTATGAGCTAAGAAAATTACCCAATTAAACTTAGAGTAATCATCTACAATGACAAAAACATAGTGTTTACCTCCTAAACTAGTAACTTTAGTAGGTATAAAAAGATATAAATGCAAAAGTTGTAGAGGTCTTGTAGTATTTAAAACATTCTTAAGCTTGAAAGATGATTTATATTGTTTTCCTTTTTGATAAGGCTCATATGACTTATCTTAGATGAATTTGACTTTGGATAATCCATCCACTAGCTTTTTTCTTTTTTTCTAAGGCTTTAAATTAAGTCCACACTTGCATGCCCTAGCCTTCTATGCCATAGCCAAGACTCATCACTAATAGACATAAGATACTTAGAGGAAATGATAATCAACTTATGTAAGTCAATTATGTAAGTGTTGTCATCTTTATCTCCTTTGAATATCTCTTGGTCACTTAGAGTGGTCGTAAGACATCCATTAGAGCTAAATGTAACTTGGTTTCACTTATCAAATAATTGACTCACACTAAGAAGATTTTGTTTTAAACCATTAATAAGTATAACATCTTCAATCAAAGAAATATTATTCAAATCATATGAACCAATGCCAATTACCTCACATTTGGCATTATTTCAAAAGGTTACCTTACTACAATCAATTATTTTAATTTGGGTGAAAAGGTTCTTATTTCTAGTCATGTGCTTGAACATCCACTATCCACTAGCCAAACATTTTCCTTTGATATGGACATGAGGCATACCTACAAAACAATAATTTAGGTTTGGTACCTAGGTACCCAAAACTTAGGTCCTTGGGGGTTAGCTTTCAAAGGTTTCCAATGAGCCTCCTTCATAAAATAATGAATGTTTATATGCCCAAGCTTCATACAATAGTCGCATTTTTTAGATTTAAATTGATTTTTCCACTTTGCATGAGGTTTAGGCCTCACAACCTTTATAGAGGTAACAAGTGCACAAAAACAAGAACAAGCATGTGTGGTGGTTGTTTTTGTAGGTGAATGCCTCTCATATAAAAAAGGCATGATTGGCCTTTTGAGGTTTTTCTCTTGAGCCATATGACCCTTCACTACTTTTCTATTGAGTATGGGGTTTTATGTGTGCTTTACTCTTAGCCTTTGACATTATTACCTCAATAGAAGAGGTTTATGGAGTGTTAGACTTAACAATTATTATTCTAGGTGGGGTGGATAATGATGCTCTATTAAAGCCTAGGCTACGTATCACCAAAGGAGGTTTTTAAAATATAATTAAAGTATCCAATCTCTCTTTCCCTTTGTGAAATTTAGAGATAGAATTTCTAAGCTCTTTAACCTCATTTTTTAAAGCATTATTTTCTTTAATAAATAATTGGTTGAGAGTTTTGAGGAAATCTCATCCAATGACTTATTTAAGGAGTCATTTGAGCTTTTTAGCTCTTCAACTATCTTTTGAAGGTCATTAAAATCATTTATAAGTTTAGAGCTATAACTCTATGGAGTTCAACTTTCTTTTTTTACCTTTATATCTCTAGGTTCAAGACTTCAACTATATCATCGTCATCAATTAAATCATATAATTCATCATAAGGTTGGAAAGTAGAGCATACCTCATTAATAGAGTTATCCTCAATAGCCATGAAGCACATGTTAACCACCTCTTCTTTTTCTTCTTCTTCTTCTTATTTTTCTTCTTCTTCCTCTCCTTGTTTAATGAATATTGAGGAGTCATCATCCCAAGTGGCTTTGTGACCTTTTTCTTCATCTTCTTTATTGGGTCTTCTTTTGTACTTCTAAAGTTTGGGGCACTTCGACTTGATGTGTCCCTTCTTCACACATTCATAACATTTGACTTCCTCCTTGTCTTTGTTGGATGATGAGTTTATAGGTGTGAATCTTAAGACTTTTTACCTATAGTTCTTGATTGAGCCATACTTGGTGAACAATCTCTTGATCCTCCTTGAAAGTAGGGCTATTTGTTCATCTCTTTCATTAACTAATTCTTCATCACTAAGAAGATCTTCATCTATAGGCATAGCAGTTGAAGCTTTGACTGTTAGGGGCCTTATCTTCTCCTTTTTCTCACTCATTTCATGAGTGAGGAGTTTTCCAATAAGTACATCGATAGGAATTGCACTCAAATCTTCATTGGCTTCTTCAATACCCACAACCCTTAAGCCATAATCTTTCATTGAAAGACTCTTTAAAATCTTATTGTTTACATCTTCCAAACTATAATGCTTTCCAAGCTTTCTCATACCATTGACAATAACAAGAAGTCGATTGGTCATTTCGGTTATAGTCTCATTGGGCTTCATCTTGAAGATTTCATATTCGGTGACAAAAAGTTGAAGTTTTTTACTTCACTTGTTTTGTGCCTTCATGGAAGTTTTCCAATGTTTTCCAAATAGAGTAAGCAGTTGGACAATGTTGGATTTTACCACATTCTTCAAGTGATATAGAGCTCATTAGAATAATCATGGCTTTCTTCTTTTTTCCATTTGCTCTCTTTTGAGACTCTGTCCAATCATCTATTGGAATGATTTCATCTTCTCCTTCGGCTTTCTTTCTTATTAGAGGTGTTCATTCCTTCTATTCAGTGTCCCAAACATCTACTCCTTCACTATCAAGATATGTTTCCATTTTCAATTTCCAATTTGAGTAGTTTGCTCCATCAAAGAAAGGTTTGAGATTATAAAACCTTCATTAGCCATAGTTCAACCTTTACTAACGCTTATTATCCTTGAATGCTAGATTTAGCTCTAATACTAATTTTTCCCAAAATAATAACTAAGAAAGAGGGTTGAATTGCTTAGCAAATAAAATTTCACTTAAAGCAAACAATTACGAGTAAGTAGAGAGATAGAGACAAAAGATTTATTGAGTTTTGGGTGTTAACATACCCTACTCCTCTCCCCAATTTCAATTGGGTATTTCACTAACACTCAGAGTGTTATAATGGAACTCGTAGAATGGTAACTCTATCAAGTCTACTAGGAATTACCTAGTTTGAATTTCAACTGGGCAACCCCTAAACACTTTGCTAACCCTCACACTGTGCCCTAATGGGTTAGTCACGAAAATCTTAAACTCTAGAGCTTGTGGTTTTAAACCCTCTCGTCTCAGTGGTGGTGTGCATTTGTATGAATGCGTCGACCCCAAATCTATCTGCGCATATAAATCAAAGCCAAAGCGAAGAAGTTTACCAATTATGACATCAGGTGCATCCTACTCCTTTCGGCCATACATGGCATATGCCTTAGCTGGGGCAGCTCTACTACCTTTCGGCCTCTCAACTGTCTTTGATCTAAACTGGCTGACCCCTGATCGTCCTCCTCTACCTTGCCCTCATCCTTGGCCTTTGCCTTTCCTAAAAGCCTGTATCTATATCAGCTCAGTGCTTCTCGAACCTCTGTCGTACTGTAATATAGGACAATTTCTTTTCATATGATCTTTGGAACCACACCTCAAGCATGCTCTTGTCATCCACTAATGCTCTCCTAGATGAGGACGACCACAATACTGACATTTTGGTAGAGGTAGAGATCTACGTGGTGCCTGTGTTGGTGCACTAGCTATCAAAAAAATAGATCTCATGGGCTATCTCCACCTGAAAGAAGAAGGCCTGCTGTAACCCCTAACTTGAAATTAGCCACTATAAGATCTGGCTCTTTTTCCACTCGATGGTCCCCCACTCGGTTGTGACATTGGCCTCCTAAACCCTCTATCCTGTGCTAGTAGTTGTGCTGCTAGAACTCTCTCAATTGTTCTGGAAGATGCTAGCAAACTAGGAATACTCATCAGGCGTAGGGCTGAAACCTATAGCTTGATTGGGTCTCTCAATTCATCTTCAAATCGTAGGCATTTATCAGCTTCCATAGATACAATGCCACCAGCGTATTTGCAAAGATGTGTGAATTCTCTTTCATATTCTGACACCAGCATATCCCCCTATTTTCAAGTAAAAAATTCTCTTATCTTGTCATCTGTATAGATAAGGGGGAATGTATTGCTCTTTGAACTTCTTTCGAAAAAACTCCCAAGTCATGGGATCAGGTGCCTCTGAACTCTGTGACTCAGACCGCCACTAATCATATGCATGATCTTGCAATAAAGATAATGCATATTCATATCTCTACTGATCTGTGCAATGCAGCTAACCAAAACTTTGCCACGGAGGGGTCATCTTCCTATTTACCATAAAAATCGGGTGCCTCTAACTTCCTCAGGCTCTCAAATTGTAACACGGACGAGGCTAGTTGTGATGCTATTTTTAGTAAATCTATCATATTCCTCATAAGCTCTGTTTTTCTTGTGCCAGCAACAGACTACCCCCGTGATGAGCTAACACCAGATCTAGATGCAGTAGCTTGGCGAGGACTAGATTGTGATGAAGCCTCTATTTCAGTAGGCTTATTACTTTTTCCTCCTTTGGCCATAACCTATCATGACCCAGAAGCTATACTCTACCTATATCATAAAAGTAACGACCCCAATTAGTAAGCAACAACTCTTATACTCAATTGTGGGTACACACATGTCATAATTATTTTGAAAGCTATTTTTTAAATCCCAAAACTACCTAAATCGGGCTCTAATACCAAAAAATGTAATACCCTTTCACTCCAGCAACATGTGCCCAGATAAGGAAGCATTACACTGACTTCTTTCATCTTTAACTTATTTATTGAAAACAATCCTTATTCATTTTTTCCTCAAGTAATATATAGAAAAAATAACGTATATTTTATTTACATAGGATAATATTTATACAACATCAAGTTAATTTTACAAAACCATAAAATATATTATATAAATCCAAATACAAAATATAAAACATAAAATATAAGGTACAAAAATTTATGACCCACAGTTTCTAGAAATCAGCTGTTTTACTGAACTAGGATCACCGTTGTCTTTATCTACAACTTCAGCTACCTCTTTAAATATGCGCAGAAGGAAACTCCATGCTAAGCTCTAGGCTTAGTGGTGCATATAAATAAGGCAATAAACTATTTCATGCAACATGCATTGTCATGTATATTACATACCATTTTTTTAATACAATTCTTATCTCATTACATTCTAGCATGCACAAACATTAAATTATATTATTATATCTCATATTTGTTTTACTTTATCAAATCATCATTTTATAATCCATCATAATTAACCATATCAAAAATCATGATTCCTTCTACTTTCGATAATTTCTTTATGCCTACAACACCTATGAACCACTGACTAGGATAACGGAGTTGCCATCCAGGTACTTAGGAGTGCCACCCGAGTATTATGATTTGCGCATACAATTTCCATTACCGGAATTTATGTATATATATGTGTGTGTGTGTGTGTGTGTGTTATCACCGATTTTAATAATAATTTTATTACCATCTTTAATAATAATGTCATTATCAACTTCATTAATTGTGTCATTATTGGCATTAATCATACTCCCCCTACTTAGCATGCCAAACTATCCTAAGTCAAATTCTAAGTTAGGTGTTCTAGAGCTTACTTAATGTCATTAAAATTCATAATTACTAACTTCACACTTTTCATGCATTTAATGGCTCAGTTAATTAGATAATTACTCAATAAAAATATCATTTGCATAATATAACAAGATCCACATTATTTTTCACATCAAATTCTTCAATTCATATTTTGCCCTATTACTGGCAAATTCAATGCTCTGTTTTGGACTTTAATTTTAAACCTATTAGAAGCATAATTAAATTACAAGGTCTTCTTAATAATTTTATCTCTAAATCTTAGCTTTACTATGAAACTTAAATCACTAAATTTTGAATTTTGTAGAAAAATATATGATCAAATGAACACTAACTGGTCACTAACAATTTTGTCCAGAATTTTCTAGATAAAGTTTAAGTCCGAATTTTATACATTTTTCTAGAAAAATTCAGAAATTTATATTTAATGACCTAAATAAAATTTAAAGCTCTATGTCTTAGCTTTCAAACCCAATAAAGAACACACAAATATGAATTCCACAACTTAAGTTATAATAGTTTATGTACTCACTGCTCCACAAGTTCCAGCAAAGAACATACACATTAACCACATTCAATTTTTTCCAAAATTAATCATAAGTCTAGAAAATAATGATTCCCAAGATTATATCACAAAATACTTCTAATTAATAATCATTTACATGAAAAATACTCAAATCATGCAATTTTATAATAAATTATAGGTTATTTCCTTAAATTATGCACTTACCTCAAACTTTACTTTGCTTTCTCTCTCTTCACTTCTTTTCTCTTTTCCTTTGCTACTTTGAGCTTGTTCTTTGTCAATTTGAGCTCCTAAACATATAAGAAACATCATCAACAACCTTTCTTTATCAACCCTCTCTAACCCCTAAACTCTCTCTCTCTTTTTTTCCACTTTTAAGCCTTCTACTAACCTACTCTCACTTCCTTGAGCATGAAAATAGAATTTTCCATGTCTTTATCTTTTTCCCACTTTCTTTCTCACTTTCTCTTTCTAGAACTAAACTTGGCTATGGAGGATTAGGGGAAAGCATGGGCTGAATTAGGGGAATAGAAAGTTCTAGATAGAAAGAGATTAAGAAGGAAGAAGAAGTAATTAAAGAGAAAATGACAAAACTCATTAAGGATGGGGACACCTAAGCTTAAATATCTAGATATTTAGATGTTAATGAGCTCTTAATGTTAGACATTTGTATGGCCAGCCATCACATGCTAATTATGTCCAATTCATGCATTTAATTGATAATTATTCCAATTAAATTACAAATTAACTCCAAAACTTTCTAAAATTTGCGTTTAGGTCTTTCATCGTAAATTAATATCTTTAAATACTTTAAACAATTTATTAAATATTTTTCATAATTAATTGCCATTATTTTAATTATTTTTTTTGTCAAAATACCAATTTAGACTTCGGTTGATCCGACAAGTCGATTTAACAACTCGCGCGACTTGGGACCTAAATTAGCAGATATGACAAATAGGGCCTATGAGTCTCTGCCTTCTCTATTCTTTCTATTATATTTCTCTTCTCATCTTACTCCTCTCAAATGAAACTTGAGGTTTTCTTATAAAGAATTTTTGTAATTAGATTACATAGGAAGCCAAGGAGATGGTGCCAAAATGTGAATAGGAAATTATTTTCTATTTTCGTGTTGTAATTTCATGCATCTACCTGGGTAGACCTAGTCAATCATTTTATGGCTCGAATGATCGATGTTTGATTATGTACATAATCATGACAATATAATTAGTGTAATTATCTTATATAATTATATGTGATGAATGGATATATTATGCATGCCAAATTGCCAAGATGAGACCTAAAATTAAAGAAATCCCTTATTAATAATATTAAGGCTAATGTCTTCCATTAATATGGCAAGAATCAGAGTTCTTTTAGAGTTTGGATTATTAGGCACATCCAAACCCACTCTACACAAATATGTTCAAACCATCGAAATATGATTTTATGATTAATGGGTTGGCTTTAACTAGTTACATTGGCTTGTTGGGCACACCCAATGTCAATGTGAATTAGAGGTAGTATTGGGAAAATGTACAAGAAATGTGCACATATCAAGAGTTGATAGCCCAATGATTCAGTAGTTACATGATATGATGCAATTTGTATGAGATACCTACTAATTGACCTAAGGTGACTTGTTGGGCACACCCAAGGTCATTTTTAGTAATATTGGATATTGACCTACTAGGAGAGCTTTCAACGGGTTCTCTCAGATTCATAGTGGGGGCTATGGATTCGCAATAAAATAGTGGGAGTTGTAATGTGCATTTATTAAAGACCTAATAATCATGCATTTAGTACATTATCTAACATGATCTTTTTTTACATTTGGGTTGCTAGAATCATGTCATCAAATGTGAACTTACGCTCAATTCTTAAATCTAACAAATTTCCTAGCCCAAACTTCCTAGATTGGCTAAGGAATTTGAGAATAATTCTCAAAGCTAAAAAGATAGCCTATGTCTTGGAAGAGCCGCTTCCCTCCCCTTCTACTGATGATGCATCTGTTGATGAACAATTGGTATACAAGAAGTATATGGATGATAGTGAGTTGGCTAGGTTGTATTATGCTTGCCTCTATGTCACCTAAGCTTCAAAAGCATCATAGGACTATGGATGCAAATACCATTGTGTATCATCTAAGGGAGCTTTTCGATGAGCAAGCTCGAACCGAGCGATATGATATATCTAAATTGCTCTTTAGCTCCAATATGGAAAAGGGGACATCTCCAATACAATGTACATTGAAGATTAGGAAGAAAGGCATAGATACTACATCAAAAGGGACTCACTTCCATTATGGCAAGAGTTGCCAAAGGAAGATGAACTATAAGGCATATCTAGAGTCTTTAAAGAAGAAGATGGATAAGACATTGGATGCACCTATACTTCAAGTAATTATGTTATTGAGGTTAATATTGTTTCTATCAATAATGCATGGGTATTGGATACCTGATGTGGGTCCCACATATAAACAAATATGAAAGGCCTAAGAAACAGTAAACAACTCAAGAAATGAGAGTCAAACCTATATGTTGGTAATAGAGTAAGAGTTGCTATATTAGATGTAGGAACTTATGTATTGACAATCCCTAGTGGACTTATTTCAGAATTAGACAATTGTTATTATGTTCCAGTTTTAACAAAAAATATTATTTCTATTTATTGTTTAAATAGAAAAGTTTTTCATTTGACTATTAATGACAATGGTTGCTCTATATGGTTGAATGATATTCTTTATGGAACTGACATATTATGTAATGGAATTTACATCTTGACATGTCTAATTCAGTCATCAATATCAATAATAAAAGACAAAAGTTAGATAACTTAAAACCAATATATACATGGTATTGTCGTCTTGGCCATATAAATGAGAGGCGCATGACTAAGTTACATAAGAATGATGACTTAGAGTCATTTGATTATGAATCATATGACAAATGTGAATATTGTTTATTAGGAAAGATGACAAAATCATCCTTTAGTGGAAAGGATAAATGTGCCAATAGGCTGTTGGACCTTGTACATACAGATGTATGTGGACCAATGTCAGTGCATACTAAATGTGGTTTTATCTACTTCATTACCTTTGATAAGGATTATTCATGATTTGGGTACTTATATCTAATGATATATAAATCTGAAGCTTTTGAAAAGTTCAAAGAATTTAGAAATGAAGTAGAAAAACAACTTGGCAAAAGTATTGAAACACTTAGATCGGATTGAAGTAGTGAATACTTAAGTCAAGAGATTCAAGGTTATCTGAGAGGTAATGAGATTTTATCTCAGTGGACTCCACCTTACATGCCACAACATAATGGTGTGGCTGAAAGGAGAAACTAAATCTTATTAGACATGGCGAGGTCAATGATGAACTTTGCAGAACAACCCAAATCTTTTTGGCATCATGCACTAGAGACTTCTGTTTATATATTAAATAGAGTCACTTCTAATTGAATTGATGTTACTCCATATGAGATATGGACTAACAAGTGACATATTCTTTCTTATATGAAAGTATGGGATTGTCCTGCTTATGTGAAGCAGACAATGTCAGACAAGCTAGAAGCTAAGTTTGATAAATGTCTATTTATGTGATATTCAAAAAAGTCATTTGGATATCAATTCCACTATCCTTTTGAACAAAAGGTGTTTGTTTCAAAACATGTTGCCTTCTTAGAGAAAGAGTTTCTTCTAAAAGAAGATAGTGGGAGAAAAATTGAACTTGATGAAGTTCAAGATGCTCAAACAGATGCAAATCAATTGACTGAACCTGAATATGTTACTCATATAGATGAAGTAACAACTATACCTTCTGAAACATAAGAACTTCATAGATCAAGTGGAATACACATTGTTCCTGAGAGATATAGATTTATCATAAGTGAACATAATGATGTATTGCTCATAACGAATGATGAGCCTACTTCCTATGAAGAAGTTTAAAATCTAACAGATGGTTAAAAGTCATGCAGTCAGAGATGGATTCCATATATGAAAACCAAGTGTGGACTTTGTTTGACCCACTTGAAGGGAATAAACCCATTGGGTGTAAATGGGTCTTTAAGAAGAAGATCGACATGAAAGTAATATAGTTACATATAGAGCTAGGTTGGTAGCTAAAGGATATCATCAAAGACAGATGTTGACTATAACGAAACTTTTTCTCTAGTTGTTATGCTTAAATACATCAAGATACTCCTAGACATTGCTACTCATTATGATTATAAGATTTGGCAAATGGATGTGAAAATAGTTTTCCATAATGGAAATCTGACTAAGGATGTATACATAACACAACCTAAGGGTTTCACATCAAATGATGGCAAATAGGTATGCAAATTGCAAAGATCCATTTATGAATTAAAGCAAGCATCCAGGAGTTGGAACATTTGATTTGAGGAGACAATCAAAGAGTTTAGTTTCTCACAAAATGTGGATGAAGTTTGTGTTTACAAGAAGGTTAGTGGGAGTACAGTCGTATCCTAGTATTGTATGTAGATGACATACTTCTTATAGGAAATGATGTCTCAGTTCTTCAATCAGTCAAAATTTGGCTTTCTAAGAATTCTCCATGAAAGACCTTAGAGAAATGACCTACATACTAGGGATAAAGATCTATAGAGATAGATCTAAATGGTTGTTTGGTTTTTCTCAGTCTGCATACATAGATAAGATGTTAAAGAGGTTTAGCATGGAATAGTCCAAGAGATGGTTAATTCCAATGACTCATAGGATTACCCTCTCTAAGTCCATGTGTTTATAGACATAGGATGAATGGACACACATGAGTAGGATTCTATATGCTTCGGTTGTTGGATCCATAATGTATGTTATGTTATCTACTAGACCTAATGTATCATATGCTCTGAGTGTCATGAGCAGATATCAGTCAGATCCCGGTAAGGGGCATTGGGTGGTTATCAAGAATTTTCTTAAGCACTTGAGAAGAACTAAGGACACATTCTTGGTTTATGGAGATGGTGAACTTAAGGTAAGTGGGTGTATGGATGCCAACTTCCAAACTGACAAGGATGACTCCAAATCCCGGTCAGGCTATATATTCATGTTAAATGATGAAGCAGTCAGTTAGAAGAGTTCCAACAGGAGATGACTGCAGATTCCACAATCAAAACATAGTACATTGTAGCTTCTAAGGTAGCTAAGGAAGCAGTTTGGATAAGAAAAATTCAACACAAAATTGGAAGTGGTTCCTTGCATTGTTGATCTAATACCCTTGTATTGAGATATCAATGGAGCCATTACACAAGCAAAGAAACCACAATCTCATCAAAAATCTAAACATGTACTAACATATTACCATTTGATTTTGGAAATCATAGGTAGACATGATGTAAAGATAGAGAGAGTTCCCACTGATCATAACATAGCTGATCCTTTCAATAAGCCACTTCCTAAAAAGAAACATGATAGTCATGTACTCGCCTATGATATAATGTAAAAAGGCTATTGGCTTTAGTGCAAGTGGGAGAATGTTAGAGATGTTCCCTAAAGGCAATCACTTTAGGCACTTGATGTACTCATTTATTATTTATAAAAGGTATTTTCATTATATGGTATTCATTTCATATGAATTGATATAGATCTTAAATCATTTAATGAAATTCTTGGTATGTAACACAACATGAAGGAATTCATGATGAGATCATGATGATGAGATTCCTATCATATGTAATTGTGTTTATACCTAAATAATCCCTAGTCATAGGATGAATAAGATAGGACATTGTTAATCCGAATAGACTAGCACATGTTATACTCATTGACTATGTCAAACAGCTGATCTCATTAGCTGAAGATATGAAATATTTAGAGTTAACATATGGATGCTTGCTAAAGTAGCCAAGTACATTAGATGGCCTACTATGAGGCAATCACGTGGGTATCTATCCAATGTCAGTGATAGTCTCATCATAGAAATAGTGCAAGTATCTTTAGACTTGAGATACTGAAGGTTTTCTTGGATGCAAAACTTATAGCTTTCACCTTGAGGAATAAAAGTTATTCACTATTTTCCTTCTCTTTCAAGTTGAAACACCATAACTAACACCTTGGTGCTTTGACACCCAATCACCTTTGTGGTTGTTTTTCTTATTCTTTCACATAGATTACTGTTAGAGACAATCCAACTTTGGATTGTTGTGGTTTGCAACAACCCAACTTGAAAGAAAGGCTCACAAACTTGGAAGATCAAAAGAAACAAACAAGGTAATCGACTTCTTCCATATGAATGGTTCAATCCGATTTTAATGTACATAGGGCATTCCATGGTTTTTTTGTTCAATTATTTTTTAAATTTCTATTGTGCCATGAATGAGATGAATATTAAGAATCCAACAATTATGATTGTAAGACGTAAAGTTAAAGATGGTATAAAGGCAAATTGTGTCATTAATGCATGTTATGAGAGTTAATGTGTCATATCCGCTAATTTAGACCTCAAGTCACGCGAGTTGTTAAATCGATTCGTTGGTTTGACCGAAGTATAAATTTGAATTTTTATCAAAAAATAATTAAAATAATAGAAACTAAGTATGGAAAATATCTAATAAAGTGTTCAAAATATTTTAAGATGTTAAATTTTGGTAAAAGACTAAATTGCAAATTTTGAAACGTTTAGGGGACAATTTACAATTTACCAAAAATTTGAGGATTTATTGGAATAACCATCAATTAAATGCATGATTGGGACATTAAAACACATGGGAAGGGGCTGGCCACACCAAGTGGCATACATTAAGTGGACAATTGACATGCATGAATTGGAAATTAATTAAAACATCTAGAATATGCTCAAGTGTCCCATAATTATGGAGTTGTCTTTATTCTCTTAATTATTCTTCTTCCTTATCTCTTCATATCCAGAATTTCCTATCAATTAAGTGTCTCCCATGTTTCTTGAAGCACCACACACGAAATGGCATACAACAATTAGCCAAGTGATGCGCATGAATGAGGCATTAATGAAGGTTTCTTGAATGTGGCTTAGGTGTCCCCCATCTTAATGACTTTTGTCATCTTCTTCTTAATTATTTCTTCTTCTTCCTTATCCATTTTCATTGAGGAAAAGTATGCTCTCTACACCAGCCCACGTTTTCCCTTTGATCAGCCATAACCAAAGCTTGATCTAGTGAAAGAAAGTGAGAAAATGGAGAAAAAGTAAGGGAAAATTCCATCTTCATGCTCAAGGAAGCTTAAGAGAGTAAGGAAAAAGAGAGAGATTAGGTTTATGAATTTTTAATGATCTGTTTATGAACTTTAGGAACTCAAAGTGACATGGAGCTAGATCAAATGAGCAAAGGAAAGGAAAAAGAGAAGTAAAGAGAAAGAAAAGAGAGGTTTATGCATAACCTAAGGCAATATCCTATTTTAATTTTTTTTATTTGCATGATTTAATTATTTGGCATATTGATGATTATGAATTAATAGTATTTTATTTTGAAAATATTAGGGATGCATGTTTGCTAGACTTATGATTTAATTTGGTAAAAATTGAATGTGATTAGCTTGTATAATCCTTGGTGGAAATTGATGAGCAGTGTTCACTTAAATTGGAACTCGATTTTGTATGTTGTTTGTTGGGTTTGAAAGATAAGACATAGAGCTATAACTTTCATTTAGACCATAAAACCTGAATATGTCTTTAATTATTCAGAAAAATTCATAAAGTTCGGACATAAAATTTATCCAGAAATTCTTGGCAGAATTGTTAGTAATGAGCAGTAAGTATTTAAACTGTTATAACTTGAGTTCTGAAGCTTGGGTTTGTGTGTTATTTATTCTGTTGGAAATATAAGATATAGGGCTAAAATTTTTATTTAGACCATAATATCTGAAAAAGTCTGTAATTTTCCAAAAAAATTCATAAAATTTAGACTTAGAATCTGTCCAGAAAATTCTGGGCAGAATTGCTAGTGACCAGTCAGTGTTCATTTTATCATATCTTTTGATATAGAACTCATAATTAAGTTATTCAAGTTTCATATTAAAATTAAGATCTAGACCTAAACTTATTAAGAAGATCATGTAACTAAATGCAGAAAGTAATGGGACCAAAATTAAGGTCCAAAACAGAGAACATAATCTGCAAGTGATAGGACAGCATATAAGTTGAGAAATGAAATGAGTAAAATGATGAAAACCTTGTTATATTATTTAATTGTTATTTTAATTAAGTGATTATGTGATTATTTTGAGACATTAAATGCATGAAAAGTGTGAAATTAATTGCTATGAATTTTAATAAGATTGTATAAGCCCTAGAACACCTAACTAAAACCAACTTAGGATTGTTTGGCATGCCAAATAGGAGGCGAGTATGATAAAAATGATTAAATTCATTAATGGTATGATTATCTACGTCGAGTATGACATTGTTATCTACGCCGAGTTTGGCATTGTTATCAAAGTCAAGATGGCATTATTATCTACGTCGGTATGACATTATTATCTATGCCAGGTATGACACGATTATCTATGCCGAGTTTGATATTGTTATCTACGTCGGATTTGGCACTTATATGCGTACATCATATTGCCCGGGTGGCACTCCTAAGTGCCTGGATGGCAACTCCATTATCCTAGTCAATGGTTTATAGGTGTCTTGGGCATAATTGAAAACATAAATAAAGAAGTTATTGAACATAAATGAATTATTGAAAATAAAAATGGAATTACGAATTTTGACATGGATAAAAAGAAGATTTAGTGTTATGGGCAATAACAAGCTATGGATAATAATGATTTGATAAAGTAAAATAAACAGAAGATATAAAAGAATAAAATTTATGAAATGTAAGTTGCATGGAAAAAAAATGATTGAGTATGATTTGTGACATGCATTAATAGATGATTGAGTGTTGGAACATAAACGAATTCTTGCAAATAAAAAAAAATCATGAAATGATGTTATGCATACTAGAATATTATGAAATGTATGTTTGCATGATTTGATCATAAATTGTTATATGACAATGCATGTAGCATTAAAAATAGTTTATTGCATTATTTATATGCACCACTAAGCCAAGGGCTTAGCGTTGGAGTTTCTCTTGCGTAGGTATAGCAAAGAATAAGTATACAGTAGTAGATAAAGCTAACGGTGACCTGATTCGTAGAGCAGCATATTTCAACCATCGTGGGTCACACAACGTTTGTATGTTATCTTTTAAAATTTATTTTGTAATATTTGTAAAATAAATAGTATGTTTTGTAAAGAACATATTATGATATAAACATATAATTTATCTTTTATGTTATGCTTTCTTTTTATACTACAAATAAATAAATAGTTTATAAAGAAAGAAAAAAATACGAGTGCTTTTCATTTATACAAAATTTTAAAATGATATTTTAACCGATGAAGTCAGTGTAGCACACCCTCATTCGGTACGAGCTGCTGGGTGAGGGGGTGTTACATAATGAACATAATATGAGTTCTTGAGATTCATAGGTTCAATTGTGATGTTTTGTGCTTGTATATTGATTTGATGATGTTATAGTATGATATATGTATGTTTGAGGAGTATGTTGAAGGAAAAGTTTGTTATGGAACAACCATTATAGATCTTGCATGTGGTTTTCCTTAATTGCCTTAAAACCTAGATTCACGCCTATGACATAGGGTTCACAATCATGAATCACCCATCCAAAACTACCCATTTCAGGCAGGGAGGTTCATGGTTTGAGTCACCTCTTGACTTACGCCAGTGAAGAAATGTGCAAGTTTTTAATAGAAACGTTCACAACTTGGTTCACAGTTTGGTTCACGGGTCAAGGTGTCCATGAATCTTGATTTAAAATGTAACTTGTTGTTTTATTCAATGTATCAATATGATATCTATGCAAAAATTTTAAAATGGCATGATACGATATCTAAAACATAATTGATATAACTTTTATATGATCAAAGTAAAGACATTAATGATAAATGTTTAAGTAATGAGATATAAGTCTTAATAAAGAGTATGAACAAGTTAAGCATATGCTTGATATTAGGACTATACGTCAGATAAGTGGCATGCCATTAAGGGAGTAAATGGTACTGTAGACATATGTTTCATAGTGATTCTTTAAAGGACAAGGTGGTTAAAGCTCATAGAGCACCCTTGATCCTATGTTGGAATGTAAAATATATGATATACTCATTCAATATGACTTAAGCTCGGAGAGCATTCTTAACTTAAGGAGCCTCGATGGACATACATGATATAGATAGTGGTAAGGTTGATAAGAATGTGGATTCCTAACTTCGCCCCAAAAACGCGTTCAAAAGAGAAGGTTTGAACCCAGCCTTATAAACCAGTCCAAGAGTTCCTCCGCAACCGATGTGGGACGCATCATCCCCACCCCCTTAAGACGCCGACTGCTTCAGTCGGCGATCTGTCATAACCTGAAGGGACACCAGTATACAGGGTTGGCTCTGATACCAAATGATAAGAATGTAGACTCCTAACTTCGCCCCAAAAACGCGCTAAAAGGGGAAGGTTTGAACCCAGCCTTATAAACCAATCTAGGAGTTCCTTCGCAACCGATGTGGGACGCATCAAAGGTGGCTTAAGCTTGCAAAGTGCTCATGTTCACAACCCTTATTTGAATAGTCCAGGTTGAGAGTTGGCTAAGATACAAAATTACTAAAATGCTAAATGGATTAAGTGTTAATATGTCAAAGTAATAAATGTATATATACTATAAAGCGGTAAAGTCTCAATATTATAATGGTTACAAGTGGTAAGTGTGATATATGATATGATGATTCTCTTTTCTATATTTTAATGTTGACATGATGCCATGTATATGAATAACATGATCTGAATTCTTGTTGCATATTAAATTTGTATGCCTATATGTACCACTAAGCTTTCAGTAGTTTAACATACAGGTATTTTCCCCACGCAAGTTGAAGCCTAGTAAATATAAATTGATCAAGAGAAGCAAGTTCAATGCAAAGACATCTAAACAGACCCAATAGAGGTCGATGGTATATTTATATCATATTTTGCATTTTGTACATGATATAGGGAATGGGTTCCGTTTCCTTTCATACATGTTTGTATTTTATAGAAATATGTATTTTGGTTTTAAAGGCATTTATTTTTATAAACATCGGGCCTATGGAGCCTAACATGATATTATATATATATATATATATATGATGATGATGATGATGATGATGTTTCCCTTTTAGATCAAAGATACTTCTTTATGGACATTTATGTAAATTATATGTTTAATATGTTTTATATGAAACAGAGTTCATATGGAAAAAAAGGTTTTTTAAAAAAGAAAAGTTTTAAATTTTCAAAGGTTTTTTCGTATTAGGCATGTGCCACTAACTCATTCAATTGATTTAATCTTAATTAGATAAGAGGGCACTACATCCATAACCTTTAAAATGTCTCCCATATAAGTTTGGCTTCTTCTATGATCTAAATAGGGAGGACAATACACATTTTCACTTCCCTATAGACGATTCCCTTCGAAATGAAGAACCAATTCCAAATTCATTTCACCTTGCAGATGCGGATGCTCTTTCCTTTCTCAGATTGAATCTAGGGTTTTTTCTCTCACAAACTTCACCTCTTTCAATTTTTAAGATTATATGAATTGGGAATTAGATTAAACAAAGATATTATGACATGTAGTAGTAACTATGCCATGTAGGAGAGAGATAATCGCCACGTTTAACTCTTTTAATTTCATAATGGGTAGATATTTTTACTAATGACTTCAACTATGAGATCCTATTTGGATTAAAAAAATCACATACTTAAAATTGTGAAATTGTGATACCACATGATTATTTTTTGCACTCTTCCCTATGACTTATTTGTAGGTTTATTGGCCCTTGGGCCATTAAGGCCTTGTGGTAGCTAGCTTTAATTTGGTTAACCTAAAGCTCCAAATGTTATCAAATGTCTTGATGCTCTCACTATGAGTCATCAATTGTATCATTTGATCCCACTTAGGGTCTGACAAGGAACAAATTACAACCAACATATGTTGTGGACCTCATATGCTTACCATTTCATATAAAACCAATTGGTGATAAGGAAGGCGTTATCATTAGCCTTATCATGTACATCCCAAGTGCCTAGGACATTCAACTGTGACTTAACCCTACACTGGGGTCTTCACCACGGGACAATTACTACCACACTTTGGCCAACAATGTCCTCCTTAACAATTGCTTCTGCTAGGAATCAAACCCGTGACCTCAGCTCTAATACTAGTTGTCGATCTTAGGTGCTTACAATTTCACATAAAACCAATTGGTGATAGGGAAGGTGATACTATTAGCCTTATCATGTACAATTCAAGTGTCTATAACATTCGATTGTGACTTAACCCCACATTGGACTTTCGCCATGGGACAATTATTGTCACACTTAGCTAATACATGTTGCTCATCATTAACCTCAACTCCATTAGTTTTCAAATTCCTAATCATGTTGCTCATCATACAAAAGTGTTTAGTCATAGTGTGATTAGGTAATTTAGTATACTCTTGAAATTTCAAATTTAAGGGACATAACCTTGTAGTGGAGGTCTGACCATACTTGATTTTGAATTATTCTCATATTGACTTAGTAATGGAGAAATTCTCTAATTCTCTAATTAAGTCATTTTTCTTGCTACTCAACATACTGAAGCATGCACAACAGTCTTTTTAAACCCTTTTGTCATAATCTTCCCTATCACAATGGTGTTGGGTTATGTTGCTCGCTACAAGGGGAACCATGGATGTTTCCAAATATACCCCTTAGAAGGCTTTCTTAAACAAATAAATCATAAATTAAAAATTTACATCCCATTAAAAAATCTACTTTGTAAAAATAATTATTTGAGAGTGCCTTTTTACCATAATTTTAAAATTTTTATTAATTAATGAAAATCAGTATAAACACAAATTACATCATCCATTGTAAAATAATTCAACCAAAATGAATTAACATTTAATATGTATGGTAGATCATATATAATAATATACACTAATCATATTAGTCCAAAATTAAATTGTGAACATAGGAATATAAATTGTAAAACATATTATGTTAACAAATAAAAAAAATACTTTAGACCATATTATAAATAAAATATACAAAATCTAATTATTCATAATAAGCAATAATTTAATTTTCGCAATTATTACCAATTTTACATAAATATGGTAATATTAGGCAAAAATCATTAAAAATTACCATGGTATTTTAACAATATTATAAAAAGCACCAAACAAATAATAAATATTTTATTTTAATATTAATGTCTCTGATTACACACAAAAAGTACAAAATAATTTTGAAAATTAAAATTTTCTTATATTTAATTTTGAAATAATTAAAAAATAAAAATATAACTATAAAAATTCATGTTACAGTCATTATTCTTTTGGAGGTGTCATTTTGATCTATTTGTTAGTCAACTTTATTTTCTCTAACAATAAAGAGATAAAATACACTCTCTGCTATAAAAAGTGAGAAAAATATTTTTTTTTATTTTTAATATTTAAAATTTTATGGATTTTGGTTTTGTAAAAATTTTAAATACCAACTTTTTGAGACCATATTTTACTCATTTTATATTCGTTTTGAGAGATCTTTATGTCAATTTAAAATTGACATGTAGTACAAATTCATGTAATATAAAAATGGAGAAAAAATAAAATTTTTGAACCATAAAATCACTCAAAATTTCATTTCATTGTCGTTAAAAATTATATCCATGAATCTTAGCTTTAATATAAAATTTGGATTACTTAATTTTGAATTCTTTAACAAAAGGTGTGATCAATTAAACACTGACTGGTCATTAAAATCATTGCCTAGAATTTCATGGATAGTTTTCTAATCTAATTTTTGTACCAAAATAAGCATAGTTATGTTAAAAATCACGTTTTCTATTTTTCATAAAAGTTTTAACTTTATATCTTAACTTTTAAACCCAATAAAGAAAATATCAATCAGAATTTCATAACTCAAGTTATATCAATTTATATTTTGGTTGCTTTATAGAATCCAATAAAGAATACACACAATCACCTAATTCAATTTTTACCAAAATTAATTTTAAGTCGATCAAACATGCATTCCCAAAATTATATCGCAAAATACTACTAATTTATAATCATTTACATATCAAATGATCAAATCATGTAACTTGATGATATAATATAGGCTATTGCCTTAAGTTATGCACTTACCTAAAATTTTACTTTGCTTTCTTTCTCTTTACTTCTCTTTCTCTTTTCCTTTGCTATTTTGAGCTTGTTATTTGTCAATTTAACCTCCTAAATATACAAGAAACATCATCAATAACTTTTCTTTATCAATTCTCTTTAAACCCTACACTCTCTCTCTTTTTTATCCATAACATGCTCGAACACTCTCTTTCTTTATAGAAAACGTAGAAGAGAAGAAAATTGCATTATCTTCATTTCTTTGCTTCCATGGGTGAACCTTAAGATTTTTTCTTTTTTTTTTTTTTGCTTGTTTATCTCTCTCTCTTTTTGCTCTTCCAAGCTTCCTTAAACTTTGTAATGCAAGAAAATGACCTTTTTTCACTTTATCTCTTTACTTTCTCTCTTTCTCATACTAAAAAGAAGCTTTAGTTATGAAGGAACGTGAGGCTGGTTTAGGAGTATAGAAAATTCTAGATGGAAAGAGATAAAGAAGGAAGAAGAAGAAATTAGGAAGAACATGCCAAAATTAATTAATGATAGTTCACTAAAGCTTAAATATATAGATATTTATGTTTAATTAGCTTCTTAATGTGTGACACTTGGTTTGCCCAACCATCATATG
The DNA here is from genome assembly GCA_023653625.1 of Triadica sebifera. NCBI lineage: Eukaryota > Viridiplantae > Streptophyta > Magnoliopsida > Malpighiales > Euphorbiaceae > Triadica > Triadica sebifera. Next base: position 42,983,578 of record CM042893.1, on the reverse strand, counting down.
TATTTAATATCCATAATTATTCATTTAATTAATAATTAACTCACTTGATCCTCCAAATTTCGATATATTGCAAATTGATCCCAAAAATTTCTAAATTTTACGTTTAGGTCATTTATCGTAAACTATTATCTTTAAATACTTTAAACACTTTATTAAGTAAGTTTCATAATTATTTTTCATTATTTTAAATTTTCTCTGGTCAAAATCCGAATTTAGACTTTAGTCGGTCCAACATGTCAATTTAACAACACATGCGACTCAAGACATAAATTTACGGATATAACAATTTCCATCATGTTCTCATAGAAGAAAATAATTCCTTAACACATAATCTCTTTTTTACATAAATTAAAATATTAGTTCTAATTCATGTAATTTTTTTTCTTTACATATACAATTATAGGGTAGTAGAATAACCTCACGAAAAAATCAAACTTTGATCTACGATCTAAAATATGGTAGTTATTAAATCTTCATACTAAGCAATTAAAATACGTCAGGTGATGAAGAAGGCTATAAGAGTTTCTCCTAAAACTCACACTTACACTGTTTTTATCACACATATAGTTATTGGTGTTTAGAGAGTAGTGAACAAATCTCTAAGTCTATTCTCTGTGCATATAATTAAGTTGTATACATATATCTTTATTAGATAGAAGATTAGGATTAAAAAATTTATTCCGTATAGGATATATCAATAGCATTTAAACCTTTCAAAACCCTATATATCTTAACTAAATAAATCAAATAATTAATAAATAACTATTTATTTATTTATAATATGTGGATGTTTTCCACATTGGTAATTGATAGAATTTTGGACCAATTGACTCAATTAAAACGATGTTTATTATAAAATATTTTGAATTATGGGTCTAAATGAAAATTTTGTCAAAGGTATTTTTTTTTTTTTTGATAATTATCATTATTTTAAATGAATGAATACTAAAAAGTTGTAATAAAAATTATAAAAAAAATCATTCTCATATTTATTTAGTTCATTTTTCTATTTCTTTTAATGCTTTTATAGACGAGAGTCAAACGAAATAATAAGGATATATTTGAAATATATTTGAGAAAAATATTCTTTGAAAATAAATATTATTTTTAATTTTTTTTGTATTTTAAAATATATTTTTGAAAATAAACAGATAAATATATATTAAATATATATTTAAAAAAAATACAATTTATAATAAATTAAAAAATCAGTTAATTAAATAAAAAAAATTAAACTACTCTCTACAAATATTATTCTTGACGTTGATTCTCTTCTTGATATTAAATGGCCTTCGATCAAAGCCCCAATTCTAATTTGGTATATGTTTGTAAATAGCTACTCCAAAGAGACTGGAAAATCCAGATAAGATATATTCATAGGGAAGACAGTCAGATAGCTGATTTTTTAGCTAATGAATTTTTAAAGCATGGACGGGATATAAATATCCTTGAAGAGCCTCCTACTGAAGCGGGTTACGTCCTTTATAGTGATTAGATGGGTGTACGTTGGCCCCAATGGGAAGGCAAGCTCTGAGCTAGTTTTCTTGGCTGTGCAAATTAAAAAACAAAATCGCTTTATTTTTAATAAATTATAAAAATTAATAATTTATTTATTTATTATTGGATAAAAATATTATTTAAAATAATAATTAAAAATAATATAATTTAAATATATTAATTATTTTACAGTTACGGTGAATTATAAATGTTTATAAAATATTATTAAACTGTATATAAAATTTTAAAAAATTAATATATAAATATTTTAAATATAAAAATATTATATAATATATTATATTATAATATATAAAATTTATATAATATTAAATTAATAAATATTATATTAAATAAAAGTGAATTAAATTGTTAGTTTTTAAATATTTATTTTTAATATACAAAATTTTTGAATAATTTATTATTATATAGTAGCCCCTTAAAAAAAAAAAAGGGACAGATGCAACCCGTGATTACTTCCCCGATGACAATGTCTCCGTGACCATTTTCAATATTTCAACTACCTGGCATTTTATTTTATTTGTTTTTAAATAAAACTCTCTCTCTCTCTCTCTCTCTTTTTTTTTTTTCTCAATATTTTGGTTGCTTTCTCTGCGTCATGCTTTCGCATTATCATTTTTTTCTCTTCTGTTTTTTTTTTATTTTATTTTATGATTCTTCTATTTTCAATTGTATTTTCATGATCATTTACTGTGACAAGAAATATATAAGATGAAGATGTATCTACTCTCTATTTATTAATATTCTAAAATTACGTCATAATCCTACTGAATTAACTCCGATTTTTTATTACTATTCATAAAATAAAAACTATGATAAGTTTTTATTTATTTATTTATTTCTTGTAGTTTGATGTTTAAGCATCTTATTTTAGCAAAATCTCAACAATTTCATATATATATATATATATATATATATGTTCAACCCGTTGATTGCATCATTAACACTGTTGTTTATTGACAAAATTTATATAACATGAATATAATCTATTAAAATGACAAAATTAATAAATAGTTAGGCTTTGAATTGAATCATTTAATACGAAAATAACATAATAATAATTTATTTAACATTTAAAATCATTTTAAATAGTTTTTAGATAGTAATTTTAATATAAAATATAAAATATATGTATTTATCATTATTTTAATAATCAAATATGTTTTTTTGTAATAATTATATAATTTATGTTCTTAAATAGTATATAAAAATGATAAATAATTTAAAATAATATTATTTTATATAATTCAACATATAATATAATATAATGACAAATATATTAAACATATCGATTCATATATTTATAACATGATACTAAATAGATTGAGTGCAATTTGAAAAAAATTAATACAAATAGTAATTGAATTGATACAAGCATAAATTGTCAAATCTAATGCTTACTCTATTGCTGTTTCTTGAACCTAATTCAGTGATTATTTGCTGATATATTACAATTTACATTGTTGTCAAAAAAAAAATATTACAATTTTGAAATCACAATTACTATTATTAGTATAGTTTTATTCTAAATTATAAAACAATTTTCATTTTCCATGTAATAAAGCTATTTCCAATTAGCATTTCATTACAAAAAGTATTGATTTCTTCTTCTCCCTTTCAATTAGGGCCAGCAGTTGGAATTTTCTAGCAAGCCAGTGTTTTAATAGCGACTTTCAGTCAGGGCCATTAGCTGGAACTTCTAGCTAGCCAGTATTTTAATAGCGACAGTGTTGAGATGACCTTTTTCTGAAGCAAAACAAAGTCTTAAATGAAATTCAAGTTTTTTGAAAAAAAAAACTTGAAATTCAATTTTTATTATAAACATTTGTTAAATTTTAGAGATGTTTTCTCTAATTTATTCTTTTATTATTAATAATAAAAATGGTTTATAATTTATTAAATTTTGTTTTTAATATTCTTCAACTTATAATTTAAATATAATTAATTAATTTCTTTTAATAAAAATGAAATGAAGTTTTTTTTTTTGTCATTATAATAAGTGGAAAATTCACAAGAAATATATCTTTTTTAACAATCATAAGAAATAATTACTTTCCTTGAAAAAATAAATCCGCTCGATTAAGAAAAAGGTGGTAAAAATATTGGGGGCTGTGGAAATTTGAAAGGTCCAAAAAGAATTAGTGGAGTTTTCTGCACAATCAAACAAGTTTCAACAACCAACTATGGCCAAGGGTTGGTAATTGCAGTGCTATTATATGGATATTTATTATGGAGGCCAGCTGGATATAGTAATCAATACATGTTCTGCATGCATATAATCAGTCATTACTTATCACCTTAAATAGTTTTTCAAACTTTCTTTATTTTTACCTAGCTTATTTTATTCATACATTAATTAAAAAGTATTAGCTAAATGGATGAGAATTATACTTTTTCCTAATATAATACAATATTAGTTAGAAATTTATTAAAAAAATAAAAAATCATTTATCACATTAAATTTGAATACATTAAAAATTAGTTATTTTTTTAAAAGAAAATTGAGCAATAATTTATAATAGATAGATAATAAAGGAAAAATTAAATTTATTTTTTATGGGACACAGAGTATTCCTATTAATGCATGCACAGTTTTATTAATCTTCAAAATAAATAAATATTTTATCATATAATACTTTAGTGGTCAAAATGATAAGTATACTTTTTTATTTGTTTAAATTATAGTTCATTTAAAAAAATATATGATTAATAATTTAATTATCTGCTATACCTTATTCAATATCAGTTATCATCAACAAATATAAATTATTATTATTATTATAAATGAGTAGATACATTAGTAAAAGATTTAATACATGTATGACACTCTATATTTATCATAGTTTATCACATTGCTCTTATATATATATATATATATATATATATATATATCCTTGCAATTTCTTTTGTTACAACAACTTAATTATTATTTAATTTCAGAAATATTATAAAAATTGATAGATATGAAATTCCTTATATTTATCATAATTGATCGCTCTGTCTCGTGTACTCATTTTTAGTACACAGTCTTCTATATATTTTTTTCATTACAATAGCTCGCTAATTATTCAATTTTAAATTCGCTTAGTCTACTATTTTGATGTAGTGTCGATATGACATGTGATTTAGCAAACTTCATGCCAGTATCACTTATTGTGGCTAATTCCAGGGGTCTAGTAGCTATGTGATATGTCGATTATACCCCCAAAGGGCTAAGAGACGTATGTTTCACAACTCTGTCAACATCTAAATGCAACAATGATTGAATTTTCAAGATTATCGCAATGCTGATAATTATGATTAATTAGTTCAATCACTTTTTAATTATTACACCACTTAACAAAAGGGAAGTAACAAAAATATTAGAGTCATCCACAATCCAAGGATGCTCTCATGTATTTAAGTGATGCTAAGTTTTTCAAATTCACTTTTAGCTATGACATAAATAAATTTAGCCAATAATCCCGTATATTTTAATTGTTATCCAAATTTTTTATTAAGTTTATTTGATTCTAATATTTTTGACACTTTAAGTTTATATTAATTTCTGTTGAATTTATATGATTTATATCATCTAAATTATTTTGATTACTAAATTGTCCAATTTTAGGTTCCTTAATCGATAATATCTTGACCAATTTATCCATTAATCAAATTTAATTTTGTTAATCACGATTAGATTTTTGTTTATCTTAGTTTTCTTAAACCATTACGGGACCACCTCATGTATCGGGACCACCTATTGTCATCTCGGCTTTCACGGCTGACCAACGCTACACCAAACTCAGGCTGACCAACGTTTCAAGTTTAAAATTACCAGTTTAAACTCAATTTAATCTTGACTAACAAAATTTAATTTAATTAAATTTTAAATTAACCAAGTTATTATTAATTAATTTATCTAAAATCAAACAACTAGTTAAAAATATATTTTTGTACCATCTGAAATCTTGCAATTTTGGGCAGGTTAAATTTAATAAAATTTCTGAATTCCGTTCTTGATATTGAGTAGGATCTCCTATAAAATATTTCATAATAGTATTCTCCAGAGACCTCTACCTCTTCTAAAAATATTCAAGATTTTCATTTTGTAAGTAGAGAGCAAAACCAAGAATCAAAATTAGAGGAAAGAAACCAAACCCTCTTGTAATATCAACTTCTTTATGTTCCAAATCCTTATATCTCCAACTTATATTCTCAAAAGAGTGTCAGCATTCTATTCAAGACTCTTCTGTATTATCTTCAGAAACCGAATTTAATAAAGGTATTTTATTTTAATCATCTAAAATGAGTAATTTTCTCGAAAGTTTTATCTTTGCTCTCTCTCTTTTAAATTTTCAAGATTTAACAGAATTAATTGCTCTTAAACATGCATTATATTATTTTAAAAATAATATTATAAGAATTCATCGTTATGAGCATTTAGTAAATATCAATTTATCTTGTGATTGTCAGGAATATCATAGAAGAATAACTTTTATTACTAATATGATTTGTTGTGTTGAAGTATTTATTAGGAATTTTAATCAGTAAAATTATTCTAAAAGGTTTATAGGCTGGAAACGCATGTGCTGCAATCCTTTGTGGTGTTATTAAGATGCTTGGTAACAGTAAATCCACAATAGGATGAAGAAGGTTTTATACCTTGTGCCGGTGGAATACAACGCCACGAATCTTTAAGAATAATTAAACATGTTATATTATATTTTGGCTTATTGTATTAGAAATAATATTAGATCAGATATCTATATGGCTGCTTTAAGATCTGTATTTATAAATTTTTGTTTCACTTGTACTTTGAGCAACTCTGTTTATTATCTCTATCTTGAATGATCCAAAGGGAATGATGGTATCAGAGCCTAGTTACTTGATTTCTAGTTGTTTGATTTTAGATAAATTAATTAATAATAACATGGTTAATTTAAAATTTAATTAAATTAAATTCTGTTAGTCAAGATTAAATTGAGTTTAAACTGGTAATCTTAAACTTGAAACGTTGGTCAGCCTGAGTTTGGTATAGCGTTGGTCAGCCGTGAAAGCCGAGATGGCAATAGGTGGTCCCGATACACGAGTGGTCCCGTAATGGTTTAAGATATTATCGATTAACAAGATTAAATTTGATTAATGGATAAATTGGCCAAGATATTATCGATTAAGGAACCTAAAATTGGACAATTTAGTAATCAAAATAATTTAGATGATATAAATCATATAAATTCAACAGAAATTAATATAGCCGAAATTGAAAATCAGTTATTAGATTGGACTATACCTAAACAAGATATAAAAACAATATATAAAATTGGATCTTTTGAATTTATGCAAGATTATTCAATTAAAACAACAGAGCAGACAATAGCTTTAAATGAAGATTTAGAAACTATTCAATTATTATCAAAACAATCTATTAAAGAACATAGGAAAAAATATAAATTTATTCATTTAGGATTAATACAAATTGCAATAAAACCTTTATTCAGATTAGGTCTAGATATTCCAGTACTCATGTGTTTAAGAGATGCAAGGCACATAAGTTTTTTAAATTCACTTTTAGCTATGGCAGAAACAAATTTAGCCAATGGCCCCGTATATTTTAATTGTTATCCAAACTTTTCATTAAGTTTATTTGATCCTAATATTTTTGACACTTTAAGTTTAACAGTTAAAACAAAGAATTTAGACTTTAAACAAAACACTAGAGCAATAGCTATAATATACAGAATCTATTATAAGGTAATGTCTACAACATTAAATCCCAGAGCTAGAAATAATTTATTAAAAGATGAAACTTTAATTTTTGAAGGCAACATAATACATTCTAATATTCAAATACCTAAAAGATTAAAATAGAATGAAATTACTAGATCAGGAATATGGGAATTAACTGAAATATCAGAACCTCAAAAAATAGATATAGATAATCAAACTTCAAGTATAATTGAAAGAAATGATGGATCTATAAAAATATCATTTTTACCAGATCAATCATTTTCTTCAAAAGTTTCAATATATTCAAATAATAGACCTTCTACAAGTTCTCTACCTAGAAATATATCTAATAAAGATTTAAAATTAAAGGATGTAGATTTTAATGAAACAATTCCAAAACCTGTATATATACCAGATAATAAATCGGACGATTCATTATCACCAACTAGATCTCAAATGGAAAATTTTTCTCGAATAAATTAAATGGAAAAATTTGAAATAGATAAAGAATTTTTGAGAAAAGATTTGCAATCAGAATATAATAAGTTAAAAAGAATTTGGTATTTTAATAAATTTTCAAAAGAAGAATTAGAAAATTTTAAAATAAAATGGTATAAAAATATGGAAGAATTAAAAATTAATATTCCTCTATTTGATTGGTTTGAAACATATAGTAAAAATAATAATATAGAATATCCATTTTCTACTATAAATGTTCATTGTAAGATTTCTAGAACTTGGTTAACCACTGAAAATGAAAAGAGAGTATCAGTACACCCTCATTTAGAAAAAATAGATTGAAAATCAATTAAAAAAATTAGAGATTCCAGAAAAATTTAAAAAACCTATTGTAATAATGTTTTATAGGAGATCCTACTCAATATCAAGAACGGAATTCAGAAATTTTATTAAATTTAACCTGCCCAAAATTGCAAGATTTCAGATCGTACAAAGATATATTTTTAACTAAAATCTTTACTAGGCCAGATTGTAATAATAATTATTGGAAATAAATATTTATTGCTGGACTTCCTAAATTATTTGCAGAAAGAATTAGAACAAAATTAAGAAATGAAAATAATGGTATAATACCTTATGACTCTTTAACTTATGGAAATATAATTAATTATATAAACAACGAAGGTTTAGCTATTTGTTCAGATTTAAAACTAAAAGCAAAATTAAAATGAGAATCAACCTATACTAGGAAAGAACTAGGAGATTTTTGTCAACTATATGGATATGAAACAATTAGGGCTCCGTCATCTAAGATTAAAAAATTTATAAAACAAAAGAAAACCCATTATTGGCCTAATTAAAGGAAATACTATTCTAAGCCCAAGCAGACAAGCCAGAATAAAATTTATAAATCTAAGTCATCTTGTAGTAAGCAGAAATCAGTAAAGAAAAGTAATCCAAAACAAAAGGATATGATAAGTTGTTATAAATGTGGAAAAAATTGGACATTATGCAAGAAACTGTAGAGTTAAACAGAGAATTAATGAATTACAATTATCAGAAGAATTAAAAGAAAAAATTTTAAAGATAATTATAAATGAAGAAGAATCTAGTAAGTCTGGAGAAGAAGAATTATCTGACTATTCAGAAAACGATTTAAACATATTAAACGAAGAATCTAATTCAGAATCTTCTAGTGAAAATGATTGTGATTGTTTAGGTCATTGTAATTGTAATAATATAAATATGATAAATACTGAAAATGAATTTTTATTAGATATTATAGAAAAAATAGATGATGCAGAAACCAAAAAAGAATATTTATTAAAATTAAAAGATATTATAGGAACTACTTCTAAATCAAAAGACTTTAGACCTTATAATTTTTAGGAAGTTTGTAATAGATTTAAACAAACCAATAAAACTGTTAAAATAGAAGATTTACAAGAAGAAGTTAGAAATATTAAATCAGAATTAAAAGAAGAAATTAATACTTTAAAAGAAAAGGTAAATAAATTAGAAAGAGAAAATCTAGCTAGAGACTTAGAAAAAATATTTAAACAGCAAGAAATGAAATCTAATGATTCGACAGAATATATAAATAGTATACAAAAAATAAATTATCAAAAATGGTATGTAAAATAAATTTAATCATTAACGATACACATTTAAGTACAATAGCTTTTATAGATAGTGGTGCTTATCAGAATTGTATTCAAGAAGGACTAATACCTACTAAGTATTATGAAAAAACATCAGAAAGATTACATACTGCAAGCGGATCCAGATTAATAGTAAATTATAAACTGTCTAATGTTAAGATATGTAATCAATGATATTGTTTTAAGACAAATTTTATATTAGTTAAAAATTTAAATACAAACATAATATTAGGAACACCTTTTATAACAATGATATACCCATTTACAGTATCAGAAAAGGGTATAAGTACGAATATTTTAGGAAAAGAAATTATTTTTGAATTTTCATTTCCTGTTAAGACAAAAGATATAAATTGGCTACAGGATAACAATATTCAAAAGATCAATATAATAAAAAATAAAAAACAACATTTAAAACAATTGTCAAATGAAATAAAAATAAAAAAATAGATGAAAAAATAAATTCATCAGATATTCAAAAAGAAATAAAAGATATAGAAGAAAAATTCAAGATAGATATTTGTGCATCTATTCCTAATGCTTTTTGGAATAGAAAGCAACATATAGTTAATTTACCATATATTAAAGATTTTAATGAATCAAAAATATCAACGAAATCAAAAGCTATACATATGAATCAAGATTTAGAAAAAACTTGTCAATTAGAAATATTAGACTTAAAGAAAAAGGGATTAATTAGAGATTCTAAATCTCTATGGTCATGTTCTGCATTTTATGTTATAAATGCAACAGAAATTGAAAGGGGAACTCCAAGATTAGTAATTAATTATAAACCTTTAAATAAAGTATTACAATGGATTAGATACCCAATACCCAATAAAAGAGATTTATTAAAGAAATTATATGAAGCAAAAATATTTTCTAAATTCGATATGAAATCAGGTTTTTGGCAAATACAAATATCCGAAGAGGATAAATATAAAACTGGATTTAATGTACCATTGTTTCTGTTATAACTGCTATAGATTTATCTTTTGATGTTCCTGATTCTGTATCTTTTATTACAATAGGTTTTTTAGATTTTTCTGGAATCTCTAATTTTTTGAATTGATTTTCAATTCTTTTTAATAAAGCTTGTTGAGTATTTAATTGTACATTAGCATTAGGAGTAAATTCAAATGGTTTAAATAAGGGTTTTTCTGGTGATATTTCTATAGTTCGAGGTTATTTTGATGTAGTGTCATCCACAATCCAAGAATGCTCCATACGTTCATAAGTTACCCATTTCCAATTTTCCACTAGATGCTTTTCTTAAGCACTTTATTGGTATGTAATAAACGCTTCCAGATAAGGCTAGGATTATAACCTTCCTTAGCTTTAAGAAATGTTCATCTTGGAAATATTTAGCTTTGAAGATTCGCTTGTAAGAGTCTTTGGATTAGAGACAAATTTTCATCCCTACTTCCTAAGTATTGCTAAATTAAAGCAATAGAGAGATCACAAAAGCCGAGATCCTTATCTACCTTCTTAATACACATTCGATCATGAGCCAATTATGTGAAATTTTACGCATGTGATTCGGGTCTTTTTATGAAGTTTTAATTCCTTAAAAAATGGTTCTTTACTCTAGGATGGGTTAGGCATATGTATCAATAATCCCAAATAATTATTGTGAAACTTGTTACATGCTTTTATTGAGAGATATTATGCGACCCTCCATTTTCCAGAGTAGTAGAAGTGCACAACTAAAACATTTAGGAAATATATCTTGAGACTGATATGTGTGGGGGAGAAATAAGATTGTAAGTTTTATGGCATGTGTTTGTCTTTGGCTTATGCATATGCATACAATACTTCTTATACACATATATATGGATGCAATTTGTTTATTTTTCATAATCATAAGCTAAATTCTTTTGCATGCAACTATTTTAGCTTCAATATCATGTCTTATTTAGACCACTGAAAAAAGAATACTTGATCCAACTAGGGCATGAAAAACTTAAGAATACCCAATCCTACTCAAATAGCACCAACTATAAGAGGAAGCCAGTACAATAAGAGCTGCAAAGAATGTCCACATAATTCATTCATTTATAGTTTTAAGGAAATTGATGGTTGGACTATTCAGAAAGCTAAAAAATAGAGTGCTTTTACAATCATTAAGTAAATCTTTTTTGCCCAAGAGCTTCAAATTGCAAGTTTAATATGATTTTCGTTAAGGTTTGAATCATTTGATTATTAGATGTCTTTATCTACAAAAAAGCTTATGAAGGATGCATTGTGGCTTGATTTGGAAGACATTAATAATTCAATAGGCATTGAAATGATTGACTTAGAACCTCATCATTCAAGATATCACCGAGGTATGATGCAATTTCCATATAGTCACCTGAGCTTGGTTGGGAATTAAGAACTTTATTAACACTAGATTTTATGGCTTTGATATGTGATGTAAAACAAAGACATGAAATAGGTTTTTGGAATAAGAAATAAAAAAAAAGGAAGCAAATTGAAATAGGTTTCAAGGGTAGTGAATGGCACAAGAATTAAAGGAAAAGGCCAGAAAGCGCTTGAATGGGGTTTTATATCCTGTAAGACATCTTTTAGATGTTTCACCAAAAATAAAGGGAGTGATTGTTTGATTATGAAAAAATATAAAAAATAAAGATCATCCTCCAGTTCACCCAAACTTGACATTTTTCTAACAACTACATTTGAGTTTGGTGATAGTAGGATAGGTAAAAATTCTATATTCTTTAATTGGTAGAGTTGACATCAAAATACTTATCAGATACTCTTCCAAATTGCAAAAAAAAAAAAAAATTAAGTCTAGTCTCAACTATTGTGGTTGAACAAGTTTTTAGTGTGGGGGCAATATTTTCGATGAGACGTAATCTAGTTTAACTTCAGAATTGCTAGAAGCACAAGTATGTATTTGTTGAACCTTGAGAGTTATTTCCATCATTTTGATGATCATAAATAATTAGACAATAAGGAATTTAACCACATTTTGTATTCTAAGTGTGTTAGATAGGTTACATATCCCTAAGACCATGAAGTAAGTTGATTGAAGTTCAAAAGAATGAAAATTAGCATGATTCATGCCCAGGAAGAATATATTCACGCCCGTGGTGAAGAATTGCCACAACCGTGAAAAGAGAAATTCACACTCATGACTTATGGAGTAATGCCCATGAAAGAGTTAGTGCCAAGATTGTTTCTTTCAAACATTTATGGTAGTGAAGCATTAGACCACCCATGAAGCTTGACAAAGTCACGCCTGTGAAGAAATGTGTCACGCCTTGAATGACTTCTTATTTCAGGACATAACTGTTTACGGTCAACTTCACTACTTTAGTCACGACTATGAAGAACAGTCACATCCATGAACCTAGAAAGAGAAAGTTGTCAGGTGCGAACGTAAAAGTTATTGAATGGATATTTTTGTATTAAATGCATCCCAAACGACTATATTTGTTAGGGAAAGTATAAATATAACATATTTATGACTTCAAAAGGTTAGAAAAACAAGTGAAAATGTGCATTCAATTTTCTAATCTTGTATAGCCTTATATTTTTAATTTATTTCACCATTCTTATCATTTTTATTGTAAAAACAATAATTGCTCAGAATTGTTGAACTTTTTGGTTGGTGAGTGTTTCATTCTTGCAATAAATTACTCAAAGTGATTTTGAGTGAGTTAGGTTAGGAGTGAAATATTTATAAGGGTTTTGTGTGAACTATCAAAACACAAGAATTAGGTTGTTGTGTTAGCCATTAAAATACAAAAGTTTTTCTGGGTTAGGTGTTAGCCAAGAGAGTAAAACACCATAGTTGGGAGTGAACTAGGAAAAATTTCATTTATAATACTTTGAGTATTTGTGAAATATCTCATTGAGATTAGAGAGAGGAGTAGGGTTTGTTAATGCCCAAACCTTTATAAATCTTGTGTGCCAAATTTCCCTTTCTCTCTCACAAATTATTCTTTAGTAAAATTGTCTTAAGCAAAATTTTTAATTACCAACCAATTCAACCCCCCTTCTTGGTTATTATTTTGGGCAACAATTGGTATTAGAGCTAAATGTCACGCACCGCGAAGGTTCATACGGGATTTTCCTCATATTTACATTTTCCCACACATGTGTAATATTCTAGAAGGTCATTGTACACTATTAGATTAAATGGATCTTGGCCGTCCATTTTGGTAGGTAGGAATTAATCCTAGCCCTCCATTTGGTAAGTGGGAATCAATCCTAGCCATCCATTTTGGTAGGTGGGAGTTGATCTTGACCATCCATTTGGTAGGTGGGAATCAATCCTAACCATCCATTTTGGTAGGTAGGAGTTAATCCTAACCATCCATCTGGTAGGTGGGAATTGATCTCGGCCATCCATTGAAGAGGTGGAGGCCTATATATACCTTATGTAATTCATTTGTATCATTTCAAGCAATCCAAGCATTTCAAGTAATCCAAGCATTTCAAGCAATACAAAACATTCTTCACAAACTCTTGTGTTCTTATTTTGCTCTTGATTCCTCTAAATCTCTAAGTTCCTTTCTGTTCTCTTTGAAGTGTTTTATCAGTTTGGAAGGCAGGCTTAGTGCAACGGACCGTGCTAAATGCCGCACGATTGCTAGTTAAAGTCTAGGGTCATGACAGTTGGTATCAGAGCCAAGGTTTAAAGCTTTACTACCTTTGGCATAATGAAGGCTACTGCCCCAACTACACCTAGCGTGGAAGTTCCACCAATGGAGCGTGGTCGTGAGGAAGTTCGGAAACCTCCATCTAAAGAATCTTGAGCCAAGTCGAAAGACATGATTTCTAGCTTGGAAACACGTGTTGGGAGTGCTCAGGATAGCTTGGGTGAGCTGTTTGACCGAGTGGACAACTTGGATGAATGTTGCAGCGGCTTAGAGGCTGAGGATGCAGAGATCCATGCAGCAGTCAAGATGTCCCTCAACGAGCTAGACAGTGGGTTAAGGCAAGAGATTGATGGGTTGAAGGCCGAACTTGCCAAGGTACATGATCTCTTCCAAAGAGAAATTTCCAATGTGTTGCTTAGAGTTGAGGATATGGGTGGTGATCTAGCACTATGTAAGCGGGCTATGGCCTCGAGAACTAATACAACCACCATCATTGAGGCCAAGAAAGTGGAAGTTCCCAAGCCAAAGACCTTCAATGGTGCTAGGAATGCTAGGGAAGTTGAGAACTTCCTATGGGGGCTGGAACAATACTTTGAGGCTACTGGCATAACGAACCATGCCAGCAAAATTCGAACTGCTGCCATGTACTTGTCCGATACTGCTATGCTGTGGTGGAGACGAAGGCACGGAGATGTGCAATGTGGGGTGTGTACAATTGACACCTTTGAGGACTTCAAAAAAGAGTTCAAAAGCCAATTCTTCCCTATAAATGCTGAAGAAGAGGCGAGGGGCCAGCTTCGACGACTAAAGCAGATGGATAGCATAAGGGAATATGTGAAGGAGTTCACAACCTTGCTGCTAGAAGTCCCTGACACATCGAACAAAGATGCATTATTCTTGTTCATGGACGGTTTCCAACCATGGGCTAACCTTGAGCTCAAACGATGTGGTGTCCAAGACTTGTCTTCGACCATTGTAGTTGCTGAAAGTCTTATTGATTACTCCTCAAACAAAGAAGGTCTGAGGCCAGCTGATAGAAAGTTTGGTGGAGGAAAGAATGGGGGAGGCCATGCCAAGAGTCAAAACCATAAAAATCACAAAGAAGACTACTCATTCAAGCCCCAAGACAAAGGGAAGGAAAGGGAAGAACGTGGTGCCTCAAAGCCCCATGTGACGTGCTTCATATGCGACAGACCGCATTGGGCACGGGAATGTCCCAAAAGGAAGACATTGAATGCTTTAGTTGCCTCCACTCATGATCACGACAGAAGTGAGGCAGATGAAGGTGCAAAGATGGGATCCTTGTGGTTACTTAGTGCATTGCAGAGTGGCCCGACGAACCCCAAGGGACTCATGTTTGTGGATGCAACCATCAATGGGAAAGTCGCCAAAGCCCTGGTCGACACAGGTGCATCTCACAAATTTGTTTCGCTAGAGGAAGCCAAGAGACTCGGTCTCAAGGTTGCCAATGGAGGTGGCTCCCTCAAAACAGTTAACTAGTTGTCCACGGAGTTAAGGTCAGTCTTGGTGCATGGACTGGCCAAGTGGATTTATCTATGGCACCCATGGATGATTTCTCGGTGGTATTCGGCATGGAGTTCTTAGACCAAGTTAGAGCTTTCCTTATCCCATGTTCAAATTCTATATGCATTATGGATGGACCAAAGGCTTGTCTAGTAGCGGTGGAAAGGACCACCGAGCCTACTACTCAAGTTCTCTCAACACTTCAATTCAAGAAGGGATTGAAGAGGGAGGAAGAGAGTTACTTGGCCATTCTTAAGGAGTATGATGATGAGGAAGCACCACCATAACCAAGCATGCCAATGGAGGTGCAAGTTGCCTTGGATGAGTTCCAAGGTGTGATGTCTGAGACGTTGCCAAAACGGTTACCTCCAAAGAGAGAGGTGGACCATGAAATTGAGTTGGAGCCTGGCACAAGACCACCAACAATGAGTCCTAACAGGATGGAAAATTCGGAGTTCGCAGAACTACGAAAGCAACTCAATGAGCTGTTGGATGCTGGTTTCATTAGACCATCCAAAGCCCCATTTGGTGCCCTGGTGCTTTTTTAGAAAAAGAAGGATGACTCACTAAGAATGTGCATTGACTATCACGCTCTAAACAAAATCACGGTAAAGAACAAGTATCCTATCCCACTCATTACTGATTTATTTGATCAATTGGGGAACGCAAGATACTTCTCCAAGTTGGACTTGCAGTCGGGATACTACCAGGTACGCATAGCAAAAGGGGATGAACCGAAGACCACATGTGTAATAAGGTACGATGCTTATGAGTTCCTTGTTATGCCCTTTGGTCTCACTAATGCACCTGCTACCTTTTGCACTCTCATGAATAAGCTTTTCCATCCCTACCTCGATCGGTTTGTGGTAGTATACCTTGATGATATTGTGATATATAGTCGGACTATGGAAGAACATCTTGAGCATTTGAGGAAGGTGTTCGAGGTCCTCAGGGAAAATGAGCTATATGTTAAAAAGGAGAAATGTTCCTTTGCCCAAGATGAGGTGATGTTCTTGGGTCATAAGATAAAGGATGAGAAGCTTATGATGGATGGAGACAAGGTGAAAGCCATCCAAGAATGGGAACCTCCTACTAAGGTCCCCGAGTTAAGGTCTTTCCTTGGACTTGTGAACTACTACCGGAGATTCATCAAGTCATATTCAGCAAGAGCAGCCCCGCTAACTGACCTACTCAAGAAGAACAAGACTTGGGAGTGGACAAACAAGTGCCAAGCCTCATTTGATGACTTGAAAAGGGCCATTAGCGAAGAACCAGTGCTTTGCTTGCCAGACCCCTGCAAGATATACGAGCTGCATACAGATGCCTCAGACTTTTCCATTGGTGGAGTGTTGATGCAAGAAGGGCGTCTGATAGCATATGAGAGCCGCAAGCTTAATGACACTGAACACCGCTACACAGTACAGGAAAAGGAGATGACTGTTGTCATCCATTGTCTAAGGGTGTGGCGACACTACTTGTTGGGTTCTCACTTTGTGATCATGACAGACAATGTAGCAACTAGCTACTTCCAGACTCAGAAGAAGTTAAGTCCCAAACAAGCTCGATGGCAAGACTTTTTGGTAGAATTTGACTACAAGTTTGAATACAAGCCCGGTAAGGCCAATGTGGTGGCTGATGCACTAAGTCGAAAGGCGGAGTTAGCAGCTTTGAGTAGAGCAAGCAGTCCCTTGCTGAAAAAGATCAAAGAAGGGTTGGAGCATGATGCCCTGGCTCAAAACCTCCTTGTCCTCATCAAAGAAGGAAAGACAAAGCGATTTTGGCAGAGTGACGACTACTCTATGCCAAGCAAAACCGCATCTATGTACCTAAGTGGGGGAATTTGAGAAAAGAGCTGATCAAGGAATGTCATGATTCACTATGGGCTGGACACCCAGGCATGAGACGCACCCTTGGCTTGATCAAGTCTATTTACTATTGGCCTCAACTATGGGATGATGTTGAAGCCTACGTGAGAACTTGTCTTATTTTCCAACAGGACAAAATGGAGCAGCGTGCACCTAGTGGCTTGTTAGAACCACTGCCTATTCCGGAGAGACCATGGGAGAGTGTCTCAATGTACTTCATCACTTTCTTGCCAAAATCAGAAGGCTTTGGCAGTATAATAGTAGTCATTGATCGCTTCAGCAAGTATGCAACCTTCATACCTGCCTCGGCGGATTGCACTGTGGATGAGACTACACGGTTGTTCCTCAAGCATGTTGTGAAGCATTGGGGAATTCCATCTAACATCGTGAGTGATTGAGACCCACGATTTACTGGGAAGTTCTGGATAGAGTTGTTCAAGTTGCTGGGATCAGATTTGAACTTCTCCATAAGCTTTCATCCACAAAGTGATGGACAGACGAAACGTGCCAACGCACTATTGGAGCTATATCTTAGGCACTTTGTTAGTGCCAACCAACATGATTGGGCTAAGTTGCTAGATGTAGCCCAATTCTTTTACAACTTGTAACAAAGTGAATCCACTGGCAAGAGTCCCTTCGAGATCATTACGGGACAACAACCTATGACCCCTCATGCTTTGGCCACAAGCTATGAAGGAAAGAGTCCTGCAGCTTTCAAATTTGCTAAGGCATGGCATGAGCAAGCTGAGTTAGCCCGAGCCTATTTGAACAAGGCATCTAAAAAGATGAAAAAGTGGGCTGTCAAGAAAAGGAGGATGGTCGAATTTTGGAAAGGAGATTTGGTCCTTGTCAAATTATTACTACAACAGTTCAAGTCCTTGCAGAAGGTTCACAAAGGGTTGTGCGGAAATACGAAGGGCCATTTCCTGTCCTCAAGCAGGTTGGTAAGGTGTCTTACAAGCTACAACTTCCTCCTAAGCTTAAGATCTATCCAGTATTTCATGTAAGCATGTTGAAGCCTTATCATGGAGACGAGGAAGATGCAAGTCGAGGAGAGTCGAAGAGGGTACCCACTGCAGTAGTAACCTCCTTTGATAGAGAAATGGATTCCATTTTAGCAGACCGCCTAATTCGGCGTAGAGGTGTACCAAGTTATCGAGAATACTTGGTCAAATGGAAGAATGACCCAGACATAGAGGCAAGTTGGGAACCTGAAGACACTTTGTGGCAATTCAAAAATGACATAGAAAGGTTCAAGCTTGAAGGCGCGACGAGGGTGTCGCGAACTTGAGTGGGGAAGAATGTCATGTACCGCGAAGGTTCATACGGGATTTTCTGCACATTTACATTTTCCCATACATGTGTAATATTCTAGAAGGCCATTGTACACCATTAGATTAAATGGATCTTGGTCGTCCATTTTGGTAGGTAGGAATTAATCCTAGCCCTCCATTTGGTAGGTGGGAACAATCCTAGCCATCCATTTTGGTAGGTGGGAGTTGATCTTGACCATCCATTTGGTAGGTGGGAATCAATCCTAGCCATCCATTTTGGTAAGTGGGAGTTAATCCTAACCATCCATCTGATAGGTGGGAATTGATCTCGGCCATCCATTGAGGAGGTGGAGGCCTATATATACCTTATGTAATTCATTTGTATCATTTCAAGCAATCCAAGCATTTCAAGTAATACAAAGCATTCTTCACAAACTCTTGTGTTCTTGTTTTGCTCTTGAATCCTCTAAATCTCTAAGTTCCTTTATGTTCTCTTTGGAGTGTTTTATCGGACTGGAAGGCAAGCTTAGTGCAATGGACCGTGCTAAGTGTTGCACGATTGCTAGTTAAAGTCTAGGGTCGTGACATAAGTCTAGCATTCAAGCCTAATAAGCACTAGCAAAAATTGAATTATGACCAACGAAGATTTTCACAATCTCAAGCCTTTCTTTGATAGAGCACATTATGCAAATTGGAAATTCAAAATGGAAACTTATCTTAATAGTGAATGAGTAGATGTTTGGGATACTGTTTAAAAGGAATGGTCACCTCCAACAAGAAGAAATTCCAAAGAAGATGATGAAATCGTTCCAATAGATTATTAGACCAAGCTCTAAAAGAGAGTTAATGGCAAAAACAAGAAAGCCATGATCATTCTAATAAACTTTTTATCACTTGAAGAGTGTGATAGAATCCAACATTGTCCAACCGCTTACTCCATTTGAAAAACTACCATGAAGGCACGAAACAAGTAAAGTCCAAGAATACTTAACTTCTTATCATCGAATATAAACTCTTCAAGATGAAATCCAATGAGATCATAACTGAAATCACTAATCAACTTCTTGTTGTTGTCAATGGCATGAGGAAGCTTGGAAAGCATTATAATTTGGAAGATGTAAACAATAAGATTCTAAAGAGTCTTCCTATGAAAGATTAAGGCTCATACATTGCAAGTATTGAGGAAGCCAATGAAGACTTTATCGTAATTCCTACTGATGTACTTATTGGCAAAATTCTCACTCATAAAATGGCTTTATTAAGAGAAAAAGAGCTTGAAGGAGAAAAGGAGAAGAGAAAGCCTCTAGCACTTACAGCTTCAACCTCAATGCCTATAGATGAAGATCTCCTTAGTGATGAAGAGTTGGTTGATGAAGGAGGTGATCAAATAGCCTTGCTTTCAAGGAGAATCAATAGGTTGATCACTTATAGTATGGCTTAATTAAGAACTACAAGCAAACAACCTCAAGATTTGCTCCTAGAGATTCCTCATCTAACAAAGGCAAAGAGGAAGTCAAGTGCTATGAATGTGGGAAGAAAGGATACATTAGATTGGAATGCCCCATGGTCAAGAAGTACAAGAGGAGACCTGACAAAGAAGATGAAGAAAAAGTTCACAAAGCCCCTTGGGATGATGAAACCTCATTACTCATTGCAGAAGAAGAAGATGAGGTGGCTAACTTGTGCTCCATGGTTATTGAGGATTACTCAAATGATGAGGTATGCTCCACTTCCCAGCCTTATGATGATTTATATGATTTAATTGATGATGATGATGATATAGTTGAAGTACTAAATCGAGAAATAGAAAGGTATAAAATGTTTTTATAGGAAAAATAGCTCTATACTCAAAAATGATTTTAATAATAATCAAAAAGTAGTTAAAGAGATAAAAACCTCAAATGACTCCTTAAAGAAGTCATTAGATGAGATTTCCTCAAAACCCTAAACAAGTTATATTTTAAAAGAAAATAATGCATTAAAAACTGAGATTCAAGAGCTTATAAATACTATTTCTAGATTTCATAAAGGGAAGAAGAGTTTAGACACTCTAATCATATCTCAAAGACCTCCCTTAGTGAGACATGATGTAGGCTTCAATGGAGCATCATCATCCTTTAAAACCATCTTTGTTAAATAAAGCACACAACAAAATTCTACTATTGAGGTAATAGCCTCAAGGGCTAATTGTAAAGCACACACAAAAACCTTTACTCAAAGGAAGAGTAGTCAGGGGTCATATGGCCTAAGAGGGAAACCTCAAAAAGTCAATCATGCTTTCTTATACAAAAAGCATGCACCTAGGAAATAACCCACAACACATGAATCTTTATGTCATTATGCACATACTCCACCTAGAAGAGTAGTAAAGCCTAAATCAATTGCAAAGTGGAAAAACATATTTAAATCCAAACAATGCCACTATTGCATAAAGCTTGGGCATATAAACAAACATTGTTTTATAAGGAAAGCCCATTGGAAACCTTCTAGTGCTAACCCCTAAAGACCCAAGTTCATTTGGGTACCCAAAAATCAAACCTAAATTGTTATTTTGTAGTTGTGCCTTAAGTCCACATCAAAGGAAAATGTTTGGCTAGTGGATAGTGGATGCTCAAGGCATATGACCAGAAATAAAAACCTTTTCTCTCAAATCAAAAGAATTGATGGTGGTAAGATAACCTTTGGAAACAATGTCAATGGTAAGGTAATTGGCATTGGCTCAATTGGTTTAAATAATGCTTCTTTAATTGAAAATATTTTGCATGTTGATGGTTTAAAGTATAATTTATTAAGTGTAAGTCAATTATGTGATAAGGGAAACCAGGTCACCTTTACCTCTAATGAATGTCTTGTGACCACCCCTAATGGTCAAAAGATGTTCAAAGAAGATAAAGATGGTAATACTTACATAATAGAATTACACAAGCTATCTAACATTTCCTCTAAGTGTCTTATGACAATTAGCGATGAATCTTGGCTACGACATAAAAGGCTTAGTCATGCAGGCTTGGACTTAAATCAAAGTCTTAACATGGGATAACTAGTGGATGGACTACCAAAAGTCTTTTGGCTAACACCTAACACAAAAGAATCCTTGTGTTTTAATGGCTAACACAACAACAAATTCTTTTGTTTCGATGGCTCATACAAAAATATTTATAAATGTTTCACTCACAACCCAACTCAATTAAACTCACTTTTGAGTAATTGATTACAAGAATGAAACACTCACCAACCAAAAAGCTCAACAATTATGAGCAATTATAGTTCTTACTAGATAGAAGATAAGAATGGTGAAATGAATTAAATGCACAAGGCTATACAAGATAGAAATTTGAATGTACGTTTTCACTTATTTTTCTAACCTTTGGAAGTCATAAATATGTTGTATTTATACTTTCCCTTAACAAAAATAGCTATTTGGATGTATTTAATGCAAAAATGTATGTTCAACAACTTTTTCATTCACGTTTGATAATTTTCTCTTTCCAAGTTCACAGGCATGACTGTTCTTCGTAACCGTGACTGAAGTGGTGAAACTAGTCGTGAACGGTTCTGTTTAGAAATGAGAAATCTTTTATGAGCGTGACCTATTTCTTCACGGGTGTGATTGAGTCAAGCTTCATGGGTGGTCCAATACTTAACTGTCGTGAACGTTTGAAAGAATAGTCTTGGCATTAACTCATTCATGGGCATTACTCATGAGTCACAGGTGTGAAGTTCACTTTTCATGGTTGTGGCAATTCTTCTCCACATGTGTTACAATGTTCACTGACATGAATATCAATTTCACGGGTGTTAACCTTTGCTGATTTTCATTCTTTTAATCTTCAAACAACTTCAATTAACTTGCTTCATAGTCTTAGGAATATATAATCTGTCTAACACAAAACAAAAATGTGGTTAAATTTCTTATTGTTAAATTATTTGTGATCATTGAAATGACGGAAATACCCCTCAAGGTTCAACAATCTTTTATTTTTTGATGGTGGCAAATAATTTTACAATATGTGGCTTAAGGAGAAATGAATTTTTGCCACTCAAAAGATGTTAAGGATTCCACATTTTCAAGCCCATAAGCATATAGGAGGTGAAGTTTCAAAAGAAATTCAAATACAGCATTTGGTCATAACATTTATGCCAAGTATAAGGAAGGTATATTTCAGGTATATTATGTTAAATGGCATTTATGTATAAGTCAAGTATATGTTATGTCAAATAAATGTTAAGCGTATTACATTTCTTCTCCCTCTTTAGCACAATAAAAAAGAGATAATGATCAAATATAAGAGAAGAAATTAGACAATATAAGGCAAATCTTATATTTCATTGCATAAACAAAAAATTACATTTATAAGTACAGATAAGATTTATCTAAAGATCCTAAAACAAAAAATTAAAGCAAAGAAAAGATAAATCATGATTTAAAGCTAGATACTTGCTTTCGAAGATGAGCTACCTCTTCATCGAGGCTATCAATTCTCGACTCCATGAAATCCTTAAGATTTTCTAGCTTCTAATTGATTGAGTGCTGAAAAGAATCCATGCTTGCTTAAAGCATGTTGAAGCAAGAAGAGATAAGTGTCATAATCTACTGAGCCATGTTCGGTTGAGAAGAAGATGTTTCACCAACTACTGGGGCAACTGATATTGTTGCTCAGACAATGAATCAAGAAAGGGGTTGAATTGGTTATGAAATAAAAATTTTTTAACTTTAAGTGCGGAATAAAATTAAATAGAGTAGGGAATGAAAGATATCACACACAAGATTCATAGAGGTTCGGGTATTAATAAACCCTACTCCTCTCCCCAATCTCAATTAGGTGTTTTACTAACACACTAAGTGTTACAATGGAGTTTTACAAGCTCACTCCCAACTATGGTGTTTCTCTCAATGGCTAACACCGAACCTAGAAATTCCCTTGTGTTTAGTGGCTCACACAATAAACCAATTCCTCGTGTTTTATGGCTCACACAATAAACCCTTACAAATATTTCAATCTTAACCTAATATACCCAAACTCACTTGAGTAATTATTTACAATGAGAACACTCACCAATCTACAATACTTAGAAATTATGAGCAATTAGGTGTTTACAAAGAATAAGAGTTTTGCTGAAAATTAGTTAATGCACAAGGCTACAACAAGATTAAAGATTCAAAGTAATTGTTGTTCTCTTTTTTAGGATTCATAAATGACTTGCATTTATACTTGCTCTGTGAATTATTGTCATCTGGGTGCATTTAATGCGAAAATAGCTGTTGAACTAACTCTTAACTTCGCACCTAACATGTTTCTCTGTCCTCATTCACGGGCGTGAATATATATGTCACGATCATGAATGTTTTTCCAAGTCATGGTCCAAGTGTTGACTCTAGCCGTGAAGCTCTCTATAAGAATTTGAAGTGTTTGATCATAGGCGTGAATTTATACTTTCATGGGCATTAATATTCTTCCAAGTCGTGGTCTAAGTGGTGTCACTAGCCGTGAAACTCTCTGGAAAAATTTTACATGTTATCTCATGGGCGTGACTGATTTGATCATTCATGGTTGGTATGATCCTTCATGGCTGTGAACTTTGAATAGTGTAAAGTTGGCTCTAAGCTATATTCACGGGTATGACATAAGTAGTCATGGGCGTCACTTTGCTATTTCTTTTGATTTTGATCTTCAAAAGTTGTCTTTCATTCTTGCATCATATTCTATTCAAGATATATATTGTTCAACATACTTAGAACACAAGCATTGTTAAATACATTATTGTTATTTCATTTGTTAGCATCAAAATGATGAAAATACCCCTAAAGGTTCAACAAATATTTCTATCGTAACTTCAAGAAGCTTGACTCTAGTTCTCTTTCTATGTTGTGGCTCTTAAAGGCTAACTTTAAAAGATTCTGAATTCTCTGATTCTCATGCAATTTCACTTGAAGGATTCTCACTGCAGTTCCCATCTTCATGAAGGATTCAATGTTTAGTCGATCTTCGAGGGATGCGAGGATGATGGTGAAGTTATAATCACTAAGATCCATCAACTTGAGCTGAATTGCTAGATGAGTAATGTAGCCAGCTAATAGAATGTCACCTGATGGCTTTGAGGCAATTGACTAAAGATGGGATGAGAACCATCTTAATAGGGCAATTAGCTCATTTTTTTTGAGCCATTTTGAATAGAAGCAACTCTAATTTCCTAACTACCCCATTGCTATCTCTTTGGAAAAATATTGAGTAAGTCAGAAATCGATGAATGTAGGGAGAACCAGGTTCTTCAAATGAGTACTCTTTGTTTTCTTGACATTCCAACTACAATCACTACCAAATTTGTGCCAATTTGTAGAAGGATTAAAGTTTGTTGCCTCACTCTCATTGATTAAGCCCTTATATGGTAGCTTGAAGATTTTTGCAAATTCTAAAGCAATAAGTGAATTCTTTTGCCTATAGAGCTGGAAGAAGACCTTACTAATATGAGATATCTACAAACCAACTCTAGTTGGCTTCTTGATCATGGGCTTGTAGATATCTACAAATTCCAGCAAACCATATTGCCATCGCTAGACTTTCATATATGATTCAAGGTTAAGAGCCTTGATGCAACTACAATCAAATGTTTGAATGGAAAAAATAGGCCACTTCTTGAGAGAAGCATACTTTTGATGGAAGTGTTGGGGTAGAACATTGAGAAGATGATTTGCATAGATCCTTGGGGCCATGCTCTTTCTCTTCCCTTTGAGGGAATCGACTCTAGAGGCCAAGGTAGAGGTTAGAATCTTTGAAGAAGAGCAAAGGAGGTGAAAAACATTTTCTAGGGTTTGATTCTTGCATGAAGAACTCACAGAAACTTGAGGAAAATCATATGAAGTTAATATTTTTGATGTTTAAATGATGAATCCGATGAAGATTTAAGGTGAAAAGGTGTTTGGAATGTCAGATTTGTTCGAAAAAGGGAATGGGATGTGGTTGTCGCAGTTTTGATGATAGAGAAATGAGAAAAATAATGAAGTTTTAAGCTATATATCAATTGATTCACGACTATGAATGAAAATTCATAGGTGTGAATAATCGTGTTCACGAAAAGACCAAATGGTAATCCATCTCGTGACCAAACACATGAACATTTTTTCTATTTGAAGCATGCTAAGTTCACGAACGTGACATAAAATAGTCACGAATATGAAAGAGAATATTCACGATATCAAACAATGACCCAAAGCATGAGCCAAAATGTGAACACTTCTGCCGTTTTTTGTTACTATTTTCATGACTGTAAATATTTACTCATGGGAGTGAAGACCTAAAACATAGTAAAAAATAAAACATGATCCAAACAAAAAGGTGTGATATACATTTTCTTCTTAAGCAAATTAAGCATGCTTTTTCATGACAAATAATCATTCATCATACAATTTGAACATGCAAAACATCAAATATATGAAATATTACTCAAGGTTCATAATTTAAACATTAAAGATACACAAGTGAGCAAGGTGAATGCAATTCTTAAAAATAATTTTAAGACAATATGCTTCTATTAAGCATGTGAAGTTCATTTTTTATAAAATAAAACCTTTCATCATTGAGAGGTTTGGTGAAAATTTTAACCAATGGATTGTTTGTGTCAATAAATTGTAATACAACATCACCATTTTTGACATGATCTCTTATAAAATGATGTCTAATGTCTATGTGTTTTCTCCTAGAATGCTGAATGGAATTTTTAGAAAGATTTATAGCACTTGTATTTTCACATTTGATGGAAATGTGATCAATCTCTTGACCATAATCCTTGAGCAGTTGTCTCATCCAAAGAACTTGAGTGCAACAATAATCCGTTGCTACAAATTTTACTTCATTAGTGGAGAAGACAACCAAAACTTGTTTCTTGCTAAACTAAAAAACTAAACATTCACCAATGAAGTGACAAGTTCTAGATGTGATTTTTCTATCTAGAAGACTTTCGGCATAATCAACATCTAAAAAACCAATGATATGAAATGAAGTGTTTCTAGGATGCCATAAGCCTAGGTGCATTATTCCTTGTATATATTTTAAAATTATTTTCACAACATGCAAATGAGATTCTTTAAGATTTTATTGAAATCTAGCACATAAGCATACATTATATATCATATCAGGTTTAGAAGCAGTAAGGTATAGAAGAGATCCGATCATACCTTTATAAAGCTTTTCATCAATAGTTTTACCCTTCTCACCTTTGCCAATTTCATTGATGTGCTGATAGAAGTTTTGGCACTTTTACATCATTCCATTCCAAATTTCTTTAATAGCTATTTAGTGTACTTGGATTGGTTTATAAAGATTCCATCTTTGCTTTGCTTGATTTGAAGACCAAGATAGAATTTGAGCTCTCCCATCATGCTCATTTCAAATTCTTTAGTCATACATTTAGCAAATTCTTGACAAAGCAATTCATTAGTAGATCCAAAGATAATATCATCAATATAAAATTGAATAAGTAATATGTCATGCTTGTGTTTTTTAATTAAAAGACTAGTGTCTACATGTCATTTTGAAAAATTATTTTCTAAAAGAAATGCACTAAGTCTCTCATACCAACCTCTTGGAGCTTGTTTTAGACCATATAAAGTCTTAGAGAGTTTAAATACATGATTTGACAATGTATGACTTTCAAAACTAGGAGGTTGTTCAACATAAACTTCCTCCTCTATAAAACCATTTAAAAATGCACTTTTGACATCCATTTGAAAAAGTTTAAAGTTCATGTGGCATGCAAAAGCTAAAAGAATTCTAATTGCTTCCAATGTTGCCACTTGAGCATATGTCTCATCATAATCTATGCATTCCTCTTACTTGTACCCTTTGACAACCAATCTAGCTTTATTTCTTGTTATATCACCATACTCATCTAATTTGTTCCTAAAGACTCATTTACTACCAATGATTGGATAGTCCTTAGGTCTTGGAACTAAGGTTAAAACCTTATTTCTCTCAAATTAATTGAGTTCCTCTTGTATAGCAATCATCCAACTCTCATCACTAAGAGCCTCATCAATATTCCTCAGCTCAATTTGAGAGGCAAAAGCTAGATTAGAATCTAAAAACTTAAGATTAGATCTAGTACTTACACCCTTGGTGGGATCACCAATGATTTGCTCCATATGATGGTTTCTTATGAATTTTCTTTCCTTTGGATCTAGATAGAAAAATTGCATCAAGAACTTATCACTTCATTGGTGAATGCTTAGTTTCTTGGTTTAGCAAGAAACAAGTTTCGGTTGCCTTATCCACTACTGAAGCAGAATATGTAGCAGCGAGTTGTTGTTGCACTTAAGTTCTTTGGATGAGACAACAGCTCAAGGACTATGGTTAAGAGATTGATCACATTCCCATCAAATGTGATAATACAAGTGCTATGAATCATTCTAAAAATTCCATTGAGCATTCCAGGAGCAAACACATAGACATTAGGAATCATTTTATAAGAGATCATGTCCAAAATGGTGATGTTGTGTTAGAATTTATTGACACAAACAATCAATTTACTGACATTTTAACCAAGTCTCTCAATGATAAAAAGGTTTTGTTTTATAAAAAGGGAGCTTGGTATGCTTGATGTGAGAACATTGTCTTAAAATTATTTTTAAGATTTGCATTCACTTTGCTCACTTGTGTATCTTTGATGTTTAAATTGTAAACCTTGAGTAATATTTCATATATTTGATGATTTGAATAATCAAATTGTATGATGAATGATTTATTTGTCATTAAAAAGCATGCTTAAGTTGCTTAGGAAGGAAATGTGTATCACATTTTTTGTTTGGATCATGTTTTATTTTTTACCATGTTTTATGTCATCATGCCCATGAGTAAATATTCACGATGGTGAAAATAGTAGCAAAAAATGGCAGACGAATTCACATTTTGGCTCATGCCTTAGGTCACGGTTTGATGCCATGAATATCCTTTTTAACGCCCGTGACTATTTTATGTAACGACCGTGAACTTAACATGCTTCAAACAGCAGAAGCATTCATGCCTTTGGTCATGGGATAGGTCACCATTTGGTCTTCTCATGAACACGATTATTCATGCTCGTGAATTTTCATTCACGGTTGTGAATCGATCAATATATAGCCTGAAACTTCACTGCTTCTCTGATTTCTCTCTTCAAAATCGCAACAGCCACATCCCATTCCCTTTTCCGGCCAACTCCAACATTCCAAACACCTTTTCACCTAAAATCTTTATTGGAATCATCATTTTAGCATAGAAAACCATTAACTTCATATGATTTTCCTCAAATTGAATCATCAAAAACATTAACTTCATCGATATATAGCCGAAAACTTTGCTATTTCTCTCATTTCTCTCTCTTTAGAATCATAACAATCACACTTCTCTCCCATTTCCAATCAAATCCGACCTTCCAAACACCATTTCACCTAAAATCTTCATCAGATTCATCATCTAAACATCAAAATCATCAACTTCATCCGTCTTTCCTTAAATTTCTTTGAGTTTTCATGCGGGAATCAAACCCTATGTATTTTTTTTTACCTCTTTTGTCCTTCTTCAAAAATTTAGACCTCTACCATGGCTTTCAAAGTTGGTTCCTCCAAAGGGAAGAGAAAAAGCATGACCCTAAAGATCTATGTAGTCATCTTCTCAATGTTCTACCTCGACACTTCCATCAGAAGTAGGTTTCTCTCAAGAAATGACCTATTTTGTCAATTGGGACATTCGATTGGGATTGCATCAAGGCTCTTAGCCTTAAATCAGATATGAAAGTTTGGCTTTGGCAATATGGATTGCGGGAATTCGTAGACATCTACAAGCCCATATTCAAGGAGCCAACCTTAAAGTTTCTGAGTACCTTACAAGTATCTCTTGTTGGCAAGGTCTCCTTCTAACTCTAAGAGAATTCACTCACTGCCTTGGAATTTGCAAAAATCTTCAAGCTATCACATGAGGGCTTGATTAATGAGAGTGAGGCAATGAATTTTAATCCCTCTACAGATTGGTACAACTTTAGTAGTGATTGCAGTTGGGATGTCAAGAAAAAAAAGAACACTAACTTGAAGAACCCGGTCCTCCGTTATATTCATTAGTTCTTGACTTACTCAATATTTGCTTGAGGAGATAGCAACGGGGCAGTTAGAAAGTTAGAATTTCTTCTGTTCAAGATGGCTCAAAAAAATGAGCCAGTTGCCCTATCTAGATGGTTCACATCCCATCTTTAGTTAATTGCCTCGAAGCCATTAGGTGACATTCTAGTAGGTGGCTACATTACTCATTTGGAAATTGAGTTCAAGTTGATGGATCTTAGTGATCACAACTTCAACATCATCCCGACATCCCCCAGAGATCTACTAAACATTGAATCATTAATCACGATAGGAGCTATAGTGAGAATCCTCTTTCAGGATAACACCTATTATAAGTTTATTACCCTTGCAGGTGAGATTGCATGGGAATTCGAGGATTCAGAAGCTTTTAAAGCTCACTTTTAAGGGCCACAGCAGAGAATGAGAGCTAGAGTTGAGTCTTTTGGTGTTTAATAGATATACCAAATGCTTTAACAGTTGGTGAAGCATTTTCATCTCAACCGAACATGGCTCAATATCTTTTGGCACTTATCACTCATCACTTTAACATGCTTCAAGCAAGCATAGATTCTTTTCCGCATTCCATCAGAAGGTAGAGAATCCTAAGGATTTTTTGGATTCGAGAGTTGATAGTCTCAAAGATGAGGTAGCTCATCTTCGCAAGCAAGTATTTGGCTTCAAGCCATGAGTTGTCTTTTCTTTAGTCTTAGGTTCCAGCTTTAGAATCTTGCTTTGGGATCATTAGGATGCTTAGGATTATTAGGTAAATCTTATTTGTACATAAACTACTATATGTAATTTTTGATTGTGTAATGGAATATGAGATTTGCCTTATATTGTCTATTTTCTTCTCTTAATTGTCTCTTTTTGATTGTGACAAAGGGGGAGAAGAAATGCAATATGTTGAACCTAAAATCTTACTTGACATATGCTTTGGATATGCTTAACATAAATGCCATTTAACATAAAATATACTTAACATATACCTTCCATATACTTGTTATAAATGTTATGATCAATGCTTAATTGAATTTCTTTTGAAACTTTATTTCTTATATGCTTATGGTTTGAAAGTGGTATCCTTGTGCTCTCTATAATTCATTTTTTAAGCATCTTTTAAGGGGGAGAAATTTATATTTCCTTAAGCCACATATTGCAAAATTATTTGTCACCATTACAAAGGGGAAGACTGTTGAACTTTGAGTGGTATTTCTGTCATTTGATGATCACAAATAATTAGACCATAAGGAATTTAACATTTTGTGTTCTAAGTGTTTTAGACATGTTACATATTCCTAAAACCATGAATCAAGTTGATTGAAATTGCTTGAAATTCAAAAGAATGAAAATCAGCATGATTCACACCCATAAAGAATATATTCATGCTAATAAACAGTGTTACGCCTGTGGTGAAGAATTGCTACAACCGTAAAAAGAGAAATTCACGTCCGTGACTCATGGAGTAATGCTCGTGAAAGAGTTAGCACCAAGACTAATTCTTTTAAATGCTCACGACAATGAAGCATTAGACCATCCGTGAAGCTTGACTAAGTCACGCTTGTGAAGAAATGTGTCACGCCCATGAAAGACTTCTCATTTCTAGACAGAACTATTCACAACCAGCTTCATCACTTCAGTTACGCCTACAAAGAACAGTCATGCCCGTAAACATGGAAAGAGAAAGTTGTCAAGCGCAAACAGGAAAGTTGTTGCATGGACATTTTTGCATTCATGGATCCCAAATGGTTATATTTGTTAGGAAAAGTATAAATACAACATATTTATAACTTCCAAAGGTTAGAAAAACAAGTGAAAATGTGCATTCAATTTTCTAATCTTGAATAGCCTTGTGCATTTAATTCATTTCACATTTCTTATCTTTTTTAATGTAAGAACCATAATTGCTTAGAATTGTTGAAGTTTTTGGTTGGTGAGTGTTTCATTCTTATAATTAATTACTCAAAAGTGAGTTTAAGTGAGTTGGATTGTGAGTAAAATATGTATAAGGATTTTTGTGTGAGCCATCAAAATATTAGAATTTTGTTGTTGTGTTAGATATTAAAACATAAGGGTTTTTCTGGGTTAGGTGTCAGTTAAAATAGTAAAACACCATAGTTGGGAGTAAGTTAGGAAACACTGCATTTGTAACACTTTGAATGTTAGTGAAATACCCAATTGAGATTGGGGAAAGAAGTATGGTTTATTAATACCTGAACCTCTATAAATCTTGTGTGTCAAATTTCCCTTTTTCTCTCACACTTTATTTTTTAGTAAAATTGCCTCTAGCAAAATTTTTAATTACCAACCAATTCGATCCCCCTTATTGGTTATTGTTTTAGGCAACAATATTGATAATTGGACTAAAGTGACATTAAGACAGAAATAAATAAAGAAAGATCAATTTGAGGATCAATATGACTTCATCACCAAAGGAACGACTGACACATCATGCACTAGCGGTTCCGATTAAAAAAAAGGTAAAAGGGAACTATTAAAATTTAAAAGGTAAGAGAACTATATGAGTTTTGATTTTATTAAACCTCAAGAGGATACGTTGGTAATTTAATTAATAGTAAAAAAAATTAAGTTCAAACTTAATTATTAATATTATAATTTTTTTAAATATAAATTCAAACTTTTATAATTTATTTATTTTTTAAAATAAAAAAAATTAAATTGATTAGGGTTTTTGCCCAGTTATAAATTTTATAATTTTATAATTTATCAAATAAAAATAATCCATTATATTCCAACTTATAATTTATCAAAATCAAATTCTTTTTTTTTTATATAACAATCTAACTTATTACACAAAATTACAAATTAATATTCAATAAGTTATTTTTTTCTTAAAGTTTTCATTTTTTTTATAACCTATTAGTTGTAAAAATTTATTATTTATACAAATTAATATTTTATAAGTTAATATTTTTTTCTCAAAATTCTCATTCTTTCTAACTAATTTATTCCCTAATTTTTTCACTTATTTCTAACTTAAGTTTTTTTGCTTCATTTATAAACAAATTGATAAGTTAAATTATTATTTTTTGCTTCAAATTCATCCAACAATTAAGTTTAATTTTTAAACATTAATAATTTTAATTGTATTTATTTATTGTGTTAATTACTTAATTATATAATTAAAAAAATAAAAAAATATTTGATTTGGCCGAACCACTGGTTCAAGAACCAGAACCGACCTCAAACTAGCCCCTCTCTAGTTCCGATCTGATCCCATATTTTTGGGATTGTGGAACCGTCGGTTCCATTTCGAACTGTAGTCGGGCCTATATATAACTCAATATTTAGGTTAAATTATAGATGATATATCTAATAATCTAGTCTAAGCCTTAACACATCCATTTAAAGTTAAATAATTGGTGATCAAGAAACTATCAAAGTAGAAACTAATTAAGTATAACTGAAACTGAAGAAAAAACCTGCATTCATTAGAAAGATAAAAAGAGAGTCACCCAAACTAGGGTTGCTTACTAACCACCCATTAAAGTGTTTAGCCTAGCATAAATTGAAAAAAATAGCATTTACCTGAAGGAGATGTCTATTTCTACATGTTTTACAGCTTTCTTACCACTGTCATGTGTAACTTTAGCATCCTCACGCTTGTGCCATGATGGTGGTGATGGGCCACGTGTGCGAGATTTCTCCACGCTTCTAGGTTGAGCTTTTTGTTTTTGGCATGTTGATTTGACTAAATTTGGTATATAATGGTTGAAAATCTTATGTATTTTTGTGAAATTTGGTGCTAATTTGAAGGAAAAAAATGAGAAATTAAAAGGTAATTGGGAGTTAGGATTTAGGAATAGATGAGAGAAAAATGAAGAAAAAAAAGAAGAAAATTTGAAGGAGAATGACACGATTGTGAGATATATGCACAATTTAAAAAGCACGTGAGCAATACAGTGAAAGAATTAAATGTCACACACATGAGGATTTCCTCACATTCGTGACACAATGTTACCTTATGGTGTCACATGCATGAGGCAATCCTCAGGCTGGTGACACTTCGCTATCTCCCAGACTTATCTCAGTTCCTCATTTCATCATAATTTCTCTTCTGTAAATGTATTCCTAAACACCATGTAGAGTTAAAATTCAAATAAAAACTCACAAACTTAAATAAAAATGAAAATGAAAATTAATAACAAATAAAATAACAAATAAACATGGGTTGCCTCCTAAGAAATGCCACATTTATTAATAAGACATTGCTGACTGTCGTTCTTTTAAGGTGGGTGAAAAATTATTTGAAGCTGCTTATCCACATTTGTATTTCTCACAATTTCACCTTACTTATTTACTTTTGAGTTCCCTTTAGAGACAGACTTGTCAACTTTAAACATGTAAAAATACTGATTTGTAATTGGTAAGGTTGAAAAGTTGGATACCTCAATCTCATTAGTCTCACCCAATACTATCACGGTTAGTTTTTGGTGCTTAACATCAAAATGGGTGTCTACTGTAGCCATAACATGTCTACTAAGAAGTATTACAACTTATTTTTAAGCTTACATTCTCAGTGTCCATGGCCATAAAATCAACAAGCACTATTAACTTACAAATTTCAACCATAAGGCTTTCTATTATACTTGAGAGAAGTTTTATCGAACCATCGGTTAACTGAAGGCCTATGTTGGTTGGCTTTAATTTTCTTAAATCTAGTTGTTTAAAAACTGAATAAGGTATTAAGTTCACACTAGCACCTAAATTTAACATAACCTTTGCTTTTTTATTCCTTCTCTCAAGGTAATGTTAAAAGTAAAACTTCCAATGTATTTTTTTTTGGTAATAATGAGTTTACTTTAGATTTTTCCATGATCATTTGTACATTTGAAGACTCTTTTTTCATATATTTTGTTGGTGAAGATATTTTCTTTATAGAATTAAACAAAACTAAGTCATTCTTATCTTGAGAGGATGTTTTACCTTTATTATATTCCTTTTGTTTGTGAAAATGAGGCTTATAGGGCTCAATTGCTTTGTGTAATTGAGTTGCTAAGACTTCTTCCAACATTCCCTCCTATTTTATCTCCAAAAACTTTAATCCTTCGGTATGGAATTCACGTGTACCTACAAGAGAACATTACTCCTTATTAGTTTCATAATTTACTTCATCATTACAAGTGTTACCATTCATAGATATAGACTTGGCTTCCTTTATTTGACCTGGTAACTTCTCTTTTTTATTTTCTTGTACTACCTTTACTATTTTCCTAATATGAATTTCCAGCCTTTTGAATGAAGCTTCTATTGAATGAAGTCCCTTATCCATTTTCTCCTGCCTGTCTTGAGTTGCTAATATGAAACTATTTAATATTTCTTATAGAGATGGTTTTCTAAGTGCACTAAGAGGTCCAATTTGGTTTGGATATGCATATGAAAGTTGATTTTCTGATTTGAATTTCTCCAAGAGAAATTAGGGTGATTCCTCTAACTAGGGTTGTAGGTATTTATGTATGGAATATTTTATTGCCTCAACATGAAGGAATTTAGGGCATTAGCTTACTCTACTTCATTCCCTATCAAAGGATCAAAAGAAGAATACATATTAGCTTTATGACCATAAATACCAAAAATTCCACATGCATGATTTACAGATGTGTGTTCCTTATTGGTTAGCATTAGGACTTGTTTTGTGAGTTCAATAATTTGTAATGTCAACTCATTACCATGGAAAATTTCATGCACTATCAGTTTACTTCATCTCATACTCTTGTTGAGAATTAGTGCCTAGCAATTCAAATATGTCATAGACCACCGCTACTATCTTTTCACTTATAGCTCTTCCAACTAAATTTTCAACCATACAATGATATTGTTGGCTCAACCCATTATAGAAGGACTGATTTGTTACGAGTAGAGGTACCTGTGGTGAAGGAATGGTAAAAGAAGCATTTTAAACCTATTTCATGCTTCATGGAATGTTTCAAAGTCTTTTTGATAAAAAAAAATTATAATTTCTACTCTCTACTCATTCATCTTTTGGTGGGAATAGAATTTACCTATGAATTTGTGATAAAATTTAGTCTAGTTATTGAGAGAGTTAGGGGATAAAGTCATTAGCCACACCTTAGCTCTATCTTTTAAGGTGTAAGGAAAACACCTCATCCGTTACTGATTTTCATTCAGTTAGTTTAAAGGAAAACATGTTGATTGTTGCATAAAATTCCCTTATGAATGTCAAAGGGTCTCCATTAGGTAGCCCATATAAGGATGACAACATGTTCAAATGTATGTTTTTTAGCTCATAATTTCTAACTACCTCTCTTAACATGATATACGAGGTAGTGTTACCAAGTACCAGTTTGACATAGTCTTTCATGGCTAATGTCTCTATACCTCAGCTTATCTTGGTGGAACTACCATTAACTCTATCACTACCTCTTCTTCCAAATTCTCAGGATTCTCAAAAATTTCTCTTTATCTTCAGAGGGTATTTCTTCTGGTCTTTATGTTTTGGATCTTAATTCGTAATTCCTTTGAATGGATGCTTCTCATGACTTTGCTCATTTACTAATACCGGGCATAAATCTAAAGTCAACAACTGAACAATAATTAAAAATAAGAAAACAAAATAAAAATTGCAGAAAATAATGTGAAACTATCTAAAAGACAAACATTGGTAATTAAGTTAACTAAGAATCTTAATCAAAAATAGTTCTCTAGCAATGACACCAAACACTTGATGTAAGCCAAAGTGTACTCACAAGTGCACAAGACAATTGTAATACTCTTTCGAAGTCGATCTCTCATGGGACTTTTGTAGGGTAAAATTTTTAAGTAACTTTAAATTACCACTAAATAGTGAATTAAAATATTAAACACTCTAACCAAGTATGTTGAATTGATTAAGCTAAGATAGGAGAACTAATTAATAACTAAGATTGCAGTAGAAAGTAATAAAGGAAATTAATCAGAGAAGATACAAGAACTTAGCTCACAACCCCTACTTTGTATGCCCTTTAACAAATTAAGAACTAATGAATGTAAATTTTATGGCACTCTCCTTTAAGACACCAATTAATCAAGCTAATAAATTAACTAGTGTTCAATTTAATTTTTAGGTTAAGTTACTGATGGTGTGTCTAAATAATCAAGCCTTAGCCTTAACATGTTCATTTAAAGTTGAATAATTGGTGATCAAGAAACTATCAAACTATAAACTTATTAAGCATAATTGAAACTAAAAATATATCTTGCATTCATTAAAAAGATAAAAAGAGAGTCATACAAATTGGGGCTACTTACTAAGCTCCCATTAAAGTGTTTAGCCTAGCATATTAATAACAATAATCATTTCTATTTTGATTACTAAGCTAAGCATTAAAGAAAATAAAGATGAGAAACTCCCTAAAATTTAATAAGGTAAACTTTTTTATCCCGTGTCTATGTGTCTACCATTCCATAAAACAAAAACTAGAATTTATAATCTAAAAAGTCCTACTTGAAATCAAACTCTAATGATATAATTCTTCCTAATTTAAGAAATAATCTCCCACAAAGTTGATCTGCATATCGATATTTATCTTCAAAGTCAGGGTCCCACTTGAATAGAATATGAGTTGGATTACGACTGGACTCTACAGTAAAAAGGAGCATCATGCACATGACATACCCTGATGTGTGTGATAGACTCCTTTAGTTTAGTCGTTCTCACATGCTTATTGATTCCTTACGATCATGATAGAAAATAGAGACATGTAAGTGATATGCTCGCATTAAAGCTATGTGCCCGCAACAGAAGGTCGAACTTCAAAAACTTTGACTTTCAAGATAGAAGGTCAAACTTCAGGAACTTTGTGCCTACAAAAAAAGTGAATAATCCACTGCATCAGCCCCTCATGCACATGACACCTCCTCACGTGCTTGATACCTTATTGGCTAGGCACTCCTCATGCATGTGACACCTTGTTTAATGCTATAGATTGTCTTCAACTCTTGTAAACACAAAATAACAATCACTAAGTACCTAAAACATAATAAAAATACTTATAATTAAATATTAAAAATATGAATAAAACTAAAACAAATAAGAACATGTCAATAAGTTTTTGTTAATGGTATTTTAACCATATGAAGTAAAGGATTTCACAAAAATTGTGAACACTAATATTTATTGTTAAACTATGATATTGATTAATGTCACATGGACCAAGTGGGAGAATGTGAGCTTTTTTTTTAGATAATAGTTTATCTTAATGAAAAAGGTATATTTAATAAACATTAAGTACGAATTCCATGTAAGTGGTCTCAATTAAAGTTAAAATTATAGATTTTGTGCATGTAATCTTGATTGATAAATTTCTCATATGCAATTCATGTGATTTACTCAATCAAGAATTTTAATTAAAATGAATGACCTATAATCCTATTGATTAATGAGAAATAACTATGAAATCCTAATTAATTTATAATCAATGGTGTCTACATATAAAAGGGGATAAATACCTAAAACTACTGTTCTCTCTCTACCCAATTATAGAAGATATAAAACCTTCAAGAGATCCTTTGGCAACTAATGGTAAGGTTGCACAAAAATTAACCAAATGATTCAATTCAATGCAAACTGAAAATTATAGCTTAGTTGGTTTCATGGATGATTATAGTTTTAAAATTTTTATAAACCAATTTTTTGATTTGGTTTTGGATAAAAAAATATAAATCCAATAAAACTGAAACCGAATTAATAATATAGGTTCTCTTTATATATATATTTGACAGACATAAACAAACTTTGAAAAAACTAACAGCACATCATTTGTCCATTTAATAAAAATATCGTTTAAAATAACAATTAGAAAAATTGTTGCTTGAATATATTGGCTATCCTGCAGTTATAGTCGTTGGTAAAATTATATTGTACATGAAACCCTAGAAAATTCATACAAAAATATATCAAATATAGAAAAATAATGTAATGTATTGTATTGTATTGTTTGAAATTCATACAGTATCAAATGAACAGAAAATATCTCAAATGACAAGGAGTTACACTGTTAATTTTTTAAAAGTTTGTTTCTAACTATAATTTGTTATATATATATATATATATATATATATATATATATATATATATATATAACACTTAGTACTTTAACAATTAAAATCGGATCCTAATTATAGTGCATTAATACTAAAATCCTATAGTTTTCTAATATCATAGACTTTTTAATTATCTAAACTTTTCAGCTTCCTTTGAAATATCATGATTAAACAAGAATTTATTTTAATAATATACATATTATATTTTGAGCTTTCTAAAAATTAAAATAGTGTACTAAATTTTTATATTTTGAATTATATTCATGTTATTATTTTGATTATGATTTTAAGTTAATATTTATTGAATTTTTATGATATTTAAATTTATATTTTTTTATATGATGATTTAGATATGATGATTCTTAAATATTAAAGAAATTTTTTTAGTGATATAAAGATGAAGTATGCATCGAGTCAGTCAACCTCCCAATCATAGTGCATTATAACAATAAAAAAAAAATCCTTCCTAGTATATATGTAACTAATTTTGTTTGTTAGCACTTCTCATGGTTTTAATTCTTACATTTGATCTAAAATCTCTCGTATTATACTGATGTGGAACTTATTTAGAAATATTACAATTCATCATCCATTTAAAAGCTCAACGTCCTCATTTAATGTTGCATGTGAGGTAACTCTGATGCCAAATTGTAACAACTCATATCCAATTGTTCTGTTGTTCTGTAACAATTTGTAATTTATATATGATCAAATCATGAGTTCTCAAATAGTTAACATAAATTATCACTAGTTGTTGGTGTATAAACATATAAATATTTATTCATTTTTCGTTCTTTTCCAATATGAACTTAGGAAGTTATCACATTAAACTAGCATTTTTAAGATTTTAACTATTACATTTAACCTAGTCACGTGAGATTTGTTTAGAGAAGTAAATTTAGAATAAAGCCCATTAAAAAATTGTCAAGACAATATTAAGAATTTTAAAAATTTTAATAGCAAAATTACACTTCTTATTTTATTTTAGTATATTTTTCAAGCGAAAGAATAACAACTCTGACTATGAAAAAAGCATTAAAAAAATTAAAAACAAAAGGAACACGTTTTCATAATATAAAATAAATAGCACCCAACCCCAAAAACCAATACATCTTTTCAGCTGTTTGTCATGGAAATATCCCAATTAGCTGACAGAATCATTGAAATCCGCTACGTAAACACACTTAATTTTGATGAAGGAATGCGTTTGATTTTCTAGTCTTTCAGATTCAATCACTGCAACTTTGACTCTTTGATTTTGTTTTGCTTTACCGAT
Source organism: Triadica sebifera (assembly GCA_023653625.1). Lineage (NCBI taxonomy): Eukaryota > Viridiplantae > Streptophyta > Magnoliopsida > Malpighiales > Euphorbiaceae > Triadica > Triadica sebifera. The sequence continues at coordinate 42,943,539 of CM042893.1, read as the reverse complement.
ATTTCTTTTTCTTCTTTTTATATGTAAGATCCTATAGGACAGTACTGTACTGCTTGATTTCAAATTTTAAATTAAGAGATTTTAGTTTCAAGTTTATTAATCAACATTCAACAATCTAGGTTCTAGCTACCTACTTAAGTATTCATATTAGTGGTGCAATTAATACGTTGACAAATATAGTTAAATATATAAATTTGTTACCATAAATATTTTTTTCATGATAAATAGTTATTCAAGTAATGTTTCATTAAACTTTAATCGAAATACATGAAAAATATTATATTTATTTTCTTGATAAATTTTTTAGTTATCATTTACAGTATTCATATTAAAAGATGCTAAATGATCAATCTTGTGATTTTTTTATCTATTTCTTTATATAGTTATTGTTTTCTTGGTTTATTAGTTACTTGGATATCATTTTTCATTTGATTGAAAAATTATTCATAAGTTGTTGCTAAAAAAAATGGTTTTAGCTAAACTTATTTGGTTACATAAGAATATATCATGTTATTATAAAACTAATTAACAAAATCATTATATTTTTTTGCCTCTCTCTCTCTATATATATATAACAATTAAGAAAACTCAATGCGCTTTAGAACATGAATGATATGGTAGTTATATATTTATTTTGAATCAGATTATTTTATTATTCAATTTAGATTTGGGTCGATTTGCTAGCTTTACTTTTTAGCATATAAGATAAAAAAAATGTAAATCTTATTTATTCTTAAAATATTTTGCTCCTTAAAAATTCAATTATAGTTAGATTTATAGGTTAAGATGCAAACAATTCTCTAAAATAAAATTCAATAGTCAATATTGCATTCATTTCCTTTTTTAGTCAATAATATCTCTAACATTTTAAATTGAATGAATTATTCCTTTATTTAACAGACTTATCATATCTCCAAGCGATATGTTAATTTTAATATTATAATATGCCACACAACAGCATAATAAGAAAACTTCAGAAAAAAAAAAAAAAATCCCTTTTGCACATTTGAACTTGGGATTTCCTTGGGCAGCATATTCAATACGTCATCGGCTCTAATAGCAAATTGTTGCTATATCAATTCACACAACCCATATATATTTTCAAACAAGATAAATAATCAATTGAAATTAGCTAAATTGATACATTTACCATGAAATAATCACGACAAAGCTGGAAGGTCGTAAGTTTAATATCCAATCTATACAGAATATACACAAAAAAGATAAATAAAAATCAATATATATCATAAATATTACGAGATCGCACAATTAATCCATATATTTGGATTCGAATTACTTGATAATTTTATATCATGCATTAGTTCTTTAAACTATACATGCTAATATATAAAAAGAGACAAATTAGATGAGCACAACAAGCATACAAGATCAAACAAGAGTTTAAATTGTCTGCTTATATCCCTAAAATAATTAAAAGATAACAAAGTCTAAAACTAATTAAATTACATTCTTTGAAATAGTATACAAAGATTAATAATAAATAATATTCTAAACCTATAAAATAACTGACAAGTGATCCAAGCACACACAAAAACCATCCTCACATTGCAGTTATTCACAACATCCATATAACATTCTTAATACAATAAATAAAAGTGTTATTCATCTATAAACATCCGTAGAAGAGGGTAGAAAGATATATATGATAATAATGATGTAAATTAAAATAAAGAAATCATGCATGAGAATAAAACGAATTTAGAACCTAATTGATCTTGTATAAGATTGAGTTTTTTGGATTTACCCATAATTAGGCATCTTTGATTTCATAAGTATTAGAATTAATGTGTATTTCAAAAAAAAAAAAACAGAACTAATGTGAAAAAGAGAAACATAAATATGTTTTAATGATCTATACCCTTAGAACTTACTAAATTGATTATTAACAAAAAAATGAATCTGTTGTCAAAAAATGGAACCAGAGAACAATAAAGATTCTCCAAATTCTAAGCAACTTACGAATAGAACATGAACAAAATTTTTGACATCTTACTTTCTATAAGCTAGGATCTTAGATAATCAAATTAGTTCTAAAGATAAATGGGCTCATTCTAAAATAGAGTTTTTTAATCAATTATTTTTTGGAACTCCAAATAGCTATCGACTATTGTTTAGAAAAATTTATCGAACACTTGTATAATAATCAACTGTTAGGAATAAAAAAAAACTATTAGTTGCCTCAACACTATAAAAAAAATACAAAAATAGTCACCATCAAATGTGGTCGCTAAAAGCGTTTAGGGCCCACTTAGCGACCACAAAATGTAGTCTAAAAAACTATCGTCGCTAACCTATTTTAGCAAGCACATTTCAAGTGTGGTTACCAATTGTGACCACAATCAATTGTGGTGCTAATATTAGCGAATACAACTATGGTATTTGTTTTGTGACCACATTATTGGTCGCAAATGTCTCTTATTGTGGTTGGTAATAGTAAGAAGAGAAGACCATAGTAGATCATATAGTGACCACAATATGTGGTTTTTAAATTATGGTCGCAATTTAGAGACCACATCTTGTGGTCACATTTTAGCTATCACGATTGTGGTTGCAATTTAGAGACCACTACGTGTGGTCAAAGTTTAGAGACTACGCTCGTGGTCATAGGTTAGAGACCACAAGTTTGTGGTCTCAAAGTAGCGATTGCACTTGTTATCGTAGATTAATGACCACTCTTGTGGTAACAGATTAATGACCATAAACTTGTGGTCTCAGATTAGATACCAAACTTGTGGTCATAGATTAGCGACCATTCTTATGCTCGCAAATTAGGAACCACTCTTGCAGTCTTAAATTAGCGACCACTTGTTGTAGTCTCATAATAGCGACTGCTTGTTGTGGTCACATAATTCGTTTAGAGACCATATTTTGTGGTTTCTATTTTGGTCCATTTTTTATTAATTAATTATTACTATTATTATTTATTAATAATGGTGATGATGATTTTTAAATTATTATTATTATTATTAAAAATTAGTAATTAATAAATTTATAATAATTAATTAAGTTATTATTATTTAAATTTAAAATCTACATTGCATTAAAATATTAAATGTAAAAATACAATGATATTTAAAATATATCATTTGTATGTTTGTCATAAAAATAAAAAAATATAAAATATAATTTCAAGAATAAGGATCTGGTGGTGGCTAAGTGCAATCCCCGCTAGGACCATTTGGTGGCAGCTAACTGGCGTGAATCCTCTTTCTCTCCTCTAGCATCTACATCTACTCTGCTATGTGGCACATCATCTCCTTGGTCTGGCGCATCATCTCCTCGGACTGGCGTCTCCATTCATTAGAGCTCTGTATAGTACTATGTAGATCATGTACCTCATCTTGCAACTGAGAGTGTGATGCCTCAAGCTCCCTAATTAGTTGATGAGTTGCCTCAAGAAGGGGTGCAAAGGATGTAGTGGCTTCAGATGCAGAGCTAGATGAATTATTTTAGCTTGTCTTGTACATGTATCTGCTTTGCGATGAAGCCTTTGTCTTTTAAGGATATTCGATCCTCACCGTCCTATGTCAAATCAACTTGATTCTCGGATTCATCTTGGAATGTGGCAGAAATGAGCTCTTGAATTCGCTCTTGAAATAAAAAGTCATATCAAATAAACAGTTATCTTAATTAGAACATAAGTTAGGTTTTTCGATAACTTATCCCAACTTGTCTTGCATGCTGATCAACGTACTCCTTTGACTCATCTAGAGCTCTCCTTATATGGGTCTCACCAGACGGGTCTCATTGAAAATTAAGAATCAATTTGAACACCCAACCGAATTGAAAATTTTACAGAATTCAAAAATCCCAAAAAAAACATTTAGGTAAATATAAAAATATATAGTTACAAAGATCATACCTTGAAATGATGAAAAAGATCCTCAATCGAACCCTTACCTCATCGGTATATATGGATATCCACTTTTTTATGAGCTATGAAAAAGAAAAAAAACCCAACATAAGCTATTTTCATGCTTTTGGATGGAAGTGCTACATCTTCAATGGAAAAGGTAATCAGATAAATTTGATTCTAAATCAAATGAATGTACATTTATTGGTTACTTTTTTACCAATAAAATATATAGAGGTTTCAATAAAAGTTCCTTTGTAGTAGAAGAGTCAATTAATGTTAGTTTGATGGATTTTAATCTCCACACTATAGAAAATAGTGTTTTCATTGACAATAGTAGAGAAATGGCTAAAATATGTGATCAAAAAAGAAGATAAAATATGACAATAGAATAGATATGGTATCCCTAGTAGAAAATGAAGTAGGAGGAGAACATCAGAAAATTTACCTAAAGAATTGAGATATCACTAGTATCATCCAAAGGAGAACATCACCGAGAGTCCATTAGATAAAATGATGACCATAAATGCATGAAAGAATATTGTAGTAATGTAGCCTTTGTTTCTCAAATTGAATCTAAAAACTTTGTTGATATTCAAAATGATGAAAACTAGATTTTCGCTATGCAAGAAGAATTGAATTAATTTGAAAGAAATATAGTTTGGAGGTTAGTTCATAGACCTAAAAATCATTCTACCATTGGCACAAAGTGGGTTTTTTAAAAATAAGTTAAATGAGCATAGATATGTAATTAGAAATAAAGCTAGGCTTGTGGCTTAAGGTTACAACTAAGAAAATGACATAGATTTTAATGAGATATTTGCACCAGTAGCTAGGTTAGAAGCAATTAGAATTCTTTATGTCTTTGTATTTTTTAAAAACTTCATAATTTATCAAATGGATACGGAAAGTGCATTTCCCAATTATTTTCAAAATGAAGTTTATGTTGCACAATCCCCTTGTTTTGAAAGTTATGAGTATCCAAATCACATTTACAAACTCTCAAAAACATTATATGGTTTAAATCAAACATCTAGAGTATGGAATGAGAGCTTAAATATGTTGATACTTGATCATGAATTCACTAGAGGAAATGTAGACACTTGCTCATCAAGCATAAGTCGTCAAATATTATAGTTGTTCAAGTCTATATAGATGACATTGTATTTGGTTCTATCAATCCTTTTCTATGCAAGAAATTTTATAAGTGTATGAAATAGAAATATGAAATGGGTTTGATGGGAGAATTGACATTCTTTCTTCGATTACAAATCAAGCAAGATAAGGATGGTATATTTATAAGTCAAGTTAAATACATTGAGTTATTGAAAAAGTTCAAAATCGAGAATGAAAAATTTTCCAAAACTCTAATGAACACCACAATAAAGATGGAAACTGATGAGAAGATGTATAGAGGCATGATTAACTCATTTATTTACTTGATAACAAGTAGAGTAGACATTCACTTCTTTGTATATCTATGTGTGAGATTTTAATATTCCCCCAAAGAGTCATATTTAATAGCAACAAAATGTATTTTTAAATATGTTGCAGGAATATAAGAAGTTAGATTTTGGTATTCTAAGGGAGCTTCAGATGCTAACTATGCTAGTTGCAGAAAGAAAAGAAAAACTCATATAAAGCATGTCACTTTCTTTGATCTTCAATTGTTACATGGTTTAGTAGAAAATAGTCATATGTGGCTTTATCTACTGCATAGGCATAATACATAGCAACTAGAAGTTGTGTATCACAAGTATTATTAAACATCAAATGGAGCATTATGGAATTAAATTCAATTATATCCCTGTACTTTGTGATAACACAAGTGCAATTAATTTGACAAAAAATCATATCCAACATTCAAGGACCAAACATATAGAAATCAAATATCATTTTATTATAATGATGTGGGATTGGAAAGCTAGCACATCTCCAGATTTAAGTTCTTGCATTCAACCTAAAATATCTCATGTATTTTGTCGATGTAGAATTTGCCTAGGAATGTTAGAATTCATCCCCTATATGGGACTCAACATCCTTGCTGAGGTTTGTGGCACTATTACTCAAGATTGTATACGGAGTGGTTCTAATACCAAAATATAAGGGCTCAAACTGTCTTATAACAACTTACAAATGGTCAAACCACACGGTCTAAAATGGTTAACCTAGGTTATTTCAGTATTATGATAAAAATTAATCTACGTCAAAAAAATATTATTTTAATTGAGAAATGAATATTGTAATGTTATTTTTAAAAAAATTTGTTTATTTTGATTTTCAAATTTTAAAAGTAAATAAATAAATAAATTTTATTATTATTAAAATAACAAATATATGTATATATATATATATATATATATATATATATATGTATGTATATATATATATGAGAATATTTTTAAATATGATTATGTATTCATTTGAATTATAAATATTAGTATTTTCAAAATATTATCATGCATGAAACAAGTTTAATATAAATGTTTTTTATTTTTTATTATGCATAAACATTGTTAAAGTTATATTTTGATGAAATTTAACTTTGTTTGAGTTGAACCGGTTAAACCCTTGGTCATCTACTTTTCCAGTACATTAATCAAACTAAATTTAAAAATAATGCTAGTAATAGTGTGGTGAATTGTTAAACTATATGAGATAAGAAAACACGCATGTATTTCACCCAATCTAACATGGCTTATTGACCAATAGAAAAAAAACATGTCAACTAAATTTTTTTAAACATGGTTTTGGGGGAAATAATATATCATGCCTAACTTCTTACTTTGTTCACTATTCACCAATAAACTGAACCAAATCTCTTATTTTCCCATTGTTCGTAAGATGGATTCAATTTGTAAACCCTAAATCTTTGAAAAATAAACCCTAAATTGTGTAATATGAGCTTTTTGTAAAGAGTTAAAGGAGATTATGAAAGTGATTGAAGAAGGTGTGTGCCAGAAAGGGGAAAATCAATGGGCAAAAGAGCAAATAAGTATATTTATTAGTTGGAGTTATTTTTTATGCGTCTAATTCCAAGTGAAGGAGACTATTCATGGTAATAAATAAAGAAAAAATAGTTGATATGGGTTTGTAATGTTTCTATTAATAATTAGCAAAAATAAAAGTTTTTTTAGATAAATTATTGGATTGATTGTATGATATAGTTTACTTTTCCTTTGTCTATTTTTTTTCTTTCTTTACCTTTATTCTAAACTGTGGTGTGACACACAATGGAAGATATATTTACTAATATGATATAGCATTATAGGGGAAAAATTATTCTTGGCTGATTACCTATATATGTGGGAGGGGATACATACAGTTGCAAAATTGATTTGGATCATATCTCACTACAAGAATTTACATGGTACAATAAAGACCTAGGCTATAAAATAATAGAGATACTTTTATAGGGATATTAATAATTTTATTGAGAATTGATATGCAATTGCTAGATGTAGTTTAAGGGTTAAGCAATGGTGATGAAATTGAAATTTTTATTAGCCAAGTGTTGGATGAAGCAATTGAATTAGATGTGAACAATATGGTCATGTTAGAAGCACACGGTGGAATGAAGCACACACATGAACATATATGGAACAATTAAATAAGTTGTGTGGGGTAGATGGAACTAGGATAACACCTAAGGGTGAGAAAATAAATGTTATCTCTAATGTATTTGGAGAGAAAAATGAGTTTGTAGAAGTTGCTCATTGAGAAAATATAGACACATACATTTGAATGAAGAAGTGGTAGAAGATGATGAAAGTTGTGATGGTGAAAATGAGAGTTTAAAATTTGAGACTAGTTTAAAAGAAGATGGGATATTGAATGATGAGTTAGTGTTAGCCTAAGTTGATGAATCTTTATTTTAATTTTGACAATCAAATTGAAAATCTCTAATGAGTTTATTAAGTATTGTTTTGTAAGACTTAAATGTTCACATCATCTGGAGACTTGCCTTAGGGAAATTTTAAGGGTCTTTGATGAAAGATGTTGCCTGCAATAAGGATTTCTTGATCGTGCTAACAAAAAAGTGATATTGGATTCATTCAAACTAAGAAGTTTTAAAAAAGCAGAATAGTTCACGACCTGAATTGTGCCTGTGAATATTGGATGTGATAAAGAATTCGCAACCATGCTGGTGTCTTTACATTTATGAAATTCATATTGCCATGATTGCAGAAGCTAAACAAATCCATATGTCTAAGTGTTCTGAGAATATACATTTCATGACCACAATATGGAAAATTGCGACTGTGATTATAGTTTATGCTAAAACCTTAAGATGGCATTACAGTTTGTGGGAAAGAGCATTACCATAATAATTACCTATGACAACATAAGTGTGATTGCAATAAAGAATTAGCAACTTATAAATTCATCCTGAGTCAATTGTTGCAGAGTAAGCCAAGCAGCGCAAACTAATCCATGCGAAGAAGAAAGCACGACCACAAATATGGGTTTGACAAAACAATCAATTCTACAAAAACTAGTTGTTAGAAGAAAAAGTTAATAGAATTATTTGTAATGGCTCATCGAAGGCTTGAGACTATAAATACTCCTCCAAAAGCAATTGAATGCTAAGCTAACAACCACTTATGTGTCAAAACTTTGCTAGTTTATTTCTCCAACATTTATAATCTTTTTAGAGTTTTTGTTAAAACAAATCCAAAACTTAAATTTAGCTAATATGTTTTGGACTAATTTTTTTTAAATATATGAACTTGTGTTTTTACTCCACATGTAGCCTCATATGATAAAGACTTTAGTCCAAACCTACACTCAAAAAAATAGCCATTGAGCAATGGAAATTTTTGTTGCTAAATGATGAAACTCTATTGCTAATTTTCATAGCTTAATTAGAACCAACATTTTAAAAACATAGGCATTTATTGATGAAAATATATGTCACTAAATGATAAAAATCCATCACTATAATGCAAGTTCATCATAAGAATGTACATAAGGAGTGAAATACAAGTTCATATATATTTTTTTTAAAAATTAGTTGAGGATATATTAGTTAAATTCTACAAAGTTCTAATTTTTTTTTTAATGAAAAATTTATCTTTTTTATTATAATTAAGAGAGGAATGGTTTAATATTATCCATAAACAATTTAAAAAGGATTAGAGTGAGCCTAGGTAAAATTCTAGTAAAGGTTGAATGCTAACCTTGGGAAAACACTAGTTGTAAAAGGCTTAAGTGTGAGCCTTTTTGAAAAACACTTGTAAGGGGTTTTTAAAGTAAGCCTAATAAAAACTCTTGTGAAAAGTTTAAGTGTGAGCTTTAGAAAAATACTTAGGTTTGAGAGTTAGTCATAGTGAAAACTTTTGTGAAGGGTGTTTTAGAGTGAGCCTTTATGAAAACTCGTATGAGGCTAGATGTGAGCGTTAAAAAATACCTAATTGGAAGTGAGTTAGAAAAACTTCAATGTAAAGCTATTTGAAGAATAATGGAAATCCCAATTGAGGTTGATGAGTGGATGTAGGGTGAGTTAACACCTGAATCATTATAAACTTCTTATGTTTTTTCTTGTACATGTTTATCTTTCATTTAATCTTTGTCATCTCCATTTATCCATTTCCTTACAAATTTCTTTTTTTTTCCTTATAATTTTTTTGCCACCAATTCAACCCCTTCCCCCCCTTCTTAGTGCATTGTGGGACAACAATTAGTATCGTGGCTGAATCTCACATTTTTGGCTTAACTGCATAAGCAAATATTGATAATGGGCAACGAAAGGAGTTACCACCTCAAATAATTTTTTAATGGGTTTGATATATACCCAATGGAAGCATAAAATGGAAGTCTACTTGGATAGTGGCTATAGATGTGTAGGAAACTATCTTGGAATAATGGAAGCCACCATTTAAGAGGACCGAAGTTGAGGTGGAGGTCATTCCGAGGAAGGATTGGATGGCATTGCAAAAAAGGCCAATGGCAAGAATAAAAGAATAATGGTTATCCTTCAGGCTCCTTGTCAAGAGAAGAGTGTGTAAGAGTGTAAGATTGTTAAAGTGCACATAACATTTGGAAGACCTTAGAGAACTACCATAAAGGAACCAAACAAGTCTAATCCAAGAAGATCCAATTGCTTGTGATAGAGTACGAGCACTTCAAAATGAAACCAAATCGGAGCATCACTAAAATGACCAACAGGCTCCTTACCATTGTTAATGGCTTGAAAAGCTTGAAAAACATTACAACTTAGAAGATGTCAATAATAAAATCTTAAGAAGTCTTCCTATAAAAGTGTATAAGTCTCATATTGTTGGCATTATGGAAAATAATGAGGATTTGAGCATAACTCCTACTGATGTCCTTATTGGCAAGCTCTTCACTTATGAAATGGCTTTGGCAAGGGAAAATGAGTTAGAGTTTGAAAAGAAAAAGAAGACAATAGCTCTCAAGTCCCAAACAAGATTTCAATATCAAGATAGTGAGAGCTCAAGTGATGAGAAAAAGCACAAGCAAGAAGAGGATGAGCTTGTCATTCTATCCCAAAAGATTGAAAAGATTTTAAAGAAAAAGTATGACAACAAGAAGAGGCCCTTCAAGTACTCAAGTTGGAAGAAGGGAAAACCAACATGTTATGAGTGTGGAAAGAAAAGAATCCAAATTCGAATGCCCTATGCATAAAAAGTACAAGAGGAGGTTCTACACAAAGAATGAAGAAAAGGCGCACAAGGCAACATTGAGAGATAGTTCTTCAAGTGAAGAAGAAGCAAATAATGAGGAAACTGCCACCTTATGCTTTATAGCCGTAGAGGAAAACTCAAAAGAGGTATGTTTCACATCCTATTCTTTTTATAATGATAATTATAGTGAGCATGATTTAAATAATGAACTTGTTGAAGCCATGTTTTTAAAATGTGAAAAGATAAAAAAAATGAATTTTTATAAGTAAAACTATTTTAAATTAGAAAAGGATTTAAAAGATTTAACAAATATGATTTTAAATCTTAAAACCTCTAATGCTCCCTTAAGTAATCATTGGATGAGATTTCATCCAATACTTCAACCTTTGAAGCTTTATGTAAAGAAAAATAATTCTTTCAAAATTGAAGTTGAAGAATTAAAATTATCTATTTTTAAGTTTCACAAAGGTAAGGAGAGCTTAGATGTACTTCTAATAACTCAAAGGCCTCCTTTGCAAAAACATGGCTTAAGCTTCAATAAGATTTCATCATCTACATCATTTCCCAATTCCACTCATTTTATTAAGGCATTTATACCTCAAGTTTCTTCTATAGAGATGATAGGCAAATTGGCTAAAACAAATGCAAACATTAGATCTTCAATTCAAAAAAGAATTAGTAAAGGCTCACATGGTCCTAGAGCAAAGCCTCAAAGGAAAAATCATGTAACACCCACAAATATAGTTAGCATTAAACTAATTATATAAGCAAATTTTACGATACCTTTTAGTTTGAAATCTGATTAAACATAAAACTTCTTTTAAATCACCTTACTTCCATCATGGCTATGATGAATATTAAAAATTCATGTAAAGAAAAGTAAAAGAGAAATAAAAGTGATTGTTTCATTACATTAAAATATTGTATAGGTTTTACATAGCCTCAGGTTTACAAACAATATCACTATAGGAAAATACAAAACCATTATTTATACATGAAAACTTAAAACCCAAAATATCCCAGTATGTCACCCACCCAACTGTGTCTTGTCTTGTGACTCTTCCATCGGGCTCTTAATCTCCATTAGCAATTCTCTAACCAAATACAACCTGCATGTGAGAAACACTCACACACTAATCAACTCGTACCTAGCGGTACATATGTATATATATACAAACAACCATATATGCATACCATTATATCATGTTAAAACCTTAGCTCATATAAATCAAAACATGCATAACCTACCACGAGTATTCTATATGCCCATACTCATATTCATATTATTTACTTTGTGATCATGCATAGGTACTATCATCCTAAAACTTACATACATTTTTACCGTTTTAACAAACATATTTAACATTTATATCATGCCTCTATGATCATATTCATAATCATTTCATAATAATCATGTATAGAAACATACATTCATTGTGATCCTTACTTTTATGTTTGTATTCACATGCATGCATATCAAGTTGATTCACATAACGATATAACAATCATAGGCTAAAGTTCACACATCACATATATCATTTCCATATAACAATATTAGCAGCCAATTCATCATATATCATTCTCATCTGTATCTATGTACCAATTTTCCTCGTCATTTTTATTTTGTTTTGCCTAAAACACTAAGTCGGATTATCCAGATGGGGGTTGTGGCACAGAGACGCTCTAAGATCTTCAATCAGTCTGTTTATTAACTCTAAGTGTGTTCATCTAGGCTCCTCAAGTCAATGGCACTCCAAGAGCTTCAGCCACTTTGACAAAGTAACAAATAGGATTAAGGGCGCTCTAAGAGCTTTAGCCACATTGTCCTAGCAATCACATAGAACCGAAAAAAAAAGGTGTTATAACCTGAGCTTTATTTATCTTAGCATCAAATAAATATATCATACAGTACCATAACCTCTTTAAAGACATGTCATTTATCCTAGGTTAAGTCCTAGATTAGATATAAAATGGCATTTTAACATATTTCTTATTCTTTATTTCATTTCCAATTTAATACTTTTATCACAAATAACCATGTTCATCCAGTATTTATCCTTTATGAACACCTCATATTGTATCCCATGTCATTTCCCATATCAATATGTTAAACGTATATACTTTTTCATATATCCTTTTGTTATACTTCATATCATGCATTCACTTATTACATACATTCATTTGATTATGTGGAGCATCAATTTTTATAGTTTATGTGTAAGTATTTAAGGAAAACATGTGTTTACTACTTATAGTATATCATTGAGCATAAATGTGCATAACCATTACATTGCATCATTGAAGAAATAACATATTTCATTTTAGATATGTTTCACAATCGTGAACTATATGTTCACAATTGCGAGGTTTCATTCACGGATACCCCTACTCGTGAAACCTTCTGGTCATTAAGTGGACATTTTTCACAGGCAAAAAGAAATGGTCATGGGTATGACTCTGTGATACAAGCATGAATTAAGTGGTTACTCAAGCCATGAAAGGGTCTATTCTTCGTGAACTTTATTTCTGGGCATGATTCATGACTATGAAAACCCTATCACGAGCGTGAATCTGAATTTTCCAACATGTATCAATACTAAAACAAAGAAATATTGTGAAATACACACAAAGGTTCTAAGATTGACTAATGGTAATCACTATTATCAATATTCAACAATATTTTCATGTCAAAAACTAGTCATAATATAAAAGAAAGCATGTAATAACAAATCATGCTAAAAATGTATCTTGATTCACAATAATTTCCTAACTCAATTCCATAACATATTAACATTTAATCTCATCATATCAGTGGCATATAACCAACATAACATCTAAACCAACATTTCAACATGCCTAAGAAATATATTCTAGAATTAATATACATATGTACTAACCTTTAATCAAGGATCCTTCATAAACTCTTCAAGATCCATTCTAGCTTATACTCTCCTCTTTGTGCTTGTTATTCTTCAACTTTACCCTCTCTAAGCCTATGAAAATTTGAAGATTGATATCCATTTCTAGCTTAGCTCTCCCTTTTCTCTCAACAAAAACATTCTCTCAAGAACAGTCCACCGTTTTCTTTGTTTTCTAGATTTTCCAAACTTTGATTCTATGAAACTCTTATGGTAAAGGAAAGAGAGAAGGAAAACAAAGGTGAAAAAGAAGATAGTGGCATGTCTAGAAGGATAAAGGGCAGTGGGGAGTAAGTAAGGGCAGAAAAAGAGGCACGAGAGAGAAAAAAATGTGACTCTGTTCACCTACTCTACCGACTACTGTTCATGGGCATGAACACCCCTTGTAACGCCCGTGACAATCCTTTCACGGGAAAAACCTTAATCCCTGACATTCACGGCCCATTCATGAGCATGAATCCCCATCAAAACTTTGTTGTTTTGCAAACTCAACACTTTTATAGGTGTGAAAGCACATTTTCCACATTTTCCATCCTTTTAAACCTTAATATACATACTAACTCTCTTCGATCACCAGCATATCTTTTAAACCCTAATTATTGGCATTACAAATCATGCATTTGTATATAAGGTATGTTTCTAAGCTAGGGATTGTAATTGGACCCACATCCATGGAGCCCCAATATGAACTCGTCCCAAATGGGGCTATTTTTTTAGCATGTATATATCGCCCCTGAATCCACTCTATTATATGTATATATACTATCACAATAATAGTTAAAATTCATACTCAGTATGAAATTAATCATGTAGTAATTACTTAATTACATGATTAATTTCTGAAAAAAAAAAGCAATTGAAATTCAAATATATTTCAATTCAATCAATCTCAAATAAAATAAATACATTATACATATTTTTCAAGTGAAGAGTCAATTGTTCCTTAAATGTTTTTTTGGCAATGATCAATTTGCTTCAAGTTATATTTTAATTATAATTAGTTAAAAACTTAATATTTAAAATCAATTTATCCTATTTAAATTTTATAGTTTTCTAAAATATATATATTATTATTAATTTTTCTTGCAATATTCAACGAAATTTGAACCGGATTTTACAATCAATATAAAAATAATAAAAATTAAAACATTTTCAATATTGAAATAAAATAAATTTCTTTGTAATTACAATCAATAAAAAATACTAAACATAAAAAACTTTTTTAACTTTGAAATAAAGTAAACATTTTTAATAAAAACCAGGACATCAGATCAAGGTTGGAAATCCTCGTTCCCACATGATGCAGGGATAGAAATTAATAATTTTTTTCATTAGAGAATGGGGTGGAGTCGGAGACGAGGTATCATTTTCGGGAGCGGGGACAGGGATGGTGAAATTTGTGTCAAATCCGCTCCATTATCATTCCTATTCTAGGGCAACCCACCCACACACCACATGTATTTCCATGCACTCATAATAGTATTAGGAATGTGGTGAGGCCCAAGCCTCATAAAAAATGATATGAAAATAAAAAGACTTTCAAGTCCAACATTCAATGCCATTATTGTAAGTGATTTGGACATAAAATGATTACTGTTTCATTAGGAAGGCGCACCTCTACAAGATACGTGAGGGGGTAGGGTAGGGTAGGGTAGGCTATATTTCTTGGAGCAAACTCTAAGCAAATATGAAGCGCATGGATACAAGTTATGCCTTGAAATGAAAGACAATTCTGAATCAGCTTTGTCTACAAACAAGGAAGCTATAAGTAATGCAACTAAGAATCTCATAGAGAGACCTTCTAAGGCTAAACCCTATTGATGTGACTTAAATCAATTAATGAAGTCCTTGATACATAATATAATATGAAGAAAATTATAATGAGATCATAATGATATTGATATTGATTATCCCTAGTCATAAGATTAATGAGACGAGACATTGTTAATCCGAACATACTAGCATATGTTACACTCATTGATTAGATCAAGTAGTAGATCTCATAATCTGTAAATATGAGATGCTTAGAGTTAACATATGGATGCTTACTAAGTGTAGCTAAGTACATTAGATGACCTCCTAGGAGACAAACATATGGATAATTTATTCAAATGTTAATGATAGTCTCAACATAGCAATGGTGCAAGTATCCTTAGACTCGAGGTATTCAAGGATATCTTGGATACTGATTCTGTATTTTGACACTATTCCTTGTTACCTCAGAGAGGTTACACATAGGGTGGTAAAAGGTAATTCGGTAACTAATAAAGGATTCACCACTTTTGATAAAAGAAGTGTATACCTATGGCCTCTTATTGGGGTCATTACTTGGGAATCTCTAGCCGAAGTGGAAATTTCATGAAGATAGTCTTCCATGATATGTCTAATAGAGTAATGCGCTTTAGGGACAAGAATTAATATTACTTAGACTAGATGTGACGTAGTCAATCTAGTGAAAGTTGACATATGTCCATATTCTAAACTAAATGGGGTATAGAATGGTGAAAGGAATAATTGCATAGAAATTATCTATAGAAAGGTTTGTAGTCAAACCACTGACTTTCCAGTTAATTGGAAGTTATGATGTATTGCTAGATACCGCTTATGACTTGCTTAAATTAATTGTTAATTTAGTAACCAATATAACTGAAAACCTAATGGATCATACGCATTGGAGATGTGAAGAATGAGTAAAATGGTCTTGGATAGGATTCAAAAATATGAGAATTATTTTGGTACGGATCACGATGAGATCGCATGAAAAAATTGTTCGGGAGGTGTAATGGTCACTAATTAGAGTCTAGTTATAATAAGTGTGTGATATACATAAAAACTACATGATTAACATGAGAGATTAAAATAAATTGAGTAGATGACTAAATAAGAAATAAAAATGAATTAAATAGATTGATAAAGTTAATTTGGTTAAACATATCACATAATGAGATTACAATTTAATAAAAACTAGTGGAATTTATTACATGTAATATTAAGCTGAGTTATAGAAAAATTAATGATGGTTGTTCCTTGATTGAGTTGTTTTCTTGTACCTGTACAGGTCCGATAAATTTGTGTTTATTTTTTAGCTTCTTAAAGGTCGAATTTTCCAAAGTATAAAACATAAAAGTTTTATTTCTATGTTTTAAAGATCCTGTGAAATTCTCACCTTAAAATGTCATTTATCTTATGAGTTATGACCTAAATAATTGAACTGATCGGGTTAGTACTCTATGTTAAACTAGTTATAGATTATCTAGTATTTGAGGACCTTAGAAAATAATTTGAAAAAGTGGTAAACATGAAAAATGTTCTAAATTACCTTATATAAATGTGTAAAAAGTTTAGTAATAAACAAAGCTACACGTTGAAAGATATAAATTTTTAAATATGAAACCCTGAAACTGCCTAAGGGGGTAGCAAACAGAGCAATATATATAATTACACTAAAAATTATATAATGGTTCAAAAATTAATATGTTTTAGGCTTACATGTTGAATTTAATTAGAAATATGAATCATATGAATTGGATAAGTGTAAAAAAATTTATAAGGCCAATAGTCCTAAGAGCTCATGTTCCAACTTAAAAGAAATTATAGTAATTTATTTAAACTATATCAAGAATGAGTATTTTAACAAATTATTAACTATCATATTTTCAAATTAGGCTTTCAACAAGAGGAAGAACAACATAAGTGAACAAGCTCTAAGTTTAAATTTTGGAAAAAAAACACTATCGAGGTTTGTACATATATGTATTCCGGTTTGCCCTTATGCATGATTGTGTGTGCTTGACATGAATTATTTGCCACAATGATGAAATAATATATTATGACATGTTTTAAAATTATAGAAATGTTATTAAATATGTATTTAACATTATGCTAATATTTGATAAAATATCATACTATTGTATGGTTTTGAAATAAATTGTGAGTATATGATTAAGTTAATATGAAATGAGTATTGGTTATAGAAACAATTAATTAATGGTGTTAATTGCCCATTTCTCTACCTGAGGACTGACATAGGATAGATGGTGCACCATTATGGGGAAGTTACAGTACCAGTATGGATATGATTTAGGGATAGGATGGCTTAAGAGCTGGGAGCGCCCCTGATCCTGATTACACACATATGACATGATTTTATTCAGTCAATGTGGCTTAAGCTCTAGAAGCACCATTGACTTGAGATATAGTGAGTAGGGTGGCTTAAGCTCTGCGAGCACCCCTATTTCACACCCTGTATCCGGAGAGTCTGGGAATGAGATTTGGGCTAATACTAATTAAAGACTATGGAATGAAATGTAGAAAATTTATTATTAACATAAGTAACAAAACATGAAATGCTTTCATGAGGTAGTGAGAATTTAATTATTGAATAAGGTTATTATGTTTATACTATTATGTTATGTGCTTAATTCTTTTATATGACAAATATGCAATAAAATTAAGTGTGCCATGATTTATTTGAGACATGCATTTATGTGACTGCTTGGGAAAAACTTAATGCCTATATGTACCACTAAGCTAGAGATAGCTTAGCGTGAGTTCTTCTCACGTAGGAATTGGAGCTGTAGATAGTAGAAAGTGAAGTTGGTCAGGAAGAAATCCAAGCTCCTATCAGAAGAGGCACAAGAGACTTAGTTAGAGGGTTGATTACTAATCATTTTTCTTTTTGAGTTTGACTAGACATATGGGTTTTGGTAGACATGTCATGTATTTACTTCAAGAGCATGTCTTATATTTTGATATTATATTGTAAGTAGTCATGTGTGAGGCTGGTATGCCACAAATGATTAACTATGTAACTTAATCAACTACCATAAATATGTATGACATGTTGATATATATCTATATATATAGATATATATAGATAATTAAAACAATAAGCCAAATCTAATATAAATAAATGAATTATTTTAATTTAAACGATAGAAAAACTTAGGCAAAAATATTTATCAAGTTAAGCTTGTGGCATCCTTCTTATATACGTGGGATTATCCCTAATATATAAGTGGGGTGTTACATTTAGTAGTATCAGAGCAGGTTTAGGTGTTTCTAGGTCTAAGTGGGAAAAGGGATATTAGGCATCAATGTACATGTGTCTCATATAATTCTAATATGGGTTTTCTTCTTGGTAACTTGTAGGATTGTAGGAAGATGTCTTTGGATGAATGGGATATGGCTGAGAGGACCAGCTCTCCCGATACTGAGACTCCTCATCAGCCTAGTGCAGCGAGCGTGCAAGGACAAAATACTGCTCCAAATCCCCCCCAACAGGCAGCACAACAAATTGATCCTTGTTAGAATCCATTTATACAATAGATGACTGGACTATTTCAACAGATGGTACAAGCCATTCCTCAGCCTACCTTAGTGTCACCACCTAAACCAAAAGTAACAATTGATAAGCTTTGTAAGTATGGAGCTTCAGATTTCTATGGCAAGAAAGATGAGGACCCAGCTGTGGTTGAGTATTGGTTGGAAAAGACTAAAAGAATTTTTAAAGAATTGCAAGTGGAAGCAGAGGATAAAAGCTAGATTTGCTACTTCTTTACTCTAGAAGGAGGCATATGATTGGTGGAAATCAGTTCTTACTAAACTAGATGTAATGGAACCTGTTTCATGGGATTCCTTTCTTTCTGAATTCAAAGAGCAATACATTTCGTTGATCTATATTGATGAAAAGAAGAAAGAGTTCATGAATCTCAAGCAGAATAAAATGCCAGTGACTGAGTATCAGCAAGAGTTTACCAGATTAAGCAAGTATGCCCCTGAATTAGTTACAAAGGAAAGAGATAAATGCAGAAGATTTGAAGATGGCCTTAATGAAGAGGTTGGAGATATTGTGATTGCTCTCTAGCATACTAATTCCTATATGTGGGTCCAAGGAATAGACCTGGATCCAGCACAGGGAATGTTGGCATGTCATAGGTGCTTTCTTTAGATATGGGTCCAAGGAATACATACAAAGGGATTGCCCACTCTTGAAAAGTAGTACTCCTACTCAAACTAATAGGTCAGCTCCGACTCAGCCTAGAGTTCAGTCTAGATGAGGATTAGGCCGACCTAGACAGACTATTTTAGAGACAGTGAATAAACCTGGATCCAGTAGAGCTCCAGCTAGAGCCTATGCCATGAAAGCTAAGGAAGATCAGGCGACAACAGATGTTATTGCTAGTATGTTTTCATTATATGATTCTGACATTTGTGCACTCATAGATCCGAGTTTCACACATTCCAATATTTGCACTAGTACACTTAGCCAACATAATATGATTAAAGAAAGCCTAGAATATGAAATTGAAGTTAAGAATCCTTTGGGTCCCAGTGTAATAGTGAATAAACTATTTAGGAATTGTCCTTTAGTTGTACATGGAAAGGAGTTTTACACAGATTTGATTGAGTTGCCTTTCTATGAGTATGATTCCATTTTAGGCATGGATTGGCTCTCACATCACAGAGCAGTGGTGGATTACAAGTTTAAATTTGTGGTACTTAAGACAAAAACTCAGGAAGAAATTATTTTGAAAGGTGAATTATTCTCACATCCTCGAGTCATATCTGTAATGAAAGCTCAGAGAATGATGAGAATTGGGTGTGAAGCTTATTTGGCCTATGTGATTGACACTAGAAATAGAGGTCCAAATCTTAAAGATATCCCAGTGGTAAATGAATTCCCAGATGTATTTCCTGATGATTTACCTGGACTTCCGCCAGAGAGAGAAGTTGAGTTTGCTATTGATCTTATTCTAGGAATTATGTCTATATCAAAGACGTCGTACAGAATGGCCCCATCAGAAATGAAAGAACTTAAGACACAATTGCAAGAACTCCATGACAAGGGTTTTATTAGACCAAGTACATCCTCATGGGGTGTGCCAGTATTGTTTATGAACAAGAAGGATGGATCTTTGAGGATAGATGTTGCACTATTATAAGGAAGTTATGGTACCGATATGGATATGATTTAGGGACAATGTGGCTTAAGCTCTGGGAGCGCCCTTGATCCTGATTACACACAGATGACATAATTTTATTCAGTTAATGTGGTTTAAGCTCTAGGAGCACCCTTGACTTGAGATATAGTGAGTAGGGTGGCTTAAGCTCCGCAAGCGCCCCTATTTCACACCCCGTATCCAGAGAGTCCAGGAACGCGATTTGGGCTAATACTAATTAAAGACTATAGAATGAAATGTGGAAAATTTATTATTAACATAAGTAACAAAACATGAAATGCTTCCATGAGGTAGTGAGAATCTAATTATTGAATAAGGTTATTATTTTTATACTGTTATGTGTTGTGCTTAATTATTTTATATGACAAATATACAATAAAATTAAGTGTGCCATGATTTATTTGAGATATGCAAATATACAAATATTTAAACTTGTAGCTAAAGGTTATAGTCAAAGACAAGGAATTGACTATGATGAAACTTTTAGCCTGGTAGCTATGCTCAAATCCATAAGGATACTCCTAACCATTACTGCTCATTATGATTATGAGATATGGCAAATGGACGTGAAGATGGCTTTCCTTTATGGAAATTTAACCGAGGATATGTACATGACACAACTAGAAGGCTTCATATCCAAATATGGCAAAAAGGTATGCTAACTTTAAAGATCCATTTATGGATTAAAGCAAGCATCCAGGAGTTGGAATATTTGGTTTGATGAGACAATCAAACAGTTTGGTTTCTCACAAAATCCGAATGAACCTTGTGTATACAAGAAGGTTAATGGGAGTGCAATCGTATTCCTTCTGTTGTATGTAGATTACATTTTGCTAATGGGAAATGATGTATCATCTTACAATCAGTCAAAATTTTGTTATCTAAGAATTTCTCTATGAAAAACCTTAGAGAAGCACTATGTATTTTGGGGATAAGGATATATAGAGATAGATTTAAAAGATTGCTTGGTCTTTCATAGTCTACATACATAGATAAGATGCTAAAGAGGTTTAGCATGGAGGAGTCAAAGAGGGGGTATATTTCGATAACCCATGGGAATACTCTCTCAAAGTATATGTGTCCAAAGACATAAGATGAGAGGACACATATGAGTTTGATTCCATATGCTTCAGCTATAGGATTAATTACGTACGTTATGATATGTACAAGACCCAATATATCATATGCTCTGAGTGTCACGAACAGATACCAATCGGACCCTGGTGAGAGTCATTGGGTGGCTGTCAAGAATATCCTTAAGTACTTGAAAATGACTAAGGATCTATTCTTAATATATGGATATGGAGATCTTGTTGTGAGCAGGTATACCGATGCCAACTTCCAATCTGATAAGGATGACTCAAAATCTCAGTCAGATTATATATTCACGCTAAATGGTGGAACAGTCAGTTGGAAGAGTTCTAAATAGAAAACGACTGCAAATTCCACAACTGAAGCCGAGTGCATTGTAGCTTCTGAAGCAGCAAAGGAAGTAGTTTGGATAAAGAAATTCATCATGGAACTTGAAGTGGTTCCTAGCATTGTTGATCCAATACAATTGTATTATGATAATAATAGAGCCATTGCACAAGAAAAGGAGCCACGATCTCATTAGTGATTCAAACATGTACTCAGAAGATAACATTTAATTAGAGAAATCATTGGTAGGAATGATGTAAAGATAGAAAGAGTGCCCACAAATAAGAATATTATTGATCCTTTAACTAAGCCATTTTCCCAAAAGAAATATGATTCTCATGTACGCGCTTATGGAATTAAATACAAAGGTGATTGGCTTTAGTGCAAATGGGAGCTTATTGGAGAAGTGCTCTCAAGGCAACCACCTTTAGCACTTATTGTACAAACTTATTTGATTAATAAAATGTTTTTTCATTAATTTGATGTTCATTTGATATATGAATTGATAATGATCTTAAATCAATTAATGAAGTCCTTGATACATAACATAACATGAAGGAAATCATGATATTGAAATTCTTATCATGTGTAATTATATTGTATCTAAATTATTCCTAGTCATAAGACTAATAAGATAGGACATTGTTAATATGGATAGACTAACACATATTACACTCCTTGATTGGATCAAGCAGTAGATCTCATAATTGGTAAACATGAGATGTTTAGAGTTAACATGTGGATGCTTGCTAAGTGTAGCAAAGTACTTTGGATGACCTGCTATAAGACAATCATATGGATAATCTATTCAAATGTCAATGATAGTCTCAATATAGCAATGGTGCAA
Source organism: Triadica sebifera (assembly GCA_023653625.1). Lineage (NCBI taxonomy): Eukaryota > Viridiplantae > Streptophyta > Magnoliopsida > Malpighiales > Euphorbiaceae > Triadica > Triadica sebifera. The sequence continues at coordinate 42,920,872 of CM042893.1, read as the reverse complement.
GTATCCTTAGACTTGAGGCACTCAAGGGTATATTGGATACTGATTTTGTATTTGGAACTATTCCTTATTGCCTCAAGGATATTGCTCATAGGGTGATGAATTGATACAGCTTAAGGTATTTGAAGGTAATTGGATAACCAACAAAGGATTCACTATTCCTAATAGAAGGAGTGTATAGCTATGGCCTCTTGTCAGGGTCATTACTTGGGAATCTCTAGCCAAAGTGGAAATGTCATTAAGATAGTATTCAATGGCATGTCTAACAAAGTAACGAGTCTAAAGGACAAGAATAAATATTACTTGGACTAGACATGACATAGTCAGTCTAGTGGGAGTTGACACATGTCCATACTCTGAACTAAGTGGGGTATAGAATGGTGAAAGAAATAATTGCATGAAAATTGTCTATGGAAATGTTTGTAGTCAAATCACTGACTTTTCAATCAATTAGGAGTCATGATGTGTTTCTAGATAACGCTTATGATTTGTTTAAATTAATTATTAATTTAAGTGTCCAACATAATCGAGAACTTAATGCATCACACGCATTGGAGATGTAAAGAATCAGTAAAATGGTATAGATGAGATCCAAAAATATTAGAGAATTGGTTTGGGACTGGTTGCGATGAGATCGTACTGCAAAATCCTTCGGAGGGGAGGTCACAAGCCAACGCAGGCTGCTAGCTAGCAACTAGCCTAATTGGCTTTAATTGGCCAATAAAGGCAAAATTCCTAAAATTTCTCCCCTTATCTTGTATACTTTGTGCCTAAACTATTTTTGGTATAAAAATATTTTTGAAAAGATTAAAAGTCTAAAAATTATTTTTTGGAAATTAAGAAATTCAAAAAAAATAATAGTTATTTGTCATATTCTGTAATGCCCGATAATTTAGGTCAAGGTCGCGATTGACCGAAATCTGGCGCAATGAACCGATCGGAGTCTAAATTGAAAAAAAAATTAAAATAATAATAAAATATGAGAAAAATATTTTGGATATTATTAATTGAGAATTTTGAAGTTCAGAATTAAAATTTAGAAAAAAAATAATTTGTCGCTGAAAGAAATTGGAATTTATGATGTTTTTGACACAGATATTTTAAAAAGGTATAATAAATGGAATATTCTTTATCTAAGGAAATGAATATTTTTTGGATTAAAATAAAGTAAGAGTGATTTAAATTAATGAACCAATGAGGAACAAGATTATATAACCACCCACCTAATCTAACTATAAAAAGTCAAAGTTCACTTTTTTCCTTTATTCTTCTTCCTCATCATCTTAATCAAACCAAATTCTCTCTTTTTCTTCCTTTTTTTCGTGACCTTTTTCCCCCATTTGTTCTCCTTTTTTTTTTCTTCAATCAAAGCTAAGGTTAGATGAAAAAAATTGGATTAAAGCAAGATCAACAAGAAAGTGAAGCAAAGTGAGTAAAACAAAGGAAGAGGAAAGAAGAAAAGAAGAGAAAAAGAGAAGGAAACTTTTGGTCATTTGGAAGATCTACAAAGGTGAGGTTAGATTTTCCGCCTTCTCACTTCTCTTCTTCTATTTTCTTTGATTTTGAGGTTAGTTACCATTAAGGTTGGTAATTTAGAGTTATTAGTATGTTAATGGTGATTAAGGGTTGATTAGTGTGTTTAGTGCTTGATTAGTGTGAAATTTGTTATTAGACCAAGGAGGTGAACAATCTTTGGGTCAAAATCAAAGAGGAAGTAAGGGCAAGGAGAAAGCTAACTAGGAGGAAGAGAAAAGTAAAGTGAAGTAGACTTTTTGAGGTATATACATTTGGCAAAAATTAAATATGGAAAATATTGATGTTTGATTTTGTGATATTATGTGTAATTGTATATGATATTCTTGATATTTTGAGTGAGTAATGAATTAGTGATTAAATGATGTCATGAATGTGAAAATAAAAATTTGAATTTGATATTGATGCATGAAGATAAAAATTGTACGAATTAATTGAAGTGCTAAAAAATTCGTCTTATGAATAGTGTCTACTTTTGTGGTTATAACTTGAGTTTTGGAAATGCTTTTTTGAGTGCTTCGTGTTCGGTTGGAAATCTGAGATATAAGGCTTCAACTTTAATTTAGACCATTAGACCTGAATATGCCTATAATTAGGTATAAAATAGACTCAAAATTTGAACTAGAAATATGTCCATTAAAATACTGGGCAAAATGGAATGAACATAGTTTAGTGAAAAATTCATAAATTTTTCTAAAAATTAATTTTAATGTGATTCTAATTGGAAATAAAAGATAAAACATGTAGCTACATTTTGTTAGTTGATCACTTGTTCAAATTCCATTTAAAAATAAATGAAAAATGCATGGCAATATGAGACATAAATGCTATCCAGAATAGGGCAACTTGTATATATGTGTTGGTTGTGAATTTTATGATAGATAAATATATTATTTGACTTTTATTATAGTTATAATGATTAAATGATCAAGTTTGATGTTGTAAAATATTTAATGGAGATTATTGCATTTATATGAAATTATATTAGTATTACATACATAATTTAGGTTAATAATAATAAAGGTAACAAATATAATTAAACCCTATAACATCTAGTCAAGAACAAGAAATTATGATAAGTTGTCATGCCAATAAAAGAGTAGAAATGTAGGCACTAGAAAATAGTGCTGAGATTTAATTTACGTAGGTATTAAGAAATAGTGCTGAGATTTAATTTACGTAGGTATTAAGAAATAGTGGTGAGTTAAAATTACGTAGGCACTAAGAAATAGTGATGAGTTAAAAATTATGTAGACACCAAAAAGGTGTTGAGTTATTGTGCAAAAAATATAGGAGTTAAATGCTTAGTTATAAAATTATTAAATAGGCATGGCTGTTGGAGAGCAGAAATTTTGTATTCAGTGTTTAGTTCCAATCTAAGATGTCGTGGGCTGTAAAATAAATAGAAAAATAAATTATAAATTATTAAATTGATATTTTAAATAGTATGTCTTATATTTTTAAAGAATTTCAAGCATGCTAAATGGATGATTGAATTTTTAATTTTTGCTTGACGTAAATGGTATTAATATTATTTGAATATTTTGGCATGCTTAGTATATTAATTGTAGTTTTAAAAATTTTATTTTAGAAATATTTATATAATTATTGGATAGTTGCCAAATATAGCACTAAGCTAGTAGCTTAGAGCATGTGTTTCATGCGCAAATAAATAGATGTAGCTGTTGCGTTAGGGCAACCGAAAAAATGGAGAACCCCAAGATCAAATTCCAGCAGTTTATTTTCTTTTTGTATGTTATGGAAATTGTATTGTAAAAATTAAAATTTAATAATTTTTTTGATGTAAATTTGTAGCATGTAAGATTTATAAGGAGTGAATTTTGTAATTTATATATTTGGTATTATTTGTAAATGTATTTCTAAATATTATGATTTATTGAATAAGTTCTTTTAAATCAAAATATTTACATCATTAGTTACATATTTAAATGATATAAAAAAAAGAAATATAGTAATAAATATTCCACTAATAATAAACTCGAAAAATGAAAAAGAAAAAAAATATACAATAATTTAAAATTTGTTTTTTTTTTTACAAAAATGAGTTGAGTAGCACTTCCATAAACTATTAACGACTAGTAGGGTAGGAGAGCACTTCATTTAGTGGTATCAGAGCCCAGGTTAATTGATTATTAAACAGTGGGTGTAAAATAGAAAATTTGTCATGCATATGCATAAAATGCTTCAATTATCTAATTTGGGTCCCTTATTCTAGTTTATAGGTAGATATGGATTCGAGATCAGAACAAGATTTATCAGAATATGAACTGATTAACAGTCTTTCAGACTCAGCCGATCTTGGACAACCTTCATCAGTGAGAGATTCCAAACCGAGTGCAGTAGCTCCACCTAGAGTAGAGGGACATGCTACTTTACGACAGAAACCTTTTATGAAAGAAATAGCAAATTTATTGCAACGGATAGTATAACCAGTTCCACCTCCTCCTCCTCCACCTCAACCAAAATCCCAGATTGATAAGCTGAGAAAATATGGGCCACAGATTTTATGGGAAGGAGAGAGGATGACCCAGCAGCATCAGAGTTTTGGATGGAATCGACAGAAATGGTGTGTGAGGAACTCGAGTGTCCAGAGGAACAAAAAGTCAGGTATGCAATGTTCCTTCTAAAAGATCATGCTCATGACTGGTGGAAATCAATCTTATCAAATCCCCAGATACCAAAACCACCTTCATGAAATTTCTTCTAGACAAAATTTAGTACGAAATATATGCCTGGAGTTTATGTTAATGAGAAGAAAAGGGAGTTTCAAGACCTGAAACAAGGAAGCATGTCAGTGGCAGAATACGATATGGAATTCACCAAACTGAGTAAATATGCAACTGGAATCGTTGCTGATGAAGCAGATAGATGTCTTAGATTTGAGGATGGCCTTAATTATGATATTGGAAATATGGTTACCGCCCTTCACCTTGAGGATTTTGCTACACTAGTGTCCTCGCCCATCAACGTGGAAAAAATGTCAAATTGAAAAAGGATAGAAGAGCCACCCCAGAGATCAACATTTAGCATGGCCTAGACATCAGGTAAAAGGGGGCAGACAATGCCTAAGTTTTTCCATTCACGGGGTTCTGGACCAACCTTTTGAACTAGTCAAAGCCAACAGTCAAGGCCAAAAGGATTTACAACTAGTGCACCAACTTTGGGTAACAGGAGATTTATATCTATGACATGTCAGCATTGTGGAAGATCACATGCAGGTGATTATTGGTGGATTACTAGAGCATGCTTACGATGCAGATCTACTGAGTACAAATAGAAGGATTGCCTTAAAAGAAGAGGTATATGTGGTGTAGTATTAGTTCAGGTTCAGAATATCACTCGAGGCAAAGGCAGGGGACTCAAACAGTCTAGAAGTGGCAGGATTGGTTAGAGTGTATCAAAATCAATGAATAGAAAAAGAAGGTAGTAGAGCCCTAGCCCAAGTATATGCCATGAGAGCTCATGAGGAGCAAGATGCCCCATATGTCATTATCGGTAAATTTTCTCTTTATGATACTGATTTATTTCCACTAACATATTCGGGTTCTATAAATTCATATTTATGTATGCCACCACCTAGTCAGGGTAATATGGTAGTAGGGAAATTAGATTATGATATATTAGTGACAAACCCTTTTGGGTCATAGAATGAAAGTTAGTCGAGTCTATAAAACCAGTCCAGACAAAGCTCATAATGTAGAATTCCCAGTTGACCTGATAGAATTGTCATTCCATGAGTTTGATGCAATCTTGGGATGGATTGGTTAACTCAGAATAGGGCAGTGGTGGATTGTCAGTATAGGAGAGTAACTTTCAAGAATTTAGGGCAGGATGATGTGATTGTCTTGGGCGACAATCGACCATACTTGACTAATGTCATTTTTATGATGAAGGCAAATAAGCTTATCAAAAAAGGATGTGAAATGTTTTTAGCACATATTGTAGATGCCAAGAAAGGGAGTCTAGATCTCAGAAAGATTCCTATAGCATGTGAATATCAAGATATCTTCCCTGAGGACTTGCTAGGGTTACCACCTGTTAGGGAGATAGAGTTTGCAATAGATGTTTTTCCAGGCACAGCCCCGATATCGATCACTCCCTACAAAATGCCACCTGCTAAACTAAAGGAATTAAAAGTGCAGTTGCAAGAGTTGTTAGAGAAAGGGTTTATCAGACCCAATGTCTCACCTTGGGGTGCTCTGGTTCTATTTGTGAAAAAGAAGGATGGCACCTTTTGTTTGTGTATTGATTATCGTCAGTTGAACAAAATGACAATTAAGAACATAAATCGGTTGTCGATAATAGATGACTTGTTTGATCAATTGAAAGGAACAGGGGTATTTTCTAAAATTGACCTCAGATCGGGTTATCACCAATTGAGAATTAGAGAATCAGACATTTTAAAAACAACATTTAGGACTCGGTATGGTCATTATGAGTTCTTAGTAATGCCTTTTGGCCTGACGAATGCCCCAGCAGCATTTATGGATCAAATGAATAGAATCTTTAGACCTTATTAAGACCAGTTTGTGATGGTGTTCATAGATGATATCTTGTTGTACTCTAAAAGCAGGGAAGAGCATTATCAACATCTTCATATTGTCTTCCATACCTTAAGAGAGAATCAACTATATGCGAAGTTGTCGAAATGTACATTTTGGTTGGATGAAGGGGCTTTCTAGGGCATATTGTCTCAGCTAATGGGATTAGAGTCGACTCCAGCAAGGTAGAGGCAAACCTTAACTGGAAACCGCCTCAGAATGTGACAGAGGTGATAAATTTTCTTGGTTTGGCTGGTTATTATCGGAGATTCGTGAAAGGATTTTCAATGATAGCCTCAGCACTGACAAAATTGCTTAGAAAGGAGGCCAGATTTGAGTGGACAGATCGGTGCCATACTAGTTTTGATAAGTTGAAGAAAATGTTAACTGAGGCACCAGTGTTGACATAGCCTACTGCAGGAAAAGATTATGTGGTGTACAATGATGCTTCCCTCAATGGTTTGGGCAGCATACTAATGCAAAAAGGCAAAGTAATCGCTTATGCTTCCAGACAATTGAAGCCTCATGAGAGAAATTATCTAACACATGATATGAAACTAGTAGCCATTGTGACACTACCTATATGGTGAGCAATGTTATATCTATCCAGACCATAAAGTTTGAAATATTTGCCTTCAAAAAATGAATTCAATTTGAGATAGAGCCGATGGCTAAAATTAATCAAAGACCACAATTCTATCATTGATTATCAGTCAGGTAAGGCCAATGTGGTAGCTGACACTCTGAGTAGAAAAACTCTAGCAGGTAAACATTAGAACTTAAATTTATTAAGTGAACAAGATTAAGTAACCAAAAAAAATGAAATAGTAAGTAATTTATATATATTATTTTGGAAAAATTGCGGATTCAACCCACATTGATTCAACAAATAAAGGACAATCAGAAGCAAGACATGAAATTAAAGAAAATCTTGGAAATGGTGAAAAACGGTGAAAAACCAGAATTTACTATAGAAATAGATGGGAGTTTAAGGCATAAGGACATGTTATGTGTTCCAGACATACCAGAATTGAAATAAGATATATTGAAATAGGCTCACAATGTTATTTATGCAATGCACCCGGGAAGCAACAAAATGTATAATGATTTGAAGGCATATAACTGGTGGCTAGGAATGAAAAGAGATATCACAGAGTATACTATCAGATGTTTAACTTGTCAGTAAGTGAAGGTTGAGTATCAAGTACCAAGTGGATTATTGCAGTCAATTTCAATTCAAGAGTGAAAATGGAAAAGAGTTACAATGGATTTTATTTCTGGTTTGCCTTTGACACAAAAGAGGCATGATGCAGTATGGGTAATGGTGGAATGACTCACCAAATCAGCTCATTTTCTATCGATCAAGATGGATTATCCACTTAACCATTTGTTAGAGATCTATGTTAATGAGATAATCTGTTTACATGGTGTACAGTTTCAATCATCTCAGATCGAGACCCGAGGTTCACTTCACAATTTTGGAAAAGTTTGCATCAAGCAATAGGTACTCGACTCAATTTCAGCATAACTTTTCACCCATAAACAGATGGACAATTACAGAGGGTCATACAAATATTGGAAGATATGTTGAGGAGTTGTGTGATGGAATTTGAAGGCAGTTGGGACAAACATCATCCATTGTAGAATTTGCCTACAATAATTGTCACCAAACCAGTATCAGTATGGCACCATATGAAGCCTTGTCTGGGAGGAAATGTAGAATGCCTCTATGTTGGACTGAGCTTAGTGAAAAGAAAGTAGTGGGTCCAGATTTAGTGCAATAGATAGAGGAAAAAGTGAGAGTAATAAGAGATAGGTTGAAAGTCGCTGCTGATAGACATAAATCATATGCAGATTTGAAAAGGATAGATATTGAGTATACAGTTGGTGACAAAAGCATTCTTAAAAGTCTCACTGTGGAAAAAGATTTTCCGATTTGGAAAGAAGGGAAAGTTGAATTCTAGGTTCATTGGACCATACAAGGTACTTGAATGAATAGGTCTCATGGCGTACAAATTAGCTCTACCACCATAGTTAGACAAGATTTATAACGTATTCCATGTGTCCATGTTGAGAAGATATCGATCGAATCCATATCATATCATATCATATCAACAAATCCTATAAAGATATGAATAGAGCTAACTTATGAAAAGGATCCTGTGAAATTTCTAGCTCGAGAAATGAAGGAATTACATAACAAAAAGGTACTATTGGTAAAGGTTATGTGGAAAAATCATAATTCGGAAGAGGCGACTTGGGAAAATGAATAGGTAATGAAGACTTAGTATCCACAATTGTTCCACTCAAATTAAAAAGGTAAATTTTGAGGATGAAATTTTTTTTTAAGGTGGGAAAAATTGTAATGCACGATAATTTAGGTCACGATTGCTGTTGACAGAAATCCAACGTGTCGAACATATCGAGATCTAAATTAGAACATAAAAAAATTAAAATAATAACAAAATATGAAAAAATATTTTGGATATTATTAATTGAGAATTTTGAAGTTCAAAATTAAAATTTAGAAAAAAAAAATTTTTCGCTGAACGAAATTGGAATTTACGGTGTTTTTGACACAAATATTTTAAGAAGGTATAATAAATGCAATATTCTTTATATAAGGAAAGGAATATTCTTTGGATTAAAACAAAGTAAGAGTGATTTAAATTAATGGACCAATGAGGGACAAAATTATCTAATTAATCATAACCACCCACCTAATCCAACTATAAAAAGTCAAAGTTCACTTTTTGCCTTTATTCTTCTTCTTTCCCATCTTAATCAAACCAAATTCTCTCTCTTTTTCTTCCCTTTTGTCGTGACCTCTCTTCCCCATTTGTTGTTCTTTTTTTTCTTCAATCAAAGATAAGGTTAGATGAAAAAAAGTTGGATTAAAGCAAAATCAACAAGAAAGTGAAGTAAAGTGAGCAAAACAACGGAAGAGGAAAGAAGAAAAAAAGAGAAAAAAAGAAGGAAGATTTTAGTCATTTGGAAGATATACAAAGGTGAGGTTATATTTTTCGTCTTCTCACTTCTCTTCTTCTCATTTCTTTGATTTTGAGGTTAATTACCATTAAGGTTGGTAATTTAGGGTTATTAGTATGTTAATGGTGATTAAGGGTTGATTAGTGTGTTTAGTGCTTGATTAGTATAAAATTTATTGTTAGACCAAGGAGGTGAACAATCTTTGGGTCAAAATCAAAGAGGAAGTAAGGGCAAAGAGAAAGCTAACTAGGAGGAAGAGAAAAGTAAAGTGAAGTACACTTTTTGAGGTAAGTACATTTGACAAAAATTTAATATGGAAAATGTTGATGTTTGATTTTGTGATATTATGTGTAATTGTGTATGTAATTCTTGATATTTTGATTGAGTAATGAATTGGTGATTAAATGATGCAATGAATGTGAAAATAAAATTTTGATATTGATATTGATGCATGAAGATAGAAATTGTAGAAATTAATTGAAGTGTTGGAAAATTCGTCTTATGAACAGTGTCTACTTTTATGGTCATAACTTGAGTTTTGTAAATACTTTTTGAGTGTTTCTTAATGGGTTGGACAAATAAGACATAAGGCTTCAACTTTCATTCATATCTGAATATGTTTGAAATTAGGTATAAAATGAACTCAAATTTCGAACTAGAAATATGTCTAGTAAAATACTAGGCAAAATGGAATGAACGTAGCTTAGTGAAAAATTCATAACTTTTTCTTCAAAATTCAGTTTAATGTGATTTTAATTGAAAATTAAATATAGGACATGTACCTACATTTTATAGTTGATCACTTGTCCAAATGCCATTTAAAATAGGATAAAAAATGCAGGGCAATATAAGACATAAATGTTATCCAGAATAGGACAGCTTGTATATATGTGTTGGTTGTTGAATTTTGTGATAGATAAATATATTATTTGACTTTTATTATAGTTATAATAATTAAATGAGCAAGTATGATATTATAAAATATTTAATGTAGATTATTGCATTTATGTGAAATTATATTAGTATTACATACATAATTTAGGTAAATAATAATGAAGGTAACAAATATAATTAAGCTCTATTACATCTAGTCGAGAACAAAAATTAGGATAAATTGGCATACCAATAAAAAGGTAGAAATATAGGCACTAGAAAATAGTGATGAGATTTAATTGATGTAAGCACTAAGAAATAATACTGAGTTAAAATTACGTAGGCAATAAGAAATAATGTTGAGTTCGAAATTATTAGATAGTTGTCAAACGTACCACTAAGCTAGTAGGTTAGCACATGTGTTTCATGCGCAAATAAATAGAAGTAGTTGTTGCGTTAGGGCAACTGAAAAAAAGGAAACTCCAAGTTCAAACTGCAGTAGTTTATTTTCTTTTTGTATGTTTTGGAAATTGTATTGTAAAAATTAAAATTTAAAAATTTCTTTTGATGTAAATTTGTGTCATGTAGGATTTATAAAGAGTGAATTTTATAATTTATATATTTAGTATTATTTTTAAATGTAGTTCTAAATATTATGATTTAATGAATGAGTTATTTTAAATCAAAATATTTATATCATTAGTTACATATTTAAATGATATAAAAATATATATAGTAATAAATATTCTACTAATAATAAACTTGAAAACTGGAAAAAAAATTATACAATAATATGAGCATTGGTTTTGTTTTTTCTTACAAAAATGAGTTTAGTATCACTTCTATATACTATTAACGACTGGTAGGGTTAGAAAGCGCTACATATTCTCTCAAATTGAATATACACCATTGCTAGCATTTTGAGGCGTGTTCAACCATTTCTCTTGTAGTTTCTTCTCATATTTTAAGAGTGGATTAACATTAGAAACATCCTAGAGTGAATTGTTGTGGTTTGCAACAATCCAACAAGATAAAAATTTGAGGAATAAATTAAGAAATTATAAGATATAATTTTTTACCTCTATGTTTTGATAAATTAGTTTTAATGGCACAAACAAGATTATTGTTGGATTTTGAAATTTTTATTTGTTCACTACATTTTATGAATGAGATTTGTCTTCAAAACCCGACAACTAAGGCATATAATCAATAATTGGCATCCCTCAAAGGCAAGACTTAATTATAATACCCTCTTATATAATTATGATTAACTCAAGTATATAAAACAATATTACAATGCACAAAATTTTCAAAATTCATTAAATTAAAACTTTTATGCACCATGGTTATGATGACTTGTTAAAAAAAATAAAATATCAAACAAATTCCATAGAAAATAATATAATAATGTATTAGGCAATCACTAGCCCAAAAGTTTTATAAAACAGACAGTTACAAAGCTATATGTCTTTAAAAACAAAGCATGTACATTTATAACTACCCAACTCAAAAAAAAAAAAACAACCAAAACAAAACCAAAAGTACAAGGTATGTCACTAATCCCTCAAACTTATTCTCAGACTTTGAATCGGGACATCCTTCTCTGTCGATCAACTTCTAGGCTCCAAACCTGCATATGGAAAATGCCCACATGCTAAGTAACCTATGGTACATAGCAATAAGTAATGTGTACAAGCACATATATATAACATGCATGACAAATTTACCATCATATTTTTATGCCTTACTTCAATGGTACGCATATACATAAATCCATTTCACATATGATGTCATGCTCTTATAATCGTACAAGTTACCACATGCTTAAAAAAAAGGAATAACAAAAAATCAACCATAAAGCATACAAGTGTATACCACACTTAAATAACCATAGAACCATTTTTTTGGTTTACTCTTAACTAGAATAAATTGGATATGAAAATAAAATGAAGGCTCTCACCCTTAGGATATCTGCCTGAATCCCTTAGAACACCTATCTAAAGTAAGAAAAGTATGCACATATCAAAACTAAGGGAAACTCACATGAACTTAAAGCTATATTCCTTAAAAAAATCCAAAGTGACCAGCCTAGGATATCTAATACCAATCTACCCTTAACGACATGTCATCTATCCTAGCTCTAGTCCTAGATGGAATATTAGACATAATTATACCATGCATTATGCCATAATTTCCATTTACCATTTCATAACCGTTACCATACCATATATTCATTTTCATGTCATGTTATAATAAGAACAACAGGATAAACCACCTCAACCTGAATCAATTTAATTCATGCATCGAAAATACAAGAAAATAATAATCGACAACTTCATACCTATGAACTACCTTTCACGGCTGTAAAGTAATATTTCATAGGTAGTTTACCTATGATCCAAGTCATAATCCAATCGGTGAATCAGCTACAAGTTTCACAGTTGTGATTCACCTTTTATGGACGTGAACCTAGTTATAAATCCAACTATGAAACTACCCATAAACAAATCTATTTTCACCCAAAAACACCACTTTATGACTCTTACACCCGTGAACTACTAGTTCACGACTGTGAATCTGAAAAATTTTCCTTAAAACATATCAAAACAATGCATACGAATTTCACATGCAATTTGTCTCTAAGATTAACCATTGTTAATCACCTTATCAACATTCTAGCAGAGTATTTCATCAACCAACATATCCAACATAAACCATAAAATAACATTTAAGAACCAATATGGATTTCAAAGCTGAAATCATGAATTTTTACCATTCAACAACCTATTAAACGTGCATTTAAGGCATACCAACATAAAATGCAAATTAAGGAATTTGAATGTGGTTTTGTACATACCTTTCACCAAAATGGAGCTTAACCAAACTCTAAGCTCTTTAAGCATGCCCTTTTTCCTTGAGATGGACCTTCAATCTCCTTTTCAGCTCCTAGCCATGAAAAACACTTCTCTTAGCTTCTTAGAATAGAACTAAACTCACAAACACTTGAAAACAGACTCTCAAGTCCTTAAGAACACTCTCTTATTCTCCTTATCTCAATCTTTTTGCCAAAAATCCAACCTTAGGTTTCTTTTTGAAAAGGAAGATAAAAGGTTTCTAAAGATAAAAGGTTCAAAGGCAGCGTGCAAGGCTAGTCAAAAGGGAATGGGGAGTTGGTTTTGAGGCATGGTAGAAAAGAGAAAATTGTGTCTGCCTCACATGCTCCCAAGTGACCAGCATTCATAAGCGTGAAGATTTCTTCACAGGTGTGAATGACCTATACCACATGTTTCACAGCCATGACAACTATTTATGGATGTGAACCACAACCCATGACATTCATAGCCACGACAATATCTTTTCACGAACATAAATCATTTCAGAACTCTGCCATTTTGAAATATAACACTTTTACGGGTGTGAATTACCATTCACGAGCATAAAAGTACTTACATCCCCTATTTCCAAATCTTAACCCAAAATCTATCATTCTTAAACCCACTCTAATATCCCATATAAATTATAGACTCTATTTACAAGCGTTACATTAACAATTTCAATAATTGGTATCATCATATAACAATTGGTATCAAACACCCTCACTTGAAATTTTTGGAACTTTAAAGATAACAATTTAGGAGTAGCAAGAAAGGTACCAAAACTCTTGAGAGAGATGAAAAAGGAAGTGACTAATTTGAGGGAGGGCAAGTCTAAAAAAATTATCTCAAGTTCAAGCGAATCTACCTAATAAATTGTGCCATAATAACAAGAAGGAAAGATATGAAAAAATAAGCTTTTTGTGACCATAACCCTTTTACATTTGCGCTTGCATTTTTCCGTTGTGGTACACACATAAATTTTTTTTTAAATGATCAAATATGTTTTTATTTATTTATTTGATTTTAAAATCCTCTCTTTTGTCTACCCCTATCTCTCGTTTACCTAAGTTGATGTACTAACCCTTTTTTTTATTTTAAAAAGGGGGAGAGTATATTGAAAAGAAAATTTTTGAAAGGGATAGAGAGATATTTTATTGAAAGAGGGAGAGAAATTTTGAATTTAAAAAGGGAGAAGTATTTAAAAAAATTGGAAATTTTTATTTTTAATGTTGAAAATTTATTTTCTGAATTTGCTTTGCAAGAAATATTTAAATATGTGCATTTAATTTCATTTTTTTTCTCAATTTAAATGTTAAAATAAAAAAAATGAAGAGATTGTTAAACTGTTTTGTAGGATTTAAATGTTCATAACATTTGGAGGCTTTTGCCTTGGTAAAATTTCAAGGGTCATTGACGAACTTCAAAATTGTGATTGAGATGGAAGATGTTACCTACAATAAGGTTTTTATGACCGCACTAAGAAAATAGTGACCGCAGATTCAATCAAAGTAAGAAATGTTGGAAAAGCATAGTAGTTCACAATCTGAAGTGCGCCCACGAATATTGGACACGATAGAGAATTCGCAACCATGCCATTGTTTTTCCAACCATGAAATTCATATTGCCAAGACCGCTACAAGTTAACCAAGTCCAAGCAACTATATGTTCAAAGGTTCTAAGGAATATACATTTTGTAACCATGATGTGAAAAATTGTAGTTGCAATTGCAAGTGATGTTAAAACCTTGAGATGGACAGAATAGTTCACAGTGGGGAGCACAACCATGATAATTACCTATGACAACATAAATGCAACCATACTGGAGAATTAATGACCATGAAATTCATCTTGTGTCAACCATAATGTGTTAGTGACCATTAGAGCTTGAAAAAATTGCGACTGCAAAGGAAAAAACATGACCATAATTCTAGGTCTGGCAAATCAATTAATGTTATAGAAAACTAGTTGTTAAAAGAGGAGGTTAATGGTTTTATTTGTAACTCTTTGGAGGCTTGTGACTATAAATATTTCTCCAAAAGGCATTGTAAACTAAGCTGACAACCTCTCATATGCTCAAGTTTTCTAGTTTATTTCTCCAACTTTTGCAATCTTTTTAATGTAATTAAGAGAGGAAAGGTTTAACCTAAAACCCCAAAAATAACAATAAAACATCTTTTTCCTTCTCTTTCCCCCTCAATTCCCTTCTTTGCCTTCAAAATCTTCTCCATCTCTCTACTCTTCTTTCGTCACTCAAACCAAACAGAATCCTTTACCAAAACCTTCAGCTTACAACTATAGATCAATATTCAAGTATTCATTAGCGCTCACTATTTATCTTCCTATAGGCACTCTGCCACATAAACAACATATGGTTCTCGACACCAGTAGCCAACTCTCCTGGATTTGGTGCTATAAAAAAGTTGCACAAAAAGTACCTCCACCAACGATGACATTTGATCGTTCTCTATTTTACCAAGTAATCACCCTCTCTACAAACCTCGAATTCCCAATTTTACCCTCCCCATTACTTACTGGTAGAACCATTTATGCCACTATTCTTACTTTTATGCCAATAGTACCTATGTTGAGGGCAGTCTGCTCTGGAAAAAGTGTACATTCTACAATACCCAAAGTATCCCTCCTTTGATATTTGGTTATGCTGAGGACTCCACTGATGGGAAGAGTATTTTAGGTATGAATCTTGGGTTGCATTCATTTGTTTCCCAAGCTAAATTATCCAAATTCTCGTATTGCATCCCGACAATGCAAAATCAGGTCAGGTTATCTCTATCATGGTCATTTTACTTGGGAAACAAATATGAATTCATATGGATTTCAATATGTTAGCCTTTTGACATATACCTAGAGTCAACGATCACCTAATTTGGATCCTTTAGCTTACATTGTTGCATTGTAAGGAATAAGAATTGATAACAAGAGATTAAACATCTCAACTTTGGCCA
This sequence comes from Triadica sebifera, assembly GCA_023653625.1. Taxonomy (NCBI): domain Eukaryota; kingdom Viridiplantae; phylum Streptophyta; class Magnoliopsida; order Malpighiales; family Euphorbiaceae; genus Triadica; species Triadica sebifera. The sequence continues at coordinate 42,905,080 of CM042893.1, read as the reverse complement.
TCCTACCCAAACCGAGCGAAGCCGGACAAACCATTAATAATTCGGGCTCCGAGTTTACTTACCTGGTGGATTAAACTTATAAAAGCATATCCAATATTGCTATTTATTTTAAAGAGCATTTTTGGTATAATGAAGAGTATCTTAGAGCATTTCTAAATATAAATAGTAAAATTTTTTTTACAAGTCCAATAGATTTTTTATATTTTTTTTTCTTTATTTTACTTTATTTCATACAAATTAATATTTATCAAAAGAAAAAATAAATAACTTTATTTGTGAGGAAAGAGAAAAATATTTTTAGAGAAATACAATAATAAAAAGATAAAATATTTATAAAAAGTAGAAGTATATTACTTACAATTGAAATATAGAGTGAAAATTAATTTTCTAGATATAAAGAGTTAAATTTATTTTTTAAATTAAAATTTTTAAAAAAAACAGTGTATTAAAAAAATTATGAAGTAACTTTTTAAAGTAAATAATATAACTGAAATAAATGACCTATTAAATATGCTCTAATATAGCAAGAGAAGGGAGAGGAAGACTGGTGGGGCCAAATTTAAAGAAGGGTTACCTATACGGTGGAGTTTCTGACATGTGCATTGACGGAAATCTGATGGACATCGGACGGTTGATAGGAAATATGGCGTTCGAATTGGAGAGAGGGGTTGAAATACCTATTGAGAAACAGAGGGTCCTATCTGAAGTTGAAGGCGGAGTCCACTGTGTTGGAATCGGACGGTCAGAAATGTTAGGAGCCGCAAGTAATATAATAGGAAATGTGCATCAGCAAAATATCTGGGAAGAATTTGATCTGGCCAAGCGTAGGACCGGATTCGATAGAGCCGATTGTAGCAGATCATTGTTTAGAATGTGAGTGGGAATTCGTATTAATGGACATCTGGCAGGGAAATTAAATTAGATATTTAATGTAAATACTGTAGCCTGTAGAAAGGGAATACGAGCAAGGTTTATCAGGTGGTTGTGATCTATTGCGGTGGTCCTATGATACTAACAATAGTCCCACTATGGGTGGCGAATAGAGTGTAAGTTTGCAACGGGAAATGGTAGTTTCATGCGTAAATATTCTGTCTGGTACCATGTAACATGTCATAATTTTTGATGTTGATTATAGAGTTCATGTGGGTACATGTTAAATTTATTATGTTTGTGTTAATATATAATATAATATGTATGATTATTACATTAGCCTGTTGTAGTCCTTCCAAGTATAGAATGAAAGTTTTTTTCTAGCTTAAATTTAATTTTCTTATCTTTTTATTTGATTTGGATTTTTTAGAGGTGTTTTGAAATTATTGTTATGTCTCAATATATATATATATATATATATATACTTATTATTTTTAAAAGTTGTTTTCAAAATTCTAAAAAATTAAAAATAAATTTTTCATCAAAAAATATTTTTTTCAATTGTAGAATCTTAGCCATATAAGTTAAATATTTTTGCCCATCTGGCATAAATTTGATAAACTTAAAAGAGGAATTTAATACACGTACATATAATTTTACTTATAGATAAAGCATTAACATGATTTCTAATCATTTCACTAAAAAAAGAAAAAGAAAAACATGATATCCGATCAATTATGTTTTGTTTTTTCAAGAGCAAAAAAAAAAAAAAGAGCAGAAAAGGAAAAGGAAAAAAAAGGATATTTCTCGAGGGGCAAAATAACAGTACAATCTTCAATTTAACCAGAATACAATGATTAAACTTAAAATATAATTAAATTGCTTTAATATTTTTTTATATTTCCATAAGAAAATAATAAAAAAATATTTGTTGTAGTAATGTGGGTTTATATATTAATGCATGCATGAAATGATGAAAACAATATAAACCTAAAGATATAAAACCTAGCCGAGCATAAATAATTATGAGAATGAACAGTATCGACTTCTATTAGATTCGAAAGTGCTTTCTTTTTAGATAAATTTAATGCGTTAATTACTTAATTAATTGCAGTTTCAATCAGTAAATAATTTGAATTCGCCCCACATAAATATATTAAAAGGATAAATTATTTTTTAACTCCAACTTAAAATTATTTGAAAGAAAAATAGAACTTTAAGGTAAAATGTCACATCTTGACAAATAAAAAAGTAAAAAAATATATTTTCAGCAAAAGATTATGAAAAAATAAAATAAAAGAAAAGGGTTAGTGTTGGAGATTTTAGTGGGAAAATGGTGGGAGCCGCAAAGTAGTGGGATTGCATGCCAAGCAGAAGACAGCTTATTCAAACTCTTTCGCCGACTCAATCCCACGAGTGCATCTTCATATTCCCGACATTCACATGATTTTAATATGTTGTGTTGTGTTTAGTTTTATTTTTATTTTTTTTTTCCTAAGATTATGATAACCCTCATGTCATATAGACATAAAAGATATATTTACTTTTTTAACGTCTTACATTGTGGTTATTTTTTAACAATATAATTTTATTTTTTCAATTTTTTATTATTAAAAAAATAAATTATTATTTATTAATATTTCAGTTTATTTTTAATTTTAGCTTTTCTAAAAAATAATAAAATTGATTTATTAATTTATATAAATTTAAATAAATATAATTTTAATTTTTTTGAACAAAGAAAAAAAATGAATATAACTTTGTAAAATAAAGAGGTAATATGCCTTTTTGGACCTACATCACGTGTCCACATTGAAAACTTCTATCATTTGCAAATTGTGAATTTGTCCAATAATTTCACTTTTACCCATGGATTTTTGAATTAATTTTATCAAAATTTGATCATTTACCGTAAAATAACTATTAAATTTTTTATTTTATAAAAATAATTAAACTATTTTTTTTAAAAAAAATTATTGTCACCACTTTTGCTGATTTATCAGCCAAAAAGTTGACAGTGTTAAATTTTTGCTTAGTCACGCCATGTCAGATGACACATAAATACAAATTCTAATTTTAATTATCATGTCAGATGTCTACATAACACAATATTAATTTTATATATTATCACTGAACTTATACCTTAATTGTCTTTTATTCATAAAAAGATTCATTTTCCAATTTCTCTTAAATTTACTCAAAATTTGCAAGTTATTTTTTTATTCAATATTCATTTGAAGAGAAATTGAAAAAAAACAACTCAAAGTTTTGAGTACAACGAAAAATAATTGAAAAAATTAATTTTTTTGGCAAAATACATACCATTGTCATATATGGTAATTTAGGTCTCGAATCGTCTGTATCATTAAGCTGACGCGTTGAATCGATTAGAGTCTAAATTCGGATTTTGACTGAAAAATAATTAAAATAATGATAAATAATTATGAAAAATATTTAATGAATTATTTAAAGTATTTAAAGATATTAGATTACGGTGAATGATTAAAATATAAAATTTAAAAAATTTCGGGATTAATTTGCAATTTACCAAAATTTTGAAACCTAATTGGGATAATTACCAATTAAAGACACAATTTGGGCACATGACATATGTGGTGGCTGGCCACCATATACCAAATGAAGATTAATATGTTAATTAACCAAAAATATCTATATATTTAAAATTAAAGTGGGACCCATCTTTAATTTTGTTTTTCTCTTCTTTCTCCTTTTTCTTCTTCCTTCCTTATCTCTTTTAATCTAAAATCTTCTGCTCATGAACTAGCTCCATGTCCCTCCATCATTCCTCCATAGCCAAAGCTTTCTTCTAGTAGGAGAAAGTGAGACAACAGAGAGAGAAAAGTGACAAAAATCATTTTCATGTATAAAAGAGATTAAGGAAGCTTAGGTGAGCAAAAACAAAAGGAAGATAAGCAAGAAAATAGGAGAGAGAAATCTCCAAAGTTTCGTTCATAGAAGGAAAAATCTTAAGGTATAGTGTTTTTCATCTTCTCTTTAAGTTTCTCTAAAGGAAGATAAAGTTTTAGCTCATTTGGAGCTTGGTCTTGAAGAGAGAAATTTTAAGGGTTGTAGAGAGAGAAAATAGGGGTTAGAGATATATGATGGAAGAAAGATAATAGCTTATATTTTATCATCAAGTTGCATAATTTTAGTATTTAGTATGTAAAAAATTGTAAAGTAGTAGTATTTTGTGTTAAAATTTTACAGATGCATATTTGTTATACTTAGAATGATATTTGGTAAAAATTGAATTACGTTAAAAATATTGGAGTAAATTTATAATTTACCAAAAATTAGAGGATCAAATGAGATATTTTCCAATTAAATATTATTTTATACATAAATTATGAGAGTTGGTTGGCCATATCACAAAAAAAAAAAAGATAAATATGTTGATTAAGTAAAAAATATCAAGATTTTGTCAAAATTAATAAGCCTCACCTTTGAATTATATTCTTCTTCATCATCTTAAATCTTCTGCCTTTAACTTGCCCATACATATTCCTTCAAATCTCCATAGCCAAAGCTCCATTCTTAGAAAGAGAAAGTGAGAAAGAAAGAGAAAAAAGTTAGGAAAATGTATTTTCATGCGTAGAAAAGTTTAAGAAAACATTTAAAAGGCTCAAAAATAGAAAAAATAATAAAAAGAAGAGAGAGAAACTCTTTTTAGGTCGTTCGTGAAGGAAAAAGTGTGAAGGTAAGATCTTTTTCTTCATCTCTACAATTTTCTCTAAAGAAAAAAAATAGTGGTTTAAGCTCATTTAGAGCTTGGTTTAGAAGATAGAGATTTTAGGAGTTGTAGAGAGAAAAAATAGGGGTTAGATATATAATAATGAAAAATAGTGTCTAATAAAATTTTAGTATATTTTAGGTGTTCAAGTTGAAGAAAAACAAAGAATAGAGGAAAAGAACAAAGGAAAAGAAAAATAAACTTTAAAAGCTTAAAGAAAAAAAAGTATGGCATACTTTTAGGCAAATTACTATAAATTAATTGTGCTCTTGCATGACTAAATTGTTTAGTATGCTAAATGTATGATTAAATGCATTTAATTGCTTAATTTGTATGAATTTAGAGTTAAAACAATATAAGGTGAATTTAATGTTAAATATGATTTAAAAGTTGATATGTGAAATTATGGAAAATAATAATTAGAGTTATATGCACTTGAAATGGAAAATATGAACATGATTTTGTAATTTGAGATGCATGTTTGATAATTTTAACCAAAACTACTTATATCACCATTTGATATAATTAAGACTAAACCTAATTATACCAAAGATGTTAAAATGCATATGAGTTTAAAACGTCAAAATTGTTAAAAACTTTCATGCACCATAGCTATGATGACTTAATAAAATAAAATCATTCTAAAATCATAAAATCGAGCTCAATAAAATATGCTGCTTTATATAAAGGAGAGGATCGAATTGCCAATATCGATGGAAGGCTTTCTTTTTGATTAATCATAAATTTAATACAAATCATACAACATATACAAATCCAAATTTTTACAAATGAGTAGTTATAAAACTACATGTCTCTGAAAATACAGCATATAAAGCTATAACTACCTAACCCATAACAAAACAACCAAAAATAAAATACAATAGTGCATCACCCACCCCGAGGGTATATTCTAAACTCTGATCACTGGGCATTCTCCTCAGTCGGTCCTCCTATACACTCCAAACCTATGTATGGAAAGTCCATACGCTAAGTAACTCGTGCCTAGTGGTACATAACAATGTGTAAAACATACAACAATATATACATAATATGCACAATATACTCATTGAGCTACTATAATAATTTATCTCGAAATCCGCGCATGCACGAACTCGCATACTACATGACATGCCATCCAAATTATATATATATATATATATATATATATATATATATATATATATATATATATATATATATATACACACACACACACACACACACACCATGACACACCCAAAGATCACTAGAAATATTGGAAAAGTAAATAAATACAAAAAATTAAATGTACAAATTTAAAGTGCAGGAATTTAAAAGCATGAATTTAAAAGTATGTCCCTTCTGTCACCAGATTACTCTAAACATATTTTTGCAAGACGCCACTTAGAATTTAAACTTCAAATTTTTAATAAGCGGTTATGCCAGCTATAGAGAAGTAGAATATTTAAAAATAAAATTAAACATGGAATTTTAAATTACAAAAGCATATAAATCTTGTTAGGTAATTGTAGTAAGATATGAGATACAGTTACTAGGAATTGGGCTATAGTGCTTACAAAGTAAGGTGTTTACAAGGAAGGAGGGAGAGAGAGATACAAAGCTTTTTATAGAGAGAGAGGGAGATAATTCCCAAGTCTTGCTCTTCCGGTCCTCCCTTTCTTCTAAAAATCTTCTTATATTGGCATCCAAATGGAAAAATTTTAAATATGAATAGTAACTAGGGGTATTTTTAAAATCTTGAACAGTACTGCTACAGTAGACGCGTATTGTAATAGTGCAACACAGTAACTCATGGTCTAGGACTAAAGTCATGATGATGTCAGTGATGACTTCATTTCATCATTTTTTTAATATACGTTATTGCCAAAATAAGTATGAAAATCATCTAAATCCTCATGGTCTAGAGATAAAGCTAGCTCGATGTCTGAAAAAGACTTGGAGGAGGAAGAACTTAGTGCTGAAGAACTTTGTGCAAACTTTTGGATAATGGCTTGCACTTCTTCCTGGGTTTTTGTTGCTACTAATTGGGCAACCATGTGGGATTTTTGACACAAGGAATTGAGTTTGTTCTTTCATTTGAATAGGAATTGGTTGGTTATTTTTATGAGAAAATTTATTTTGCTCATCAATCCATATTTGGACTTCATTGGGATTTAGACTTTGTGGAATTCTAAATTTATCCTACCATTTTATTTTAAATCTCATTCTGATAAAGAGAATTGAATGGTCAAAATAATATAAGATCCAAGCAAAGACCCAAGGTAAATAGAACCTAGAATGGAAAAGACATAGAGTTGAAAGCCTTTTTTTTTGGGCTTGGCTTGTAAAGCGATTTAAAAAGGTTGAAGGATTTAAGGATATAAGGTTTTATATTTGTGTCAAATGCTTCCCACCACATGGGCCACCAGAGGAAAAAGTATAGGGATTACAAGTGGTATCAAAATAGAATAACCATGTATGGAATTTTCTGGAATTTTGGATGGAAAATGGATTGAACCAAGCTTGCTAGTAATCCCAGTAGTTATAAGGGGTATTAAAAAATGACATATTTTTTGAGGTATTTGGAAAGTGAAGAGGCTGGTTAATATCAAATTTCCATTCGTTTGGGGCAATAACTTTATGAATTTTACAAGTTGAATATGAGGGATCAATCTGCTGTTCATTATAAAAGAAATTTTTAAAAGTAGCAGATTCAGTTATTTCCAAAATCGTTTGGTAAAAACTTGGAATTTTCTTCAAATAACTTGGTTTATAAAACCATTTTTTTGCAAAAAAATTTTCTAGGATGTCAAAAGGATTTGGATCATGAAATCCATTTTCGGTAATAACTATATTTAGAAAATTATCTTTTAAAATAAAATCAGAAGAATTTTAGGATTTTTGTGTTAAAATTACTTGAGAATTTGAAATTTATTTCTGAGAAAGCGTTTTTGAGGAATCATCTTTCTCGAATTTTGAAAGTCAGTTTGAGGAACTTGTCTTAAAAGGAATCAATTGAGAGGAATTTACTTTAACTTCTTCTTTTTACGCTAGTTTTGTAGAGACCATTTGAGTCTGAAGAGACTCCCAAAGTTGTATTTTAAATAATTCTAGCATTTTCTAAAGATAATGATATGCTTCAATATTTTTGGAATTTAATTTAGGAAAGTCAACTGGAATATTTTGAGTGGTTGCAAGAGCTGAAATTTTTGACTGTGGGGTTGGTATTTTTGACTATGAGGTTGGTATTTTTGAAGAAGCAGTATCTTGAACTTCTTCATCAATAAGGGCATCAAAATAATATTTGTATTCAGGGGAATTTTTGGGTATTTCTTTGTCTTTATTTTTAGTCTTTCTAGGCATTATCCTTGGAATGCAAAAATTCTCTAGTTAGGAAGTCTGAGATGAAATTTGTATCTCCTTCAATATATTCTATATCAAGATCAAAATTACTTAAAATAGTTTGCCATCGTGCAAATATTTGTTTTGATGTAAGGTTTTTAACATCCTTTTGTAAAACATCTTTTGCACTTTTACAATCAATTCTGAGAAGAAATTTTTGATTTAATAAGTCACTTTGAAATTTTTGAATACATAAAACAATACTTAAAATTTTTTTTAATAGTAGAATAGTTTTTTTGGGTATCATTCCAGTGTGCACTGGTATATTGTACTATACACTCTTTTCCCCTTTCAAAGTTTCTGATTTAGGTTATGGAGGAATTCTTAAATAGAAGCATCCGTTTCTACAATTTTAGGGAGATTGGGATCAATAATATGTAAACAAGGGATTTCTAAAACCTGTTTTTTAATTTCTCGAACAATAGTGGTATGTGTATCTAATCATGGAACAAGATTTTTCTTAAGTCTATCATGTAAGGGTTTAGCTATTTTATTGATATTTGGACAAAAATCTAAAACATAATTAAGACTCCCTAAAAATCTCTATAATTGTGTTTTATCAAGAATTTTATCAGGGAATTTATTTGTAAACTGAAGGGATCTTTCAATTGGAGTTACTAATCCTTGTGAGATGTAATAACCCAAAAACCGGATTTTCAATTGAAATAATGACATTTTTTATTTAGAAATTACTAAATCATTTTTCTTTGCAACATAGAAAAAAGTTTTGAGATATTTAAAATGTTCTTCTAAGGAATTTGAAAATATTTAAACATCATCAATATAAACAATACAAATTTTGGAATATTCGTTAAAGATATCATTCATAATTATCTGGAATTCAGAATGAGTATTTTTTAAACCAAAATGCATTACATTCCATTCATATTGTCCAAAAGGGACAGTAAAAGTAATTTTGTAATGATGGTTTTTTGAAATCTGAACTTGCTAGAAACCTGACTTCATATCAAATTTAGAAAAAATTAAAGCAGAACGAAGTTTTTGTAATAAATCTTTTTTTATTTTGAATTGGATATCTAATCCATTTTAAAGCTGTATTTAGGGGTTTGTAGATAATTACAAGTGTTGGAGCACCGCATTCAATTTCAGAATTTTTATTAACATAAAAAGTATAACAACTCTAAAGAGATATTGACTTAGAAATCAAACCCTTTTGTTCTAAATCATGGATTTCTTTTCTACAATGTTCTTCTAATTCAACATTCATTTGGATAGGTCGAGCTTTTGTTGGAATATTTTTTTCATCAAAATCATTCTCATAAGGAAGATCAACAATGTGTTGTTTTCTTTGCCAAAAAGCATTTGTTGGATTTCAGGAGTTTCTAATTGAGCTTCTAGCTTTTTAATTGAAACACTTTTTTCTGAGATTTTCAAGTTGGAAAGATTTTCCTTTAATTAATACATTAATGGTATTTTCATGTATAGAACATGCTTTTATTAAATTTAAACTTTATTAAATTTAAACTTCTAGTCTTGGATTTTTCTATGAATTAAAAACTTAATTTTTTATGATTGTATTTAAAAGAAATATGATCTTGAGAAACTTTAAAAGGAGTTATTAAATTCATAAAAGGTGTTCCAAGAATCACTGTGTGGTGTATATCATCAACTAAAACAAATGAAGTTGTAATTGAGGTGTTATTATTAAGAATTGAAGCATCAGTCAAGGAATTTACCTTTAATTTAGAATTGTTTGTAGAAGAAAGCTTTGCATTTTTTCACGAAAATCTTTTGGTATTAAACCAGTTTTGATGCAATTTAAATCAGCAATGGTATCAAATAATGCGATGGTATCGATTCAGAAATTTTCTGAAACAACAAGAGTAGTTTTTATAAAATATTTTCTTAAAGTGATTTCTCTTAAAACAAAAATAAAATCTTCTAGAGCTGTTTCAAGAGATTAAAGATTATGAGTATCATGATTTTCATTATCCGAGGAATTAGCAGAAGTGGAATTTTCTTGTAAGGATTTAGATAAAATAGAATTTATAATTTGGGAATCATGTTCTCATTTTTCTTTTAATTCTTTTATTTCTAATTTTACTTCTTTAATTTCTTTATGAAGATCAAGGATAGAAAAAAATTTGTTTTTAATTTTCTTTCCTTTATCTAGGATATTTGTAAGATTATAGGTATTTTTAGAAGTACTAGGAAGAATAGAAGTTGATGTTTCTCTTGTTTCTTTTTTTTTATCAATAAGGGAATTTAGGAGTTTATTTAGTTATTTCTTTTGAATTTGGGGATCATTTATGTGTTTCAAGACATCTAAGAGGAATTGTTATTCTTTAGAAATAACATTAATTTATTTTTCTAATTCACTATCTGAAGAATTGGATGAACTTGTTATGACTATTTTATCGACTTGTAAATGTTTCCTATATTTGGACTTGGAAGTGAAGTTTTTGGATTTGGAATCAGAGGAATCTAAGAGCAAATTTGAAATTCTGGACATGATCTCCTCATCTAAATGAAGTTCATTTAATTTTTTTTATTAATTTTACAGAATTTAGAAGTATGACATTTTTTACCGCATCTGTAATAAGTGATATCTTTGTATTTGTCACTGGAATCCTGTTTTCTAGAATAATGTTTTCTAGATTTATTGTAAAGGGTTTTTTTTTTTTAAAAAAAAAACTCATCATGGGTTTGAAAGATTTCCTATCTTTGTGAGATTTTCTATGGGTATTTTTGTATGGTTTGTCTATCCAATTTCCTATGCAAGAAGTGGATGGTTTGTTGGGATTGATATCAAATTGTTGACAAACAGAATATAATTCTTGTTTAGTTCGTTTTAACTCCAATTTTAAATGTTTTTGGAGTTTTAGGTCTTGACAAATTTTGAGACCTTCTTGTTGTGTAAAGCTGATTAATTCCCCATAAGTGAAGTCACTATAGGGTATGATTTATTTTCTTGAAGATTGTCTAATTTTATTCCTAACTTTTTCACCTAAAAGAGTTGGTAAACCGGCAAGGAATTTTTCTTTCCAAAAAGGTTGATTAGAATCTTTCCTAAGCATGACTCTAGTTAAGAAGGTGTTTTTGTACCATTGGAAATCACCAAGTTTTTTACATTTAAGATTTGAAAGCAAGTCAACATTTTTGTCTTTTAAATGAGTAGGATCTCCTATGAAATGTAAAGAAATTATAAGAATTAAGGTTGCTACTACACCTTGCTGAGGATTTTCGTCCTCATCAAAAATTGGAGTCCCTATTTCATCTACTTTGATGACATTGAGGATATCTTCCTGTTGTTGAGGAGTGAAATAATAATCCCACAATCCTTTAATCTGACCTGAAAATCCATCTATAAGGAGTTCAACAATAGTTCTATCCTGGGTTCCTATTTGAGTTTTGTAAGCAGTGACAACCATAGTCATTTGTTGTAGGAGACTAAAAATATCATACTCAGATATTCCATATATGTTCCAATTATAGATAGAAGAGGCATTGAAATGAGATTGTTCTATTGGTTTAACCATACCTAAGTCTGGTGATGGAATCATCTATAAAGGTTGGACTTGTAAGGATTGTCTCCAAGCCATCCTGTTGATTTCAGGCATGGAATTTTGGAATTGTTCTAAAGTTTCATTAATATCAGAATCCTGATTTATGGCCTTTATTCTAGAAGTTGGAGTGTTAGGGCAACTTGATTAGAATCTATAGGCGGACTATAACTGCTAGTATTAAGCCCAATGCGACTTAACTATACTTGGATAGCTCTAATAAACTCAGTTCTATTATCTTGAAAATTTTTGGTACTAGTTTTGGATATCTGAAAAGGTTTAAAAATGAAATTTTTTATTTTTGAATTTTCATGACTTGATTGGGAACCTAATGAAATTATAGGTTGTTTCCCTATTTGTTCTTCTATACGATCTAATTATTTACCAATCGTATTGAGATAGGAATTCGAAAAATTATTTTGTGTAATAATATTTTTTATGTTGACCTTATCAATGTCCTGGAATTTTTTAGAGGAGTGATACTCACAACCTGATCATGGAAAGGGATTTTTATGCCTTGAAAAGGTGGATGAGTGCATTGGATTTTTTTAGAGTCTGTTATAGTTTCCCATTCAGGAATTTTATTTCTAATGGTGATTAGTTTGACAGATTTGAAAGAATATTTTATGGAATTTTGAGAAGCATATATTTCAAACCAATCAAAAAATATAATATAAATTTTATTTTCACAAACAAATTCATAAAACTTTTCTTGAATATTTTTCCTCGTATTTAGGAATTTTTTGAAAAACCGCATTCTTTTCTCAAGATTATATTTTTTTATAAAAATCGTCACAAAGGAATTTTTTATCGACCTAAAATTCTTTTTCAACGACATTTAACTAATGTGCTAAATTTTTCTTAGTGGCTGGAAAAGCTAGACTGCTAAGTTTTGGATATGGTTGGGGCTGAACATAAGAAGTTTTATAAATTTGATCTCTATTTACTTTTGGTATATTCCAATTATCTAGTGCTTTTTCAAAATCTTCTATTATTATTTCTTCACTATTTACTATCTTTCTGGAATTATTGGAAGAGGTGGAAGCAGAGTTTGAAGATGTAGTTCTACAAAAAATAGTATTCATGTTATAAAGATTTTTATAAAGAAAATAAGAACTCTCTACAGTCCTAAGCAATTCCTGGGTATTGCTGCCTACACTTAAGGACTTACCTCCCGAACCTTCCTAGGCAAGAAAACTCAAGAGATCTTAAGATCTAGACTCAAACCTTTATAAAATAAATTACAATTTTCTATAACACTATCCTCCCATATATATATATATATATATAATGTACATCACTACATGGTATATCAACAATCTCTCAGTGTCATACACATGTTTATCACACATAACAATTTATTAATTATCTTACATTTGCCCACCTACTGATAACTAGACTAAAATGGATATGGGTAACTGAGCCCACCAAAGTGCTCTGGTCCGTTAACCTCTGGGCTGTAAAATATATATAATCCACCGAGGCGCTCTGGTCCACTAACCTCTGGGTCTTCAATATATAACCCACTAAGGCGCTATAGTCCATTAACCTCTGGGCCTTCAAATATATATAACCCACCGAGGCGCTATGATCTGCTAACCTCTGGGCCATTAAATATATGACCAACATAGGTCATTAAGTACCAAACTCTCCCCTCAATGGCATGCCATCTATCCTAGCTCTAGTCCTAGTCAGAGTATTGGGCTTACAATATTATTATACACACATTCATATTATTCATTATCATATTTTATATAAATCTCATGATTTCTACAATTATATATTTCCATACCATGCTATAACATGCATTCGAGGCCTACAGCCTCCCAATGAATCAATTTTGATTCAAAACCAAATATATAAAATTTTCATCATAAATAGATTCATGCCTATGAATAACCATTCGCGGCCGTGAAACACTACTCCACGGATAATTCCCCCATGACACAAGTCATGATTCAACCTGTGAATCAGCATGTTCATGGCCATGATCACCCTAATGGGAGTGAACCCAATCGTGAACCCAACCGTGAAACTGTCTATGAACGGGTCTTCCTCAGCAATAAAAATGCATCTCATGACATTCACGCCTATGAACCCACCTTTCACGGCCGTGAATTTAGAAATTTTTTTTAGAAAAACAGAGCATCACAAATCAGGCCAATTCCACATGCAATACTCACTATAGTTGACCAATGTCAGACACTCTATCAACATTCCAACATGCATTCAAGCTATATATAACGACTATATCATCTCTAATCATCAATAATAATCAGAATTATTCCTTAAACATGTCAATCTAACCATGTTCATTAGATTTTCCATCATGCATACTAATCCCATATTTTACCATTTATCTACTCATTTATCATCGACAACATGCCTTTAAATCAAAGAACACAAAAAACATAAAGTAATGGTCTTAAGTGTTGTTATGTACAAACCTTACACCTAGGATGGAGATTGGCTAAAGCTTGATCTCTCCCTTGAGATGGACTTCCAGCACTCCCTCCACGTCATAGCAAGATGCAGAAACGTTCTCTTAACCTCTGAAAATGAACTAATGTCCAGAAAAAAAAAACTAACCCTTCCCTTTTGTAACCCATAACTCTCTCCTTCTCACTATTTCCCTCACTTCACTTAAAGAAACATGCTCTCTCTAAGCTTCAACAATGGAAGAAGAAGAGCTCTAGAGGAAGGAGAACATGCATATGGCATGTTAGGTTGGTTAACAGGGAGTGGGGAGTGGATTTAAAGGGAATGACAAAGATGAAAATATGATTGTATCACCAGTTTTTTCTGCCCAAGCTTCACAGCTATGACTCTTCTTTATTGGACGTGAGCCTATCCTTCACGACCATGAAGCAACTCTTCACGGCCATGAAGAATTTCATCACGGTTGTGCACTAAAACCCGATATTCACAGTCGTGACACACATTATCATGGGCGTGAAATATCAAATTTCAGCCATTTTCAACATCTCAAAACTCCACTTAATTCTCCATTTTCCACTAACTAATAACATAACTTATAAGCCCTAATTACATGCATTACACTACTTATGATAATTTTAAATTGAGTAAAATTAATATTATTGAGTATATAATGATAGAGTAAGAAAAAAATGGATATAGCATGAAATAATAAATAAATAAATATATTAATTATGTTATGGAAGATAAGAGACAGCGATTGTACCAAATTGATTTATGAGAAATTAAAAAAGGTATTGAGTTAATATTATGTGCCTAACCTAGACTAGAATGAGTAAACATGTTAGCATGTCAATTAGAGATGATAAATTGTAAAGCCCGTAGGCTTTATGCCCGTAGGCATTTAACGCTTGTATGTAGTTTATTGTCTGTTATATTTGGACATATACTGTCCCATGGTGCCCATATATTTATTTTTCTTTATTGTCTTCTAGTGTCTGGTATGGGTATTTGGCACAAAAAAATAATAAGAAAGTAAAAAGAATAATGTTACTTATACTGATTGTATTCCATAAGTATACCTAACATATACCCTATAGATATAGTGTATATAGTAATAAATTGGTTCTATACCATATGTATACCTGACATATACCTTATAGATATAGAATATATAGTAATATACTAATTGTATACCATATGTATACCTAACATATATCCTATATATAGTACATCCAGGAATATACTGATTGTATACCATATGTATACCTGACATATACCTTATATATAGTATATATAGTGATATACTTCTTGTATACTTGATATATACCTAACATATAGTATGTAATATGTTAAGTTAATACATTATTATAACATGCATTTATTATACTTACAAGCTATAAATTAGTACATGTGCATGTAGATGAATGAAAGTAATGTTGGTTATTATATACAATGGATTATATAGTGCATATGTATGTTTGTTGCATAATATAGTCTATTGTTTTTCTATATGTACCACTAAGCTTAGAGCTTAGTATGAGAGTATTTCGATCGTGCAAATACAATGAAGTAAGATTGTAGACAGTAGATAAAAGTAATAGACAAAGCTTGTGGAATACTGATATAGTCAAGTAACAACGAAATTCTAAAATGGGTTTCACATTTGGATTTCTCAATGTTGTCACATACTCTTACATTTTGTATGTGTTTTTGTATGTGTAATGCAACATAACTTTTGTAATATGCTTTAAAAGGCTTTTGTTAAATATTTCTTTTGTAATAATAAATTGTTTATGAATTTTTTTATCATATAGTTATGAACCGTATTGTAATTACTATGTTTGGAAATGTGTTTAAAAAATGTTCTAGATTTTCAATATTAAATAATTATTTTCCAAGAAGAGGTATCATGACATTCCCTCATCCGATCACTTGTTAGGTAGGATGAGGGGGTGTTACATTATTGGTAGAACTGCACCCTCCATTTTACAATTCTACATTTATGTATTTCTCATTTCCTTCTAATTTTTGTTCAATTTACGTATTTGACAATCTTAGTGTGTTTGTTGAAAATTAACATAAATCAAGTCAAAGATACCTATAGTGGAAAAGAGAAGTAAGTCAATCAAGAGTGATATCTAAATCCTTTCTAATAAGAAAGATTTATGCATCTAAGCTCAATTTCATTTTAGATCATGTTGCTAGCAAGGGCACTAAGTTAAGCAATAACAAGTAATGAGTCAAGTATTGCCCCACAAGAATTGGATATGTGATTGTGTGAGTGAGCAAATATGTTACAAGTAAGCCAAATAATAAAAAATAAAGATAACTAAAACTAATCTAGACAAATTAGCAATCAAAAACTATATTAACTACTTTACATAAAGGGACTTAATAAAATGTAGGTTGGGATACTACTCTGATACCACTATTGAATATGTTCATATAAAATATATTTTACTTTTAATGATAGATGATGAAGGAAAAAAATGAGTCACCTTCATGCTCTTTGCTAGTTTCGAGTTCTTCTTGATTAAGTCTAAACTAAGAAGTATAAAATCAATCCTTTTTTATTTTATGTAAACCTCTTTTTCAAATTTTTGTTCACAAAAGCCACTGTATAGTTTAAAGGTCTATGTTAATTAAGCCTTTTTCCATAACTTTATTCCATCAACCTAAGATCATAAATCAAGGGAGCATTAACTCAAACCATAACTTCTCTTTTTAGATCATTATTTAGGTTTCAATCAACACATAACTAACATTAAACATAATATAAACATCTAAATATTGCATACGCACGCGCACACACAGACACAACATCCATTTGAGTTGTGAAAAATGTGATAAACGATATGAATTCCAATAGGTCTCCTAATTTGGCTCTTTCACTCTTTAAAGAGAAAAAAAGCTTCATTGGTAGTCTTTCTTATAATACTACCGACAACAGGATCGATTGTGTACTTTGTTTTTTTCTCTTTAACACCATCATAAAAAGTTTACACTTGTAACCATGTTCGGATCTCATGATGGGTATATCTTCCTAAAAGCTATTTAAATTTCTCTCAAGTGTCTCCTAAAGTCTTCTTGTCACTTTAAGTAAAGGTAGAAATCTCAGTTCTCAACTTGTGAGTCATTTAAGGTGAAAAATATTTTGCAAGAAATTTTTGAGCCATATCATCTAAATTGGTTGTAACGCCCACTAATTTGAACCTCATATTGCGAATGCATCATAAGGCAGAATTGCAATTTTCATAGTCTAAATTTAGGCTAAAATAGTAATTTGGATATTTAAGAAAGTAATTAAGTCATTAAAGATTGTTAATTAAAAAGTAGATGCTTAATTGAAGACGATTTTTGAATAAGCACATAGGTAGTGGCATTGTTGTAAATATCTAAGTGCAAAATTTTATAATAATTGTTTGACTTCGATTAAGATGTGATTTGGTTAGTTTTATGTGTGGTTGAGATTAAATGGGAGATGTTGCAACTTTTATACCTTTATTTAAAAAAAGGAGCAAAATAGTAATTTGAAGGAGACCAAAAGAGAAATTATACACATGGGTATAGAAAGAAAAAGGAATAACTTTTCCCCATTTCCCTCACTTTTCTAGTAGCCACCATCTCTTTTCTCCCTTCTTACATGCCATCTTCCTCTTCCTCATTTCTCCTCCACTTTCTTCTCCTTTTTAACACAAACCCTAACCGAAAATCAAAGAAAAACATACCCATATGGTAAAATTTTGAAGGGAATGAAAGAAAAAAAGATGATTTAGAGTTAAAGAGGAATTTTGTTTAGGAGAAAACAAAGATGAGAAAAGCTAGATCTTGTAAGTCATGCCTAACTCAAAAGAAAATGAGTTTTGGTAAGTTTAAAGTCTCATTTTCTTCTCCTTTTGTTCTCCTTCTCCATTTTTGTTTTTCAAGAAACCCAACTAGTTTGGTTGAGATTTTTATGCAAGTAATGACTATGAAACCTCAAGATAAAGTTTTGAGTTGAAAAATCTTGCTTGTATACCCATTGAATTAATAAAAGGGGGACCTTGAAGGGTTTAAGACAAGAAAGTGAAACCTTAAATTGGAACTAGTGGGGAGTTTTAAAAAGGTATGTCTTTTATGTTATAAGAGTGAAATAGTGAATAAGGGTAGTACTTTTATATGTTAGGAACACCCAGAGAGGCAAGAGGCTACCTCAAGAAGGAGAAGGGACTTAAGCCAGCTATGGAGTGATTTTGAAAGCTCCAAAATTAAGGTTTGTCACATCCGCTAATTTATACCCTAAGTTGCATGTGTCTCAAAATCAAAATATCAAACTGGCCAGAGTCTAAATTCAAAAATTCATAGAAAGATGATAAAATAATTATAGAAGTGATTAATAAAGTATCTAGTGTATGGAAAAGTGATGAAATATGATAAGGGACTTAATTGTAAAAGATAGAAAGTTTTGAGCCAAAAGTGTAAAATTGGAAATTTTGAGGGACCAAAGTAAAATTTGCTAAATAAATACAAAATGGGTAGATTTTTTAAATGGAGAAATATTCTTCCAATACTTATCCATTAATTATGCAACATTTAGAAGTATATTAAGCTTTTAATTGAAAATGTGGACCCATATGTTGGAATTTGTCTTAGTTCTTTTTTTCTCCTTTCTTCTTCATTTTAGCTTAAATTTTCTACTCAGAACCAACCATACACAATCCCAACTCTAACTCCATCTTCATCTCCATAACCAAACTTCTATTTCAGAGAGAGAAAGTGAAAATAGTGAGAGAAAGTGCAAGAAAATAGTAGTTTATGCATTTAAGGACCAAGAGAAACCTAAAGAGGGAAGAAAGAAGGGGATAAAGAACTTGAAAATAGGAGAGAGAAAGGAGTCAAGTGAAAGTAAGTTGTTCCTTAACTTATTCTTACTTCTTTCTTGAGAAAAAAATGGTGTTAGAGCTTCTTAAGGGCTTTATATTATGAGATGATCTCAAAAGTAAGATGGGGTTAGAATGGTTTATGATGATGAAAAATAGTATATGAAGTGTTTAAAGGTTAGAAAGAGGCAAACCTACGATATATATGAACAAAGAGAAAAAGAAACAGGGAAAGAGATGATGCTAGATTTATGATGGAAGAGTTTAGATTTATTTTCGGTGCACCTTCAGGAGATAATTATATACAAGAAAGAAGAGATGACAAAGGGAAAGAGAAGAGGACATAGAAGTCTAAAAAAAGAGAGAAAATGGTTTTGAGGTTTGTGCATTCTTCAAAGGCAATAAGCCATAAATTAATTGCTTTGAGTTATATAAAATATGATTTGTGTGAAAATTTTGCTTAAAATGAAATAGCTTGTGTTAATATTATGTTTGCAGCTAAAAATAATATAAATGATTTATTTGTCACATTAATTGTTAGAATGAGTTTTGGATAGTCATAAGGAGTTTAATGATAATAATCTTAAAATTATAAATAACCATGATTATAAAATGTTTGTTATAAGAGTCATGTAAGATATGTGGAAAGAGTGGTGATTTGATAAAGAAATTGTTTGATGTCTTGTATTTGTAGTTTCGTTTGATTTTGTGTGATGATGAGTTGGTTGATCCATAAGTGTGATTTGTATATTTTTCTATGTTGAATGTATGTATTATTTGTCTAATTAATTGTATATTGAAAATAGAAAGGTATAAAAATATAAAAAAGAGATATTTTTACATGATGCTTGAAAATTGGGACTATGCCTCCATTCTTGCAACCGCGAATGAGCCTAGGTAAGAATCAAAGGTGAGACGCGAGCATGATTGTATTTGTGAAAGGTATATCGCGACTGTAAAAATAGGATAGTGACCATGAATTTCTTCTAGAACAAAATTTATAATGTTATTTAAAAAAATGATTACATTAAAGAATAATTTGATTAAGACATAATTGACTAAATATAAAATAATAGAAAATAAGATATATGAGCCCATTAAATATGCCTAACTTACACTAGAGTGGGTAGACATATTGACATTTTAATTAGGGTTGATAGGTTGTAAAGCCTATAGGTCATTCTGCTCGCAAGCATTTATTGTGCCTAGGAAATTATTTCCCATTATTTTGGACATTCTATATCCCATTACATTTAATGCCAATTCATATAGACCAAGTGTCTATTTATACCCCTTTTATCTCCTTATGTTTGGTTTGTAATTCTTAGGCATATAAATAAGAATATAGAACAAAAAATATAAGAAAAATAAAGTTTTTCGAAAATATAAGTAACATTATTAAGAAATTGGATGTGAAATTGGCATTAAAATCACAACAACAGATGAGTAAACTACGAAAATATGGATCACATGAGAAAAAGTAATGTGATAATATAGTTTATTGTTTATTGCTTTTATGTATGCACTACTAAGCAAGTTTGCATAGCTTTGGAGATTCTTTATTTTCTCTCATGCAATTTTAGAAGTTGTTGTAGAGTAAGAAGCTAGCTTATAAATAACAATAGAAACCAATTGAGTCCTCAGCCAATGAAGCAGCCAAAAAATCTATTAGTGGGATATTCGTTTTCTATTTTTTTAGTTTTCATTTTTTTTTATCTTGAGTGTACATGTAAATAAGATAATGTAAATGATTTGCAAAATATTTTATATATTTTATCTTCTGTGTGGACATAAAATGTAAAAAAAATTTCCAAAAACTAATGATGACTTTAGAGTTGTGATGGTATATATTAAAAAAATGGTTTCCTATTCACTATAAATAGGATAATTGAGAGGAATCTTATAGAACCCTCTTATCTGACTGTTGGTTAGGTAGGGTGAGGGGGTGTAACACTATTTTTGGTATTAAAACACCGGTTTAGGTGGTTTTGGGATTTTGAAATAAATTGTTATTGCATAGCATGTGTGTGTATACTTTTGCATTCATAAGCCTGTTGCACATTGATTAGGACCACTATTTGTAATCCTATAGGTAGATATGAACTCTTGGTCTTGGCATATCATTACTAAGCGAGCCAAGAGTAATGAGCCAATAGATACAGAGGTTATCTTGACGCAGGCATCGAGGTGTTGTTGTTGTAAGGTTTCATGCCACATCATCACACAGACAATCTAGTTTTGGTGTTGGATAGATAGATCTTTTGAGGAATGTAGTAGAGTTGTTGCAAAGGAAAATACAATATGTTCCACCTACCTTATAGTTTGAAAGGCTTTGGAAGCTTGGGGCTCTAGATTTTTATAATGGGAGGGATGATGATTCTTCAGTAGCTGCATTCTAGTTATAGAGAGCATATAGGGTATTTCAACATATGCATTGCACATTTGAGTAGAAGTATGAATATGTACTGTCATTATTATAAGAGAACACTTATGATTGGTGGAAAATAGCTTTATAGAACCTATAGGCTCCAGAGACACTTATTTAGGAGTGCTTTTTGTAGCAGTACAAGAAAAAGTATATACTACCTATCTACCTGGATGATAAGAAGAAGGAATTTCTAAATTTGAGGCAAGAAAGTATGTTAATGATGAAGCATAAGAGATAACTTGTATACCTCAGCAAGTATCAGGCAATATTCTTACCAGTGAGATTGATCCTTATAAACAGTTTGAGGATGGGTTGAAAGATCTTATCAAGTAGTAAATCTCATCTTTACAACTCATAGACCTTTCTAGCCTTGTTGCATCTGCGTGGACAATTGAGAGAGTGTTATCCATACAACATAGGACACAAGATTGATGTATGAGGAGATATTTGCTATAGTCTAGTACTAGTCCATCTAGTAGTAAGAGAGTCAAATCTGTTGGAGTTCATTTTTAGTCTAGGAGTGCTAATAGAGCCTTTACATTTAGGCAGGGATAGCCTATGGGACTAGTAGCTTCCATAGTTAGTGCACCGATACCAGTCTTTTGGAGGCTACCGCCCCTACCCTTATACCAACACTATGGCAGTCTCACATAGGAGAGTGTTGGTGGATGTCAAAGGCATATTTGAGATGCAGATCCAAGGATCATCAAATGAAAGATTTCCCTTGCTATAGTTTGGAAGAGGTTCAATAGGTTAAGAGCAGGTGCAAACTTAGGGTTCAGCACCAATTAGATGCAGAGGTAGAGGTCAGGGTAGAAGAGGCCATATAGGGCCCTATCAGATCAAATTAGAGATAGTAGAGGGTCCCAAAGGTAGTCGAGCTACACTAGCTAAAGCCTATGTCATGCGAGATTTGGAGGATCAGATGCATTAGAAGTGATCGTTGGTAAATTTTTACTCTTTAACTTTGAGATTTATGTATTGATATATCCTGGTTCTACACATTTTTACATGTGCATAGCTTCGCTTAGATAAGGGAACATAGTACCTGAGACCTTAGATTATGAGATTCTAGTAACCAATTCTTTAGTTCATAATGTGAAGGCTAACAAGGTGTATCGACAGTGTCCAGTAGAAATTCAGGGTAAGCAGTTCTAAGTGGATTTGATAGAGTGTCCATTCTATGAATTTCAAATTATCTTAGGTTTGGATTGGTTGAATCGACATGGAGTAGTAATGGGCTATAAAAACCAACAGAAGATGATCATGGTTCATGATCAACATGAGATTATTGTTATGGCTAAAGGCAGGAGATATTTGGATAATGTGATATCAACAATGAAAGCTTGAAAACTCATTAGCAAAAGGTGTAAAATATATTTGGCTTATAAAGAAGAGTAGTCCAAAACAGGCATATATCCCTACTGTATTTGAGATTCCTAATATTTTTCTTGATGAGTTATCAGGCTTACCTCTAAACTGGGAGATAGAATTTGTTATTGATCTTATATCTGACATTGTTCCTATCTCCATCACCCTATATAGAATGACATTTGTAGAATTGGAGTTAAATGTGCAATTGCAAGAATTGCTAGATAAGGGATTCATATGGCCTAGTGTGTCATCTTGGGTTGCTTCAGTGCTATTTATGAAAAAGAAAAATGACACTTTACATTTCTATATAGATTATAGGAAACTTAATAAGGTGACCATTAAAAATGGAGTGGTATTTATCGTTGTCCAAGATCGATGATCTTTTTGACTAATTGAATGGAGTGGAAGTGTTCTCAAAAATAGAATTCTACTCAGGATACCATCAATTGAAGATCAGCGAGTCAGACATACCTAAGTCAACTTTCAGGCCTCATTATGGTCACTATCCTGGTAATGTCATTTGGTTTAATGATTACACTAGCTGTATTTATGGATTTGATCAATTGGGTGTTTAGACCCTACCTAGATCAAATTTTGGTGGTATTTATCGATGACATCCTAGTGTATTCAAGAACCAAAGAGGAGCATGAGTAACATCTTAGAGTAGTGTTGCAAACATTGAGAGAGAAATTGTTGTATACTAAATTATTGAATGATGTGCCTCAAAGTGTACTTGCAAGTGCACGAGCCAATTATATTATTAGCAAGCTCACTCTAGAGGTTGATTTGTCAAGGACTTGTTGGCTTAAATTCTTAATTAATCTTAGATTACCAACGAACAATAAAATAAAATCTCGAACACTTTAACCAATTTGCAGTAATATGGTTAAACTAATAAAAGTGAACTAATAGTAACTAAAATTACAGTAAAAATTAATGAATATAACCAATGACAGAAAAATAGGAACTTAGTTCACAACCCCCAACTTGCATTTCCCTTAACAATCAGAACTAATGAACTTATATTTCATGGCTCTTGTCTTTAAACACTAATTAATAAAGCAAATGAATTAACCAGTTTTCAGCCCAATTTTTAGGTTAAATTACATATTGTTTGTTTAATAACTTAGCCTTAAGATTTTTATTTAAAGTTTAATATTGATGATAAGACATCTATCAAGCTAAAAATTTAATATAATTAAAACGGAAGGAAATCATTAATTCTTTAAAAAAATAAATTAAGTTCATACAAATTTGGGTTGCTCACTAAACGCCTATTAAATAGTTTAGCCTAGCATCATAATAACAATGGTCATGTCTATTTTGATAACTAAGTTAAATATTATAGCAGAGAATAAAGATATAAGAAAAAGCTTCCTAAATTGGACCTTCAGCAGAAAGGTTGCTCTGTTGAAAATATCAAACGAGAAAGACAAGTTTGCTGCTAAAGAGAACTTCTTTGTGTTAAGAATACTTATTTTAAATGTTATACAAGTCTAAATCTATAATCCTAAAATTCCTACTTGAAATCAAACTCTAAAAATATAAAACTTCCTAAATAAAAGATACAATTATTATCTTCCACAAAGTTGTTCTTTAAATTAGCATTCACCTCAAAAATCTGGGTCCCACTTGATTAGAATAGGAGTTTGAACATGATTGGACTCTGTGGCAAAAAAAAGTATCACATACGCACTGATACTTGTTGCACACAAAAAGTGGTTGTACAGAAGAACAATCTTCACACTCACACTAATACTTCACACACGCGACAACATAATAGTGTTATGGCATCGATGTACTTGCAATAGAGAGATAGGCTTCAAGATTGTAGTGCAAGCATTAAATCATTGTGCCAACGCTATATGGAAAGAACTTAGCGTGCTTGTGCTAAGCTTGCACGTCAGTGATAAGGCTAGGGAGAAAAGACCTCCCTCAGGGGTGTGACATGGTGTCATGCATGTGACACCCTCTTGCTCATGTATGTATCTTTCTTCAACTCTTGTAAATACAAAAATAACACCATTAAGTACCTAAAACATACTAAAAATCTATAATTAAACATTAAAAATATTAATAAAAATATGTAATAATTAGATACACACCAAATTTCTGCACACTCAAATATTATTTGTCCCAAAACAATACTTAAATACAGAGAATATTCAAAACATACTTAACTAACAAACCCAATTAATACACGCAATCTCAATCTCCATAATCTCTTTTTAGTCTTTTTAATTTTTTTTATTTCACTCATAATTTGATTTGTTTGCATAGAGTAAATAATTATTTCCTAAGTCATAGTTCATTTATTTCCTTTACTTTAACTTTTAGATTTTTTTTTCTCTCTTTTTTTCTTTGCGAGAAAAACATCCACGCTTATTTAGGGGTTCTTTGCATACTCATATCCTTGGTAAGACAATGAAGTAGATAAGACAAATGCATTTTATGCTCAATTTCACTATTTTCGCTAACTCTACTATTCAATTGAGTTCTTTTTGCTTTTCTTTTGTCTTTTTTTTTTTATGTGATTAAGGATTTAATATGTTAGTTACCATTGTTTATAATTCATGTCCTTATTTTATTACAAATTCTATATACATGAGGCAAATAAATAATCAAATAGAAATGTCTTCAAATATAAGCATGAAACTAGTATTAAGATTATCCTAAACTTTCATCAGACTATGCAAATCTAAAAAAGTCAAAATTTATCATTCATTCATTAACTTATATATGAGAAAATAAAGAATAAGAAATCAAGCATAAAATTAAAAACAAAAGCGTAACAATTAAAACACGTAATAAAATTTTTTTATTTTTTATTTTTTAAAAGAAATACTATTGACGCTATAAACACTTCACCAGTAGATAGAATTCCTTCCCCCACACTTATTTGTGACATTTTCCTCAATGACTCATAAATGAGCAATAAAGAAGTAAGCAAGAGGAAAAAGAATACTCATCTGAAGTGAAAAACATATCATTGAGGCAGTGGAGGCAAACATTCTAAAATCTAATACAGGAGAATAGTATCTTGTGTACTAGTGCACTCCAAATGATTGAGTCAATGATCCATATGGTCCAAGTGCTGCATAACTCACTTAACCTTAGGTATAGAGGACTGTACATGCCCACTTGGTTGTTGCTCATTTGGTTCTGCATCCTCAACTTGATGTGAAGATTCCCCGATTTCACTTGGTACAACAAACCATCTGATAGTATCTCCTTCTTTAATAACAAGGTTGAATCTCTGCAAAACAATACTATCAAAGTCTCATTTGCTAGGATTCAATGTTAGAGTATTGGTAGAAATATCAAAATCACAAAAATATCTAGCAAAGGTAGTAATAATATGGTCTAAACCAAGTGTAGCCTTATGATGTTTGATCATGTACAACATATGCCTAAAAATGAAAGCAGGAGTGAAAACTCTGGTCCTATAATGCATACATGATAACAAAAATAATTTAACCTTAGAAACTTTATTACTCTCAGTCTTTCCAAATATCACATGGCACATGAACTTGTTAAATAGAACAATATATAAATCTTGAAAGCTCATAGTTGAAGCATTCCAAGGATTATAATAGGGTTCTTTTATCAAGACTTGCTAAATTTCATCAAGATTAAAACTATCTAGTACATCCCTTGCTCCTTTCATAAATAAATTAAAAATTCTTCTCATGATTTTATGAGTAATTACACACCATTTGCCTAATAATTGAAATTCATTTTAGTTCAGTTCTTATTAATTAAAAGGGTGCTGCAGAATTTAAAAACTATTTCCTTAAAGCTAAGGTCTGACATGTTAATAAAATCTGACCAACTAAGCATCTAGCATAAGCTTGCATGGTATCTAAACTATTTAATTGCTCCAAAGTTGAAAAATCAAGAAATCTATAGGTAATTAAAGGTCTAGTCATGTAATGTTCATACCTTATGCCTTTTTCATCATAATAAATGGAAAAGAAGCATCATACCTGAAAGATATATCTATGTCTGAATCTTTAAATGCAGCTTCAACACTGTCACATGTAGCTTATTCCTCATCATGATCATGACTTAGTGGAGGAGAAGGGTCCTTGTGTTGAACTTCTTGTCTTAGGTATCTTGAATTTGATGAAAAATGATAAAAAGGGGGTGAATTCTTCTTGGGTTTGTGGGATTTAATGCTAATTTGAGATAAAAATGAAAATTAAAGAAGAATTTGGGAGTTAAGGATTGGGAAAGTTGAGAGAAAAATGAAGAAGAGAATAAATGTTGAGGAATAAGAGCACGATCATCAAAAAGAAAATGAGGAGCTACACAACAACACATGAAGAGAATACAATATGCTAAAATCAAGTGTCTCGCATGTGACAATGTGTCACGTCCATGACATTTTATACTCATAATTGAATGTCATGAACATGAGTATTCCTCACTTTTGTGACATGCTACTTTGTTCCTCAACTGTGTCATGCACATGACACCATGTCATGCCCATGATAGTTTCAGCTCATATCCTTCCTCAGTTCCTCTTTGTACATATTTTAGCGCAACTTCTCTTTTGTAATTTATTCCCTAAACATGATTTAGGGTTAGAATGTAAATAGAAACTCATAAACTAAATAAAAAGGAAATTGAAACAAAAAAAACTAGAAATAATAAAAATAACATGGGTTGCCTCCCAAGAAATACCACATTTATTATATAGGAAAGACTACTAACTATTGTTCTTTTAAGGTGGGAAGAAGTCCACTTGAATCTCATCATCCACCCCTGCATAACTCACAGTTTCACTTAACTTATTTTTCCGTTCCTACAAATGCAGTTAATAGACAAGCTTATCAACCTTATTAATGTAAAAACACTATTTGGCAATGGGCTTAGCAAAATAAGTTGAAAAATCAAACACCTTAATGTCATCAGTCACACCCAATACTATCATTGTTAGTTTTCTATGATTAACATCAGTATGGGTGTCAATTGTGGTCGTAAAAGGTCTATCAAGAAGAATGACTGAATTATTTTCTTTTAAACATTTATTTTTAGTATCTATAACCACAAAATCTACAGGTATTATTAACTTACCAATGTGCACCATAAGATTTTCTACTATACCTAGAGAAAATCTTATTGAACCATTGACTAATTGAAGATTTATGTTGGTTGGCTTTCATTCTCCTAAACTTGGTTGCTTATAAACCGAGTAGGACATCAAATTAATACTCGCACCTAAATCCAGTATAGCCTTTGCCTTCTTTTTTTCACCCAAGTTAAAATCAATGGTGAAATGCCTAGGATCAGTTTTTTTTCTAGGTAACTTCAACTCACAATTGTCGCCAACTAATGCTCCTGGTGTCACTTTAGGTAACTCATATTGCCTACTCTTGTAATGTTCCCGAATTTTGAGAAAAGGTGGACGGTAAGGCTCTATTGCCTTATGCAATTGTGGTGAAGAAAATTTCTTCTTTCTTTGCCCCTCATATTGTCTTCTTCTTTTGTGTTTCCAACACCTTGTGTTGTGTTTCACGTGTTCCTACAAGAGAACATTACTCTAAGTTAGTTTCTAAATTTACTTCATCATTACTAGCATTACTATACACAAATATTGATTTGGCTTGGTAACTTCCTTTTTTTATTTTTTTGTACTTCCTCTACTATCTATCTAATCTGAATTTTCTTCCTCTTAAATGAAGCTTCAATGGAATCAAGTCTTTTGTCCATTCTCACTTGCTTATCTTAAGTGGCTAGCATGAAATTATTCAAAGTTTTTTCTAATGATGGTTTCCTATGTGCATTGGCAGGTCCAATTTGATTTGGGTTTGGATATGTAGGTTGGTTTTAAGGCTCCTAGTAATGGTACAGTAAATTCAGATTTTGGCTTCTATGTAACACCTGCCGATATAACCGAGAAACCTTTACCAGCTATACCAATGGATGTCACAGTGTTATTTTGCGAGAAATGCATTAAATTAAAATTTTTACATTTAAGACATGTTTAAAACATTATGATGCAATTTAAGGCATAAAAATCCATCATGACATAAAAATTCGATCCATCGATTGATATCACAACATATAACATATGGTTTTGGCTTCTCTAGCCTTACATTACAAAAATCTATTATGAAATACCATTACATGTTCTCAAATATCAAAGACATATAAAACATGATTCAAAACCCCCCATAATATTAAAAAAATACTTAATTCCATGTATGATAACACACCCCAAACTAGGTGCACTTTATCTGATCTTTGGTGGCTCACAACTCTTTCAATCAACTCCTGTATATCGGCTTGAACTAGTGTGCAGGAAACCTATGCACTAAGCAAACTAATGCTTAGTGGTACATATGTGCATAAAAATTCAACATTCAAAAATGTCATACAATGTCATGCCATTCACCTTATAATCATTCCTAGAATCATACATTCTAGTTGTTACATGCTTCGATGTCATATCAACATGTCTATATTACCGTAGACATAACATATAAACCATGTATATTATACACATATACATATTTTACGTTTCTAATTACCATATCACTTACTTGATATAAATATTACATTATAGAATCTCTAAGCTTTCATTATTTTAACTGTTTCAGCCCCAAAACTCTAAACTTTGACTATTTGGATGTGGGACATAAGATAGGGTCTGGGCTTAAACTGTTCGATTCATAACCTGTAATAGCTCATCCGAGCTTCTCAAGTCAATGACGCTTATCAACCCGAGCTTAAGCCACATTGACTGAGATAATATAAGGATCAAGTGCGCTAAATTACCAAGTTTTACCCATTTATCCTTATATCATATCAAATAACTCATATGGTATCATTCACCTCCCTCAATGGTATACCATCTACCTATGTCAAGTCCATGACTAGAGAATTGGGCTTATATCTCATAACTATTTATCTTTCAATTCATTTTATCACATGCTATTACTAGCATTATATCCCATTTATGCATTCTCATACCAACACATAAATGCAAATCATATATCCCATAGGTTATTTTTTTTTATGTATACATACATTCCATAACATGTATATAACCAACCTATAACATAAGGTCATAAAACAAAATGTACATATAATATATTCCTTCTGTTTCCCGGGCATGAGCTACATATTAACGATTATGAAGATATAATTTCACGGATACCTTATCCATAAACTATCACATGAAAGAAATAGAGCTTTCACGGGCGTGAATTACCTATTCACAATCATGACACCACATCATTCATGACTTTCTAACCATGATACAACCATGAAATTTTAGGTTCACACAAGTTCATTAATCTCGATATTCATATCCATGTCTATATGTTTATGGGTGTGAATGCTTGAATTTCATAACTTCCCTAACTGTGAAACAAAGCGTGAACTACTGTCCATTTTGGACACCCCATTCACGGGCACGACACCCTTGTCATAGGCGTGAATCATGCATTTCTAGCAAACTCAAAATAGAAAATTTCATACATTTCATGCAAAACTGCAATGATTAACCAATGTTAATCACTCCTATCAATATTTTCATACATATACCATGTCCATAGCATGTTTAAACAACATTCAAGTCATCAAATTCGTTTTTAGGTCAATTTAAACCATTATATATCTCCTATGTCATTTAACACTTAAAACCCCATTTTCCATGTTATTTATCAACCATAACATGCCTTTATCATATCATTCACTTTACAACATACAAAAACATATCAGGAAGCATGATAAAGAATTAATATGCCCGTATGTACATAACTTTCACAAAAATGGAGCCTTAACTAACTTTATAGGCTTTTCAAGCTTGCTTTCCCTTTTATGATGTGTTCCTTTGCTCACAAGCCGAACCTATCATCACAAAATATTCCTATCAGAATCTTATAACCATAAACAAGCTAAAAAAAATCCTAAAAACCAAGTTCTACCTCTATCTTTGGCAAAACTTTATCAAACCTTCATATCTTTCAAGCTTTCAAGCTTAACAATGGTGTTTAGGGTTCCTTCAAGGTGGAGAAGATGACTAAGATGTCTTGAGTGTGTTAGAGGTGATAAGGGCGGTGGAAAATAGTTTTAAAGCAAAATTTAGTATAGAGGAAAGAGAAAAGTGTGGTTGTACATTGCCAACCGACTTGTATTCACGGGCGTGAACCTTAACCTCATGGGCATGAAATTCCATTCATGGCTATGGCTAATCTATTCATGGGCATGAATGCCCTCTCTTCTCCAAACACTCTCGCCATTTCCAAAACTCTGTCGTTTGAACCATAACACGATCTTCACGGGCGTGAAAGCTTTCTTTTTCATAACACTTAAACTTTAAAACACTATAAACCCCATTATTTTCCTCTCTAAATACATATAGCTCACAAACCCTAGTTTACGGGCATTACATTATGAGGATCTGAAAGGGGTTCTAATCAGGATTTCTCCATAAAAAGTTAGAATGGTTCTTCTAACTAGGGTTATAAATGTTGGAATAAGGGTTATTCTACTGTCTAGGCTGGAATAGATTTAAGATATTGATTTGATTCATCTCATTTCTCGCCAAAGAATAAAAAAAGAGCACATGTTAGCGCTATATCCATAAATACCATAGATGCCACGTACCTCATTTATGGATGTTTGGCCCTTAGTAACTAACATTCAATCTTGCTTTGTTAGCTCAACTATTTGTAAAGCCAACTAAATACCACTAGAAACTTTATGCACTTCCATATTTCTTCTTTCACACTCTTTTGTTGAGAATTTGCTCCTAGGAGTTCAAAAATGTCATAGACCTCCTTTGTTGTCCATTCTCACATTGCTCCTCTTGCTGCATTATCAACCATACATTAATATTACTGGCTCAAACCATCATATAATGAATGATTTGTTACTACAAGAGGATACTCGTAGTAAGGGCATTATAAAAGAAACATACTAAATCTATCCCATGCTTCATGGAAGATTTCATAGTCCTTTTAATAAAAATTAGTGATTTCTGCCCTTAACTCCTCAGTCTTCTGGTGGGATTAAAATTTACCCATAAACTTGTGATAAACCTCAATCCAATTATGTAGAGAATTGGGTGTAAAGCCATTAGTCATGCTTTAGATCTATCCTTTAAGTTATATGGAAAACACCTCATTCTTAATAGGTCTTCATTTAGCACATTCAAAGGGAAAATATTGATTGTTGCTTAAAGTTTCCTAATGAATGTAAGAGGGTCTTCATTAGGTAAGCCATATAAAGATGGAAACATGTTTAAGTGAATGCTTTTCAGCTCGTAATTCATTGTTGCTCTCCTAGCATGATACATGAGGTAGTGTTACCAATTACAGGTTTAATGTGGTCTTTCATGGCTATTTGTCTTTGTGCATAAGCTTCTCTTGGTGCAATCGCCATTAGCTCGTTTACTACATTTTCTTCCAAATTCCTAGGATTTTCAAAAAAACATTTCTTTATCTTTAAGAGGTTATTCTTCTTGTCTCTGTGTCTTGGATCTTAAATCGTAATTTCTCTAACTGGATATTTCACATAACTTTGTTTGTTTTCTTATACCTGATATAAAACTAAAGTCATCAAACTAATTGATAATGCAAAAATAGAATAAAATAAACATAAAAATGGATAAAACAATTAGAAACTATTTAAAAAAAATGTTGGCAATTAAGTTAACTAAAAATCTAATCAATCAATATTCTCCGGCAATGGTGCCAAAAACTTGATGTAACTCAATATGTACTCATAAATATATCAGCCAATTATAATATTAGCAAGCTCACTCTCGAGGTCGATCTCTCAATGACTTTTTGACTTAAATTCTAAATTAATCTTAAATTGCCAATGAATAATAAAATAAATCCTAAACACTCTAACCAATTTGCAATAATTTGATTAAACTAATAAAAGTGAACTAACAGTAACTAAATTGCAGTAGAAACTAATAAATGTAACTAATGAGAGAAAAACAGGAACTTAGTTCATAATCCCCAGCTTGCATTCCCTTCAACAATTAGAACCAATAAACTCAAAATTCATGGCTCTCACCTTTAAGCACTAATTAATCAATATAATGAATTAACTAGTGTTTAGCCTAATTTTTAGGTTAAATTACAGATGGTTTGTCTAATAACTCAACCTTAAGATTTTCATTTAAAGTTTAATAATTGGTGATCAGGCAACTATCAAGCTAAAAATTTAATAAGCACAATTGAAACTGAAAGAAATCATTCATTCTTTGAAAAGATAAATAAATTTTTTACAAACTAGGGTTACTCACTAAGCACCTATTAAATAGTTTGGCCTATTATCATAATCACAATGGTCATGTATATTTTGATAACTAAGTTAAACATTACAGAAGAAAATAAAGATATAAGGAAAAGCTCTTTAAATTGGATCTCCAGTTGAAAGGTTGCTCTACTGAAAATATCTAATGAGAAGGACAAGTTTGCTGCTAAAGAGAACCACTCTGAGTTAAGAACACTCTATTTAAATGTAACAACAAGTCTGAATTTATGATCTTAAAAGTCCTACTTGAAATCAAACTCTAAAAATATAAAACTTCCTAAATAAATGATATAATTACTATCTCCCACAAAGTCATTCTTTAAATCACCATTTATCTAAAAAAAATCTAGGCCTTACTTATTCCAAATAAGAGTTTGAACACAACTAGACTTTTTGGCAAAAATTATCATCACAAGTTGATACTTCATGCATGCGATAGATGGTTGTACAACAAAACAATCTTTATGCCTACATTGATTTTGCACTCATGCAATAGAGACCTAAGCTTCAAGATTTTTGCGCTAGTGCTGCATGAAAAGAACTTCGCACGCCTATGCTAAGCTTGCACATCCACGATAAAGCTAAGGAGAAAAGAAACCCCCACGGGCGTGACACCCTTTTACTCATGTCTTTATCTTTCTTTAACTATTTTAAACACAATAAGAACACTGCTGAGTACTTAAAATATGCTAAAAATCTATAATTAAACATTAAAAACAATAATAAAAGCTATACAAGTAAGAGACACATCATTAAAGTGTGAGTTAAGGCTAGAATAAGTCAGTTTCTTAGGCCACATAGTTTTAGTTAAGGTAATATGTGTGGATCCTCATAAGATAGAAGTTATTGTCAATTGGAAGTCACTTCGAAATGTGACTGAAGTAAGAAATTTTCTCAAATTGGCTTGCTACTATAGGAGGTTCGTAAAAATAAATTTTTCCATAGCTACTCCTTTGACACGGTTGCTTTGAAAAGATATTCATTTCGAATGGATAGATAAGTTTGAAGCAAGCTTTGATCGACTAAAGACTATGTTAACAAAAGTACCAATTTTTACTCAACCCACTCCTAGGAAAGATTTTATTGTATACAATGATGTTTCACATAATAGTTTGGGTTGTGTGTTGATGTGAGAAGGGAAAGTGATAGCGTATGCCTTCAGGAAATTAAAGTTGTATGAGGTTAATTATCCTACATATGACTTTAAGCTAGTTGCTATAGTATTTACTTTGAAGATTTGGCGACACTATATGTATGGATAGAAGTGTTATATTTATATAGATCAAAAGAGTTTAAAGTATATTCCCTCACGGAAGGTGCTAAATTTGAGGTGGACGAGATGACTGGATTTGATTAAGACTTATAAGTGTGCAATTGATTACCACATAGGTAAAACTAATGTAGCAATTGACGCCTTAAGTCAAAAAATCTTAGTTGAATGCAAGTGCAATATGCACTAATGCAGAGGATAAAGGAAGCTCAGAAGCAGGATGTAACGCTAATGGGAATTTTTGAGGTAGTGAAAAGGGGGAGAGGCCAAAATATTCGATAAAAGATGATGGAATTGTGTATTATAGGCATAAAAATTTGTGTGCCTAACTCAAAAGAGCTTAAGCAGGATATCCTGGAAGCACATGAGATAGTGTATACGATACATCCCAATGGTAATAAGATGTATTAAGACTTAAAGACTCGATAATAGTGGTCGGGTATGAAGAAGGATATCACAAAATATGTTACAAGATGTTTGATTTGCCAGTAATTCAAGGCAAAACACTTGTTGCCTGCAAGGTTGCAACAACCGAT
The DNA here is from genome assembly GCA_023653625.1 of Triadica sebifera. Classification (NCBI taxonomy): domain Eukaryota; kingdom Viridiplantae; phylum Streptophyta; class Magnoliopsida; order Malpighiales; family Euphorbiaceae; genus Triadica; species Triadica sebifera. Next base: position 42,870,364 of record CM042893.1, on the reverse strand, counting down.
AGCCATATCAGAGTGGAAATGAAAAAGAGTCACCATGGATTTTATTTTAGGTCTACCTATGACTTAGAAGATGCATGATGCAATCATCAGTTGACAAAGTCAACATATTTTCTACATATCAGAATAGACTATTTAGTGAACAAGCTAACTGAGATCTATGCAAATGAGATAGTAAGGTAACATGGTGTACATGCTTATCATATTTGATAGAGATTCCAAATTTACTTCTTAATTCTAGATAATAAGCAATGGGTACCCGATTCAGTTTCATTATGACATTTCATCCACAGACAGACGGACAGTCAAAGTGGGTGATCCGGTTATTAGAGAATATGATGCAAATTTGTGCGCTTGAATTCGAGGGAAGATGGGATAAATATTTGCCTCTTATAGAGTTTGCTTACAATAATAGTTATCAGACTAGCATTGACATGGCTTCTTACAAGGATTTGTATGAGAGAAAATGCAGGACACTTGTATATTGGATAGAGTTGAGTGAGAAGAAACTGATATGGCCAAAATTGGTACAATAAACCAAACAATTAGCAAGTGATCGACACAAATCCTATGCAAACCTGAAAAGGTGAGATGTATAATATGTTGTGGGTGATAAAGTATTTTTAAAGGTATCACCATGGAAGAAGGTACTTAGATTTGGTAAGAATGAGAAGTTGAGGCTGAAATAGATTGATCCTTGTGAAGTTCTAAAAAAAATTGAACTAGTAGCTTATCGGTTAACCCTACAACCGAAACTAGACAAGTTTCATAACATTTATCATATATCTATATTGAGGAAATACATATAAGATTCATCTCATATCATACCAATTAGGGCAAAAAAAAATGGTTTCCTATTCACAGTAAATAAGATAATTGAGAAGAGTCCTATAGTGCCCTTTTATTTGACTATTGGTTGGGTAGGGTAGGGGGTGTTACAAGGTTAGTACACAATGGCATTTCTCCCTTATTTTATGGCTTGTTTATGTGTTTTTTTTTTATGTGTTTCATATAAATATGTTTTCTTATTATATTACAATTATGTATATTGTAAGGGGTAAACCAATAATGTATGTATGATGAGAAAAGCATGAATTGTAGTGGAAGAAGCTAGGGATATGCCAGATAGTTTTAATGCTGATGAAATTTGGCAAATATTCATAGGAGAACTCCATTATAATCCTAGGAATGCTTCTTCCATTATGAGTTTTAAAGATTCATGTGTTTCTCTCTTTCACAAGTTTATGTGCCATGCGATTTTTGGAAAATTAAAAAGTAATAAAGTTTCTAAGGTAAAGTTGTTTCTATTATGGTGTATGCATTCTAGGACTAGAGTTTACACTTCTACATTTATTTTTAGGCATATGCTCTACACCCTCATGTATCCTAGGGCTACATTTGGTTTATGCCACATTATTATTGCCTTTACTAGGTATTTTTGTGCATTTAATGTTTCTGCTAATAATCAAACACTTATTCCTAGCCAAGAAAATATGAATAGTATTTCTTTTCAATGATCTAACCTTGTTATTAAAGGAGATATTATTCAGTGGTCAGTATTACCAAGTGACATAGGTGAACCTTCACAATAAGTTGAAGTTATAAAGCCAGATGAGCAACAACTTTCTCCCCCACCAAGTGAGCTTTAGCAATCCTTTTTACCTGACGTGCAGCAAGTTATCCAGTACTTGGACTACATGGATCATAAGATGGGCATCACTACCTAACACACTGTTCTCTTGTGTTAGATTTTAAAGCATTTTCCTATGTTTTAGTGATGCGTTTCTCATACCATGGGAGTATTCTTTTCCTTTTACTTATTTTTTTCTGCTTTGTTCTTTTGAGCTATTGAGGACAATATCTAATATAAGTGTAAAGGGAGGAATTATATATTATGAGGATGAATTTTTATAGTAGATGTTCTTAAAAAAAATGCATTTCTTTCTTTGTTTTCAACTATTATACTTGATTTCTTTCCTTATTTTCTCGTGCACAAGTTAATGAATGAATGCTAAATTTTGACCTTTATTGAATTTACATAGCTTGCGAAAGTTTAGGATAATTACTTTTACTTTTAAGGACATTCCAATTTGATTTATATGTTGTCTCCCGTATATAGAGTTAGTAATTTACTTAGCCTATGAATTATTAAATATTGATTACTTATATATTAAATCTCTGATAAAAAAAAAGACAAAAAAAAAAAGTAAAGATCTCAATTGAATTATAGAGTTAGAAAAAAATAGTGTGATGAAGCATAAGATGCACTTGCCTTATCTACTTCGTTGTTCTATCACAAATATAAGTATGCAAAACACCTTAAATAAGCGTAGTGTGTTTCTAAAAATAAGAAAAAAAAAAGAAAAAATCTAAAAATTCAAAATAAGAAATGCACTATGACTTAGGGAAAAAATCTAAAAATTCAAAATAAAAAATTGCTAACTCTCTGCAAAAATCAAAGTAAAGTAAAAAGTCATATTCAAAAAAATGAGTGTGGTTTGATATATGAGTTCTTAATGTCTTTAGTAAGTAGTTTGGCTAGATTGTTCTTTGCTATATATTTTGAGGCAATATTGTAATTGAATTGGTTTGTTTTTATACTTAAGTATGAAGTTAGTATTAAGATGTTCTTAAGCTTCATTGGCTGTGTGACTTTGATATAGGTCAGGTTGGTGCATTATTGAAACTTAGGGATTATGAAGATTGAAATCATAGGTTGGTGCATTATTGAAACTTAGAGATTATGAAGATTGAAATCATGTATATTAGTTGGATTGGTCAGTTAAGTATATGTTTGAATATTTATTTATGTTTAGGCATTGCTTGATGGCAAACAAATGTTTAAGTATGGGGAATTTGATGTGTTTTTGTTTAGTATAGCTTTTAGTATTTAATCATTGTTCTTTTTGGCATGTTTAAGTACTTAGTGGTTTTGTTTTCGTGATTTCAAGAAGGAAAAGAAAAGTTGTAGCATGGAGCAAATAGTTACGCGTTTGAGGAGTGTGTCATGCATGTGAGGAGTCCTTACCACCAAAATATCACACACGTTAGAAGTGTCACAAGTATGAGGGGCTACTATAGGTGTGAGGGATCCCTCCACTTCTACTGTTGGTACAAGACTTTGATGTGAGTGTGAAGTTCTTGAAGCCCAACCTCCCATTGAGGGTGTGTGGATTCTGCGTAAGCGCATCATTGTTATGTCCTATTTCCTGTCATGTAAGTGAAGAATCAATATGTGCATGATGATTATTGAACTAAAGAAATTATCGCATGTGTGAGGCATCAACACACACATGATGCCCTTTTTTTTGCTATAGAGTCCAATAGTATTCAAACTCCTATTATAATCAAGTGGGCCCAGACTTTGAAGTTTATTGTTGATTTGAAGAACTACTTTTGGGGAGATAATATTTTATTTAGGAAGTTTTATATTTTAAAATTAGATTTTAAATAGGACTTTTAGATTATAAATTTCAGTTTGCTTTACATTTAAAATGCATAGAGGGAGAGGTTCATTGCATATGCAGAAAAAAAAAAGTTCTTTTAAGCATACTTCATTGAGAATTTTAGGGAGATTTTTTTTATCTTTATTTTTTAATATTTAACTTAGTCATCAAAATAAATATAACCATTATTATTGAGATGCTAGACTAAACTCTTTAATGAATGCTTAGTAAACAACCTTAGTTTGTATGAACCTTACTTATTTTTTTAATAGATGAATGATTTTTTTTTTCAATTTCAATTGTGTTTAATAAGTTTTTCGCTTGATAGTTGCTTGATCACCGATTATTGAACTTTAAATGGAAATCTTAAGGATAAGTTATTAAATACCATATGTAATTTTACCTAAAACTTAGACTAAATATTAGTTAATTCATTAGCTTGATTAATTTTTACTTAAAGGCAAGAGCCATAAAATTTATATTCATTAGTTCTTAATTTGTTAAAAGGCATACAACCAGGTAGTTGTGAGCTAAGTTCATATTTTCTTTTTCATTGATTACCATTATTACTTTTTACTGTAATCTTAGTTATTATTAGTTATCTTTTCTGAGCTTAATCAATTCATCATACTTTGTTAGAGTGTTGAGAACTTTAATTTACTATTCATTAGTTATTTAAAGTTAATTAAGAGTTTAAGCTAGTAAGTTCTTTAAGAGATCGACATCGAGAGCGAGTTTGCCAGTATTACAATTGGTTTGTGCATTTGTGCGTATACTTTAAGTTATATTAGTATGTTGATAAAATTTAGATTGACTCACTCACATGACCAATCACCTTTAGCGATATGGAGCGAGTAGCGATGAGACTAGCATACTAAGACATTAAGTGAATGACTATGATGTTGTGGGAGTGATTTTAGTTTTATCATTTAATAAAAAGGTCGCCTTGATGAGTATCAAGATGAGATTTTTAAGATATAAGAATTGATATGAATGATTTTTCCACCTTTCATGTATCTAGTCAAAAGAAGCTAAGCGTGAAACTTAATATTTAACATTTTTGAGTATGTAAATAAAAGTTTCAAGTTTGACACTTTTAGAATGATAAGTCTAAGACTCATATGATGTTATTTTTTAAAAAATAAGACACACACTCTTTAACTTTAACAAAAAAATAATTGCTCCATAATAGCATGTATTTCATACTGCATGTGCTAGACAGCCTATTAGGAAGCAGAAAATGAATCTCTACTTCTATGTTATGTGAGTTATAGAAGTCCTAAATAGGGATTTCAAATCTTTACCCTTTTTGTGATTTTTGACTATACTATGAAGTGATGAATTAATGTTGGCTAACTTAAGATGTATCCTACAATCATGAGATAATTCGATTTAAAAGAACACTCTTAAAAAAATGAGTTAATTCATACTTAACTCATATGAGAGCGAAAGAAAGAGTATTTTTGCTTATAAACTCGTTACTTGTATTCATTGGCTATTTTGCTTGATAGAGTTTGAAATAACTTAGAATATTAGTAACTACAAGATTGATTTTAGTATAGAATTCTTGAAAAATACTTGGGAAAAACAAGTACACAACTAGTTGTAAATACGTCATTGGATTTATGTCTTTTATATAGCTTATGATTGAATTTATATATTGAAGTTTCCATTATTTGCGTGCTTCAGGTCACACAATTTGTTTACCTATATGAATGATTCTTAGTTTGAGCTTAGGATTTTAAATGACATTTTGGAATGAGTCAAACTCATTATAGGCGAGTGAAAGATGTTGATTTGTGGATTTGGATCTCCCATATAAGCTTAACCCAGCCAAAACCTCATTTATTATAAATAAAAAACAAAAAAGTAGGAGATTACTTTATTTGAATAAAATTGCTCCCTCCCACATCTACACATACAATTTCTAAAACAAAATCGGAGAATAAGAAAAAAAAAAACTCTTTAATTTGTTCCCCATTGAATCTTTGTAAGAATTAAAAAATATTCATATTGTGGAATTGAGTTATGTTTTGGTAATACGACTTCACCAAAATATTGTAAACACGCTGAATTGAATTAACAAGTATCCATATTTCTAAATCTTTTTGCATAATATATGGGAAACATAATTGTATAAAAGAAAAACACTCGATTTGTTCCTCCAAGTCTCCAACCTTGATTGCACAGTCTTGCTTGAGCAATTCCATGCCCTTCTAACATTCTTGGTCACTAATTCCCACATGTCAAAGTCAAGGCATATCATACAGGCAACTAGCCATGGATTTAAGTACACAAGCAATTCAATTACAGGTTACAGGCCCCAAATTGAATAACCTTGTTTCAGACTTAGGCAAGTGACTTCAAGAGCCTCTCTCTCTTCTTGGTTTCTGCATTCCAATTTGATTTTCAGAGATTGAATCTCCATAATTCCACTCTTGATATCTTGACAAGCTTGTTTCATATATATTTTTTCTTTTCTTTTTATTTTTTCGTGTTTTCTGAAGTAATATCGGTGAAAAAACGAACAAGAAACAAAAAAAGAAAAAAATATTCACTCTTATAACTAGATCAATTTTTAGACTTATGAAGTGGCTGGTTGGGGTGTCACTTGGAATTCCAGAATTTTAAAGGGAATCTAATTATAAAATCACAAATTGCATTTGTATCTAATAACAAATATTAATTGAAAACTACTTATCTAAGCTCAGATATTATGTACAGTTGGTTCTAGAAACTGGTAAAAGCAATCTCATTCCTACTTCTAAACATAACTATAAATTTAAATATTAATTAAAACCCATAAATGCTTACCATATAATAAATTATTTGTTTAATTACATTATTGAATAAGTTCCAATTTTTTTATACCAACTTCTTACAACTATATTAAAATACTATTATTTTAATATAGATTAAATAATATAAATAAATAAATTAATAATATATATATATTTTAATGCATATAAAAATAATCGAAACAAATACTATTCTCTTACCAAAAAACTGGAAAACCTCTTTTTCCATCTCTTGGTTTGCTTTCCGCATTGCTCGTAAATTAAAAAGGAATTCAATGGGAAGTTGATACTAATGTCCAAAGGGAACAATTTTATTTTCCCCGGCGCAAATAGGTTAGTGTGCTTTGCTCTAAAGCCCGAAACTAGCATAAAATGCTGCGACCGAGTCCATTGAGGTATTTTCCAAGATGTAACCGGTCAATTAAAGAAAACGCGTCCCTTTTTTAATTTTTGCTCTTTTATTTCCCTCTTTGTCTTTATTATCTTCTCTCATACAGTTGTCACTCTCGCCATTTCAAAATGGCATATAAATACAACCCTACACCCACTGTACTCCAACCCACTTACCTACACCGTCACCATCGCCTCGTCTCCCTTCTGTTATCAGCCATGGCTATCTCCTGCCAACAAACCCTGCTTCTCTTCCTTTGCTTTTCCTTTCTCTCTTTTTCAAATTCAACCCAAAATCTCAACAATAACAATAAAACCTTTCTTTCCTTCTCTTTCCCCCTCAATTCCCTCCCTCGCTTTTCAAAATCTTCTCCATCTTTCTACCCTTCTTTCGTCTCTCAAACCAAACAGAACCCGTCGCTGAAACCTTCAGCTTACAACTACAGATCAACCTTCAAGTATTCAATGGCGCTCATTGTTTCTCTTCCTATAGGAACACCGCCGCAGAAACAGCAGATGGTTCTTGACACCGGTAGCCAACTCTCCTGGATTCAGTGCCATAAAAAAGCTGCACCAAAAGTACCTCCGCCAGCGACGGCGTTTGATCCTTCTCTGTCTTCTTCCTTCTCTGTTTTACCATGTAATCACCCTCTCTGCAAACCTCGAATTCCCGATTTTACCCTCCCCACTACTTGCGACCAGAACCGTTTATGCCACTATTCTTACTTCTACGCCGATGGAACCTACGCTGAGGGCAGTCTGGTCAGGGAAAAATTTACATTCTCTAGTACCCAAAGTACTCCTCCTATGATCCTTGGTTGCGCTGAGGACTCCCCTGATGGGAAGGGTATTTTAGGTATGAATCTTGGGCGGCGTTCATTTGTTTCCCAAGCTAAGTTATCCAAGTTCTCATATTGTATCCCAACAAGGCAAAATCGGATCGGGTTATCATCAACCGGGTCGTTTTACTTGGGGCAAAATCCGAATTCGGGTGGATTTCAATATGTTAGCCTATTGACTTTTACTCTAAGTCAACGATCACCTAATTTGGATCCTTTAGCTTACACCGTTGCGCTGCAAGGAATTAGAATTGGTAATAGGAGGTTAAACATCTCAGCTTCGGCCTTCCGAGCCGACCCGAGCGGAGCCGGTCAGACCATTGTCGATTCGGGCTCCGAGTTTACTTACATGGTGGATGAAGCTTATAATAAAGTGAGAGAAGAGATAGTAAGACTGGTGGGGCCAAAGTTAAAGAAGGGTTACGTATACGGTGGAGTTTCTGACATGTGCTTTGACGGAAATCCGATGGAAATCGAACGGTTGATAGGAAATATGGTGTTCGAATTGGAGAGAGGGGTAGAAATAGTTATTGAGAAAGAGAGGGTCCTATCTGAAGTTGAAGGCGGAGTCCACTGTGTTGGAATCGGACGGTCCGAAATGTTAGGAGCAGCAAGCAATATAATAGGAAATGTGCATCAGCAAAATCTATGGGTAGAATTTGATCTAGCTAATCGTAGGATTGGATTCGGTAGAGCCGATTGTAGCAGATCAGTGTGAGAACATGAGTGGGAACTCGTACTAATGGACATCTGGCAGGGAAATTAAATTAGATATTTAATGTGAAAGACGGTAGAAAAGGAATAGGAGCAAGGTTTATCTGGGTGGTTGCAATGGTCCTATGATACTAACAATAGTCCCACTGGCGAATAGAGTGTAAGTTTGCAACGGGAAATGGTAGTTTCATGCACGACTATTCTGTCTGGTACCGCGTAACATGTCAATTTTTGATGTTGATAATAGAGTTCATGTGGGTACTATACTGTAGTGCATGTTAAATTTATTGTGTTTGTGTTAATGTATAATATAATATGTATGATTATTACATTAGCCTGTTGTAGTCCTCCAAGTATAAAATGAAAGTTTTTTCTAGCTTAAATTTAATTTTTTTGTCTTTTTATTTTATTTGGATTTTTTAGCCATGTGAGTGCCCAGCTGGGGTATAACTTTGATAAACTTAAAGAGTAATTTAATACACGTATGTGTAATTTTACTTATGGATAAAGCATTAACATGTTTTCTGATCATTTCATTAAAAAAAAAAAGGAAAATCATGATTCCCGATCAATTGTGTTTTGTTTTCTCAAGATTCAAAATAAAATAAAAAAGGAGAAAAAAAAGGATATTTCGCAAGAGGCAAAATAACAGTACAATGATTAAACTTAAAATATAATTTGCTCTAATATATTTTTTATATTTCATCAAAATTTTTTTTTAAAAAATTGTTGTAGTAATGTGGATTTATATATTAATGCATGCATGAAATGATGGAAACCATATAACCTAAAGGTATAAAACCTAGCCGAGCATACATAATTATGAGAATGAATAGTCTCAGTTTCTATTAGATTATAAAGTGCTTTCTTTTCCAATAAATTTAATGTGTTAGTTAATTATTTAATTATATGGCGTGTGAACATAGTTTCCCTGACCGTATCTTTGAATATCATTTTTTGTAAAATAACAAGAAAAATGAAAATTACTGCGGTATTATTATAAAATAAAAGCGAATTGACAAAAGAGGTTATTTTCGGCAACAGAATATGAAAACGATTTGTTTTTTTTAAACAATGGTTGGTGTAGAAGATTTTAGTAGGAAAGTGGTGGGAGCCACAAAGTAGTGGGATTGCATGCCAAGTATAACACAGCTTATTCAAAGTCTCTCGCGGACTCAATTCTACGAGTCTATCTTCATCCCGCCAGTCACATGATTTTAATATGTTGTTTTGTGTTGTGTTTATTTCTTTATTTTTCTTAAAATTATGATGACCCTAATGTCTTATAGAGATAAAGATAGATTTACCTTTTTTTTTTAAAACAAATATTTGGTTTGTCCCCATTTGTTGCTTTGATTGCTCATTTTTTGGGTACATGGTGCAATATTTCTGAACAAATTCCACCTCCGCAAAGTAGAAAAGAAATTATGAAAAATTATGAACTGAATGTATTCAAATCTAGAAAAGTATTAGTTTAACTGTGTCAACTTCCAAATCCCATATTAAAAGGATAGAGTGAGATCTTCAGTGGGCTGGAAAATCATTTGTAGAAGTATGGATTTTTTTTATTTCTCTAGACACTAAGACCAGTGTTGGAAATGGTATAGCAACCAATTTTTGGATAGATCGCTGGTTGTTGCAAGAGCCTCTTTGTAATCATGTTATTTGTCCAATTACGGGTGAGGAGCAGAGGTTGTGAGTTTGTGATTATTGGATTTTGAGAGTTGGTGGAACTAGGCTATTCTATATCGTCTTCTCCCTATGCCTATTAAAAATAAACTAGCTACTTGTTTATTGAATGAAAACCCTTCAGTAAAGACAAAGAAATTTGGTGATATTCAAAGCATGGGGACTTTTCAGTCAAATTTGCGTATAAAGCTCTTTGGAGCCACTATTCAGGCCCTGATGATACATTATGATAGCTTATTTTGAGGTGTCATGTTTTGCAGAGAGTTTGTTTATTTTTATGGCTGGTGGCGCAAGGCAAGATCATGTGCAAATGGAAAGGTGTAAGTGGGGTTTCACAGCGAATCCATATTGTGGTACTTGTTATGGTGTCATTGAGACTACCATTCATGTTCTACGATTGTTGCTTTGTCTAGCAGTTTTGGCAGTTGTGCTTTTCTAATGGTTTGACGTCTCAGCATTATAATCTTGACATGGCCTCTTAGCTGAAGGCTAATATAAGACGTGGTGCTCCTATAGATTTTTCAGGTTCTTGGCCTTTCTTTTTTGCTTGTGCTCCTTGGTGGTTATGGAGACAGAGAAATAAAAGGGTGTTTGGAAAAAAATCTAAAAATCCTTAGGAGCTTTTGTTCGTCATTATGTTCATTAGGTAGATAGAGCTTGGATTTTTTGGAAAATTTTGGGTACTCATGCCACTTATGAACAGCGTTTAGTTGGTTGGTCTCCTCTTCAGTATGATTAGATCAAATTGAATTCAGATGATTGTTCTACAGGCAATCCAGGAATGGTAGGTGGCGGTGGCTTGTTTCGGGATTCTTTTGGTGACTGGATGTTCGGCTATGTGGTTAAATTTGATGATTACACAACTATTGATGTTATGTTTTTGGCTCATTTGAAGAGGTTTACTCATGTCCGCAATCAAAGTTTTTCCAAACTGGTTATCAAAGTGAACATTATGCTTCTTGTTCAATGGCTCTCAGATAGTAAACCTTATGATAGTCATTTCATTAACCTGGTTCAAGCGTGCAAAGAGATTCTTTTGGAGTTTTCTACAATGTCTATCCAACATGTGTATCGTGAAGGAAATCAGGGAGCAGATTAGCTTGCAAATGAAACCTTGAAATTTGATAGAGAAGTTACTGATTTTCATAATACTTCTAGAGAGATTTGACATTTCCTTCGGGATGATATGATGAGGATATTTTGGAACATGATGGTGCCAGTTTAGTTTTGTGGCGTTGTTTTTAGATTTTTCTCTCATTTCCTACCCAAAAACAAGGTAATTTACTTTTTTTAAAATATGTCTTACTTTATATTTATTTTTCTAACAGTATAATTTAATTTTCAATATATATATATATATTTATTATTACTGAAATAAATGATCATTTATTAATATTTCAGTTTATTTAAAATTTTAGCTTATTGCTTAAAAAAAATAACTTTAGTTTATTAATAAAATATAATAAAATTGTTTTTTTAATTTATAGAAATTTAAATAAATATAACTTTAATTTTTTTTAGCAAAAAAGTGAATATAACTTTGTAAAAGAAAAGGGGTAATATGTTTTTTTGGACCTAACGCACGTGTCCACACCACATTGATATCTTCTATCATTTGCAAATTGTGAATTTGTCGGTTGATAATTTCGCTTTTAACATTGGATTTCCCCATCTTTCTTTTCTAGTTTAACCAAGCTTTTCGATTACCTAAACAGATGAAAATTTTTTCCTCTTTCTTCAAAATAATAATAATAATAATAATAATTCTTCACCCTCATAGAAATCGAAACAAATTAATATAAACTGAACCGAATTGCTTATATTTAGAATAATCAAACTGAATACAGTTAGATTTGATTGAATTGATTTTATAAATTAATTAATTAATATCAATTATAATTATTACTATATTTTCTCAATTATAATAGATTAAAATAAATCATTCTAATTTTATTAATTATCATAAATTAAAATCAATTATCGTAATTTTATAAATTACAATATACAAGTTATAATCAATTAATATAACATTATAAATTATTATTAAAATAAAATACAATAAAATATGATAAATTGATATAACTCATTACTTTAACAACTATCATAATTATTATAAATTAAAATTAATTACTATAATTTTATAATTTATCATAAACTAAAATTAATTATTATAACTTTATAAGTTAGTATAAATTAAAATTAATTAATATAACTTTATTAATTACTGTAAACTAAAATTAGTTAACATAAATCAAAATAAATTGTCATGACTTTATCAACTATCATATATCAAAATAAATTATTATAAGCTAAAATTTATTTTCTTTTATCTAAAAGTTAGAATAATTCACTATATATATATATATATATATATATATATATATATATATATATATATTCGGTCGGTTTAATTTAATCGATTTTTTCAATATTAATAGTTGAATTAAACTGAGTAAGTCAAAATTTATATGGAGAACCAAATGAAATAAACCAAAAATCGGACTAATCTAAATTAGTTTGATTTCAATTGGATTTTACACATCCTTACATCCAAAGACATCTCATATCAAACTAATGTGTCTCAAATTTTTAAATTACAAGTTGACATGAAAAATTATACGATTCTATGCATTTTTGTACTTCTTACCCATTCCATTTTATATACAAGTCTAATAATTTTTTCTATGCTCCGAATAGGATATTGTTTTTATACGTAAAATTGGTGAAATCAAACTTATTTACAATTCTATTGCATTTTCAGAGATATTTTATACTTATTAATAAAAGATTTGTTCTCTCAAGGCATTAAAATGTCTCCAATTTGAAGATCAAACAACTGAGACCTTCAAATTTGAGAAATAAACGAATACAAGCCTTAAAAAGATTTATTCTCAATGAATCTTTTGTAATATTCATAGAATTTCAATTATATTTTCTTCACTATATTTAAGTAATCCATCTTAATATATATATATATATATATATATATATATATATATATATATATATATATATATATATATATATATATATATATATATCATTTTTCTTTTGTAGATTGATTGTGTTGCTATGCAATGCATAGTTGAACTCAATGTTGTATTAAAATTTTTATACAATTGCAAAAAATTTGTTGTTCTCAACCCGACACGGGGATTAATAAAAAAAAAATGTTATAATCAAAGTGGAGTTAGTTAAGCATTTTAACGAGATTGAGTATAACTAGGATATTGCTTAGAGAAGTAGCAGAAAATTGAAAATTCTTTTTCCTTTTTATGGTTGATGCTTTAATTTGATGATACAATGAAATTTTTAATTAGACTCTTGTTTGCTTCTACTTTATTATATTAAGCAATTTCATCTAGACAATATTTGGAGATTGTTTTAGTATTGTTTTATTTATTTTTGTTATTTATATGTCTACTATATGTTTCCAAATAAGTATTGATATTAGGTAGAATTGCGCCCTCCATTTTACGATTCTACGTTTATATTTTTCCCATTTCCTTAAATTTCATTCAATTTACGTATTTGACAACCTTAGTGTGTTTGATGGAAATTAACATAAATTAGGTCAACGATACCTATAGCAAAAAAATAGAAGTCAATTAAATATGATATCTAAATCCCTTCTAACAAGAAAGATTTATAAATTTGGGTCTACAGTGTTTATTACTGAGAGCTAATGACTTAAAAATAGAATGTTGGAAAAAAAATATCCCAATTTAATATTGAACCTGACAATCAAGTCGAGTTGGATGGTTTAATGTTAGAATCATCTCGGATTCGAATTAAGTTCGGATCTTGCATTTTCAGATTGTCCTCAAGTATTTACTTGGGATCTTAGCCATCTAGGGTGCATAATATATGAATCTGTGCTCAATCACATTTTAGACTCTATTACTGGCAAGTCTACTAAGTCATGCAAAAACAAGCGGTGAGTCAAGTATCATCCCATAAGGATTGCATATGTGATTGTACAAGTGAGCATATATGTTACAAGTAAGCCAAATAATCAAAAGTAAAGATAATTAAAACTAATCTAGGCAAACTAGCAATCAAAGACTATACTAACTACTCTACATAAAGGGACTCAATAAAATGTATAGATTGGGGTATTACTCTAATTCTACTATCAAATATGTTCATATAAAATATATATTACTTTTAGTGATAAGCATGATCATCGAAAACGAGTTATCTTGTTAGGGTTCATGCTCTCTTGCCAGGCTAGGTTTCTTTTTGATTAAGCCTAGATTAAGCCTAAACTAAAAGGTATAAAATCAATCCATTTTTTTATGGAAACTTCCCTCTCAATCTTGGTTTGCAAAAGCCACTTTATGGTTTAAGGGTCTATTTTAATTAAGCCTTTTTTCTATAGCTTTTTGCAATCAATTTGAAATCATATATCGAGGTAATATTAGCTCAAATCGTAACTTCTCTTTTCATACCATCATTAAGGTTTCAATCGACGTATAACTCAACATAAGCATTAAACATAACATAAATATCAAAAACATCCAATTGAGCTGAAAGAAGTGATAAACGAAATGAATTCCAGTAGGTTTCCTGGTTTGGCTCCTCTCACTAGGCCAAGAAATTGATTCCATCTCTTAAGTGAGATAAAAAGCTTCCTTGGTAGTCTTTCTCATAATACTACCGACGACGATTGTATCAATTGTCACCTTGTTTTTTGCTCTTTAAGACTATCGCAAAAAAGTTTGCACTTGTAAACATGTTGGGATCTCATGATGAGGATATCTTCCTAAGAGCACCTTAAATATCTCTCAAGCTTCTCTTGAAGTATCCATGTCACCTTCTGTAAAGGTAGAAACCACAGTTCTCAACTTGTAAGTCATTGAAGGTGGAAAATACTTTGTAAGAAAATTTTGAGCCATATCATCCCAAGTGGTTGTAGATTCTGCAGGCAAAATTTGCAACCATGTTTGTGCCTTATTGATCAAAGAGAAAGGAAATAACCTCAACCTAACAGCGTCATTTGATACTCCATTGTGCTTAAAATTGTCACACATCTCCAAGGAATTAACCACAAAAAGATTTATCTTAAAGTTGTGAGCTTGGATAAGTGGCCTTCTAATGCTACGTGTACATCCTTCTCCTCTTAGAAGGGTTTGGTCTCTTAATGTTCAACAAGTATGCAATTGTGTGAGTGAGCGAATCGAGTCACAGGTATATGCCAATATAATCAAAAGTAAAGATAACTGAAACTAATTTAAACAAACAAGCGATAAAAAATTAAATTAACTACTCTAGCAATTGCTCTACATATAGGGACTCAATAAAATGTAGGTTGGGTGCTACTCTAATCTCACTATTCAATATATACTCATATAAGATAGTTATTGCTTTAATGGTAGAGATGGAGCGAGATCATAGGAAGTGCCACTTTGTTAAGGTTCAACCTCATTCTAGACTCGGTTCTCTCGGTTAGTAGATACCCAATTTGTTTTGACCCATATATACGATAACAAATAATAAAAGTTACAAGAATAATAATAATAGTAATAAAGATCAATGATGGATAATTATATCCAATAAAAATGAAGACTTATTGATTGTAAAATTATAATAAGAAATTTTAGATCTGGTAGCTAACATTAGTGAAAGAAAGAATAAAAATCATTTCCAAAGTATTCCTTTATTTTTATGATCGAAGACGCAAAATATAAATGAATTGAATAAAATACACATAAGATCATTGGACTGCGTTGAGGCCTTTGAATAATAATAGAGGAGGTAGATTCAGGTTTCGAACCATTTAAGCCCACTTTCATAATAAGAAAAAGAAGTTAACTTAAGTTATTAAATAAAATTAAAATTTAGAGAAATATGACAAAAATCATTTATTTATTAGATGCATTTTAAATTTTTTATGAAAAACATTATAATCGTCCAGTCCTATTGAAAACAAAATCTATTATGTACCCAAAAAAAATCTATTGCTTTTGACTTCAATAAGAGTTACATAGAAAAAGATTGACCGACTAGACAAATGGTTATATTTATCAAGGTTTTATAAAAACGCAAGATGGATGTCGATTTCTCCTAGCTGGCTTGCCGGACTGACCTACCAGTAGTGATTATATCAAGCTGCTCCAGTCATTCTAATAGAGAAATGTTACTTGATGTTCCAATTGCTTCTTTATGTTTTGTATGCACTTCGGCTACATTTTGAAGCTGATCTAAATTGAATTCGCCCCAAATGAGTGGTTTCTTATCCTCTTTTAGTATATATTTACATATGCGTATATATTCCTTGTGACGAATGAGCATGAAATTTCACTGTTTTATTCAGTAATGTAAGATAAAAATCCTCTGGGCTATTCAGTACAGCCCATCAAATGTCCATGACAAGTGAAACAATACAATACTAGATCACATTCACTGATATAGCTTAACACTAACTACTGCATTTAGTTTGAGTCATATGTAAACCAAAATCAACAGCAATACTAATTCTAATGGATGTATTCTATTTGATAGAAAATAATAAATTTATGATGCCTAACTATAATAAAAGTCTTCATTCTACTGCTGAAAGTGACAGGAAATTTACAATGTTCATCATAAACTGAAAGATTATGCACAACTTCTGTTGGCAAAGCAATTTTTGCTTCATTTCTACCTAATGCTAATCATATTAGAATTTGGAAATATAATTGTGTACTTATCTTAGATAGGATCTTCAAACTGAAGTCATTTTCACTGCAAGATTCTTGAACCGTATCAATTAAATGAATCAACTGCTCTAAGTTGTACCCAGAAGGAAATGATAACACTAATAGTTTGTTTCAGCTTAGCAAAAGTTTCAGCTACTACCCTCTAAGCCGTCTTCTGAAGAAGAAAGCTTACTTTTCAAAATTTCATTCTCCTTCCTCAGCTTCATAATCTTCACTCTAAGCATTTCGAGAAGATGATTTGAAGCCAGATCTTGATGCTTTTCAACCAGCTTTGTTCTAGTAATCACCACTGAAATTTGCCACAACTGAAAGTCAGGCAAATATTCCTGTAAACTCAAAAATGGTTCTAGTAGAAAAGTTAGATATTGCTCCATCCATGTACCTTAACTGTTGATGCATATCATACAATACATTGTACAGCCACACAAATATAAAAATATGTAGAGCCACATAAACGCATAATAGGAGCACATATACTCACATTCTTTTTCCAAATCCTGTAATTTCTTGTTCAATTCATTTTTCTCTTCATGTTCAACCATGAGACAGTCCTTCAAATCTTGTGTCTCAATATTATCTGTCACATAATGACTGACTTAACAACCCATGTTCTGATGTAATAATATACAGTTTCAAATTCAAGATTTCGTTTCATAACTGAACCTCACATTTTGATTCCACATCAAAACGGACTCGTTCCATTCTGTTTACTAGAGTTTGTATATGGGTTTTATGTGCTGCTAAATCTTGGCGGAGGTGATTCATAGTTGCTTCACTTGTTTCCTTCTCGAGTAGTAAGCCTCTGATACAATATGTAGGCAACCATTGTCAGAAAAGAATTAAATATATATGGGAAACATAATTGTTCAAATGAAAAACACCTGATTCGTTCCTCCAAGTCTCCAACGTTGATTGCATAGTCTTGCTTGAGCAATTCCATAGCCTTCTTACATTCCTGGTCACAAATTCCCACTTGTTAAAGTCAAGGCATATCATGGAAGCAACTAACCAGGGATTGAAGTACACAAGCAATTCAACTACAGGTTACTGGCCCCAAGTTGTACTTACAAATTTCAATGCTTCAACACAAAAATCAATCCGGGAACTTCATTTCTTGAACTACTACTCCATGTTAAATCGGAACAGAAAGCATAAAATGAACTTACTTCTTCTTTTCTGAGATTCTCATCACTCAGTATTTTAACTTCCTCCTTCAGGCTTTGATATTTGATAAAAAATTCAAGCTGCAACTCAAAAATTTAGCATCATATCATAACAAAGTAAAATTAGAGTAATAGTTTCCCAATTTCACTATTTTTTGAACACTAGAAACCTGCTCGGCCATATTATTTAGAGATTCTGTGTACAACTTCGTCAGTCGATCATTTTCTGCAATTTGAAAAGAGGGGAAAAAGGAAAAAGAAATTAGGAATCATACGAAGTTGAACTGTTAAACTGAAGATGTAATCTAAAGCATCGCAATGAAAACAAATAGAGAGATATAAATATGAATAACCTTGTTTCAGACTCAGGCAAGTGACTTCAAGAGCCTCTCTCTTCTTGGTTTCTGCATTCCAATTTGATTTTAGAGATTGGATGTCCATAATTCCACTCTCGAAATCCTGATAAACTTGTTTCAGTTAGATTTTTCGTTTCTGTAATTTTCCCTTTTCTGAAGTAAAATCGATGAAAAAACGAACAAGAAAAAAAGAAAAAACTACACTCTTATAACTGGATCAAATTTCACATAATTAAGAAGCGAACAAAATTTCAGAAACGGAATTCATCAAATGATCCTTATTCTCATTTTCTCAATAAACAAATACTAAAAATGAGCAAATTATATTAGAAGTTACCTCGTAGATCTGATCAAAACAATAGAGAAGGGAATCCATTTCTTCATCAGGAGTGGTACCCATGTTCAATTTTCGGACTCCTATGAAATAACTGTTTGGGGTGTCACTTGGTATGCAGAATTTTAGACCTTGAGTAACAAATATTATTTGAAAACTACTTATCTAAGCTCAGATATATGTACAGTAGGTTCTAGAAACTGGTAAAAGGCAATCACATCATACAAATATCTCCATCCTAAAATCCCTACTTCTAAACATAATTGTCAATTTAAATATTAATCAAAACCCATAAATACCAACCAGATAACGAATTATTTGCTTAATTACCAAAAACCTCGAAAAACACTTTTCCTTCTCTTGAATTACTTTCCTTCATTGCTTGTAAATTTTTAAAAAAATTCCATGGGAAGTTGATAATAATGTCCTAAGAGGAAAATTTTCTTTTCCCTGGCGCGTATAGGTTAGTGTGCTTCGCTCTAAAGCCCGAAACTTGCATAAAACGCTGGGTTGTAGGGGCAGAACTGATTAGTCATGATTAATTGATAAGGCAATAGGGTTAAGGCTCACTAATTAAAAAGATACCAACTGAATAATATCCTTAGCCTTTTATGTATAACTAGTTAATATTTTAATAAATTATGTAATGTAATGAATAATAATAATATTATTACAAAATGTTATTGATATTATATTATATCATGAATTCATTTTCATTTTCATATTATATTGATGAATTCTTATATCATGAATTTAAAGCAATTACTTGGTAAGATCTATAATATAATTTGTGACATTAATAATAGCCTTAGTAACCTTGGCTAGAAAAATATTCCCAAATGTCTACATACATATAATATATAAGATATATCATTTGTACATTGATCTTATTGCGCACGTAGTTGAAAACGGTGTGTTGAAAAAAGTATGTACAACTAATTATTCCCAAACGTTACCTGCATAGGATATTATGATTTTTTTTTTTAAATTTCCAATCTTTTCCTTCCATTCCACCCCCTCTTTTTTCTCCTCCTCCTTACAGATATTTATAAAAATTTTATCCTTTTAATTTATTATACAATATCTACAATTATCTGAGTCAAATTCCTTGGAAGCCCAAGTATATGCATAGTTCAATACACAAAGACATGTGAATCTATGTACTTGCTCATGCATACTGACTTGCTACAAATTTATCCTTGTGTGAATATGCATTGCTTCAATTTATAATAATAATAATAATAATAATAATAATAATAATAATAATAATAATAAATGCAGCATAATATTGAATATTGAATAAGAAGATTTTAGCATAATTACCTTTTCACAAACCACTCAACGTTTGATTCTCTCAAAATCATTAATGGAATTTTGTGAATTTTCCACAACAACTACATCTTAATCCAAGACAAAGATAATCACATGCAAAGAAAAGTAATTGCTCTGTCATTTTTTTTTTTTTTTTTTTGTGGTGGTACTTCTCTTACTCCCTTTCCTTCTCTTTTATACGTGTTAGTAGAGAAGTCTCTTAACCTTCCACTTACAGGGAGTTATATTTATTTATATTAATTTTGTAACATCCCACTTTATAGTAGGAATTTGTAACTTTCCACTTGCTGATTATTCTCAAATCAAATAACTGACTATTTCTATAATAGGCCAATTATTGGATTTGGATCAGTCCATTATGGGCATACCATAATCTAAAGGTATCCTTTCACTTTACAAATTCTTCTTCAAGTACTGAAACATCGGAATCAACACATCCATTTATTCATTCCATTTTCTTTTCGCCTATTCTCTTGCAATATCCTTTAACATATTCCAACTATTTCATAAAACGATTTACTTCTCACAATGTCCTATTAAGTCGTCGATGAAATACGAGCGTGAATGATTGCATAAGATCAAAGGGAAATTATATTGTGGTATGATTCCCACTTCATCTATGGTAATAAAAAAAAATAATCCAAAATAATTAAGATCTCCTACTCTTTTTCACTATTGCAGCAAACAAATTTCTCTTTTTTGAAAAATTAGATGTGGCTTAGAAACAATTATTTTCCAATTAGCGGTTTTGTTTATTTGAAAAATGGGTCAATAAATAGAATAGACAAATAGATATAGTTCATTTCCTGTCTTAATCACAAAACAAATTACATACCTATATTTTCCAAGACAAGATTACACACACACACATATATATCAACAATATTTAGTAATCGACAATTGGTTATCACAAAATTAATAAATGAATTTTTTGAATAAAATAATTTTTATCAATAATATGTATTAATTAGATACATAAATTAAAATTAGCATCTTTTT
Organism: Triadica sebifera; assembly: GCA_023653625.1. Taxonomy (NCBI): domain Eukaryota; kingdom Viridiplantae; phylum Streptophyta; class Magnoliopsida; order Malpighiales; family Euphorbiaceae; genus Triadica; species Triadica sebifera. The sequence goes on along the minus strand of CM042893.1, from coordinate 42,849,606 downwards.
ATCTCTTGTTGATGTTCTTTCTTAAAAAATATGAGGCATTTATAACCTTTTTTTGAAAAATAGTCGTTAACGATGCATTAAATCAAATTATAGTTGTTCAACTATCTCAGGAGTGTGATGACAACAATCATATTTGTAGATGCATTAAATAGCCATGAAAGAAGGTGTCGTACCTGTGAATAGCTTTGCCAAGTCTTCAATGAACGCACGTCAAATTTGAAAAATTCCTTGGCGCCCGATCTTCACGGGCGTGAATACTTTGTGCAAACCTTGTACTGTCTTAGGAAACAAATGGTAAATATCATGGGCATAAAGAACTTATTATGGACACGACTCATTGTTTGATTGTGAACTATGTTGTGAAGCTAGCCGTGAATAATTTTAAAATTTGAATTCTTGGAGCCACAAAACTTTCATGGGTGTGACTATTGTTTTCATGTGTATAAATGACTCTTATTTTGCAATTATGAACTTGAATCAACTTGATTTTTTTGGCTATAATTATCTAATAACCATTTAAATTATTTAATAACTTAAAACATAGGATATGGTTAAATTTCTTATTACTCAATTATTTGTAATCATCAAAATAACAGAAGTAACCCTCAAAATTCAATAATATGTCATGTTGATGTTTAATTAATATTTTAACTTAAGGAATCAAATATATATAGTAGATTAAAGGATTTTTTTATTGTGTTAGTAAAAATTGGAGTATTTATAATATCCACTAGTTAAGACCCTAAGTCGCATTGTATTTTAACATATAGCACGATGAGTCAACTAGAGTCTAAACTCGGATTATGAAGAATGAGAAAAAAAATATGAAACTCATTTTGGGGTTTAATTGGGAGAAATTGGAAATCTAGGATTTGAGAAAAATTTTAATTAGGACCATAATTGAAGCAATTTAAGAAATGTGATGGAAAGAAAATTAATTGGAGAAAATAATGGAGGATGTAATTAGTAGGAATTATGTGGAATGGTGCATGAATTAAGGAGAAAAAAAATTTATTTATGGACTAAATTAAAATGACTAAAAAGATTTGAGGCAAATTGGAAAAAAATAAAGTGCCCTATAATCTAATCAAGATTAATCCAACTAAATGAGTGAATACCACATACATATTGGAAAAATCTGTGAAAATTTAAAACTTTTCTTCTCTTTGGAAAACCCATTTTATCACATAAACTCTTTTGCATATATAAACATGTTAAACCACATCATATGTACATAACATCCATGGAAAAAAACCTTTTGGATCATGTGTGTGTATATATATATATATATATATATATATATATATATATATATAATTAACTTTGGGCTTCAATGGCCCTATATTTACAAAAATACACACCTTAAAGTAACAAAAAAATACATATACTTCAAAATACAAAACATGTATACAAGTAAACAACTCATAAACTCATATGTCAGTTACAAAATACAAAAGATGACATATCACCGACCCTTTTCAAGTTTGCTATGTTGTCTCTGAACTTGGGCTTGCTCATCTGATCAACTTCTACTATCTTTATCTATTAGGCTACAACCTGCATGGGGAAAACACTCGTACGCTAAGCTATTAAAAAATTAGTGGTACATATAGACATATAAATTCAACATGCATTCATACAATAAACATCATGTCATACATATTCATGGTATCATATTAAAATATCAAGCATGGAAATGATATCATAGTATCATGAAATATACTTTTTCTTATGGATAAAATACTATACCTTTATATTATATTTAAGTAAACACGTATTGATGTTCATAATATATAATATATTAAGCATTTTTCAACATATACATGTGTTATTAAACCTTTTTTTTTCATTATAATGTATTCACTTATTACTTTAGTATCTTAGCTCAACAACTCTCAACCTGGACTATTCGGATACGAGTTGTGAATATAAGCACTCTCTGAGCTTAAGCCACCTACCACTGTTTATAATCATGTATGCCTGTCCGGGCTCCTTAAGTCAAGAGTGCTCTCCGAGCTTAAGCCACCTTAACTGAGTAAAATATATATCTTTTGCATGCAACGTAGGATCAAGGGCACTCTCTGAGCTTAAGCCACATTATCTTTAAAAGAATCACTATATGACATATAACTATGGTATCGTACGTTCCCTTAATAGCATACCACTATCCTACTTCTAGTCCTAGCATTGAGCCTAGGCTTTACTTGTTCCAATATTCTTTGATATACTTTTAGATAAATCTTTATCATAACATATAACCTTTGAACATATAAAATTCATCATATATCATATATGCATGAACATTCATATAGACATGTGTCTTATATTTATATCATACTACTATGCAAGCATGTGCATATCCATTACATTACATTCACGAAAGAAACAATATAATGCTCGCAAGTTAGGGCCTAGAAATAATGTGTTAACAAAGATATTTGAAAGGTATATGGGAGGTATATAACGGTTATGTGTTTTGGAAATATAAAAATAATTAAACGATATGAAAAAGTGAAATTCCCATTGTTCACGCCGATGATAGATGTAATAACGGTCATGAATGTTGTGAAATTCAGTTTTTGAAGTTGAGGATCTTCACGGTTGTGACACAGGTGTTCACGCCTATGGAGCCTTGTAGTTTAAATTGGATAGTTTTCTATTTTTGACATAAACTCACAAAAAATAAAACTAAAACCCTAGCCACCGGACCTCTGAATCCTGAGAATCAATTCCCTTTCTTTTCCCTTCGATTTTGATTGATAAAATACAAATCCCCACTATTAACAATATTAAAACAGATTAAATACCAAAGGTTTTCACCGTAGTTTTGAAGTAAGAACCAAGGAGTGCAAGAACACATTTTGTTGCCCAAAATAATAACCAAGAGAGGGGGGCTGAATTGGTTAGCAAATAATTTTTTTTTAAGCAAATGATTAATAGTAAATAGAGAAAAAGTAGAGAGAAGGAGACACAAGATTAATAGAGATTTAGGTATTAACAAACCCTACTCATCTCCTCAATCTCAATTGGGTATTTCACTAACACTTAAAGTATTACAAATGGAGTTTTACAAGCTCACTCCCAACTATGGTATTTTATTCTCTTAGCTAACACCTAACCCAAAAGCCCTTGTATTTTAATAGCTAATACAATAACTAAATCCTTGTGTTTTTAATGACTCATATAAAAACCCTTATAAGTATTTTACTCACTACTTAAATCACTCAAATCCATTAATGAGTATTTGGTTACATGAATGAAATCACTCACAAACCAAAAGAGCTCAATAAACTAAGCAAACATAGTTTTCACATTAGAAATGATAAAAATCAGATTGAATAATTACACAAATGGCTTTACAAATATTGAATGCTTGCCCCTGGAAAGTTCATAAATTAGTTGTATTTATACTTTCTTTGACAAATAAAGCCATTTGGGGTGTAATTAATGCAAACTAGTTGTAGAACCATTTTCCCATTCGCACCTATCAAAATTAAATACATAGGTTCACAAGTGTGACTGAGTCTTCACGGGCGTAACTATTCTTGGTGAAACCGTGAATAAAGTGGTGAAGTTGGCTGTGAACACTTTTGTCCAAGAATGCACGATCTTTCACATTCTTTATAGGTGTGACTAAGTCTTGCTTCATGGTTTGCCCAATGCTTTATAATCGTGAACATTTAAACTTGAGAGAATTGACGCTAAGGATTTCACGGGAGTGGTTATACAAGACATGAGTGTGAAACTAAAGTTTCACGGTGGTGGTGATTATTGACCACGAGCATTACATTGTTCATGGGAATGATAAACTTTGTCACGGGCATGAATCTTTGCTGATTTTCAATCTTTTGAATTTCAATTAATTTGAATAAACTTGCTTCAAGGTCTTAGGAATATATAACTTGTCTAAAATACTTAGAACACAATATATGGTTAAATTCCTTATTGCTTAATTATTTGTGATCATCAAAATGATGGAAATACCCCTAAAGGTTTAACAATCTCCCCCTTTTTGATGGTGACAAATAATCTTGCAATATGTGGCTAAGGAGAAATGAATTTTTCCCCCTCAAAAGGTGCTTATCAAAAAGTGAAAAAATTAAAGCACAATAATGCCACATTTTAAATCATAAACACATAAAGGGAGAAGTTCAAAAAAGATTCAATCAAAGTATTGATCACAACATATGCCATAGGTCAACTATATGTAAAGTACATGTCAAGTATATGTTACATTTAGACACATTTTGAATTTGCATATATCAAGATATGTTTATTATTTCTTCTCCCATTTGTCATCATGAAAAAGAAACAAGTAAAGAAAAAAGACAATAAACAAGATAAAAGCAAATTTCATATCCATTACTTAAGCAAAAAGGTTACAAGCAAGGGTTTGATTGTAAAAAAATATGCCTTTTCTATCCTAATGATCCTAATAAGAAAAACTTAAAGCTAGGATAGTTCATGGCTTAAAGCCAGATACCTGCTCTTGAAGACTAGTGATGTCCTCCTCTAGGCTGTCAATTCTACACTTTTATGAAGTCTTTGAGGTCCTCTAACCTTTTATCAACTAATTGCTCAAAGGAATCCATGCTTGCTTGAAGCATATCAAATCAATGAGTGATCAAAGACATGAGTTGCTGAGCCAAGTCCATTTAAGAGGCTAAAGATGCCTTTCCAGTTGATGGGGCATTCAGGATATCTGTTGAATCTATAGGAGGCTCAATTCTAGCCCTTTTCATCTGTTGTGGCCTTTGAAGATCAACTTTGAATGCCTTAGAGTCTTTTGGCTCCTATGCTATTTCTTCTTCAGGTGTGATGAAGCCATAGTAAACATCATCCTAGTAGATGATTCTGAGTGCGACTCCCATTTTGATAAAGGAATCGACATCAAATTGATATCTAGAGGAAGCTAGGACGATGGTATAAATGTGATTGTTAAGATCCAAAAGTCCTAGCTCCACCATTAAGTGAGTGACATATCTCTCAATGAGGATGTCACTTGAAGGCTTCATCGTGATTGACTGGAGATGAGAAGCAAACCATATAGATAAGGAAACTAGTTGATTAGTTTTAGTCCATTCAAATAGCAATAATTTAGACTTCCGAATTGAGTCGATGCTATCACCTCGGGCAATGATAGAATATGTCAAAAATTGAAGAATTTAATAGAGAACAAGATTCTTCAGATGAGTGCTATTTGTCTTCTTAACATCCTAAGAGCAATTATTTTTGAAGTTGTGCCACACCAAATGAGGCATAAAGTCTTTTGCCTCACTTTCATTGATTAGACCTTCATGTGGCAACTTGAAAATCTTTGCAAATTTAGTAGTGTGAGAGTATTTTCTTATTTGTAAAGTTAGAAAGAAACCTTGCCCACTAGAGAAACTTGTAGGGTGTTGAGAAATTCCAGTGCTGACTCTTTGAATATGGGCTTATAGATGTCAATGAGCTTGAGGAGACTACACTTCCGAAGCAAAACTCTCATATCTGATTCTAGACTCATTGTACGAACTCAATCCCTGTTGAAAGTCCTTGGAGGCAAAATAGGTCGTTTCTTGATGGAGGAGTACTTTTGATGAGAGTGTCGGGGTAAGACATTGAGCAAATAATTTATGTAGAGCTCAGGGGTTGTGCTTTTCTTCTTCTTGTTTTTGGAAGAACCAGCTCCTAATGCTATTGTTGAGGGTCAGAATCTCAAGAAGAATAAAAAAGAATAGAGATGAAACCTAGGGTTTTGATCAATTATTTAAAAACCCAAAGAACCTTAAAGAAAAATAAAAAACTTACGTTTAAGGTGTTTGAAGGATGAATTCAACTATGATTTTGTGTGAAATGGAGTTCTTAGAGGTTGGATTTTGCCAAAAAAGCAAAGGGATGCAGTTGCCACCGAGTGAGAAGAGAGAGGAACAAGAGAAATAGTGAAAAAATAGGTTTTATATTGATCAATTCACGATCATGAAGAAATGTTCACTGGCATGAATCATGGTGTTCATGGGCAGACCAAACGGTGACCAAACCCGTGATCTAAGGCGTGAACGCTTTTATTTTTGAAGCAGGACATATTCATGGTTGTGACATTGAATAGTCACGAGCATAAATCAGATCAATCACAGGATCAAACCATGACACAAAGTGTGAATCAGACCATGAATGCTTCTGCCATTTTTGGCAACTTTAGTCACGATCGTGAATATTCATTCACGGCCATGAAAACCTAAAATATGGAAAAAAAATAAAAACAAGTTCCAAACAAAAAGATGTGATACTAAACACCATCCTAAGAAATTAAACATGTTTTTTCATGAAAATTAATCATTCATCATACAATTTGAATATGCAAATCGTCAAATATGAGACATATCACTCAAGGTTCATAATTAAATATCATAGTAACACAAAGCATATAATTCATATTAAGAGCATTCAAGAAGGCATAATGAATGCAATTCTACAAAAATTTAAGATAATGTGCTCCCATCAAGCATACCAAACTTCCTTTTTATAAAATAAAACCTTTCATCATTGAGAGACTAGGTGAACATGTCAGCCAACTAGTTATTTGTGTCAATAAATTCTAACATAACATCATTAGTTTGGACATGATCTCTTATAAAATGATGCCTAATGTCCATGTGTTTGCTCCTAGAATGATGAATGAGATTTTTAGAAAGATTTATAGCACTTGTATTGTCACATTTGATGGGAATGTAATCAATCTCTTAACCATAGTCCTTAAGTTGTTGTTTCATCTAAACAACTTGTCTGCAACAACCCGCTGCCACATATTCTGCTTCAGCAATGGACAAGGCAACCGAAACTTGTTTTTTTGTAAACCAAGAAACTAAACACTCACCAATGAAGTGACAAGTTCTAAATGTGCTTTTTCTATCTAGAAGACTACCAACATAATCGGCATATGAAAAACCAATAATATGAAATTAAGTATTCCTAGGATACCATAAACCTAGATGTATTATGCCATGAATGTATTTTAAAATCCTTTTCACAAGATTCAAATGAGATTCCTTAGGACAAGATTGAAATCTAGCACATAAGCATACAATAAACATTATATCGAGTCTAAAAATGGTAAGGTATAAAAGAGATCTAATCATACCATGATAGAGCTTTTCATCTATAACCTTACCCTTCTTATATTTATCCAACTTTGTTGATGTGCTCATTGGAGTTTTGACACTTTTGCATCCTTCCATTCCAAACGTTTTTAGTAACTCTTTGGTGTACTTGGATTGGTTGATGAAGATGTCCTCTTTACTTTGCTTGATTTGAAGACTAAGGAAGAATTTGAGCTCTCCCATCATGCTCATTTCAAACTCTCTAGTCATAGACTTAGCAAATTATTGACAAAGCAATTCATTAGTAGACCCAAAGATAATATTATCAACATAAATTTGAACAAGTAGAATTCCATGCTTGTGTTTTTGATAAAGAGAGTAGTATCTACATATCCTTTTGAAAAACTATTTTCGAAAAGAAATGCACTAAGCCTTTTATACCAAGCTCTTGGAGCTTGTTTTAAACCATATAAGGCCTTGGTGAGTTTGAACACATGATTTGGAAAAATATGGCTTTCAAAACTGGGTAGTTGCTCAACATAAACCTCCTCCTCTATAAAATCATTTAGAAATGTACTTTCAACGTCCATTTGAAAAAGTTTAAAATTCATATGGCATGAAATGATAAAAGTATCTTAATAGCTTCTAGTCTTGCAATCGAAGCATAGGTCTTATCATGGTCTATGTCTTCCTCTTAGTTGTATCCTTTGGCAACTAATCTAGCTTTGTTTCTAGTGATTTGACCTTGCTCATCCAACTTGTTCCTAAAGACCTATTTACTACCAATAATTGGGTAGTCCTTAGGTCTTGGAACTAAGGTCCAGACCTTATTTCTTTCAAATTGGTTGAGTTCCTCTTGCATAGCAATAACCCAAATCTCATCACTAAGAGCTTCTTTAATAGTCCTTAGCTCAATTTGAGAGACAAAAGCAAGATTAGAATCTAAAAACTTAAGATGAGATCGAGTACTTACACCTTTGGTGGGATCACAAATGACTTGCTTCATAGGGTGGTTTCTTATGAACTTCCATTTCTTTAGTAGCTCTTGGGTGCCTTACTCTTAAGCTTGAGACAAATGTTTCTTTTAATGCTCCTTTTGATTATCATTATAATTTTTCTTTGAGGTTTGACCATTCTTTTCATGATTAATATCAAGTGTTTCCATTGATCCTTTAACATCATAAAAAATAATACCTTTTCCAAGATCAAGTTTTCTAGATTCATCAAAAACAATATGCATAGACTCTTCTACAACTAATGATTTTTATTAAAGACTCTATAAGCCTTAATATTTGTAAAGTATCCTAAGAAGATACCTTTATTAGATTTAGACGCAAAATTTCCAAAGTTGTCCTTGGTATTCAATATAAAACACTTGCATCCAAATACTCTAAGGTATGAGATATTGGATTTTCTTCTAGTCCATTGCTTAAAAAAGGTTTTATTTAAAATAGACCTTTTAAAAATATGATTAGAAATATAGCATATGGTATTGGTGTCTTCGGCCCAAAAGTAGGTTGGCTAACCATACTCATTCAACATTATTCTAGCCATCTCTACTAATGTCCTATTTTTCCTTTCAACAACCCCATTTTGTTGAGGTGTTCTAGGAGTTGAAAAATTATGAGAAATCCCATATTCCAAATAAAGGTATTCAAAATGCTCATTTTCAAATTCTTTGCCGTGATCACTTATTATTTTAATTTTTTAATTTTGAATTCTTTTGGCAAAATTTTTAAAAGATTCAAAAGCATCACTTTTATGAGCTAAGAAAATTGCCCAAATAAACCTAGAGTAATCATCAACAATGACAAAAGCATAGTGTTTGCCTCCTAAATTAGTAACTTTAGTAGCTCCAAAAAGATCTAGATGCAAAAGTTATAGAGGACTATAAGTACTTACAACATTCTTAGCCTTGAAAGATGTTTTATATTGCTTCCCTTTTGACAAGGCTCACATATCTTATCTTTAGTGAATTTTACTTTGGGTAGCCCATCCATTAGTTCTTTTTTACTAAGGCTTTGAATTAAGTCCATGCTTGCATGCCCAAGCCTTCTATGCCATAGCCAAGACTTATCACTAATAGACATAAGACACTTAGAGGAAAGGTTAGTCAACTTGTGTAAACCAATTATGTAAGTATTGCCATCTCTTTCTCCTCTGAATATTTCTTAGCCACTTAGGGTGGTCACAACTTCCATTAGAGCTAAAGGTGACTTGGTTTTCTTTATCACATAATTGACTTACACTTAAAAATTGTGTTTTAAACCATCAATAAGTAAAACATCTTCACTTAAAGAAATATCATTAAAACCAAATTGAAGCAATGCCAATTACCTTACCCTTAACATTGTTTCCAAAGGTTATCTTACCACCATTAATCCTTTTGATTTGGGTGAAAAGGTCTTATTTTCGGTCATGTGCCTTAAGCATCCACTGTCCACTAACCAAACATTTTTCTTTGAAGTGGACTTGAGGCACACCTATAAAACAAAAATTTAGGTTTGGTTCTTAGGTACCCAAATGAACTTGGGTCCTTATGGTTAGCTTTGGAATGTTCCCAATGAGCCTTCGTCACAAAACAATGATTATTTATATGCCCAAGCTTCATGCAATAGTGGCATTGTTTAGATTTAAATTGACTTGCCATTTTACATGATGTTTAGGCCTCACAATCTTTTTAGAGGTATCATGCACACAAGAGCATCAACAAGCATGTGTAGTGGGTGTTTTCCTTAGTGCATGACTTTTATATAAGGCATGATTGGCTTTTTGAGGTTTTCCTCTTGAGGCATGTGACCTTTCACTACTTTTCTTTTGAGTAGGGGGCTTTATGTGTGCTTTGCCTTTAGCCATTGAGGCTATTACCTCAATAGAAGAGATTTGTAGATTGCTAGACCTAATAAATATAGTTCTAAGTGAGGAGAATGATGATACTCCATTGAAGCCTAAGCCATATCTCACTAAAGGAGGTACAATTAAGGTATCCAAACTCTCATTCCCTTTGTGAAATTTAGAGATAGAATTTCTAAGCTTTTCAACCTCATTTTTTAAAGTATTATTTTCTTTTAATAGAAAATTGGTTAAAGGTTTTGAGAAAAACTCATCCAATGGCTTATTTAAGGAGTCATTTAAGATTTTTAGCTCTTCAACTACCTTTTGAAGGTCACTAAAATTATTTCTAAGTTTAGAGCTATTTTTTCTATGAAGGTCAAGTTTCATTTTATACTTTTCTATCTCTAGGTTTAAGACTTTAACTATATCATCATCGTCATCATCATCATCATCATCATCATCAATAATTAAATCACATAATTCATCACAAGGTTGGGATGTAGAGCATACCTCATTAATGAAGTTATTCTCAATACCCATGAAGCACAAGTTAACCACCTCATATTCTTCATCTTAAATGAATCCTCAAGGTGTCATCATCCCAAGTGGCTTTGTGATCCTTTCCTTCATCTACTTTATTGGATCTCCTCTTGTACTTTTTGACCATAGGGTACTCCGATCTAATGTGTCCCTTCCTCCCACACTCATGGCACTTGACTTCCTTTTGGCTTTTGTTGGATAAGGAGTTTATATGAGGGAGTTTTGAGGCTTTTTGCTCTAAGTTCTTGATTGAGCCATACTTATGGGTGACAAACCTCTTGATTCTCTTTGAAAGTAAAGCTATTTGTTCATCTCCTTCATCAAACAACTCTTCATCAGTAAAAATATCTTCATCTATAGGCATGAAAGTCGAAGCTTTGAGTGCTAGAGGCTTTCTCTTCTCCTTTTCTCCTTTATGCTCTTTTTCTCTTACTAGAGCCATTTTCATGAGTTAGAAGTTCACCAATAAGTACATCGGTAGGAATTACACTCAAGTCTTCATTGGTTTTCTCAATACCCGTAACTCTTGACCTATAATCTTTCATTTGAAGACTATTTAGAATCTTGATATTTACATCTTCCAGATTATAATGCTTTCCAAGCTTCCTCATACCGCTAATGATAGCAAGAAGTTGATTGGTCATTTCGGTTATGGTCTCATTGGGCTTCACCTTGAAGAGATCATATTTAGTGACAAGAAGTTGAACTTTTCTGAACTTCACTTGCTTAGTGCCTTCATGATAGTTTTCCAAAGTTTTCTAAATAGAGTAAATGGTTGGACAATGTTGCATTCTACCACACTCTCTAAGTGATAGAGAGTTTATTAGAATGATCATGGCTTTCATATTTTTTTCCATTAGCTCAATTTTGGAGCTCCATCCAATCATCTCTTAGAATAATTTCATGTTCTCCTTTGGCATTCCATCTTGTTGGAGGTGTCCATTCCTTATGAATGGTGTCCCAAATGTCTACTCCCTCACTATTAAGATAAGTTTCCATCTTGAATTTCCAATTCGCATAATTTGCTCCATCAAAGAAAGGCTTGAGATTGTGAAACCCTTTGTTGGCCATAATTCAATCTTTACTAGAACTTGTTAGGCTTGAATGCTAGACTTAGATTTGATACCAATTGTTGCCCAAACAATAACCAAGAAGGGTGGGGGGTTGAATTGGTTAGCAAATACAAATTTGCTTTTAAGAAAATGATTTAGAGTAAATAGAGGTTCAGGTATTAACAAACCTTACTCCTCTCCCCAATCTCAATTGAGTATTTCATTAACACTCAAAGTGTTAAAATGGAGTTTTCCAAGTTCACTTTCAACTATGGTGTTTTACTCTCTTGGCTAATACCTAACCTATAAACCCTTGTGTTTTAATGGCTAACACAACAACTAAATCCTTGTATTTTTTTATGGATCACACAAAAACCCTTACAAGTGTTTCACTCATTACCCAAATCACTCAAATCCACTAACGAGTATTTGATTATATGAATGAAATCACTCACTAACCAAAAGAGCTCAACGAAATGTGAAAAAATGAGCAAAAATGCTTATGTCTAAGAATATATGATCTTTCACAAGCGTGATTATTTCTTTATGGGTATGACTAAGTCTTGCTTCATGATTTGTCCAATGCTTCATGACCATGAACATTTGAACTTGAGAGAATTGGTGGTAAGGATTTCACGGGTGTGGTTATACAAGACATGGGTGTGAAATTGAAGTTTTATTGACCATAGATGTAACTTTTTTCACAGGCATGATGAATTTTGTCATGGATGTGAATCTTTGGTGATTTTCAATATTTTGAACTTCAATTAATTTGAATCAACTTGCTTCAAGGTCTTCAGAATATACAAACTGTCTAAAAATACTTAGAACACAATATATGATTAAATTCCTTATTGCTCAATTATTTGTGATCATCAAGATGACGAAAAATGCCCCTCAAGGTTCAACACATTTTAAACCTTAGAATCCAATTTGTAATCATCGATACAAAGTTAAGGGGATTAGGTTTTTCGTTAATCTTTCAATGGCTTAGCTTAGTTTTGATAAGGTGTGACTTTTAAGGATCTAGGTTAGGATTTTTCATTTGTTAATGGCTTAAATAGCTATCATGATGATATAGATTATAATGAAGGTTCAGATTGTATGTTAGGAACTAAGGCAGAAGGTGGACAATCCCACCAGAGGCCGTAAATGGGAGAGATAGAGTTTAAGGCTCAAAAAATCAAGGTTTGTACGTATACGTATTTTAATCTGAATTATGTTATGTTTTTGCTTTTGGTTATGAAATTGTTGAGTTAATTGGCATGTAATAATATGCAAGAATTGCTGGAACTGAGTCTAAATGATATGTTAAACTCTAAATGCATGTGAAGACATGATATATGATGATTATTGATGTTGTGATTGGAAATTGAGGAATTAACCTTGTTTGATTGGCTAAGTGACATGGTTATATGATTTTTAGCATGTTATTTGATGATAAATGCTGGAAAGAGTTGATAGGAGTTGCGAACAATGTTTAGCCTTAGTATCAATGCATGATTATGTGCGTTCTTGGCTTTAAACAGTGTTGAAAAGTTGTTATAGACTAATGTTTCAAAGTCGTGAAGGTTGGCTTCACGTCTGTGATTGTATTGCATGCCCATGAATTGTTGCACACAATAGCATCAACCAAAATTCGCACCCATGAATGTCCACACCAAGCCAATCATGGGTAGATAAATCGTAAAGGAAGGCTTCACACCCATGAATGCACTACATCTAGAATTTGTAGTTTGAATTCTATGATGGAATTACATAAGTAAATTTTGCACACACACTTAGAATGATTAATTGAGATAGTATATAGTATGATAACATGATTATGAACAATTATTGTGCACAAGATGTTAGAGAGCTGCCCTAAAGGAAATCACCTTAGGCACTTGATGTACTCATTTATTATTAATAAAAAGGCATTTTCATTATATGGTATTCATTGCATATGAAATGATATAGATTTTAGACTATTTAATAAAGTCTTTGGTATGTAACACAACATAAAGGAAATCGTAAGAAAATCATGATAGTGAGATTCCTATAATGTGTAATTGTGTTTATACCTAAATTATCCCTAGTCATAGGATTAACAAGATGAGATATTATTAATCTAGATAGACTAACCCATGTTATACTCCTTGATTAGGTCAAGTAGCTGATCTCATAAGCTGAAGATATGAGATATTTAGAGTTAACATGTGGATGCTTGCTAGAGTAGCCAAGTACATTGGATGACCTGCTATGAACACATGGATATCTATTTAATGTCACTGATAGCTCATCATTGCAATGGTGTAAGTATCCTTAGATTTATGATACTTAAGGTTATCTTACATATTGAATCCTATATTTTGACTCCATTCTTTATTGCTTCTCAGAGGTTGTTCATAGGTTGGTGGTTGGGTATAGCATGAGATATTCAAAGGTAGTTGAGTAGTCAATTGAGGATTCACCATTCTTGATAGAAGGAGAGTATACCTATAGCCTTTTATAGAGATCATTACATAGAATTCCTTGGCCGAGGTGGATAAGTCTTGAAGAAAGTCTTCAAGGACATGTCAAATGGAATAATGAGTCTCATTGACAAGAACTAATGTCACTTGGACTAGGTGTGATATAGTCAGTCTAGTGGGAATTGACACACATATCATGCTCTGAACCAAATGAGTTATAGTATGGTGAAAGGACGAATTGCACAATACTTATCTATGGAAGGGTTTATTATTAGATCACTGACTTTTTGGTTAATTGGGTGGTCATGATTGTTGCTAGATATCACTCATAATCTTCTCCAAATTATATGATGAATTGAGTTCCAATATAACTAGGAACCTAATAGGTCACACATATACAAAAAATGAAGGAAATATGAAATGGGTTTTGGATTGGATCCAAAATATGAGATAGATGTTTGTGCAAAAGAGTTTTGCATTTACATGGAAAAATATTACAAGTCATGCGCGTGACAGCTACGACACACACATGATAGAAGCTAGTGCTAACTGGCATGTGAAATAGTTAAATAGGCTATCACGGGTGTGACGAACAACATCATCACGGGCATCACAAAAGGTTGATAGCTTTTGTGTGCCCACATCCCAATATTTTTGGTTTATCCTATGGGAATTGGTTTCCTTTGATGTTGTTAGCGTAAGAATTGGTGAAAACTCACTTACTACATTTTTTCAATAATAATGGAATTATGATATAGTTATTGTGTTTAGGAGAAAAATCTTGGATTTTTTGTTTTAATTTGAATGTTTAGTTGTTAATTTGTAGAGAAGATGGATCATTAGAGGTGCAATTATGTCAAATTCATGTTATCAGTTTTGTGACAAGTCAACTAGTTCAACCTTATTGAGACTAACCAAATAAAGGAACTCTTTCAATTTTTACTGAGTTCTCTCCAATGGCTGATCCATGAGCCTAGTTATTTGGGAGAATTTGAATTTGGGCCGAATAGTTGACTGTGGTCTAAGGTGGTCACTCATTTAACTTATTTTAGTAATTGATTATTGTTTAATGGCACTTATTCATTACACACAGTGACACAAACCCTAATTAGGTATAGTAAAAACTTTTTTGTATGAAATGGGTTTTGGATTGGATCCAAAATATGAGAGATATATTTGTGTAAAAGAG
This sequence comes from Triadica sebifera, assembly GCA_023653625.1. NCBI lineage: Eukaryota > Viridiplantae > Streptophyta > Magnoliopsida > Malpighiales > Euphorbiaceae > Triadica > Triadica sebifera. The sequence goes on along the minus strand of CM042893.1, from coordinate 42,834,458 downwards.
TTTTGCATTTATGTGAAAAAATGTTGCATGCCATATGTGTGACAACCACGACACATGCATGATAGAAGCTAGTGCTAATTGGCACATGTAGCAACTAAATAGGTCATCACGAGAGTGACGATTCTTCGTGGGCATGACAAAAGCTTGAGAGCTTTTGCATGCCCATGGCCTAAGGCATATCACGTACATGATGCCTATAGCACACACACGATGAGCTGCTATTTTGCAATTTTCTATTATGAATAGGAAGTCAAAATATGGTTTTAAGTGTCCAACTCTAATTAAGATTCGAGGATATATAAATAACTTTAAAAGGGCTCAGAAAGAGGGCTGCCTCCTTAGAGAAATTAAAGTTATCTCTCTCCCATCTCTCTCAATGATTAATCTCTATTGCTAGCATCTTGTTGGTTTATCACCTTATAGCCTTTGAGGTTATTTCATTCTCTCCTTCAAGTGGATACTACTAGAGCAATCCATAAGCTTTGAATTGTTGTAGTTTGCCATAATGTAATAAGGAACAAAGTAATAAAATATAATTTTGTGTGATGAATGTTCAAAATAAATAGTAGCATTAATACAAGATGGCAAAGTAATTGTATATGCCTCTAGACAATTAAAGCCATATGAGAAAAAAATTTTCTATACACAATTAGGAGCTAACAACTATTGTGTTCACTTTGAAAATATGGCGACACAATTTGTATGGTGAGAAGTGCTATATTTATACGGACCACAAAAGTTTGAAGCTTTTTCCATCATAAAAAGAATGTAACTTAAGGAAAAAGGTGATGGTTGGAGTTGTTAAAAGATTATAATGGTATAATTGATTACTAAATAAAGCCAATGTAGTGGCCGATGCCCTTAGTATGAAGACTATGGAAGAATAGTGGGTTCAACACACTTTGATTCAACAAGTGAAAGAAGCTCAAAAGCAGGATATAAAATTGGTGAAAATCATTGAGTTAGCAAGAAACTGGGAGAGATTAGAGTTATATTGGGTCAAATGGGAGCTTAAGCTATAAAGGCAAGTTGTTTTTGCTAGCTTTTCATGAATTAAAGCAATAAATCTAAAGGAGGTGAACAAAACTACTTATACAATGCATCCAATAAGCAATAAAATGTACCAAGATCTAAAAGTATACAATTGGCGGCCAAGGATGAAAAGAGATATCACGAAGTATACCATTAGATGTTTGATATGACAACAGGAAAAGGCAGACCATCAATTACCATATAGTTTCTTAAAGCCAATTTCTATTTCGTAATGGAAATGGGAAAGAATTTCAATGGATTTCGTATTTGGCTTACCTTTGATACAAAAGAAGCATGATGCTATATGGGTGACTATTGACCAACTCATCTAATCAACCTATTTTCTATCCATTAGAATGGACTATTCACTCACTCAATTGACAAAATTATATGTTAATTAAATAGTTCGACTTCATAGTCAGTTTCTATAATTTCTGATTGAGACCTCTAGTTTACATCACAGTTTTAGAAGAGTTTACAGTAGGTTTTGGTTAATCGACTCAATTTTAGTACGACATTCCACCAAAAAAATTGATGAACAATTTGAATGGGTCATATAATTATTGGAAGATATGCTAAGAAGTTGTGTAATTGAGTTCGAAGGTAGTTGGTATCAGTATCTTCCATTGAAGGAGTTTGCATATAACAGTAGCTATCAAACAAATATTGATATGGCACCATATGAGGCCTTGTATATAAGAAAATGTTGAACACCTTTTTGTTTGATAGATTGGGTCTAGAATTAGTTCAACAAACAAAAAAAAGGAGAGAATAATAAAAGATAGACTAAAAGCAACAATTGATAGATATAAATCCTATGTAGATTTGAAAAGATATAGAGCATGTTTTGGGTGACAAGTTATTTTTGAAAGTCTCACATTGGAAGAAAATTCTCAGATTTGATAGAAAAGGGAAGCTAAGTCCTCAATTTGTCATACCATACAAGGTGTTTGAATGTGTGGGTTTAGTGGCATATAAATTGACTTTACCACTAGAATTGGATAGAATCCACAACATGTTCCGTGTTTCATTGTTGAAGAGATATAGGTCAGATCTATTACATGTAATACATATGGAATCCATAAAAGTACAACCAGAACTGACTTATGAACAAGAACTAATGACGATTTTAGCTCAAAAAGTCAAAGAGCAAAGAATAAGCAAATGTTATTAATAAAAGTTCTAGACAAAATCATTCAACAAAAGATGCCCCTTGGGAGAGTAAAAAAGTAATGAAAGCTTAATACCCTCAATTATTCATCCCTAACAAAATTAGGTAAATTTTGATGATGAAATTTTCTTAATAGGGAGAGAATTATAACATATAGTAGTTTAGACCTTGAGTCGCACTGTGTTTTAACATATAAAAAGTTGAGTTAACTAGAGTCCAAACTCAGAGTAAGGAAGAATGAGAAAAAAAAAATGAAACTCAATTTGGAGTTTAATTTGGAGAAATTAGAAGTCTAGGATTTGAGAAAATTTTTAATTAGGACCTTAATTGAAGCAATTTAAGAAATATGATGGATGGAAAATTAATTGGAGAAAATAGTAGAGGACATAATTAGTGGGAATTATGTGGAATGGTGCATGAACTAAGGAGAAAGAAAATTTATTTATGGACTAAATTGAAAGGAATAAAAAGATTTAAGGCAAATTGGAAAAAGGAATATTTGTCATGATCAAAAATGAATTTGGATTAATTATGTTAATAACCAATGGGATGTAAGATTAGTTACAATCTAATCAAATAATCGAAAAGAGATAAAAAGAAAAAAAATATTTAGATTTTTATTTCCCATCACCCAATTAAAGCCATCTTCAAACTTATTCTTCTTATTCTCTTTGTGCTACCCCTATTTCTTTTAACATGTATCTCATATATATGGCAGCAAAAATTTAAAAATTAATTAAATCCAAAACCCGTGGGATGCCCTATGTAATTTAAATTGGATAATTAAATATCTAATGAGAGAAGTAGATTACCTTTTGATTGTAACTTCAATCTTCAAGTTGTCAGCTTGTTATTAGGTTGTAGCAAGCCATAACAATCCAAAGATTATGAATTGCTCTAGTAGTATCCACGTGTAGGAGTGAAGGAAATAACCTCAAAAGAGATGGACTGTCAAAGCACCGAGGTGCTAGCAATGGTGATTCAACTTGAGAGAAAAGAAGAAAAGAGAATAACTTTTATTTTCTCAAGGTCGTAGCCCTCTTTCTAAGCCCTTTTGAGGGTATTTATATGTCCTATAATCATAATTAGGGTTGGACACTTAAAACCCCACATTTGGTTACCCATTCAAAATGAAAATCTATAGAATTGCAAATCTGGACGTGAAGGGGTCCTCGCGTATGCGACAACCTTGTGTGTTATTGAGCATTCATGTTCAGAAAGCTTATCACCCACATGATAGAATGCCCTTTTACAGTTGCATGCATGTGAGGACATCATTGCACACGACAAAATGTCATTATGTACTTGTCACTTGCATGTAACAACCATTATGTGCATGTGACACGCAACCCCATTTGTTCAAATATGTGAAACTCTTTCACGCAATATTGTCTCTCATGCTTTTGGATCCAATCCAAGGCCCATTTCACATTTCCTTTATTTCCTCTTTTCATGTGACCCTTTAGGTTTCCAGTTATGTTGGTAGCTCAAATCAATACATGATTTTGAGTAGATCAAGAGTGGTATCTAGCAACATATCAAGACCACCCAAATAACCGAAAAGTTAGTAGTTTGACTATAAGCCTTTCCATAGTCTCCTTCTATCATGAGTGGTGAATTCTTTATTGACTACTCAACTACTTTCAAATACCTTATGCTATACCCAATTACCACCTTATGAGCAACCTCTGAGAAGAAAAATGGAAGGGAGTCAAAGTATAGGATTTAGTATCCAGGATAACCTTAAGCATCTCAAGTCTAAGGATACTTGCACTATTGCTATGATGAGACTCTCACTGACATTGAATAAATATCTATATGATTATCTCATAGTAGGTCATTAAATGTACTTAGCTACTCTAGCAAGCATCTACATGTTAACTCTAAACATCTCTTGCCTTCAGCTTATGAGATCAGCTACTTGACCTAGTTAAGGAGTATAACATGTGCTAATCTATCCGAATTAACAATGCCCCATCTTGTTAAACCCAATTGCATATGATAGAAATCTTACTATTATGATTTCATCATGATATCTGTCATACCTACTAATTTAGGCATTGAGTCGCACGTGTCGTTCAGTTGATGCGTTTGACCGATCAGAGTCTAAATTTGAATTTTGATTGGTATTAATCAAAATGGTAATTTATAATTATGAAGGATCTTAAATAAAGCATATCAGAAGTGTAAAGAAGTTAAATTATGGCAAGGGACTTAATTGCGAATTTGAAGAGTTTGGGGTTAAAATGTAATTTAATGAAATTTAGAGAACCTAATAGGATATTTACCACTAAAACATAAATTTGGACATATAAAAATGAGTTGGCTGGCCACCATAAGAAATAAGAAAATTAACATGTAAATTAAGCCAAAATATCAAGGTTATGGTCTATATGGTGGGTCCCACAGTTTGACTTTTTATTTTTTTTCTTATCTTCTTTTCTTCTTCTTCAACACCAAACATGTAACACCCACTAAGTAGAGTTTAATTAGAATAAGTATATGGTATAAATAGAAAAAAATTTGATAGATGATAGAGATTAAAATAGATGGAATAGTTGATTAAATTAGACGACATAATTAAATTGTACTTTTGGTAAAAATTAAAGGGACTATATATAAATAAATATGTGAAAATAAATAACTAAAATTAAAAAAAAAGAGGAAAAAAATTTATAAAAAACAAATAGAAAAGTGAACAGTAAAAAAGTGGACACAGTAGAAAAAAGTAAGAAGATTAAAACAGGAGAAGGGAGGGGGTGGGAAAAGTCAATTATGACTTTGCCCCATTTCATTCTAACTTTTATACTCTCCTTCTTATCATCATCATCCATTTCCTTCCTCCCAAATAATAGCTCTAAATTCTTCATCCACTCCTTCATGATTTGCAAGAAATTCACTCTAAATAAATCTGTTCTTGGTAAGTAAAATTTTTTCCATAGTTATTGTGTTATTAGAGCTTTTAGGGTTGTGTTTCTTCAGTATATTTCAATCTATTTTTTATTATCCTATGAACCGAATTTGGAGAAGTGTCAAACATGACAGTTGTTCATATATGTGTTGTTTATCCGTCTATAAAATTTCATGAAATTATTTTGGGTATAAAGAGATAAACTTGTTTGAGCGAGACTGGTTAAGGGAGACGTGTCAACAGAATAACCTACGGTTTTAGCTTAATTTGATCATCTTAATGGCTGAATATGAGATTTGATAAAAAAAATAAAAGTTGTAGATATATGTGTTATTTAGGTCTCTGAAAAATAAATATCTCTTGTTTAGGTTGAGTTATAGTGAAATTAACTATGGCTATTCCTTGATTAAGTTGTTTCCTTGTACATGTGAAGCTCTAGTAAATTCATGTTCCTTTTTGAGCTGCTTAAAGGTCGAATTAGCCAAAGTTCAAAATATAAAAGTTTTATTTCTATGTCTTACCTAAGTTCTTGTGAAAGTATCACCTTAAAATGTCATTTATTTTATGAGTTATGAGCTAAACAATTGAACTGGTCGGGTTGGTACTTTGTGCTGAACCAGTTATAGATTATCTAGTGTTTGAGGACTTTAGAAACATAATTTGGAACAATGGAAAACATGAAAAATATTCCAAATTACTTGTTTTAAATATGTAAACATTTTAGTAATAAACAAAGGTGCACTTGAATGATATGACTTTTTAAATATGGTACACTAAAACTGCCTAAAGAACAGCAAACAGAGCAATATTTAAAATTGCACTAAAAATTATGTATTGATTCAAAAAATTTGAAATTTTAGTATGTTTTAGTATTACATGTTAAATTTAATTAGAATCTATAATTATATAAATTGTATAAGTGTAGAAAAATTTATAGATCCAATAGTCCTAAGAGGTCCTGTTCCAGCTTAAAAGAAATTGTATTTATTTATTTAAATTATATTAAAAATAAATATTTTATCAAGGTATTAATTATTTATATTTTAAATTAGGATCTCAACAAGAAGAAGAATAACAAAAGTGAACAAACTTTGAGCTTATATTTTGGAAAAGAAAAATACTATCGAGGTTTGTACATATATGTATTATGGTTTGCCCCTTATGCATGATTGTGTGTGCCTGACATAAATTATATATCACAGTGATGAAATTATATATTATGACATGTTTGAAAATTATAGAAATTTTATTAACTATGAACTTAACATTATGTTAATATTTGATAAAATATCATGTTATTACATAGTTTTGAAATAAATTGTGAGTATATTATAATGTTAATATGAAATGAGTATTGGTTATAGAAACAAGTAATTAATGGTTTTTAATTGTCCATTTCTCTACCTGAGGACTGACATAGGATAGATGGTGCACCATTAAGGGAAAGTTTCGGTACCTATATTGATATGATTTAAGGACAAGGTGGCTAAAGCTTTGTGAGCACCCTTGACTTGAGATTATAGTGAGTAGGGTGGTTTAAGCTCCGCTAGCGCTCCTATTTCACATCCTATATCTGGACAGTCCGGGAATGAGATTTTGGTCTATTAAATCATAGAATGAAATATGAAAGTTTATTAATTGATGTATGTAACAAAGTATAAAATGCTTACATGAGGTGGTGCAAATTTAATTATTGAATAAGGTTATTATGTTATCCTTTTATGTTATACATTTATTTATTTTATATGAAAAAAATGTAATAAAATTTGATATGCCATGATTTTATTTGAGACATGCATTTGTATGACTGTTTGGGGAAAACTTTAATGCTTATATATACCACTAAGCTCGAAATAGCTTAGCGTGGGTTCTTCTCACGCAGGAATTGGAACTGTTGCTAGTAGATAGTGAAGTTGATCAAAAAGAAATCCAAGCCCATATCAGCAGAGACACAAAAGACAAAGTTAGAGGGTTGGTTATTTATTTATTTATTTTTAGTTTGACCATGTATATGGTTTGTGGTAGACATGTCTCCTATGTTAATATTGTATATGTAAGTAATTATGCAATATAATCGGATGCCATATGTGTATACAACATAATGATAAATATATAGTGTTAATTAGAATGACTTGCCTTAACCAATATAAATAAATGGATTAAGTTATTTAAAATTGTTGCCTAGATAAAGAACCAAGAAGGGGGGTTGAATTGGATATTAAAAATTCTTAACTTTGAACTGTAGAATTAAAAGTTAAGTAGAGTAGGGATAGGAAGATATCACACAAGAAATTTATACAGGTTCGGGTGTTAACAAACCCTACTCCTCTCCCCAATCTCGATTGGGAGTTTCACTAACACACTAAGTGTTATATTGGAGTTTTACATGCTCACTCCCAACTATGGTGTTTCTATGAATGGATCACACCTAAACCAGAAATCCCTTGTGTTTTAATGGCTCACACAAATAACCCTTACAAGTGTTATACTTTTAACCCAATATACCCAAACTCACTTAAGTAGTAGATTACAAAGAGAAACACTCACTAATCTATAATGCTCAGAAATTATGAGCAAAAATATTTTTACAGAGAGTTAAAGTTTAGTTGAAAGTAATTAATTCACAAATGGCTACAACAAGATTTTGATTCGAAGTAATTGTTATTCTTTTGTTCTGGATTCATAAATGACTTGCATTTATACTTCATTGGCAAATTATAACCGTTTGGTTGCATTTAATGTGAAAATACTCGTTGCACCAACTCTTAATTTCATGCCTCATATGTTTCTCTTTCCTTTTTCACGGTCGTGAATATGTGTGTCACGGTCATGAATGTTCTTCCAAGCTGTGATCCAAGTGGTGACTCTGGCCGTGAAGCATTTTGGAAGGAATTGAAGTGTTTGATCACGGGCGTGACAATATTCTTTCACAGGCATGAATATCCTTCCAAGCCGTGGTCCAAGTGGTGACTCTGGCTGTGAAGCTCTTTGGAGGAATTTGACATGTTTTCTCACGGGCGTCACTATCTTTCACAGGCATGACTGATATGATCATTCACGGTTGCTATGATCTTTCATGGCCGTGAACTTTAAATGTTGGATAGTTGGCGTTAAGCTACATCACGGGCGTGACATAAACAGTCACGGGTTCATTTTTTGACTTTCAAAGTTAGTCTTCCATTCTTGCATCATATTTCATACCTTGTTCAATAAACTTAGAACACAAGTATGTTAAATACATTATTGCTATTTTATTTGTTAGCATCAAAATGACGGAAATACCCATCAAAGTTCAACAATCTCCCCCTTTTTGATGGTGACCAATAATCTAGCAATATGTGCTTTTGAGAAGTCTCCCCCTCAAAAGATGCTTAAGATAAAAAAAAAAATAAAGTGCAAGAATTTTTAAGAATGATGAAGTGTAGCATGGATGCTTGCTTCCTAGTTTAGGTATATGCAAGGTATATGCAAAGTATATCCAATGTATACCAAATTTTTGCTTATAACTAGTTAAGTATATGCAAAGTATATTGAAGGTATATTCAAAGTATATCAAGTTGTTTGCTTTCATGTAACTTGCATATTCATTTAATTCAATTATATTTCTAGGTTCTCCCCCTTTTGCCATAAAAAAAGGAACATAAAAGATAAATCATAAGGGAAAAAACTAATGCAATTATATTAATACCAAATGTAAAAGTACAAAGGTTTGAAAAGTAAATTAAAGTCCTACAATTGCAAAACTAGAAACTTGTGAGCCCCACTTAAATATTAGGAATAATCTCACATATATAAGAAGGATGCCACAAGTTTAACTCGATGAATCTTTTCGAATTAAAATTTTTTCATTTTAAATAACTTAATCTATTTATTTATATTAGTTTAGACAAGTCGTTCTAATTAACAATATATATATATATATATCATTATCTTGTATACACATATGGCACCCTGATTATGTTATATAATTATTTACATACACAATATTAACATATGAGACATGTCTACCACATCATATATATAGTCAAACTAACTAAAAAAAATAATAGATGACCAACCCTCTAACTATGTCTCTTGTGTCTCTACTGATATGGGTCTGGATTTCTTCTTGATCAACTCAACTATCTACTAGCTATAGCTTCAATTCCTATGTGAGAAGAACCCACGCTAAGCTATCTCTAGCTTAGTGGTACATATAGGCATTAAGTTTTTCCCAAGCAGTCACACAAATGCATGTATCATATAAATCATGACACACTGAATTTTTCTTGCATATTTGTCATATAAAAGAAATAACTGCATCACATAACAGTATAAACATAATAACCATATTCAATAATTAAATTCTCTCTACTTCATGTAAGCATTTCATTTTTTTTGTCACTTATATCAATAATAAATTTTTCACATTTCATTCCATAGTCTTTAATTAGTATCAGCCCAAATCTCATTCCCGGACTCTCTGGATATGGGGTGTGAAATAGGGGTGCTCGCAGAGCTTAAGCCACCATACTCACCATAATCTCAAGTCAAGGGCGCTCGTGGAGCTTAAGCCACCTTGATCGAATATAATCATGTCATATGTGTGTAATCAGGATCAGGGGCGCTCCCATAGCTTAAGCCACCCTGTCCCTAAATCATATCCATATCAGGACCGTAACTTCCCTATAATGGTGCACCATCTATCCTATGTTAGTCCTTAGGTAGAGAAATAAGAAATTAACACTATTAATTACTTGTTCCTATAACCAATACTCATTTCATATTAACACAATCATATACTCACAATTTATTTCAAAACCATGTGATAGCATGATATTTTATCAAATATTAGCATAATGTTAAGTTCATAGTTAATAAAATTTCTATAATTTTAAAACATGTGATAATATATTATTTTATCATTGTGACAAATAATTCATGTCATGCACACACAATCATGCATAAGGGTAAAACAAAATACATATATGTACAAATCTCGATAGTATTTTTGCTTTTCCAAAACATAAACTCAAAACTTCTTCACTTTTGTTGTTCTTCTTCTTGTTGAGATCCTAATTTAAAAATATAAATAATTAATACCTTGATAAAATATTTATTCTTAATATAATTTAAATAAATAACTACAATTGCTTTTAATCTAGAACAGGACCTCTTAGGACTGTTGGATCAATAACGTTTTCTACTCTTATCCAATTTATATGATTATTAATCCTAATTAAATTTAACATATAAAAATAAAACATACTAAAATTTCAGAAGTTTTGAACAATTACACAATATTTGGAATAATTTTAAATATTATTATGTTTTCTGCCCTTAGGAAGTTTCGAGGTACCATATTTAAAAATTCATAACTTTCAATGTGTAGCTTCAATTATTCTGAACATTTTTATAACATTATATACGCTAATTTGGAACATTTTTCATGTTTAACTCATTTTCATATTAGGTCTCTAATGTTCTCAAATAATGGAGGATCTATAACTAGTTCAAAATAGAGTATCAACCCAACCAGTTCAATTGTTCAGCTCATAAATCATACCATACATGACATTTTAAGGCGGCACTATTACAAATATTTAGATTAGACATAGAATTAAAACTTTCAAGTTTTGAACATTGGCTAATTCGATCTAAATATAGGTCAAATATAAGGATGAATTGACTAGAGCTGCACAGGTACCAGAACACAACTCAATCAAGGAACAACTATAATTCATTTCACTATAACTCAACCTAAACAAGAGATATTTATATGCAATTTGGCAGCGAACTAAATAACACATATATCTACAACTTTCATGTTTTACAAAATCTTAGATTCAGCCATTAAATGATTAATGTAAACAAAAACTGTAGGTTATTCAGTTGATACGTCTCCCTAAACCAGTTTCACCCCAATGACCATTTTTCTTCATATACTCAAAATCATTCAATAAAAGTTGACAGACAGATACACAAGACATATATGAATAATTTTTATGTTTTACACCTCAAATTCGATTCATAGGATACTTAGAAAAATAAACGAAGTATACTGCAGAACATAATCCAAAAAGTTCTAATAACACAATAATCATGGGAAAGATATTACTTACCAAGATCAGATTTAGTTGGAGCGAATTTTCTTGCAAATCATGAAGAAGAGAGTGAAGATTTTGGGCTGTGATATGGAGGAAGGAAAAGGGATGATGAAGAAGAAGAAGGAGAGGGTTGAAGTTGGAAGCAAATGGCCAAAAGAAGTCTTAATTGACTTCAGCCCCACAATCCTGATTTTGCTGTGTTTTTTTTTTCTTTTTCTGCTGTCTTTACTGTTCACTTTACAGTTTTATTTTTTTTTAATTTTATTATTATTATTATTATTATTATTATTATTATTATTATTATTATTATTATTATCTTCATATATTTACTTATCTAGTCATTTTAAATTTTTTACCAAAAATAGAATTTAATTATGTGGTCTAATTTATTCAAATTCATCATGGTTATCAATTTAATCTATTTTAATTTCTAATTTAATCATTTATTTCATTTATTTTAATCTCTATTATCTATCATTTTTATACCACATGCTTATTCAAATTAAACTCTAATTAGTGGGCGTTACAAAACTAGTAAACAAAATGAAATAAAAACTAAAAAACTAAAGCTCTAGCTAGATTTGGAGTCAGACATCCCATCTCTAAGGCGAGCTACTTCCGTCTCGAGGCTCTCCATGCGATACTCCATGAAATCTTTGAGGTTCTCCAACCTCTCATCAATTGAAGCTTGCAGTTGTTCAAAATGAGGTGCCAAAAAGTCAGCCACCTACTGAGCCAAGTTCGGTGTGGAGGCCGAGGATTGTCCAACTTCCTGCTTAACCTCTAAAGTCGCCGTATCGACTCGAACTCTTTATCTTTGCTAGATTCCTTGGAATCTAGCTTTGAAGTCGTCTGAATTGTTGTCTTCCCTAATCATCTCACTAGCCAGAGTGGTGAAGTGGTAGTAGATGTTATTTTCATGAATTATGCGAACCACTGCTCCCATCTTGATAAAAGACTCGACGTCTAGCCGGTCTCTAGGATGTGCTGGTATGAGGTTGAAGTTGTGCTCTTCTAGCTTCAAATATCCAATCTTGATAGCAAGGTGAGTCACGTACCCACCAATCAAGATGTCTCTAGAGGGCTTTATTGCAATTGATAATAGATGGTTTGCAAACCATCGAGATAGAGCCACTGTTAGGCATCTTTTGGCCATATCCAAGAGAAAGAGCTCGGATTTCCGAATTGAACAGTTGTTATCTCCTCTTGCAAAGATGCTATAGGTCAAAAACCTATGCAAGTACTTGTGCACTGGTGATCGAAGGTGGGTACTCTTCGTCTTCTTGACGTCCCAACTGCAATCTTGTCCGAAATGAGTCCATTCCAGATTGGCATAGAACTCCACCTCACTTTCATTAAGGATACCATCAGAGGGAAGGTTGAACATGTCACCAAACTCCGTAGCAGTGAGGGTGTTCAGATGCTTGCAAAGTTAAAATTTCACTGTGCCAGTGGGAGAGACTTGCAGAGTGCTAAGAAACTCAAGGGTAGATTCCCTTAGCGTTGGTTGATGGATATCAATAAAATATTTTAGATGCTAAGCCTTGAGTTGTTCCATCATGCTTGTCTTAAGACCAAGGGTCCTGATAGCATGCCATTCAAATGATCGAGAAGAAAAGAGTGATGTTTTCTTGAGAACCGAATACATCGATGACAGTGCTCCGGAATGATATTAAGAAGGTAGTTTGTGTACCTTCTTGGAGCATGAGACTTCTTTTTGGTGCCTTTGGAGGATCCGGGTTCCATTTTTTGGGTTTGAGATTGATTCTTGAAAAGAAAAAATCAGATAGGATTTTTGAAGAATAACTTATGATTTTGTGATTTCTGATGAAGCAAAGAGTTTTTGAAGGTATTTATAGATGGAAAATGCTGCTAGGGGGCCGAAATCTATGAAGGGTATTGAATGTGGTGATAAATGAGAGAAGTTGGAGAGTTAGAAATGAGAGAAATAACAGCAAAAAATGTTTTATAGTCAACATCTTCGCGGTCATGAATGCTCAGTCACGGGAGTGAAATGTCATGTTCATGGTTTGCTGAAGAGGTGCTTTACCCGTGATGAAGAATATGAAATGATTCACAGTCATGACATTTAATGTTAACGGGCTTGAATGATGAAATTTCATGGTGGTGACAAATGAGTCACGGTCGTGAAGTACAATCTTGACTACTTGTGACCGTGAGACAAAATGTGAATGCTTCTATAAGTATTTGGTGGAAATGTTCACGGTCGTGAATAAGTGTCATGGTCGTGAACAAAGAGTTTCACGGGAGTGACATAAAAGGTTATGGGCATGAAACATAGTCTTCACTACCTTCAACTGTGAAGCATGTCCTGAAGCAAGGCGTGAAAGCTTATGGAGCTTTTGGTGATTATGATCACGATGTGAATATATGTCACGAGCGTGAATTGCCTAAAATCCTCATTAAATAAAACTAAGTCTAAAACAAGACTAAAGGATTTCTAAGGTGCTTCTATCCCCTATAACATATATTTCTATCAAGTTAGCTACTTCATACCTTAAAAGATGAGACAATAACACAAGATTAACAATCAAGGTTCGACAAATTTGGCAATCATAAAGTTAATCCATCAACCATACCAAGCTCTCTTCTTATGAAGTTAAATCTTTCTTCATTTAGAGACTTAGTGAAGACATCTGCCAATTGATTGCATGTGTTTATAAATTCCAATACAACATCTCCATATTGAACATGATCTCTAAGAAAATGATGTCTTATGTCAATATGTTTACTTCTAGAGTGTTGAATAGGATTCTTAGATAGGTTTACAACACTTGTATTATCACATATAATAGGTATATGGTCTAAACTATGACCATAATCCTTAAGTTGTTATTTCATCCAAAGGATTTGAGTACAACAACATCCTGCAGCCACATACTCCGCTTCAGCGGTAGAAATAGCAACTGAAACTTGCTTCTTGCTAAACCAAGAAACTAATAATTCACCAATAAAGTGACAAGTACCTGAAGTACTTTTTCTATCCAAGAGACTTCCAGCATAATCAGCATCTGAACTATAATGTGAAAGGATGAATCTATAGGATACCATAAACCTAGAAGCAATGAGCCATGTAAATATTTTAAAATTCTTTTCACAATATTCAAATGTGATTCTTTAGGACATGATTGAAAGCGAGCACATAAGCATACACTATACATTATATCAGGTTTAGAGGCAGTAAGATATAAGAGTGATCCGATTATACCTCTATAGAGCTTTTCATTAATGCTCTTACCCTTTTCATCCTTATCCAATTTTGTTGATGTGCTCATTGAAGTCTTGGGATTTTTGCATCCTTCCATTCCAAATTTCTTGATTAAGTCTTTTGTATATTTGGATTGTTAATGAATATGCCCTCATTGCTTTGTTTTATTTGTAGACCGAGGAAGAACTTGAGCTCACCCATCATGCTCATTTCGAATTCCCTAGTCATACACTTAGCAAATTCTTGGCAAAGCAATCATTAGTAGACCCAAATATAATGTCATCAACATAAATTTGAACAATTAGAATATCATGCTTATGCTTTTTAATAAATAAAGTATTGTCAACATTTCCCTTTGTAAAATTATTTTCTAAAAGAAAAGAACTTAGTCTTTTATACCAAGCTCTTAGGGCTTGTTTCAAACCATATAAAGCTTTTGAAAGTTTAAATACATGGTTGGTCAAATTATGGCTTTTAAAACCTGGTGCTTGTTCTACATAAACTTCTTCTTCTATAAAACCATTTAAAAAAGCACTTTTGACATCCATTTAAAAGAGTTTGAAATTCATATGGCATGCATATGCTAAAAGTATTCTTATGGCTTCTAATCTAGCTACAGGAACATAAGTCTCATCATAATCTATTCTTTCTTCCTGATTATATCCCTTTGCTACTAACCTAGCCTTATTCCTAGTTATTGAACCTTGTTCATCTAGTTTATTTCTAAATACCCATTTACTTCGAATGATTTGATGCTTCTTGGGTCTAGGAACTAAAGTCCATACCATACTTCTTTTAAATTGGTTGAGTTCCTCTTGCATAGCAATCACCCAATTTTCATCATTAAGAGCCTCATCAATATTTTTAGGCTCAATTTGAGAGATAAAGGCAAGATTAGAATCTAAAGGTTTGAGATGAGATCTAGTACTTACTCCCTTTGTAGGATCACCAATGATTTGCTCCTTGGGGTGATCTTTTGTCAATCTCCATTCCTTTGGGACCTCTTGCTTGTTTTCCTCTTGAGTTTGAGGTAGAGAGTCATCTTAATGTGAATTTTCTTGATCACTTTCTTCTTTTTTATTTTCAAGATCAAGTTTTTCCACTGTACCTACCTTAAACAACTAATGGCTTTTTATTAAATACTCTATAAGCTTTTCTTATGGTGGACTATCCTAAAAATATACCCTCATCAGATTTAGAGGCAAAATTTTCAAGATTATCTTTGGTATTCAATATGAAACACTTGCATCCAAATACTCTATATGATATCATGGGCTTTCTTCCATTCCATAACTCAAAAAAAGTTTTGTTTAAGAGAGGTCTTTTGAAAACTTGATTTGAAATATAACATGCAGTATTTGTGGCTTTGGCCCAAAAGTAAGTTGGTAAACCATACTCATTGAGCATTGTTCGAGCCATTTCAATTAAAGTTCGATTTTTCCTTTTGACCACCCCATTTTGTTTGAGACATCCTACGAGATGAAAAATTCTGTGAAATGCCATGTTCTAGACAAAAGTTTTCAAAGTTTTCATTTTCAAATTCTTTGCCATGATCACTTCTTATTTTTGAAATACAATATCCTTTTTCATTTTGAACTCTCTTAGTAAAGTTTTTGAAAGTTTCAAAAGCATCACTCTTTTGAGCTAAGAAAATTACCCAAGTGAATCTAGAGTAATCATCGATGATGACAAAGGCATAACCTCCTAAGCTTGCAAAAAGATCTAGATGTAAGAGTTGTAGAGGTTTTGAGGTACTTACAATATTTTTGGATTTGAAGGATGACTTGTGTTGTTTTCCTCTTTGGCAAGGTTCACATGTGTTGTCTTTTTCAAATTTGACTTTTGGTAGTCCCTTTACTAGCTCTCCTTTGCTGAGGCTTTGAATTAAATCCATGCTTGCATGAACAAGCCTTCTATGCCATAGCCAAGATTCATCACTAGTAGTCACAAGACACTTAGAGGAAAGGTTAGATATTTCGTGTAAGTCTATTATGTAGGTATTAACATCTCTACTTCCTTTAAATATCTCTTGGCCATTAATAGAGGTTACAAGACATTCGTTAAAAGTAAAGATTACTTGGTTCCCCTTATCACATAATTGACTTACATTTAACAAGTTATGTTTCAAACCATCAACAAGTAAGACATCTTTAGTGAAAATAGTACCATTAATACCAATAAAGCCAATGCCAATTACCTTACCCTTAGCATTGTTTCCAAAGGTTACTTTACCTCCATCAATGCTTTTGATGTCATTGAATAGTTCTTTATCTCCGGCCATATGCCTTGAGAATCCACTATCTACTAGCCAAACATTTTTTTTTATTGTGGACTTGAGGTATACCTATAGAATCACAATTCAAGTATTGTTTTTAGGTACCCAAATGAGTTTGGGTCCTTGGGGGTTAGCACATGAAGGTTCCCAATGAGCCTTCATTATCCAGCAATGTTTATATATATGACCAAATTTCATATAATAATTACATTGTTTAGCTCTAAATATGTTTTTTGGTCTTGCTAAGCTTTTGACAACCATATTCCTATTAGATAGAGTTTGTAAGTAATGGCATGCACATGAATGATGACTTTATGCTTTTCTAGGTGCACGCTTCTTATACATAAAAGCATGATTAGCCTTTTGAGGTTTCCTTCTTAGGCTTACCAACCCTTGATCATTCCTCTTTTGTATAGAAGGTTTAGTGTATGTTGTGCACTTAGCCTTAGGGTTGTTACTGCTAATGTGGAGATGTGGGGTTCACTTGACTTAACAAAAGTAGTCTTGTGAGATGAAGATGATGTACCCTTAAATCCTAGATCGTGTCTAATTAAGGGTGGTCTTTGAGACATAATGAAAGTATCTAAACTCTCTTTTCCCTTGTGAAATTTTGAAATGAAGTTTCTAAGTTCCTCAACTTCATTTTTCAAAATATTGTTTTCTTTAAGCAAGGATTTAGTTGAGGGTCTTAAGGAGTACTTATCTAATGATTTTTGAAGAGATTCATTAGATGATTTAAGCTCAAGGTTCTCCTTTTCTAAAACATCCATTTTGTTTTTCAAACTAGAAATGTTATTTTTATAAGTATTGAATTTACTTCTATATTTTTCTAGTTCTAGATTCAATACTTGTATCACGCTTTGCTCATCATCATCTTCACTATCACTATCATTATCACTACTATCATTAATGAATGAGCATGAGTGAAGTGATCCTACCTTATCCGAGACATGATCCTCTATAGCCATGAAGCATAGGTTGACCTCTTCACTTTCATTGCCATCTTTTTCGCTTAAAGAGCTTTCGTCATCCCATGTGGCTTTGTGGCCTTTCTCCCCATTGTCTCTTTGGTATTTGCTCTTGTACTTCTTAAGCCTTGGACATTCTGGTTTAATATGTCCTTTCTTCCCATATTCATAGCACTTTACCTCCTTTTTACTCATTTGAGAGTCATTTGAGGCCTGTTTGAGATTTCTTTGCTTGAATTTTCGAGAGCTACCCAGTCTTTTCTCAATTATTCTTTTCAATCTTCTTGAGAGCATTGCAATGTCCTCATTTGCATCATCACTCTTTTCTTCATCATCTTCAACTTCTTCTTGAGATTTTGAAGTAGAGGATTTTAGTCCTAGAGGTTTTCTTTTTTCAGGCTCGGCTTCAAGCTTTGTATCTCTTTTCACTGCCATTTCATGTGTTAGAAGTTTGCCAATAAGCACATCAGTATTCATGATGCTCATGTCTTCATTGGCCTCTTCTATACCAAAAACTCTTGAACTGTAATCTTTAAGAGGAAGACTTCTCAAAATTTTGTTATTTACATCTTCCAAACTCAGGTGTTTCCCAAGCTTTCTCATGCCATTTATGATGGTTAGAAGACGGTTCGTCATATCAGTGATTGACTCATTGGATTTCATCTTGAAGAGTTCTTACTCTGAAGTAAGAAGTTGAATCTTCTTGGATTTAACTTGCTTTGTTCCTTCATGATATTTTTCCAATGTTTTCCACATGCTATATGCAGTTGGGCAATGTTGTATTCAGCCACATTCTTCAATGGATAATGAGCTTGAGAGAATTGTCATTGCCTTCTTGTTTTTGAAATTTGCTCTTCTTTGAGGCTCTATCCAATCATCTCTTGATAGGATTTCTTCTTCACCATCAACTCCTTTTCTAGTTAGTGGTGTCCATTCTTTCCGAACACTATACCAGACTTTAATTCCCTCACTATCGAGATATGTCTCCATTCGGAACTTCCAATGAGCATAATTTGCTCCATCAAAGTACGACTTAAGACTTTGGAATCCTTCATTGACCATTTTTTGATCTTTGCTAGCGCTATTTAGGCTTCGATGCTAGACTAAGCTCTGATACCAATTGTTGCTCAGATAAAGAACCAAGAAGAGGGGTTGAATTGGATATTAAAAATTCTTATCTTTGAAGTGCGGAATTAAAAGTTAAGTAGAGTAGGGATAGAAAGATATCACATAAGAAATTTATAGAGGTTCAGGTGTTAACAAACCCTACTCCTCTCCCCAATCTCGATTGGGAGTTCCACTAACACACTAAGTGTTACAATGGAGCTTTGCAAGCTCACTCCTAACTATTGTGTTTCTATGAATGGATCACACCTAACCCAGAAAATCCCTTGTGTTTTAATGGCTGACACAAATAACCCTTACAAGTGTTATACTCTTAACCCAATATACCCAAACTCACTTGAGTAGTAGATTACAAAGAGAAACACTCACTAATCTATAATGCTCAGAAATTATGAGCAAAAAGATTTTTACAGAGAATTAAAGTTTAGTTGAAAGTAATTAATGCATAAATGGCTACAACAAGATTTTGATTCGAAGTAATTGCTATTCTCTTGTTCTGGATTCATAAATGACTTGCATTTATACTTCCTTGGCGAATTATAGCCGTTTGGTTGCATTTAATGTGAAAATAGTCGTTGCACCAACTCTTAATTTTGCGCCTAACATGTTTCTCTTTCCTCTTTCATGGTCGTGAATATGTGTGTCATGGTCGTGAATGTTCTTCCAAGTCATGATTAAAGTGGTGACTCTGGCCGTGATGCATTCTAGAAGGAATTGAAGTGTTTGATCATGGGTGTGACATTATTCTTTCATGGGCGTGAATATCCTTCCAAGTGGTGACTCTAGTTGTGAAGCTCTCTGGAGGAATTTGACATGTTTTCTCACGGGTGTGACTGATATGATCATTTACGGTTGCTATGATCCTTCATGGCTGTGAACTTTAAATGTTGGATAGTTGGCGCTAAGCTACATCACAGGTGTGAACATGTTATTTCTTCATTTTTTGACTTTCAAAGTTAGTCTTCCATTCTTGCATCATAATCCATACTCTGTTCAATAAACTTAGAACACAAGTATGTTAAATATATTATTGCTATTTTATTTGTTAGTATCAAAATGATGGAAATACCCCTCAAGGTTCAACAAAAATGAAAAAGTTTTAATTCGAACAAATTTATTTAGTAAATCCTGCGGCATACTATTTATATATATGAGATTATTCATAATATATAAGTAGGGCATCACAAAACAGCCCACACCACCTCCATATCTCTATAACCTAAAGCTTATTCTTAGTTAGAGAAAGAGAGAAGGTAGAAAGAGAATAGCAAGAAAAAGGCATTTCCATGCATCATAAGGCCTAAGAAGGCTAGAAGGAGCAAAAAGGAAGGAGAATAAGCAAGACAAGAGGGCAAAGAAATCTCCAAAGAGTTTATCAAGATAAGGAAAGTGTGAAGGTAAGCTACCTTTTTTCTCATTTTTAATCTTCTCTAAGGGAAAGTGAGATTTGGAGCTCATTTAGAGTTTAAGGTTTAGGAGAGAGGAAATAGGGTTTAAAGAGTTATTATGATAGAAAGGTTCTTATAATGTTTTAGAAGCACAAGTTGAGAAAGACCAAGCTCAAGCTAGTAAAGGCATAGAAAAAGAAACATCGAAAGTGAAAGGAGAACAAGAAATAGGTTTATGCATAATTTAAAGTAATAGCCTAAAATTTTATTATATAATTGCATGATATAAGCATTTAATATGTTGAAGTAAAAGAAAGAGTGTTTGATGTTAACTTGTTGCATGAAACTATAAGATTAAGTTTATAAAAGTGTTAATGCATGACATAATGACTTAAGTGATGTATGTTAGAAACTTGAATGTGTTAATGGCTTCTAATAGTGGTAAAAACCCTAAATGTTATGTTAAAAACATAAGAATGAATATTTGTTGTGTTAAAATTTCTTGAGGATGTTTGAAATGCATAAAGGAAGTGAAAGTGCAAATCTCCAGCAGTTAGTCATGAGTGTGAATTATTAAAATAACAAACATGACTAAATTATATCACGGACGTGACTTTTGCTTAGAAATGACACTATTCATTTCAGAAGCATTCACAGCTTGGAACACGGCTTGAATCATAGGCATTAACTCGGTAATGGATATGAACATTTTGACCACAACAATGAGGCAGTGTGTCTTAAATTGTTCACAGGCATAAACATGGAGTTTCGCCCGTGAATGTCCTATTTTTAACAAATTATTTATTTGATCATAAAGGAGGAAATTCAGGTAAAAGGATTAGGAAACACTAGAAAATCTAATGAAATATGAATATTTATATGTTCAAATAAGTAAGAATGAGATATTTAATGAACCTTGTGAGATGAATTGAGTATATAATGATGGAAATAAAGGAATTATGAGAATGATATAAAAGTAATAAGAATGAATGAGATATTAACATGGACTAAGCCCGAGAACACCTAGTTTAGAACTGGAATTTTGGATAGTTTGGTATGTCAATGAGGGGGTACATTAATGCCGATAATGACACCCTTATTAATGTCGGTGATGACACTCTTATGCATATGCCATAATACCCAGGTGGCACTCATATAATGCTTGAATGGCCAACCTTGTTATCTCAATCAGTAGTTTCTAGGTGTTATGGGTGTAAGTAAGATAAACATGAGATAAAAAGAATTGTATGCGTATATAAATGAATCATTTATTTTTATGTAAGAATATGAAATGGTAAGTAATTGTGTAAATAATCATGATGTATGCATTTAGAAAAGAGAGGAGTGTGTGTAAAGAAAGAGAGAAATGTAATAATAATAATAATAATAATAATAATAATAATAATAATAATAATAATAACAATAATAGCATATATGTATGATGACATCATTGTACAATGCATGGAAAATAGTTTATTGTCTTATCTTTATGCACCACTAAGCCTAGAGTTTAGCATGAGAGTTTTTTCTCACGTAGATCTAGAGAAAAGTGAGTCAAGAAGAGTAGATAAAGGTGACGAAGAGATCCTACCTAGTAAATCAGCTTACTTCGAACATTGTGGGTCATTTGAATTTTGCATTTTTATTTTGGAGTTTACTTTTATGGTTTGTAAAATAATCTTATGTTTTGTAAATACTACTTTATGTAAATAAAATATACTTTGTTTCTTTATTATGATTTCTTATAAAAAAATTTGAAACGTTCATTTACACACACACACACACACACACACACACACATATATATATATATATATATGAAATGATATTTTAATCGATAAAGGTAATGTAGCACTCCCTCGTCCAAGCTCGTATGCTGGAGTGAAAGGGTGTTACAATTTCCTTCATGTTGTGTTACATACTAAGTAATTCGTTAACCAATCTGAGATCTAAATCAAATTCATATATGAATGAACACCAATATAATGAAAATGTCTTTTGTTAGTTATAAATGAGTACATCAAGTGCCTAAGGTGATTGCCTTTAGGGCAGCTCTCTAACAATCTCCCTATTTACCAAAAACAAATTTCCTTTTCTAAGTCTTCTTGTAATTAGTGCCAACTCCATTCCTTCTTGCTCCTTTGTACTTCAATTCTTTTCTAATCCTATGTAATCTAATTACATAAATTCTTTTTAAAAAATCTCAAGTTACATTTGAAAGGAGTAATATGAGAAGAGAAATACAATATAGAGAATAGATAAGGCAGAGACTCACATACTCTATTTACCAAAAACAAAATTTCATGCATAATCAAGCCATCATGTCATTTCATATTTTTTAAAGTAACAATTTGCATGCATTCTCTAATGCATAAATAAAGGTAATCTTTTAAAGTAACAATTTGGATTCCTTTTATTTCAACTCTTCATATGAACATTTAGAAATACTTTCTAAAATGAAATCATGCAAATTAGGCATAGATTTGATCATATCAAAAAGTTTTCTAAAATTGCCTACTTATCCTACTAGGTTACTACCAATTTAATGCATGCAATATTTAAATCCGAATTTAATATATTAATTGGATTAAAATTCAAATTCAAATATGACCAATAGTTAATTCATAATTAAATTATCTTAATTAGTTATTATTCTGATACAAATAGGATTAAATAATCATAGTTTCAATTGTATGCTAGAATCCTAATCAAACTATGACTTAGAAAACCCTTTTCTAATTCAAATCAAACTCTCTCTAAAGATTCCAAAATTTTCCAAAATTAATTATCATCAAAATAAATAAATAAAACTTATAATCAGTTTAAACTAATCATTGTACAATCTAAATCATTAAAAACTTAAATTAGCAAAACATTTGCTCAAAAATTGCCTAAATTGAATCTTTCATTAAATAGGACTTTTTAGGAATTTAAGGATGAATTTAATTTGAATTTGGAATGAAATTGACAAAAAACATAATATCATTAATATCTCATAAACATGTAGTTAAGGTGATGGTCATAAAATTATATAATATAAAATCACACAAAACAAAACAGTCCCATTACATGGTATAGTTTTTACTCTTGTTTCAATCTTGTTTATAACATAATCAAAAACGATTTTTTATTCAATTAACTGGATTTCAATACCTTAAAACACATTCTAAATATATCCTAAATATATTTGAATATTTAAATTAACAAACTAAATTGAACAGCCCCATTAAAGAACTCAATTGGCTACACTAGATTTCACAAAACTTTAGTTTTTCAGCAACTCTGCACAATTTTGATTTTCATATTTAAATAAAATTTAAATCATTCCATTATCAGTAACAATATATAATATCGTCATATTAATATGTATTTGAATGAAAAATAAAATTTGAGGCTAAGGAAAATCAAATTCATTTTTAATAGAAGAAGGAAATTGAAGTTATTCATTTTCCATCAATCTCATTGATTCTTCAATTAAATCAAAATTTAATATAAATATGGTGGATTTGAGACCACTATTGGGTTTTAACATGTATCTTATACATATGACAGCAGAAATTTAAAAAAAAAAAAAAATCTAAAACCCATGGGATGCCATATTTAATTTAAATTGGATCATTAAACATATATTGGGAGAAGTAGATTACCTTTTGATTATAACTTCAATCATCACATTGTGAGCTTTCTTTCTTGTTGGGTTGTAGCAAACCATAAAAAATTCAAAGCTTATGAATTGTTCTAGAAGTATCCATGCGAAGGAGTGAAGGAAGTAACCTCGAAGGAGATGCATTGTCAAAGCTCCAAGGTGCTAACAATAGTGATGCAACTTGAGAAAGAAGAAAAAGAGAGAATGAATTTTATTTTCTCAAGGTGGAAACCCTCTTTTTGAGCCCTTTTAAGGATATTTATATATTCTCTAATCATAATTAGGGTTGGACATTTAAAACCCCACGATTGGCTTTCCATTTAGAGTGAAAATCTGCATGATCACATATCATCGTGTGCATGTGAAGGGGGGTCATCGGGTGCATGATAGCCTTATGTGTTACTATACGTTTACATGTAGAAGCTTGCTATCGTACACATGAGGGCATCCTTGCGCACATGAAAAAAAGTTTTGTACTATCATATGCACATGAAGACTGTTAGAGAGGTGCCCTAAAGGCAATCACCTTAGGATTTGATGTACTCATTTATTATTTATAAAAGGTATTTTCATTATGTAGTATTCATTGCATATGAATTAATATAGATCTTAAACTGTTTAATGAAGTCTTTGGTATGTAACACAACATGAAGGAATTCATGATGAGATTCCTATCATGTGTGATTGTATTTATACCTAAATAATCCCTAGTCATAGGATTAACAAGATGGGACATTATTAATCTGGATAAACTAGCACATGTTATACTTCTTGACTAGGTCAAGCAGTAGATTCATAAGCTGAAAGCATGAGATGTTTAGAGTTAACATGTGGATGCTTGCTAAAAGTAGCAAGTACATTGGATGACCTGCTATGAGACAATCATATGGATATTTATTTAATGTTAGTGATAGTCTCATCATAGCAATGGTACAAGTATCGTTAGACTTGAGATACTCAAGGTTATCTTGGATACTGAATCTTATACATTGACTCCATTCCTTGTTGCCTCTAAAACGGTCGCTCATAGGATGGTGATTGAAATAGCTTGAGATATTCGAAGGTAGTTGAGTAGTCAATAAAGGATTCACTACTCCTGATAGAATGAGAGTATACCTATGGCCTTTTGTAGAGATCATTACTCGAAAATTCTTTGCCAATGTGGACATATCTTGAAGAAGGTCTTCAAAGACATATCTGATAAGGTAATGAGTCTCATAGATAAGAACTAATAACATTTGGACTAGATGTGATGTAGTTAGTTTAGTGGGAGCTGACACACAGACTATGCTCTAAACCAAATGAGGTATAGTTTGGTGAAATGATAAATTGCATGATAATTGTCTATGGAAGGGTTTACAGTCAGACCACTGACTTTTCAGTCAATTGGGAGTCATGATGTGTTGCTAGATACCACTAATGATCTGCTTGAAATCATATGATGATTTAAGCTGCCAACATAACTAGGAACTGAATGGAGCACATGCATAGAAGGAATGAAGAAAATGTGAAATGCGCCTTGGATTGGATCCAAGACATAAGAGAGAGAAATAATTTGGCCATGCACCATGTGTCATGGCCATGAAAAAGGTTGTCACACAAATGACAAAGGGAGTCACAGCTGTGACATTACTATTCACAGCCATGAAAGCTTCGATATCAACTTTTGAAATTTAGGTTTTTTTTTTAATTTCAAATGGAACTCCTATGCATGGGTTATGTATGTCCAACCATAATATCATTAGAGGACCTATAAATAACCCCTTTAAGGGCCAAATTCGTTGCTACTACCCTAAGAAATAAAAGTTATACTTTCGTCTTCTTGTTTTTCAAGTTAAAACACTATAGCTAACCCTTTGGTGCTTTGACACCACATTCCCCATTGAGGT
Source organism: Triadica sebifera (assembly GCA_023653625.1). Classification (NCBI taxonomy): domain Eukaryota; kingdom Viridiplantae; phylum Streptophyta; class Magnoliopsida; order Malpighiales; family Euphorbiaceae; genus Triadica; species Triadica sebifera. The sequence goes on along the minus strand of CM042893.1, from coordinate 42,808,738 downwards.
TGTTTCTTCCATTCCTTTGTGTGGATTACCATTAGAGACAATCCAAACTTGGATTGTTATGGTTTACAACAAACCAACTTGAAAGAATGGCTTACAAAATTGGAAGATTGAAAACAAAAAAACAACGTAATCAACTTCTCCTATATTAATTGTATGATCCGATTTTAATGTTCATAGGGCATTCCATGGTTTTTGGGTTCAATTAATTTTAATTGTTTTAAATTCCATGTAAATGATGCATGTTAAGAACCCAAAAGTGGTACCAGAGCTACCCTATAGAAATTAAATTTGGATTTAATTGATGTATTAATGAGATTGATTGAAAAGGAACAACTTGATTTCCCTTCTTTTGTTAAAATCGAATTTGATTCTGTTTGACCTCAAATTTTAATTTTAATTCAATGACATGTTAATATGATGATATTAGATTTTATGATAATTAAAAGGTTTGAATTTGATTTGAAGATGAAATTCGAAGTTATGCATAGTTGCTAAATTTCTAGGGTTTATGAAACCTAGTTGTGCTAATTGAGTTGTTTGAGGGGTTGTTTGAATTTGGTTTATTAATTTGATTAATAAAATATGTTTATGAAATATTTAGAATGTTTTTAAATTCTGGACAGCACCTATATTGATACAAAAATCGTTTTTGATCATGGAACAAATAAAATATGGAACTAGGTTGAAAACCTTACCATATGATGGGACTGTTTTGTGCTGTTTAATTTAACGGCATGTAACTTGATAATAAAAATCTTAATTCATGTTTATGAGATATTCATTATATTATTTTTATGTCAATTTCATGTTGTATTCAAATTAAATTTATGGTTAAATTCCTAAAGAATCACAATTCATGTATGATTCTATTTAAGCAATTTTTGTGTAATTGGTTTGCTAATTGAATGATTAATGATTTAGATTGTCTAATGAATGAATTTAATTAGTTTAAACTGATTATAAGTTTCTTATAATGATGATAATTAATTCTATGAATTTGGGTAATTTTTAAATAGAATTTGATTTGAATTAGAAAAGGGTTTTCAAAGTCCTAGTTTGACTAGGATTCTAGTATGCAATTGTAACTATGATTGTTTAATCCTATTTGGTATCACACTAATAATTAATTAAGGTAATTTAATTATGAATTAATTACTGGTCATATTTAATTTAATATTTTATGTGATTTAATTATTAAATTAGGATTTAATATTTTATGCATTAAATTGGTAGTAATCTAGTTGGCAAAGTAGGCAATTCTAGGAAACTTTTTGATATGATCCAATGTATGCCTAATTTGTATAATTTCCTTTTAGAAAGTGTTTCTAAATATTCATATGATTATTTAATGAGATTAAATAATGGATATATGATGAATTTCACTAAAGGCCAAACAATCTAAATAATGTTTAAATAGTTGAAATAAAGGGAACCCAAATTGTTACTTTAATAGATTTCCTTTAATTTTGCATTAGAGAATGTATGCTAGGGGTATATGGAATGGCATGATGGTATGATTATGGACTTGACCAATGTGATTGATCATCCATGGAATTTTGTTTTGGTAAATAGGGCTTTCGAGTCCCTGCCTTCTTTATTCTCTCTATTCTATTTCTTTTCTCATCTTACTCCTCTCAAATAAAACTTGAGGTTTTCTTATGAAAAATTTATGTAACTAGATTACATAGGATTATAATAGAATTGAAGCACAAATGATTAAGAAGCTAAGGAGATGGTACCAAAAGTAAAGAATAATTAGAATAGGAAATTGTTTCTATTTTGGTGATGTAATTTCAAGCATCTACCTAGGTGAGACCTAGTCTATCATTTCATGACTCAAAGGATTGATGTTAGATTATGTCCATAATCATAACCATATAATTAGTGTAATTACTTTATATATCTATATGTGATGAATGGATATATTATGCATGCCAAATTGTCATGATGAGACCTAAAATTAAAGAAATCACTCATTAATAATATTATACCTAAATAATCCCTAGTCATAGGATTAACAAAATGGGACATTGTTAATCTGGATAGACTAGCACATATTATACTCCTTGACTAGGTGAAGCAGTTGATTTCATACGCTGAAAGCCTAAGATGTTTAGGGTTGATTTCATAAGGTGAAGCAGTTGATTTCATAAGCTGAAAGCCTAAGCAGTTAACATGTGGATGCTTGCTAATAGTAGCAAGTACATTGGATGGTCTTCTATGAGACAGTTATATGGATATCTATTCAATGTAAGTAATAATCTCATCATAGGAATGGTGCAAGTATCCTTAGACTTGAGCTACTCAAGGTTATCTTGGATACTGAATCCTATACTTTGACTCCATTCCTTATTTCCTCTGAAGAGGTCGCTTATAGGTGGTGATTAGGTATAGCATAAGGTATTCGAAGGTAGTTGAGTAGTCAACAAAGGATTCACCACTCCTGATAGAAGGAGAGTATACCTATGGCCTCTTGTAGAGATCATTACTCAGAAATCCTTATGTCATGAAGAAGGTCTTTAAGGACATATCTGATCAGGGTAATGAGTCTCATAGATAAGAACTAATATCAGTTGGACTAGATGTGATGTAGTCAGTCTAGTTGGAGCTGACACACAGACCATGCTCTGAACCAAATGAGATATAGTTTGGTAAAAGGATAAATTGCACAGTAATTGTCTATGGAAGGTTTATAGTCAGACCACTGACCTTCTAGTCAATTGGGGGTCATAATGTGTTGCTAAATAACGCTCATAATTTGTTCAAAATCATATGATGATTTGAGTTGCTAACATAACTGGAAATCTAATGGATCACGTGCATAGAAAGAATGAAGGAATTGTGAAATGGGTCTTGAATTGGATCAAAGACATAAGAGAGAGAAATAATTTGGCCATGCACGATGTGTCACGGTCATGACAAAGGTTGTCACACCCATGAAAAAGAGGAGTCACGCCCGTGACACTACTATTCACAACTGTGAAAGCCTCAATATCAGCTTTTGCGATTTAGGTTTTTCTATTTCGAATGGAACTCTTATGCATAAGTTATGTATTTCCAAATGTAATATGATTAGAGGACCTATAAATAACCCCTTTTAGGGCCAAATTTTTTCCTGCTACCTTAAAGAATAAAAGTTATTCTTTCTTCTTCTTCTTTTTCAAGTTGAAACACCATAGCTAGCCCTTTGGTGGTTTGACACCCCATTCTCCATTGAGGTTGTTGCTTTCGTTCCTTTGCATGGATTACCATTAGAGACAATCCAGCCAGGGATTGTTATGGTTTGCAACAACCTAACCTGAAGGAAAGACTCACAAACTTGAAAGATTGAAAGGAAAGAAACAAGGTAATCAACTTCTCCCATATTGATGGTAGGATCTGATTTTAATGTTCATAGGGCATTCCATGGTTTTTGGGTTCAATTAATTTTAATTTTTCATTGTGACGTATATGTGATGTATGTTAAGAACCCAACAAGGACATCCTTATTTGCACAACGAAATGGCACTCTATACTTGTCACTTGCACACGATAACTGTTATGTGCACGTGATACGTAACCCCATTTATTCAAATATGTGAAAATCTTTTGCACAATATTCTCTCTTATGCTTTTCGACCCAATCCAAAGCCCATTTCACATTTCCTTTATTCCTTCTTTCTCTATGACTCTTTATGTTTCTAGTTATGTTGGTAGCTCAAATCATTACATGATTTTAAGTAGATCATGAGTGGTATCTAGCAATACATCATGACAACCCAAATAACCGAAAAGCCAGTGGTCTGACTACAAACCCTTCCATAGATAATTTTTATGCAATTTGTCCTTTCACCATGTTATACCTCATTCGGTTCAGAGTATGGATAATATGTCAACCCCACTAGACTAACTACGTCACATCTAGTCCAAATGTTATTAATTATTGAATATAAGACTTATTACTCTATATGATATGTCTTTGAAGGCCTTCTTCAAGACATGTCCACCTTGATCATTGATTTCAAAGCAATAAGGTCTACAAGAGGCCACATGTATACTCTTCCTCTCTCAGGAGTGGTGAATACTTTATTGACTACTCAAATACCTTTAAATACCACATGTTATACTCAATCACCACCTTTTGAGCAACCTCTGAGAGGCAAAAAGGAATAGAGTCAAAGTGTAGGATTTTGTATATAAGATAAGCTTAAGCATCTCAAGTCTAAGGATACTTATATCATTGCTATGATGAGACTCTCACTGACATTGAATAGATATTTATGTGATTGTCTCATAGCATGTCATCCAATGTACTTAGCAAATCTAGCAAGCATTCATATGTTAACTCTAAATATTTCATGTCTTCAACTTATAACATCAACTACTTGACCTAGTTAAGGAGTATAATATGTGTCAGTCTATCTAGATTAGCAATGGCCTATCATGTTAATCCTATGACTAAGGATAATTTAGGTATAAATACAATTATATATGATAGGAATCTCAATATCATGATCTTAACATGATTTCATTCTTGTTGTGTTACATACCACGGGCTTTATTAAACGGTCTAAGATCTAAATCAAATTCATATTTGAATGAACACCAATATAATGAAAATGTCTTTTATTAATTATAAATAAGTACATCAAAGTGCTTAAGGTGATTTCCTTTAGAGCAACTATTTAATCATCCCCCTATCTCTCTCTTTTTCCATCATTTTTGTCCATCCTAAGTAAGAAAATGAGAGAAAAATAATTAGAGAAAAAAAAAAGCACAAGGAATTGAAGAAAAACCACCATAAGGGTGCAAAGAAGTAAGAAAGAAAAAAAAAAAAAGAGAAATTAAGAGGTTGATTCTGTTGGGTTTTGAAGAATGAATCAGATTCATAAACACAGCAGAAAAATAAAATTTTTAAAACCCGAAACAAAAGATCATACTTGTGCCATTAAAACTAATTTATATAAACATAAAGGTTAGAAATTATACCTTGTAATTTCTTATTTGTTATTCAAATCCTCACTATGTTGGGTTGTAGCATTACAATCCATACTAGGATGTCTCTAATGATAATCCACGTGAAGAATGAAGAAAAAACTATCAAAAGAAATGGTTTAAACAAACTCAAAGTGCTTTGAAAGTGTTTTTGAGAAAATTTTGTTGTCTTAAAAAAAATTTTCATACAAAATATTTTTATGTCTATTTTCTGCCATTTGATGTCTTTTCTATTTGAATCAAATTCAAAGAAAAGATGAAAAGTCAAAAATGGAGAAAAGGGAAATGAATGAATAGTAATTGGCCACAATTGGCCTAATAAAGGCCAAATTCACCCGTTGCCCAATGAGAGGGAGGCAGCAGCGCACTGGCCTGCTGCGGGCTACCGTTGGGCAGCCCAGCAGGCCAGCAGGCTGCTTAGCCCGTGCGGGCCCGTGACACTCCCGAATGATTTTTCCCATGCGATCTCATCGCGATCCATCCCGAAATAATTCTCTCATATTTTGAATGATATCTAAGACCATTTTACTCATTCTCCATATCTTCAATGCATGTGACCCATTAGGTTTCTGGTTATGTTGGCCACTTAAATTAATAATTAATTTAAGCAAGTCATGAGGGGTATCTAGCAATACATCATGACCCCCAATTGACTGGAAAATCAGTGGTTTGAATATGAACCTTTCCATAGATAATTTCCATGCAATTATTCCTTTCACCATTCTATACCCCACTTGGCTTAGAATATGGACATGTGTCAACTCCCATTAAACTGACTATGTCACTTCTAGTCCAAGTAATGTTTAGTTCTTGTCCCTGAAGCTCATTACTCTATTAGATATGTCATTGAAGACTATCTTTATGATATTTCCACTCCGGTCAAAGATTCCTGAGTAATGACCATGATAAGAGGCCATGGGTATACACTCGTTCTATCAGGAGTGGTGAATCCTTTATTGGTTACCCAATTACCTTCAAATACCTCAAGTTATATGCAATCACCACCCTTTGGGCAAACTTCCTGAGGCAATAAGGAATAATGTCAAAATATAGAATCAATATTCAAGATATCCTTGAGTACCTCAAGTTTAAAGATACTTGCACTATTGCTATGATGAGACTATCATTGACATTTGAATAAATTATCCATATGATTGTCTCATAGCTAGTCATCCAATGTACTTAGCTACACTTAGCAAGCATCCACATGTTAACTCTAAACATCTCATGTTTATAGATTATGAGATCTACTACTCGATCCAATCAAGGAGTGTAACATGTGCTAGTCTCTCAAAATTAATAATGTCCCATCTCATTAATCCTATGACTAGGGATAATTTTGATACTAAGATAATTACACATGATAAGAATCACAATATCATGATCTCAACATGATTTCCTTCATGCTATGTTATGAATCAAGGATTTCATTAATTGATTTAAGATCACTTATCAATTCATATATCAAATGAACATCAAATTAATGAAAAAGTCTTTTATTAATCAAATAAATTTGTACAATAAGTGCTAAAGGTGATTGTCTTTAAAGCACTCCTCTAACAGGTTTGACCATCCATAGATCCTCCATAAGGCAAGCTTGTTCTTTTCATTTTCATGGTTTTCTTATCTACTGGAAGCCTATTGAGTTTGAAGATACCATTCATTTTATTGATTAAGGTTTTATGTAGTAAAAATTGGATTAGGGTTTGTGATGTTGAATGTAATGGGAAAATTTTGGGTGAACCTCTAATTAATGAAATTTATGCTTTTACAAGTAAAAACTTGAAGAATTATGACTAAAATTGAAGAAAAAGGGGTTGCATGATGGAGATAGTTTGGGGAAAAATTAATTAGCCTAAAGAAATGCAATTAAAGATGAAAGGAAAAGGGTTTAAGTGTTATTTTGAAAAATAAATAATTGAGAACTCAAAGAACCATTTTGGACAACTTTTACTTATCAAAAGGAAAGGTTAATCTTAGTCTATATTTTGAATAAAATAAGATAGAACAAGTATTAGAAGTTTTAGGACATTAAACATGTATGAAAATCCTTAAAGAGAGTGACATTAAATGAGACTTTGTTTGATTATTGGTTTGACCAAGCTAGTGTAAGTAAAGACAACAACCAAGGGGTTGAAAAGGGCAAGGAGAAGACCACCTAAAATATTATAAAAAGAGTAGAAAATAAAAGAAGAAAATGGAGTGATTAAGGCACATTCTTCATTGGTAAAAACATAATATGTCAAGTACATGTGATATTTGATTCCTAATGCACTTTATGTGTATGAGTATGATGGTAAATAACTTGTTAAAAAAATATGGTATTTTAATTTTGTCAAAATAATATATTGAAGATGAAATATAGAAAATTTGGTATGGAAATGAAACATTTCCTAGAACCACCTTGATTCAATTGACCATAACTGATGTTCTAAAATCCAAAACTGCATGAAATCAATTGGAAATGAAAGTAGATACATAGATCTAAAACTTTCATGAAGATTATAGTTTAATTCTGATTGTAATTAGACCTAAAATAGACTTCAAAAATTGGACTTGGAATTAGCAGATTTGTGTGATTCTTCTTGAAAGTGAAGGCTAAAACATTAATCTAAAATTTAGTAGAAGAGCATGAGATCTAATTCAATTCAGAAAAGGGTGAAAAGTGCCACCCAAAATAGGGAAAAATCTATAAAGAAATAAGACTTCATAATTAGTTCCTTTATATGTATATATATATACATATCTATATTAAATTGTTGGATTTTTTTGCTTTCTTATTATATGTGAACTTTTGTGGATAGTATTGGTGAATTGTAATAATAATAATAATAATAATAATAATAATAATAATAATAATAATAATAATAATAATAATAATAATAATAATAATAATAATGATGATGATGATGATGATGATGATGATGATGATGATGATGATGATGATGATGATATTAAAGCCCTTAAATACCTAGTGAAGAACTAAACTGTTGGATAGATTGGCAAGCCAATAAGGGGTAAAAAAATTATGTATGTGCTAAAAGAAACATCAAATGAAAATATTACGAAGACTTCTGAGTTGGTTCTACATAGGCTGTAAATTGTGTCGAGTTGACAAAAATTATTACATAGGTGCTATGCACCGAGTTATTTTCAAGTAATATGCAGTTGTTGAGTTATTTTCAAATAATACACAAGTGTTGAGTTAATGATGTCAGATGGTAAATAAACTTTAATATCCTATTAGTAGTTCATGTTATAGGTGTAGCGCCCTCTCATCTATTTCGGATAAACCCAACTAAATGAGAGAATGCTTCATGGTTCTACTACTGAAAAACCTATAAAAATTTAATTTATTTTCTTGAAAATACTATATAACATATACTCTTTTTGCACATAAAAAATGATAATCCATAACATGTTCGTAAGTACACATAAAAGAAACCTCTTCGATCCAAAGACCAATATCATATTGAGAATATCATGTTTGGGCTAAACTAGCCTGATGTTTACAAAAATACATGACCATTACAAAAATTACATATTTCTTGAAATAAAAGACGTGTACAAAAGTAAACAACCCATATCCCATATGTCATGTACAAAAACAAAAGATGACATGAAATATCACCGACCCAATCCGAGTATGTTATGTAGTTTCTAAATGGGCTTTTTCCTTTAGTCAACTATTGCTTACATATTTCTTGAAATAAAAGCCATGTGCAAAAGTAAACAACCCATATCCCATATGCCATGTACAAAAACAAAAGATGACATGAAATATCACCGACCCAATTCGAGTATACTCTGTAGTCTCGGAATGGGATTTCTCCTTTATTCAGCTACTGCTTCTATCTACTAGGCTCCAAGACCTGTATGTAGGAACACCCACATGCTAAGCTACTAAAAGCATAGTGGTACATAAAGGCGTAAAAATTCAAACATGCATTCATACAAGACATATCATAAAAAGTCATGTTCATGCCATTATGTCATATTAAATCATGTACACCATTGCATGGAAATAAAGGAACTCTAACTTTTATCACATTTCATATCATAAAAGATATCATAATATCATATTATTTAACCATGCATAGGTGATAGCAATACAAGACATAATAACAAGTGGCATATAATCTATGTAACATAGTAATCATGTGTCATTATAACTTTTTCATAGTATCGTTCATTAAATATTTTTGTCAAACAACTCTCAATATGGACCATTAGGATATAGGCTGTGAATAGGGGTGCTTTTTTGAGCTAAAGCCACCCTGTTACTATCTATGATCATGTGTGCTCATCCGAGCTCCTCAAGTCAAGAGCGCTCTTCGAGCTAAATCCATCTTAACTAAGTAAAATATATATTTTGCATTCAATATAGGATCAAGGATGCTCCCCAAGCTTGAGCCACCTTGACTTTAAAAGAAATATGTAATCATGTGTGATTATACCTTTTTTATAGTATCGTATTCATTAAATTTTTTTTTGAACAACTCTCAATATGGACAATTCGAATATAGGCTATGAATAGGGGTGTTTTTTTTGAGCTAAAGCCACCTATTAATATCTATGATCATGTGTGCTCATCCGAGCTCCTCAAGTCAAGAGCGCTCTCTGAGCTTAATCTATCTTGACTGAGTAAAATATATATTTTGCATGCAATACAAGATCAAGGATGCTCCCTAAGCTTAAGCCACCTTGACTTTAAAAGAAATATGTAATCATATGCCATTATACCTTTTTCATAGTTTCATATTCATTAAATATTTTTTCGAACAACTCTCAATATGGATAACTCGAATACAGGCTATGAATAGGGGTGCTTTTTCGAGCCAAAGCCACCCTGTTACTATCCATGATCTTATGTGCTCATCTGAGCTTCTTAAGTCAAGAGTGCTATTTGAGCTTAATCCATCTTGACTAAGTAAAATATATATTTTATATGCAATATAGGATCAAGGATGCTCCCCAAGCTTAAGCCACCTTGACTTTAAAAGAAATATTTATATCATATTACTACCGTACAATAACCCCCTTGATGACATGCCATCAATCCTACCTCTAGTCCTAGTATAGAGTCTAGACATAACTTATTCATATTCCTTTTGTTATATTTTATTTTCATGCATTCAACATTTTGCATATACCTTTTTAATCATATGGAACATTACCATGCATAATATATATTTAAACATTTATGGAATCATGTGTTTCATACTTATAGTATATCATAGAATATACATGTGCATAACCATTGCATCACATCAATGAAGAAAATAACATATGTCATTTAAATAGGCTTTACGGGTGTGAACTATATGTTCATGGCTGTGAATATTTCACTCCCAAGTACTCCTACTCGTGAATATAACTATGAACGTGCTCATAAACGCTACTGGCTTTGAAATGCATAACTTTAACAGGTGTGACTCTGTGTTATGAGTTTGTATCAAGGGGTGAATGAAGTCGTGAAGCATTTTACTCGAGCTAGGTAGTTCTTAGTTTGATGATTCACAACTATGAACCTTTTTCCACAAGTGTGTATCTGGGTTTTTCAGCAGTTATGACACTAAAACAAAGTATTTAATACAAGTCACATGCAAGGCTATAATGGTTGACCATTGGCAACATATTTCTATCAACACTCTCAACATTTTATGACAAAAATCATGCCTTAACATCCATCTAACATCATTCCATCATAATAAAACACTTAACATCAAAAATTGTATTTCTATACTCATTAATTACCCAACAAGCATTTATAACTCCTTTAACATTACTTCATTCAATCATAAAAGCCATTATCATACCATAACTCATGAATGTAATATTGAGCATATTTATTACAAGTTTCCTATCATGGTATCATTAATACTCAATCATAACATTAATTACATATTTCAAACTCATTATAATCATAAGCTAGCATTTATGGCATACAAAAGCATTTATCATGTCTATCCCATAACATGCCATATTTTGGAATATAAATGTATACGTACATACCACTATGAAGCCTCAAAAACCAAGCTTTAATCAAGCTTGTCTATCCTCTTGGTAGGTTTCACAACCTCCTCTTCCAACTCCTAACACATATAAACATATTCTATCAACATCTATAAGCCATAACCACAAGCATAAAACCATAAAAGACTAAACACTAACTTTAAACCTTTAAATAACTTTTAAATTATATAACCCCTTTCTAAAGCATCCTTTAACCTTAATCAAGATCAAAGAATAGTATTTAACCATAAAAACTCAAGCTTGAACTAAAACCTAACCCATGTGGAAATGGGTTTCTACCAAAAATGGGTTTTACATGAAAGGGACATAAAACTTATAAAGAAGAAGGGCAAAATGTGATTCGTTACCGAAAATGAATGAAACACAATTTGGATGAGATATTTTGACTATCTTCTTCTTCCTCATGGTTTGTCTTCACAAGATCATAAACTTCCTCTTCCTTCTTTTTCTCTTAAAAACTTGATAAACTTATTCTTTGCTTTAGGTTTTGGTATTTTAAGACTTGGAATTGTAGGGAAACCAAGGGGTAATGTCTCTGGTGTGAGGGGAAGTTTTCAAGACTAAGGTTTTCTAAGTAATGGGTGAGTGAGAGAAAATAACAAACTGCTACTCTTATACTTGAAGATGTTCATAGGTGTGGAGCACCCTAAAAATGACATTTAGGGTCATGACACTAAACTCATAGATACTGATAAGTTAAAAGTACATGTGGATTTTGTGGTCATGGATACTGATAATTCTAGTCTAATGGAAAAGAATTCAGTAATACTTCTTGATAGACCTTTTATGGCCATAACTACACCCATATTAATGTTAAATATAGAAAATTTACCACATTAGTATTGGGTGTGACTAATTAAATTGAGGTATGTGACTTTTCAACTTATTCTTTCGAGCCTACTGCAAATCAATATATTTATGTTAATAAGATTGATCAATTTGATTCTGAAGTGAATTTACAAGAACTAATAAATGAGTAAGGTGACATTGTGAATGGTACATGGTTGGATGAGCAGCCTTAAATGACTTTTTACCTATCTTAAAAGAACCATAGCTAGCAATGTCTTGCCTAGACAATAAATGTGTTGCTTCTTATGAGGCAACCCAAGTTATTTCTATTATTTCTAGTTTTTAGTTTCAATTTTAGTTTTTTTTAGTTTATAAGTTTCTATTTGAATTATAACTTTGAATTGTGTTTAGGGGATACATTTACATAAGAGAAGCTATGCTAACATTGGAAGAACCAAAGAATGACCTGAGCCCAGACACATTAGTGAGCAAAGAGGTGTCATGGGCATAAGGATTCCTCATGCATCTGACACTCATAGAAGAGCAAAAAATGTCATAGGCATCAGGATCCCTTATCCATGTGACACCCTAATATATTATTTATCTCTCTCCTGATGTTTTAAATGTGTAATGCCTGGCAAGTACGACCTAGTTAATAAGATGGTTTAGAGAAGCTAAAAGTGTAGTTAAGAATTTTGTTAAGGGGAAAGAGTTAAGAAAAGATGATATAGTGAAGAGTTATGTGTTCATGCCCATGACATAAATGTCACAGCCATGAATGATATTTTTGAGATAATTCGCGCTCGTGACTGATCAGTCATGCTTGTGAACATCATTAGGTAAAATTGGATCAATCATTTTTTTCCTCTCTCACACACCTTATACCTGAAAGAAAACCAAAAATTTCGATATTCTATAGATTAGAGACAATGTTCTATGTTTTCCTTTGATTATAAGACCTTAAACACCTAAAATTAAAATAAGGATCAAGGATTATCAAGTCTTTCCTGAAGAAAAATGCGAAAGGAAGTTTGTGTTCTTGAAGAGACAGGCCTCATAAAAGGAATGGAGTTCACAATCCTCCATCCAACTTGTGTTTCCTTCATTTATGGTAACGAATCATGCTCTCCTTCCATCTTTGCAAGTTTTCATACACTCTCTCATATTGAACCCATTTTGGTAGAGACCCATTTTCAAATGGGTTAGGTTTAAGTTCGAACTTGAGTTTTGATGGCTATAGATCCTTTTTAAAGCTTGATTAAGGTTATAACATTTTTAGAAAGCGGATTAAGTGAGTTTAAGTTATATATAGGGTTTAATGTTAGGGTTTTATCTTTTATGGTTTTAAGGTTAAGTTTATGGTTTATAAAAGTTGATAGAGATGTGTTATATGTGATAGGAGTAAGAATAGAAGGTGGTGAAACCCACTAAGAGGATAAGCAAGCTTGAGTTAAAGCTTGGTTGTTGAGGTTCCATTAAAGTTATGTACATATATGCATTTAAATTCCAAAGTTTGGCATGTTGTATATGATAAATGCTTTGTAAGTTTTAAATGTTAGTTTTGAATGTAATGAAATTGATAGATGTAATTTATGTCGTGAGAACATGATAATTGAATGTTATATGTATAAATGCTAAGTTAGGCATGAAATGTATTGATAAAAAGGTTTCAAAAAAAATCTTGTAATAAATATGTCAAAGATGCAATTATTACTATATTGAATGATGATGCTTCTGGTGATTTAAATAGGTAAGTAAGAATGCATAAATGCATATGGAATCATAAAATGATTGTTAGAATAATTAATGAGCGTGAAAAGGAAGAATTGGGTGATTATGTGTTTAATTGATGTTATAGTATGTTATAGGCATGAATTATTGAGAATGTTGATAGGAAAAGATTGCCATTAGACAACCAATAGAGCCTTTGCTTGTGATTTACATTAAATGCCTTATTTGATACTGTAACGCCTGTCAATTTAGGCTTGGATAATTAACATATTTAATGATCGTAATTAAAATTATTTGAGACTAAATTTGGAAATAAAATATAATAAAAATATTTATAAGTGAATTTTTATTAAGTTATGTGTGTTAAATAAAATAAATAGAAAGGTTGGGTAAGTTAATAATAATAAGATAAAAACCAAGGATTTAAGTGGAGATTTGGCAGAAATAAGGGGGGACCTAATAGGGTGTTTACCATGAGTATAAAAATATTATTTTCTTCTTCTTCTTCAAAATTTTAGAACTCTAGCCTCCCTCTCACTCTTCCATACACAAATTCTCTCTTCTATCACTCATTTTCTTCTTCCTTTTCTTCCTCTTCCTCTCTCCAAAAACTTAAAACAATTATAATAGCTTAAGGTTTGAAGAGCTTAAGACTTCATTGTGTCAAGGTTTAGACTTCATTGTGTCAAGGTTTGTACATATGAGCATATTTATTCATTTGTGCATTTTATTTGCATTTCAATGATGTTTGATGTTGAAGGAAAAATGAAAAAATAACTTGTTGTGTTTGTTGATTTTGTTAAAATTTGTCTGGAACAGTCTAGATGTATTTGACCATATCTTTTGTTCTGGAACTTGGATTGGGATGATATCCATTGAAAATGAAACTAGACACAAAGACCTAAAACTTTTATGAAGCGTGTAAATTCTATATGTGATTCTAAGTTGGTCTAAAAATTTCTACAACTTCTCAGATTTAAAAGTACCCAGAAAATTTTGGATAGTTATTTTCTGAACATTCTATGGTATTTTGATTATATCTTTTGTTCTGGAAATCAGTTGGAAATGAAAATAACCACATAAATATAAAATTTTTATAAAGAGTATAAATGTTATATCTGATTCTAAGTTGGTCTAAAAAGTTCTACAAATTCTCTGATTTGAAAGTACCCAGAAAATTCTGGGTAGTTATTTTCTGAACATTCTATAGTATTCGGATTATATCTTTTGTTCTGGAACTGGGATCGGGATGAAATCAGTTGGAAAGGCAAATAGACTTATAGATCTAAAAATCCGTTTTATGTTGGTCCAAAAATTTCTACAAGTTCTCGAATTTGAAAGTACCCAGAAAATTATGGATAGTTATTTTCTAAACATTCTATGGTATTTTGGTTATATCTTTTGTTCTGGAACTTAGATCATGATGAAACTAGTAGGAAATGAAAGTAGACACATAGATACAAAAAGTTAATGAAGATTATAAATGTTATTTATGATTTATATTGGACCTAAAATTTGATATAAAATCTCGGACCTAAGAATATTCTGAAAAATACTGGACATATTTTTACTGGCACTATACGGTTATTTGGACATAACTTTAGCTAGCAAATTCAGATTTATATGATTCATTTTGTATATGAAATATAAGACATTAATATAAAAATTCATAGAATACGATAAGGTCAAATTGGAATCAAAAATAGGTGAAAGATGCAATCCAAAATCAGGGCACAAATCTGTCCAAAAATAAAAAATTTAGTAATTTGGTGTTTTTAAATATTTGGTGATATATATATATATATATATATATATATATTTAATTTTGAATAATATGATAGTAGTTATATTTAAAATTCTTATTGTATATTAACTAAATTAATATGATGTGTTGTGGTTTGAGATTTCAAAAGAGATTAAGAAATTTTTATATGTATAAGGCATGTAAATCGAAAATTATTATGAATATGTGAATTTTGATGATTTATATAAACAATAAGATGATAACATCAATTAAGCCCAATTCTCTAATTTAGGACTAGAAATAGGATAGATGGCATGCCATTGAGGGGTTTACGGTACCTTACAAATTATGATGATATGAAAAATTTTATTATATAGACAAGGTGGCTTCAGCTCGGGTGAGAGCGCCCTTAATCCTAAATGCATGCAATTATTTATTTTACTTAGTTAATATGGCTTAAGCTCGAGTGAGAGCGCTCTTGACTTGAGAAGCTTGGTTTAGCATTTATACAGACAGATACAGATAGTAAGCAGGGTGGCTTAAGCTCGGGTGAGAGTGCTCCTGTTTCACAACCCGCATCCAAATAGTCCGGATTTAGAGTTTTAGGGCTATAAAATATAAAATATTTTAAAGAAAAGAAATATGAAAAAATTAGTTATCGAGTAAATGAAACAAGAAAATAGATTTCATAAATGAGGTAAATTATGGCGCGTATATGTGTTAAACCAATAAACAAGGCATGCAATATTTCATATTGATATATGATAAATTAATTTCTTTTTTTTATATTGCTATAAAAAGGATTGTGATATATGGATTATTATTTATGATTATTTATATACAAAATTCGATAATATGAACATGGAAGTTTTATGATATATCATAAGTGTATGTATGAATATTTATGCACATATGTACCACTAAGCATTAGGTTGCTTAGCGTGTGGGTGTTTTCCTATACGCAGGTTTGGAGCCTATAGAGACAAGTTGACAAGAAGAGAAGCAAGCCCATACAGAGTCAAATAAAGTAAATCCACGTCAGAGGGTTGGTGCTTTACATGATATGCATTTTGTTCTTATCCACATGTCATGGGTGATGAGTATAATTATAGTTTTTCAAAAGTTTTACATGTCTTTTTATGATGAGAATATGTAATTTTGTTTGGATCATGTGTATTTTATAAACATCGGGACAATGTAAACCCAAACTTATGTTTGAAGATATGGCCATGGTTTGTTAATATATATATATATATATATATATAATTAACATATATAATAACTAAAATGGAAGAAATTTTAATTCAATCGAATTTTAAGATAATAGGCAGGTGACATTCTCCTATATAGTTGGGATTATTCCTAACTATATGAGAGGGTGTTACATTTAGTGGTATCAAAGCCCAGGTTTAGGCAATCCTAGAACTAAGTGGGCTAAAGGTTTATCATGCATGCATTGTATGTCTCATATGACTCTGACATGGGCTACTTCTCTGTCGACTTGTAGGATTAGAAGAGAGTATGGAAATTCAGGCGCATGAAGTTACTGAAAGCAATAGCTCTCCTAATACTGGAGCACCGAACCAGCCCAGTGTAGCTAGTGTTCAGGGTCCAAATGCTATACCAGCCGCAGCCCAGTAGGTTGCTGGACATATTGAGCAATACCAAAACCCTTTGATGCAACAGATGGCTGGTTTGCTGCAACAGATCGCAAGAGTGGTACCACAACCTGCTCTAGTTCCTCCACCCCACCACCAAAACCAAAAGTACAGATGGATAAGCTTCGTAAGTATGGAGCCACAAATTTTCTAGGTACGAAAGATGATGATCCTGCTACAGTATAATACAGGTTAGGAAAGATTGAAAGAGTCCTTGATGAGCTTGAGGTTCCTATTAACCAAAAGGCAAGATATGTCGTATCTCTACTCCAGGAAGATGCTTATGACTGGTGGAAATCAGTTCTTTTGAAACCAGAGGCTCCAAAGCCTATGACATGGGAATTTTTTATCACTGAGTTCAAGGAAGAATATGTTCCTCCATTTTACATAAATGAGAAAAGATGGAGTTTCTGAACCTTAAGCAAGGCAAGATGACAGTGACAGAGTATCAGAGAGAGTTTACTCGATTGAGTAAGTATGCTTTAGAGATTATCATGAGTGAGAGAGATAAGTGTAGAAGATTTTAGGATGGCCTCAATACAGAGATTGGGGATTTTATGACTGCATTTCAGCATGTCAACTTTACTCAACTAATTGCATCTATGGATAGTATTGAAAAGAGAAAGAGAAAGAGAGCAGAGGAAGCTTTTAAATAGACAGTAACTTCAGTGGCCCAATATATAGGCAAGAAAAGTCGATACTACCCAGGACAGTCTCATGGCAGGAGTCAGAGACATAATAGGAGTTATACATAGGGTGGACTACACAAGAGGGGGCAGCCCTCCAGGGTTACATCTGCAGCCGGTAGCATACATACATAGGCTACCCGAGAGAGCGCTCCAATTTGTGCTACCTTCCAATTTGTCCAAGAACCATATGAAAAGAGATTGCCCTCTGATGTTTACTAGTGCACCTACAAAGACTGCAAGATCAGCTTGGGTTCAGAATCAGACTCAGACTAGAGGAGGTCGAGCAGGACCTAATCAGGCCGCATCAGAAACAATCAACAAGCCGGGACCCAGCTGGACTCCAGCTAGGGCATATGCTATTGTTGCCCAGATATTATGCCAAGAAGAGGGGTTGAATTGGAGTTTAAAAAAAATTAAACTTTAAAGTGCAGATATAAATAATTAATTTTAGGAGGGATAGAAAAAATCAGACACAAAGATTTATAGAGGTTCGGGTGTTAACAAACCCTACTCCTCTCCCCAATCGCAATTGGGAGTTTCACTAACACACTAAGTGTTACAATGGAGTTTTACAAGCTCACTCCCAACTATGGTGTTTCTCACAATGGCTCACACCTAACCCAGAAATCCCTTGTGTTTTAATGGCTCACACAATAACCAATTCCTTGTGTTTTACAGGCTCACACAAACAACCTTCACTTTGTGTTTTACAGGCTCACACAAACAACCTTTTAATTTGTGTTTTGGAGGTTCACACAACTAACCTTTACAAGTGTTCTACTCTTACCCAGAAATACCCAGACCTCACTTGAGTAAAGATTACAGAGAGAACCACTTATAAATCTTAATTGCTCAAATATGAGGAGCAAAAAGATTTTTACAGAGAATAGATTTGTTCTCAAAGTATGAAAGTACAAATAGCTTGTAATAAGAATTAAATTCGAAGTATATGTTATTCTTTTGTTTTTCTTATCATTCTTTTGTTCTTAATGCATAAATGACTTCCATTTATACTCACATGGCTGAATATAGCCGTTCGGGTGCATTAAATAAGAAACTAGCCGTTGTACCAACCAAAAATCACGCCTGACATTTTTCTCTTTCATTGTTCACGAGCGTGACTATGCTTGTCACGGGGGTGACAGTTCTTCCCAAGTCGTGATTGAAGTGGTGGCCTTGGTCGTGAAGCTCTCTGGAATGTTTTGACTTATTGAGTCACGGGTGTGACAATCTTCCCAGCCGTGATCCAAGTGGTGACTCTGGTCGTGAAGCTCTCTGGATGAAATTGCATGAATCTTCACGGGGGTGACACCTTTATTCACGGGGGTGACTGAAATGCTTACTTCACGGTTTGTTTTTCCTTCATGGTCGTGAACTTCAAATGTTGGTTTTGGTAACGGTTAGCTTCCCTCACGGGAGTGACTCCTAGAGTCACGGCAGTGAACATGCTACTACTTGAATTTTGTCTCTCAAGGATTATTCTTCCAATTCTCCATTCTTGCTATTTTAATCCATGTCCTGTATAATATACTTACAAAAACAAGTATGTTAAATACAATATTGCTATATTTATTTGTTATCATCAAAATGACGGAAATGCCCCTCAAGGTTTAACAATCTCCCCCTTTTTTATGGTGACAAATAATCTAGCAATATGTGATTTTGAGAAGTCTCCCCCTTAAAATATACTTAGGATAAAAATTATAATGTGAAAGAATAGTAAATAATGATGTAGCATTGAACTAGATTTTAAGTATATGCAAGTTATATGAGAAGTATATCCAATATATATCATAATTACTTTTTTAAGATATGAAGTATATGTAAGGTATATTTAAGGTATATCATGGCATATTTTTATTTGCAACTTGCTTTAAGGTATATGTAAAGCATACTTAAGTTGTATCTAAGGTATATAAAGCTCAATTTTTATACTTTGCATATGAAATTTTGAATCAAGATTTTTAATCCATTTCAAAGTCAATTCACTTTTTGATTCAAAATTCTTATAATTGCTAGTTCTAGTTTGATACCATTCTCCCTTATCATATATTGCCTATCATATATTGCTAGTTTTCTCCCCCTTTTGTCATCAATCAAAAAGGATATGAAGATTGAAGTAAACAAAAGCAAATATATATATCATAAAGGAAAGGATACAAACTAAGAAAGGAAATTTAAAATTTCCTACACAAGCAAAAGAAATATAACAAACAAGCTAAAAAAAATCTAGGCTACATCCTAGCCTATCTCCTAGCCAGACATCTTATCACGAAGCCTAGCTACTTCAGCCTCAAAGTTTTCCATCCGAGACTCCATGAAGTCCTTGAGGTTCTCCAACCTCCCATCCATCGAAGTCTGCAGCTGCTCAAAATGTGGTTCCAAGAGGTCAACCACCTGCTGCGCTAAGGACGGTGTAGAAACTGAGGATTGTCCGATGTCCTGCTCGACTGCTGGAAGTGCTTCTTCAACCCGAGCCCTCTTTTTCTACTAGACTCCCTGGAGGCCTGCTTTAAAATCCTCCGTGTCATTATCTTCCCAGATAATCTCAACAACAGTGTCAGTGAAGCGGTAGAAGATATCGTTCTGAAAAACGATTCTAACAGCCGCTCTAATCTTGATGAACAATTAGACATCCAAGCTGTCTTGAGGATGTGTAGGAATGATGTTGAAGTGATGGTCATCCAGCTTCAAATAATTTAGCTTCACTGCAATATGGGTGACATATGCCCCAATCAAAATGTCTCCTGTAGGCTTGGTGGCAATGGAGAGAAGATGGTTAGCAAACCATCTGGAAAGTGCCACTGTGACTCCCCTGCAAGCCATCTCAAGGAGGAAGAGTTTTGACTTCCTGATTGTTCCATTACTTTCTCCCCTAGAAAAAATGCTATAGGTTAGGAACCTATGTAAATATCTTTGCACTGGGGCCCTGAGATGTGTACTCTTAGTTTTCTTGACATAGCAGCTACAACCGGTGCCAAAATGTGTCCAGGCTGGAAGAGCAAAGAATTCTATCTCAGTATCATTTATGATGCCCTCAGATGGTAGGCTAAATAATTCCCCAAACTCAATGGCACTGAGGGTGTTGGGATTGTTGCAGAGTTGGAATTTCACCACTCCAGTAGGTAAAACCTACAAGGTGCTGAGGAATTCCAATGTTGGCTCCCTCAGAGTCGGCTGATGAATTTCAACAAAATCTTTAAGATGACAGGCTTGTAGTTGCTCTTTCATAGCTGTCTCAAGCCCGAGACTTCGGACTGTCTGCCAATCGAAGGACCTTGATGACAAAAGAGATCTCTTCTTCAAAGTTGCATACCGAGGATGGCAATTCTTCGGAATGCAGTTCATGAGGTAATCTGCATACCTCTTAGGTGCATGGGACTTCTTTCTCTTTCCCTTGGATGAAGCAAACTCCATATTTGAAGAAATTTGTTGTTGATGGAGTTGAAAATAATTTTGACAGAAAATTTGATGTAAAACCCTAGAAATGTATGATTTCTGATGAATATTCGAACTTTTGGTGTTATTTATAGTGAAATTTCAAGTCTTTGGGGTCGGAATCTTCAATGTCTTAATGAATGAAAGTAAATGAGAGCGGTTTTGGGAGATGAGGAGTTGAAATGAAGGTTGTAACCGGCTGTTCTCTTATATATTCGATATATTCACAGGCGTGAATTATGGTTTCACGGGTGTGAATGCTCATGTTCACGGTTTGCTGAAGAAGTGTCCCACCTGTGAATGAAGGCATGAATACATTCACAGGCATGATCTTTGAATGTCATGGGCGTGAATGATCATTGGTCACGGGCGTGAATGATTGAATTTCACCACTTATTCCCGTGAAGCAAGCCGTGAATCAAGGCGTGAAAGCTTCTGTAGTTTTGGGGTGTAATTCTTCACGGGAGTGAAAATTCATCACAGGCGTGAAAATCACTTTTCACGGGCTTGACTCAAGCCGTAAAGATAAGTTTCACCACTTGAAGTCGTGAACCATGTCGTGAACCAAGTCGTGAACGACACTGCCTCTTTGGGCCATTTAAGTCACGGGCGTGAACATTTGTCACAGGCGTGACTCCCCTAAATTTTTCATCAAATTAAAATTAAGTCCTACAATGAGACTAAATTATTTCAACAAGGATTCTACTCCTTAAAACATGAATTCTCATCAAAATTTCTATCTTATAACTTGTGATATGATTTAAGATCAACAATCAAAATTTCATATTTTTGCAATCACAAGGTTAATCCATCAATCATACCAAGTTCTCTTCTAATGAAATTAAATCTTTCCTCATTTAGAGACTTAGTGAAAATATATGCTAATTGATTTTCTGTGCTTATAAATTCTAATGCAACATCTCCATATTGAACATGATCTCTAATAAAGTGGTGTCTAATGTCAATATGTTTGCTTTTAGAGTGTTGAATAGGATTCTTTGAAAGATTTATAGCACTTGTGTTGTCACTTTTTATAGGTATATGATTCATCTCATGACCATAGTCCTTAAGTTGTTATTTCATCCAAAGAATTTGTTTACAACAGCATCCAACTGCTACATATTCAGCTTCAGCAGTTGAGAGAGCAACTGAAACTTGTTTCTTGCTAAACCAAGAAACCAAACATTCTCTAATGAAGTGACAAGTACCTGAAGTATTTTTCCTATCCAAAAGACTACCAGCATAGTCTGCATCTGAATATCCTATAATATAAAAAGATGAATTGCTAGGATACCATAAACCTATATGCAATTATCCATATAAATATCTTAAAATTCTTTTTACAACATTTAAATGAGATTCTTTAGGACATGATTGAAATCGTGCACATAAGCAAACATTATACATAATATCGGGTCTAGAAGCAGTGAGATATAAAAGTGATCCAATCATACCTCTATAAAGCTTTTCATTAATGCTCTTACCCTTTTCATCTTTGTCCAATTTTGTTGATGTACTTATAGGAGTCTTGGCATTTTTGCATCCTTCCATACAAAATTTCTTGATTAAATCTTTGGCATATTTGGATTAGTTGATGAATATGCCCTCATTGCTTTGCTTTATTTGTAGACCAAGGAAATACTTAAGTTCTCCTATCATGCTCATTTCAAATTCCCTAGTCATGCACTTAGCAAATTCTTGACAAAGCAACTCATTAGTAGAACCAAATATTATATCATCAACATAAATTTGAACAATTAGTATATCATGCTTATGCTTTTTGATGAATAGTGTAGTGTCAACATTTCCCTTTGTAAAGTTCTTTTCTAAAGAAAAAGAACTTAGTCTCTCATACCAAGCTCTTGGAACCTGTTTTAAACCATACAAAGCTTTTGAAAGTTTAAAAACATGATTTGGCAAATCATAGCTTTCAAAACCTGGTGGTTGTTCTACATACACTTCTTCATCTATATAACCATTTAGAAATGCACTTTTCACATCCATTTGAAAAAGTTTGAAATTCATGTGACATGCATATGCTAAGAATATTCTTATAGCTTCTAATCTAGCTACAGGTGCATATGTTTCATCATAATTTATACCTTCTTCCTGATTATATCCTTTTGCGACTAGTCTTGCCTTATTCCTGGTTATTAACCCTTGTTCATCTAATTTGTTTCTAAATACCCATTTGCTACCTATGATTTGATGATCCTTGGGTCTAGGTACTAGATTCCATACCTTATTTCTCTCAAATTGATTGAGTTCCTCTTGTGTTAACCTTGAGGGGTATTTCCGTCATTTTGATGATAATAAATAATATAGCAATATTGTATTTAACATACTTGCTTTAAGTGTATTATACAGGACATAAATTAAAAATAGCAAGAATGGAGAATTGGAAGAATAATCCTTGAGAAACAAAAAGTAAAGAGTAGCATGTTCACTGCCGTGACTCTAGGAGTCACTCCCGTGAACAAAGCTAGCCATTACCAAAACCAACATTTGAAGTTCACGGCCATGAAGGAAGAACAAATCGTGAAGTGGGCATTTCAGTCACCCCCGTGACTAAAGGTGTCACCCCCGTGAAGAGTCATGAAATTTCAACCAGAGAGCTTCACAATCAGAGTCACCACTAGGGTCACGAATGGGAAGATGTTCACCCCAGTGAATGATGGTGTCACCCCCGTGAATGATTCTCTCAATTTCATCCAGAGAGCTTAACGACCAGAGTCACCACTTGGCTCACGGCTGGGAATTCTGTCACGCCCGTGAAGGATTAATGTCACGCCCGTGACTCTATATGTCAAAACATACCAGAGAGCTTCACGACCAAGGTCACCACTTCAGTCACGGCTTGGGAAGAACTGTCACCCCCATGACAAGCATATTCACCCCCGTGACCAATGAAAGAGAAAAATGACAGGCGCGATTTTTTAGTTGGTACAACGGCTAGTTTCTTATTTAATGCACCCCAACGGCTATATTCAGCCATGGGAGTATAAATGGAAGTAATTTTGTACATTAAGAAATAAGAGGATGATAAGGGAATGATAAGAAAAATAAAAGATTAGCATATACTTCAAATTACAAGCTATCTTGTACTTTTATACTTTGAGAACTAATTCATTCTCTGTAAAAATCTTATTGCTCCTCATATTTGAGCAATCAAGATTTGTAAGTAGTTATCTCTGTAATTTTTACTCAAGTAAGCATTGGGTAGTTCTGGGTTAATAGAATAACACTTGTAAAGGTTAGTTGTGTGAACCTCCAAAAAACAAATTAAAAGGTTGTTTGTGTGAGCCTGTAAAACACAAAGTGTAGGTTGTTTGTGTGAGCCTGTAAAACACAAAAGTGTAGGTTGTTTGTGTGAGCCTGTAAAACACAAAGTGTAGGTTGTTTGTGTAAGCCTGTAAAACACAAAAGTGTAGGTTGTTTGTGTGAGCCTGTAAAACACAAAGGAATTGGTTATTGTGTGAGCCATTAAAACACAAGGGATTTATGGGTTAGGTGTGATCCATTGTGAGAAACACCATAGTTGGGAGTGAGCTTGTAAAACTCCATTGTAACACTTAGTGTGTTAGTAAAGCTCCCAATTACGATTGGGGAGAGGAGTAGGGTTTGTTAATACCCGAACCTCTATAAATCTTTGTGTCTGATTTTCTCTATCCCTTTTAAAATTAACAATTTTATTTCCGCACCTTAAAGTTTAATTTTTGAAACTCCAATTCAACCCCCCTTCTTGGTCTAATATCTGGGCAACAATTAGTATCAGAGCCTTGTCTAGCATCGAAGCCTAAAAAGCGCTAGTAAAGAGCAAGATATGGCCACTGAAGGATTTCAGAGTCTCAAACCTTACTTTAATGGAACAAATTATGCCCATTGGAAGTTTCAGATGGAGACATATCTGGATAATGAAGGAATTGAAGTTTGGGATAGTATTCGAAAAGAATGGACACCACCAATTAGAAGAGGAGTTAATGGTAAAGAAGAAATCCTTTCAAGAGATGATTGGACAGAGCCTCAAAGAAGAGCAAATTTCAAAAATAAGAAGGCAATGACAATTCTCTCAAGTTCATTATCTATTGAAGAATGTGGCAGGATACAACACTGTTCAACTGCATATAGCATGTGGAAAACATTAGAAAACTATCATGAAGGCCACAAAGCCACATGGGATGACGAAAGTTCTTCAAGTAAAAAAGATGATAATGAAAGTGAAAAGGTCAACCTATGCTTCATGGCTATTGAGGATCACGTCTCGGACAAAGTAAGATCACTACACTCATACTCTTTCAATAATGATTGTAATGATAATGATAGTGATAATGATGATGATGATGATGATGAGCTAAGCCTAATAGAAGAATTAAATATAAAATTAGAGAAATATAGAACTAAATTTAGTATCTATAGAAATAATATCTCTAATTTGAAAAATAAGATAGATGGCTTAGAAAAGGAGAACATAAAGCTTAAATCATCTAATGAATCTCTTCAAAAGTCATTAGATGAATACTCATTAAGACCCTCAACAGCTTCATTGTTAAAAGAAAATAACACTTTGAAAAATGAAGTTGAAGAACTTAGAAATTCCATTTCTAAATTTCACAAGGGTAAAGAGAGCTTAGATACTCTCATTGTGTCTCAAAGACCACCTTTAGTTAGACATGGTCTAGGGTTTAAGGACACATCATCATCTTCTCACAAAACTATATTTGTAAAATCTAAAGAATCTCACATCTCCACACCTGTTAGAACAACTCCAAGAAATAAACATGTTAAACCTTCTATACAGAAAAAGAATAATCATGCTTTTATGTATAAGAAGTATGCATCTAGAAAAATGAAAATTAATCATGATTGTGCATGCCATTGTTCTCAAAATCAGTCTAATAGAATTATGGCATTCAAATACATTGTAAGACCAAAAAGCAAGTTTAGACCGAAACAATGTAATTATTGTATGAAAATGGGTCATATAAATAGAAATTTATGGATAAGGAAGGCTCATTGGCAACCTTCATGTGCTAACCCCCAAGGACCCAAACTCATTTGGGTACCTAAATATCATACTTGATTTGTAACTCTATAGGTATGCCTTAAGTCCACAATAAACAAAAATGCATGGCTAGTAGACAGTGGATGCTCAAGGCATATGACAGGAGACAAAGAACTCTTCAATGAAATCAAAAGTATTGATGGAGGTAAAGTTACCTTTGGAAACAATGCAAAGGGTAAGGTAATTGGCATTGGTTCTATTGGTATTAATGGTACTACTTTTATTAAGGATGTTTTACTAGTTGATGGCTTAAAACATAACTTGCTAAGTGTAAGTCAATTATGTGATAAAGGAAACAAAGTAATTTTCACCTCAAATGAATGTCTTGTAATCTCTATTGATGGTCAACAAATATTTAAAGGAAATAGAGATATCAATACATACATAATAAACTTATATGAACTCTCTAACCATTCCTCTAAGTGTCTTGTGACTACTAGTGATGAATCTTGGCTGTGGCATAGAAGACTTGGTCATGCTAACATGGACTTAATACAAAGTCTCAGCACAGGAGAGCTAGTAAAAGGATTACCAAGAGTTAAATATGAAAAAGGCAAGACATGTGAACCTTATCAAAGAGGAAAGCAGCACTAGTCATCTTTCAAAGCCAAAAACATAGTAAGTACTTCAAAACCCCTTCAACTCCTACATTTAGACTTATTTGGACCTACTAGGGTTGCTAGCTTAGGAGGAAAACATTATGCATTTGTCATCGTAGATGATTACTCTAGATTTACTTGGGTAATTTTCTTAGCTCAAAAGAGTGATGCTTTTGAAAATTTCAAAAACTTTGCTAAAAGAGTTTAAAATGAAAAATGATACTGCATTTCAAAAATAAGAAGTGATCATGGGAATGAATTTAAAAATGAAAACTTTGAAAGTTTTTGTCTTGAATATGGCATTTCACATAATTTCTCATCTCCTAGAACACCTCAACAAAATGGTGTAGTTGAAAAATGGTGTAGTTGAAAGGAAAAATCGAACATTAATTGAAATGGCAAGAACAATGCTTAATGAATATGCATTACCAACTTATTTTTGGGCAGAAGCCACAAACACTGCATGCTATATTTCAAATCGAGTTTTCAAAAGACCTCTTTTAAACAAAACCTCATTTGAGCTATGGAATGGAAGAAAGCCCTTGGTATCATACTTTAGAGTATTTGGATGCAAGTGTTTTATATTGAACACCAAGGACAATCTTGGAAAATTTTCCTCTAAGTCTGATGATGGTATCTTTCTAGGATACTCTACAACCAGCAAAGCATATAGAGTATTTAATAAGAGATCATTAACTGTGGAAGAATCCATGCATGTTGTTTTTAATGAATCTAGTAGACTTGATCTTGTGAAAGGTAGTGCTCTTGATGATGTTGTAGATAATATGGATAAACCTGTCATTGAAAATGGAAAAGAAGAAAACGATCAAGAAAAACTACTACCTCAAAATCAAGAACAAATGGAGCAAGACCTTCCAAAAGAATGGAGAATGAACAGAAATCATCCAAAAGAGCAAATAATTGGTGATCTATCAAGGGGAGTAAGTACTAGATTGCATTTCAAGCATTTAATCACTGACATTGCATTTATTTCACAAATTGAGCCTAAAAACATTGATGAGGCTCTTAATGATGAAAGTTGGATAATTGCCATGCAAGAGGAACTTAACCAATTTGAGAGAAATAAAGTATGGAACCTAGTACCAAGACCTAAGAATCATCCAATCATAGGCAGCAAATGGGTATTTAGAAATAAGTTAGATGAACAAGGGTTAATAACCAGGAATAAAGCAAGACTAGTTGCAAAAGGATATAATCAGGAAGAAGGTATTGACTATGATGAAACATATGCACCGGTAGCTAGATTAGAAGCTATAAGAATTCTCTTAGCATATGCATGTGACATGAATTTCAAACTTTTTCAAATGGATGTGAAAAGTGCATTTCTAAATGGCTATATAGATGAAGAAGTGTATGTAGAACAACCACCAGGTTTTGAAAGCTATAATTTACCAAATCATATTTTTAAACTTTCAAAAGCTTTGTATGGTTTAAAACAAGCTCCAAGAGCTTGGTATGAAAGACTAAGTTCTTTTTTACTAGAAAATAGCTTCACAAAGGGAAATGTAGACACTACACTGTTCATCAAAAAGCAAAAGCATGAAATACTAGTTGTTCAAATTTATGTTGATGATATAATATTTGGTTCTACTAATGCGCTGCTTTGTCAAGATTTTGCTAAGTGCATGACTAGGGAATTTGAAATGAGCATGATGGGAGAACTTAAGTATTTCCTTGGTCTACAAATCAAACAAAGCAATGAGGGCATATTCATCAACCAATCCAAATATGCCAAAGATTTAATCAAAAAATTTGGTATGGAAGGATGCAAAAATGCTAAGACTCCTATAAGCACATCAACAAAATTGGACAAAGATGAAAAGGGTAAGAGCATTAATGAAAAGCTTTATAGAGGTATGATCGGATCACTTTTATATCTCACTGCTTCTAGACCCGATATTATGTATAGTGTTTGCTTATGTGCACGATTTCAATCATGTCCCAAAGAATCTCATCTAAATGCTGTAAAAAGGATTTTAAGATATTTACATGGAACATTGCATCTAGGTTTATGGTATCCTAGGAATTCATCTTTCTATATAATAGGATATTCAGATGCAGACTATGCTGGTAGTCTTTTGGATAGAAAAAGTACTTCAGGTACTTGTCACTTCATTGGAGAATGTTTGGTTTCTTGGTCTAGCACGAAACAAGTTTCAGTTGCTCTTTCAACTGCTGAAGCTGAATATGTAGCAGTTGGATGTTGTTGTACACAAATTCTTTGGATGAAACAGCAACTTAAGGACTATGGTCATGAAATGAACCATATACCTATAAAATGTGACAACACCAGTGCTATAAAATCTTTCAAAGAATCCTATTCAACACTCTAGAAGTAAACATATTGACATTAGACATCACTTTATTAGAGATCATGTTCAATATGGAGATGTTGAATTAGAATTTGTATGCACAGAAAAGCAATTAGCAGATATTTTCACTAAGTCTCTAAATGAGGAAAGATTTAATTTCATTAGAAGAGAACTAGGCATGATTGATGGATTAACCTTGTGATTACAAGAAAATGAAATTTTAATTGTTGATCTTAAAACATATCACAAGTTAGAAGATAAATATTTTGATGAAAATTCATGTTTTATGAAGCAAAATCTTTGTTGAAATGATTTAGTCTTGTTGCAGAACTTAATTTCAAATTAATGAAAATTATAGGGGAGTCACGCCCGTGACTTATACTCACGCCCGTGACTTAAGTGGCTCAAAGAGGCAGTATTGTTCACGACTTCGGTTTACGACTTGCTTCACAGCTTCAAGTAGTGAAACATTGTTTCACGGCTTGAGTCACGCCCGTGGATAAGACTATTCACGCCCGTGACGTATTTTCACTCCCATTAACCATTACGCCTCAAAAACTCACAGAAGCTTTCACACTTTGCGTCACGGCATGAGTCACGGCTTCAAGTGGTGAAACATAGTTTCACGGTTTGAGTCATGACCATGGCAAAGAAGTTTCATGCTCGTGACAGAGTTTCATGCCCATGAATAATTACACCCAAAACTCACAGACGCTTTCACGTCTTGTGTCACGGCTTGCTTCAGGGTATAAGTAGTGAAATTCAACACTTCACGCCCGTGACATAATATTCACCCCCGTGACCTATGATCATTCACGCCCGTGATGTTCATCGAGCACGCCCGTGAAAGCATTCACGCTTTCATTCACGGGTGGAATTCTGCTTCAGCAAATAGCTAGGATATAGGCTAGAGTGTAGCCTAAACTTGTTATGTTTGATCATTTTTTTCTTTATTTTGTTACTTATTATGTTTATGTATCCTTTCCTTCATATAATATATATTTGCTTTTGTTAACTTCAATCTACATATTCTTTTTGATTGATGACAAAAGGGGGAGAAAACTAGCAATATATGAAAGAATTTATATGATAAGGGAAAGTAGGATCAAACTAGCAATAATAAGAATTGTGAATCAAATTTGAAATTGATTGCAAAGTAGAATTATAACCTAAGTATACCTTGCATATACCTTAAAAAGCAAGTTACAAATAAAAACATGCCATGATACACCTTAAACATACTTTACATATACTTTATGTCTTGAAAAGGATTTGTGGTATGTATTGGATATACTTTTCTTATGACTTGCTTCTAGCTTAAATGCTACATCCTTATTCACTATTCTTGCACATTATAATTTTTATCCTAAGTATATTTTGAGGGGGAGACTTCTCAAAATCACATATTGCTAGATTATTTGTCACCATCAAAAAGGGGGAGATTGTTAACCTTGAGGGGTATTTTTGTCATTTTGATGATAATAAATAATATAGCAATATTGTATTTAACATACTTGCTTTAAGTGTATTATACAGGACATAAATTAAAAATAGCAAGAATGGAGAATTGGAAGAATAATCCTTGAGAAACAAAAAGTAAAGAGTAGCATGTTCACTGCCGTGACTCTAGGAGTCACTCTCGTGAACAAAGCTAGCTGTTACCAAAACCAACATTTGAAGTTCACGGCCATGAAGGAAGAACAAATCGTGAAGTGGGCATTTCAGTCAACCCCGTGACTAAAGGTGTCACCCCCGTGAAGAGTCATGAAATTTCAACCAGAGAGCTTCACAATCAGAGTCACCACTAGAGTCACGGCTGGGAAGATGTTCACCCCCGTGAATAATGGTGTCACCCCCGTGAATGATTCTCTCAATTTCATCCAGAGAGCTTCACGACCAGAGTCACCACTTGGCTCACGGCTGGGAATTCTGTCACGCCCGTGAAGGATTAATGTCACGCCCGTGACTCTATATGTCAAAACATACCAGAGAGCTTCACGACCAAGGTCACCACTTCAGTCACGGCTTGGGAAGAACTGTCACCCCTGTGACAAGCATATTCACGCCCGTGACCAATGAAAGAGAAAAATGACAGACGCGATTTTTTAGTTGGTACAACGGCTAGTTTCTTATTTAATGCACCCCAACGGCTATATTCAGCCATGGGAGTATAAATGGAAGTCATTTATACATTAAGAAATAAGAGGATGATAAGGGAATGATAAGAAAAATAAAAGATTAGCATATACTTCAAATTACAAGCTATCTTGTACTTTTATACTTTGAGAACTAATTCATTCTCTGTAAAAATCTTATTGTTCCTCATATTTGAGCAATAAAGATTTATAAGTAGTTATCTCTGTAATCTTTACTCAAGTAAGCATTAGGTAGTTCTGGGTTAAGAGAATAACAATTGTAAGGGTTAGTTGTGTAAACCTCCAAAGCACAAATTAAAAGGTTGTTTGTGTGAGCCTGTAAAACACAAAGTGTAGGTTGTTTGTGTGAGCCTGTAAAACACAAAAGTGTAGGTTGTTTGTGTGAGCCTGTAAAACACAAAGTGTAGGTTGTTTGTGTGAGCCTGTAAAACACAAAAGTGTAGGTTGTTTGTGTGAGCCTGTAAAACACAAAGGAATTGGTTATTGTGTGAGCCATTAAAACACAAGGGATTTCTGGGTTAGGTGTGAGCCATTGTGAGAAACACCATAGTTGGGGGTGAGCTTGTAAAACTCCATTGTAACACTTAGTGTGTTAGTAAAACTCCCAATTGCGATTGGGGAGAGGAGTAGGGTTTGTTAATACCCGAACCTCTATAAATCTCTGTGTCTGATTTTCTCTATCCCTTTTAAAATTAACAATTTTATTTCCGCACTTTAAAGTTTAATTTTTGAAACTCCAATTCAACCCCCCTTCTTGGTCTAATATCTGGGCAACATCTTGCATGGCAATCACCCAACTTTCATCATTAAGAGCCTCATCAATATTTTTAGGCTCAATTTGTGAAATAAAAGCAATGTCAGAGACTAAATGCTTGAAATGAGATCTAGTAGTTACTCCTCATGATAAATCATCAATTATTTGCTCTTTTGGATGATCTTTCGTCATTCTCCATTCTGTTGGAAGTTCTTGTTCCATTTGTTCTTGATTTTGAGGAAGTGAATTTTCTTGATCATTTTCTTCTTTTCCATTTTTAATATTAAGTTTTTCCATATTACCTACAACATCATCAAGAGCACTACCTTTCACAAGATCAAGTCTACTAGATTCATTAAAAACAACATGCATGGATTCTTCAACCGTTAATGATCTTTTATTAAAAACTCTATATGCTTTGCTGGTTATAAAGTACCCTAAAAAGATACCTTCATCAGACTTAGAGGCAAATGTTCCAAGATTTTCCTTGGTGTTCAATATAAAACACTTGCATCCAAATACTCTAAAGTATGATATCAAGGGCTTTCTTCCATTCCATAGCTCAAATGAGGTTTTGTTTAAAAGAGGTCTTTTGAAAACTCGATTTCAAATATAACATGCAGTGTTTGTGGCTTCTGTCCAAAAATAAGTTGGTAATTAATATTCATTAAGCATTGTTCTAGCCATTTCAATTAAAGTTCGATTTTTCCTTTCAACTACCCCATTTTGTTGAGGTGTCCTAGGAGATGAGAAATTATGTGAAATGCCATGTTCAAGACAAAAGCTTTCAAAGTTTTCATTTTCAAATTATTTCTCATGATCACTTCTTATTTTTGAAATGCAGTAACCTTTTTCATTTTGAATTCTTTTAACAAAGTTTTTGAAGTTTTCAAAAGCATCACTCTTTTGAGCTAAGAAAATTACCCAAGTAAATCTAGAGTAATCATCTACGATGACAAATGCATAATGTTTTCCTCCTAAGCTAGCAATTCTAGTAGGTCCAAACAAGTCTAAATGCAGGAGTTGAAGAGGTTTTGAAGTACTTACTATGTTTTTGGCTTTGAAAGATGACTTGTGTTGCTTTCCTTTTTGACAAGGATCACATGTCTTGCCTTTTTCATATTTAACTTTTGGTAATCCTTTTACTAGCTCTCTCGTGCTGAGACTTTGTATTAAGTCCATGTTAGCATGACCAAGTCTTCTATGCCACAACCAAGATTCATCACTAGTAGTCACAAGACACTTAGAGGCATGGTTAGATAGTTCATGTAAGTTTATTTTGTACGTATTGATATCTCTATTTCCTTTAAATATTTCTTAACCATCGATAAAAATTACAAGACATTTATTTGAAGTAAAAATTACTTTGTTTCCATTATCACATAATTGACTTATGCTTAGCAAGTTATGTTTCAACTTATGCTTAGCAAGTTATGTTTCAAGCCACCAACAAGTAAGACATCCTTAATAAAAGTAGTACCATTAACACCAATAGTACCAATGCCAATTACCTTACCCTTTGCATTGTTTCCAAAGGTAACTTTACCTCCATCAATACTTTTGATTTCATTGAAATGTTCTTTGTCTCCTGTCATAGGCCTTGAGCATCCACTATCTACTAGCCATGCATTTTTGTTTATTGTGGACTTGAGGCATACCTATAGAATCACAAATCAAGTACGATTTTTAGGTACCTAAATGAGTTTGGGTCCTTGGGGGTTAGCACATGAAGGTTCCCAATGAGCATTCCTTATCCAGCAATGTTTATTTATGTGACCCATTTTCATACAATAATTATATTTTATAGGTCTAAACTTGCTTTTTTTTCTTACAATGTATTTAAATGCCATAATTCTATTAGACTGATTTTGAGAACAATGGCATGCACAATCATGATTAATTTGCATTTTTCTAGATGCATGCTTCTTATACATAAAGGCATGATTATTCTTTTTCTGTATAGAAGGATTAATATGCTTATTTCTTGGTGCTTTCTTAACAGGTGTGAAGATGTTAGGTTCTTTAGATTTAACAAATATAGTTTTGTGAGAAGATGATGATGTGTCCTTAAATCCTAGACCATGTCTAATTAAGGGTGATATTTGAGACACAATGAGAGTATCTAAGCTCTCTTTACCTTTGTAAAATTTTGAAATGGAATTTCTAAGTTCCTCAACTTCATTTTTCAAAGTATTATTTTCTTTTAACAATGAAGCTGTTGAGGGTCTTGATAAATATTCATCTAATGACTTTTGAAGAGATTCATTTGATGATTTAAGCTTTATGTTCTCTTTTTCTAAACCATCTATCTTATTTTTGAAATTAGAGATATTATTTCTATAGGTACTAAATTTAGTTATATATTTCTCTAATTCTATATTTAATTCCTCTATTAGGCTTTGCTCATAATCATCACCATCACTATCACTATTACTATCATTATCACTACTATCATTATTGAAAGAGTATGAGTGTAGTGATCTTACTTTGTCCGAGACGTGATCCTCAATAGCCATGAAGCATAGGTTGACCTCTTCACTTTCATTATCATCTTTTTCACTTGAAGAGCTTTCGTCATCCCATGTGGCTTTATGACCTTTCTCCTCATTGTCTCTTTGGTATTTGCTCTTATGCTTCTTGATCCTTGGACATTCTGGTTTCATATGTCCTTTGTTTCCACATTCATAGCATTTTACCTCTTCCTTACTTTTGTGTGTGTCATTAGAAGTTTGTTTGAGGTTTCTTTGCCTGAGTTTTCTGGAATTGCTCATTTTCTTCTCAATGATTCTTTTTAATCTCCTTGAAAGCATAGCGATGTCCTCATTTTCATCATCACTCATTTCTTCATCATCTTCACTTTCTTCTTGAGATTTTGAAGTAGAGGCTTTGAGTGCTAAGGGCTTTCTTTTCTCTGGCTTTGCTTCAAGCTCTCTATCTTTCTTCACTGTCATCTCATGTGTGAGAAGTTTGCCAATCAGCACATCAGTATTCATGATGCTCATATCTTCATTTGCTTCTTCTATGCCAGCAACTCTTGAACCATAGTCTTTATGAGGAAGACTTCTCAGGATTTTATTGTTTACATCTTCCAAACTCAGATGCTTCCCAAGTTTCCTCATTCCATTTATAATGGATAGAAGTCGGTTGGTCATGTCAGTGATTGACTCATTGGATTTCATCTTGAAGAGCTCATATTCTGAGGTTAGAAGTTGAATCTTCTTGGATTTGACTTGCTTAGTTCCCTCATGATAGTTCTCCAATGTCTTCCACATGTTATATGCTGTTGAGCAGTGTTGTATTCTCCCACATTCTTCAATAGATAATGAGCTTGATAGGATTGTCATTGCCTTCTTGTTTTCAAAATTTGCTCTTCTTTGAGGCTCTGTCCAATCATCTCTTGATCAAATTTCTTCTTCACCATCAGCTCCTCTTCTGGTTGGTGGTGTCCATTCTTTTCGTACACTATCCCAGACTTCAATTCCTTCACTATCCAAGTATGTCTCCATCCTAAACTTCTAATGGGCATAATTTGCTCCATCAAAGTAAGGTTTGAGACTTTGGAATCCTTCACTAGCCATATCTTACTCTTTACTAGTGCTTTTTAGGCTTCGATGCTAGACAAGGCTCTGATACCAATTGTTTCCCAGATATTATGCCAAGAAGGGGGGTTGAATTGGAGTTTAAAAAAAATTTAAACTTTAAAGTGCGGAAATAAATAATTAATTTTAGGAGGGATAGAGAAAATCAGACACAAAGATTTATAGTGGTTCGGGTGTTAACAAACCCTACTCCTCTCCCCAATCGCAATTGGGAGTTTCACTAACACACTAAGTGTTACAGTGGAGTTTTACAAGCTCACTCCCAACTATGGTGTTTTTCACAATGGCTCACACCTAACCCAGAAATCCCTTGTGTTTTAATGGCTCACACAATAACCAATTCCTTGTGTTTTACAGGCTCACACAAATAACCTTCACTTTGTGTTTTACAGGCTCACACAAATAACCTTCACTTTGTGTTTTATAGGCTAACACAAACAACCTTCACTTTGTGTTTTACAGGCTCACACAAGCAACCTTTTAATTTGTGTTTTGGAGGTTCACACAACTAACCCTTACAAGTGTTCTACTCTTAACCCAGAAATACCCAAAGCTCACTTGAGTAAAGATTACAGAGAGAACCACTTATAAATCTTAATTGCTCAAATATGAGGAGCAAAAAGATTTTTACAGAGAATAGATTTGTTCTCAAAGTATGAAAGTACAAATAGCTTGTAATAAGAATTAAATTCGAAGTGTATGCTATTCTTTTGTTTTTCTTATCATTCTCTTATTCTTAATGCATAAATGACTTCCATTTATACTCCCATGGATGAATATAGCCGTTGGGGTGCATTAAATAAGAAACTAGCTATTGTACCAACCAAAAAATTACGCCTGACATTTTTCTCTTTCATTGTTCATGAGCATGACTATGCTTGTCATGGGGGTGACAGTTCTTCCCAAGCCGTGACTGAAGTGGTGGCCTTGGTCGTGAAGCTCTCTAGAATGTTTTGACATATTGAGTCACGGGCGTGACATACTCATTCACAGGCGTGACAATCTTCCCAGCCGTGATCCAAGTGGTGACTCTGGTCGTGAAGCTCTCTGGATGAAATTGCATGAATCTTCACGAGGGTGACACCTTTATTCACGGGGGTGACTGAAATGCTTACTTCATGGTTTGTTTTTCCTTCATGGCCGTGAACTTCAAATGTTGGTTTTGGTAACGGTTAGCTTCCTTCACAGGAGTGACTCCTAGCGTCTCGACAGTGAACATGCTACTACTTGAATTTTGTCTCTCAAGGATTATTCTTCCAATTCTCCATTCTTGCTATTTTAATCCATGTCCTGTTTAATATACTTATAAAAACAAGTATGTTAAATACAATATTGCTATATTTATTTGTTATCATCAAAATGAGGGAAATACCCCTTAAGGTTTAACAGTAAAGTATGGACCTTGGTTCTTAGACCCAAAGACCATCAAATCATTGGTAGTAAATGGGTGTTTAGAAATACGTTAGATGAACAAGGCTCAATTACTAGGAATAAAGCTTAGGTTAGTTGCCAAGGGTTATAATCAAGAAGAAGGTATAAATTATGAAGAAACCTATGCTCCGGTAGTTAGATTAGAAGCCATAAGAATATTTTTAGCATTTGCATGCCATATGAATTTTAAACCTTTTCAAATAGATGTCAAAAGTGGTTTCTTAAATGGTCTTGTAGAAGAGGAGGTTTATGTATAACAACCTTCAAGTTTTGAAAGCCATAATTTTCCTAATTATATTTTTAAACTTTCAGAAGCCTTGTATGGATTAAAATAAGCTCCAAGAGCTTGGTATGAAAAACTAAGTTCTTTTCTTTTAGAAAATAATTTTTCAAAATGACATGTTGATACAACCTTATTTATTAAAAAGCATAAGCATGACATTTTAATTGTTCAAATTTATGTTGATGATATCATATTTGGATCTACTAATGAATTGCTTTGTCAAGAATTTGCTAAGTGTATGACTAGGGAATTTGAAATGAGCATGATGGGTGAACTTAAATTCTTCCTTGGTCTACAAATCAAGTAAAGCAATGAGGGCATATTCATCAACCAATCCAAGTACACCAAAGAGTTAATCAAGAAATTTGGAATGGAAGGATGCAAAACTGCTAAGACTCCTATGAGCACATCAACAAAATTGGACAAAGATGAGAAAGGGAAGAGCATAAATGAAATGCTCTATAGAGGTATGATCAGATCACTTGTATATCTTACTGCCTCTAGGCCCGATATAATGTATAGTGTATGCTTATGTGCTAGATCTCAATCTTGTCCTAAAGAATCACATTTGAATGCTGTAAAAAGGATTTTAAAATACTTACATGGTACATTGCATCTAGGCTTATGGTATCCTAGAATTTCATCTTTCCATATCATAGGATATTCGGATGCAGATTATGTCGGTAGCCTTTTGGATAAAAAGAATATCTCAAGCACTTGTCACTTTATTGATGAATGCTTAGTTTCTTTGTTTATCAAGAAACAAGTTTCGGTTACCTTATCTATCGCTGAAGCGGAATATGTGGTAGCAGGGTGTTGTTGCACTCAAATCCTATGGATGAGACAATAACTTAAGGATTATGGTCATATTTTAGACCATATACCCATCAAATGTAACAACACTAGTGTTATCAATCTATCTAAGAATCCCATTCAACATTCTAGAAGTAAGCATATTGACATTAGACATCATTTTCTTAAGGATCATATTCAATATGAAGATGTTGTGTTAGAATTTATTGATACAAATAATCAATTGACAGATATTTTTACCAAACCTCTTAATGAAGAAAGTGTTTGTTTTATAAGAAGAGAGCTTGGTATGCTTGATGGATCAACTTTGTCTTAATTTTTTTATGCCAATTGTATGTTGTGTGAACCTTGAATGTTAATTTCTTCATGTGATGCATATTACTTGACTGATTTTATGGTATGAAGTGGTTAACATGATAGAAATATATGTTTTAAGCATATAGCCTTTTTAGAAATCTTCTAATCTTGTTTTAGACTTAGTTTTATTTTTTGAAGATTTGAGGTGGTTCATGCCCGTGACATATATTCATGGCCGTGAAGAAAAACAGCAAAACATTTCAGAACCGTTCACGCTTTGTTTCACGTTTTGCCTCACGGGTAGAAGTAGTGAAGACTATGCTTCACGCTCGTGACAATATTTGTCACTCTTGTGAAAAGCCTTCTTCATGCCCTTGACTATTTAATGTCACGACTGTGACTCGATTCATCTTCTTCTTCATGGCTAGAATGCCCCTTCAATAAACCGTGACCACGATAATTCACGCCCATGACTGGTCATTCACTGCCGTGAAGCTATCGACTATAAAATGAAATTTTCTATCTTTTCTCATTTCCATCTCTACAAATTCTCTCATTTAACACTCCCATTCATTATTTCTAACAAATTCCGGCCTCCTTACTTACTTTTCCCTCTATAAACCCTCTCAAAACTCTTTTTCTTCAACGAATCACAAGGTTTCTCAAGGGTTTCAACCTTTATTTTGCAAATTTCTTATTTTCCTTTCTTCAAAGCTATCAAAATGCAATTGAGTTCTTCCAAAGGCACTAGGAAGAAATGACATGCTCTGAAATGCCACACCGATTACCTACTCAATGTCATTCCGGACCATTACCATCCACGCTATGTTGTTCTCAAGACGCGACCTCTACTCTTGTTACGATCCTTCGAGTGGAGTTTTATCAAGGCACTTGGTCTTGAAACTAGCATGATTGAAAAATTACAGGCTTGTCACCTCAGAGAGTTCATGGACATATATTGTTCAAAGCTAAGGGAACCCACTCTCAAGTTCCTTAGCATGTTGCAGGTCTCACCCACCGGAACCATCAAATTTCAGCTATGCATGTAACACCCCCTCACCCCAATAGCTTGTGCCCGAATGAGGGTGTGCTACACTGACTTCATCAATTAAAATATCATTATATAAGTTATATATAAAGAAAAATCACTCGTACATTTTTTTTTCATTTCCAATATTCACTATTTATTTACTTTGCATTTATAAAAGAAATATAACATAAAAGTTAAACTACCTTTTTATATAGTAATATGTTCTTTACAAAACATACTGTTTATTTTACAAATACTACAAAATAAAATTTACAAGATAATACACAAAAGTTGTGTAACCCACGACGTGTGCAACAGGCTGCTTTACTGGATTAGGTCACTGCTGGCTTTGTCTACTATTTTCTTTTTATTCTTTACTAAATCTGCGTGAGAAAACTTCCACTCTAAGCTTTTGGCTTAGTGGTGCATATAGATAAGGCAATAAACTATTTTTAATATCACATGCATTGTCATATAAAAATTTATGATCAAATTATGCAAACATACATTTCATAATATTCTAGTATGCATAACATCAATTTATTGTATCTCATTTTGTTTAACATAATCAAATCATCATTCTCATGCAAATCATGGTATTCTAGCATGTATAGACATCAAATTATATTATATTATCTCATACTTATTTATTTTATTACCACCTTATTGTATAACAATAAATCTTCTTTTTATCCATGCCACATTTCATAATTCCATTTTTATTATCTATGTCACAAATCATAATTCCTGTTTTACTTTCAATAATTCTTTTATGTCCTATAACTTCTTTATTTATATTTTCATTTATGCCCAGGACACCTATGAACCACTGAATATGATAATGGAGTTGTCATCCAGGCACTTAGGAGTGCCACCCGGGAAATATGATGTGCGCATATAAGTGCCAAATCCGGCGTAGATAACC
This sequence comes from Triadica sebifera, assembly GCA_023653625.1. Classification (NCBI taxonomy): domain Eukaryota; kingdom Viridiplantae; phylum Streptophyta; class Magnoliopsida; order Malpighiales; family Euphorbiaceae; genus Triadica; species Triadica sebifera. The sequence goes on along the minus strand of CM042893.1, from coordinate 42,768,397 downwards.
GTGCCAAACTCGGCCTAGATAACCGTGCCAAACTCGGCGTAGATAATAATGCCATACCCGACATAAATAACAGTGCCTAACCCGACGTAGATAACATTGTCAAACCCGGTGTAGATAACATTGTCAAACTCGGCGTAGATAATCATACCATTAATGGATTTAATCATTTTCATCATACTCCCCACCTATTTGGCATGCCAAACTATCCTAAGTTGGTTCTAATTAGGTGTTCTAGGGCTTATACAATTTCATTAAAATTCATAACAATTAATTTAATACTTTTTATGCATGTAATATCTCAAAATAATCACATAATCACTCAATTAAAACAATATTTACATAATATAACAAATTTCTCATCATTTTACTCATTTCATTCCTCAATTCACATGCTGCCCTGCCACTGGCAGATTCTGTTATCTGTTTTGGACCTTAATTGTGGTCCTGTTCCGTTCTGAATTTAGTTACATGATCTTCATAAAAATTTTATATATGGATCTTAGATTTAATATTCAACTTGAATTATGTAATTCTGAGTTCTTTAGCAAAAGATATGATAATATTAACACTAACTGGTCACTGATAATTCTGCCCAGAATTTTCTGGATAGATTCTAAGTATAATCTTTATGAATATTTTTGGAAAATTACAGACATATTCGATATTATAGTCTAAATAAAAATTGTAGCCCTATGTCGTAGCTTTCATTCATAACAAAGAACACACAAATCCAAGCTCCATAACTCAAGTTATGACAGTTTAAGTACTTACTGCTCATTATTAACAATTCTGCCCAGAATTTCTGGACAGATTCTATGTCCGAGTTTTATGAATATTTCTGGATAATTACAGACATATTCAGGTTTTATGGTCTAAATAAAAGTTATATTCCTATGTCTTATATTTCCAACCCAATAAAGAACATACAAAACCGAGTTCCAGATATTAAGTTATAACAGTTTAAGTGAACACTGCTCATCAATTTCCAGCAAGAAACATACAAGATAATCACATTCAATTTTTACCAAATTAAATCATAAGTCTAGCAAACATACATCCCCAAGATTTTCATCACAAAATAATAATAATCCAGAATCATCAACATGCCAAATAATTAAATCATGCAAATAAAAAAAAAAAAAAAATAGGCTATTGCCTTAGGTTATGCACAAACCTCTTTTTTTCTCTCCTTTTCTTTCTCTTTACTTCTCTTTCTCCTTTCCTTTGTCTCTTTGATCTAACTCTTTGCCACTTTGAGTTCCTAAAATTTATAATCAGATTATTAAGACTCCATAAACCTTAATCTTTCTCGTTTTCCTTACTCTCCTAAGCTACCTTGAGCATGAAAATGGAATTTTCCATGCTTTTTCTCTCTTTTTCTCACTTTCTTTTACTAGAATCAAGGTTTAGATATGGAGGAACAAGGGAAAATGTGGCTGGTTTGAGAGAATAAAATTTTCCTCAATAAAAATGGATAAGGAAGAAAAAGAAGCAATCAAGAACAAAGTGACAAAAGTCATTAAAATGGGGACACATAAGCCACATTCTAGAAACCTTCATTAATGTTATATGCATGTATCTTCATTAGCTTATTAAACTTTTCCATTTGGTGTATTGGCTTCAAGAAACGTGGTCTAGTTTGAGGGAAGATAAAATTCTTCTAGATGTTTAAGTGATAAGGAAGAAGAGAGGCAATTAAGAGAAAATGACAAACTTAATCAATTATGGGACACCTAAGCTTATATACATTAAATGTCTCATTCATGCATGTTATATGGCCAATTAAGGGTTGCCACTTGGTGTGGCTGGCCTCCATATTCATTTTATATCCCAATTCATGCATTTAATTTATGATTATCCCATTTAATCCTTCAATTTCTGATAAATTTCAAATTGACCCCTAAACTTTTCAAAATTTGCAATTTAGTCCTTTACCGAAATTAAACATCTTTAAATATTTTGAACACTTTATTAGGTATTTTCCATACTTAATTACCATTATTTTCATTATTTTTCGATAAAAGTCCAAATTTAGACTTCGATCAAACCGACGAGTCGATTTAACAACTCGCATGACTTAGGTCTAAATTAGCGGATATGACAATGCAAGCATCCTAGCACTCTTATTGCAGCGAAATTTGGCACCATTTTCAAACTCCCTTCCAATGGCATCCTCAACGAGAGTGAAGTCGAATTCTATGCTCCTCCAGCTTGGACACATTTTGGCTTGGGATACAGCTGGGATGTGAAAAAGACAAAGAGCTCCCCCCTTCTGTCTCTTGTGTATAAGAATATACATAGGTTTTTCACCAGTAGTATATTTGCTCGAGGAGATAGCAATGGGGCAATCAGAAAATCGGAGCTCTTTTTGTTGGAAATGGCATGAAGAGGACTATCCGTAGCCTTGTCACGATGGTTCGCAAATCACCTCATTTCCATAGCAACGAAGCCATCGGGAGATATTTTGATTGGCAAATATGTGACTCACCTTGCCATTGAGCTAGGTTATTTAAAACTCGACTAACACATCTACACTCTCATTCCAGCTCATCCACGAGACCAACTCGACATCGAGTCCTTTATAAAGATGGGAGCAGCTATTCGTATTATCCATGAAGGAAATGTCTACTACCGTTTCACAACTACATCTAGTGAAATTGATTGGGAGGACAATGACTTTGACACTTTCAAAGTTGTCCTCCAGTCTGTCCAGCAATGAAAGCGAGCCCGTGATGAGACCTCGACACCGACGGTAGTTGAGGATGTTGGTCAGTCATCGGCCTCTACCACATCCACTTTGGCACAGTAGGTTGCTGATCTTATAGTATCGCGCTTCAACATGATGTAGGCTTCCATCGATGAGAGGTTGGAAAACCTCAAAGACTTTATAGAGTCTTGTATGGACAACCTCGAGGCGGAGGTAGCACGTCTTAGGGATGATTTGTCAGGCTTGAAGTCTACCTAGAGTCCTAGTTTTCTAGTAGGATTTTATTCTTATGCATTTTAATACAATCATCTTATTGATATTTCAACTTTTTGCTGATCATAAAAGGGGGAGAACCTAGCATATATGTGATCTATACATGAATATGATTATGCAATATGCAATGTGGGGTATGAAATATGTAAACTTTATTTTAATTGATAAATATGCATAAGTTATACCTCACATCAACCTCACATATATATTTGAACTCATTTTATTTAATGCATAAGATATACTTAACATATATCTCACATATAATTTGAATACACTTGGTTATACATGTTTTATTTGATGAGATATACTTAAGATATACCTTGAATATACCTTATTAGTTTGCAAATAACTTTGCTATATTTTCTTTCAAATCTTGCACTTTATTATTTTATCTTAAGCACCTTTTGAGGGAGATACTTCTCAAAAGCACATATTGCTAGATTATTTATCACCATCAAAAAAGGGGAGATTGTTGAACCTTAAGGAGTATTTCCGTTATTTTGATGATAACAAATAAAATAGCAATAATGTATTTGACAATGTTTGTGTTCTAAGTGTGTTAAACAGGATATACCTTGATTAGAACATAATGCAAGATTGAAAGACAACTTTTGAAGATTAAAATCCAAGAAATAGCAAAGTCACGTTCGTGACTACGAATGTCACGCCAGTGAATATAGCTTAGCGCCACCTCTCCACCATTCAAAGTTCACGGCCATGAAGGATCAAACCAACTGTGAATGATCAAACAAGTCACGTCCATGACCAAACACGTTAAATTCTTCCAAATAGCTTCACAGTCAGAGTCACCACTATGACCACGACTTGGAAGAATATTCACGTCTGTGATCAAACATTTTCAATTCTTCCAGAGAGGTTTATGGACAGAGTCACCACTTGGACCACGACTTGGAAAAACATTCACGACCGTGACACACATATTTACGCCTATGAAAGAGGATAGAGAAACATGTTAGGCGAAAAATTAAGAGTTGGTTCAATGACTATTTTCGTATTAATTGCACTCAAACGACTATAATTCACAGAGGGAATATAAATGCAAGTCATTTATGAATCCCAACAAGAAGAATACAATTATTTTACATTTTTAATCTTGTTGTAACTTTATGCATTAATTATTTTCTCAACAAACCTCTATTCTTTGTGAAAACCTAATTGCTCATAATTTCTGAGCATTATAGGTTTGTGAGTATTTTCATTGGTGAGTGAGCTTGTAACACCCTTATAACACTTATTCATATCTATACGTACGTTACGTGGGTAAATACGATTATAGCCGATATATGCCCAAATTTTTTTTTCTTAATTTAATGACTATAATATTGCCAACACTTAATTAATCATTTTTATTTTTCCAAAAATTTCGGCAGCATAACGGTTATAAACCAACTAACCCACCTGTAAGACAAACAATCCACAGCCCATTTTTGGACACAACAATACACATATAATACAAAATATTTTACATTTATCTACAAATCATCATTTCATTCTTCACACACATAATAATTTACAAATACCATTTTATTATAATATATGCAAAGTTCATTTTTACAACTCCATATCTATGCATATATATACATGTTATTATTAGTAATATCCTATTACTATTTTGTTTTTCTGTCTGCTCCCAAAATTTGCATACTTGCTCATGCTTTTTCCGTTACTATCTGCACGCAGTCAAATAACTACGTGCTGAGCATTAATATGCTCAGTGATGATTACTAATCTAAAAATTTCCACTAATTATATTTTCATGCAATTATATTTTTAATATACTATTCAATTTTTTTCATTAATATATAATTCATTTTATCAATACTTTATTTTTTTTATTACTCTTAATTAACTATTTAATATCCTTATTTCTCTTTTTTTTTCTGAACTTTCAATTCCTTTCATTTTAGTTCGTTTTTACTTTATTTCTTTAATTATCCATTCTTTTCTTTCTTATTTATTTATTTTAATTATTTATTTAATCAGCTTCAATTTCACTTTAATTCTTAAATTTCTATTTATTTACAATTATGACACTAACTATATATTATTTTCATTTTTGCCACTAATATTTTTATTTTTCTTTTTTTATTCCTTTTTATTTCTTTTTTTTACTGCACAATTTAATATTTATTTTCACTTATTTTTCATTTTTCAACTTTATTATGTTTCTTGTATTTTTCACTTATTTCATGCTTATCATATTTTTCATTTTAATCACTTTTCTCATATTTTATTCATAATTGTCACTTTAATCATTTCATTCACATTTGCTACTTTTATCATATTTTTCACTTAAATCATTTGTACTCATTTTATTCACATTTATCATTTCATTTTTTTTTATTTTCCCCTATATTCAATTCGATAGAAAATCTTCGGACCGGATACATGGAATGTGGATCTCAAGAGTTCACTACACTAGAGTAATCCCGAAAGATCACCCGAGTACTACACTGTATACTGAATCACTGAGTTACAATCACTGAAGTAGACAATCATTGGTCTACATAGGCGAGTCATTATGACCTGCACTGCGATAATAGTGTCCCTATGACTAGCCAATTATATCCTGGGCTAGATTTAACCATCAAAACAATAACTAAAGGTATTATTTTATTTATTCAATTCAATTTCTATTAAACCATAAATTTCATTATTTTTACATTATTAATCACTTAATAATTTATTCTTTCATAACAATTTTATCATTACCAAATATTTTTCACATTTTTCATTCTAATATATCAATTAAGTTATAAACTCACTAAATATATTTTATTCATTATTTTCATTTCATACATAATATCATAAATAAATAGAAAAATATTCAATATTTAATTTAAAAATTTTCAATCAATTTCTACACACTTAAAATCATATTTTCTTATATTTTATGGCTAAATTTTCATTTAATTAGCAAAGAAAATATTAATTTCTCTCTTTTTTTTTTGCCTAAAGTTAATTTTCATCATTAAAATTTTTCTTTCACTTTTTAATTATTCATTTCACTAATTAATACATTCATTATTCCATATATATCATAATATTACACTAAAATGTATTTATTCCTTAATATTAATTTTTCACATAATAAGGTCACATTTTATAATTTCCACTAATTAATTTTTTTAATATAAATTAATCATTCTAATTCACTTTTCATAATCCATTAATCATGTTTTAAGCATTAATTAACAATTACATACAAAACAAACAATTTTCTAAATTTCCATAACCCTAAATCATATTTAATTAATGGAAATAATTAGATTATGCAATCCCTAACCTTAATTGCTTGTTTAGGCCTTCCTAAACTTCCTTTTCCTTTGTCTTTTCCTTGGAAGAACCTTCACATTCTCTTGAACCTACCATGGATAAAATGTTTCCTTCATTAATCCACCATTAATTTACTTTCTAAGCTCAAATAAATTTCATATTTATTATCTATATATCTTAAACTACCTATTTGAACCATTAAATTAATTTAAAACCATAAATTTTGCTTATCTCAAATTAATATCCTAAACTTTCTCTTTTGATTTCCTTCCACTTTAACCTTCCAAATGAAGATTAAAAACTTCTATTAGCTACTAAAGAGGCTGAAATTATTTTTGGATGGTTGATTTTGGTGTTAGAATTAAAGAAAAATGGAGAAAATTGGAGAAGAATTGGGAAGGAGGTGGTTCGACCATGAGGGAGGGTTTGGGGAAGAGGATTAACCAGAATTCTCTCTAGAGAATTCTGATATTTAGGCCAATTTATAGTGACTTGAGTTGGTTGGGCTTGGGCCAAACAAAGTTCAACCCATTTGGGCCCAATTATGCACTATAAATTATTTATCTCACTTTTCAAGCTCAATTTCATCCAAATTTGATTTCATAATTTATAAAATATTTTTATATTTCTACAAAAGTTTTTTTTAATTCAATCGGAGTTCATTTTCTGTCCAGCTCACTTAAATCAGACAGATAAGTCAATTTTCGGTGTTACCGTAAAATTCCTTTTTCACTATCAAATAATCTTATATATTATTTAGAGTCTATCCATGACTTAAAATAAATTTTTAGATGTCGTTTGATATTTTTTATAGCCCGGTCAATTTACGGTCAACCAATTATTTAATTAAATCTCGTCCCTTTTTTTCTTAATTTTGACTTTTGAGGACTTATTTGGCCTCATTTGCACTCCAAATTTTACCCTCAGACTATTCATAACCTATATTTACCGATGATCAAATAAAATATTTTTTACCCACGGATGTATTTTTGACCCCTGGGTATACTGATCAATCTCGGAAACTACAGTTTACAACTAACCCGGTATTTGGGCTATTACAGAGCTTGTGTATATTGGGTCAAGAGTGAAACACTTGCAAGAGTTTATTGTGTGAGCCATAAAACACAAGGAATTGGTCCGGGTTAGGTGTTAGCCATTGAGAGAAATACTATAGTTGGGAGTGAGCTTGAAAAACTCCATTGTAACACTTAGTGTGTTAGTGAAACACCCAATCGAGATTGGAGAGAGGAGTAAGATTTGTTAATACCCGAACCTCTATAAATCTTGTGTGTGATATCTCTATTTCCTTACTCTATTTTATTTATTCCGCACTTTCAAATTAAACAATTTTTTATATGCTAACCAATTTAACTCTCCTTTTTGATTCATTGTCTGGGAAAAAAAAGTCATCTTCTCTCTCTTCCTCCAAGGCTGAACCCCATCTTTCTCCTCTTCTTTAATTTCTTCCATTTTCCTCCCATAGATTACGATAAATACCACAATCCAAGTATAAGGAGTAAGAGAAATTAGATGAGGGTGAAAGAAAATTGGTGGAAATTTTGAGAAGCTTGGCCAAATTCTCTAGCTTATGGAAAGTTGAGAAATTCTTCCAATATCTTATTTTTTTTCTTGACATGATATTGTTGAACTTGATTCTTTTATATTTTTGCAAAAATTTGGGATAAATTAGTAAACATTTAAGAAACTAAAGTTAAGATTTGATGAAAAAAATGAGAAATTAATGGAATAAATTAAGAAATGAGTTAATTGGAGGATGAGAAGAGTAGTAATGATGGAAATTAAGAAGAAATGAATTTTATAGATTTTTGGTGAATTTTTAGGAAATTAATTAGGTTATGGCAAAAAATGATGGAAAGGGGAATTTTGAAATTCTAACTTGATTTTGATGATTTTTGAGTTGTGGTGAAGTTCATGATGAGAGGATAATTTTGGATTTAAAGGAAAAAATTGAAGGGAATTTTTGAGGAAATTATTTGGGTGGAGATTGGAAATTTTGTGTAGGAGAAATTGGAATTTTTGGTTAAATTAAGTAAAAATAGAAAATAAAAATATAAGAAAAAATAGATTGAGGAGAAAATTTGAAGGGAAGAGAAAATTTAATTAATTTGGAATATTTGAAGTATTTGAAAGTTTTGCATTAGTAATGCGTACTAAGAAATAAACACCGATAGAAAAATATCTGTATAACGTTAGAGCCGAAAATATTAAATAGATAGTTTAATCCGAATTTGGTTATTTTTATTGGCTTAGTAATCAAGTAGGAATTTAATGGTCATTTAGGTGCACTATCAGGATAGACACCGGAACTAGATGAAGAGAAAGAGTCAGCAACCTTCGGCATACTACATTGGAGGCTTTTGTATTAACTTATAATGTAGGTCATTAATATTTTAAATTAATTTTATATGATTTTTGGCATGAAATATTTTATGAGAAATTGATTATTATAATATTTGTGAAATGTAATAATGATAATAAAAGTATTATTGTATATGAAATGGATTTGCCATTTATAAAATAGTTTTATATAACATTTATGAAAATGTTAATTGTTTGAAATTTGTTGGAAATATATTTCATGATAAAAAATATATTTTGGTATAAAAATTATATTGGTGAAATAAATAATTTAAAATTGTATGTATGATTTTAAATCTATATATTAGTCCAGACAGTGAGCTACGGAATTGTTAACATGCTAATAAGGTAGAAATTTCATGACTTGTGGTTATCTTGGTCATGAGATGTATAGTATGACTCCTGTAGTTATCTTAGACTATGCATATTATTTATTTACCGATCATGTGGTTATCTTGGATTGAAATTGGTCATGTAGTTATCTTGAATCAGATAATATTATTTGGGATCATGTGATTATCTTTGAGCCTAGTCTTGCAGTTATCTTAGACCCTGAGATTTTCATTGATTGACAATACCCCTTATTTCCTTAAGACTAAATCTATGTAATCTTAATATATGGGTTGAACAAGTTTTATTTAGTAAATAAATATGATTTTTATTCTTTGATTATATATTAGTTTTGTGTGCAATAATGAATTGAGTTTCAAAAAATGTTATAATTATATTCATTTACTGGAAATGATTTTATATTTATTTTAGTATAAAATTTATTAGTTATTTTTATTTATGGAAAAAAAACATTTTCTAGAATTTATATGAATTTTCAATTATTATTCATATTCATAAAGATCCGCATTATAATTTTTTACACTACTGAATTTTATACTCAACCTGGGAGTTTATTTTCTTTCGCATAGGTTTTAGCAGTGTTAAACGGTGACAAGTACATATATAGAAGTTGTTACTGGAATCAGTGGACTTTACCAATAGAACCGAGTAGTAGTGGCAATCACACCTGTAAGGGTGAGTTTTATATTATTATTTTTACATATTTCGGTTGATATATTTAAATGTTTAAAAATTATGATGTATGAACATGTTTAGTGAATAGTCAAAGAACGCAAATTTTATTTTATTTTTGTTAATATAATAATTATTTTAATTAAATTCTTTTCATTCCATATATATATATATATATATATATATATATACATAAGTTTTAATAATGTATTATTTCAAATAAATATCCCGTAGAATTACTTATCTGACCATATACGGTAGTGTATACGGATAGGTATGGAGTATGATAACATCCCTCCTCTATCAATTAACCTTAAGGCTCAAAACTTGTGAATGGAAAATACTCATACACTAAACAACCTAATATTTAGTGATACATAGCAACATGCATTGTGTACAAGTATACATATAAATCATGTATAATAAACTTATCATCATGCCTTTATGTCTTACCTCAAAAGTTTGCACACATATAAATTCAAATTGCAATTGATGTCTTCCTCTAAAGCACTCATACATGATATACAAACTTGAACATGGCATAACAAGATATCAATCATATAAGTGTATACCTCACTTAAGAAATCACATAACAAATTTATCCGATTTACTCTTATTTAGACTAAATTTGATATGGGAATAAGCAATGCTCTCACTTGAGCCCTTCAGGACACATGAGTAAGAGAAGTATGTGTATATATCATAACTAAGGGAAGCTCACCTAAGCTTAAAGCCTTGTCCTTCAAGGAATCTCCAAAGTGATCAATCTAGGTCATTCAGTACCAATCTTCCCTCAATAACATGTCATTTATCCTAACTCTAGTTCTATTTAAAGTATTGAGCATAACTATGTTCGCATCATTTACCATATCCATACAATGTACAACTATAATTTTCATTTTCCATAATATAACCATTACCATACCATATACTCATTCATGAAATAATTAAATAGTAGAGGTATACCACCTCAAAATGAATCAAGCTTGATTCATGCATCAAAATATAGAAAAATCATCAAAATCAACAATTTCATTCTTGTAAACCACCTTTTATGGCTGTGAAGTAACCTTTCACGGGTAGTCTACTTGTGATCTTTGATTTCATAAAAGAGTTCTTTGTCTCCTGTCATATGCCTTGAGCATCCACTGTCTACTAGCCAAGCATTTTTGTTTATTGTGGACTTGAGGCATACCTTATCCAAGATGTGATCCTCAATAGCCATGAAACATAGGTTGACCTCTTCGCTTTCATTATCATCTCTTTCACTTGAAGAGCTTTCGTCATCCCATATGGCTTTGTGACCTTTCTCCCCATTGTCTCTTTGGTATTTGCTCTTATGCTTCTTGAGCCTTGGACATTCTGGTTTGATATGTTCTTTCTTTCCACACTCATAGTACTTTACCTCTTCCTTACTTCTTTGTGTATCATTAGAAGTTCGTTTGAGGTTTCTCTGCCTGAATTTTTTGGAGTTGCTCATTTTCTTCTCAATGATTCTTTTCAGTCTTCTTGAAAGCATAGCAACATCCTCATTTTCATCATCACTCATTTCTTCATCATCTTCACTTTCTTCTTGAGATTTTGAAGTAGAGGCTTTGAGTGCTAAAGACTTTCTTTTCTCTGGCTCTGCTTCAAGCTCTCTATCTCTTTTCACTATCATTTCATGTGTGAGAAGTTTGCCAATAAGCACATCAGTATTCATGATGCTCATGTCTTCATTTGCTTCTTTTATGCCAACAACTCTTGAGCCATAGTCTTTAAGAGGAAGACTTCTTAGGATTTTGTTGTTTACATCTTCCAAGCTCAGATGCTTCCTAAGTTTCCTCATTCCATTTATAATGGCTAGAAGATGGTTGGTCATGTCAGTGATTGACTCATTAGATTTCATCTTAAAGAGCTCATATTCTGAGGTAAGAAGTTGAATTTTCTTGGATTTGACTTGCTTAGTTCCTTCATGATAATTTTGCAATGTCTTCCACATGCTGTAGGCTGTTGGGCAGTGTTGTATTCTTCCACATTCTTCAATAGATAATGAGCTTGAGAGGATTGTCATTGCCTTCTTGTTTTTGAAATTTGCTCTTCTTTGAGGCTCTGTCCAATCATCTCGTGATAAGATTTCTTTTTCACCATCAGCTCCTCTTCTGGTTGGTGGTGTCCATTCTTTTCGTACACTATCCCAGACTTCAATTCCTTCACTATCCAGGTATGTCTCCATCCGAAACTTCCAATGGGCATAATTTGCTCCATCAAAGTAAGGTTTGGGAATATGCACAAAGGAATAAATATGCTCATATGTATAAATCTTGGTACAATGAATTCTTAACCTCTTCAAACCTTAAGCTATTATAATTGTTTTAAGTTTTTGGGGAGAGGAAAAGGAATGAGAGGAAGAAGAAGATAGGTGAAAGAGGAGATAATTTATGTATGGAAGAGTGGGAGGAAGGCTAGGGTTCTGAAATTTGGAAGAAGAAGAAGAAAATAATATTTTTATACTCATGGTAAATACCCTATTAAGTCCCCCCTTGTTTTTGCCAAATATCCATTTAAATCCTTGGTTTTTATCTTATTATTATTAACTTATCTAACCTTTCTATCTATTTTATTTAACACACATAACTTAATAAAAAATCACTTATAAATATTTTTATTATTTTTTATTTCCAAATTTAGTCTCAAATAATTTTAATTATGATCATTATATATGTTAATTATCCAAGCCTAAATTTACAGGCGTTACATGGACAGTCTAGAAGCGGCAGGATTGGGTAGAGTATATCATAATCAGTGAATAGAGTAGAAGATAGTCAAGCCCCAGTTCGAGCATATGCCATGAGAGCTCATGAGGAGCAGGATGCCTCAGCTGTCATTATCTGTAAATTTCCTCTTTATGATACTTATTTATTTACACTGATAGATCCGGGTTCTACACATTCATATTTATGTATGTCACCACCTAATCAGGGGAATATGGTAGCAGAGGAATTAGATTGTGATATATTAGTGACAAATCCTTTGGGTCATGGAGTGAAAGTTAATCGAGTCTATAAAAACAGTCTAATCAAAGCTCAGAATGTAGAATTCCTGGCTGACTTAATAAAATTGCCATTTCGTGAGTTTGATGCAATATTGGGGATGGATTGGTTAACTCAGCATAAGGCAGTGGTGGATTGTCAATATAGGAGAGTGACTTTCAAGAATTCAGGGCAGGATGACGTGATTGTCCTGGGAGAGAACCGACCATACTTGACTAATGTAATTTCTGTGATGAAGGCAAGTAAGCTTATCAAAAAGGGATGTGAAGCGTTTTTGGCACATATTGTAGATACCAAGAAAGAGAGTATAGATTTCAGGGAGATTCCTACAGTATGTGAATATCCAAATATCTTCCCTGAGGACTTGCCAGGGTTACCACCTGTCAGGGAGATAGAGTTTGCCATTGATGTTTTACCAGGCACAGCTCCAATATCGATCACTCCCTATAGAATGACACCTGCTGAGCTAAAGGAATTAAAAGTGCAGTTGCAAGAGTTATTAGAGAAAGGGTTTATCAGACCTAGTGTCTCACCTTGGGGTGCTCCGGTTCTATTTGTGAAAAAGAAGGATGACACCTTTTCATTTTGTGCATTGATTATCGTCAGTTGAACAAGATGACAATTAAGAACATAATGATAATAGCAAAGGGTTTAACAGGAGTATTTTCCAAAATTGACCTCATATCAGGTTAGGACTCGGTATGGTCATTACGAGTTCTTAGTAATGCCTTTTGGCCTAACAAATGCCCCAGCAGCATTTATGGATCTAATGAATAGAATTTGTAGGCCTTATTTGGACCAGTTCATGGTGGTGTTCATAGATGATATCTTGGTGTACTCCAGAAGCAGAGAAGAGCATAATCAACATCTTCGTATTGTCTTCCATACCTTGAGAGAGAATCAATTATATGCGAAGTTTTCGAAATGTGCATTCTGGTTAAATGAATTGGCCTTTCTAGGACATATTGTCTCAGCCGATGGGATCAGAGTTGACACCAGTAAGGTAGAGGCAATCCTCAACTGGAAACCACCTCGGAATATGACAGAGGTGAGAAGTTTTCTTGGTTTGGCTGATTATTATTGGAGATTTGTGAAAGGATTTTCAATGATAGCCTCACCACTGATAAAATTGCTTAGAAAGGAGACAAGATTTGAGTGGACAGACCGGTGCCATACTAGTTTTGATAAGTTGAAGAAAATGTTGATAGAGGCACCAGTGTTGATACAACCTACTGCAGGAAAAGATTATATGGTGTACAGTGATGCTTCCCTTAATGGTTTGGGCTATGTACTAATGTAAGAAGGAAAAGTGGTTGCTTATGCTTTCAGACAACTGAAGCCTCATTAGAGAAATTATCCGACATATGATTTGGAACTAGCAGCCATTATGTTTGCATTGAAAATATGATGACACTACCTATATATCGAGCAATGTTATATCTATACAGACCATAAAAGTCTAAAATATTTAACTTCACAAAAGGAACTCAATTGTATCATTGATTATCAACTGGGTAAGGCTAATATGGTAGCTTACGCTCTGAGTAGAAAAACTCTGGCAGGTAAACATTAAAACTTAAATTTATTAAGTGAACAAGATAAAAAAATAAAAAAATAAAAAAATGAAATAATAAGTTCTTTATATACTATTTGGGCAGAATTGCAGATTCAACCCACATTGATTCAATAAGTAAAGGACAATCAGAAGCAGGATACAAAATTAAAGGAAATATTTGAAATGGTGAAAAAGGGTGAAAAACCAAAATTTACTATCGAATCATATCGGAGTTTAAGGCAAAAGGGCAGGTTATGTGTACCAGACATACCAGAATTGAAACTAGAAATTTTGAAGGAGGCTCACAATATTATTTATGCAATGCACCCAGGAAGCAAAAAAATGTATCATGACTTGAGGGTATATTATTGGTGGCCAGGGATGAAAAGAGATATCACAGAGTATACTACCAGATGTTTAACTTATTAGCAAGTGAAGGTTGAGCATCAAGTACCAAGTGGATTATTGCAGTCAATTTGAATTTAGGAGTGGAAATGGGAAAGTGTTACAATGGATTTTGTTTCTGGTTTGCCTTTGACACAAAAGTGGCATGATTCAGTATGGGTAGTGGTGGGACCGGCTCACTAAATTAGCTCATTTTCTACCAATCAAGATGAATTATCCACTTAACCATTTGGTAGAGATCTATGTTAATGAGATAATCTGTTTACATGTGTGCCAGTTTCAATCATTTCAGATCGAGACCCGAGGTTCACTTTAAAATTATGGAAAAGTTTGCCTCAAGCCATTGGTACTCGACCCAATTTCAGCACAACTTTCCACCCACAAATAGATGGACAATCAAAGAGGGTCATACAGATATTGAAAGATATGTTGAGGAGTTGTGTGATAGAATTTGAAGGTAGTTGGGACAAACATCTTCCATTGATAGAATTTGCCTACAATAATAGTCACCAAACCAGTATCGGTATGGCATTGCATGAAGCGTTGTATGGGAGGAAATGTAGAATGCCTCTATGTTAGACCGAGCTTAGTGAAACGAAAGTAGTGGGTCCAGATCTAGTATAGCAGACAGAGGAAAAAGTGAGAGTAATAAGAGATAGGCTGAAAGCTAATGCTGATAGACAGAAATCATATGCATATTTGAAAATGAGGGATATTGAGTATACAATTGGTGACAAAGTATTCTTAAAAGTCTCACCTTGGAAAAGGATTTTCCAATTTAGAAAGAAGGGAAAGTTGAGCCCTAGGTTTATTGGACCTTATGAGGTACTTGAATGCATAGGTCCTGTGGCGTACAAATTAGCTCTACCACCAGAGTAAGACAAGATTCACAACATATTCCATGTGTCCACGTTGAGAAGATATCAATTGGATCCATCTCATATCATATCAGTAGAACCTATATAGATACGACCAGATCTAACTTAGGAAGAGGAGCCAGTGGAAATTCTAGCTCGAGAAATGAAAGAGCTACAGAACAAGAAGGTACCATTGGTAAAGGTCATGTGGAAAAATCATAATTCAGAAGAGGCGACTTTGGAAAAAGAAGAGGTGATGAAGGCTCATTATCCATAACTATTCCACTCCAGTTAAAAAGGTAAATTTCGAGGACAAAAGTTTTTTTAGGAGGGGAAAATTGTAATGCCCGATAATTTAGGCTACGGTCGCAGTTGACTAAAATCCGGTGCGCCGAACTGATAGGAGTCTAAATTTGAACATGAAAGAACAAAATTAAAATGATAATAAAATATGAAAAAAATATTTTGGATATTATTAATTTAGAATTTTGAAGTTCGGAAGTAAAATTGGGAAAAAAATAATTTTTCGCTGAACGAAATTGGAAATTGCAGTGTTTTTGGCACATATATTTTAAGTAGGCATAAATATAGAATATTCTTTATCTAAGGAAAGGAATATTCTTTTGATTAAAATAAAGTAAGAGTGATTTAAATTAATGGACCAATGGGAAGCAAGATTAGTAATTAATCCTAACCACCCACCCAATCCAACTATAAAAAGTCAAACTTTCACTTTTTTGGCCATTCTTCTTCTTTCTCATCTTAATCAAACTCATTTCTCTCTCTTTTTCTCTCTTGTAGCCGTGACCCTCTTCTTCCCCAAGTTCTTCTTTTTCTTTCTTCAAATTAAGCTAAGATTAGATGAAAAAAATGGGATTAAGGCAAGATCATCAAGGAAGTGAAGTAAAGTGAGCTAAACCAAGGAAGAGGAAGGAAATGAAGTAAAGTGAGCTAAACTAAGGAAGAGGAAGGAAGAAAAGAAGAGAAAAAAGAGAAAGAAGACTTTGATAATTTTGAGGATCATCAAAGGTGAGTTTAGATTTTCCATCTTCTCACTTTTCTTCTTCTCTTTTTGGGGTTAGTTGTCATTAAAGTTAGTAATTTAGGGTTATTAATATGTTAATGGTGATTAAGAGTGGATTAGTGTGATTAGTGCTTGATTAGTGTAAAAATATTATTATTTGGCCAAGCAGGTGAACAATCCATGAACCAAAATCAAAGAGGAGGTAAGGGCAAGGAGAAATCAAGCTAGGAGAAAGAGAGAAGTGAAGAGAAGTAGAATTGTGAGGTATGTACATTTGGAAAAAATTCAATATAGAAAAATGTTGATTTTGATTTTGTGATGTTTGTGAAATTGTATATGAAATTATGGATATTTGATTGAGTGATGAATTGGTAATTAAATGATGCCATGAATGTGAAAATAAAAACTAGAATAAGAGGTTGATGCATGAAAATGGAAAATGTATGAATTAATTGATGTGCTGGAAAATTCATCTTATGAACAGTGTCCAGTGTTCTGATCATAACTTGGATTTTGGAAATTCTTTTTGAGTGATTATTATTGGGTTGGAATAACATAGGGCTTCAACTTTTATTTAGACCATTATACCTGAATATGATTGGAATTAGGTAAACAATGGACTCAAAGTTTGAACTAGAAATCTATCCAGTAAAATACTGGGCATATTGCAGTGAATGTAGCTTAGAAGAAAATTCATAACTTTTGCTAACAATTTCGTTTTAATATGATTTTAGTTCGAAATTAAATATAAGACATGTACCTACATTTTGTTTGTTGATCACTTGTCCAATTTCCATCTAACAATAGACAAAAAATATAGGGCAACATAAGGTAGAAATACTGTTCAGAATAGGACAGCTTGTAAATATGTGTTGATTGTGAAATTTTGTGATAGAAATATCTTAATTGATTTTCTTATAGTTATAATGATTTAATGAGCAAGTATGAGGTTGTAAAATATTTAATGGGAATTATTGTTTTTATATGGAATTTATATTAATGTTACCTACATAGATACTCTCATTGTGTCTCAAAGACCACCCTTAATTAGACATGGTCTAGGATTTAAGGACAGATCATCATCTTCTCACAAAACCATCTTTGTTAAGTCTAGTGAACCTCACATCTCCACATTTTTTGGAACAACACCAAGGAATAAGCATATTAAACCTTCTATACATAAAAAGAATAATCATGCCTTTATGTACAAGAAGCATGCATCTAGAAAAGCATCAATTAATCATGACTGTGCATACCATTGTTCTCAAAATTAGTTAAATAATAATATGACATTCAAATATATTGTAAGACCAAAAAACAATGTTAGACCCAAACAGTGTAATTATTGTATGAAGATTGGTCATATAAATAAACATTGTTGGATAAGGAAGGCTCATTGGGAACCTTCATGTGCTAACCCCCAAGGACCCAAGCTCATTTGGGTACCTAAAAATTATACTTGAACCGTGATTCTATAGGTATGCCTCAAGTCCACAATAAACAAAAATGCTTGGCTAGTAGACAGTAGATGCTCAAGGCATATGACAGGAGATAAAGAACTCTTCAATGAAATCAAAAGTATTGATGGAGGTAAAGTTACCTTTGGAAACAATGCTAAGGGTAAGATAATTGGCATTGGTTCTATTGGTATTAATGGTACTACTTTTATTAAAGATGTCTTACTTGTTGATGGCTTGAAACATAACTTGTTGAGTGTTAGTCAATTATGTGATAAAGGAAACAAAGTAATCTTTACTTCCAATGAATGTATTGTGACCTCTATCGATGGTCAAGAGATATTTAATGGAAATAGAGATGTCAACACATACATAATAGACTTACATGAATTATCTAACCATTCCTCTAAGTGTCTTGTGCCCACTAGTGATGAATCTTGGTTGTGGCATAGAAGGCTTGGTCATGCAAACATGAACTTAATACAAAGCCTCAGTAAAGGAGAACTAGTAAAAGGAATGCGAAGAGTCGAATTTGAAAAAGACAAGACATGTGAACCTTGCCAAAGAGGGAAGCAACACAAGTCATCCTTCAAAGCCAAAAACATAGTAAGTACCTCAAAACCTCTTCAACTCCTGCACTTAGACTTATTTGGACCTACTAAAATTGCTAGCTTAGGAGCTAAACATTATGCATTTGTCATCATAGATGATTACTCTAGATTTACTTGGGTAATTTTCTTAACTCAAAAGAGTGATGCTTTTGAAAATTTCAAAAACTTTGCTAAAAGAGTTCAAAATGAAAAAGGGTATTGTATTTCAAAGATAAGAAGTGATTATGGCAAAGAATTTGAAAATGAAAACTTTGAAAGTTTTTGTCTTGAACATGACATTTCACAGAATTTCTCATCTCATAGGAAACCTCAACAAAGTGGGGTAGTTGAAAGGAAAAATTGATCTTTAATTGAAATGGCTAGAACAATGCTCAATGAGTATAGTTTACCAACTTACTTTTGGGCAGAAGCCACAAACATTGCATGTTATATTTCAAATCGAGTTTTTAAAAGACCTCTTTTAAACAAAACCTCATTTGAGCTATGGAATGGAAGAAAGCCCTTAATATCATACTTTAGAGTATTTGGATGCAAGTGCTTCATATTGAATACTAAGGACAACCTTGGAAAATTTGCCTCTAAATCTGATGAAGGTATCTTTTTAGGATACTCTACAACTAGCAAAGCATATAAAGTATTTAATAAAAGATCATTAACTGTTGAAGAATCTATGCATGTTGTCTTTAATGAATCTAGTAGACTTGATCTTGTGAAAGGTAGTGTTCTTGATGATGTTGTAGGTAACATGGAGAAACTTGATCTTGAAAATGGAAAAAAAGAAAATGATCAAGAAGATTCACATCAAAATGATTCTCTACCTCAAGCTCAAGAAGAAAACGGGCAAGAACTCCCAAAAGAATGGATAATGACAAAAGATCATCCAAAAGAGCAAATCATTGGTGATATCTCAAGGGGAGTAAGTACTAGATCTCATTTCAAACATTTAGCCACTGACCTTGCTTTTATTTCTCAAATTGAGCCTAAAAATGTTGATGAGGCTCTTAATGATGAAAGTTGGGTAATTTCCATGCAAGAGGAACTCAACCAATTTGAGAGAAGTAAGGTATGGACCTTAGTACCCAGACCCAAGGATCATCAAATTATAGGCAACAAATGGGTATTTAGAAATAAACTAGATGAACAAGGTTCAATAACTAGGAATAAGGCTAGATTTGTTGCAAAATGATATAATTAGGAAGAAGGAATAGATTATGATGAGACCTATGCACCTGTCCATAAGAATACTTTTAGCATATGCATGTCACATGAATTTCAAACATGAATTTTTAAATGGTTGTATAGAAGAAGAAGTTTATGTAGAAAAACCACCAAGCTTTGAAAGCTATGATTTGCCAAATCATGTTTTTAAACTTTCAAAAGCTTTATATGGTTTGAAACAAGCCCCAAGAGCTTGGTATGAAAGACTAAGTTCTTTTCTCTTAGAAAATAACTTTACAAAGGGGAATGTTGAAACCACATTATTCATTAAAAAGCATAAGCATGATATACTAATTGTTCAAATTTATGTTGATGATATAATATTTGGTTCTACTAATGAATTGCTTTGTCAAGAATTTGCTAAGTGTATGACTAGGGAATTTGAAATGAGCATGATGGGAGAGCTTAAGTATTTCCTTGGTCTACAAATAAAACAAAGCAATGAGGGAATATTCATCAACCAATCCAAATATGCCAAAGATTTAATTAAAAAATTTGGAATGGAAGGATGCAAGAATGCCAAGACTCCTATGAGCACATCAACAAAATTGGACAAGGATGAAAAGGGTAAGAGCATTAATGAAAAGCTCTATAGAGGTATGATCGGATTACTTTTATATCTTACTGCTTCTAGACCCGATGTAATGTGTAGTGTTTGCTTGTGTGCACGATTTCAATCATGTCCAAAAGAATCTCATTTAAATGCAGTAAAAAAATCTTAAGATATTTACATGGATCATTGCATCTAGGTTTATGGTATCCTAGAAATTCATCCTTTTATATTATAGGATATTCAGATGCAGACTATGCTGGTAGTCTTTTAGATAGAAAAAGTACTTCAGGTACTTATCACTTTATTGGAGAGTGCTTAGTTTCTTGGTTTAGCAAGAAACAAGTTTCAGTTGCTCTTTCAACTGCTGAAGCAGAGTATGTAGCAGCAGGATGTTGTTGTACTCAAATTCTTTGGATCAAACAACAACTTAAGGACTATGGTCATAATATGAACCATATACCTATTAAATGTGACAATACAAATGCTATAAATCTTTCAAAGAATCCCATTCAACACTCTAGAAGTAAGCATATTGACATTAGACACTACTTTATTAGAGATCATGTTCAATATGGAGATATTGCATTAGAATTTATAAGTACAGAAAATCAATTGGTAGATATTTTTACTAACTCTCTAAATGAGGAAAGATTTAATTTCATTAGAAGAGAACTTGGTATGATTGATTGATTAACCTTGTGATTGCTAAATTATCAAATCTTAAGTGATAATCTTGATTTTGTATCTTATCACTAGATATATAAGGTAGTAAATTTGATGAAACTTTTATGTTATATGGGAAAGAATCTTCATATAAATGATTTAGTCTTGTTTTAGGACTTAATTTTATTTGATGGAAATTTTAGGCAATTCACGCCCGTGAATTAAATAGCCAAAAGAGGCAGTGTCTTTCACAACTTGATTCACGACATCGTTCACGGCTTCAAGTAGTGAAGCTTCTGTTCACGACTTCATTCACTCCCGTGAAAAGCCTTGTTCATGCCCGTAACACATTTTCACGCCCGTGAACATTTTCACCTAAAACTCACAGAGACGTTCACACTTTGAGTCACGCTTTGTTTCACGGTCATAAGTAGTAAAATTCAACCATTAACGCTCGTGACTATTCTTTCACCACTATGACAGTTCATTGAAGATTCTGGCCCCCAAGTCATAAAATTTTGCTATAAATACCATAAAAGTCCCTTCATAAAAAATCATCCTTCTTTAGGGTTTCCTCAAATTTTCTGTCAAAATTTTCCAAACTCTACAAAGTTCATTTCTTTAATCCAAATGGAAACTGGCTCATCAAAGGGTGCTAGGAAGAAGTCTTATGCTCCCAGGAGGTACTCAGACTACCTTATGAATAGAATCCCGGAGTATTGCCATCCTCGGTACTCAACCTTGAAGAAAAGGCCTCTCATTTCATCAAGGACTTTTGAGTGGCAAACCGTACGCACTCTCGGTCTTGAGACGGCAATGACAGAGCAACTCCAGGCCTGTCATTTGAAGGAATTCGTGGACATTCATCAGTCCACTTTAAGGGAGCCAACCCTGGAATTTTTGAGCACTTTACAAGTGTCTCCCACTGGAGTGGTGAAATTCCAACTCTGCAGCAATCCAAACACCCTCAATACCACAGAATTTGGGGACTTATTCTATCTACCTTCGGAAGGCATTCTCAATGACAGCGAAGTAGAGTTCTTCGCAACTCGAGCATGGACTCATTTTGGCATGGATTGCAGCTGGGATGTCAAGAAGATCAAGAGCACTCATCTCCGATTCCCAGTGCACAAATATTTGCATAGGTTTCTAACCTATAGCATATTTGCTCGGGGAGACAGCAATGGCACCATTAGGAAGTCAGAGCTATTTCTATTTGAGATGGCCCGATGAGGTTTCACAGTGGTGCTCTCTCGATGGTTTGCAAACCATCTTCTATCCATTGCCACCAAGCCCTCCGGAGATATACTTATTGGTGGATATGTGACCCATATGGCCTTGAAGCTTGGCTATTTGAAGCTGGATGACCATCACTTCAATCTCATCCTAGGGCATCCTTGAGATCAATTGGATGTCGAGTCATTCATTAAGATGGGAGCGGCTGTCAGAATTGTTCATGACTACCGCTTCACAGACACTGCTGGTGAAATAATTTGGGAAGATAATGATTCGAAGGACTTCAAAGCTGGCCTCCAAAGGATCCGGTAGAGGAAAAGGGCTCGAGTTGAGGAAGCACCTCTAGCGGCTGAGCAGGACATCGGACATTCCTCGGCTTCCACACCGATTTTGGCGCAGCAGGTGGTTGACCTCTTAGCACCACGATTTGAGCAGCTGCAGGCTTCGATGGACGAGAGGTTGGAGAACCTCAAAGACTTCATAAAGTCTCGGATAGACAGCCTTGAGGCAAGGGTTGCTTGACTTAGGGATAGGATGTCTGGTTAGGTGTTAGGCTAGATGGTAGCCTTAATATGATTGTTTCTCTTGTTTGTTTGCTTGTTTTGTTTGTTTTTTAGGAAATTTTAAATTTCCTAAAAACTTTTATTTACTTTGGTTTGTACTTCTCTTTAAATATTAATATATTTGCTTTTTTTTGGGTGTCTTTATATTCTTTTTATTGATGACAAAAGGGGGAGAACCTAGCAATATATTAAGATAAATGAAATTTGAATAAAAAATAAGAACCTACAAATACATTGAGTTAAGTAGGGAGAAATTAGAAATACTTAAAATTTGATTCAAAATGAATATGCAAGTATGAAATTGAGCTTTATACACATTAGATATATCTTAAGTATACTTTGCATATACCTTAATGCAAGTTACATAAATGAATATGCCTTGATATACTCTAAATATACCTTACATATACTTCATGACTTAAAGAGAATTTTGGTATATATTGGATATACTTTGCATATAACTTGCATATACTTAAAATTAGAAAATTTATTTCAATGCTACATCATTCTTTACAATTCTTGCATTTCATTAATTTTTATTCTAAGTATTTTTTGAGGAGGAGACTTCTCAAAAGCACATATTGGTAGATTATTTGTCACCATCAAAAAGGGGGAGATTGTTAAACCTTGAGCGGTATTTCTGTCATTTTGATGATAACAAATAAAATAGCAATATTGTATTTAACATACTTGTTTTCTAAGTCTATTAAACAGGGTATGGAATAAAATAGCAAGAATGGAAGATTAATCCTTGAAAGATAAAATTAAGGAAGTAGCATGTTCACGCCCGTGAAAAAGCTAACCGTCACCAAAACCAACATTTGAAGTTCACGGCTATGAAGGAAGACAACAAACCGTGAAATGCACATTTAAGTCACGCCCGTGAATTAAATGCCACGCCCATGAACCTTCATGACAATTTCATCCAGAGAGCTTCACGACCAAAGTCACCACTTGGATCATAGCTGGGAAGTTTGTCACGCCCGTGAAAATATATGTCATGCCCATGACCCAATGTTTCAAAACCTTCTAGAGAGCTTCACGACCAAGGTCACCATTTCAGTCACGACTTGGAAGAACAGTCACGCCCGTGACAAACATAGTCACGCCCGTGAAAGATAAAAGAGAAAAATGTCAGGCGCGATTATTTGGTTGGTACAACTGCTAGTTTCGTATTAAATGCACTCTAATGGCTATAATTAGCCATAGGAGTATAAATGCAAGTCATTTATGCATTTAGTACAAGAGGATAGCAAATACTTTGAATCAAAATCTTATTACAAGCTATTTGTACATTTAATACTTTCATAACTAATATCTATTCTCTGTGAAAATCTTTTTGCTCATCATTTATTGAGCAATAAAGATTTATAAGTGTTTCTCTTTGTAATCATTTATTACTCAAGTGAATTTTGGGCATTTCTGGGTTAAGAGTAGAACACTTGTAAGGGTTAGTTGTGTGAGCCTTTAAAACACAAAGAAAGGTTGTTTGTGTGATCCTATAAAACACAAGGTAAAGGTTGTTTGTGTGAGCCTGTAAAACACAAGATAAAGGTTGTTTGTGTGAGCCTGCAAAACACAAGGAATTGGTTATTGTGTGAGCCATTAAAACATAAGGGATTTCTGGGTTAGGTGTGAGCCATTGTGAGAAACACCATAGTTGGGAGTGAGCTTGTAAAACTCCATTGTAACACTTAGTGTGTTAGTGAAACTCCCAATTGCGATTGGGAAGAGGAGTATGGTTTGTTAACCCTAAACCTCTATAAAAATCCTTGTGTCAAATTTCTCTATCCCTCCTAAAATTAATTTTTATTTCCGCACTTGAAAGTTAAATTTTTAAAACTCCAATTCAACCCCCCTTTTTGGCTTAATATCTGAGCAACAATATATTTTCATACCATGCTAATAGCATGCATCCGAGGCCTACCACCTCCTAACGAATCAAATTCAATTTAAAACCAGACATATAAAATTTTCATCATAAACAGCTTCACGCTTGTGAATAACTATTCACAGCCATGAAGCACCAGTTCACGGGTAGTCCCCCCCATGAAACAAGCCGTGAATCAACTCGTGAATCAGTACACATTTATGGTTGTGACCATCTCTTCACTAGCGTGAACCAAACTGTGAAGCTGCCCGTGAATGGTGGGGTACTAGAAAGAGTGGGACTAGTTTCTTACAGACTTGCTCTACCACTAGAGTTGAGCAAAATCCATGATGTGTTCCACGTCTCCATGTTGAAGACATACAGATCTAATCCTTCTCATATTATTTTAGTAGAGGACATTGAGGTGAGACCAGATTTGACCTATGATGAAGAACCAGTTAAGATTCTAGCTAGAGAAATCAAGAAACTCAGGAACAAACGAGTACCATTAGTCAAGGTATTACAAAGAAATCATGCTATGGAAGAGACTACATGGGAAAGTGAAGAAGTGATGAGAGCCCAATTCCCACAAATGTTCAGAGAAAGTATATCAAGTAATTTCGAGGACAAAATTTCTTTAAAGGGGAGAGAAATGTAACAATCGCAAATTAGGGCCTAAAATTTATATGTTAAATAAGGTATATTAAGGGCATATGGGAAGTATATGTGAGGCTATGGATATTAGAGACTATAAAATAATGAAAAAAAACAAAAGTGAAGTTCTCAGCGTTCACGCCCATGACAGAATTAATCACAGTTGTGAATATCGTGAATTTCAGTTTCAAAAGCTGAGGATGTTCACGATCGTGACACTAGTATTCATGCCCTTGAAGACCTGCAGGTTTAAATATGGCAATTTAGTGTTTTGATAAAAAAACTTATGTGAAATCAATCCTAACCCTAGCCACCACTCTCTGAAACCCCATAAACCATTCTTTGTCAACCCCTTTTGTTTTTAGTTGATTAAATACAAAACCCCACCATTAAATAGAGTGTAAACGGATTAAAAACAAGGAATATAGTATAAAAATCAAAGTGTGTGACAAGAAGCAACAAAACACATTTTGGAATGTAGATACCAATCTATAATCATCCAAACAAAGGTAAGAGAGGTTGTTTTCATTAATCTTTGGTAGGGTTCAATTCGGTCTAATGGGAGATTAAAGTTTTAGGCTTTAAATCAATAAAAATTTATGGTTTTCATAAATTATGATATAAGTGAATACAAAGGTAGATATAAACTGTAATTATGGCCTTTGTTGCGTGTTATGAACTAAGACTGGTGGTGGAGAATCCCACTAAATGCGATAGATGCGAAAGTATCGAGTTTTAGGGTTCCAATATTAAGGTTTGTCCATATACTCATTTTAATTCAATTTTATTGTGCTTGTGCTATGAATTTTGTATTCTGATGTGTTTAATGGCAATAAATGTTATTATGGGATATACTAGGGCTGAGTTAAATGATATGTAATGCTTGAGGTGCACAATAATACTAATATATTAATGAGTAATGTTGGGATGATTGATAAATAAGGCATGGACCTTGTTTGCATGCACAATAATACTGATATATGATGTTACGCACGTTGATAGTTGATTTCTACATTCTTGAATATGTGAAGTATTGATAGGTGTGGCTAACATTGGTTAGCTTTAGAATTGTGCATGTTTGTGTGTGAAATTGGTTGAAAACGGTGTTGGAATTATGATTCTACATGATGCATCACACCCGTGAAGCCAATCTTCATGCCCATGAAGGGATTTCATGGCCATGAAGCCAAGCTTCACTCCCGTGAATATATGAATGTCACACTCGTGAACCATTGTTCATGATCATGAGTAATCATGAGCTAGTCACGATTGAGTTACGGCTAGACAACCCGTGACAAAGGGATTCATGCCCGTGAATGCCCTATAACCAAAAATGATTAATTGAATGAGATGATTAAGTTACATGAAGATGATTTACATACCCACTTATTATGATTAATTGATTTTACATGCTATGTGATAACATGATTGAGAACAGTGAATATCCACTAGGTGCTTATAATACAAAGTAATATGTGATGTCTATATAAAGACATAAATTGTAACCTAAATGATAATGATACTTGGAATGTAATTAAATATGTCCATTCTCTATTTGAGGACTCGCTAGGATATGTGGCATGTCATTGAGGGGGTAAAGTACCTTAGAATATTTATGCATGCAGTTTCTTACTCATAAGGCTCGCTTAAGCTCGGGTAAGAGAGCCCCTGATTTCATATGCGAAATTTGCACATATGCATGTAGTTATTATGTTTATTCATTAGGGTGGCTTAAGCTCGAGTAAGAGCGCTCCTAATTTGAGATACGAAATTTGCAATACAGACAGGCATAGATAGTGAGCAAGGTGGCTTAATCTAGGGTAAGAGCGCTTTTATTTTACAACCTGCATCTGGGTGGTCTGGGTCTAGAGTATTAGGCTAAGAAATTAGAATTGGGTAAAATAGTATATAGAAATTGTAAGGCAAAACATGGCCCAAAGATATATAGAATTTAGTGAATTAGAATAAAGTCACATCCTAAAAAAATGAATTGTGGAAACCAATAATCATATGAATATGGTAAAAGCTTGTTATTTCATAATATGATCGAAATACAGTATGATTATATGATATAGTTTCACCTATGATAATTATGCCACACATGAGATTAGACCATGATATTTAATATGTATGCTTTACTTCGATGTTTATATGACATGGCTGAGTATGCTAATATTACATGTTGTGAATATTATAATAGTATTGAATAATATAGACAAGTCAACATGAATAAAGTAAGTTAAGATGAGATATGTATATTATGGTATGGGCAAACACTCAAGTATGTTCTGATTATGAATGATGTATTATATGTGAATACGTGTTAGAATTTAAATGATTATATGTACCACTAAGCTTTTAGTAGCTTAGTGTGTGGGTTTCCCTGCACGCAGGTTTAGAGCCCTAGACTGATGAGTGATAAGAAGAGACGATAAAGCCAGTTAGAGCAGTCGGGGCTGATCAGAGTTGGGTCTATTCCTTTATTCATGCATTTTATTTATATTTCTGCATATCATAGGATAGAGACAATTAATTCATATTTTGATAAAGACATGTTGGAATTATGAAACTTGAATCTGTATGGATTTTGTAATAAAAGTCTGGTAATGTCCATACAGTTATACTTTGAAAATGAGTTATTATGTTATACAGTTGTTTAAATTTCAAGGCTTATATGTAAAAATCTTATTTTTAGAAGGTGTAGAAAAGTTTTAATTCAGAACAAGTTCAGACAGATTCGGTCATGTGACATCTTATGTACAATGGGTTTTGTCCTGTCTGTGTAGAGGGTGCTACACTTAAATTAAAGTATGAGTGTATTTCTTTTACAAATTAAAGTTGATAAATATTACTATTAGATTTGGGTGCTGCTCTAGTTCTTTCTTAGCATGCCATAGGTTCGACCGATCAAGGTCAGATGTTGTTTATGGCACAGATAGTGGGTTGCTACTACAACTGATAATAGCTATGTCACAGGAAGCATCACAGTTAGTACCACTACTAGTGTGACACCCTTATAACAATCATTCTATATGTACATTATATGGGTTAATACGATTTTAGCCGATGTGTACCGATTTTTTTCTCTTAATTTAATTTAATGACCATAATTAACACTTAATTAATCTTTTTTATTTTCCAAAAATTTAAGCAGCATAATAACTATAAATTAACTACCTCACCTGCAATTCAAACAATGCACAACCCATTTTTAGGTACAACAATACACACATAATACAAAATATTTTCCATTCAACCACAAATATATATATATATATATATATATATATATATATATATATATATGGAGTTGTACGAATGAAACTATGTATATATTTTGATAAATAATAATTATGAATTATTATATGTGTAAAGAATGAGAATGTTGATTTATCAGAATATATACATATACAACTCTCTCTCTCTATATATATATATATACATGTCATTTTTGATACTACTCTACTATTATTTATTCTTTCGTCAGTTTCCAAAATTTGTACGCTTGCTCTTATTTTTTCCGTTACTACTCGTACGCAGTCAAATAACTACATGTTGAATATTAATATATCAAATGGTGATTACTAATATAAGAATTTCTATTGACTTATTTTTTTCATGCTTTCATACATGCAATAATATATATGCTATACTATTCAAATTTTCTCTTTAAAAAATTATTATTCTTTTTACCAATACTTTACCATTATTTCACTAATTCATATGTTCATTAAATTTAACAATTTTTTTCAATTAATCTTTTTTTTTCCTGAACTTTCATTTTCTTTCAATTTAGTCCATTTTTCACCTTACCACTTTAATTAACTTTTTTTTTACAATATTCTATTTAATTAGCTACAAATTTCACTTTAGTTCCTAAATTTTTATTTATTTACAATCATATCACTACTTTATATTTATTTACACTTTTACCACTAATTATTTTATTTTTCATTCTTTTTCCTTTTAACTACATAATTTAATATTTTTATTCCACTTATTTTTTATTTTTCAATTTTACCATTTTCGTCATATTTATTATTATTATTATTATTATTGTTGTTGTTGTTGTTGTTGTTGTTGTTGTTGTCATTATTATTACTATTATTATACCATTTTTATTATTTTTATTATTTTTATCATATTTATTACTTATATCATTTTTATAATAATTTTTACATTTATCATTTTTCTCACATTTTTCACTTATTTCATTTTTACCATATTTCTATTACTTTTATTCACATTTGCCTCTAGTTTCAATCCGAGAGAAAATCTTCTGATGAGATAAATGGGGCGTGGACCTCAAAAGTCGACTACAAAGAAGAGTGATATACTGTAACACCCCCTCACCCGAGCAACTTGTGCATGGATGAGGGTGTGCTATGCTGACTTTATCAGTTAAAATATCATTTTTAAAATTTGTATACATGCAAATCATTCCTATATTTTTTTTCATTTACTATTTATTTACTTTGCATTATCAAAGAAATATAACATAAAAGTTAAACTATATTTTTATATAGTAACATGTTCTTTACAAAATATACTGTTTATTTTACAAATACTACAAAATAAAACTCAAACCATAATTACATAATTTGTGTGACCCACAGTATTTGATACGAGCTGCCCTACTGGACTTGGATCACCGTGTCTTTATCCAAAATCCTCAGCTACCTCTTTAAATCTGCGTAGCAGTAAACTCCCACGCTAAGCTCTAAGCTTAGTGGTACATATAAATAAGGCAATAAACTATTTTATGCAATCATGCATTATCATATATCAACTCATGCTTAATTATATTTTCATACAAATATATATATCATGGTATTCTAGCATGTATAGACATCAAATTATATTATTTTATCTCATACTTATTTATTTTATTACCACCTTATTGTATAACACTAAATATTCTTTTTATCCATGCCACAATTCATAATTCTATTTTTATTATCAATAATTCATTTATGTTTATATTTATGCCCAAGACACTCAATCAACTTTTCATGCAACTTACATTTCATAAATTTTAATCTTTTATACCTTATATTTATTTTACATTATCAAACCATTATTATCCATAGCTTTTCCTTGCCCATAACACTAAAGCTTCTTATTATCCATGTCAAAATTCATAATTCCAGTATTATTTTCAATAATTCATTTATGTTCCATAAATTCTTTATTTATTTTTTCATTTATGCCTAGGACACCTATGAACTACTGACTAGGATAATGGAGTTGTCATCCAGGCACTTAGGAGTGCCACCCGTACAATATGATGTGTTCATATAAGTGCCAAACCCGACATAGATAACAATGCCAAACTCGGCTTAGATAACCGTGCCATACCCGGTGTAGATAATAATCTCATCCCAATGTAGATAATAATGCCATCTCGGTGTAGATAACAATGCCAAACTCGACATAGATAATCATACTATTAATGAGTTTAATCATTTTCATCATACTCCCCCCTATTTGGCATGCCAAACTATCCTAAGTTAGTTCTAGTTAGGTGTTATAGGGCTTATACAATCTCATTAAAATTCATAGAAATTATATTCACACTTTTAATGAATTTAATGTCTCAAAATAATCACATAATCACTCAACTAAAATAATATTTACATAATATAACAAGGTTCACATATTTTACTCATTTCATTCCTTATCTCATATGTTGCCCTATCACTGGCAGATTTTGTTCTCTATCTTGGACTTTAATTTTGGTCCTCTTACAATCTGAATTTTGCTATAGAGTGTTCTTAACAATTTATATATGGATCTTAGCTTTAGTATGAAACTAGAATCACTTAATTCGGAGTTCTATATCAAAATATATGGTAACATAAATACTGAATGGTCACTAACAATTCTGCCTAGAATTTTCTTGATAGATTCTAAGTCTGAACTTTATGAATTTTTCTGGTCAATTAGAAAAATATTCAGATATTATAGTCTAAATATAAAAATTATAGACTTATGGCTTAGCTTTCAAACTGAACAAATAACACACAAATCCAATCTCTATAACTCAAGTTATAATAGTTTCGATAATTACTGCTCATTACTAACAATTCTGGCTAGAATTTCTACACAGATTCTATATCTAAATTTTATGAATGTTTCTAGACAATTAAAGACATATTCAGGTTTTATAGTCTAAATGAAAGTTATAGCCATATGTCGTATCTTTCAAACCCAATAAAGAACATACAAAACCGAGTTCCAGAAATTAAGTTATAACAGTTTAAGTGCACACTGCTCATCCATTTCCAGCAAAGAACATACCAACTAATCACATTCAATTTTTACCAAATTAAATCCTAATAGCAAACATTCATCCCCAAGATTTTTCATCACAAATAATATTAATTCATAATCATTAACATTCCAAATAAATATTTCATGAAATTAAAAAAAATTAAAATAGGCTATTGCCTTAGGTTATGCATAAACCTCTATTTTTTTTCTCTTTACTTCTCTTTCTCCTTTCCTTTGCTCATTTGATCTAGCTCCTTGTCACTTTGAGTTTTTAAAGTTCATATATAGATCATTAAAATTTCATAAACCTAATCTTTCTTTTTTTCCTTACGCTCTTAAGCTTCCTTGAGCATGAAGATGGAATTTTCCTTATTTTTTCTCTATTTTCTCATTTTCTTTCACTAAAATCAAGCTTTGGTTATGGTTGATCAAGGGGAAAACGTGGGCTATTGTAGAGAACATAATTTTCCTCAATGAAAATGGATAAGGAAGAAGAAGAAACAATCAAGAAGAAGATGACAAAAGTCATTAAGATGGGGGACACCTAAGCCACATTCTAGAAACCTTAATTAATGTCTCATTCATGCACATCACTTGGCTAATTATTGTATGTCTTTTGGTGTGTGGTGCTTCAAGAAATGTGGAAGACACTTAATTGATAGGAAATTCTGGATATGAAGAGATAAGGAAGAAGAATAATTAAGAGAATAAAGACAACTCCATAATTATGGGACACCTAAGCATATTCTAGATGTTTTAATTAATTTCCAATTCAAGCATGTCAATTGTCCACTTAATGTATGCCACTTGGTGTGGCCAGCCCCTTCCCATGTGTTTAATGTCCCAATCATGCATTTAATTGATGGTTATTCCAATAAATCCTCAAATTTTTGGTAAATTGCAAATTGACCCCTAAACTTTTCAAAATTTGCAATTTAGTCCTTTACCGAAATTTAACATCTTAAAATATTTTGAATACTTTATTAGATATTTTCCATACTTAATTGCCATTATTTTTATTATTTTTTGATAAAAATCCAAATTTAGATTTCAGTCAAACCGACGAGTCGATTTAACAACTCGCGTAACTTAGGTCTAAATTAGCAGATATATGACATTCTCTCCCCCTTAAAATAAATTTCGTCCACGAAATTTACCTATTAATTCTGTGAACAACTGAGGATATTGGCTCTTTATGACTTCTTCGTTCTCCCATGTGGCTTCTTCAGTAGCATGATTCTGCCCTAGCACTTTAACTAATGGAACTTTCTTGTTTCGTAAAACTTTTTCTTAACGTGCTAATATAGCCACCGGTTCCTCTTCATAAGTCAAGTCAGTCTGCACTTCTATATCCTCAGTTGGTATGACATGAGTCGGATCAGACCTATATCTCCTTAGCATATATACATGGAAAACATTGTGGATTTTATCCAACTCTGGTGGAAGTGCTAACCGATATGCTACTGGTCCGATTCTTTCCAAGATCTCATAAGGACCAATGAACCTCAGACTTAACTTTCCCTTTTTACCAAACCTCAACACTTTCTTCCAAGGTGAAACTTTAAGAAACACTTTATCACCCACATCATATTCAATGTTTCGCCTCTTGAGGTCAACATATGATTTCTATCGATCTTGTGCTGCTTTCAATCTTTCTTGGATAATTCTAACCTTTTCTTCTATTTGTTGCACTAACTCTGGCCCTATCAACTTCTTTCACTCTATTCAGTCTAACAGATTGTTGTCCTGCATTTTCTTCCATACAATGCCTCATACGGAGCCATGCCTATGCTTGTCT
Source organism: Triadica sebifera (assembly GCA_023653625.1). Lineage (NCBI taxonomy): Eukaryota > Viridiplantae > Streptophyta > Magnoliopsida > Malpighiales > Euphorbiaceae > Triadica > Triadica sebifera. Next base: position 42,734,949 of record CM042893.1, on the reverse strand, counting down.
GATAACTATTGTTATAGGCAAACTCCATAAGAGGTAGATGTCTATCCCAACTTCCCTCAAATTCAAGCACAAAAATTCTCATCATATCCTCTAGCAACTGAATAACTAGCTCCAATTGTCCATTCATCTGCAGATGAAAGGTTGTGCTAAAATTGAGTTGAGTTCCCAAAGCTTGCTGTAGACTCTTCCAGAATTGTAAAGTAAATCTGGAATCTCTATCAGATATGATGGACATTAGCACTCCATGAAGTCTCACTGTCTCACTTACATAAATTTCGGCTACTTTGTTTAATGAGTAGTCCATTCTAACTAGTAAGAAGTGTGCCGACTTCGTCAATGATACGGTAAATTGGACACAAAATCCATCGTGATTCTTTCCCATTTCCACTCTAGAATCGGTATTGGTTGCAACAATCCTGTAGGCAACTGGTGTTCCGCTTTCACTTGTTGACAAGTTAGATATTTAACAACATATTCAATGATATCCTTCTTCATCCCTGACCACCAATATTTTGTTTTCAAGTCTTCATACATCTTGTTCCCGCCTAGATGCCTGGTATATACCGTTTCATGTGCTTCTTTTAATTTCTCAAACTTCAGCTCTTCTATATCGGGCACACAAATCCTATTCTTGAAGTATATTGTGCCATCTTCTGTCAATGAAAACTCAGGCTTTTCTCCCTTTTTCACTACCTCCACTATCTTTACTAACTTCACATCTAGCTTCTGAGCATCTTTGATCCTCTGCATCAAAGGAGGTTGTATTCGCATCTCAGCTAAAATCTTCTTGCTTAGTGCATCTGCAACCACATTAGCTTTTCCTGGTTGGTAGTCGATCACACAATCATAATCTCTAATTAACTCCAACCATCTTAGTTGTCTCAGATTCAACTCTTTCTGTGAGGGAAGGTACTTAAGACTTTTGTAATCTATATAGATATAACATCTTTCCCCATACAGATAATGTCTCCAGATCTTAAGAGCAAAAACTATCGCAGCTAACTCCAAATCATGTGTCGAATAGTTAAGCTCGTGAGGCTTAAGTTGTCTTGAGGTGTAAGTAATCACCTTTCCTTCTTGCATAAGAACACTACCCAAACCGTTATGACTAGCATCACTGTACACAATAAAATCTTTTCCTGGAGTAGGTTGAGTCAAAATTGGTGCTTTAATTAGCATTGCCTTCAGTCGATCAAAGCTTGCTTGACACTTGTCTATCCACTCGAAACGAACCTCTTTTTGTAGCAGTCATGTCAAAGGAGTCGCTAAGGATGAAAATCCCTTCACGAACCTCCTATAATATCTAGCTAATGCGAGGAAATGTCTCACTTCTGTCACATTTCATGATGGTTTTCAATTAAGAATAGCCTCAATTTTACTAGGGTCAACCCGAATACCTTCTGCTGAAATTACATGACCCAGAAAATTGACTGATTTAAGCCAAAATTCGCACTTAGATAGCTTTGCATACAACTGCTTCTCCCTCAATGTTTGCAGCACTATTCTGAGATGTTGATCATGTTCTACTCGGTCTCTAGAGTAGACAAAAATGTCATCAATAAACACCACCACAAATTGATCAAGGTATGGCATGAACACTCAGTTCATCAGGTCTATAAAAGCTGCCAGTGCATTCGTCAATCCAAAGGGCATAACTAGAAACTCATAATGACCATAATGAGTCCTGAATGTCGTCTTAGGCACATATGATTCTTTGATCTTCAATTGATGATACCCCAATCGAAGATCTATCTTTGAAAATATGGCGTCACCTTTCAATTGGTCAAATAAGTCATCAATCCTAGGCAACGGGTATTTATTCTTAATAGTCACCTTATTAAGCTGCCTGTAATCGATGCAAAGACGAAGAGTGCCATCTTTCTTCTTGACAAATAATACTGAAGCACCCCATGGTGATACACTGGGTTGTATAAAACCCTTATCTTACAATTCCTGTAACTGTACCTTCAGCTCTTTCAACTCTGCTGGTGTCATCCTATATGGTGTAATGGAAATAGGAGTGGTGTCGGGTACCAAATCGATAGCAAATTCAATTTCTCTATCTGGTGGTAATCCTTGAAACTCCTCTGGAAATACATCGAGGAACTCACTAACAGTAGCAATATCCACCAACTTCGAACTTGCTTTTTCCATATCAACCACATACACTAAGTATGCTTCGCATCCCTTACTGATGAGTTTCTGGGCTTTCAACACTGAGATCACATTGTCTAGATATCTTATATTCTCACCCATCACCACTATCTTATCTTGTTCTAGAATTTTGATGATCATTTGTCTTCTTCTATAATCCACTATTACTCCATAACGAGTCAACCAATCCATTTCTAAGATCACATCAAACTCATGGAATGGTAACTCTATCAAGTCTGCTGGGAATTTTCTACCTTGAATTTCAATAGGGCAACCCCTAAATACCTTACTAACCATCACACTGTGCCCTAATGTGTTAGTCACAAGAATCTCAAATTTTAGAGCCTGTGGTTCTAAATCCTCTCGACTCGGTGGTGGTGTGCATATGTATGAATGCATTGACCCCAGATCTATCAATACATGTATGTTAGAGCCAAATAGAAGGAATTTACCAATTAAGACATCCGGTGCATCCTGCTCCTCTCAGCCTCGCATAACATATGCCTTGGCTGGGGCAGCTCTACTACCTTCTGGCCTCTCAACTGTCTCTGATCTGAACTGACTGAACCCTGATCGGCCTCTTCTACCTTTCCCTCGACCTCGGCCTCTGCCTTGCCCAGAAGCCTGTGTCTGTATCGGCTCAGTGCTCCCCAAACCTCTGCCATACTGTAACAAGGGACAATCTCTCCTCATATGGTCTTCAGACCCATATCTAAAACACACTCCTATCATCCACCGACACTCTTCTAGATGCGAACGACCACAATGTTGACATTCTATTAGGGGTAGAGATCTATATGGTGTTTATGTCGGTGCACTAGCTGCTGAAGAAACAAATCTCGTGGGTTGTCCCTGCCTGAAGGAAGAAGGCTTGTTGGAACCCCCAGCCTGAAATCGGCCACTGAAAGATCTGGCTCTTTTGCTACTTAACTGTACTCTACTCGGTTGTGTCATGGGTCTCTTGAACCCTCTACCTGGTGCTGGCTGCTGTGCTGCTAGAACTCTCTCAACTGTTCTGGCAGATGCTAGCAAACTAGGAAAACTCATTAGACGTAGGGCTGAGACCTGTAGCTTCATTGGGTCTCTCAATCCATCTTCAAACCGTTGACACTTATCTGCCTCAGTGGATATAATGCCTCCCGCATACTTGTAAAGATGTGTAAATTCTCTTTCATATTCTGTTACTGACAAATTTCCTTGTTTCAGCATCAAAAACTCTCTTTTCTTGTCATCTGTGTAGATAGGAGAAATATACTGCTCCTTAAACTTCTCTAGAAAAAACTCCCATGTCATAGGGTCAGGAGCCTCTGTGCTCTGTGATTCAAATCGCCACCAGTCATATGCATGCTCTATAGTAAAGATACAACATACTCATATTTATGCTCATTTGTGTAATGCAGTTGATCAAAAACTCTCTCTACCCATTCTAGCCAAAACTCTGCCACTAAGGGGTCATCTTCCCGTTTAACGTAGAAATCGGTGCCCCTAGCTTTCTCAGCCTCTCAAATTGTAATCCATTTGAGGCTGGTTGTGATGCTCTTTGTAGCAAATCTATCATGTTCCTTATAAGCTCTATTTGTCCTGTGCTAGCAATAGACTGCCCTCTTAATAGGCTAGCACTGGATCTAGATACAGTAGCTCGGTGACGACTGGGTCGCGATGAAGCTTCAATTTTAGTAACCTCATTACTTTTGCCTCCTTCGGCCATAATATGTCGTGACGCTGATGCGATACTCTACCTATATCATAAAATAATGGCCTCAATCAGTAAGCAGCAACTTTAATACTTAATTGTTGGTACACACATATCATAATTATTTTTTTGAAAATCATTTTAAAATCCCAAAACTGCCCAAACCGGGCTTTAATACCAAAATCTAGAAACACCAACTTGGTACTTTGATACCAAAAATTGTAACACACCCTCACCCCAGCAGCTCGTGCTTGGATGAGGGTGTGCTATGCTGACTTCATCGGTTAAAATATCATTTTTAAAATTTGTATACATGAAAATCATTCCTATATTGTTTTTTTCATTTTCTATTTATTTACTTTGCATTATCAAAGAAATATAACATAAAAGTTAAACTACATTTTTATATAGTAACATGTTCTTTACAAAACATACTGTTTATTTTACAAATACTACAAAATAAAACTCAAACCATAATTACATAATTTGTGTAATCCACAATATATGATACGAGCTGCCCTACTGGACTTGGATCACCGTGTCTTTATCCAAAATCCTCAGCTACCTCTTTAAATTTGTGCAGAAGAAAACTCCCACGCTAAGCTCTAGGCTTAGTGGTGCATATAAATAAGATAATAAACTATTTTATGCAATCATGCATTATCATATATCAACTCATGCTTAATCATATTCTCATGCAAATATACATATCATGGTATTCTAGCATGTATAGACATCAAATTATATTATTTTATCTCATATTTATTTATTTTATTACCACCTTATTGTATAACACTAAATATTCTTTTTATCCATGCCACAATTCATAATTCCATTTTTATTATCAATAATTGATTTATGTTTTTATTTATGCCTAAGACACTCAATCATCTTTTCATGCAACTTACATTTCATAACTTTTATTCTTTTATACCTTATATTTATTTTACATTATCAGACCATTATTATCCATAGCTTTTCCTTGCCCATAGCACTAAATCTTGTTATTATCCATGTCAAAATTCATAATTCCAGTTTTATTTTCAATAATTCTTTTATGTTCCATAACTTCTTATTTATGTTTTCATTTATGCCCAGGACACCTATGAACTACTGACTAGGATAACGGAGTTGTCATCTAGGCACTTAGGAGTGCCACCCGGGCAATATGATGTGTGCATATAAGTGTCAAACCCGACGTAGATAACAATGCCAAACTTGGCTTAGATAACCGTGTCATACCCGGTGTAGATAATAATGCCATCACGATGTAGATAATAATGCCATCCCGATATAGATAACAATGCCAAACTCGGCATGGATAATCATACCATTAATGGATTTAATCATTTTCATCATACTCCCCCCCTATTTGGCATGCCAAACTATCCTAAGTTGGTTATAGTTAGGTGTTCTAGGGCTTATACAATCTCATTAAAATTCATAGAAATTATATTCACACTTTTAATGCATTTAATGTCTCAAAATAATCACATAATCACTCAATTAAAATAATATTTACATAATATAATAAGGTTCACATTATTTTACTCATTTCATTCCTCATCTCATATGCTGCCCTATCACTGGCAGATTCTGTTCTCTATTTTGGACCTTAATTGTGGTCCTCCTACAATCTGAATTTAGCTATAGAGTGTTCTTCAAAATTTTAATTCTGGCTCTTAGCTTTATTATGAAACTAGAATCACTTATTTCCGAGTTCTATATCAAAATATATGGTAAAATAAACACTGAATAGCACTAACAATTCTGCCCAAAATTTTCTAGACAGATTCTAAGTCTGAACTTTATGAATTTTTCTGGACAATTAAAAATATATTCAGATATTATGGTCTGAATAAAAATTATAACCCTATGTTGTAGCTTTCAAGCGGAACAAATAACGCACAAATCCAAGCTCCATAACCCAAGTTATAATAGTTTACGTACTTACTGCTCATTACTAATAATTCTGCCCAGAATTTCTGGATAGATTCTATGTTCGAACTTTATGAATTTTTCTGAACCATTACAGACATATTCAGGTTTTATGGTCTAAATGAAAGTTAAGGCACTATGTCTTATCTTTCAAACCCAACAAAGAACGTACAAAACCGAGTTCCATAAATTAAGTTATAATAGTATAAGTGCTCACTGCTCATCCTTTTCCAGCAAAGAGCATACCAACTAATCACATTCAATTTTTACCAAATTAAATCCTAAGTCTAGCAAACATGCATCCCCAAGATTTTTCATCACAAATAATATTAATTCCGAATCATCAACATGCCAAATAATTATTTCATGAAATTAAAAAAAATTAAAATTGGCTATTGCCTTAGGTTATGCACAAACTTATCTTTTATTTCTCTTTACTTCTCTTTCTCCTTTCCTTTGCTCATTTGATCTAGCTCCTTGTCACTTTGAGTTCCTAAAGTTCATAAACAGATCATTAAAATTTCATAAACCTAATCTCTCTCTTTTTTCTTACTCTCTTAAGCTTCCTTGAGCATGAAGATGGAATTTTCCATACTTTTTCTCTCTTTTCTCACTTTCTTTCACTAAAATCAAGCTTTGGTTATGGCTGATCAAGGGGAAAACGTGGGTTGGTGTAGAGAACAGAATTTTCCTCAATGAAAATGGATAAGGAAGAAGAGGAAACAATCAAGAAGAAGATGACAAAAGTCATTAAGATGGGGGACAACTAAGCCACATTCTAGAAACCTTCATTAATGTCTCATTCATGCACATCACTTGGCTAATTGATAGGAAATTCTGGATATGAAGAGATAAGGAAGAAGAATAATTAAGAGAATAAAGACAACTCTATAATTATGGGACACCTAAGCATATTCTATATGTTTTAATTAATTTCCAATTGATGCATGTCAAATATCCACTTAATGTATGCCACTTGGTATGGCCAGCCCCTTCCCATGTGTTTAATGTCCCAATCATGCATTTAATTGATGATTATTTCAATAAATCCTCAAATTTTTGGTAAATTGCAAATTGACCCCTAAACTTTTCAAAATTTACAATTTAGTCCTTTACTGAAATTTAATATCTTAAAATATTTTGAACACTTTATTAGATATTTTCCATACTTAATTTCCATTATTTTTATTATTTTTCGATAAAAATCCAAATTTAGACTTCGGTCAAACCAACGAGTTGATTTAACAACTCGCGTGACTTAGGTCTAAATTAGCGGATATGACATTCTCTCCCCCTTAAAATAAATTTCGTCCTAGAAATTTATCTGTTAATTCTGTGAACAACTGAGGATATTGCCTATTCATGACTTCTTCGTTCTACCATGTGGCTTCTTCAATAGCATGATTCTGCTATAACACTTTAACTAATGTAACTTTTCTATTTCGTAAAACTTTTTCTTCACGTGCTAATATAGCCACCGGTTCCTCTTCATAAGTCAAGTTAGTCTGCACTTCTATATCCTCAGTTGGTATGACATGAGTAAAATCAGACCTATATCTCCTTAGCATAGATACATGGAAAACATTATGGATTTTATCCAACTCTGGTGGAAGTGCTAACCGATATATACTGACTTCATTGGTCAAAATATCATTTTTATTTTTTGAGTTTTGTATTCATGAAAATCACTCATATATCTTTTTTTCTTTATTTAATATTTATTTACTTATAGTGTAAAAGAAATCATAATAAAGAAACACAATATATTTTATATAATAAAGTATTATTTACAAAACGTGCGCTTATTTTACAAGTATTATAAAATAAAACTCAAACTATAATATTCAAAAGTAATATGACCCATAGTGGTTGAAACAGGCTGCTCTACTAGATCAGGTCACCGCAACCTTTATCTACTATCTTCTATTTATTTTTCACTATATCTGCGCGAGAGAAACTCCCACACTGAGCTCTTAGCTTAGTGGTGCATATAAATAAGACAATAAACTATTTCATGCAACATGCATTGTCATATATAAATTTATGCCCAATAATTTTTTCATGCAAATATACATCTCATAATATTTTAGCATGTATAAACATCAAATTATATCCTTTTATCTCATACCTGTTTTACTTAATTAAAACATTATTATATAATCCATCATAATTAATCATAACGCAAGTTATGATTCCATTTATTTTTTTATTTTGTTTTAACTTTCTTATGCCCACAACACCTATGCACCACTAACTAGGATAATGGAGTCCCATCTAGGCACTTAGGAGTACCATCCGGGCAATATGATTCACGCATATATAAGTGTCATCACCGATTTTAATAATAGTGCCATCACCGGCATTAATAAGAGTGTCATCACCGGCTTCAATAATAGTGCCATCACCAGCTTTAATAATAGTGTCATCACCGGCTTCATTAATTGTACCATTAATGGAATTAATCATACTTCCCCCCTGCTTGGCATACTAAATTATCCTAAGTCTAGTTCTAATTAGGTGTTTTAGGGCTTACTCAATGTCATTAAAATTCATAATTATTCAATTCACCCATTTCATGCATTTAAAGACTCAATTTATCGTATAATCACTCAATAAAAATAGTATTTGCATAACATAACAAGGTTCACATTTTTTTACTCATTAAATTCTGTTGCCCAGATATTAAGCCAAGAAGGGGGGTTGAATTGGAGTTTCAAAAAATTTAAACTTTAAGGTGCGGAAATAAAAGATTAATTATAGGAGGGATAGAAAAATTTGACACAAGGATTTTATAGAGGTTCGGGTGTTAACAAACCCTACTCCTCTCCCCAATCGCAATTGGGAGTTACACTAACACACTAAGTGTTACAATGGAGTTTTACAAGCTCACTCCCAACTATGGTGTTTCTCACAATGGCTCACACCTAACCCAGAAATCCCTTGTGTTTTAATGCCTCACATAATAACCAATTCCTTGTGTTTTTACAGGCTCACACAAACAACCTTCACTTTGTGTTTTTATAGGCTCACACAAACAACCTTCACTTTGTGTTTTTACAGGCTCACACAAACAACCTTTTAATTTGTGTTTTAGAGGCTCACACAACTAACCCTTACAAGTGTTCTACTCTTAACCCAAAAATACCCAAAGCTCACTTGAGTAATGATTACAGAGAGAAACAGTCACAAATCTTAATTGCTCAATAAATGAAGAGCAAAAAGAATTTTACAGAGAATAGATATTGGTTCTCAAAGTATTGAATGTACAAATAGATTGTAATAAGATTTTGATTAAAAGTATTTTGCTATCCTCTTGTACTGAATGCATAAATGACTTCCATTTATACTCCTATGGCTGATTATAGCCGTTGGGGTGCATTAAATATGAAACTAGCCGTTGTACCAACCAAATAATTGCGCCTGACATTTTTCTCTTTCATCATTCATGGGCGTGACTTTGTTTGTCATGGGCGTGACATTTCTTTCCAAGCCGTGACTGAAGTTGTGACCTTAGTCGTGAAGCTCTCTAGAATTTTTTGAAACATTGGGTCATGGGTGTGACATACATATTCACGGGCGTGACACACTTTCCAGCTGTGATCCAAGTGGTGACTTGGGTCGTGAAGCTCTCTGGATGAAAATGCCATGATCATTCACGGGAATGATTCAAATGTCCATTTCACGGTTCGTTCTTCCTTCATGGTCATGAACTTCAAATGTTAGTTGTAATAACGGTTAGCTCTTTCACGGGCGTGACATATTGAGTCACGGGCGTGAACATGCTACTTCCTTAATTTTGTCTTTCAAGGATTATTCTTCCAATCTCCATTCTTGTTATTTTATTCCATATCCTGTTTAATAGACTTAGAAAACAAATATGTTAAATACAATATTGCTATTTTATTTGTTATCATCAAAATGATAGAAATACCCCTCAAGGTTTAACAAATTCCTCAATTCACATGTTGCCCTGTCACTAGTAGATTCTGTTCTCTGTTTTGGACCTTCATTTTTGTCCTCTTATGATCCGAATTTAATTACAAGGTCTTTTTAACAATTTTATATCTAAATATTAGCTTTAATATGCAACTTGAGTCACTTAATTTGGAGTTTTGTATCAAAAGATATTATCATTTTAACACCAACTGGTCACTAACAATTTTGCCCAGAATTTCTTGGACAAATTCTAGGTCCGAGATTTATGTATTTTTGTGGAAAAATACAGACATATATGGATTTTATGGTCTGAATAAAAGTTATAGCCCTATGTCTTAGCTTTCAAACCCAACAAATAAAATTTAAAACCTAATTCCAAAAATTAAGTTATAACAGTTTAAGTACTCACTGCTCATCAATTCCAGCAAAGAACAAATATATTCACTATCTTCAATTTTTACCAAACTTAATCCTAAGTCTAGCAAATAGGCATCTCAAGATTTTTATCACAAAATGCTATAAAATCAGAATTATTAACATGCCAAATACTCAAATCATGCAACTAAAAAAAAATAAAATAGGCTATTGCCTTAAGTTATGCACAAACCTCTCTTTTCTTTTCTTTTCTCTCTTTACTTCTCTTACTCTTTTCCTTTACTCCTTTGAGTTAGATCCTTGTCAATTTGAGTTCATAGAATATATAAAAGAGATAATTAGAACTTCCTTTCATCAAATCTCTCATTTTCTATAATATTTTTTAATCTCTACCTTTCTTTACTTTCTTTAGCTTCCTTATGATCAATTTTGCATGAAATATACTCTTCCATGCCTTTCTCCCTCTCTTTCTCACCTTTTCTTCTTAGAACAAGGTTTGGCTATGGAAGAACTTGAGGAAATGTGGGGCTAGTTTAGAGAATAGAAAATTTTAGATGCTAACTGATAAGGAAGAAGGAGTGATTAATGGCAAAAGACAAACTTAATTAATTATGAAGACACCTAAGCCATATTCCAGGTACTTTCATTAATTGATAACTTATTTAATGCCACTTGGTGTGGCTAGCCTTCACATGCATAAAATATCCCAATTGATGTATTTAGTTGATAGTTATCCTAATTAATCCTTTAATTTTTGGTAAATTGCAATTTGATCCCTAAACTTTTCAAATTTTGCAATTTAGTCATTTACCGTAATTTAACATCTTTAAATACTTTAAACACTTTATTGACTATTTTTTTCATAATTATTGGCCATTATTTTAATTATTTTTCAGTAAAAATCCAAATTTAGACTTCGGTCGAACCGTCAATTTGGTTTAAAAACTCATGCGACTAGGGGCCTAATTTTGTGGATATGACATTCTCTCCCCCTTAAAATAAATTTCGTCCTCAAAATTTTACCTGTTCAATTTATGAAAAACTGAGGATATTGCCTCTTCATGACTTCTTCGCTCTCCCATGTGGTTTCTTCTGTAGAATGATTACGCCATAGCACTTTAACTAGAGGAACTCTTTTATTCCAAAGAATCTTCTCTTCACGTGCTAATATAGCCACAAGTTCCTCTTCACAAGTCATATTTGTCTGCAGTTCTATCTCCTCAATTGGTATAACATGAGTTGGATCAGACCTATATCTTCTTAACATTAATACATGGAACACATTGTGAATTCAGTCTGTTAAACCTTGAGGGGTATTTCCATCATTTTGATGATAACAAATAAAATAGTAATATTGTAATTAACATACTTGTTTTCTAAGTCTATTAAATAGGACATGGAATAAAATAGCAAGAATGGAGATTGAAAGAATAATCCTTGAAAGACAAAATTAAGGAAGTAGCATGTTCACGCCCGTGACTATATGTGTCAAGCCCTTGAAAGAGCTAACCATTACCAAAACCAACATTTGAAGTTCACGACCATGAAGGAAAAACAAACTGTGAAGTGGACATTTCATTCACGCCCGTGAATGTTCATGCATTTTCATCTAGAGAGCTTCACAACCAAAGTCACCACTTGAATCACGGCTGGGAAGTTTGTCACGCCCATGACCCAATATGTCAAAACATTCCAGAGAGCTTCACGACCAAGGTCACCACTTCAGTTACGGCTTGGGAAGAGATGTCCTGCTCGTGACCAGCGTAGTCACGCCAGTGAATCATGAAAGAGAAAAATGTCAGGCGCGATTATTTAGTTGGTACAATAGCTAGTTTCGTATTTAATGCACCCCAACGGCTATAATCATCCCAGGGACTATAAATGGAAGTCATTTATACATTCAATACAAGAGGATAGCATATACTTTGAATCAAAATCTTATTATAAAAAATTTGTACATTCAATACTTTGAGAACCAAAATATATTCTCTATAAAAATCTTTTTGCTCTTCATTTATTGAGCAATTAAGATTTATGAGTGTTTCTCTCTGTAATCATTACTCAAGTGAGCTTTGGATATTTTTGGGTTAAGAGTAGAACACTTGTAAGGGTTAGTTGTGTGAGCCTCTAAAACACAAATTAAAAGGTTGTTTGTGTGAGCCTGTAAAAACACAAAGTGAGGGTTGTTTGTGTGAGCCTGTAAAAACACAAAGTGAAGGTTGTTTATGTGAGCCTGTAAAACACAAGGAATTGGTTATTGTGTGAGCCATTAAAACACAAGGGATTTCTGGGTTAGGTGTAAGCCATTGTGAGAAACACCATAGTTGGGAGTGAGCTTGTAAAACTCCATTGTAACACTTAGTGTGTTAGTGAGACTCCCAATTGCCATTGGGGAGAGGAGTAGGGTTTGTTAACTCCCGAACCTCTATAAAATCCTTGTGTCAAATTTTTCTATCCCTCCTAAAATTAACTATCTATTTCCGCACTTTTAAAGTTTAATTTTTAAACTCCAATTCAACCCCCCTTCTTGGCTTAATATCTGGGCAACAATTGGTATCAGAGCTTTGTCTAGCATCGAAGCCTAAAAAGCGATGTTAAAGATTAAGATATGGCCAATGAAGGATTCCAAAGTCTAAAACCTTACTTTGATGGAGCAAATTATGCCCATTGGAAGTTTCAGATGGAGACATATCTGGATAATGAAGGAATTAAAGTCTGGGATAGTATTAGAAAATAATGGACACCATCAATTAGAAGAGGAGTTAATGGTAGAGTAGAAATCCTGTCAAGAGATGATTGGACAGAGCCTCAAAGAAGAGAAAATTTCAAAAATAAGAAGGCAATGACAATTCTCTCAAGTTCATTATCTATTGAAGAATGTGGCAGGGTACAACACTATTCAACTACATATAGCATATGGAAAACATTAGAAATGAAGGCCACAAAGCCACATGGGATGATGAAAGCTCTTCAAGTGAAAAAGATGATAATGAAAGTGAAGAGGTCAATCTATGCTTCATGGCTATTGAAGATCATGTCTCGAATAAGGTAAAATCACTACACTCATACTCTTTGAACAATGATAGTAGTGATAATGATGATGATAGTGATAATGATGATGATGATGATGATGATGAGCAAAGCCTAATAGAAGAATTAAATCTAGAATTAGAGAAATATAGAAGTAAATTTAGTACCTATAGAAATAACATCTCTAAGTTAAAAAAATAAGATAGATGGTTTAGAAAAGGAAAATATAAAACTTAAATCATCTAATGAATCTCTCCAAAAGTCATTAGATGAATACTCATCAAGACCCTCAACAGCTTCCTTGCTAAAAGAAAATAATACTTTGAAAAATGAAGTTGAGGAACTTAGAAATTCCATTTCTAAATTTCACTCTTTATTGTGTCTCAAAAATCACCCTTAATTAGACATGGTCTAGGATTTAAGGACTCATCATCATCTTCTCACAAAACCATATTTGTTAAATCTAAAGAACCTCACATCTCCACACCTGTTAGAACAGCACCAAGAAATAAGTATATTAAACCCTCTATACATAAACAAGATAATCATGCCTTTATACATAGGAAGCATGCATTTAGAAAATCTACAATTAATCATAATTGTGCATGTCATCATTCTCAAAATAAATTTGATAGAAAAATAGTATTCAAAAACATTGAAAGACCAAAAAACAAATTTAGACCAAAACAATGTAATTATTGTATGAAAATGGGTCACATAAATAAATATTGCTGGATAAGGAAGGCTCATTGGGAACCTTCATGTGCTAACCCTCAAGGACATAAACTCATTTGGGTACCTAAAAATCATACTTGAATTGTGATTCTATAGGTATGCCTCAAGTCCACAACAAACAAAAATGCTTGGTTGGTAGACAGTGGATGCTCAAGCCATATGACAGGAGACAAAGGACTTTTCAATGAAATCAAAAGTATTGATTGAGGTAAAGTTACCTTTGGAAACAATGCAAAGGGTAAGGTAATTGGCATTGGTTCTATTGGTATTAATGGTACTACTTTTATTAATGATGTCTTACTTGTTAATGGCTTGAAACATAACTTGTTAAGTGTAAGTCAATTATGTGATAAAGGAAAACATTATGCATTTGTCATCGTAGATGATTACTCTAGATTTACTTGGGTAATTTTCTTAGCTCAAAAGAGTGATGCTTTTGAAAATTTCAAAAACTTTGCTAAAAGAGTTCAAAATGAAAAAGGGTACTGTATTTCAAAAATAAGAAGTGATAATGGGAAATAATTTGAAAATGAAAACTTTGAAAGCTTTTGTCTTGAACATGGCATTTCACATAATTTCTCATCTCCTAGGACACCTCAACAAAATGGGGTAGTTGAAAGGAAAAATCGAACTTTAATTGAAATGGCTATAACAATGCTTAATGAATATAATTTACCAACTTATTTTTGGGCAGAAGCCATAAACACTGCATGTTATATTTCAAATCGAGTTTTCAAAAGACCTCTTTTAAACAAAATTTCATTTGAGCTATGGAATGGAAGAAAGCCCTTGATATCATACTTTAGAGTATTTGGATGCAAGTGCTTCATATTAAACACCAAGGACAATCTTCGAAAATTTGCCTCTAAATCCGATGAAGGTATCTTCTTAGGATACTCTACAACCAGCAAAGCATATAGAGTATTTCATAAAAGATCATTAACTGTTGAAGAATCCATGCATGTTGTCTTTAATGAATCTAGTAGACTTGATCTTATGAAAGGTAGTGTTCTTGATGATGTTGTAGGAAATATGGAAAGACTTGATCTTGAAAATGGGAAAGAAGAAAATGATCAAGAAGATTTACATCAAAATGATTCCCTACCTCTGTTAAACCTTGAGGGGTATTTCTGTCATTTTGATGATAACAAATAAAATAGCAATATTGTATTTAACATACTTGTTTTCCAAGTCTATTAAACAGGACATGGAATAAAATAGCAAGAATGGAGATTAAAAGAATAATCATTGAAAGACAAAATTAAGGAAGTAGCATGTTCACGCCCGTGACTATATGTGTCACGCTCATGAAAGAGCTAACCGTAAACCAACATTTGAAGTTCACGACCATGAAGGAAAAACAAACCGTGAAGTGGACAATTCAGTCACGCCCGTGAATGTTCATGCATTTTCATCCAGAGAGCTTCACAACCAAAGTCACCACTTGAATCACGGCTGGGAAGTTTGTCACGCCCATGAATATGTATGTCACGCCCATGACCCAATATGTCAAAACATTCCAGAGAGCTTCACGACCAAGGTCACCACTTCAGTCATGGCTTGGGAAGAGATGTCACGCCCGTGACCAGCGTAGTCATGCCTGTGAATCATGAAAGAGAAAAATGTCAGGCGCGATTATTTGGTTGGTACAACGGCTAGTTTCGTATTTAATGCACCCCAACGGCTATAATCAGCCCAGGGACTATAAATGGAAGTCATTTATGCATTCAGTACAAGAGGATAGCATATACTTTGAATTAAAATCTTATTATAAGCAATTTGTACATTCAATACTTTGAGAACCAAAATCTATTCTCTGTAAAAATCTTTTTGCTCTTCATTTATTGAGCAATTAATATTTGTTAGTGTTTCTCTCTGTAATCATTACTCAAGTGAGCTTTGGGTATTTTTGGGTTAAGAGTAGAACACTTGTAAGGGTTAGTTATGTGAGCCTCTAAAACACAAATTAAAAGATTGTTTGTGTGAGCCTGTAAAAACACAAAGTGAGGGTTGTTTGTGTGAGCCTGTAAAAACACAAAGTGAAAGTTGTTTGTGTGAGCCTGTAAAAACACAAAGTGAAGGTTGTTTGTGTGAGCCTGTAAAACACAAAGAATTGGTTATTGTGTGAGCCATTAAAACAAAAGGGATTTTCTGGGTTAGGTGTGAGCCATTGTGAGAAACACCATAGTTGGAAGTGAGCTTGTAAAACTCCATTGTAACACTTAGTGTGTTAGTGAAACTCCCAATTGCGATTAGGGAGAGGAGTAGGGTTTGTTAACACCCGAACCTCTATAAAATCCTTATGTCAAATTCTCTATCCCTCATAAAATTAACTATCTATTTCCGCACTTTAAATGTTTAATTTTTAAACTCCAATTCAACCCCCTCTTCTTCGCTTAATATCTGGGCAACATAGTCTAACTCCGATGGAAGGGCTAAATGGTAAGCCACGAGTCCGATTCTTTCTAGAATCTCATAAGGTCCAATGAACCTTGGACTTAGTTTTACCTTTTTACCAAACTTCAATATGTTTTTCCAAGGCGAAACTTTAAGGAATACTTTATCACCCACATCATATTCAATGTCTCACCTCTTTAAATTGGCATATGATTTCTGTCAATCCTATGCTGCTTTTAGCCTTTCTTTGATCACTTTAACTTTCTCCTCAGTCTATTGAACTATCTCAGGCCCAATCAGCTTTTTCTCATTCAGCTCGGTCCAACAAACTGGGGTTCTACACTTCCTTTTGTACAACGCCTAATACGGAGCCATGCCTATGCTTGTCTGATAACTATTGTTGTAGGCGAACTCCATAAGAGGTAGATATCTATCCCAACTCCCCTCAAATTCTAGCACACATCTTCTCATCATATCCTCTAGCAACTTAATAACTCGCTCCTTTAATTTTCTAGACAAATTCTAACTTTTCTGAGCATCTTTAATTTTCTACATCAATGTGGATTCCACTCATATCTCAGCTAAAATTTTCCTGCTTAGTGCATCTGCAACCACATATGCTTTTCCTGGCTGGTAATCAATCCCACAGTCATAATCTTTAATCAACTCTAACCATCTTCGTTGTCTCAAATTCAATTCTTTCTGTGAGGGAAGGTATTTAAGACTTTTGTGATCTGTATAGATATAACATTTTCTCCGTAAAGATAATGTATCTAGATCTTCAAAGAAAAAACAATAGCAGCTAACTCCAAATCATGTGTTAGGTACTTAAGCTTGTGAGGCTTAAGTTGTCTTGAGGCCTAAGTAATCACCTTTCCTTATTGCATAAGAACACAACCTAAACCATTATGACTAGCATCACAACAAAGTCTTTTCTAGGTATGGGCTGAGTCAAGATTGGTGCTTCAGTCAACATTGCCTTCAATCGATCAAAGCTTGGTTAACACCTCTCTGTCCACTCAAAAATGATCTCTTTTCGTAGCAGTCGTGTCAAATGAGTCACTAAGGATGAAAATTCCTTCACTAATCTCCTATAATATCCAGCTAATCCGAGGAAACTATTCACTTCTGTCACATTTTGTGGTGGTTTCCAATTAAAAATAACCTCAATTTTACTAGGATCAACCCGAATACCTTCTACTGAAACTACATGACCCAGAAAATTGACTACTTCAAGCCAGAACTTGCACTTAGATAGCTTTGCATACAACTGCTTCTCCCTCAAGGTTTGCAGCACTATTCTGAGATGTTGATCATGTTCTACTCTATCATTAGAGTAGACAAGAATGTCATCAATAAACACCACTACAAATTGATCAAGATATGGCTTGAACACTCGGTTCATCAGGTCCATAAAAGTTGCTGGTGCATTCGTCAATCAAAAAAGGCACAACTAGGAACTCATAATGACGATAACGAGTCCTGAATGCCATCTTAGGTACATCTGACTCTTTTATCTTTAGTTGATGATACCTCGATCGAGGATCTATCTTCAAAAATATGGCTGCACCCTTGAACTGATCAAATAAGTCATAAATCCTAGGAAGCAGGTATTTATTCTTAATAGTAACCCTATTAAGCTGCCTGTAGTCGATGCAAAGACAAAAAGTGTCATCTTTCTTCTTCATAAATAAAACTAGAGCACCTCATGGTGATACACTGGGTCGTATAAATCCTTTATCTAACAAACCTTGCAATTGTATCTTCAACTCTTTCAACTTCGCTGGTGCCATCCTATATGGTGTAATGGAAATAGGAGTGGTGTCGGTTACCAAGTTGATAGCAAACTCGATTTCTCTATCTGGTAGTAACCGTGGAAACTCCTCTAAAAACACATCAAGAAACTCACTAACAGTAGGAATATCCACCATGTAACATTCAATAATTTAAGCCCCGATTGCGAGTGATCGTAGTGAGGAGCGCAAGTTCAATCGGAGTCTAAATTTGAACTCATAAAAAAATGACTAATAATAAGGGATAATAATTAAAGGTATTATTATTTAGGAATTAAAAATATTAGTGCTAGAATTAGAAAAAAATAAAATTGCCTATGGAAAAAATTAGTATTATGGCAATTGTTGGGGAAAAAAGTGTGAATATGGAGGAAGATATGGTAAATATGGAATTTCTAAAAGTTTTAATGTTAATTAAGATTAGTTAACTTAATGAACCAATGAGAATTAGGATTAATTTTAATTAGTGGGACCCACTCCTTAATCAAGGTATAAAAAGTCAAAAAGAAGAACAAAATTCTACATTCTTCCATAAGCCATCTTCATCTTCATTTTTTCTCCTCTCTTTGCCGTCCCCCTTCCTTACCCAAAACCTCCATTTTTGCTTTATCCACACCTTGAAAAAGTGAGAAAAAAAAATAGCTTTGAGAGAGGAAAATTCGGAATAAAGGAGTTCTTGCCATAAAAGGAGCAAAGGAGCAAGAAGGAAGGAAGAAATAAGAAGAAAAAGGGAGAAGAGTTGGGACAGAATTTCGGTCCACTTGGAGGATCCTTAAGGTGAGTTTATTCTTCTTAAATTTAACCTTTTTCCTTCCATTTGAGACCTATAAGGATGATAGATGTGATTAGGTTTGATAGATATAGGTTATGTTGCAAGATTGAACTTAAAAAATTAAGTTAGTGATTAGTTGATGAAAGTATAGTTACAATTTGAATTAAAGATAATTGATGTTAGTTAATTGTTTTATTACTTCAAAACTAGAGAAATATGATGTTAATGGATGAATGAGGGGCTGCCATAGTTAGAGTAATTTGGAAGAAATTGAAATTTACATAAAAACAACACAATTGGTGATAAGTGAAGTATGATTTGAGTGTTGAATTGAAGAAAATGAATTGGCAACTAGGATATGGTTTTTGAGAAGCCATGACATATGAAGAAGGAAGTTCAACCTTAGTACAATTTAGCTCAATTAAGGTGTAAAACATATTATGAGCATTAGAATATTATGTAGACATGAAAAACATTGAAAATGGATATTGGAATTGAGATATGGTATAGTTGTGTAGGTAAAATAAATGAACAAGTGAGAGGCCCTCAAGAGGGTGACAAAGGCAAGGAGAAAGCTAGCTAATAAGGGAAGAAAAAGAAGAATTAAGGGAAGAACCAAGGTTGATTAGGTATGTGCTCCATTGATAAAAATCTTGCATGTTGTTAATATGTATGGAATTATGTATTAAGGTTTGATATGTTTCTGTTTGTGATATGTTATGTTATTTGTTATGGATTTTGATATTTTATATGGAAATGGGATCAAATGGTGTAAAATAATTGAGACATATGAATGTAGTTAAAATCTAGAAAGTTTAGTATCAAAATGAATGCAAATGATGAATGTGATTGAAAACTGGATTGATGACCCTGTTGTAGGGATTCTGGAACAGTTTTGACTATTTTTAGTATAACTTGAGTTCTGGAATTCTTTTTTGTAAGTTATTTATTATAAATGAAATCTAAGACACAGAGATTAAATTTTATTTAGACAATAAAATCTAGTTATATCTATATTTGCCTAGAAAAATGCATGAAGTTCAAACCTAGAATCTGTCTATAAAATTCTGGGCAGAAATTTCTGTGATGAAGCAGTCTTCAACAAATCATAACTCTTTATAGACAACTGGTATTTGAGTGATTATTGATACATTTTAAATCTAGGACAATAAGCTAAAAATTGTTAGAAGACCAGAACTACCAGTTCGAATTATAAATGGGCTAAAAATGAAGCCCAAAAATAAGTCCTAAATCTGCTATAGGTAAAAACATGAAATATTGGGTTTTTGCATCTGTTGTGATAATTATATGTAATAAATAATGTGAATATTTAATTTCATGGTAATTATAAATGTTTAACAAATTATTTATGTGTGAAATTTTAGTTCAATAATAATGGAAATAAAGAACAAAAATAAATAAGCATAAATATGATAATTGAATAGTATTGTCATTTTTGAAAATATTGTGAATTAATATAAAAATAGTTAAGCCCTATGACACCTAATCTAGAACTAGAATAGAGAATAGTTTGACATGTCAATCTGGAGATTTAAGGCACTCGGTGCCAAATATAAAATCCTGTAATGGTAAATTTATAAATGCGCTCGGTGCAAAATTATTAAGCCGGTAATGACAATCGTAACACCTAACTCCTTATACATCTATATATCACACATATTATTTTTATATTAAATTCTCATTTATAAAACAAGAATAAAATAAAATTCATATTTATAGCGAGAGTAATTTTTTTTTAAACTCATCTCATATTATAAACAATAATTTCACAATCAATACGGAAGCTTTAATTATAGCCTATAACATCACATATATTAATAACTTAAACATTATGTTTAAAAGTTAGTAAATTTGCAAGTATTCAATTCCCAAATATAAATGATATGTTCTTATGCTTATGTGGAATGCAAGGAGAGAAAGTGAGGAGGCTCGGTCGGTGACCTTTGATCCATGACTTTTATATGCACCTCAATATGAACTACTAATCTTCTCTACCTGAAAAATGATGAAATTTAGTGAGTTGCGACTCAGTGAGAATAACCATCAAATGAGTTCTAAAGCACCAAGCATTTCATAATAGCAAATAACAAGTATAATTAATACATACTTTATACTCCATTTCATCAGTCAATAACATATAAATATAGATAAAATCAAGTATTCAATAATTGCTCTTTACTTATGCTTATGCTAATACATTTTATTTTGTTTTGACCAGGTTAAACAGACATTGCCCCGAGTTTTCATGTGAACATTTTTCATGTAAACATTTGCATTTGCTAGCTAGCTTGATCATTTGTTTCATTTGCACATTTGTTGGGCCATAGGCCTCTTCTTTTGCTTTGCAATGTCGATTAACTAATCACAACGCCTTTTAAGTCATTATGCATATGCACTTGTACTTATATATTCATCAACCATTGTATCTTATCACATATAACATACATATACCACATATATACCTCATATGTCAACACATATACCTTGCATATACTATACATATACCATGTATATATATCATACCTCAAATATACCACAAGTACACAAACTTATATGTACCACAAACGTCACAAATTATTCATCATCATATTTTCAAGGAAAAATCATCACAATCATATAGCAAGCAACATTCATATGCACTAAAGAATTCAATTGATAATTTGACTCACCTTTTTCCTTTGATTCCAACCCTTAACTTATTGTCTAACCCCTTTTGTATATCTCCAATTTGTCTTGAGACTAATATTGAAATATAATTGGTTAATTTATGACTAGAGAAACTTAATGTGGCTTAAACAAATTAATATACATTATTCATATCAATGATTAAAATGTTTCCTATGAGGCAGTGTGACCTTATGGGATTGTTTTGATAATAAAATTTTTGGTACTTAACTAATTAATCTGATTCTTATTCCTAATTAAAATTAACATATTTATATATAACATATTAAAATTTCAGACCAATTGGATTACTGTATAATATTTGGTGGAATTTCTAAACGTGTTCTGATTTCAGCCCTGTTTTCTGCCCTTAGGCAGTTTCAGGGTACTCATTTGGGTTTATCATAACTTATAATCTATATGTCCAATTTTAATGAAACTTTACAAAAACTTATATGGGTTCATATGAAACATTTTTTATGTTAAAACTTTTATCAATTATATCTCTAAGGTCTTAAAATTATAATAAACATTTTACTGGTCCAGAATAGAATTGGCTTTCAGACCAGTATGACTTCCAAAGGCCATAACTTAGTCTATACATAACATATTAAGCTGACATTAGTACCAAAGTTTAGATAATACGTATACCTATAACTATACATTTTTTATCATTTACATAATATAGCTCTAATAAGCTCAAATGAGCCAAACCAATTTCTAGATCTGCCCAGGGCACCCCATAGGCAGTTCAAACTATGGAACAATTATAGTTCCATTCACCATAATTCAAGAGTTACAAGACCTATGAACCTGAAATTTAGTATACATATACATAACACATATATCTACAATGTTTATATTTTAAGGTACTTCAAATAGTGACTTTAACATATCCAAAACTAACAAACACAATAGCTAATTTACTTAGGGTTTACATCCAAACCAGTTTCAGTACGAAGAGGATATCTCATTCTATACACCACATCTTGCAAAAATATTTACATATCCATAAATCTAAGACATAAAGGAAAACATTTTGTGTTTTAAGCTTTTCCAGAATCAATTTCTATTGATACCAAAATCGGGGTGCTTATCAATGCCTAATAATGAACCTTAGCAACTCAAATCAACTTTATAGCAATAAGAATTGATTACTTACCAAGAACAAACTTGAAAGGGATCAATTTGCCTCAAAAACCAAGTGAAACAAGGAAGAATTGGTGGCTGGAACTTGAGAGAGAATAGGTTGAAGAAATGAAGCAAATAAGAAGAAGAAGATAACGAAAGAAAAGAAAGATAATGGCAGCCTAATAGGCTAAAAGCCACCTACCACCATTTGCTTTTTCCATTTCCATCCGTCCCTTTTTTTTTTTCTGACTTTCTTTTTCTCTTCTTTTGCTGAATTATTATTATTATTATTATTATTATTATTATTATTATTATTATTATTATTATTATTATCATCATCATCATCATCATCATTATTATTATTATTATTATTA
Source organism: Triadica sebifera (assembly GCA_023653625.1). Lineage (NCBI taxonomy): Eukaryota > Viridiplantae > Streptophyta > Magnoliopsida > Malpighiales > Euphorbiaceae > Triadica > Triadica sebifera. The sequence goes on along the minus strand of CM042893.1, from coordinate 42,711,936 downwards.
TTACTATTATTATTACTATTATTATTATTATTATTATTATTATTATTATTATTATTATTATTATTATTATCATCATCATCATCATCATCATACATACATACATATACATACATTCATATACATACATTCATGTATACATACATACAATTACCCAATTTTACTAACCAATAATAAATAAATATATAATTTAATCACTTATTTTAATTTAATTAAATTAATCATGTCAAATTTTTATTAATTCAATCTAGTATCTTTATTCACTTAAATATTAATTTCATGTCATTTTCATCTATATTATAAAACAGACATATGCATTTCTATACAATTGTAAAATATTTGAAAATAAACTAATTGTATGTCATGAATATATTTAAATAAAAATGCACATTATGCATGTGTTCAAGTGATATATATATATATATGGAAAATGCATATGCACAAATGAGATGCTGCAGAAATGCATATGGAAAAAGTCAAGGATGTTACAATTCTCCTCTCTTAAAAATTTCATCCTCAAAATTTATTACCTGGAAATAGGTGTGGATATTGCTTTTTCATATTTTCTTCTGTTTCCCATGTTGCCTCTTCTTGTGAATGATTTCTCCATAATACCTTAACTAAAGGTATTTCTCAGTTTCTCAACTGTTTAGTCTTGTATCCGATGATTTCCACTGGTTCTTAAACATAACTCATGTCATTCGCAATCTCAATGGCTTGATCTTTGAGTACATGTATAGGATCTGACCTGTATCTTCTAAGCATGCTCACATGAAACACATTATGAATCTGAGTCGTATCTGGTGGTAAAGCCAATCTGTATGCCAGTGGACCAACCTTCTCAAGAATTTCGTAAGGCCCTATGTATTTTGGGCTCAATTGTCCTTTCTTGCCAAATCAGATTACTCCTTTCCATGGAGATACTCGTAGAAATACCTTTTCACCCAACTCGTATTCCATCTCCCTTCTATGTTGATCAGCATAACTTTTCTGTCTGTCATGTGCTGCCTTTAGCTTAATCTTGACAACCTTGATTTTATCCACTGTATCTTGTACTATCTCTGGCCCTTCTAATGCACGTGCACCTTCTTCATCCCATATAATAGGGCTTCGGCACTTTCTGCCATACATTGCTTCATATGGTGCCATCTGGATACTGCAATGATACTGGTTGTTGTAAGCAAATTCAATCAATGCTATATATTCATCCCAAACACCTCTGAATTCCATAGAACATGCCCTAAGCATTTCTTCCAATGTCTGTATAGTCCTTTCTGATTGTCCTTCAGTCTGTGGGTGGAATGCAGTGCTGAAATTCAATTTTGTTCCCAATGCATCTTGTAAACTCACCCAAAAACGTGAAGTAAACCGTGGATCTCTATCAGACACAATGGACACTGGAATATCATGCAATCTAACTATCTCATTAACATATAATTTTGCCAAACTCTCGAGTATACACCTCCATCTGATAGGTAGAAAATGTGGTGACTTGGTTAATCTGTCAACAATTACCCATACTGCATCATTTTTTCGTGGAGTTCTAGGCAATCCATAAACAAAATCCATCGTTATCTTTTCCCATTTCCATTCTGGCACTGGTAAAGGATGTAGTTTATTAACTGGTGCCTGGTGTTCTATTTTAATCTGTTGACATGTCAAGCATTTGGAAACATATTCTGCTATGTCTTTCTTAATTCTTGGCCACCAGTAATGAGGCCTTAAGTTGTGATACATCTTTGTCATCCCTGGGTGCATTGCATAGGGTGCATTGTGTGCCTCTTCCATTATTTCCTAACGTAAGTTCTCAGTGTTTGGAACATATATGCGTGACTTTAACATCAGTGTATTGTCTTGCAATTGAAAATCTTTACTGTTTCCCTGCCTTACTAATTCAATTTTCTCACACAATTTAGGATTTTTACTTTGTGCAACTTTGATCCTATCCTTCAATATAGGTCTGACCTGAAGAGCATCAATCAATGATCCACCATTATGCATATTCAATTGAACATTCATGGATTGTAATTGAATCAAATATGGAAAAAAGGATGCTTGCAAGTGAGCTACACTGCTATTGGCCTTCCTACTCAATGCATCTGCTACCACATTGCCTTTCCCTGGATAGTATTCAATTGTACAATCATAATCTTTCAACAGTTCTAACCATTGTCTTTGTCTCATGTTTAACTCTTTCTGTGTCATCAAGTAACCCAAGCTTTTATGGTCTGTGAAGATCTGGAATGTCTCACCATACAAATAATGCCTCCAAATATTCAATGCAAATACAACTGCAGTCAATTCTAAATCAGGCACTGGATATGAGATCTTATGTGGTCTAAGTTGTCTGGATGCATAAGCTATCACCTTACCATGTTGCATCAACACACATCCCAAGCCTTGGTGAGAAGCATCACTATATACTGTAAATCCACCTGTACCTGTAGGGATGGTTAACACTGGTGCTGAGGTTGGCCTGTGTTTTAGTTCATCGAAACTCCTTTGACATTCAGGAGTCCACTTGAAAGGCACATTCGTTTTCAATAATTTGTTCAAAGGGCTAGCAATCAATGAGAACCCATCAACAAATCTACGGTAGTATCCGGCTAAACCCAAAAAACTACGTAATTCTGATACATTCTTGGGTGCTTCCCAACTCACTATGGCCATAACTTTATTTGGGTCAACCTCTATGCCTTTTCAGGATACTATATGTCCAAGAAACACAACATGATCAAGCCAGAATTCACACTTACTAAACTTTGCATACATTTGTTTCTCCTGCAGAGCCTGCAACACTGTTCTTAAATGCATCTCATGTTCCTCTTTACTTTTAGAGTACGCCAGAATGTCATCTATGAAGACAATAACAAAATTATCCAGATAAGGCTGAAATACCTTATTCATCAAAGCCATGAAAGCAACCGGTGCATTGGTTAATCCAAATGGCATGACTAGAAATTCATAATGGCCATATCTAGTACGAAATGCAGTTTTGGGAATATCTACCTCAGCTATCTTAAGCTGATAATAGCCCGATTTCATATCAATCTTAGAAAATACTTGAGCTCTATGTAACTGATCAAACAAGTCATCAATTCTAGGTAAATGATACTTATTCTTCACTGTCACTCTATTAAGTTGTCTATAGTCTATACACAATCTCATCGTTCCATCTTTCTTTTATACAAACAACACTGGGGGCTCCCCAAGGTGATACGCTAGGTCGAATGTATCCCTTATCAAGTAACTCTTGCAATTGAGTTTTAAGTTCCTTTAACTCAATCGGTGCCATCCTAGAAGGAGATATAGAAATAGGTGCAGCCTCAGACACCAAATCTATAGTAAATTCTATCTCTCTATCTGGTGGCAACCCAGGCAAATCCTCTAGAAATACATCGGGGAACTCACACACTACTGGAATATTCTCTAACATAATATCCTGAGTTCTTGTGTCTGTCACATAGGCTAAGAAATCCTCACACCCTCTTTTCACCATCTTAAAAGCTTTAACTGCTGAAATCAAACATGCAGGTACCAACTTCCTTTCTACTTTAAACACAATCATTTGTTTATCAGAAGACTTTAAAATTACCTCCTTAGAAACACAATTCACTATGGCATGATGTTTAGTTAACTAGTCCATTCCCAATATTACATCAAATTCATGCAATGATAATAAGATCAAATTAGCTTTCAATCCAACTTTATCAATGAATATCAAACAGTCACGACATATCTCATTCACAACTACTATTGCTCCCAATGGAGTACTCACATTTATATCAAATCCCAATGACTCATGTTTTTGATGCAGTTTGGATGCCATATGTGATGATATAAATGAATGTGTGGATCCTGGGTCAATCAATGCAAATGCCAGTATATCATAAATGTAAATATTACCAGTAACCACTTCAGGAGCATCAACTACCTCCTGCCTAGTCATAGCAAATACCCTGGCCTGTGGAAGAGGTCTAGAACTCTGTCCTTCAGATCTGGTCACTCCTCTACTCACTACACCAGTTCTTCCCCTGCCTCTGCCTCTAACATGTGTCCCACTGGTAGTGTTAACCCTTGGTGTTTCAATTGTAGTCTCAGATACTCCTTTGCCTCTGCTGGTTTCTACTAATTTAGCTCTTTCTGGGCAATCTCTATACATGTGATCTAAGGACCCACAAAAATAACAAGCTCCTGTGAGCCTTCTGCATTCACCGGTGTATTGCCTACCACAATGAATACAAGTAGGCCTCTGTTCTGTATACTGGCTTTGTCCTCTGCCTGAGTAAGAGAAAGTCATGCCTCGACCTCTAGAACTGGAGTACCCACTTCTGTTGCCAGACTGGCTCGACATATATCTAGCTTTATTTCCATATCCTCTACTAGACTTTTCAGCAAACTCTCGTGTCACCCTTTTTACTTGTTGTTCTCCAGTTTCTTTCATTAACTTTTTAGCTCTAATTGTAGCACCTCTGAGTCTGTTATAACGATCGAGATCAGTAATTGTGATTCTATTTCTGATCTCATACTTGAGGCCCTCTTCAAACTTTATGCATTTGTCTCTCTCAGTAGAGACCATGAAGGTGGCACAATGGGAAAGTTTATTAAACTGTACTTCATACTCCGCAACAGACATGTTTCCCTATTTTAGATTCAGGAATTCCTTTCTCTTCTGATCTTTATATGCCTCAGGCATGTAATTATTCTGAAATTCCAGGAGGAAATCATTCCATATCAGAACTGGTGGTTGTGCATCACTATCGGGAACTGTCTCCCACCATTCATAAGCCATGTTTATGCTTCAACTGGATCAGTCCAGCCATAGAAATCAACTGCACCCTATTTTCTTAGCTTATCATATTGTCTTTCCCTATACATTGCAGGACCATGCACTTCATGTTCTGGGTTTTCATAATGTATTTCGGCATGTGATGATTGTGATGCAAGTGCAGGAGCCCTAGCTCCTGGTACTGGTTGATCTCTATGCAAATGAGGCGATGCCTCATGCGGATGCATTTCAGCCGATCTCTCTCTCCTTGGTGAATCATGTCTTATGATGGCCCTAAAATAAATGAAATTATGTCACTACATAATGTTCAACACATATTATGCATATGCATGTTCCCTTGGAACCTCTCCCTGCTCTGATACCAAAAATGTAACACCTAACTCCTTATACATCTATATATCGCACATATTATTTTTATATTAAATTATCCCGTATGAAACAAGAATAAAATAAAATTCATATTCATAGCGAGAGTAATTTTTTTAAAACTCATCTCATATTATCAACAATAATTTCACAATCAATACGGAAGCTATAATTATAGCCTATAACATCACATATATTAATAACTTAAACATTACGTTTAAAAGTTAGTAAATTTGCAAGTATTCAATCCCCAAATATAAATGATATGTTCTTATGCTTATGTGGAATGCAAGGAGAGAAAGTGAGGAGGCTCGGCCGGTGACCTTTGATCCATGACTTTTATATGCACCTCAATATGAACTACTAATCTTCTTTACCTGAAAAATGATGCAATTTGGTGAGTTGCGACTCAGTGAGAATAACCATCAAATGAGTTCTAAAGCAACAAGCATTTCATAATAGCAAATAACAAGTATAATTAATACATACTTTATACTCCATTTCATCAGTCAATAACATATAAATATAGATAAAATCAAGTATTCAATAATTGCTCTTTACTTATGCTTATGGTTATACATTTTATTTTGTTGTGACCAGGTTAAACAGACATTGCCCCGAGTTTCCATGTGAACATTTGTCATGTGAACATTTGCATTTGCATTTGCATTTGCTAGCTAGCTTGATCATTTGCACATTTGTTGGGCCATAGGCCTCTTCTTTTGCTTTGCAATATCGATTAACTAGTCACAACGCCTTGTAAGTCATTATGCATATGCACTTGTACTTACATATTCATCTACCACTGTATCTTATCACATATAACATACATATACCACATATATACCTCATATGTCAACACATATACCTTGCATATACTATACATATACATGTATATATATCATATGTCAAACATATACCTCAAATATACCAAAAGTACACAAACTTATATGTACCACAAATGTCACAAATTATTCATCATCATTTTTTCAAGGAAACATCATCACAATCATATAGCAAGCAACATTCATATGCACTAAATAATTCAATTGATAATTAGACTTATCTTTTTCCTTTGATTCCAACCTTTAACTTATTGTCTACCCCCTTCTTATATATCTCCAATTTTTCTTGAGCCTAATATTGAAATATAATTGGTTAATTTATGACTAGAGAAACTTAATGTGGCTTAAGCAAATTAATATACATTATTCATATCAATAATTAAAATTTTTCCTATGAGGCAGTGTGACCTTATGGGACGGTTTTGACTATAACTTTTTATGTACTTAACTAATTAAAATTAACATATTTATATATAACATATTAAAATTTCAGACCAATTGGATTACTGTACAAATTCCGGTGGAATTTCTAAACGTATTCTGATTTTAGCCCTTAGGCAGTTTCAGGGTACTCATTTGGGTTCATCATAACTTATAATATATACGTCCTATTTTAATGAAAATTTACAGAAACTTATATGGGATCATATGAAACATTGGTATGTTTAGAACATTTATCAATTATGTCTCTAAGGTCTTAAAATTATAACAAACATTTTACTGGTCCATAATATAATTGGCTGTCGGAATAGTATGACTTCCAAAGCCATAACTTTGTCTATACTTAACATATTAAGCTAAAATTAGCACCAAAATTTAGATAGGACATGTACCTATAACGTTTCTATTTTGATCATTTACATAATCTAGATCTAACAAGTGCAAATGAGCCAAATAAGTTTCTGGAGCTGCCCGGGGCACCCCATAGGCAGTTCAAACCATAGAACAGTCATGTTTCCATTCACCATAACTCAAACGTTACAAGCCCTATGAACTTGAACTTTAGAATACAGATACATAACACATATATCTACAACTTTTAAGTTTTGAGGTACTTCAAATATTTTCTTTAACATATCCAAAACTAACAAACACAGTAGCTAATTTACTTAGCATTTACATCCAGACCAGTTTCAGTACGAAGAGGATATCTCATTCTATACACCACATATTGCAACAATATTTATATATCAATAAATCTAAGATATAAAGAAATAACGTTTGTGTTTTAATATTTTCCAGAATCAATTTCTATTGATATCAAAATTGGGGTGCAAATCTGTGCCTAATAATGAACCTTAGGAACTCAAATCAACCTTATAGCAATAAGAATTGATTACTTACCAAGAACAAACTTGCAAGGGATCAATTTGCCTCAAAAACCAAGTAAAACAAGGAAGAATTGGTGGCTAGAACTTGAGAGAAAATAGGTTGAAGAAATGACGCAAAGAAGAAGAGAAGAAGATAAGGAAAGAAAAGGAAGATAATGGCAGCCTAATAGGTTAAAAGCCACCTACCACCATTTGCTTTTCCCTTTTCCATTCGTCCCTTTTTATTTCTGACTTTCTTTTTCTCTTCTTTTGCTGAATTCTTTTTTTTTAATTATTATTATTATTATTATTATTATTATTATTATTATTATTATTATTATTATTATTATTATCATCATCATACATACATATACATACATTCATGTATACATATATACATTTACCCAATTTTACTAATCAATAATGAATAAATATATAATTTAATCCCTTATTTTAATTTAATTAAATTAATCATGTCAAATTTTTATTAATTCAATCTAGTCTTTATTCACTTAAATATTAATTTCATGTCATTTTCATCTATATTATAAAACAGACTTATGCATTTCTATACAATTGTAAAATATTTGAAAATAAACTAATTGTATGTCATGAATATATTTAAATAAAAATGCATATTATGCATGTGTTCAAGTGATATATATATGCAAAATGCATATGCACAAATGAGATGCTGCAGAAATGCATATGGAAAAAGTCAAAGATGTTACAACAATATTACAAAAGCTGGTAATGACATTATTATAAAAGCACTTGGCACAATATTCTAAAAGTCGGAAATGACAACCCCGTTATTCCTATTAGTTAGTTCGGTTATAGGTGTTATGGGCACAGCAAAAGAAAAATGAAAAAAAAAATAATGTTAAAGTATGTCATTTGCTAATATTGTATGAATTAAATTTGTTAACTAGTACATGTTGAATGAAATTTATTTGATTTTATATAATTCTTTATTTTATGCCTTATTTATTTAATAGTTAATTAATATGAAAGAAAATATGTGTATGTAAAATTTTTATCATTGAAGCACCACTAAGCTAGCAGCTTAGCGCGGGTGGTTTCCTCCTGCGCAGGTTTAGATGGGTAGTTGTAGATATTAGAATTGTCAAAAGAAGAAGGGTACCCGAAAGGAAGCAGTAAAAGCTTTGGTTTTATTTTGGTATATTTTATCAAAAATTTTGTAAATTAAATTGTGGTTTTATTTCCTATAGTGTGTATTATAGACATGAATTATAATGTAAATTAATGTACTTTATAAATAAATAAAATTTTGAGTATTTATGCTTGTAATAATTTTTATTTCAGTGTTTGCAATTTTTTCATAAAAAAAAAATTACTTCACTTCATTAATTTTATAAAATAGTAAGATGAGTAATGTTCACTTACCTTGCTGAACTACAATGGGGTAAGGGAGTGTTACAATTTTTGGTATCCAAGCTATAGGTTTTAACGATTCTTACTTAGTGGGTATAGGAAGATAAGTGCATATTTTCAGCATTTGCATTATTTTAAGCTGCTATATTCTAATGAGGGACCCTTCTTCTGACAATATAGGTTTTAATGGATACAGAATCAAGGGGAAGTCACGAAGAGCAGGAGGGTGATAATATAGCTAATTCAGCTACTCATAGATAGTCAACATCAATTAGAGCTTCAGAGCCCAGTGTGATAGCTCCACAACATGCTGAAGAGGGAATTGATCCAAGTCAGGTACCCCTTATGCAATAGATGACTACCTTGTTACAGCAGATAGCATAAGTTGTGCCACCACTAGCTTCACCACCTCCCCCATCGTAACCAAAATCCTAGATTGATAAATTAAGAAAATATGGGGCTACATATTTTATGGGCAAGAAAGAGGATGACCCAGCCGCAGCAAAATTTTGGTTGGAAAAGATAGAGCGGGTTTTTGAGGAGCTGCAATGTCTGGAGAAGTACAAGATTAGATATGCAATGTCCCTCCTTCAGGAGCATGCCTATGACTGGTTGAAGTTGGTATTAGCCAAATTCCAAACTCCAAATCCTCAGACATGGGATTTCTTTGTGGCAGAGTTTAAAAAGAAATATGTGCCAAGAATTTATGTGAATGAGAAAAAGAGAGAATTTTTGAATTTGAAGGAAAGGGATATGATAGTAGTGAGTACGAGATGGAGTTCATCAGGCTGAGCAAGTATGCAATAGGGATTATTGGAGATGAAGCTGATAAATGTCGTAGATTTGAAGATGGCCACAATGAGGAGATTGGATATTTAGTGGGTTCCCACCAGCATATAGATTTTGCTATGCTAGTGTCCTCTGCCATTAGTGTTGAAAGGAGGAAAAAGCTACACACAGAAGAGCATTTTAAGAAATCGACAGCTAGTGTGGCCTAGACATCTGGTAGGAAAGGAGGGATAGTACCCAGACCATTTCAGTCACGGGTTGCTAGGCAGACATTTTTTGGTAAGTGGGGTCAACATTTTAGACCTGCAGCATCATATGCTAGTTCACCAACATCATTTCCCAAGAGACCAGCTCTGGCTATGTGTTAGCATTGTGGTAGATCTAACATAGGAGAGTGTTGGTGGTTGACTAGGCATGTTTGGGATGTGGAGCTACTGACCATATGAAGAGGGACTGTCCCAGACTTGTCACATGCAGTATAGCACCAGCACAGACTATGGCACCGGTGCAGAGACATGGTAGAGGTCGAGGCCAGTTTAGAGGTGGTCATATCGGATAGAGTCAAGGGGTATCAGAGACAGTAGACAGACCCAGAGGTAGTAAAGCTCTTGCTCGGGCATATGTGATGAGAACCCGTGAGGACCAAGATGTACCAGACATCATAGTTGGTAAATTATCCTTATTTGATATTGATTTACATGCATTGATATATCTTGGTTCCACGCATTCATACATAAGCACAGCTTCACTTTACCAAGGGAACATGATACCTGAGACCTTAGAATATGAAACAGTTGTGACTAATCCGCTGGGACATAGTGTGAAAGTGAATCAGATTTATAAAAACAGTTCAATAATAATTCAGGGTAGAGAATTTCCAGCATACTTAATAGAATTACCTTTTCATGAATTTGATGCTATTCTAGGTATGGATTGGTTGACAAAGCATGGAGCTATAGTTGACTGCAAATCTAGAAAAGTTAAAATTAAAATTCCCAGGTAGGATGACACTATCATTGAAGGTGAAGGTCAAACATGTTTGACCAGTGTTATTTATGCATTAAAAGCTCAGAAAAACATTAGGAAAGGATGTGAGGCATACTTGCCCCATGTGATAGATACCAGGAAGGGGAGCTCGGAACTCAACCACATCCCCACAGTGTGTGAGTTCCCAGATGTGTTTCCCGAGGATTTGCCGGGGTTACCACCAGATAGGGAGATAACGTTTGCAATTGATGTGATTCCTGGTACAGCCCCGATATCAATTACTTCTTATAGAATGGCACTTGAAGAATTAAAAGAGTTGAAGGTTCAATTACAGGAATTGCTAGACAAGGGGTTCTTAAGACCTAGTGTATAACAATGGGGTGCTCAGGTGTTGTTTGTAAAAAAGAAGGATGACACCCTATGATTATGTATTGATTACCGACAATTGAACAACGTGACAATTAAAAATAAATACCCACTACCTAGAATTGATGATTTGTTTGATCAATTGAAGGGAGTAGGAGTATTCTCTAAGATTGATCTGGAATTTGGGTATCATCAATTGAAAATCAAGGAATCAGATGTGTCCAAAATAGCCTTCAGAACTCGATATGGCCACTATGAGTTTCTGGTTATGCCTTTTGGCTTAAGGAATGACCAGCTACCTTTATGGATATGATGAACAAAATTTTTAGGCCTTACCTTGTTCAATTTGTGGTAGTTTTTATAGATGATATCCTGGTGTATTCGAGGGACAAGGGAGAACATGACAGACATCTCAGAATACTTTAGACTTTGAGGGAAAATCGATTATATGCAAAGCTATCAAAATGTGAGTTTTGGTTGGAAGAAGTGGGATTTTTAGGGCATATTGTGTCAGTTGAAGGAATCCGTGTGGATCCTAGCAAAATAGAAGCCATTCTAAGTTGGAATCCGTCTTGCAATGTAATAGAAGTCCAGAGTTTTGTTGGATTCGCTGGCTACTACAGAAGGTTTGTGAAGGGATTTTCAAGCATAGCTGCACCAATTACCAAATTACTCAGAAAAGAAACTAAGTTCAAGTGGACAGATCGGTGTCAGGCAAGGTTTGAAAAACTAAAAGGCATGCTAACCGAAGCACCTGTTTTGACCCAACCTACTCCAGGGAAAGATTTTGTGATATACAGTGATGCCTCTCATAATTGGCTAAGTTGTGTATTAATGCAAGAGGGTAAAGTAGTTGCTTATGCATTTAGGCAATTGAAGCCTAATAAGCTAAATTACCCTACTCATGATTTGGAATTGGCAGTAATAGTGTTTGCTGTAAAAATATGGTTACATTATTTGTATGGCGAGCGGTGCTACATATACACAAATCATAAGAGCCTCAAATACTTGCTCACACAAAAGGAGTTGAACTTAAGGCAAAGATGATGGTTGGAGTTATCAAGGATTATAATTGTATTATTGATTATCAGTCAGGCAAAGCCAATGTAGTAGCAGATGGCTTAAGTAGAAAAACACTGGCATGTATAGTTTAAGATTTCCTCAATTATAATATAGTATATAGAAATTAATAATAAATTAAAAAGAGACTCATAATTTATTTTGGCAGAGTTACGAGTCTAACCTACTTTAAGGCAACAAGTGAGAGAAGCTCAAAAGCAATATCAGAAATTGATGATAATTGCTGAGGCAGTTAAAAAGGGGGAGAGACCTGAATTTAAGGTTGAAGATGATGGAAGCATAAGTTATAAAGGAAGATTGTATGTGCCAAATTACAACGTATTAAAGCAAATAATTCTAAAAGAGGCACATAATACAACTTATTCCATGCATCCAGGAAGCAATAAAATGTATCAAGACCTAAAGACTCATTATTGGTGGCTAGGAATGAAGAAAGATATCGTGAATACACTACAAGATGCTTGACATGCCAATAGATGAAAGTAGAGCACTAGGTACCATGTAGATTGTTGCAGCCTATTACAGTTCCAGAATGGAAGTGGGAAAGGATTACAATGGATTTTGTATCTGGTTTGCCTTTGACGCAAAAGAAACATGATGCAGTATGGGTAATTATTGACAGGCTTACCAAATCAGCTCACTTTCTTCAGGTTCGGACGAATTATTCATTGAGCCGGTTAGCAGAAATATATGTTAATGAGATAATTCGACTGCATGGGGTGCCAATATCTATTATTTCTGATCATGATCCACGGTTCACATCAAAAGTTTGGAAAAGTCTACAACAAGCATTGGGGACCTGACTTACTTTTAGTACAATATTTCACCTACAAACAAATGGGCAATCCGAATGAGTTATTCAATTGCTGAAAGATATGTTTAGAAGTTGTGTTATTGATTTTGGGGGTAGCTGGGATAAGTACCTATCATTGATGGAATTTTCATATAACAATAGTTATCAAACTAGTCTCGACATGGCACCATACAAAGCTTTGTATGGATGGAGATGTAGAAACACCATTATGCTGGACATAACTTGGTGAAAAGAAATTAATGGGGCCAGAAGTAGTGCAGCAAATAGAGGAGAAGGTGAAATTAATTCAAGATCTATTAAAAGTTACAACTGATTGATAAAAATCCTATGCTGATTTGAAGAGGAAAGACATTGAATATGCTATCGGAGACAAGGTATTTTTGAAAGTTTCACCTTAGAAGAAAATACTTCATTTTCGTAAAAAGGGGAAACTGAGTCCTAGATTTATTGGACCATATGAAATACTTGAACGTGTGGGTCTAGTGGCTTACCGGTTGGTCTTACCACTAGAATTGGATAAGATCCATAATGTGTTTCATATCTCAATGTTAAGGAGATACAGATCAGATCCAACACATGTAATACCAGTGGAATTAATAGAGGTATAACCAGACTTAACCTATGTAGAAGTGCCGGGGAAAATCATAGCTCGAGAAGTCAAGGAACTACGGAACAAGAAGGTACCATTGGTAAAGATCCTATGGTGTAATCATGCAGTAAAAGAAGCCACATAGGAGAGTGAAAAAATGATGAGAACTCAACACCCTCAGTTATTCAGCTCCAGCTAATCAGGTAAATTTTGAGGACAAAATTTTCTTAAGAGGGAGAGAATTGTAACATTGAGTGATTTAGGCCCCCATTGTGCGTGACTGTAGTGAGGCTCGCAAGTTCAATCAGAGTCTAAATTTGAACCTATAAAAAAATGACTAATAATAACGGATAATAATTAAAGGTATTATTATTTGGGAATTAAAAAGATTAGTGCTAGAATTAGAAAAAAAATAAAATTGTCTATGGACAAAATTGGTATTATGGCAATTATTGGGGGAAAAGTGTGAATATGGAGGAAGATATGGTAAATATAGAATTTCTTAAAGTTTAAATGTTAATTAAGATTAATTAACTTAATGAACCAATGAGAATTAGGATTAATTTTAGTGGAACCCACTCCTTAATCAAGGTATAAAAAGTCAAAAAGAAGAACAAAATTCTACATTTTTCCATAAGCCATCTTCATCTTCATCTTTTCTCCTCTCTTTGCCGTCCCCCTTCCTTACCCAAAACCTCCATTTTTGCTTCAATCACACCTTGAAAAAGTGAGAAAAAAAATAGTTTTGAAAGAGGAAAATTCGGAATAAAGGAGTTCTTGCCATAAAAGGAGCAAAGGAGCAAGAAGGAAGGAAGAAAGAAGAAGAAAAAGGGAGAAGAGTTGGGATAGAATTTCGGTCCACTTGGAGGATCCTTACGGTGAGTTTATTCTTCTTAAATTTAATCTCTTTCCTTCCATTTGAGACCTATAAGGATGATAGATGTGATTAGGTTTGATAGATATAGGTTACGTTGCAAGATTGAACTTAGAAAATTAAGTTTGTGATTAGTTGATGAAAGTGTAGTTACACTTTGAATTAATGATAATTGATGTTAGTTAATTGTTTTATTACTTAAAAACTAGGGAAATATGATGTTAATGGATGAATGAGGGGTTGCCATAGTTAGAGTAATTTGGGGGAAATTGAAATTTACATAAAAACAACACAATTGGTGATAAGTGAAGTATGATTTGAGTGTTGAATTGAAGAAAATGAATTGGCAATTAGGATATAGTTTTTGGGCAGCCATGACATATGAAGAAGGAAGTTCAACCTTAGTAGAATTTAGCTCAATTAAGGCGTAAAACATATTATGAGCATTAGAATATTATGTAGACATGAAAAACATTGAAAATGGATATTGGAATTGAGATATGGTATAGTTGTGTAGGTAAAATAAATGAACAAGTGAGAGGCCATCAAGAGGGTGACAAAGGCAAGGAAAAGCTAGCAAATAAGGGAAGAAAAAGAAGGATTAAAGGAAGAACCAAGGCTAATTAGGTATGTGGTCCATTGATAAAAATCTTGCATGTTGTTAATATGTATGGAATTATGTATTAAGGTTTGATATGTTTGTGTTTGTGATATGTTATGTGATTTGTTATGGCTTTTGATATTTTATATAGAAATGGGATCAAATGGTGTAAAATAATTGAGACATATGAATGTAGTGAAAATCTAAAAATTTTAGTATCAAAATGAATGCAAATGATGAATGTGATTGAAAACTGGATTGATGACCCCTACTGTAGGGATTATGGAACAGTCTTGACTATTTTGAGTATAACTGTAATATCCGCTAATTTAGGTTCCGAGTCGCACGTGTTGCAAAATTGACTGATGTGACCAATCAGAGTGTAAATTCGGATTTTTTTCAAAACTTGATTAAGAAATGGTTAAACTAAATAATAAATGCCTAAATAAGTGATTATAGAGTTTAAAGAAGTTGATTTACGGCAAAGGACTAATTTGCAAAATTTGATAAGTTTTGGGGTGAAATTGCAATTTACCAAAAATTGGAGGATTAATGAGATTAATTGATAATCAACATATTAATTTTGGGCATATTTTGATAGTGTTGGCCGGCCATGATATTAAAGGAAGATGATTAATATTGATTAAGGGTAAAATTGGGAGAAAATGGTCAAATGGTGGGTCCCACATGAAGACTTTTTGGATACCCTATTTAAGGCTTTCTTTTCTTCTTCTTCTTGTCTTCATTTTCTGCTTTCTTCTCTCTTTTCTTTATCAGTCACGCCAGCCACAACTTCTCCTCCATAGTTCACCTTGATTCTAGAGAGAGAAAGAAAGGGGAGAGAAGGGAAAGAGTAAGACAAGGTGATTTTCATGTTCCATAACTCATAAGGAAGCTGGAAAGAACAAGAAAGAGGATGAAAAATCAAGTTTGGTAGAGAGAGAAAATCTCCAAAGTGGTGATCAAGTGAAGAAAAGTGTAAGGTAAGAAGTATTTCTTCTTCTTCTCCATCTTTTCTAAAGGAAGTTCGAATTTTGAACTCATCTAAAACTTATATGGAAAGAGAGAGAAACTAGGGTTTTGAAAGAGAAAAAAAGAGTTTAGGGTCTTGAGAAAATCATATGGAAATAATGATTTATGATGTTGTAGGAGTTCCAAATGACAAGGAACAAGCTCTAAGGAGCAAAGGAAAAGAGAAAGCTACCTAAAAGAGTGAAGGAGAAAGATTAAGGTTTGTGCATAATTTAAGGCAATAGCCTATGTTTGTTTGAAATAATGCATGCTGAACATGATTGTAGATAAATGCAATTTCAAGAATGATGATGATTATGGCATGAAACCATAGGATTAGACATGTATAAATGAGATCCTTGTGTGACTTTGAATTAATGATGCATGTTAGAAAATCTTCTATGATCAAGGCATGTACATGTATTGAAAAGTAATAAGTTGAGTAAAGAGCCTTAGAAATGTATGAAATAGAATTTGGTATGATTTGGATGATGTTAGAATGAATGAAATGTGAATATGCAGATTTCCTGCTGAAAGTCACGGGTGTGACTATTGAGTCACGGGCGTGAACTTAAGGGTTCACGGTTGTGACTAATTG
Organism: Triadica sebifera; assembly: GCA_023653625.1. Taxonomy (NCBI): domain Eukaryota; kingdom Viridiplantae; phylum Streptophyta; class Magnoliopsida; order Malpighiales; family Euphorbiaceae; genus Triadica; species Triadica sebifera. The sequence goes on along the minus strand of CM042893.1, from coordinate 42,695,525 downwards.
TGTCACGGTTGTGAATTTCTGGATGGAAATGGTACTATTCATTCCAGAAGCGTTCACGGGTTGGAATCACGGAAGTGAACTTATTCACGGGCGTGAATGAGTAATCACAATCGTGAATGCTTTTGGGCGATTCATTCCAGTAGCGTTCACGGCTTGGGATTACGGGTGTGAAAGTAGTAATCACGGCCGTGAATGCTCTGTATTTGAAATTATGAATGTGGTTATTAAATGAGGAATTCAGGTAAGTAAATGAAAGTTATTGTCTATCCAGCAAAATAAGAATGATATGGATATGGATATATGTATATATATATATATCTATATTGATGCGAGAATGTGATATATTGTCATATAGAAAAATGAATTGTCATGAATAATATATGAAATCTGATGCAGATGATAAACATGAGAATATTGATGAATCTAGTAGATGAATGTAAAGATGTATGAGTATGACTATATGCTTTTAAAACAAGAAAATTGAGATGTTGAAAAAAAATGGATGTGTTGAAATTTGAGAATAATGATTGATGTGAAAATATAAAGAAGCCCATTACTCTACTTGCGGACTAAAATCAGGATAGATGACATGTCATTAAGGGGGCGAACGGTACCGTACTATACCTCAACCAATGTGGCTAAAGCTTGTATGAGCGCCATTGGTCAGGGATGCTCAGTCAGTGTGGGTAAAGCTTGTGTGAGCGCTACTGACTTGAGAAAGCTCCGATGAACACATATAAATGAGGACAAGGTGTCATAAGCTTGTGTGACCGGCCTTGATTTGGTTATTCATCTATGATGAAATTATACTCAATCAATGTGGCTTAAGCTTGTGTGAGCGTCGTTGATTTGAGAAGCTCTTATGAGCCAGATAGTGGACAGGGTGGCATAAGCTTGTGTGAGCGCTCCTAATCCATAACCCGTATCCAGTCAGTCCGAAAATTTAGAGTGATGTGGGCAAGATAATGAGGATATGTATGAAAAATAAGAAAAAGAAAGAATAAGAAAATGATGATGATATGAGATTGAAATGTAATGATAAAGAGATTTACAGAATACTTTGCTATTAAAGATAATGAAAATAACAATGTCTATATGAGCATGACATTTATACTTTTATGAAATAGGAATATGTTGATAGTCATGCATGCAAACATTTTAATGCACGAAATGATAATTGTTAATGCTTGTTGCATAATATAGTATATTGCCTTCCTTATATGCACCACTAAGCTTAGAGCTTAGCGTGGAGTTTAATTTCCATGCAGATATAGAGAGGTAGCTGAAGACGCTAGATAAAGCAAACGGTGATCCCATTCAAGTAAAGCAGCCGAATCTTGAGAAAGTGGGTTACAAGTTTTGAAACTTTTGTATTTGACTTTTATATTAAAGAAATGTTTGAGTTTGTAAAACTTACTTTTAAATTTTGTTAAGAATTACTCTAATGTTAAAAATTACTATTTTATGTAAATAAATTGTACTCTGATTTTTATTCATATCCATATATACATGAGTAGAAAAAAAAATGAAGTAATAGGAAGATAAGACATTAGCGCTCCCTCATCCAGGCACGTGTTGTTTGGGTGAGGAGGTGCTATAAGTTTTTTGGTATCAAAGCACCAGGTTTGGTGTTTCTGGATTTTGATATTAAACCCGGTTTGGGCGGTTTTGGATTTTTTAAGTGAATTTTGAAAATATTTTTATTGAAATGTACCCACAATTGCATTTTTTGGAGTTGCTGCTTTATTGATTAGGGCCGTTGTCTTTATGTTATAAGTAGGATATGGCTTCAGGATCAAGACGAATACTAATAGAAGAAGCTGAGAGTAATGAGCCCTCAGAGGCAAGAGCTTCATCGCGGCCAAGTCGTCAGCGAGCTGCGGCACCGAGATCTAGTGCTAGCTCACTTCGTGAACATTCAACTATTAATATGGGACAGACTGAGCTCATGAGAAATATGATAGATTTGCTACAGAGAGCATCACGATCAGATTCGTCTGGATTACAATTCGAGAGACTGAGGAAATTAGGGGCATCTGATTTATATGGAAAATGGGAAGATGACCCCTCAGTGGCAGAATTTTGATTGGAACGAGTAGAATGAGTATTTAATCAACTGCACTGCATAGATGAACAGAAATATGAATATGCAGTATCATTGCTATAGGAGCATGCATATGATTAGTGGCGATTTGAATCACAGAGTACAGAGGCTCCTAACCCTATGACATGGGAATTCTTTCTAGAGAAGTTTAAGGAGCAGTATATTCCTCCTATTTACACAGACGACAAAAAGAGAGTTTCTGATGTTAAAACAGAGGGATATGTCTGTAACAGAATATGAGAGAGAATTCACTCATCTTTGCAAGTAAACTGGTGGTATTGTATCCACTGAGGCAGATAAGTGCCGACGATTTGAAGATGGATTGAGGGATACTATCAAGTTACAAGTTTCAACCCTATGACTGATGAGTTTCCCTAATTTACTAGCATATGCTAGAACAGTTGAAAAGTCCTGGCAACACAACAGCCAGTACAGATTAGTGGGGTTAGTAGACCAGCACCACAACCAAGTGGAGTATAGTCTAGTGGCAAAAGAGCCAGATCTTTTGGTGGTCGATTCCAGGCTGGGAGTTCTAGCAGATTTTATTCTTATAGGTGGGGACAACCCGTAAGATCTACTTCATCGCAGCCAGTGCACTGACACATGCATCCCGTAGGTTTACCACTCTATCGGTGTGTCAGCATTGTGGTCATTCGCATCAAGGAGAGTGTTGGTCGATGACAGGAGCATGCATGAGATGCGGCTCTAAGAACCATATTAAAAGAGATTGTCCATAGCTACAGTTTGACATAGGTTCTGGGAGTGTTGAGTCAGTACCAATACAGACTATAGGACAAGGCAGAGGATGAGGCCGAGGACAAGAAAGAGGAGGTCGTGTAGGGCCAAGCCAGTTCAGATAAGATATAGTAGAGAGACCTGAAGGTAGTAGAGCTGCTCCAGCAAGAGCTTATGCCATGCGAGGCCGAGAGGAGCAGGATGCGCCTGACGTCATAGTGGGTAAATTCCTTCTCTTTGGCTCTTGTATACATGCATTGATAGACACTGGGTCAACACACTCATACATATGCACACCACCATTGGGTCGAGAGGGTTTAAAACCAGAGACTCTAGAATATGAGATTTGTTAGACTAACCCATTAGGACACAGTGTGCGGGTTAGTAAAGTGTTTAGAGGTTGTCCAGTCGAAATTCAAAGCAAGCAATTTCCAGCAGATCTAATAGAGCTACCATTCTGCGAGTTCGATGTGATCTTGGGAATGGATTGGCTAGCTTGCCATGGGGTGGTAATAAATTGTGGAAAGATGCAGATGAGAATTAAAGTTTCAGAACAAGAAGAGATAGTAGTGATGGGTGAGTATAGAGGATATCCAGATAATGTGATATCAGCATTGAAAGCTCGAAAACTCATCAATAAGGGATGTGAGACTTACCTAGCGTATGTGATTGACACCCGAAAGAAAAGTCCAAAGTTGGCTAACATCCCAACTGTTAGTGAGTTTTCTGATGTATTTCTTGAGGAGTTACCAGGACTACCACCTGATCGAGAGATAGAGTTTGCTATTGAATTAATACCTGGCACCGCTCCTATATCTATTACACCATAAAGGATGGCACCCATAGAATTGAAAGAATTGAAGATACAGTTACAAGAAATGTTAGATAAAGGATTTATACGACCTAGTGTATCTCCATGGGGTGCTCCAGTACTATTTGTGAAGAAGAAAGACGGTACCTTACATATTTGTATTGACTACAGACAGCTTACTGTTAAGAATAAATACCCACTGCCTAGGATTGATGATTTATTTGATCAGCTGAAAGGTGCAAGTATATTTTCAAAGATAGATCTTCGATCGGGGTATCATCAACTGAAGATCAAAGAGTCAGATGTATCTAAGATGACATTCAGGACTCGTTATGGTCATTATGAGTTCTTGGTGATGCCATTTGGATTGACGAATGTGCCAGCAGTTTTTATGGACTTGATGAACCGAGTGTTCAGGCCATATATTGATCAATTTGTAGTTGTATTCATTGATGACATTCTTGTCTATTCAAGAGATTGAGTAGAGCATGAACAACATCTCAGAAAAGTATTGCAGACTTTGAGGGAGAAACAATTGTATGTAAAGCTATCTAAGTGTGAGTTTTGGTTAGAAGCAGTTAGTTTTCTGGGTCATGTAATTTCAGCAGATGGTATTCGAGTTGATCCTAGTAAAATCGAGGCTATTCTTAATTGGAAACCACCTCGAAATGTGACAGAAGTGAGAAGTTTTCTTGGATTAGCCGGATACTATAGGAGATTTGTGAAAGGATTTTCATCTATAGCGAATCCTTTAACACGATTGCTGCGAAAAGAGGTTCGTTTTGAATGGATAGATAAGTGTCAATCAAGCTTTGATCGATTGAAAGCAATGTTGACTGAAGAACCAGTTTTGACTCAGCCTACTCCAGGAAAAGACTATGTTGTGTATAGTGATGCAAGTCACAATGGGCTAGGATGTGTTCTTATGCAAGAGGGAAAAGTGATTGCATATGCCTCCAGACAGCTTAAGCCTCATGAACTTAACAATTCGACTCATGATTTAGAACTTGCAGCGATAGTGTTTGCTCTTAAGATTTGGAGACATTATTTGTATGGAGAAAGATGCTACATTTATACAGACCACAAGAGTCTTAAGTATTTTCCTTCACAAAAAGAGTTGAATCTGAGGCAACAAAGATGGTTGGAATTGATTAAAGACTATGATTGTGTGATAGACTACCATCCAGGAAAGGCTAACGTGGTTGCAGATGCACTAAGAAGGAAGATTTTAGCTGAGATGCGAGTGGAATCCATATTGATGCAAAGAATTAAAGATGTCCAAAAACAAGATGAGAAGTTAGTAAAGATGGTCGAAATCTTGAAAAATGGAGAAAAGTCAGAATTTTCTTTAACAGAAGATGGTACTGTGGATTTCAGGAATTGGATTTGTGTGCCAAGTATGAAAGAGTTGAGGACAAAGATTTTAAAAGAAGCTCATGAAATGGTCTATACTATGCACCCAGGTGGGAACAAGATGTACCAAGATTTGAAAGGACAATATTGGTGGTCGGGGATGAAAAAGGATATCACTGAATATGTTGCTAAATGTCTAATCTGTCAGCAAGTGAAAGCTGAGCATCAATTACCCACAGGATTACTACAACTGATTCCCATACCAGAATGGAAGTGGGAGAGGATCACGATGGAATTTGTGTTTTGTTTACCGGTAACTCAGAGAAAAGCATGATGCAGTGTGGGTGATAGTGGATCGATTCACGAAGTCAGCACATTTTCTACTAGTCCGAATGGACTATACTTTGAACAAGTTGTCTGAGATTTATATGAATGAGATAGTGAGACTTCATGGAGTGTCTGTATCTATCATCTCTGACTGAGATCCCAGGTTTACGTCGCACTTCTAGAAGAGTCTACAGCAAGGTTTGGGAACTCGACTAAATTTTAGCACGGCATTTCATCCACAAATGGATGGACAATCAGAGCAAGTTATACAGTTGCTAGAGGATATGAAGAGATGTTGTGTACTTGAATTTTAGGGAAGTTGGGACCGACATTTACCTCTTATGGAGTTTGCCTATAACAACAGTCATCAAATGAGCATAGGCATGGCTCCTTATGAAGCTTTATATGGGAGAAAGTGTAGGACACTGATATGTTGGACCGAGTTGAATGCGAAAAAGTTGATTGGGCCAGAAATAATTGAACAAACTGAGGAGAAAGTTAAAGTAATCAAGGAAAGGCTAAAAGCAGCACAAGATCGACAGAAATCATATGCCGATTTAAAAAGGCGAGATATAGAATATGCAGTAGGAGACAAAGTATTTCTTAAAGTTTCGCCTTGGAAAAAGATATTGAGGTTCGGTAAAAAGGGAAAATTAAGCCCAAGGTTTATTGGTCCCTATGAAATTCTAGAAAGAATAGGACCAGTGGCTTACCAATTAGCTCTTCCTCCGGAGCTAGACAGAATTCATAATGTGTTCCATGTTTCAATGTTAAGAAGATATCGTTCAGACCCAACCCACATTATACCGATTGAGGAAATAGAGGTACAGACAGACATGGCTTATGAGGAAGAACCAGTGGCTATAATAGCATATGAAGAGAAAGTTTTACGGAACAAGAGAGTTCCTCTAGTTAAAGTTTGGTGGCGGAATCATATAGTTGAAGAAGCCATGTGGGAAAGTGAAGAAGTGATGAAGAAGCAGTATCCCCAGTTGTTCAACCCTGAATGAACAGGTAAATTTTGAGGACAAAATTATTTTAAGGGGGAGAGAATGTAATATCCGCTAATTTAGGTTCCGAGTCGCAAATGTTGCGAAATTGACGCATGTGACCGATCGGAGTCTAAATTCGGATTTTTTACAAAAATTGATTAAGAAATAGTTAAACTAAATAATAAATGCCTAAATAAGTGATTATAGAGTATAAAGAAGTTGATTTACGGTAAAGGACTAATTTGCAAAATTTGATAAGTTTTGGGGTCAAATTGCAATTTACCAAAAATTGGAGGATTAATGAGATTAATTGATAATCAACATATTAATTTTGGGCACATTTTGATAGTGTTGGCCGGCCATGATATTAAAGGAAGATGATTAATATTGATTAAGTGTAAAATTGGGAGAAAATGGTCAAATGGTGGGTCCCACATGAAGAGTTCTCCTCCATAGTTCACCTTGATTCTAGAGAGAGAAAGGAAGGGAAGAGAAGAGAAAGAGAAACACAAGGTGATTTTCATGTTCCATAACTCATAAGGAAGCTGGAAAGAACAAGAAAGAGGAAGAAAAATCAAGTTTGGTAGAGAGAAAATCTCCAAAGTGGTGATCAAGTGAAGAAAAGTGTAAGGTAAGAAGTATTTCTTCTTATTCTTCATCTTTTCTAAAGGAAGTTCGAATTTTGAACACATCTAAGACTTATATGGAAAGAGAGAGAAACTAGGGTTTTGAAAGAGAAAAAGAGAGTTTAGGGTCTTGAGAAAATCATATGGAAATAATGATTTATGATGTTGTAGGAGTTCCAAATGACAAGGAACAAGCTCTAAGGAGCAAAGGAAAAGAGAAAGCTACCTAAAAGAGTGAAGGAGAAAGATTAAGGTTTGTGCATAATTTATGGCCATAGCCTATGTTTGTTTGAAATAATGCATGCTGAACATGATTGTAGATAAATGCAATTTCTAGAATGATGATGATTATGGCATGAAACCATAGGATGAGACATGTATGAATGAGATGCTTGTGTGACTTTGAATTAATGATGCATGTTAGAAAATCTTGTATGATCAAGGCATGTACATGTATTGAAAAGTAATAAGTTGAGTAAAGAGCCTTAGAAATACATGAAATAGAATTTGGTATGATTTGGATGATGTTAGAATGAATGAAATGTGAATATGAAGATTTCCTGCTGAAAGTCACGGGTGTGACTATTGAATCACGGGCGTGAACTTAAGGGTTCATGGTTGTGACTGATTGTGTCACGGTTGTGAATTTTTGGGTGGAAATGGTGCTATTCATTCCAGAAGCGTTCACGGGTTGGAATCACGGAAGTGAACTTATTCACGGGCGTGAATGAGTAATCACAACCGTGAATGCTTTTGGGCGTTCACGGCTTGGGATTACGGGCGTGAACTAATTCACGGGCGTGAAAGTAGTAATCACGGCCGTGAATGTAGTAATCACGGCCGTGAATGCTCTGTATTTGAAATTATGAATGTGGTTATTAAATGAGGAATTCAGGTAAGTAAATGAAAGTTATTGTCTATCAAGCAAAATAAGAATGAAATGGATATGGATATATGTATATATATATATTGATGCGAGAATGTGATATATTGCGATATAGGAAAATGAATTGTCATGGATAATATATGAAATCAGATGCAGATGATAAACATGAGAATATTGATGAATCTAGTAAATGAATGAAAAGATGTATGAGTCTGACTATATGCTTGTAAAACAAGAATATTGAGATGTTGAAAAAAAATGGATGTGTTGAAATTTGAGAATAATGATTGATGTGAAAATATAAAGAAGCCCATTACTCTACTTGCGAAATAGAATCAGGATAGATGACATGTCATTAAGGGGGCGAACGTTACCGTACTATACCTCAACCAATGTGGCTAAAGCTTGTATGAGCGCCATTGGTCTGTGATGCTCTGTCAGTTTGGCTAAACCTTGTGTGAGCGCTACTGACTTGAGAAAGCTCCGATGAGCACATATAAATGAGGACAAGGTGTCATAAGATTGTGTGAGCGGCCTTGATCTGGTTATTCATCTATGATGAGATTATACTCAATCAATGTGGCATAAGCTTATGTGAGCGCTATTAATTTGAGAAGCTCTTATGAGCCAGATAGTGGACAGGGTGGCATAAGCTTGTGTGAGTGCTCCTGATCCATAACATGTATCCAGTCAGTCCAAAAATTTAGAGTGATGTGGGCAAGATAATGAGGATATGTCGGAAAAATAAGAAAAAGAAAGAATAAGAAAATGATGATGATATGAGATTGAAATGTAATGATAAAGAGATTTACAGAATACTTTGCTATTAAAGATAATGAAAATAACAATGTCTATATGAGCATGACATTTATACTTTTATGAAATAGGAATATGTTGATAGTCATGCATGCAAACATTTTAATGCACGAAATGATAATTGTTAATGCTTGTTGCATGATATAGTATATTGCCTTCCTTATATGCACCACTAAGCTTAGAGCTTAGGGTGGAGTTTAATTTCCACGTAGATATAGATAGGTAGCTGAAGACGCTAGATAAAGTAAACGGTGATCCCATTCAAGTAAAGCAGCCAAATCTTGAGAAAGTGGGTTACAAGTTTTGAAACTTTTGTATTTGACTTTTATATTAAAAAAATGTTTGAGTTTGTAAAACTTACTTTTAAATTTTGTTAAGAATTACTCTGATGTTAAAAATTATTATTTTAAGTAAAATAATTGTACTCTAATTTTTATTCATATCCATATATACATGAGTAGAAAAAAAAAATGAAGTAAGAGAAAGACAGGACATTAGCGCTCCCTCATCCGGGCATGTGTTGTTCGGGTGAGGAGGTGCTACAATAACTTGAGTTCTGGAATTCTATTTTGTATGTTCTTTAGTGTAATGGAAAGCTAAGACACAGAGCTAAAATCTAGTTATGTCTATATTTGCCTAGAAAAATGCATGAAGTTCAAACCTAGAATCTGTCTATAAAATTCTGGGCAGAAATTTTTGTGATGAAGCAGTCTTCAACTGATCATAACTTCTTATAGACAACTGGGATTTGAGTGATTTTTGATAAATTTTAAAGATAAGACAATAAACTAAAAATTTTTAGAATATTAGAGCTCCCAATTCGAATTATAAATGGGTTAAAAATGAAGTCCAAATATAGGTCCAAAATCTACCATAGGTAAAAACATTAAATATTGGGCTTTTGCATGTATTGTGATAATTAAATGTAATAATTAATGTGAATATTTACTTTAATGGTAATTATAAATGGTTAAAAAATTATTTATATATGATATTTTAGTTCAATAATAATGGGAATAAAGAACAAAAATAAATAAGCATAATTATGATAATTGAATAATATTGTTATTTTTGAAAATATTGTGAATTAATATAAAATTAGTTAAGCCCTATGACACCTAATCTAGAACTAGAATAGAGAATAGTTTGGCATGCCAATCAGGAGATTTAAGGCACTCGGTGCCAAATATAAAAGCCGGTAATGGTAAATTTATAAATGCGCTCGATGCAAAATTATTAAGCCGGTAATAACAATATTACAAAAGCCGGTAATGACATTATTATACAAGCGTTCGACACAATATTATAAAAGCTCGAAATGACAACCTCATTATTCCTATTTGTTAGTTCGGTTATAGGTGTTATGGGTACAACAAAAGAAAAAAGAAAACAAAAATAATGCTAAAGTATATCATTTTGTTAATGTTGTATGAATTAAATTTGTTAACTATTACATGTTGAATGAAATTTATTTGGTTTTACATAATTCTTTATTTTATGTCTTATTTATTAAATGGTTAATTAATATGAAAGAAAATATGTGTATGTAAAATTTTTATCATTTTAGAAAGATAGTTGTAGATATTAGAATTGTTAGAAGAAGAAAGGTACTCGAAAGGAAGCAACAAAAGCTTTGGTTTTCTTTTTGGTATATTTTATCAAAAAATTTATAAATTAAATTATGGTTTTATTTCCTATAGTGTGTAGTATAGACATGAATTATAATGTAAATTAATGTACTTTATAAATAAATAAAATTTTGAGTATTTATGTTTGTAATAATTTTTATTTCAGTGTCTGTAATATTTTTGTAAAAAAAAAAATTTACTTCACTTCATTAATTTTATAAAACAGTAAGATGGGTAATGCTCACTTACCTTGCTGAACTATAGTGGGGTAAGGAGGTGTTACACACCAAGTTCAAACTTGTTTTTTCTATATCCACCACATATGCTAAGTATGCCTCGCACCCTTTACTAATGAGTTTCTAGGCTTTCAACACTAATATCACATTGTCTGGATATCCTCTATTCTCACCCATGACCACTATCACATCTTGCTACGAAATTCTGATGATCATCTGTTTCCTTCCACGATCCACTACCACTCTATAACGAGCCAACCAATTCATTCCCAAGATCATATCAAACTTATAGAATGGTAACTCTATCAAGTCTATTGGGAATTGTCTACCTTGAATTTCAATAGGGCAACCTCTAAACACCTTGCTAACCCTCAGACTGTGCCTTAACGAGTTAGTCACAAGAATCTCAAACTCTAGAGCCTGTGGTTCTAAACCCTCTCAACCTGGTGGTGGTGTGCATATGTATGAATGCATTGACCCTAGATCTATCAATGCATGTATATTAAAGCCAAAGAGAAGGAATTTACGAATTATGACATCAGATGCATCTTGCTCCTTTCGGCCTCGCATAGCATATACCCTGGTTGGGGCAGCTCCACTACCTTCTAGCCTCTCAACTATCTCTGATCTAAACTGACTGACCCCTGATCGGCTTCCTCTGCCTTGCCTTCGACCTCTGCCTCTGCCTTGCCTAGAAGCCTATGCCTGTATCTGCTCAATGCTCCCTAAACCTCTGCCATGCTGTAATAGAGGACAATCCCTTCTCATATGATCTTTGGAGCCACATCTCAAGCATGCTTCTGTCATCCATGAACACTCTCTTGGATGAGAATGACCACAATGTTGACATTCTAGTAGAGGTAGAGACCTACATAGTGCCTATGTTGGTGTACTGGCTGTTGAAGAAACAGATCTTACGGGTTGTCCCCGTCTGAGAGAAGAAGCCTTGCTGGAACCCCCAGCCTGAAATTGGTCACTAAAAGATCTGACCCTCTTGCCAGTTGATGGCCCCCACTCGGCTGTGATATGGGCCTCTTGAACCCTCTATCTTGTGTTGGATGTTGTGCTGCTAAAACTCACTCAACTGTTCTAGCAGATGCTAGTAAACTAGGAAAACTCATCAGGCATAGGGCTGAGACCTGTAGCTTGATTGGGTCTCTTAATCCATCTTCAAATTGTCAGCATTTATTAGCTTCTGTGAACACAATGCCGCCAGTATATTTGCAAAGATGTATGAATTCTCTTTCATATTTTGACACCGGCATATTCCCCTGTTTTAAAGTCAAAAATTCCCTTTTCTTGTCATCTGTATAAATTGGAGGAATGTATTGCTCTTTAAACTTCTCCAAAAAGAATTCCCAAGTCATGGGATCAGGTGCCTCTGTGACTTAGATCACCACCAGTCATATGCACGATCCTATAACAAAGACACTGCATATTCATATTTATGCTCGTCTGTGCAATGCAACTGATGAAAGACTCTCTCGGCCCTTTCTAACCAAAACTCTGCCATAGAGGGGTCATCTTCCCGTTTACCATAGAAATTGGAGGCCCCTAACTTCCTCAGTCTTTCAAACTGTAAACCAAATGAGGCTAGTTGTGATGCTCATTGTAGCAAATCTATCATGTTCCTCATAAAGCTCTGTTTGTCATATGCCAACAATTGACTGCCCATGCTATGAGATAGCACTGGATCTAGATGCAGTAGCTCGGCGATGATTGGGTCGGGATGAGATAACACCCCCTCACCCCAGCAGCTCCGGCCCGGATAAGGGAGTGCTATATTGACTTTATCGGTTAAAATATCATTTTTATTTTTTAATTTTTGTATTCATGAAAATCACTCATATATTTTTTTCTTTATTTACTATATATTATTTACTATTTATTTACTTGTAGTGTAAAAGAAATTATAATAAAGAAACACAATACATTTTATATAATATAGTATTATTTACAAAATATGGGCTTATTTTACAAGTACTATAAAATAAAACTCAAACTATAATATACAAAATTTATGTGACCCACAGTGGTTGAAATAGGTTGCTCTACTAAATCAAGTCACCGCAACCTTTATCTACTATCTTCTATTTATTCTTCACTATATCTGCGTGAGAGAAACTCTCACGCTAAGCTCTTGGCTTAGTGGTGCATATAAATAAGGTAATAAACTATTTCATGAAACATGCATTTTCATATATAAATTTATGCCCAATCATATTTTCATGCAAAATATACATCTCATAATATTTTAGCATGTATAAACATCAAATTATATCCTTTTATCTCATATATGTTTTACTTAATTAAAACATTATTATATAATTCATCATAATTAATCATATCACAAGTCATGATTCCATTTATTTATTTATTTATTTTGTTTTAACTTCCTTATGCCCATAACACCTATGAACCACTGACTAGGAAAATGGAGTTGTCATCCAGGCACTTAGGAGTGGCATTCGGGCATTATGATTTGCGCATATATAAGTGCCATCACCGGCTTTAATAATAGTGCCATCACCGGCTTCGGCTTCAATAATAGCACCATTAATGGAATTAATCATACTCCCCCTGCTTGGCATGCTAAACTATCCTAAGTCTAGTTCTAATTAGGTGTTTTAGGGCTTACTCAATGTCATTAAAATTCATAATTATTCAATTCACCCATTTCATGCTTTTAAAGACTCCATTTATCATATAATTACTCAATAAAAATAGTATTTGCATAACATAACAAGGTTCACATTGTTTTACTCATTAAATTCCTCAATTCATATGCTGCCCTTCACTAGCAGATTCTGTTCTCTATTTTGGACCTTCGTTTTGGTCCTATTATTATCCAAATTTAATTACAAAGTCTATTTAACAATTTTAGTTCTGAATATTAGCTTTAATATGCAACTTGAATCACTTAATTTTAAGTTCTGTATCAAAAGATATTATCATTTTAACACCAACTAGTCACTAACAATTTTGCCCAGAATTTCCTAGACAAATTCTAGGTCCGAGATTTGTGTTTTTCTGGAAACATATAGACATATCTAGGTTTTATGGTCTAAATAAAAGTTATAGCCCTATGTCTTAGATTTCAAACCCAACAAATAACATTCAAAACCGAATTCCAAAAATTAAGTTATAATAGTTTAAGTACTCACCGCTTATCAATTCCAACAAAGAACAAATATATTCACTATCTTCAATTTTTACCAAAATTAATCCTAAGTCTAGCAAATATGCATCTCAAGATTTTTATCACAAAATGCTATAAATTTAGAATTATTAACATTCCAAATACTCAAATCATGCAACTAAAAAAAATAAAATAGGTTATTGTCTTAAGTTATGCACAAACCTCTCTTTTCTTTTCTCTTTACTTCTCTTTCTCTTTACTTCTCTTTCTCTTTTCCTTTACTCCATTGAGCTAGATCCTTATCAATTTGAGTTCCTAGAATATATAAAAGAGACAATTAGAAATTCCTTTCATCAAATCTCTCTTTCTCCATAATATGTTTGAATCTATAAATTTTTTACTTTCTTTAGCTTCCTTATGATCAATTTTGCATGGAATCTACTCTTCCATGCCTTTCTCCCTCTCTCACTTTCTCTTCTTAGAATAAGGTTTGACTATGGAAGAAATTGAGGAAATGTGCGGCTGGTTTAGAGAATATAAAATTGTAGATGCTAAGTGATAAGGAAAAGGAAGTGATTAATGGCAAAAGACAAACTTAATTAATTATGAAGACACCTAAGCCATACTTTAGATACTTTCACTAATTGATCACTTATTGCCTGCCACTTGGTGTGGCTTACCTCCACATGCATAAAATGCCCCAATTCATGTATTTAGTTGATAGTTATTCTAATTAATCCTCTAATTTTCGGTAAATTACAATTTGACCCCTAAACTTTTCAAAATTTACAATTTAGTCCCTTAACGTAATTTAACATCTTTAAATACTTTAAACACTTTATTGAGTATTTTTTTCATAATTATTGGCCATTATTTTAATTATTTTTCAGTAAAAATTTAAATTTAGACTCTAGTTGAACCATTGAGTCGATTTAAGAACTTGTGTGATTAGGGGCCTAAATTTATGAATATGACATTCATTATTCCATATGTATCATAATATCACATTAAAATGTAATTATACCTTAATATACATTTTTCACATAATAGGGTCATATTTTCTAATTTCCACTAATTAATTTTTTAATTGAAATTAACCATTCTAATTCACTTTTTATAATCCCTTAATCATGTTTTAAGTATCAATTATCAATTACATGCAAAACACACAAAATTTATAATTTTCATAACCCTAAATCATGCTTAATCAATGGGAATAAGTAGATTTTGAAATCACTAAACTTATTTTCTTCCTTTGGCCTTCCTAGGCTTCCATTTCCTTAGCCTTTTCCTTGGAAGCATATTCACTTCCCTTTGAACCTATCATAGCCGAAAATTGTACATCATTAATCCACCATTATTTTGCTTCCTGAACTCAATCTAATTTCATAATTATCATCTACATACCTTAAACTACCTATTTGAACCATTAAACTAATTTAAAACTATTAATTTCACTTACCTCCAATTTGTATTTCAACTTGTCTCCTTTCATTTTCTTCCACTCTAGCCCTCCAAATGAAGATTAAAGGCTTCTACTAGCTACTAGAGATACTGAAATTATATTAGGGTCGTTGATTTTGGTGTAAAAAATGGAGAAATTGGAAGAATTTTGGAGGAGAAATGGGAAGAGATGAGTTCGGCCAAGCAAGGGAGTTTAGGGAAGAAGGAGTTGCAGAATTGTCTCCAGAGAATTATGATATTTTGGTCCTTATATAGTGGCTTAAGGTGGGTAGACTTGGATCAAATAAAACTCAACCCATTTAGGCCCAATTAAGCACTATAAATTATTTCTCTCATTTTCCAAGCTCAATTTCACCCAAATTTGATTCCATAATTCATAAAATATTTTTATATGTCTGCACAAAATTTTCAACTTAATCGGAGTCTGTTTCCTATTTGTCTCACTCAAACCGGAATGATAAATTAATTTTTGATGTTATTATAAAATTTCTTTTCACTGTCAAATAATCCTAAATATTATTTGGAGTTTATCCATGTCTTAAAATAAATTTTTAGATGTTGTTTGCTATTTTTTATAGCCCAGTCAAAGTATGGTCAACTACTTTATTAATTAAACCGGGTCCCATTTTTTCTCAGTTTTGACTTTTGATGACTTATTTGATCTCATTTTTACTCCAAATTTTACCCTTGGACTAGTCATAACCTATATTTGCCGATGATCAAACAATATATTTTTCACCTACGGGTGTATTTTTTACCCCGGGTATACTGATCAATTTCGAAAACTACAATTTATGACTAAACCGATATTTGGGCCATTACAATTCTCCCATACTAATAAAAATTTCGTCATCAAAATTTTACCTGTATTGAACAATTGTTGATGTTGTTGCCTCATTGCAGCTTCCGGCTCTCACGTGGCTTCTTCCACATTGTGGTGACTCCATAACACCTTTACTTGTGAGATTTGCTTGTTCCTGAGCTGTCTAACTTCTCTGGCTATGATCTTTAATGGTTTATCCTCATAAGTCAGATCAGTTTGTATCTGAATTTCTTCTGGCTTGATCACATGGCTAGAGTCTAACCTATACCTATGTAGCATTGACACTTAGAATACATCATGAATCTTTTCCAACTTTTGAGGCAGCTTCAATCAATAGGCCACTTGTAACAGCTGGTTCTCAGACCGAAACTCGGGCCTAGGGCCCTGAGTCCACCCGTCGGCTCACTTAGACCAACGGGCTGCCGGGGTCCATGGCCCAATACCCCCAACCCATCACTGTGCACCCAGTCCGGAACTCGGGCCCGGGACACTGATTGCACAGTAGGTTGTTGGAGGCAAGAGTCGAACCCTTGACCTCCCTTTAGCCTCAGTAAGAGACTACCAATTGTAACAAATTGTACCATGGTACAATTGGTAGTCTTTTACTGAAGCTAAAGGCAGGTCAAAGGTTCGACTCTTGCCTTCAACAACCTGCTGTGCAATCAGTGTCCCGGGCCCGAGTTCCGGACTGGGTGCACAGTGATGGGTTGGGAGTATTGGGCCATGGACCCCGACAGCCCGTTGGTCTTAGTGAGACGGCGGGTGGACTCAGGCCCCAGGCCCGAGTTCCGGTTTGAGATCCAGCTGTTACAAGCTGTTACATAAAAGGTACCTTTTATGTAACGGCTGAGCCCCGCCTGGAATCCGGGTCTAGCCCATTGCCACAGGCCTGCTAGCCAACCCACCGTCTCACTGAGACTAACGGGCTACCAGGGTCCATGGCCCAATACCTCCAACCTATCTTTGCCAGCCCAGTCCATGCCAGTCTGCGCAGTAGGTTGTTGGAGGCAGGGATAGAACCCTCAACCTCCCTTTAGCCTCAATAAGAGACTACCAATTGTACCATAAAACTTGTAGCGCCCGCACCCTCCTCACCCGAACCGTACATGCCCGGATAAGAAATCGCTGCCGCTTGTCTTTCTCATACTTCTTCTAATCGCTATATTATTTTTTTATTCAATACTCATGTATATATGGATATAAACAAAAATCAGAGTACAATTTATTTACATAAAATATAAATTTTTAACATCAGAGTAAATCTTAACAAACTTTAAAAGTAAGTTTTACAAACTCAAATATTTCTTTAATATAAAAGTCAAATACAAAAGTTTCAAAACTTGTAACCCACTTTCTCAAGATTCGGCTGCTTTACTTGAATGGGATCACCACTTGCTTTATCTAACATCTTCAGCTACCATTATATATCTGCGTGGAAATTTAAACTCCATGCTAAGCTCTAAGCTTAGTGGTACATATAAATAAGGCAATATACTATATCATGAAACAAGCATTAACAATTATCATTTTGTGCATAAAAATGTTTGCATGCATGACTATCAACATATTCCTATTTCATACGAGTATAAATGTCATGCACATATAGACAATGTTATTTTCATTTATCTTTAATGGCAAAATATTATGTAAATCTCTTTATCATCATCATTTTCTTATTGTTTCCTTTTCTTATTTTTCTAACATATCCTCATTATCTTCCCACATCACTTTAAATTTTTGGACTGACTGGATACGGATTATGGATCAGGAGAGCTCACACAAGCTTATGCCACCCTGTCCACCATCTGGATCATAAGAGCTTTTCAAATCAATGGCGCTCACACAAGCTTATGCCACATTGATTGAGTATAATTTCATCATAGATGAATAACCGGATCAAGGGCACTCACACAAGCTTATGCCACCTTGTCCTCATTTATATGTGCTCATCGAAGCTTTCTCAAGTCAGTAGCGCTCTTCGAGCTTAAGCCACACTGACCGAGCATCCCAGACTAATGGCGCTCTCACAAGCTTTAGCCACATTGGTTGAGGTACAGTATGGTACCATTCGCCCCCTTAATGACATGTCATCTATCCTGATTCTAGTTCGCAAGTAGAGTAATGGGCTTCTTTACATTTTCATATCAATCATAATTCTCAATTTTCAACACATCAGTATTCTCATTTTTGTCAACATCTCAATTTTCTTGTTTTGCAAACATATAGTCATACTCATACATCTTTTCATTCATTTACTAGATTCATCAATATTCTCATGTTTATCATCTGCATCAGATTTCATATATTATCCATGACAATTCATTTTCTACATCAATTCATTTTTTTATATCAAACATATCACATTCTCACATCAATATATATATATATATATATATATATATATATATATATATATATATATATATATACATATATATCCATATCATTCTTATTTCACTGGATAGACAATGACTTTCATTTACTTACTTGAATTCTTCATTTGATAACCACATTGACAATTTCAAATACAGAGCATTCACGGCCGTGATTACTAATTTCATGCCCGTGAATTAGTTCACGCCCGTAATCCCAAGCCGTGAATGCTACTGGAATGAATCGCCCAAAAGCATTCACTATCGTGATTACTCATTCACGCCTGTGAATAAGTTCACTTCCGTGATTCCAACCCGTGAATGCTTCTGAAATGAATAGTACCATTTCCACGCAGAAATTCACAACCGTGACACAATCAGTCACAACTGTGAACCCTCAAGTTCACGCCCGTGACTTTCAGTAGGAAATCTGCATATTCACATTTCATTCATTCTAACATCATCCAAATCATACCAAATTCTATTTCATGCATTTCTAAGGTTCTTTACTCCACTTATTAATTTCCAATACATGCACATGCCTTGATCATACAAGATTTTCTAACATGCATCATTAATTCAAGGTCACACAAGAATATCATTCATACATGTTTAATCCTATGGTTTCACGCCATAATCATCATCATTCTTGAAATGTATTTATCTAAAGTCATGTTTAGCATGCATTATTTCAAACAAAAATAGGCTATTGCCTTAAGTCATGCACAAACCTTAATCTTTCTCCTTCACTCTTCTAGGTAGCTTCTTCTTTTCCTTTGCTCCTTAAAGCTTATTCCTTGTCATTTGGAACTCCTGCAACATCATAAATCATTATTATCATCTAATTCCCTCAAGATTCTAAACTCTCTTTTTCTCTTTCAAAACCCTAGTTTCTCTCTCTTTCCATATAAGTCTTGAATGAGTTCAAAATTCGAACTTCCTTTATGAAAAGATGAAGAAGAAGAAGAGATGCTTCTTACCTTACACTTTTCTTCACTTGATCACAACTTTGGAGATTTTCTCTCTCTACCAAACTTGATTTCTCTTCCTCTTTCTTGTTCTTACCAGCTTCCTTAAGAGTTATGGAACATGAAAATCACTTTGTCTTGCTCTTTCCCTTCTCTTCCCTTCCTTTCATTCTCTAGAATCAAGATTGGCTATGGAGGAATTGATGTAGCTGGCATGACTGGTAAAGAAAATAGAGAAGGAGACAGAAAATGAAGAGAAGAAGAAGAAGAAAAGAAAGCCTTAAATAGGGTACCCTAAAAGTCTTCATGTGGGACCCACCATTTGACCATTTTCTCCCAATTTTACACTTAATCAATATTAATCCTCTTCTTTTTAATATCATGGCCGGAAAACCCAAATTTTTAAGTGTCCAATTTCCTATTTTTAATTAGCAATTAATCTCATTAATCCTCCAATTTTTGGTTATTTGCAATTTGACCCCAAAACTTATCAAATTTTGCAATTTAGTCATTTATCGTAAATCAACTTCTTTAAACTCTATAATCACTTATTTAGGCATTTATCATTTGATTCAACCATTTCTTAATCAATTTTTGTAAAAATTCGAATTTAGACTCCGATCAGTCAAACGCGTCAACTTCGCAACACGTGCGACGCGGGGCATAAATTAGCAGATATTACATTGTCTCCCCCTTAAAATAATTTTGTCCTCGAAATTTACCTATTCATTCGAGGTTGAATAACTGGGGATACTGCTTCTTCATCACTTCTTCACTTTCCCACATGGCTTCTTCAATTTTATGATTCCGCCACCAAACTTTAACTAGAGGGACTCTCTTGTTCCGGAGAACTTTATCTTCATATGCTATTATAGCCACTGGTTCTTCCTCATAAGACATGTCTGTCTACACCTCTATTTCCTCAATCGGTATAATGTGGGTTGGGTCTGAACGATATCTTCTTAACATTGAAACGTGTAACACATTATGAATTCGATCTAGCTCTAGAGGAAGAGCTAATCGGTAAGCCACTGGTCCTATTCTTTCTAGAATTTCATAAGGACTAATAAATCTTGGGCTTAACTTTCCCTTTTTACCGAACCTCAATACCTTTTTCCACGGAAAAACTTTAAGAAATACTTTGTCTCCTACTGCATATTCAATATCTCGCCTCTTTGAATCGGCATATGATTTCTGTCGATCTTGTGCTGCATTTAGCCTTTCCTTGATCAGTTTAACTTTCTCCTTAGTTTGTTGAACTATTTCCGGCCCAATCAACTTTTTCTCATTCAACTCGGTCCAACATACTGGTGTCCTACACTTTCTCCCATATAAAGCTTCATAAGGAGCCATGCCTATGCTCGTTTGATGACTGTTGTTATAGGCAAACTCCATAAAAGGTAAATGTCGATCCCAACTTCCCTCAAATTCAAGCACACAACATCTCATCATATCCTCTAGCAACTGTATAACTCACTATGATTGTCTATCCGTTTGCGGATGAAATGTTGTGCTAAAATTTAGTCGAGTTCCCAAAGCCTGATGTAGACTCTTCCAGAACTGTGACGTAAACCTGGGATCTCTGTCAGAAATGATAGATACAGGTACTCCATGAAGTCTCACTATCTCATTCACATAAATCTCAGCCAGCTTGTTCAAAGTATAGTCCATTCGCACTGGTAGAAAATGTGCTGATTTCGTCAATCGATCAACTATCACCCACACTGCATCATGCTTTCTTTGATTTACCGGTAAACCAGACACAAAATCCATTGTGATCCTCTCCCACTTCCATTCTGGTATGGGAATCGGTTGTAGTAATCCTGTGGGTAATTGATGCTCAGCTTTCACTTGTTGACAGATTAGACACTTAGCAATATATTCAGTGATATCCTTTTTCATCCCCGACCACTAGTATTGTGCTTTCAAATTGTAGTACATCTTATTCCCACCTGGCTGCATAGTGCAGACTGTTTCATGAGCTTCTTTTAAAATCTCTGTCCTCAACTCTTCTATACTTGGCACACAAATCCAATTTTTGAAATACACAGTACCATCTTGTGTTTAGGAAAATTCTGACTTTTCTCCATTTTTCAAGACTTCGACCATCTTCACTAGCTTCTCATCTTCTTTTTGGACATCTTTAATTTTCTGCATCAATGTGGATTCCACTCACATCTCAGCTAAAAACTTCCTGCTTAGTGCATCTGCAACCACATTAGCTTTTCCTGGATGGTAGTCTATCACACAATCATAGTCTTTAATCAATTCGAACCATCTTCGTTGCCTCAGGTTCAGCTCTTTCTGTGAAGGAAGATACTTAAGACTCTTGTGGTCTGTATAAATGTAGCATCTTTCTCCACACAGATAATGTCTCCAAATCTTAAGAGCAAAAACTATCGCTGCAAGCTCTAAATCTTATGTCGGATAGTTAAGTTCGTGAGGCTTAAGCTGTCTGGAAGCATATGCAATAACTTTTCCCTCTTGCATAAGAACACATCCTAGCCCATTGTGACTTGCATCACTATACACAACATAATCTTTTCCTAGAGTAGGCTGAGTCAAAACTGGTGCTTCAGTCAACATTGCTTTCAATCGATCAAAGCTTGCTTGACACTTATCTATCCATTCAAAACGGACCTCTTTTCGCAGCAGTCGTGATAAAGGATTCGCTATAGATGAAAATCCTTTCACAAATTTCCTATAGTATCTGGCTAATCCAAGAAAACTTCTCACTTCTGTCACATGTTGAGGTAGTTTATAATTAAGAATAGCCTCGATTTTACTAGGATCAACTCGAATACCTTCGGCTAAAATTACATGACCTAGAAAACTAACTGCTTCTAAGCAAAACTCACACTTAGATAGTTTTGCATACAATTGTTTCTCCCTCAAAGTCTGCAATACTTTTCTAAGATGTTGGTCATGTTCTACTCGATCTTTTGAATAAACAAGAATGTCATCAATGAATACAACTACAAATTGATCAATATATGGCCTGAACACTCAGTTCATCAGGTCCATAAACACTGTCGGCGCATTCCTTAATCCAAACGGCATCACCAAGAACTCATAATGACCATAACGAGTCCTGAATGTCATCTTAGATACATCTGACTCTTTGATCTTCAGTTGATGATACCCCGGTCAAAGATCTATCTTTGAAAATATACTTGCACCTTTCAACTGATCAAATAAATCATCAATCCTAGGCAGTGGGTATTTATTCTTAACAGTAACCCTATTAAGCTGCCTATAGTTAATGCAAAGACATAAAGTACCGTCTTTCTTCTTTACAAATAGTACTGGAGCACTCCATGGTGATACACTAGGTCGTATAAATCCTTTATCTAACATTCCCTATAACTGTATCTTCAACTCCTTCAATTCTATGGGTGCCATCCTATATGGTGTAATAGATATAGGAGCGGTGCTAGGTACTAATTCAATAGCAAACTCTATCTCTTGGTCAGGTGGTAGTCCTGGTAACTCCTCAGGAAATACATCAGAAAACTCACTAACAGTTGGGATGTTAGCCAAATTTGGACTTTTCTCTCAGGTATCAATCACATATGCTAGGTAAGTCTCACATCCGTTATTGATGAATTTTTGAGCTTTCAACGCTGATATCACATTATCTGGATATCCTCTATACTCGCCCATTACTATTATCTCTTCTTGTTCTGAAACTTTAATTCTCATCTACCTCTTTCCACAATCTATTATCACCCTATGGGAAGCTAGCCAATGCATTCCCAAGATCACATCGAACTCGTGGAATGGTAGCTCTATTAGATCTGCTGGAAATTGCCTGCCTTGAATTTCGACTGGGCAACCCCTAAACACTTTACTAACCCGCACACTGTGTCCTAACGGGTTAGTCACATGAATCTCATATTCTAGAGTCTCTGGTTTTAGACCCTCTCGACCCAATGGTGGTGTGCATATGTATGAGTGTGTTGACCCAGGGTCTATCAATGCATGTATACAAGAGCCAAAGAGAAGGAATTTACTCGCTATGACGTCAGGTGCATCCTGCTCCTCTCGACCTCACATGGCATAAGCTCTTGCTGGAGCAGCTTTACTGCCTTCAGGTCTCTCTACTGTATCTGATCTGAACTGGCTTAGCCCTGTACGACCTCCTCTTTCTTGTCCTCAGCCTCATCCTCAGCCTTATCCCATAGTCTGTATTGGCACTGACTCAACACTCCCTGAACCTCTGCCAAACTGTAGCAATGGACAATCTCTTCTAATATGGTTCTTGGAGCTGCATCTCATGCACGCTCCTGTCATCAACCAACACTCTCCTGGATGCGAACGATCACAATGCTGACACACCGGTAGAGTGGTAGACCTACGAAATACCTGTGTCAATGCACTGGCCGCTGATGAAGTAGATCTTACGGGTTGTCCCCGTCTATAAGAATGAAATCTACTGGAACTCCCAGCCTGGAATCGACCACCAAAAGATCTGGCTCTCTTGCCACTAGACTGTACTCCACTTGATTGTGGTGCTGGTCTACTAACCCCACTAATCTGTACTGGCTGTTGTGTCGCCAGGACTCTTTCAACTGTTCTAGCAGATGCTAGTAAATTTGGGAAACTCATCAGTCGTAGGGCTGAAACTTGTAACTTGATCGTATCCCTCAATCCATCTTCAAATCGTCGACACTTATCTGCCTTAGTGGATACAATACCACCAACGTACTTGTAAAGATGAGTGAATTCTCTCTCATATTCTGTTACAGACATATCCCTCTGTTTTAATATCAGAAACTCTCTTTTTGTCGTCTGTGTAGATAGGAGGAATATACTGCTCCTTAAACTTCTCTAGAAATAATTCCCATGTCATAGGGTTAGGAGCCTCTGTGCTCTGTGATTCAGATTGCCACCAATCATATGCATGCTCCTGTAGCAGAGATACTGCATATTCATATTTTTGTTCATCTATGCAGTGTAGTTGATTAAATACTCGTTCTGCTCGTTCTAACCAAAATTCTACCACCGAGGGGTCATCTTCTCATTTACCATAGAAATCAAATGCCCCTAATTTTCTCAGTCTCTCGAATTGTAATCCAGACGAATCTGATCATGATGCTCTCTGTAGCAGATCTATCATACTTCTCATGAGCTCAGTCTGACCCATATTAATAGCTGAATGCTCACAAATTGAGCTGACACTAAATGTCGGTGCCACAGCTCGATGATGACTTGGTTGAGACGAAGCTCTTGCCTCGGAAGGCTCATTACTCTCAGCTTCTTCTATTACTTTTTGTCCTGATCCTGAAGCCATATCCTACCTATAAAATAAAGGGAACGACCCTAATCAATGAAGCAGCAACTCCAAAAATGCAATTGTGGGTACATTTAAGAAAAACATTTTTCAAAATTCACTTTAGAAATCCAAAACCGCCCAAACCGGCTTTAATATCAATATCCAGAAACACCAACCTGGAGCTCTAATACCAAAAACCTGTAGCGTCCGCACCCTCCTCACCCGAACCGCACGTGCCCGTATAAGGAAGCGTTGCGGCTTGTCGTTCTCATACTTCTTCTAATCGCTATATTATTTTTTTCATTCAATACTCATATATATATGGATATAAACAAAAATTAGAGGACAATTTATTTACATAAAATAGAAATTTTTAACATCAGAGTAAATCTTAACAAACTTTAAAAGTAAGTTTTACAAACTCAAACATTTCTTTAATATATAAGTCAAATACAAAAGTTTCAAAACTTGTAACTCACTTTCTCAAGATTCGGCTGCTTTACTTGAATGGAATCACCGCTTGCTTTATCTAGCGTCTTCAGCTACCGTTCTATATCTGCGTGGAAATTTAAACTCCATGCTAAGCTCTAAGTTTAGTGGTGCATATAAATAAGGCAATATACTATATCATGCAACAAGCATTAACAATTATCATTTTTTGCATAAAAATGTTTGCATGCATGACTATCAACATATTCCTATTTCATACAAGTATAAATGTCATGTTCATATAGACAATGTTATTTTCATTTATCTTTAATGGCAAATTATTATGTAAATCACTTTACCATCATCATTTTCTTATTCTTTCCTTTTCTTATTTTTCCAACATATCCTCATTATCTTGCCCACATCACTCTAAATTTTTTGACTGACTGGATATGGGTTATGGATCAGGAGTGGTTACACAAGCTTATGCCACCCTGTCCACTATTTGGCTCATAAGAGCTTTTCAAATCAATGGCGCTCACACAAGCTTATGCCACATTGATTGAGTATAATTTCATCATAGATGAATAACCGGATCAAAGGCACTCACACAAGCTTATGCCACCTTGTCCTCATTTATATGTGCTCATCGGAGCTTTCTCAAGTCAATAGCACTCTCCGAGCTTAAGCCACACTGATCGAGCATCCCACACTAATGGCGCTCTCACAAGCTTTAGCCACATTGGTTGAGGTATAGTATGGTACCGTTCGCCCCCCTTAATGACATGTCATCTATCTTGATTCTAGTCCGCAAGTAGAGTAATGGGCTTCTTTATATTTTCATATCAATCATAATTCTCAATTTTCAACACATCAATATTCTCATATTTGTCAACATCTCAATTTTCTTGTTTTGCAAACATATAGTCATACTCATACATCTTTTCATTCATTTACTAGATTCATCAATATTCTCATATTTATCATCTGCATCAGATTTCATATATTATCCATGACAATTCATTTTTATATATCAATTCAATTTTCTATATCACAACATATCACATTCTCACATCAATATATATATATATATATATATATATATATATATATATATATATATATATATATATATATATATATTTATCTATATCCATATCATTCTTATTTCACTGGATAGACAATGACTTTCATTTACTTACCTAAATTCTTCATTTGATAACAACATTCATAATTTCAAATACAGAGCATTCACGACCGTGATTACTAATTTCACGCCCGTGAATTAGTTCACGCTCGTAATCCCAAGCCGTGAACGCTACTAGAATGAATCGCCCAAAAGCATTCACGATCGTGATTACTCATTCACGCCCGTGAATAAGTTCACTTCTGTGATTCCAACCCATGAATGCTTCTGGAATGAATAGTACCATTTCCACCCAGAAATTTACAACCGTGACACAATCAGTCCCAACCATGAACCCTCAAGTTCACGCCCATGACTCAATAGTCACACCCGTGACTTTCAGCTGGAAATCTACATATTCACATTTCATTCATTCTAACATAATCCAAATCATACCAAATTCTATTTCATGCATTGCTAAGGTTCTTTACTCCACTTATTACTTTCCAATACATGTATATGCTTTGATCATACAAGATTTTCTAACATGCATCATTAATTCAAGGTCACACAAGAATCTCATTCATACATGTTTAATCTTATGGTTTCATGCCATAATCATCATCATTCTTGAAATGTATTTATCTAAAATTATGTTCAGCATGCATTATTTCAAACAAAAATAGGCTATTGCCTTAAGTCATGCACAAACCATAATCTTTCTCCTTCACTCTTCTAGGTAGCTTCTTCTTTTCCTTTGCTCTTTAAAGCTTATTCCTTGTCATTTGGAACTCCTACAACATCATAAATCATTATTATCATCTAATTCCCTCAAGACTCTAAACTCTTTTTTCTCTCTCTAAACCCTAGTTTCTCTCTCTTTCCATATAAGTCTTTAATGAGTTCAAAATTCGAACTTCCTTTAAGAAAAGATGAAGAAGAAGAAGAGATGCTTCTTACCTTACACTTTTCTTCACTTAATCACAACTTTGGAGATTTTCTCTCTCTACCAAACTTGATTTCTCTTCCTCTTTCTTGTTCTTTCCAGCTTCCTTAAGAGTTATGGAACATGAAAATCACTTTGTCTTGCTCTTTCCCTTCTCTTCCCTTCCTTTCTCTCTCTAGAATCAAGATTGGCTATGGAGGAATTGATGTAGCTGGCGTGACTGGTAAAGAAAACAGAGAAGGAGACAGAAAATGAAGAGAAGAAGAAGAAGAAAAGAAAGCCTTAAATAGGGTACCCTAAAAGTCTTCATGTGGGACCCACCATTTGACCATTTCCTCCCAATTTTACACTTAATCAATATTAATCCTTTTCTTTTAAATATCATGGCCGGCCAACCCAAATTTTTAAGTGTCCAGTTTCCTATTTTTAATTAGCAATTAATCTCATTAATCCTCCAATTTTTGGTTATTTGCAATTTGACCCCAAAACTTATCAAATTTTGCAATTTAGTCTTTTACCGTAAATCAAATTCTTTAAACTCTATAATCACTTATTTAGGAATTTATCATTTAATTTAACCAATTGTTAATCAATTTTTGTAAAAATCCGAATTTAGACTCCGATCGGTCAAACGCGTCGACTTCGCAACACGTGCGACTAGGGGCCTAAATTAGCGGATATTACACCACTTCCATTATTTCCTGATGAAAGTTCTCAGTGTTTGGAACACATATGCATGACTTTAACATCAGTGTATCATTCTACAAATGAAACTCTGTATTATTTCCCTACCTTACCATATCAATTTTCTCAAATAATTGGGGATCCTTGATTTGTGCTTCTTTAATTCTCTCCTTTATTATAGGTCTGACTTGAAAAGTAGCAATAAGTGATACTCTATCATGCAAATTTAATTCAACATTCATGGATCGTAAATTGAATCAAATATGGAAAAACGGATGTTTGTAAATGAGCTACACTGTTACTGGCCTACCTACTCAATGCATCTGCTACCACATTGGCCTTCCCTAGATGGTATTTAATTGTACAGTCATAATCTTTCAATAGCTCTAACCACTGTCTCTATCTCATGTTTAATTCTTTTTGTGTGAGCAAATAACCCAAACTTTTATGGTCTGTGAAGATTTAGAATGTCTCACCATACAGATAATGCCTTCAAATCTTCAATGCAAATACAACTGTAGCCAGTTCTAAATCATGCACTGAATATGAGATCTCATGTGGTCTCAACTGTCTGGATGTATAAGCTATCACCTTACCATGTTGCATCGATACACATCCCAAGCCTTGGTGAGAAGCATCACTATATACCGTAAATCCACCTGTGCCAGTGGAAATAGCTAACACCGGTGCTGAGGATAACCTCCGTTTTAGCTCCTCAAAACTCCTTCGGCATTTTGGAGACCATTCGAAAGGCACATTCTTTCTAAGTAATTTAGTTAAAGGGCTAGCAATTAAGGAGAATCCATCAATAAATTTGCGATAGTATCCGGTTAAACCCAGAAAACTACGTATTTCTGAAATATTTTTAGGTGCTTCCCAATTTACATGGCCTCTATTTTCTTTGGGTCAACCTCTTTGCCCTTGTCCGACACCACATGTCCAAGAAACACGAAATAATCTAACCAGAATTCACATTTACTCAATTTGGCATATAATTGTTTCTCCCTCAAAGTTTGCAATACAATTTTTAAATGTTGTTCATGTTCTCCCATATGCTTTGAGTACACCAATATGTCATCAATAAAGACTATCACAAACCTATCCAGATATGGTTGAAACACCTTATTCATTAAAGCCATAATTCCAGCTGGAGCATTAGTCAACCCAAATGGTATTACTAAAAATTCATAATGTCTATACCTGGTTCGAAAGGCAGTCTTTGGAACATCTGCTTCTGCTCCTTCAGTTGGTAATAGCCTTATTTCAAATCAATCTTGTAGAATATTTGGACTTCTTGCAATTGGTCAAACAAATAATCTATTCTAGGTAACGGATATTTGTTCTTCACTGTCATTTTGTTTAGTTGGTTGTAATCGATGCACAATCTCATTGTTCCATCTTTATTTTTAACAAATAATACTGGAGCTCTCCAAGGTGATACACTAGGTCTGACATACCCTTTATCAAGTAACTCCTGCAATTGGGTCTTCAGTTCTTTCAACTCAACTAGAGCCATTTTGTAGGGTGACCTTGATATTGGTGTTATTCCTGGTACTATTTCAATAGTGAATTCTCTCTCTATCTGGTGGTAAACCAGGTAGATCATCTGGGAATACATCAGGAAATTCCCTCACCACTAGTATATTTGCAAGCAAGCTATCAGTGGTTATAGTATCAGTCACATATGCCAAATATGCTTCACATCCCCCTTTGATCATTCAAAATGCCTTTACAGTTGAGACTAGGCATGTGGGCTTAAGTTTTCTTTCACCTAGAAATACTACCCTTGGCTGGTTTGGTGATTCCAAAATTACTTCCTTAGTAAAACAATTCACTATTGCATGATGTCTAGTTAACCAGTCCATTCCAGTATCACATCAAATTCATATATTGGCAAAAAAATCAGATAAGCTATTAACTCAGCTTTATCAATGCATATCAAACATTCACGACAGACATTATTCACAACTACTACTGTTCCCAATGGAGTACTCACATTTATGTCAATCCCCAAAGGCTCATGTGTTTGATGCAGTTTAGATGCCATATGCAATGATATAAATGAATGAGTGGAGCCTGGGTCAATCAATGCATATCCTAACATATCATAAATGTAAATATTATTGGTAACTACTTCGGGAGCATCAATCGCCTCCTGTCTAGTCATAGCAAACACCCTGGCCTGAGTAGGGGGTCTAGAACTCTGACCTTCAGATCTGGTCACTCCTCTGCCCATTGTACCAACCCTGCCCTTGCCTCTTCCTTTGCCCCGTGTCCCACTAGAAGGGTAGACCCTCGGTTCCTCAACTGTAGTCTCAGATACCCCTCTACCTCTACTAGTCTCTACTAGTTTGGCTCTTTCTGGACAGTCTCTATAATAACATGCTCCATTGATCCACAAAAATAACATGCTTCTGTGAGCTTTCTACATTTTCCCGTATTTTGTCTACCACAATGAGTACATGTGGGCCTCTGTACAACATATTGGCTCTGCCCTCTGCCAAGGTAAAAAGAAGTCATAGCACGACCTCTAGAGCTCGAGTATCTCTCTCTATTACCAGAATGTACTGGCATACATCTACCTCTCTTTCCCAACCTTCTGCTAGACTCACCAAATAATTCACGTGTTACCCTTTTAATTTGTTGTTCCCCAGCTTCTTTCATTAACCATTCAGCTCTAATTGCAGCAGCTCTGAGTCTGGCATAACTATCAAGATCAGTAGTTGTGATTCTATTTCTGATCTCATATTTGAGGCCCTCCTTAAACTTCATGCATTTGTCTCTTTCAGTAGAGACCATAAAGGTGGCATAGTGGGAAAGTTTGTTGAACTGCACCTCATACTCAGTAATGGAAATGTTTTCCTATTTTAGATTCAAGAATTCCTTTCTCTTCTCATCTTTATATGCCTCAGGCATGTAATTGTTCTGAAATTCCTGAAGAAAATCATTCCATGTCAGAACCAGTGGTTGTCCGTCACTATCGGGGACTGTCTCCTACCATTCATAGGCATTGCCTTGAAGCAAAGATACTGCATAATCGAATTTCTCCTCTGGAGTGAATCTCATCATATTAAGTACTCTCTGTGTTTTTTTAAGCCATATCTCAGCTTCTGCGGGGTCTGTAGTGCCATTAAAATCAACTACACCTTGTTTTCTCAACTTATCATATCGTCTTTCCTTGTACATTGCAGGACCATGCACTTCTTGTTCATGGTTTTCATAAGGTACCTCTGCATGTGATGATTGGGATGCATGTACTGGAGCCCTAGCTCCTAGTGCTGGTTGATCTCTATGCAAATGAGGTGATGTCTCATGAGAATGCATTTCGGCTGGCCTCTCCCTCCTTGGTTAATCATGTCTTATGATGTCCCTAAAATATTCAGAATTATGTCACTACATAATGTTAACATATATGATGCATATTTTATCATGCTCTTATTCATATGCATGTTCCCATGGAACCTATCCTTGCTCTAATACCAAAAATGTAAGACCACATCTTATGCAATTAAGTATAACCTATCCCTGTATCAAGTAATCACACATAGCAGACTGGAAAGGCAAAATACCCTGTTAACATTGGTAGTAAATTTGTTTCATATCCGGTAATATCATTCAATGACTTTGCAAGTAAACTTTGAGGCTTTCGCCACAATATGATATATCACATATATTAAAACATAAACTTTGCACATAAGTATTTACAAGTTGCTTTCATTTATACATTTTTAAAACCCATTCCAAAATGATTATACATATTCAAATACGTAAATACAAAATGCAGATGACATATTTTCATGCTCGTGTGAAATGCAAGAAGAGAGAGTGATGAGGCTCAGCCAGTGACCTGTGCTCCATGTCTTCTATACATTACTCAAAATGAGCTACCACTTTTCTTTACCTGAAAAATGATGCAAATTGATGAGTTGTGGCTTAGTGAGAATATCCATCAAATGAGCTCTAAAGTACCAAACAACTCATAGTAATAAATTACAAATCCAATACATACCATGTATTCCATTCCATTCATCATATCATATAAATATCAATAAATTTGAAACATATAATCATTACTCTGTACATATGCAAATGCTTTGCTTATTTCATTTTGTTTTGACCAAGTTAAACAGACATTGCCGCGGGTTTCCATGTGAACATTTTCCATATGAACATTTGCATTTGCTAGCTAGCTTGATCATTTGTTTCATTTGCACATTTGTTGGGCCATAGGCCTCTTCTTTTGCTTTACAAGATCAATTAACTAGTCACAATGCCTTTTAAGTCCATATGCATATGCACTTGTACTTAAGCATTCATCAACCATTGTATCTTATCACATATAACATACATATACTGCATATATGCCTCATATGCCATGCATATACCTTGTATACATATCCCATATGTCAAACATATAACTCAAATATATGACAAGTATACGATTTATATGTACCACAATGTCACAAATTATCCATCATCATATTATCAAGGACCAATCATGACAATCATATGAATCACATAGCAAGCAACATTTATTTGCGCTAAAGAATTCAATTGATAATTAGACTCACCTTTCTCCTTTGATTCCCACCCCTAACTTATTGTCTATCCGCTCCTTGTGGGTCTCTAATATGTTGTGAGCCTAATATGAAAATATAATCGATTAACTCATGATTAGGGAAACTTAATGTGGCTTAAACAAATTAACATGCATTGTTCATATCAATAGCTAAGAATTTTTTCCAATGAGACAGTGTGACCCTATGGGACTTTTTAGCCTATAACGTTTTCTATAAATGACCAATTAATCTTATTCTTGTTCCTAATTAAAATTAACATATGATTATGTAACATATTACAATTTCATACTAATTGGATCATTGTACAATATTTGGTGGAATTTATAAATATGTTTTGTTTTCTGCCCTTTGGCAGTTTCAGGATACCAACCTTGGTTCATCATAACTTTTAATATATAAGTCATATTTCTATTAAACTTTACAGAAACTTATATGGGTTCAAATGGAACATGTTTCATGTTTAAAACTTTTATCACTTATGTCTCTAAGGTCTTCAAATTATAAGAAATATTTCACTGGTCCAGAATAGAGTTGGCTTCCAGACCAGTATGAATTTCAAAGGACATAACTTAGTATATGAATACCATATTAAGCTGACATTAGTAGAACAATTTAACTACTATATATACCTATAACTTTTATGTTTTGATAATGTAGAGAATATATCTCTAAGGGGCTCAAAATGACTACACAAGTTGTTGGAACTGCCAAGGGCACTAAGCAATCAGCTCAAACTATGGAACAGTCATGGTTCCATTCACAATAAATCAATATCCACAAGACATATGAACCTGAACTTTGGTATTGGTATAAAGATAAATAACCCATATATCTACAACTTTTAGGTTTTGGGATACTTCAAATAAGGGCTTTAACATATTCAAAACTAAAGAACACAGTAGCTAACTTGGCTAGGGTTCACATCTTGACCAGTTTTTGTAGAGAGAGGATTTATCTTCCTATACACTGAATCATTCAAAACAGATTAGATATCCATAAATCAAAGATACAAAGGAACAACTTTCATGTTTTAAACTTTTCCAGAATCAATTTCTATATGTATCAAAATCGGAGTTCAAGTCAGTGACTGTTAATGAACCTTAGCAACTCAAATGAACCCTATAGCAATAAGAATTGATTACTTACCAAGAATGAACTTGCAAGGGATCAATTTGCCTTAAAAACTAAGTGAAACGTGGAAGAATTGAGATCTATAATGGAGGAACATGAAGAAGAAAACGGGATGGAGTGAGGCGGCAGAAATGGGGGAGGAAGATAAAGCTAACTTTTTTTTGTTTTTGTCTTTTTATCTTTTTCTCTTATTCTCTTCTCTTTTCTCTTTTCTCTTCTCTTTTCTCTTCTCTTTTATTTTGTTTTCCTCTTGTTTCCTTTCTTGTTTTAAAATTGTGAAAACCTAATCTCCCGCTTGTTTATTTTTCTTTCCATGTTTTGTTAAGATGATTGAAGCTTATAATTAAGAAAGGGAAGTGGTGATCGAGAACATGCAAATGTATAATTGTGGCTATTCATTTCGTTTGGACCAAATCTTGCAAAAATGAGTTCAGAGCCGTGAGTTAGAAAGGACCAAGTAAAATTTCTAAGTATGAAGCCCATAGAGCTGAGACACTTAAAATGCTATAATGGGTGGTTGAGTTAGGAAAGAGCCAATTAGAAAGATAACCAAGACTACATATGTAAACAACAAAGCTTAACTGAAAGTTTAAATGGACGAAAATGGAACATTGGACGATAATTTAGAACTTGATATATTAAATAAAAACAAGATTTGGTTTGAGATAGATTATGACTGAGACATTAAGGTGGTGAATTTGAGTTAATTGAAGTAGTAGCGATTAATTCAAGTAAAATAAGTAGCAGCTAAATTAAAATAAATTTGGAATAAGCCAAGGAAAATAAAAGAAGGAAACTGAGACAAAGAATAATTAAGACAGTGAAATTGTAAAACATGGATATATATCCATAAATGCACAATCCAACCATACAACAACAAAGGTTAAAAACCGATGTAGAAAAATAAATTAACATGAGCGATGTCGAGTTAAACTTAAAAATGGACATTTTTCTGATTATTAAAAGAATTATTATTTTTTTTAGATGCTGGTATTTAATTTCACATATTTTTCCAAGCACATCTA
Source organism: Triadica sebifera (assembly GCA_023653625.1). Classification (NCBI taxonomy): domain Eukaryota; kingdom Viridiplantae; phylum Streptophyta; class Magnoliopsida; order Malpighiales; family Euphorbiaceae; genus Triadica; species Triadica sebifera. The sequence continues at coordinate 42,661,049 of CM042893.1, read as the reverse complement.
TAATACAAACATTTGTATTAGACAAAGGTAATGGGCCGACAAGCATATGCAAGGATTCATCTAGGTTTGTGTGCAACATGTCTGGTTTTGATTTTTCTTTTCATGAATTGATTTAGATTTTATATTTAATTAAATGTATGTTTTTTCAAGAAAATAAGTAAATGATACACATTTTTTAAACGATAAAATATCAGTAAAGAAACAAATACATAAGTTGAGAATTGAGTATGAGATGATAAATTATGGATAAATGTTAAATTATTGAATAAGGTTAATAAAAAGATGAAATTATATAACATGTTAAAATGAGCTCTTGATTAATGTCTGAACTAAAATATGATAGACAAGTTGGCATGTCAATTAGGGACAATAAGGCTTTGTAGCCGGTTATTTATGCCTAATGGCCCTATCAATAATGAGGACGTATAACATCCTGTTATACAGATATTTATTACTTGAGCCCAAAAGGAGCCATGATGACGCGATTGTATGGTCACGACTATGCTCTATGTGTCTCCATCGAGTTTAGTCTTCACAATATAATATTGGGCAACTAAGCAAGGAAAATGAATGATGAATGATATATATATATATATATATATATATATATATTTTGTTATTGTTCCTACTATTTCAAAAATTAGTAAGTCTAATACGAACTGATAAAATAGTTGGTGCTTTCTATTTGATTGAAAATTTTATTTATGATAATATGGATATTATTTTTATATTTATTACTTCCATAAAGCATACACCACTAAGCAAAAGCTTAGTGCAAGAGTTTGTTTTCTCTCACACAAGTAGTAGATCGAAAAAAACTTATTAGAATTGTAAATTGTATTGTAGAACAAGTGTGACTCATATCAGAGTAGTGCAGCAGATACAAACACCCATTTGGGTTGTTGTTTTTGTACTTTTGTATGTATATAAATTTTGTGCAAACATGCATTACATAAATATGTGAGTTAAGTAGCCTTGAGACTTAAATTTTTTACAATTTGTAAATAATGAAAATAAATTTTTGTACATTCAAAAAATATTTTTGTTTTAAAATTTAAATGAGTTGAGGATATAAATAATATCTTTGAAGTATTATAATAGAACAGAACAATGAGATAAACAGAGTCTGACATCACCTTGTCTGAATGTTAACAGAAAAGTAGTGGGTATTACAATGCCCAGTTACCAAATGCATCCAAATCAAAATCATTATATGCTTAATATAGATAGGTATTAATGTACTTAGCATAATTAATAAAATTACTTGCACATACTATATAGATTCATGCATCGCACAACAATTATAAAGTATAATCAAACATGGCATGATATATATCATTGCTATTCTATTTAATTTATTTACTCTTCTGACTATTGTCATGAAGCATGTACTAACCTATATCAAACTGACCCTTGTCCGGCTAGGGCACTTGGGATGTGGGTGCATCTGATAAGAGCACATGTAAATCTATAAGCATTTGTTCGTATACTGATCTATCCTTCAAATAAAATCAAAGATTATTCTCACATCTAATCCCTATGTCTCTCTCTCGTCTCAATAGAATTTGTATCTTAGTCTAATCCGAGGACCACATATCACTCATGTTATTCGAGGCGTAATTTGGCATTATTCTCAATAAGGTAATCACATCATTTGAGGTTTTTAGTCTGGGTTAATGTGTTAAAGCTTCTACTATCTTAGTTTTTATTGGTACCGAGCTACAATTCAGATCAGTCCTCTCACTTTTAGTTTTTCAAAAGCATTTATAATATAGAGTTTTGGGCCTAAAATTGGCCTTCATCCCAAATTTCTGTTTCTTAACCAATTATCCAAAAATTCAGTCGTTTCCCCCACAATCATTCAATCAAAGTTTACTTGATTTAATATACTTTTTATGTCTTAGCCTTTTTAAGGTTTTCCCATTCAGGTTCATAGTTGTCATTACTAGTAATCCCTTTTAACTTAATATAGGTTCTTAATTCTCATTAATATAACCAATTATCTTAATTGTATACAATTTTAATTCCAATCATCATTCTAAGCTCATGGCCAACTTCATATTCACACCCAACTCCACTATATTATTTTGCTTCTCCAATTCAATTTATTCCTTTTTCAAATAAGTTAACCTAGAACTTATCAAACTCAAATTTAATACCTCTTTATCTCGGCCCATGAAGGAAATTTCAGACTAAATAATTTCTTAACCAACTCCTAAGAATGTTAAATTGTTAATTAACATAAATTGACGAAGTTATGTCCAAAAAGGTTTCGGATCCTCAAAATAAAATTTCTGAAAGATCTAAAACTTTGCCAATTCTTCAATCTCCTTCATAGATGTCTTGATCATAGCAAGGAATTTGACTAAAAACCCTCTGAACTGATTTCTAAGTTCATGAAATTAAGATTTAACTTGATTTAGTCGAAGTCCCCACTTTTTCTTAACATAAAATTTTGAGGTCTTTTTTCCTCGTGTGGCTTCGACCAAATTCATTTCAACAACCCTCCATTAAGCATGCTTCAACAATATGTCCAAGAACAAGAAAAAGAATAGAAGAAAAGAAGAATAGAATGGAACTAGAAAAATCAGTGATGAAGGAAACACAAGAAAAAGGAACATACGAGCTTCGGCCAAAAAGGAAACACAAGAAAAAGGAACATACCCTTTTCACACACTCTCAAACCATAGCTATTGAAGTCTCGTCCTTGATCATTTCTTGTTCCAAGTTCACATCAATGAGTCTAATGCCTCCCCCTTGCTCCTAGTTAGACATCCAAGACCTCTTAATAGAAAGATGAGCTTTGGCTAACGCACCAAAATAACCTTTGTAGTCTCAATTTTGAATGGATAGATTGAAACAAGAATAAAACTTCAACCCATGGCCACCCAAGCTCTTCTTCTCCACCTTTACTTAGTTTCTCTAACATGCAGGATTTGATCCTCCTCTACCACACTTAGAACTCCACATGCAACTTTTTTTAAATCTCTCGGATTCACTCTAATTTGTGAGAGGAGATGATATTTTATTCAATTCTTCTAACTCCTTGGATGGATATTGTTTGGAAGATGGGATAATAAAGGGAAACAAAGGAAATTATCTTGATGTGATTCGAGTTTGGCTAAAGAAGTGGGACGGAAGCATATAAAAGTTAGAGAATGAGGAAGTTTCGAAGTATAAAAGAAAAAAAGAAAAAAAGGAAAAGAAGATGTAAAATAAAAGAATGAAGTCTTTCATCAAATATGGCTTTTATATGTTGATTAAATTAGACAATTAGATTCATGCTTGACATATGTCATACATGCAAGCTTTGTTTAGATTAATTAATCCCGTTTATAATTAATTAATCATAACTTGTCTTAATCTTGGAAAATTTCTCCTTTAGTCCATACACTTTTTATTTCCTTATGAAACCATGCCCAAGATTTATTCCTTCAATTTGAGGCCCTGAACAGAGACATTTTGACATAACATTTTACTCACATCCTTGTCTTAACCTGCCCTACATCTCAGTGTTCTTGGTCCACAATTCGTCTATCGACATGAAAATTGTAAAATTAAGATTTAGTCCCTCTTATTTGTTCCACTCGATATCTTAGTATCATATATCCATATATTAATTTCTCACTTCCACTAAGTATGTAATTAGACTCTAATCGTATTAGCGCTATTTCGACCACAACGTGGTCCCTTTTCGATTGGCATAGCTCGTCAGGTCACAAAATATGCATGTCAGTCGAACTCGAATGGGTAAACATGAAAATTCTCCCCCCTTAAGAAATTTTGTCACAAAAAGTTTACTTGACTAATTAAAGTAAACAAATCAGGAGTATTAGCTTCGTATCACCTTCCTTTTTACACTACTAACTTCTTTTCATATGTGAAACATGCCAACGTGTCGTACTTTTGGTTTAATACAATATAATCGATTTCATTCTTTTATTCCATTAAGGCTTGAATGATTTTATATCTCCTTTCGAATTTATGAGATAACACCTTCTTATAGGTGATCAAGTTTATTCATTGAGATTCAATTTCTTCTTTCACCAAGCTAGAACCTTTACCTGTTACTTCCCACTGCTTTTACAACTTATAACCATCAGTGTCTATTTCCTCTTATGATTCCTTCAGTGTTCATATCTTATTGTATAAAATTTTAAATCATATGAAATCCTGCCATTCCATATAGAGTCCTTCATTCAAATAAGTTGAAACAATTGCAAAATGAAATAAAATTTCAATCACATTGAAACACAAAATCTTATTGCTCGTCAAAGAAAATTTACATGTCTTCTAGCACACTTAGAATACTTTTTTCCTATGGATTTTGAAATAGTAGTCCATGTAATATTAATGTATATACATGCATAAGTAGTTGATCATAAAACTTTGATCTCATGCTATTACAGTGATGTATGCACATGCATACTTAACTCAACCTTTTTTTGTGTCCTAGAATAGTCTAAACCTATTCTAATACTACTAAATGTAACACCCTCATACCTTTTTGTACCCCTATTAGGTAAAGTGGTGACATTATCTAAGTGATATGCATGCCTGTTCAAGGCTTACACATTCTATATGCATTTCACACATATGGCATCATAATTATAAAATATTAATCAATCCAAAAACCTTAGAAATGCCATATATATTTCAAAATTGAATTATGCCATCTAATGAGATTGGGAAGATTACCTTTATTGTCAATTCATGTTTTTCAAACTTGTGAGCCTCTCATTCAAATTGGGTTGTAGAAAACCACAATAATCCAAAGTCTGGATCGTCTCTAACAGAAATCCACATGAAGAAATGAAGAAGAAAACCACAATGGAGATGGGGTGACAATCAATCTAAGGCTATGGTGGATTGTCTTGTCAGAGAGATGGGAGAGATATAACTTTTGTTTCTTTTAGTGGCAACTATGATTTTGACCCTTAAAAGGGTTATTTATATGTTCTTTAATCATAATTAGGGTTGGACATATGAAACCCTAGATTTGTTTCCTATTCAGAAAAAAATACCTTTAAATTGCAAAACTTGTTGTCACAGTGCTCACGCCAATGACAAAAGTTTACCACAATTGTTATTGCATGCATCTTGAGGCTATCATGTGCACAACGTGCAGTAGAACATTCATATCTATGCAACCCTTTCACACCTATGAACTTATCATGCCCAAATGTTTCTCTCTCATATTTTTGGATAAAATCCAAGACATTTCAAATTTGTTTATTCCTATTATGTGTGTGATCCATTAGGTTCCCAGTTATGTTGGTAGCTCAAATCATCACATGATTTCGAAATGATCATAAGTGGTATCTAGCAATACATCATGACCACCCAAATAACCAAAAAGTCAGTAGTTTGATTGAAAATCTTTCCATAGAAAATTACTATGTAATTCATCATTTCACCATACCATAACTCATTTGGTTCAAAGTATGGGCAATGTGTCAACTATAATAGAATGACTACATCACATCCATTCCAAATTATATTTGTTCTTGTCTCTGAGACTCATTACTTAAATAGATATGTCCATGAAGACCATTTTCAAGACATGTCCACATCGGCAAGGATTTCTAAGTAATAATCTCCATAAGAGGCCTTTGGTATACTCTCTTTTTATTAGGAGTCATGAATCCTCTATTGACTATCCAACTACTTTTGATTATCTCATGCTATATGCAATTGTCACCCAATGAGCAACTTGTAAAAGGCAACAAGGAATGATGTCAAAGTATAGGATTCATAATCCAAGTTAACCTTGAGCATCTCAAGAGTAAAGATACTTGCACTATTAATATGATGGGACTATCAATGACATTCAATAGATATCCTAGTGAATGTCTCATGGTAGTTCATCCAATGTACTTATCTACTCTAACAAATATCCACATGTTAAATCTAAATATATCATATCATCAACTTATGAGATTAGTTGTTTGACTTGGTCAGAGAGTATAATATGTGCTAGTCTATCCTGATTAACATGTTCTATCTTATTCATCATATGACTAGGGATCATTTTAGTATAAACAAAATTGCACATGATATAAATGTTGGGCTTTGAAGAATGAATCATATTCATAAACATAGTAGAAAAATAAAATTTTCAAAACCCGAAACAAAAGATCATATTTGTGCCATTAAAACTAATTTATATAAATATAAAGATTAGAAATTATACCTTGTAATTTCTTATTTGTTCATCAAATCTTCATCTTGTTCGGTTGTAGCAAACTACAACAATCCACACTGAGATGTCTCTAATGATAATTCACGTGAAGAATGAAGAAGAAACTATAAAGAGAAACGATTTGAACAAATTCAAAATGCTAGCTTTGAAAGTGTTCTTGAAAGAATTTTTTTGTGTCTTAAAAATATTTTTCTCACAAAAAAAAATTTTCATGTCTATTTTCTGCCATTTGATGTCTTTTCTATTTGAATCAAATTCAAAGAAAAGATGAAAAGTCAAAAATGGAGAAAAGGAAAATAAATGAATAGTAATTGGCCATAATTGGCCTAATTAAGGCCAAAATCTGCCGTTGGCCAATGGGTGGGAGGCAGCAACGAGCAGGGCTTGCTGCGGGTAGCTGTTGGCCCGCTAGGCAGGCTAGTAGCCCTCGAGGGCCAGTGACCCTCCTGAACGATTTTTCCATGAGATCTCATCGCGATCCATCTCGAAATAATTCTATCATATTTTGGATCATATCTAAGACCATTTTACTCATTCTCCATATCTTCAATGCGTGTGACCCATTAAGTTTCCGGTTATGTTGGCCACTTAAATTAACAATTAATTTAAGCAAGTCATAAGCGGTATCTAACAACACATCATGACCCTCAATTGACTGGAAAGTCAGTGGTTTGACTACGAACCATTCCATAGACAATATTTGTGCAATTATTCATTTCACCATTCTATACCCCACTTGGTTCAGAGTATGGACATGTGTCAACTCCCACTAGACTGACTGCGTCACGTTTAGTCCAAGTAATGTTAGTTATTGTCCTTAAGGCTCATTACTCTATTAGATATGTCATTGAAGACTATCTTTATGACATTTCCACTACGGCCAGAGATTTCCGACTAATGACCACGACAAGAGGCCATGGGTATACACTCCTTCTATCAAGAGTGGTGAATCCTTTGTTGGTTACCCAATTACCTTTGAATGCCTCAAGCTGTATCCAATCAACACCCTATGAGCAACCTCCCTGAGGCAATAGGGAATAATATCAAATTACAGAATCAATATTCAAGATATCCTTGAGTACCTCAAGTCTAAGGATACTTGCACCATTGCTATAATGAGACTATCATTGACATTTGAATAGATTATGCATATGATTGTCTCATAGTTGGTCATCCAATGTACTTAGCTACACTTAGCAACCATCCACATGTCAACTCTAAACATCTCAAGTTTATAGATTATGAGATCTACTACTCGATCCAATCAAAGAGTGTAACATGTGCTAATCTGGTTGGATTAATAATATCCCATCTCATTAATCCTATCACTAGGGATAATTTTAATACTAACATAATTACACATGATAAGAATCTCAATATCATGATCTCATCATGATTTCCTTCATGCTATGTTATGTATAAAGGACTTCATTAATTGATTTAAGATCACTTATCAATTCATATATCAAATGAACATCAAAATAATGAAAAAGCCTTTTATTAATCACATAAATTTGTACAATAAGTGCTAAAGGTGATTGCCTTTAGAACACTTCTCTAACAAGCTCCCACTTCCACTAAAGCCAATCACCTTTGTACTTAATTCCATAGGCGAGTACATGAGAATCATATTTCTATTGGGGAAGTGGCTTAGTTAAAGGATCAATAATATTCTGATCAGTGGGCACTCTTTCTATCTTTACAACATTCCTACCAATGATTTCTCTAATCAAATGGTATCTTCTAAGTACATGTTTGGATCTTTGATGAGACAGTGACTCATTTGCTTGTCTAATGGCTTCATTATTATCACAATACAATTTTATTGGAACAATTATGCTGGGAACCACTCCAAGTTTTGTGATGAATTTCTTTATCCAAACTGCTTCCTTTGCTGCAATATACTCTACTTTCGGTTGTGGAATCAGCAGTCGTTTCTTATTTGGAACTCTTCCAACTAACTACTCCACCATTTAGTGTGTTAGTATGTCCGGATTAACAATTTCCTATCTTATTAATCCTATGACTAGGGATAATTTTGTTACTAACATAAATACACATGATAAAAGTCTTAATATCATGATCTCATCATGATTTCCTTCATGCTATGTTATGTATCAAGGACTTCATTAATTGATTTAAGATCACTATCAATTCTTTTATCCAATGAACATCAAATTAATGAAAAAGACTTTTATTAATCAAATAATTTTGTACAATAAGTGCTAAAAGTGATTGTCTTTAAAGCACTTTTCTAACATATATGAGACCCACATCTGCTATCCAATACCCACGTGTTATTAATAAAAGTAGTATTAACCTTAATAACATAAATACTTGAAGTAGAAGGTGCATCCATTGTCTTATCCTTGTTCTTTTTTAAAGACTCTATATAGGCCTTGTAGTTCATCTTCCTTTGGCAACTGTTGCCATAATGGAAGTAAGTCCCTTTTGATGTTGTCTCTATACCTTTCTTTCTCATCATCAGTGTATGTTCATTAGAGATGTCCATCTACCATCTTGGAGCTAAAGACCAATTTCGATATCTCATATCACTCAGTTTGAGCTTGCTCTCCCTTAGATGATACATAATGGTATTTGTATCCATAGTCTCATACTGCTTTTAAAGTTAAGGAGACATAGAGGTGAGCATAATGCAACCCGCCAACTCACTACTATCAACTCTTCCGAGATAGGTTATCCTTTCAATTTTGAGAACTATTCTAAAATTTCTTAGACAATTAAGAAGGTTCAAATCAATCAATTTGTTTGATTCTAGAATTGAGTGTAAGTTCACATTAGAAGATATGATTTTAGCAACCTAGATGCAAAGAAAGATCATATTAGATAATATACTAAATGCATGGATATTAGGTCATTAATAAATGCACATTACGACTCCCACTATTTTATTGCGAATCCATAGCCCTCACTATGAATCCGAGAGAACTCGTTGGAACTCTCCTAGTGGGTCAATATCCAACATCACTAAGAATGACCTTAGGTTTTCCCAACAAACCACCTTAGGTCAATTGGTAGGTATCTCATATCAATTGCATCAAAACATGCAACTATTGAATCTTTGGGCTATCAACTCTTGCTCTGTGCACATCTCATATGCACTTACCCAATACTACCTCTAATTCACATTGACCTTAGATTTTCCCAATAAGCCAATGTAACTAGTTAAAGCCAGCCTATTAATCAAGAAATCATTTTTCGATGGTTTGAACATATTCGTGTAGAGTGGGCTTAGGTTTTCCCAACAACCCAAACTCTAAAAGAACTCTAATTTTTGGCATACTAATAGAAGGCATTGGCCTTAATATTATTTATGTGGGATTTCTTTAATTTTAGGTCTCATCCTGGTAATTTGGCATGCATAATATACCCATTAATCACATAGAGATTTATAAGATAATTACGATAACTATATGGTCATGATTGCGAACATAATCTAAGATCATTCCTTCGAGCCTTGAAAGGATTGACTAGGCCTCACCTAGGTAGATGCATGAAATTACAACGCCAAAATAGAAACCAATTTCCTATTCTAATGGTCCTTTGTTTTTGGCGCCATCTCATTGGTTTCTTGATCCTTTGAATTTCAATTCTATTCTAATCCTATGTAATCAAATTACATAAATTCTTCATAAGAATACCTCAAGTTACATTTGAGGGGAGTAAGATGAGAAGAGAAATACAATAGAGAGAAAAAAGAACGCAAGGAGTCACAGGCCCTATTGACCAAAAACAAAATTCGACACATGATTAATCTCATTGGTCAAGTCCATAATCATACCATCATTCCATTCCATACACCCTTAGTATGCATTCTCTAATGCATAATTAAAGGAAATCTATTAAAGTAACAATTTGGGTTTCCTTTGTTTCAACTCTTGAAATATTATTTTGATTATTTGGCCTTTAATGAAATTCATCATATATCCATTGTTTAATCTCATTAAATAATCATATGAATATTTATAAACACTTTCTAAAAGAAAATTATGCAAATTAGGCATACATTTGATCACATCAAAATGTTTCCTAAAATTACATACTTTGCCAACTAGGTTATTACCAATTTAATGCATGCAATAATTAAATTCGAATTTAATATTAAATACAAATATGACCAGTAGTTAATTCATAATTAAATTACTTTAATCAATTATTAGTTTGAAGCCCAATAGGATTAAACAATCCTAGTTACAATTGCATACTAGAACCCTAGTCAAACTAGGACTTTGAAAACCCTTTTCAAATTCAAATCAAAATCCATTTTAAAATTTCCAAAATTTCCAGAATTCATTCTCATTATTATAAGTAACTTATAATCAGTTTTAACTAATTAAATTAGTTTATTAGATAATCTAAATCATTCATCATTCAATTAGCAAACCAATTACACAAAAATTGCTTAAATTGAATCATACATGAATTAGGATTCTTAAGGAATTTAACCACGAATTTAATTTGACTCCAACATGCAATTGACATAAAAATAACATCATGAATATCTCATAAATATGAATTAAGGTTCTAATCATCAAGTTACATGCCATTAAATTTAACAACACAAAATAGTCCCATCTCATGGTAAGGTTCTCAACCTAGTTAATTGTTTTATTTATTCCATGATCAAATACTATTTTTGTATCATTATAGGTATTGTCCAAAAGTTAAAACATATTATAAATATGCCATAAACATGTTTGAATAATTAAATTAAGAAACCAAATTCGAACAACCCCTCAAACAACTCAATTAGAACTACTAGGTTTCATAAACCCTAGAAATTTAGCAGTTATGCATAATTTCGAATTTCATGTTTAAATCAAATTCAAACCTTTTAATTATCATAAAAAATATATAATATCATAATATTAACATTTCATTGAATTAAAATTATAATTTGAGTCCAAACATAATCAAATTCGTTTAAAACAAAATAAGAGAATCCAAGTTATTCATTTTCAATCAATCTCATTGATACTTCAATTAAATTCGAATTTAATTTACATAGGCTTGCTCTGTAATGGTCACTAATTAGCATCTAGTTAGAATAAGTATTTGATATGCATATAAACTATATGATTGACATTAGATATTAAAATAAATTGAGTAAATTATTAAATAAGAAATAAAAATGAACTAAATAGATTGATAAAATTTAATTTGGTTAGGCATATCATAGTAAAATTATAGTTTAATAAAAGTCAGTGGAATTTAATACATTAAAAAAAATACATAATTAATTAATTAAAATAGAACAAGTTAAAAATAAAAAATAAAAAAAAAAAAGAGGAAAGGGGGGTCGAATGTGGTTTTGTGGGAGGGGGGAGTGTATTTGAGTTAAATGCATTTAATGTCATAATAACATCAACCTTATCTCCACAACAATCTTATCTCCACTCTTCTTCTTCCTCCAACCACCAGCCTCCATGATTTTTAAGTTCACTCCAAATAGATTTGTTCTTGGTAAGTGATCATCTCTCAATTATTCTTGTATTTTTAGAGTATTAGGACTGTATATTATCAGTATTTGGAACTCGCTTTTCGAGTGAGTTATCAACAAAATTTGAAGAAGTATAAAACATAAAAGTTGTTCATCCATGTCTTTTGTATCTCTCTGCCAAATTTAATTGAATTATTTTGAGTATATGAAGAGATGTGGTTATTGGAATGAAACTGGTTCAAGGAGACATATCAACTAAATGACCTACGGTTCTTGTACAAATTGATTATCTTAGTGGCTTAATACGAGGTTTTGTTAAACATGAAAGTTGTAGGAATATATGTTATTGAGGTCTCTGAAACATTTCGTATAAATTACTCTTGTGTAGGTTGAGTTATTCTGAAATGATCTATGACTGTTCCTTGATTGAGCTGGTTTCATATACCTGTTCAGTTCCAGTAAATTCGTCCTTATATTTCACCTATTTTTAGATCGAATTAGCCAAAGTTAAAAACCTAAAAGTTTTACTCCTATGTCTTATCTAAATTTCTGCAAAAGTTTCACCTTAAAATATCATGTATTTTGTGAGGTATGAGCTGAACAATTAAACTGGTCGGGTTGATACTATATGTTGAACCAGTTATAGATCCGCCAATATTTGAGAATCTTAGAGACCGAATTTGGAAATTAGTTAAACATGAAAAACGTTCAACATGAACCTATATAACTTTATAAAAATTTTCAGAATAATTTAAGCTAAAACGTGAAAGCTATGAATTTTTGAATTGGGTACCTCGAAACTGCCTAAGGGCAGAAAACAGGGAAATATTTAAAATTATACCACAAATTATGTAAAGGTTCAAAAATTCTGAAATTTTAGTATATTTTATTTTTACATGTTATATTTAATTAGGATCAAGAATCATATAAATTGGATAGGTATAGAAAAATTTATTAATCCAAAAGTCCTTAGAGGTCTTGTTCTAGCTTAATAGAAATTCTAGTTATTTATTTAAATTATATTAAGAATAAATATTTTATCAAGCTAGTAATTAATTATATTTTTAAATTAGGATTTCAACAAGAAGAAGACCAACAAAAGTGAATAAGCTCTGAACTTATATTTTAGAAAAGGAAAATACTGTCGAGGTTTGTACATATATGTATTATGTTTTGCCCTTATGTATGATTGTGTGTGCATGACATGAATTATTTGTCAGAATAATGAAATAGTATATTATGACATGTTTTACAATTATAGAAATGTTATTGACTATGAACTTAACATTATGCTAATATTTGATAAAATATCCTGCTATCACTTGGTTTTGAAATAAATGGTGAGTATATGATTGTGTTAATGTGAATTGAGTATTGGTTATAGAAACAAGAAATTAATGGTGTTAATTGCCCATTTCTCTACCTGAAGACTAAGATAGGATAGATGGTGCACCATTATGGGGAAGTTACGGTACCGCTATGGATATGATTTAACGACAGGGTGGCTTAAGCTCTGGGAGCGCCCCTGATCCTGATTACACACAGATGACATGATTATATTCGGTCAAGGTGGCTTAAGCTCCGCGAGCGCCCCTATTTCACACCCCATATCCGGACAGTCAGGGAATGAGATTTGGCCTGATACTAATTAAAGACTTTGGAATGAAATGTGGGAATTATATTATTGACATAAGTGATTAAGAAATGAAATGCTTATATGAGGTAGTAAGAACTTAATTATTGAATATGATTATTATGCTTATACTGCTATGGGATGTGGTTAATTCTTTTATATGACAAATATGCAATAAAATTTTAGTGTGTCATGAATTATTTGAGACATGCATTTGTGTGACTGCTTGGGAAAACTTAATGCCTATATGTACCACTAAGCTAGAGATAGCTTAGCGTGGGTTTTTCTCACGCAGGAATTGGAACTATAGACGGTAGGAAGTGAAGTGGCCAGGAAGGAAATCCAAACCCATATCAGCAGAGACATAAGAGATATAGTTAGAGGGTTGGTTATTTAATAGTTTTTTTTCTTTTCTTTTCTTGGTTGACTATGTATATGGTTTTGTGGTGGACTTGACTCATATGTTCATATTGTGTATGTAAATAATTAAGTAATGTAATCGGGTGCCATATGTGTGAACAATATAATGATATATATATATATTATTAATTAGAATGACCTGCCTAAACCAATATAAATAAATAAATAGATTAAGTTAGTTAAAATGACAAATAATTTTTTTTAATTCGAGCAGATTTATCAAATTAAGCTTGTGACATCCCTCTTATATATGTGGGATTATTCCTACTATATAAGTGGGGTGTCACATGCTCTGATACCGCTGTTTGGTTTTGAACATGCATCTCATACATAGCACAATGAAAATATAAAAATTTAACATAACCAAAACCCATGGAATTCCCTATCTAATTTAAAATTGGATTGAATCATTCAATAGGAGAAGTTGATTACCATTGTTTGCAACTCTTGATCTTCCAAGTTGAAAGATTTTCCTTCTTTGTTGGATTGTAGCAAAAGTTAGAGGAGTGCCCTAAAGGCAATCACCTTTAGCACTTATTGTACACATTTATTTGATTAATAAAAGGCTTTTTCATTAATTTGATGTTCATTTGATATATGAATTGATAGTGATCTTAAATCAATTAATGAAGTCCTTGATACATAACATACCATGAAGAAAATCATGATGAGATCATGATATTGAGATTCTTATCATGTGTAATTATGTTAGTATCAAAATTATCCATAGTCATAAGATTAATGAGATGACACATTGTTAATTCGAATAGACTAGCACATGTTCCATCCTTGATTGGATGAAGTACTATATCTCATAATCTTCTTCATTCTTCGCATGGATTATCATTAGAGACATCCTAGTGTGGATTGTTGCAGTTTGCTGCAACCCAATAAGGTGAATATTTGAATTACAAATAAGAATTTACAAGGTATATTTTCTAACCTCTATGTTTATATAAATTAGTTCTCATGGAACAAGTATGATCTTTTATTTTGGATTTTGAAAATTTTCGTTCTTCAAAACCCAACAGAGGTATTAGAGCCCCCTTGTGTCCATTAAAATTAATTTTAATTGAAAGTGGAATGGAATTACATGGTTTTCATGATTTTAGATAATAGGTTTTGAAAAATTGAAATTAATTTGTAAAATATGTTTTACATATTTGTCTTTCTCTAATATGATCATGGGATGATTAAGGATGATTATTTTGATTGAAAAATGATTTCAATGTGATTCAAATAATTAATTTGATTATAAAAATATTATTTAGACATATTAAGAATATGTTTATGCCTCTAGAAGTATCCAGTAATTAATTAAAAATTATTTTAACTAAGTTTTTCAAACAAACTAAAAAACGAGATTGTTTTAGCATACCCAGTGGGGTTGTTTTGTTTTATTTTTTTTGTATGTGTTTATTTTGTTTTCAGCACTTTGAAATATTTTTTATGCATTAGAGAATGCATGTTAGTGGTGTATGAAAAGGCATGATGGATAATTATGGACTTAGGCCCAATGTGATTGAGCATGCATGGAATTATTTTGTTTTCTGATAAATAGGGTCTGCGTGTCCCTACCTCCTTTTCTTTCTTATGTATTTCTCTTCTCATCTTACTCCCCTCAAATGTAAATTGAGGTTTTCTATAATTTGAAATATGTAATTAGATTACATAGGATTAGGATAGAATGAAGATACAAAGGAGCAAGAAGCAAAGGAGCTGGTACCATAAACAAGAAGACTTAGAAATAGGAATTTCATTTCTATTTTGGGTTGTAAATTCATGCATATACCTAGTTAAGACCTAGCAATTTCTATTTGGTTCAAGAGATTGGTTTTAGTATGTCCATAATCATGCCATATAGTTAATGTAACTATCTTTATATATCCATGTGATGAATGTATGATATATAAAAGCACGAAATAATAACTTGATGAGACTTAACAAAGAAATCCCTCACTAAATAAACAATTAAGTCTTACGCCTTCCGTTAATGTGGGGAGAACCAGAGTACTTCTAGAGTTAAGGTTGTTGAGTTGCCTCAAGCTCACTCTATAAGTATATGTTCAAATCATTGAAATTAGATTTCACGATTAATTGGTTAGACTTAACCAAAATTATTGACTTGTTGGATTTGTGCCAAGGTTAATGAGTATTGGAGGCGAAGTTGGGTTTGTATACATGAGATGTACACATATTAAGAGTTGATAGCCTAATGTATGTACACACATCAATAAGTTGATAGCACAAGTGTAACACCCCCTTACCCCACTATAGTTCAGCAAGGTAAGTGAGCATTACCCATCTTACTGTTTTATAAAATTAATGAACTGAAGTAAATATTTTTTTTTTAAAATATTACATAAACTAAAATAATAAAATTTTATACAAGCCCAATTATTAAAAATTTTATTTATTTATAAAGTACATTAATTTACATTCAAATCATGTTCTTTTATATGGTGACTCACATATTTAATACACATGATATGAAATAAAAATGATTCTTTAATTTACAAAGTTTTTAACGAAATATACCGAAAATAAAGCCCAAAGCTTTTTGCTGCTTTCCTCCGGGTACCCTTCTTCTTCTAACAGTCTATTTTCTATGGCTACCCTTCTAAACCTGCGCGAGAGGAAACCATCCGCGCTAAGCTACTAGCTTAGTGGTGCTTCAATGATAAAAATTTTACATACATATATATTTTCTCACATATTAATTACCCATTTAATAAATAAGGAATAAAATAAAGAATTATATAAAATCAATAAATTTCTTCAAACACTCAATATCTAACAACTTTAATTTATATAACATTTATAAAAATCACATACTTCGATATTATTATTATTATTAGTATTATTTATTTGTGTCCATAATACCTATAACTGAACTAACTAATAGGAATAACGGGGTTGCCATTTCCGGCTTTCATAATATAGCGCGGAGCACTTTTATAATAATGTCATTACCGGCTTTTGTTATATTGTCATTACCGGCTTAATAATTTTACGCCGAGCGCATTTATAAATTGTCATTACTGGCTATTATATTTGGCACCGAGTACCTTAAATCCCCTTATTGGCATGTCAAACTATTCCCTATTCTAGTTCTAGACTAGGTGTTTTTGGGCTTAACTATTTTTATATTAATTCACTATATTTAAAAAATGTCAACATTATTTAACTATCATAATTATGCTTATTTATTTTTGTTCTTTATTTTCATTATTATTGAAATAAAATCTCATACATAAATAATTTGTTAAACATTTATAATTACCATCAAAGTAAATATTTTTATGGATTATTACATATAGTTATAACAACACAAAAAGCCCAATATTGTATGTTTTTACCTATGGCAGATTTCGGACTTATTTTTGGGCTTCATTTTTATCCCATATATAATTCGAATTTGTAGTTCTATCCTTCTAACCACTTTTAGCTTATTGGCATAGCTTTTAGGTGCATCAAGAATCACATAAATCCCAATTTTCTATCAAATGTTATGATTAATTCACTATTGCATCATCACAGAATTTTCTGCCAAGAATTTTCTTGACAGATTCTAGGTTTAAACTTCGTGCATTTAACTAGGCAAATCTAGACATAATTAGATATTATAGTATAAATAACAATTAAAGACCTGTGTCTTAGATTTCATTTCCAACAAAGAACATACAAAACGGAGGTCCATAACTCAAGTTATCATCAAAATAGACAGAGCTGTTCCTGGAATTCTGTACCCGAGCCATCAATTGGCATCAATCCATATTTCAACCACATTCATCATTTGCATTCATTTTAATAATAAAATTTCTAGAATTACAAATACATTCATATGTCTCAATTATTTCACACCATTTGGTCCCATTTCCATATATAATATCAAAAGTCACAACAAAACACATAACATCTCAAAAACACAAACATAACAATCCTTAACATATAATTCCATACATATTAACAACATGCAAAATTTTTATCAATGAAACACATACCTAATCAGCCTTGGTTCTTCCCTTAATCCTTCTTTTTCTTCCCTTATTAGCTAGCTTTCTCCTTGCCTTTGTCGCCCTCTTGAGGGCCTCTCACTTGTTCACTTATTTTTCCTACATAACCATACCATAACTCAATTCCAATATTCAATTTCAATGCTTTTCATGTCTACATAATATTCTAATGCTACTAATATGTTTTACACCTTAATTGAGCTAAAATGTACTAAGTTTAGACTTCCTTCTTCACATGTCATGGCTGCCCAAAAATCATATCCTAGTTTCCAATTTATTTTCTTCAATTCAACACTCAATTCGCCCTTAATCTATCACCAATTGTGGTGTTTCTATGTTAATTTCAATTTCTTCCAAATTTATTTAACTATGGAAGCCCCTCATTCATCCTTCAACATTATATGTTCTTTAGTTTTTAAGCCATAAAATAATTACCTCACATCAAATATCATTAATTCAAAGTTTAATTACACTTCCATCAACTAATCACAAACTTAAATTTCTACTTCCAATCTTGCCACATAAGCTCAATCTACCAAACCTAATCACATCTATCATCATTATGGGTCTCAAATAGAAGGAAAAAAGTTGAATTTAATAAGAATAAACTCACCTTAAGTGTTCTTCAAAGTGGGCCGAAATTCCCCTTAATATTTCTCTCTTTCCTTTTTTTTTCTTCCTTCCTTCTTGCTCCTTTGGTACCTTTTATGGTAAGAACTCTTAAATTCTGATTTTTTCCTCTCAAATATAATTTATTTGCTTTCTTTTTCAAGCTTGGATTGAATGAAAATGGAGGCTTAGGGAGGGACTAAGGTGGACAGCCAAAGAGGTGAGGAAAGAATAACATGATGACTTAGATATTTTGGGTGGAAGAATAAAGAATTCCTCCTTTTTTTTTTAGGTGAGTATTTGGTGGTTCCATGACTACATTAAGCTCTTCTTCCATTGGTCCAAAATATAAATTAATTTTAATAAAATTTTAAACTTTAAGAAATTTCTTATTTGCCACATCTTCCTCCATATTCACACTTTTTCCCCAAACAATTGCCATAATACCGATTTTGTCCATAGGAAGTTTTATTTTTTTCTAATTCTACCCCAAATCTTTTTAATTCCAAAATAATAATACCCTTAATTATTTTCTCTTATTATTAGTCATTTTGTTTTTGGGTTTAAATCCAACCAGTGGATCCCACTACAGTCACGAGCAATCGGGGCCTAAATCACTGAATGTTACAACAAGATTCAATAGTTGCATCAATAATGCAATTGGTATGGATTAGATGTTAGAGGAGTGCTCTAAAGGAAATCACCTTTAGCACTTATTGTACAAATTTATTTGATTAATAAAAGGCTTTTTCATTAATTTGATGTTCATTTGATATATGAATTGATAAGTGATCTTAAATCAATTAATGAAGTCCTTGATACATAACATAGCATGAAGGAAATCTTGATGAGATCGTGATATTGAGATTCTTATCATGTGTAATTATGTTAGTATCAAAATTATTCCTAGTCATAGGATTAATGAGACGAGACATTATTAATCTAGATAGTAGTGTATACCCATGGCCTCTTATCGTGGTCATTACTCAAGAATCTCTGGTCGGATTGGAAATGTCATAAAAATAGTCATCAATGACACATCTAATAGAGTAATAAGCCTCAGGGACAAGAGCTAACATTACTTGGACTAGACGTGCAGTAGTCAGTTGAGTGGGAGTTGACACATGTCCATACTCTAAACTAAGTGGGGTATAGAATGGTAAAAGGAATAATTGCACGAAAATTATCTATAGAAAGGTTCGTAGTCAAACCACTGACTTTCCGGTCAATTGGGGATCATGATGTGTCGCTAGATACCGTTCATGACTGCTTAAATTAATTGTTAATTTAAGTGACCAATAAAATGGAAACGTAATGGGTCACATGCATTGAAAATATGGAGAATGAGTAAAATGGTCTGTGATTGGATCCAAAATATGAGAGAATTATTTCGGGATGGATCGTGATGAGATTGTACAGAAAAAATTGTTCAGGAGAGTCACGGGCCCTCGAGGGCTAGGCAGGCTAGCTGGTCTACCCAATGACAGCCCACAGCAAGCCCAGTGCGTGCACTGCTACCTCCCATTGTCCAACGGGTAAATTTGGCCTTAATTAGGCCAATTATGGCCACTAAGAAAATTTATTGTTCATTCAAGTTTCCTTTTCTGCATTTTTGACTTTTTTTTATCTTTTCTTTGAATTTGATTCAAATAGAAAAGACATCAAATGACATAAAATAGACATGAAAATATTTTTTTTGAAAAAAAAAATTAAGACAGTAAAATTCTCTCAAGAACACTTTCTAAGCTAGCACTTTGAATGTTTTCAAACCATTTCTTTTGATAGTTTCTTCTTCATTATTCGTATGGATTATCATTAGAGACATCCTAGTATGGATTGTTATGGTTTACTATAATCCAACAATGTGAAGATTTGAATAATAAATAAGAAATTACAAGGTATAATTTCTAACCTCCATGTTTATATAAATTAATTTTAATGGCACAAGTATAATCTTTTGTTTCGGCTTTTGAAAATTTTATTTTTCCGCTGCGTTTATAAATGTGATTCGTTCTTCAAAACCCAACAGCAAACCATAACAATCCAAATCTATGATTGCCTCTAAAAGTATCCATGTGAAGGAAGAAGAAAAAGACCTCTAAAGAGATGGGGTGACAAAAGGTCCAAAGTGGGCTATGGAAAATTGTCTTATGAAAGAGAAAAGGGAGAGGAAGCCATGAAATTTAGTCGATAAAATAAGTATTTATACTCCTTTTAATCCCTTTTAGGGTTGGAAAAGGAAAATCCATAATGGACCTATTTTCCTAAGGCCCAATGTTGATCAAGTCAACAACTCTAATGCAAATTAGATTTTACCCATTTTTATAACTCTTATAAAAGGCTCAATTCTCTTTTTTTTCTCATTTGGATTTTAATATCCCCTCACCCAACCTCAAGTGTCTAGATAAAGGAGTGTTACATTAACTTTTTCAAATCATTATTTTAATAAATGTTAGAAAGCCATACATACATTTTTTTTATACTTAAAGCTCAAAGATATAAAAGAGTTAATGTATATTTTTATTTACATAAAATAATATTTACAAACTTCAGGTTAGTTACAAAATCATAGAAGAGAATTTATAAATCCAAAATAAAAAAATATAAATACAAAATACAAAAGAGTTGTGACCCACGGTTTTCACTATCGACTGCTTTACTAGATTAGGTCATTGCTAGATTTATCTACAAGCTTCAACTACCTTTCTAAATCTACGCAGAAGGAAACTCCCACACTAAGTTTTAAGCTTAGTGGTGTATAAAGATAAGGAAATATACTATATCATGTTGTTCATAACATATAAAAAATCATGCAATATGTTTTTATCATACTTTTATGGTGCACATTTTTCATACAATTTATTATCTTATTGTTCACTAACATATATTTATACCAATTGTGACACCCTATTAACAATCATTCTACACGTACGTTACGTGGGTTAATATGATTCTAGCTGATGTATGCCAAAAAAAAATTTCTTATTTTAATTTAATGATCATTCTTTTATTAGCACTGAATTAATCATTTTTATTTTTTAAAACTTTTACCAGTATAACGGCTATAAATTAACTACCTCACCTGCAATGCAAACAATCCACAGCCTATTTGTGGACACAACAATACACATATCATACAAAATAGTTTTCATTCAACCATAAGTCAACATTCTATTCTTCACACATACAATACTTTATAAATATTCTTTATCAGAACATATACATAATTTTAATACTACAACTTCATATTCATATATATATATATATATATACATGTCATTCTTGGTACTAATCTAGTATTATATATTCTTCTATCAACTTTCAAAGCTTGTATGCTTGCTCCTGCTTACTCTTGCTTTCCCCGCTACTACCTACACGCAGTCAAATAACTACATGCTGAGCATTAATATGCTAAGTGGTGATTACTAATATAAAAATTTTCATCGTCCTATATTTTCATATATTCATACATGCAATGACCTTTTGAATACACCATTCAAATTTTCTATTTAACATATATTTATTATTCTTTTTATCAATATTTTTCTCTTAATTCCCTATTTAATATTTTTATTCAATTAACAATATTTATCATTTTATCTTATAGTTTTTTTTCAATTCCTCTCAATTTAATCATTTTGAACTTTACTTATTTAATTAATCATTCGTTTAAATCTTTCATTTTATTAGCTACAAATTTCACTTTAATTCTTAAATTTCCATTTCTTTACAATTATGTCACTACTTTATATTTATTTACACTTTTGCCACTAATATATTTTATTTTCATTTATTTACGTTTTTAACTACATAATTTAACATTTTATTCATTTTCTTCCACTTATTTCTCATTTTACTATTTTACTATTTGTTTTATTTGTCACAATTATCACTTTTATCATCATTATTATTATTATACCACTTTATTATCTTTATCACTTTTATCATATTTATCACTTATGTCATTTTTATCATATTTTTCACATTTATCATTTTTATTATATTTTTCATATTTATTATTTTCCTTATATTTTCACTTTTATCATTTTTACAATTATACCATTTTATCATTCTTATCATGTTTTGCACTTATTTTTCACTTGTATCATTATTACTACTTTTATTCGCATTTGACCCTTGTAATGTCCGATAATTTAGGCCACGGTCTCGGTTAACCAAAATCCGGCGCACTGAACCGATCGGGGTCTAAATTCGGACATGAAAGAAATAAATTTAAATAATAATAAGATGTGAGAAAAATATTTTGGATATTATTAATTGAGAATTTTCAATTTTGGAATTAAAATTTGGAAAAAAAAATAATTTTTCGCTGAATGAAATTAGAAACTGCAGTGTTTTTGGCACAGATATTTTAAGACATAAAAATGGAATATTCTTTATCTAAGAAAAGGAATATTTTTTTGATTAAATTAAAGTAAGAGTGATTTAAATTAATGGACCAATAAGAAGCAAGATTAATAATTAATCCTAACCACCCACCTAATCCAACTATAAAAGGTCAAATTTCCACTTTTTTGACCATTCTTCTTCTTTCTCACCTTAATCACACCCATTTCTCTCCCTTTTTCTCTCTTTTTCCATGACACTCCTCCTCCCTTAATGTTCTTCTTTTTTTTCTTCAATTAAAGCTAAGATTATATGAAAAAAGTGGGATTAAGGCAAGATCATCAAAGAAGTGAAGTAAAGTGAACAAAACCAAGGAAGAGGAAGGAAGAAAGGAAGAGAAAAAGAGAAAGAAGACTTGGGTCATTTTAAAGATCATCAAAGGTGAGTTTATATTTTTCATGTTCTTACTTTTTTTCTTCTCTTTTCTTTGATTTTGGGGTTAGTTGCCATTAAAGTTAGTAATTTAAGGTGGATTAGGGTGATTAGTGTTTGATTAGTGTAAAATTTATTTTCAGGACAAGGAAATGAACAAACTTTCAACAAAAATCAAAGAGGAAGTAAGGGCAAAGAGAAAGCTATCTAGGAAGAAGATAAAAGTGAAGAGAAGTGAAATTTTTAAGGTACGTACATTTGGCAAAACTTCAATATAGAAAAATGTTGATTTTGATTTTGTGATGTGTATGAAATTCTGAATATTTGATTGAGTAATGAATTAGTGATTAAATGATGCTATGAATATGAAAATAAAAACTAGATTATGAGGTTGATGCATGAAAATGGAAATTGTATGAATTAATTGATGTGCTGGAAATTCGTCTTATGAACATTGTCTAGTTATCCAGTTATAACTTGAGTTATGGAAATGCTTTTTGAGTGATTCTTGTTGGGTGGTAAAGTTAAGACATAGGGATTCAACTTTCATTTAGACCATTGTCCTGAATAGGCTTGGAATTAGGTGAAAAATGGACTCAAAGTTTAAACTAGAAATCTGTCTAGAAAAAAACAATACTGGGCAGATTATAGTGAGCATAGGTTAGAAACAAATTCATAACTTTTGCTAGAAAATTCGTTTTAATTTGATTCAAATTGGAAATTAAATGTAAGACATGTACTTATAGTGTTCTAGTTGATCACTGTTCAAAATTACATCTACAAATAGATGAAAAAGACAGATAAATATAAGGCCAAATTCTGTTCAGTAAAATACTGGGCAAATTCCAGTGAACGTAACTTAGAAAAAAATGAATAACTTTTGCTACAAAATTCGTTTTAATGTGATTGTAGTTGGAAATTAAAGATAAGACATGTACCTAAATTTTTGTTAGTATCACTTGTCCAATTTCCATCTAAAAATGGACAAAAAATATAGAGAAACATAAGACAGAAATGTTGTCCAGAATAGGACAACTTGTAAATAAATGTCTTGATTGTGAAATTTGGTGATAGAAAATATATTAATTGACTTTTCTTATAGTTATAATGATTAAATGAGCAAGTTTGAGGTTGTAAAATATTTAATGGGAATTATTGCATTTATGTGGAATTTATATTAATGTTACCTATATAATTTATGTAAATAATAATAAAAGAACAAATATAATTAAGCCTATAACATCTAGTCGAGAACTAGAAATTAGGATAAGTTAGCATGCCAATAAAAGGGAAGAAATGTAGGCATTAAAAGTAATAGTGCTGAGATTTAATTTAAGTAGGCACTAAGAAATAGCGCTGAGTTGAAATTACGTAGGCACTAAGAAATAGTGCTGAGTGTGAAATTACGTAGGCACCAAAAAGGTGCTGAGTTGTTCTTGAAAATGTAGGCATTAAACGCCGAGTTATAAAATAATTATGTGACACCGAGTATACTGCTGGAGAGCAGAAATCCTCTATCCAATATTTAGTTTCGGTCTAAGATGTCATGGGCTATTAAATAAATAACATAAAAAATGTGAATTATGAAATTGATATTGTAAATTTTATTTCTTGCATTGTTAAAATTTCAAGCAATGAATGAAATGTCATAATTGATGAATTAAATATTTTTGCATGAAGAAAATGGTTTTATTATTAATTGAATATTTGGCATGCTTAATAAATTAATTGTAGTTTCAAAATTTTTATTTTAGAATTATTTATGTAATTATTGGATAGTTGTCAAACGTACCACTAAGCTAGTAGCTTAGAGCGTTTGTTTCACGCACAGATAAATAGAAGTAGCTGTCCAATAGGGAAACCGAAGAAGAGGGAACCCCAATATCATATTGTAGCAATCTAGTTCATTTTGTATGTCTTGAAAATTATGTTGTGAAAATTAAATTTTTAGAATTTCTCTTGGATGTAAATTTGTGGCTTATAAAATTTATAAGGAATGAATTTGGTAATTATATATATCTAGTATCATTTGTAAATATATTTTTAAACATTATAGTTTAATTGAATGAGTTATTTTAATTCAAATTATTCACATCAGTAGTTGCATATTTTAAAAAAAATAAAATTAAATACGGTAATAAATATTCCACTAATAATAAACCTGAAAAATCGAAAACAAATTCAATAATTCGAACATTGGTTTGAAAAAAAATGAGCTTAGTAGCACTTCCATATCCTATTAACGTTTAGTAGGGTAGGGGAGTGTTACATTTAGTGGTATCAGAGCTCAGACTAATTGATTTTTAATCAGTGGGTGTAAAATTGAATATGTGTCTCATGCATATGCATAAAATGCTGCAATTATCTGACTTGGGTCCCTTCTTCTGGTTTATAGGTAAATATGGATTCAGGATGGGAACAAGATTTCTCGAAAGACGAATTGAGTAATAGCCTTTTAGACTCAGTCAATCTCAGAGAACCTCCATCAGTAAGAGATTTCGAGCCGAGTGTAGTAGCTCCTCCGAGAGCAGAGGGACAGGCTAATTTGGGACAAGAGCCTCTTATGGAACAAAAATTTCGAGGATGAAATTTATTTTAAGGGGGAGAGAATGTCATATCCGCTAATTTAGACTAAAGTCACGCGAGTTGTTAAATCGACTCGTCGGTTTGACCGAAATCTAAATTTGGACTTCTATCGAAAAATAATGAAAGTAATGGTAATTAAGTATGGAAAATATCTAATAAAGTGTTCAAAATATTTAAAGATGTTAAATTTCGGTAAAGGACTAAATTGCAAATTTTGAAAAGTTTAGGGGTCAGTTTGCAATTTATCGGAAATTGAAGGATTAAATGGGATAAATATATATTAAATGCATGAATTGGGACATAAAATGAATATGGAGGCCAGCCACACCAAGTGGCAACCCTTAATTGGCCATATAACATGCATGAATGAGACATTTAATGTATATAAGCTTAGGTGTCCCATAATTGATTAAGTTTGTCATTTTCTCTTAATTGTCTCTCTTCTTCCTTATCACTTACACATCTAGAAGACTTTTATCTTCCCTCAAACCAGCCCACGTTTCTTGAAGCATAACCCACCAAATGGCAAAGTTTAAGAAGTTAATTAGCATACATGCATTTAGCATTAATGAAAGCTTCTAGATTGAGCTTAGGTGTCCCCCCATTTTAATGACTTTTGTCATCTTCCTCTTGATTGTTTCTTCCTCTTCCTTATCCATTTTTCATTGAGGAAAATTCTGTTCTCTCAAACCAACCACGTTTTCCCTTCTTCCTCCATAGCTAAACCTTCATTCTAGTAAAAGAAAGTGAGAAAAAGAGAGAAAAAGCATGGAAAATTCCATTTTCATGCTCAAGGTAGCTTAAGAGAGTAAGGAGAAAGAGAGATTAGAGTTTATGAAGTGTTAATAATCTGTTTATGAACTTTAGGAACTCAAAGTGACAAGGATCTAGCTCAAAGGAGCAAAGGAAAGGAGAAAGAAAAGTAAAGAGAAAGAAAAGAGAAAAAGAGAGGTTTGTGCATAACCTAAGGCAATAGCCTATTTTATTTTTTTATTTGCATGATTTAATTATTTGGCATGTTGATGATTCTGAATTGATATTATTTTGTGATGAAAATTTTGGGGATGCATGTTTGCTAGACTTAGGATTTAATTTGGTAAAAATTGAATGTGATTATCTTGTATGTTCCTTGCTGGAAATTGATGATCAGTGTTCACTTAAACTGTTATAACTTAATATCTGGAGTCAGTTTTGAATGTTTTTTGTTGGGTTGGAAAGATAACACATAGGACTATAACTTTCATTTAGACTATAAAACCTCAATATGTCTGTAATTATCCAGAAAAATTCATAAAGCTCAGACATAGAATCTGTCCAGAAATTATGGGCAGAATTATTAATAATGAGCAGTAAGTACTTAAACTATCATAACTTGAGTTATGGAGCTTGGATTTATGTGTTCTATGTTCTGTATGAAAGGTAAGACATAGAGATACAAGTTTTATTTAGACCATAATGTTTTCATATCTCTGTAATTGTCCAGAAAAATTCATAAATTTTACACTTAGAATCTGTCCAGAAAATTCTGGGCAGAATTATCAGTGACCAGTTAGTGTTAATATTATCATATCTTTTGATACAGAACTCAGAATTATGTGATTCAAGTTGAATATTAAAGCTAAGATCCATATCTAAAATTTTTATGAAGATCAGGTAACTAAATTCAGAACTTAACAGGATCAATATTAAAGTCAAAAACAGAGAACAGAATCTGCCAGTGACAGGGCAGCATGTGAATTGAGAAATGAAATGAGTAAAATGATGAGAAATTTGTTGTATTATGTAAATATTATTTTAATTGAGTGATTATGTGATTATTTTGAGATATTACATGCATGAAAATTATTAAATTAATTTTTATAAATTTTAATGAAATTGTATAAGCCCTAGAACACCTAACTAGAACCAACTTAGGATAGTTTGGCATGCCAAATAGGGGGGGAGTATGATGAAAATGATTAAATCCATTAATGGTATGATTATCTACACCGGGTTTGGCAATATTATCTACGCTGGGTTTGGCACTGTTATTTATGCCGGGTATGACATTATTATCTACGCCGAGTTTGGCACGGTTATCTATGCCGAGTTTGGCACGGTTATCTACGCCGGGTTTGGCACTTATATGCCCATATTATATTGCCCGGGTTGCACTCCTAAGTGCCATGATGGCAACTCCGTTATCCTATTCAATGGTTCATAGGAGTCCTGGGCATAAATGAAAACATAAATAAAGAAGTTATGGGACATAAAAGAATTATTGAAAGTGAAACGGGAATTATGATTTGTGACATGGATAATAAAAATGGAATTATGAATTATGGCATGGATAAAAAGAAGGTTTAGTGTTATACAATAAGGTGGTAATAAAATCAATAAGTATGAGATAATATAATATAATTTGATGTCTATACATGCTAGAATTGCATGATTTGCATGAGAATGATGATTTGATTATGTTAAACAAAATGAGATACAATAAATTGATGTTATGCATACTAGAATATTATGAAATGTATGTTTGCATGATTTGATCATAAATATTTATATAACAATGCATGTGACATTAAAATAGTTTATTGACTTATCTATATGCACCACTAAGCCAAGAGCTTAGCGTGGAAGTTTTCTCACGCTGATTTATTAAAGAATAAAAAGAAAATAGTAGACAAAGCCAGCGGTGACCTAATCCAGTAAAGCAGCCTGTTGCACACGTCGTGGGTTACACAAATTTTGTGTATTATCTTGTAAATTTTATTTTGTAGTTTTTTTAAAATAAACAATATGTTTTGTAAATAACATATTACTATATAGAAAGGTAGTTTGACTTTTATGTTATATTTCTTTTATAAATGCAAAGTAAATAAATAGTGAATATTGGAAATGAAAAAAAATGTATGAGTGATTTTGCTTTATATATAACTTATATAATGATATTTTAATTGATGAAGTCAGTGTAGCACACCCTCATTCGGGCACGAGCTACTAGGGTGAGGGGGTGTTACAGGCTTAATGATGATATTGGGAATATGGTGACTGCCCTTCAGCTCGAGGATTTTGCTACACTAGTATCCTCAGCCATTAGTGTGGAAAAGAGGTCAAGGAGAAAGAGGATAGAAAAGCCACCACAGAGATCGACAATTAGCATGGCCTAGACATGAGGTAAAAGGGGGCGGACAGTGCCTAGGTTTTTCCAGTCATAGGGTTCTGGACCAACCTTTTCAGCTAGGCAAAGCCAACAGTCGAGGCCAAAGGAGTCTACAGCTAGTGCACTAGCTTCGGGTAATAGGAGATTCATATCTGTCGCATGTCAGCATTGTGGAAGATCACATGCAGGTGATTATTGGTGGATTACTGGAGCATGCTTACGATGTGGATCTACTGAGCACAAATAGAAAGATTGCCCCAGAGGAAGAGGTACAGGTGGTGTACTATCAGTGCAGGTTTAGAATGTCACTCGAGGCAGAGGTAGGGGACATGGATAGTCTAGAATCGGCAGGATTGGGCAGAGTGTATCATAGTCAATGAATAGAACAGAAGGTATCTGAGCCCCAGCCCGAGCATATGCCATGAGAGCTCGTGAGGAGCAAGATGCCCCAGATGTCATTATCGGTAAATTTTCTCTTTATGATACTGATTTATTTGCACTGATAGATCTGTGTTCTACACATTCATATTTATGCATGTCACCACCTAGTCAGGGGAATATAGTAGCAGAGGAATTGGATTGTGATATATTAGGGAAAAATCCTTTGGGTCATGGAGTGAAAGTTAGTCGAGTCTATAAAAATAGTCCAATCAAAGCTCAGAATGTAGAATTCCCAGCTGACCTAATAGAGTTGCCATTCCATGAGTTTGATGCAATCTTGGGGATGGATTGGTTAACTCAGCATAAGGCAATGGTCCATTGTCAATATAGGAGAGTGACTTTCAAGAATTCAGGGCAGGATGACGTGATTGTCCTGGGTGAGAACTGACCATACTTGACTATTGTCATTTCTGTGACGAAGGCAAGTAAGCTTATCAAAAAGGGATATGAAGCATTTTTGGCACATATTGTAGATACCAAGAAAGAAAGTCTAGATCTCAGGGAGATTCCTACAGTATGTGAATATCCAGATATCTTCCCTGAGGACTTGTCAGGGTTACCACCTGTCAGGGAGATAGAGTTTGCCATTGATGTTTTGCCAGGCACAGGTCCGATATCGATCACTCCCTATAGAATGGTGCTTGTTGAGGTAAAGGAATTAAAAGTACAGTTGCAAGAGTTGTTATAGAAACAGTTTATTAGGCCTAGTGTCTCACCTTGGGGTGCTCTAGTTCTATTTGTGAAAAAGAAGGATGAAACCTTTCGTTTGTGCATTGATTATCGTCAATTGAACAAGAGAACAGATATCCCTTGTCGAGAATAGATGACTTTTTTGATCAGTTGAAAGGAGCAGGGTATTTTCTAAAATTGACCTCAGATCAGGTTATCACCAATTGAGAATTAAAGAATCAGACATTTCAAAAACAACATTTAGGACTCGGTATGGTCATTACGAGTTCTTAGTAATGCCTTTTGGCCAGATAAATGCCCCAACAATATTTATGGATCTAATGAATAGAATCTTTAGGCCTTATTTGGACTAGTTTGTGGTGGTGTTCATAGATGATATCTTGGTGTACTACAGAAGTAGAGAAGAGCATAATCAACATCTTCGTATTGTCTTTTATACCTTAAGAGAGAATCAATTGTATGCAAAGTTGTCAAAATGTGCATTCTGGTTAGATGAAGTGGCCTTTATAGGGCATATTATCTTAGCCGATGGGATCAGAGTTGACACCAGTAAGGTAGAGGCAATCCTCAACTGGAAACTGCCTTGGAATGTGACAGAGGTGAGAAGTTTTCTTGGTTTGGCTGGTTATTATCGGAGATTTGTGAAAGGATTCTCAATGATAGCCTCACCACTGACAAAATTGCTTAGAATGGAGACCAGATTTGAGTGGACAGACCGGTGCTAGACTAGCTTCGATAAGTTGAAGAAAATGTTGACAGAGGCACCAGTGTTGACACAACCTACTGTGGGAAAAGATTTTGTGGTGTACAGTGATGCTTCCCTTAATGGTTTGGGTTGTGTATTAATGCAAGAAGGCAAAGTGATCCCTTATGCTTCCAGACAATTGAAGCCTCATGAGAGAAATTATCCGACACATGATCTGAAAGTAGCAGCCATTGTGTTTGCATTGAAAATATGGCGACACTACTTGTATGGTGAGCAATGTTATATCTATACAGACCATAAAAGTTTGAAATATTTTCCTTCACAAAAGGAACTCAATTTGAGATAGGGGCGATGGCTAGAATTAATCAAAGACTACAATAGTATCATTGATTATCAGCCGGTTAAGGCCAATGTGGTAGCCGATGCTTTG
The DNA here is from genome assembly GCA_023653625.1 of Triadica sebifera. Lineage (NCBI taxonomy): Eukaryota > Viridiplantae > Streptophyta > Magnoliopsida > Malpighiales > Euphorbiaceae > Triadica > Triadica sebifera. The sequence goes on along the minus strand of CM042893.1, from coordinate 42,629,928 downwards.
AGTAGAAAAACTCTAGCAGGTAAACGATAAAACTTAAATTTATTAAGTGAACAAGATAAAAAAAATGAAATAATAATTTCTTTATATATTATTTGGGCAGAATTGCGGATTCAACCCACATTGATCCAACAAGTAAAGGACAATCAGAAGCATGACACGAAATTAAAGGAAATCTTTGAAATGGTGAAAAAGGTGAAAAACCAGAATTTACTATTGAATCGGATGGGAGTTTAAGCCAAAGAAGCAGGTTATGTGTGCCAGACATACTAGAATTGAAACAAGATATTTTGAAGGAAGCTCACAATGTTATTTATGCAATGCACCCAGGAAGCAACAAAATGTATCATGACTTGAAGGCATATTACTGGTGGCCAGGAATGAAAAGAAATATCACCGAGTATACTACCCGATGTTTAACTTGTCAACAAGTGAAGGCTGAGCATCAAGTTCCAAGTGGATTATTGTAGTCAATTTCAATTCCGGAGTGGAAATGGGAAAGAGTTACAATGGATTTTCTTTATGATTTGCCTTTGACACAAAAGAGGCATGATTTAGTACGGGTAGTGGTGGATCGGCTCACTAAATCAGCTCATTTTCTACCGATCAAGATGGATTATCCACTTAATCATTTGGTAGAGATCTATGTTAATGAGATAATCCGTTTATATGGTGTGCCAGTTTCAATCGTTTCAGATCGAGACTCGAGGTTCACTTCAAAATTCTAGAAAAGTTTGCATGAAGCCATGGGTACTCGACTCAATTTCAGTACAGCTTTCCACCCACAAATAGATGGACAATCAAAAAGGGTCATACATATATTGGAAGATATGTTAAGGAGTTGTGTGATAGAATTTGAAGGCAGTTGGGATAAACATCTTCCATTAATAGAATTTGCCTACAATAATAGTCACCAAGCCAGTATCGGCATGACACCATATGAAGCCTTGTATGGGAGGAAATGTAGAATGCCTCTATGTTGGACTGAGCTTAGTGAAATGCAGATCTAATACAACAGACAGAGGAAAAAGTGAGAGTAATAAGAGATAGGCTGAAAGCTGCTAATAGACAGAAATCATATGCAGATTTGAAAAGGAGGGATATTGAGTATATAGTTGGTGACAGGGTATTCTTAAAAGTCTCACCTTGGAAAAGGAGGGGAAAATTGAGTCCTAGGTTCATTAGACCTTATGAGGTACTTGAACGCATAGGTCCTATGGCGTACAAATTAGTTTTACTACCAGAGTTAGACAAGATTCATAATGTATTCCATATGTCCATGTTGAGAAGATATCAATCAGATCCATCTCATATCATATCAGCAGAACCTATAGACATACGACTAGATCTAACTTATGAAGAGGAGCCAGTGGAAATTCTAGCTCGAGAAATGAAGGAGCTATGGAACAAGAATGTACCATTGGTAAAGGTTCTGTGGAAAAATCATAATTCAGAAGAGGCGACTTGGGAAAATGAAGAGGTGATGAAGGCTCAGTATCCACAATTATTCCACTCCAGTTAAAAAGGTAAATTTCGAGGACAAAATGTTTTTTAGGAGGGAAAAATTGTAATGCCCAATAATTTAGGCCACGGTCGCAGTTAACCGAAATCTGGCGCACTGAACTGATCGGGGTCTAAATTCGGACATGAAAGAAATAAATTTAAATAATAATAAGATGTGAGAAAAATATTTGGATATTATTAATTGAGAATTTTGAAGTTTGGAATTCAAATTTGGAAAAAAATAATTTTTCGCTAAACGAAATTAGAAACTGTAGTGTTTTTGGCACAAATATTTTAAGAAGGCATAAAAGTGGAATATTCTTTATCTAAGGAAAGAAATATTTGTTTGGAATTTAAAGAAGTTTCATGCTCCAAGAAGGTACATTGGTGGGTACGTGACTCACATTACCATCAAGCTAGGATACTTGAAGCTAGAGGAACACCGCTTCAACCTCATACCAGCACATCCTCGAGACTGACTAGACATTGAGTCCTTCATCAAAATGGGAGCGGTTGTTCGTATAGTGTTTGAGAACAACATCTACTACCGCTTCACCAACACTGGTGGTGAGATCATTTGGGAGGACAATGACTCGGATGACTTCAAAGATAATCTCCAAGGAATCCAGCAGAGGAAGAGAGTTCGAGTTGAGGTGGCACCTTCAGAGGTTAAGCAGGAAATTGGACAATCCTCTGCCTCCACACCAAACTTGGCTCAGCAAGTGGCTGACCTCTTGGCACCATGGTTTGAGAAATTGTAGGCTTCGATGGATGAGAGGTTAGAGAACCTCAAGGATTTCATGGAGTCTCGCATGGACAGCCTTAGAGATAGGATGTCCGACTAGACTTAATGTTAGCTGTGCTATTTTCTAGCTTGTTTGCTGTAGGAATTTCAAATTTCCTTTCAGAATTTCAATTACTTTTGTATTTGTTTTTTTTTACATTAATATATTTGCTTTTATTTTCCATTATGTTTTATCTTTTTGTTATTCTTTTTGTTGATGAAAAAAGGGGGAGAAACTAGAAATATATTGTTTAAAGTAAAAAGCAAGACTTATTTTGAATCAAATGAATATGCAAAGTCTGCAAATGAGCTTCATACACCTTAAATATACCTTAAGTATACTTTGCATATACCTTGATGCAAGTTATATGAATGAATATGCACTTGATATACTCTTCATATACCTTAAATATACTTGGCATAAATATAATTTACTTTAAGGAAAAATTTTGGTATACACTGGATATACCTTGTATATAACTTGCATATACTTAAAACTAGGAAGCATATTTTGATGCTATATGGTACACTTCATCATTCTTTACAATTCTTGCACTTCAGTATTTTTTATCCTAAGCATCTTTTGAGGGGGGAGACTTCTCAAAAGCACATATTGCTAGATTATTTGTCACCATCAAAAAGGGGGAGATTGTTGAACCTTGAGGGGTATTTCCGTCATTTTGATGCTAACAAATAAAATAGCAATAATGTATTTAACATACTTGTTTTCTAAGTTTATTGAACGGGGTATGGAATATGATAGCAAGAATGGAGAGTGGAAGACTAGTCTTAAAAGGACAAAAAAAATGAAGAAATAGCATGTTCACGCCCATGACCTTATATGTCACGCCTGTGATGAAGCCTAGCGCCAACTATCTAACATTTAAAGTTCACGGCCATAAAGAATGATAGCAACTATGAATGATCATATCACTCATGCCCGTGAAATAAAGTCACGCCCAGAAAAGACATGACAAATTCTTCTAGAGAGCTTCACAGCTAGAGTCAGCACTTAGACCACGGCTAGGAAGGTTGTTCACGCCCGTGAAGATATAATGTCATGCCCATGATCAAACACTTCAAATATTTCCAGAATGCTTCATGGCCAAATTCACCACTCAAGTCACAACTTGGAAAAAAAGTCACGACTGTGACAACCATAATCATGACCGTGAAAGAGGAAAGAGAAACATGTCAAGTGCGAAAATAACGGCTATTTCCGCATTAAATGCAATCAAACGGCTATAATTCGCTATAGAAGTACAAATGCAAGTCATTTATGAATCCAAAACAAGAGAATAGCTAATACTTGGAATCAAAATCTTGTTGTAAGCCATTTGTGCTTTTAATATTTTCAAATCTTTTTGCTCATCATTCTCTGAGCATTAAAGATTTGTAAGTGTTTCTCTCTGTAATCATCTACTCAAGTGAATTTGGGTATTTTGGGGTTAAGAGTAGAATACTTAAAAGGGTTATTTGTGTGAGCCTTTAAAACACAAGGAATTGGTTTATTGTGTGAGCCATTAAAACACAAGGGACTTTTGGGTTAGGTGTGATCTATTGTTAGAAACACCATAGTTGGGAGTGAGCTTGTAAAATTCCATTGTAAGACTTAAAGTGTTAGTGAAACTCCCAATTGAGATTGGGGAGAGGAGTAGGGTTTGTTAACACCCGAACCTCTATAAAAATTCTTGTGTCTTATCTTTCTATCCCTACTTATCTTAACTTTTCTTTCTGCACTTAAAAGTTAAAATTTTTAATATCCAATTCAACCCCCCTTCTTGGTTCAATATCTGGGCAACAATCCATCCACTCAAACATTAACGTGCTTCTGTAACAGCCGAGTGAGTGGCGTTGCTATGGTGGAAAAACCTTTTACAAATCTTCTATAATACCCTGCCAAACCTAAGAAACTTCTGACTTTTGTACCAATCTTAGGTATTCTCCATTGTAAAATTGCTTCCATCTTATTTGGATCCACCTTTATCCCTTCAGCTGAAACTACGTGACCCAAAAAGGATACGTCATTCAACCAGAAGTCACACTTGCTGAACTTTGCATAACAACTGCTTCTCTCTTAATATTTGCAAGACAATTCATAGGTTTTTGTTATGTTCTTCTAGCTTCTTCGAATACACTAGCATGTCATCAATAATACCACCATGAACTAGTCTAAATAAGGATGAAATATCCTATTCATTAGATCCATGAAAGCTTATGGGGCATTCGTAAGTCTAAATGGCATAACTAAAAATTCATAATGGCCATATCTTGTGCGAAAAGAAATCTTAGGCACATCTGCTTCTTTTACTTTCAACTTATGGTAGCCTGATCATAGGTCAATCTTTGAGAACACACCTCCTCCTTCAATTGATCAAATAAGTCTCCAGTACATGGAAGGGGATACTTGTTCTTGATTGTCACCTTATTCAGTTGTCTGTAGTCAATGCATAATTTGAGAGACCCATCATTCTTTTTTACAAAGAGTACCGATGTTCCCCATGGGGAAATACTAGGTCTGATAAAGCCTTTATCAAGCCATTCCTGCAGCTAAATCTTCAATTCCTTAAGTTATGTACGTGCCATCCTGTAAACTGCAATTGAAATAAGTGTTGTGTCTGGTACTACATCAAGAGTGAATTGGACTTCCCTGTCAAGTGGAAAACCTGGTAATTCATCAAGAAAGACATCTGGAAAATCTCTCACTATAGGAATATCTAAAATCTTAAGATCTTCCTTTTTAGCTTCCATTGCATAACACAAATAAGCAATGCACCCCTTTCTTATAAGTCTCTTGGCCGCTGTAGTTGAAATCACATCTGATCAGAAATCTATTCTTCCACCCACAATAGTGATTTCCAGATGATCGGAGAGTTTAAGTGTCACTCTTTTACGTTTACAATCTACTGTTGCTTGATGGGCGGATAACTAGTCCATCCCCAATATCACATCAAACTCGTGGAATGGGAGTTCAATTAGGTTAGCTAGGAATTGGGAATGGGAGTTCAATTAGGTTAGCTAGGAATTGATAACCCTGGGCACTAATGGGACAATTCTATACACCCTGTTCATGATAACACTATTTCCTAAAAAATTGCTCACTATGATGTCCTGGTCTAATTGTGAATCTTTTAACCCTTTCCCTCATGCAACATCAGTATGTATGTAGGAATGTGTGGAACCAGGGTCAACAAGTTAATAAATAGAATCAGTCATAAGTATGAATTTACCTACTATCACATCAGGAGCATTGTAACACCCCCTTACCCCACTATAGTTCAACAAGGTAAGTGAGCATTACCCGTCTTACTGTTTTATAAAATTAATGAAGTGAAGTAAATATTTTTTTTTTCAAAATATTGCATAAACTAAAATAATAAAATTTCATACAAGCCCAAATATTAAAAATTTTATTGATTTATAAAGTACATTAATTTACATTCAAATCATGTTCTTTTACATGGTGACTCACATATTTAATACACATGATATGAAATAAAAACGATACTTTAATTTACAAAGTTTTTAACGAAATATACCGAAAATAAAACCCAAAGCTTTTTGCTGCTTTCCTCCGGGTACCCTTTTTCTTCTTACAGTCTATTTTTTATGGCTACCCTTCTAAACCTGCACGAGAAGAAACCACCCGCGCTGAGCTACTAGCTTAGTGGTGCTTCAATGATAAAAATTTTATATACATATATATTTTCTCACATGTTAATTACCCATTTAATAAATAAGGAATAAAATAAAGAATTATATAAAATCAATAAATTTCTTCAAACACTCAATATCTAACAACTTTAATTTATATAACATTTATAAAAATCACATACATTATTATTATTATTATTATTATTATTATTATTATTATTATTATTATTATTATTATTATTATTTATTTGTGCCCATAACACTTAAAACTGAACTAACTAATAGGAATAACGGGGTTGCCATTCCCGGCTTTCATAATATAGCACCGAGCGCTTTTATAATAATCATTACTGGCTTTTGTTATATTGTCATTACCGGCTTAATAATTTTGCGCCGAGCGCATTTATAAATTGTCATTACCGGCTTTTATATTTGGCACCGAATGCCTTAAATTCCCTGATTGACATGCCAAACTATTCCCTATTCTAGTTCTAGACTAGGTGTTTTTGGGCTTAACTATTTTTATATTAATTCACTATTTCAAAAATATCAACATTATTTAACTATCATAATTATGCTTATTTATTTTTGTTCTTTATTTCCATTATTATTGAAATAAAATCTCATACATAAATAATTTTTTAAACATTTATAATTACCATCAAAGTAAATATTTGCATGGATTATTACATATAGTTATAACAACACATGCAAAAAGCCCAATATTTTATGTTTTTACCTATGGCAGATTTCAGACTTATTTTTGAGCTTCCTTTTTAGACCCTATATAATTCGAATTTGTAGTTCTAGCCTTCTAACCATTTTTAACTTATTGTCTTAGCTTTCCGATGCATCAATAATCATGTATATCCCAATTTTCTATGAAAAGTTAGGATTAATTCACTACTGCATCATCACAGAATTTTCTGCCCAGAATTTTCTGGACAGATTCTAGGTTTAAACTTCGTGCATTTAACTGGGCAAATCTAGAGATAATTAGATATTATAGTATAAATAAAAATTAAATTCCTGTGTCTTAGCTTTCATTTCCAACAAAGAACATACAAAACGGAGTTTTATAACTCAAGTTATCATCAAAATAGATAGAGCTGTTCCTGGAATTCTGTACCCAAGCCATCAATTGGCATCAATCCATATTTCAACCACATTCATCATTTGCATTCATTTTAATAATAAAATTTCTAGAATTACAAATACATTCATATGTCTCAATTATTTCACACCATTTGGTCCCATTTCCATATATAATATCAAAAGTCACAACAAAACACATAACATCTCAAAAACACAAACAGAACAAACCTTAACATATAATTCCATATATATTAACAACATGCAAAATTTTTATCAATGAAGCACATACCTAATCAGTCTTGGTTCTTCCCTTAATCCTTATTTTTCTTTCCTTATTAGCTAGCTTTCTCCTTGCCTTTGTCACCCTCTTGAGGGCCTCTCACTTGTTCACTTATTTTTCCTACACAACCATACCATAACTCAATTCTAATATTCAATTTCAATGCTTTTCATGTCTATATAATATTCTAATGCTCCTCATATGTTTTACACCTTAATTGAGCTAAAATGTACTAAGGTTAAACTTCCTTCTTCACATGTCATGGCTGCCCAAAAATCATATCCTAGTTCCCAATTTATTTTCTTCAATTCAACACTCAATTCACCCTTAATCTATCACCAATTGTGGTGTTTCTATGTTAATTTCAATTTCTGCCAAATTTATTTAACTATGGCAGCCCTGCATCCATCCTTCAACATTATATTTTCTTCAGTTTTTAAGCCATAAAATAATTACCTAACATCAAATATCATTAAGTGAAAGTTTAATTACACTTCCATCAACTAATCACAAACTTAAATTTCTACTTCCAATCTTGCAACATAAACTCAATCTACCAAACCTAATCACATCTATCATCATTATGGGTATCAAATAGAAGGAAAAAGATTGAATTTAAGAAGAATAAACTCACCTTAAGTGTTCTTCAAAGTGGGCCGAAATTCCCCTTAATATTTCTCTTTTTCCTTTTTTTTTTCTTCCTTCCTTCTTGCTCCTTTGGTACCTTTTATGGTAAGAACTCTTAAATTTTGATTTTTTCCTCTCAAAACTAATTTATTTGATTTCTTTTTCAAGCTTGGATTGAATGAAAATGGAGGCTTAGGAAGGGACTAAGGTGGACGGCCAAAGAGGTGAGGAAAGAATAAGATGATGACTTAGATATTTTGGGTGGAAGAATAAAGAATTCCTCCTTTTGTTTTTTTTAGGTGAGTATTTGGTGGTTCCATGACTACATTAAGCTCTTCATCCATTGGTCCAAAATATAAATTAATTTTAATGAAATTTTAAACTTTAAGAAATTTCTTATTTGCCACGTCTTCCTCCATATTCACACTTTTTCCCCAAACAATTGCCATAATACCGATTTTGTCCATAGGAAGTTTTATTTTTTTCTAATTCTACCCCAAATCTTTTTAATTCCAAAATAATAATAACCTTAATTATTTTCTCTTATTATTAGTCTTTTTTTTTTGTTTAAATTTAGACTCCGATTGAACCAATGGACCCCACTACGGTCACGCGCAATCGGGCCCTAAATCACTGAATGTTACAAGCATCTTCTTTTTTTTTGGCTCTCACTGCATAAGTACATCCTGTAGCTCATCCCTGACCCTAGGGTTACCATGCAGAAGGTTTAGATGCTGATGGAGAAGGGGTTGCTCCCCTACCTCGGCCTCTTGATGGTAAAGATCCAATACCAGGTGCTAGTGATATAGCCGTAAAAGCTTGAGCCACTGGACAATCCCTGATCTGATGATCTTTTAAACCACACTTGAAGTAGGCACAAGTCAAATATATGCACTGTCCTTCAGAGTATGAGCTCTTCAAGATGAAATTCAATGAGTCAATTATTGACATGACCAACCGTCTTCTTGCCATCATAAATGGCATGAGAAAACTTGGGAAACACCTGAGCTTGGAAGCTGTAAATAACAAAATCCTGGGAAGTCTTCCTATCAAAGATTACGGTTCAACAGTTGTTGGTATAGAAGAGGGAAATGAAGACATGAGCATTATGAATACTGATGTGCTTATTGGCAAACTTCTCACACATGAAATGGCAGTAAAAAGAGATAGAGAGCTTGAAGCAGAGCCAGAAAAAAGAAAGCCTCTAGCACTAAGAGCCTCTACTTCAAAATCTCAAGAGGAAGTTGAAGATGATGAAGAAAATAGTAATGATGCAAATGAGGAAGAATGAGCAACTTTAGAAAATTCAGGCAAAGAAACCTCAAATAGACCTCTAATGATACACAAAGAAGTAAAGAAGAGGTAAAGTGCTATGAATGGGGAAAGAAAGGGCATATTAAATTGGAATGTCCAAGGCTCAAGAAGCACAAGAGTAAATACCAGAGAGACAATGGGGAGAAAGGTCACAAAGCCACATGGGATGACGAAAGCTCTTCAAGTGAAAAAGATGACAATGAAATTGAATAAGTCAACCTATGTTTCATGGCTATAGAGGATCACGTCTTGGATAAGGTAAGATCACTTTACTCATACTCTTTCAATAATGATAGTAGTGATAATGATCGTAATAGTGAAGATGATGATGATGAGCAAAGCTTAATAGAAGTATTGAATCTAGAACTAGAAAAATATAGAAGTAAATTCAATACTCATAAGAATAACATTTCTGATTTAAAAATCAAAATGGATGCTTTAGAAAAGGAGTACTTTAAGCTTAAATCATCGAATGAATCTCTTCAAAAGTTATTAGATGAATACTCTTCAAGACCCTCAACTAAATCCTTGCTTAAAGAAAACAATACATTGAAAAATGAAGTTGAGGAACTTAGAAACTCCATTTCAAAATTTCACAAAGGAAATGAGAGCTTAGATACTCTCATTGTGTCTCAAAGACCACCCTTAATTAGACATGGTATAGGATTTAAGGGTACGTCATCATGTTCTCACAATACTACTTTTGTTAAGTCAAATGAACCTCATATCTCCACATTCGCTGGAACAACACCAAGAGATAAATGCATAAAATGCACTAAAACTTCTATACATAAAGGGATGTTCAAGGTCTGGTAAGCCTAAGTGTATGACTAGGGAATTCGAAATGAGCATGATGGGTGAGCTAAAATATTTCCTCGGTCTACGAATAAAACAAGGAAATGAGGGCATATTCATCAACCAATCCAAATATGCCAAAGACTTACTCAAGAAATTTGGAATGGAAGGATGCACGAATGCCAAGTCTCCAATGAGCACATCAACAAAATTGGACAAGTATGAAAAGGGTAAGAGCATTAATGAAAAGCTCTATAGAGGTATGATCGGATCACTTTTATATCTTACTGCCTTTAGACTCGACATAATGTATAGTGTATGCATATGTGCTCACTTTCAATCATGTCCTAAAAAGTCTCATTTAAATGCAGTAAAAAGAATTCTAAAATATTTACATGGCTCATTGCATTTAGGTTTATGGTATCCTAGAAATTCATCATTTTACGTTATAGGATATTTAGATGCTGATTATGCTGGAAGTCTTTTAGATAGAAAAACTACTTCAGGTACTTGTCACTTTATTGGAGAATACTTAGTTTCTTGGTTTAGCAAGAAAAAAGTTTCAGTTGCTCTTTCTACTGCTGAAGTGGAGTATGTAGCACTAGCATGCTGTTGTACACAAATCCTTTGGATGAAACAACAACTTAAGGATTATGGTCATAGTATGGATCATATACTTATTAGATGTGGCAATACAAGTGCTATAAATCTATCTAAGAATCCCATTCAACATTCTAGAAGTAAGCATATTTACATTAGACACCATTTTATTAGAGATCATGTTCAATATGGAGATGTTGTGTTGGAATTTATAAGCACAGACAATCAATTGCCAGATATCTTCACTAAGTCTCTAAATGAGGGAAGATTTAATTTCATAAGAAGAGATATTGGTATGATTGATGGATTAACTTTGTGATTGCCAAAATTGTCAATCCTTAATTGATAATCTTGTGTTTTCTGTCTCATCTTACTATAAATAAGGTAGCTAATTTGATGGAAATATATGTTATAGGGGATACAAGTTCCTTTGAAATGTTTTAGTCTTGTTTTAGACTTAATTTTATTTGATGAGGTTTTTAGGCAATTCATGCCCGTGAGATATATTCATGACCATGAACTAAATCGTCAAAAGAACAGGTAGCTTTCACGACTTGCTTCACGACATGCTTCACCGCTGAAGGTAGTGATGACTATGTTTCACGACCATAACCATTTTCTTTCACCCCCGTGAAACCCTTTGTTCATGCCCGTGACAATTTTTCACGACTGTGAACATTTCCAGCAAAAACTTACAGAAGCATTCACGCTTTGTGTCACGCTCTGTTTCACGATCACAAATAGTGAAGTTTGTACTTCACTCTCGTGACACGTCTGTCACCACCGTGATAGTTCATCATTCATGCCCATTACCTTTAATTTTCACGACTGTGAACAATTTCACCTATCTCTTCACGGGTAGAGCATCTCTTCAGCAAACCGTGAACATGACACTTCATGCCTATGACTTACTTTTTCACGCCCGTGAAGATGTCAGCTATATAACATTTCTCCCGTTATTTCTCTCATTCCAACTCTCCAACTTCTCTCAACTTCTTCCATTTATCACCATTGAATACTATTTTGAAGATTCCAACCCCCTAGCAACTCATTCCATCATAAATATCTTGAGGTGGCGCCTCCAGAGGTTGAGCAGGAAATTGGATAATCCTTTGCCTCCACACCAAACTTGGCTCAACAAGTGGCTGACCTCTTAGCCCACGATTAGAGCAATTGCAGGCTTCAATGGATGAGAGGTTAGAGAACCTCAAGGATTTTCTAGAGTCTCGCATGGAGAGCCTCGAGGCGGAAGTAGTTCGCCTTAGAGATAGGATGTCCGACTAGACTTTATGTTAGTTGTGCTATTTTCTAGCTTGTTTGCTATAGGAATTTCAAATTTCCTTTAAGAATTTCAATTACTTTTGTATTTGTTTTTTTTTCTACATTAATATATTTGCTTTTGTTTTCCATTATGTTCTATCTTTTTGTTATTCTTTTTGTTTATGACAAAAGGGGGAGAACCTAGCAATATATTGTTTAAAGTTAAAAGCGATACTTATTTTGAATCAAATGAATATGCAAAGTATGCAAATGAGCTTCATATACATTGATCCAAGTTACATAAATGAATCTGCACTTGATATACTCTTCATATACCTTAAATATACTTGGCATAAATATAATTTGCTTTAAGGAAAAATTTTGGTATACATTGGATATACCTTGCATAAAACTTGCATATACTTAAAACTAGGAAGCATATTTTGATGCTATATGCTATAATTCATCATTCTTTACAATTCTTGCACTTCATTATTTTTTATCCTAAGCATCTTTTGAGGGGGAGACTTCTCAAAAGCACATATTGCTAGATTATTTGTCACCATCAAAAAGGGAGAGTTTGTTTAACCTTGAGGGGTATTCTCGTCATTTTAATGCTAACAAATTAAATAGCAATAATGTATTTAACATACTTGTTTTCTAAGTTTATTGAACAGGGTATGGAATATGATAGCAAGAATGGAGAATGGAAGACAAATCTTAAAAAGGCAAAAACAAATGAACAAATAGGATGTTCACGCCCGTGACCTTATATGTCACGCCCGTGATGAAGCTTAGCGCCAACTATCTAACATTTAAAGTTCTCGGCCATGAAGAATGATAGCAACTGTGAATGATCATATCAGTCATGCCCGTGAAAGAAAATCACGCCCGTGAAAAGACATGACAAATTCTTCTTGTAACGGCTGGATCTCAGCCTAGAACTCAGGCCCGCAATGACTGAGTCCACCCGCCGTCTCACTGAGACCAACGGGCTGCCGTGGTCCATGGCCCAATACCTTCAACCCATCACTGTCAGCCCGGTCCAAGCCAGACTGCGCAGTAGGTTGTTGGAGTCAAGGGTCGAACCCTCAACCTCCTTTTAGCTTCACTAAGAGACTACCAATTGTACCATTGTATAATTGGTAATCTCTTACTGAGGCTAAATGGAGGTTGAGGGTTTGACCTTTGACTCCAACAACCTATTGTGGCAATTAGCTTTGACTGGAGCACAACGATGGGTTGAGAGTATTGGGCCATGGACCCCGGTAGCCCGTTGGTTTCAGTGAGACGGCGGGTGGACTCAGTCGTTGCGGGCCTGAGTTCCGGGCTGAGATCCAGCCGTTGTATAAAAGGTACCTTTTATGTAACAGCTGGATCTCAGCCCAGAACTCAGGCCCGCAACGACTGAGTCCACCCGCCGTCTCACTGAGACCAACGGGCTGCCAGGGTCCATGGCCTAATACCTCAAACCCATCACTACCAGCCTAGTCCAAGCCAGATTGTGCAATAGGTTGTTAGAGTCAAGGGTCGAACCCTCAACCTCCCTTTAGCCTCAGTAAGAGACTACCAATTGTACCATGGTACAATTGGTAGTCTCTTACTGAGGCTAAAAGGAGGTTGAGGGTTCGACTCTTGCCTCCAACAACCTTCAGTCGTTGCGGGCCTTAGTTTCGGGCTGAGATGGGTTGGGGGTATTGGGCCATGGACCCCGGCAGTCCGTTGGTCTCAGTGAGACAGTGGGTGGACTCAGTCATTCCGGGGCTGAGTTCCGGGCTGAGATCCAACCCTTACACTTCCAAATAGCTTCACAACTAGAGTCACTACTTAGACCACGACTAGGAAGGTTGTTCATGCTCATGAAGATATAATGTCACGCCCGTGATCAAATACTTCAAATCCTTCCAAAATGATTCACGGCCAAAGTCACCACTCAAGTCACGACTTGGAAGAACAGTCACGACCGTGACAACCATAATCACGACCGTGAAAGAGGAAAGAGAAACATGTTAGGCGCAAAAATAAGAGTTGGTGCAATAGCTATTGCTGCATTAAATGCCATCAAACTGTTATAATTCTCCATAGAAGTATAAATGCAAGTCATTTATGAATCCAAAACAAGAGAATAGCAATTACTTCGAATCAAAATCTTGTTGTAAGCCATTTGTGCATTTAATATTTTCAAAACAAACATTTATTCTCTGTGAAAATCTTTTTGCTCATCATTCTCTTAACATTAAAGATTTGTAAGTGTTTCTCTCTATATTCATCTACTCAAGTTAGTTTGGGTATTTTGGGGTTAAGAGTAGAACACTTGTAAGGGTTATTTGTGTGAGCCTTTAAAACACAAGGAATTGGTTTATTGTGTGAGCCATTAAAACACAAGAGACTTTTGGGTTAGGTGTGATACATTGTTAGAAACACCATAGTTAGGAGTGAGCTTGTAAAACTCCATTGTAACACTTAGAGTGTTAGTGAATCTCCCAATTGAGATTGGGGAGAGGAGTAGGGTTTGTTAACACCTTAACCTCTATAAATATTCTTGTGTCTTATCTTTCTATCCCTACTCATCTTAACTTTTCTTTTGACACTTAAAAGTTAAAATTTTAAATATCCAATTCAGCCCCCCTTCTTGGTTGAATATCTGGGCAACAGAAGAAACTAACAAGAGGAATGGTTTTAACAAATTTCAAAGTGGCTTCGAATTTGTTCTTGACAGAAGTTTTTAGTCTAAAAAATTATATTTCACTAAAAATAATTTTCATGCCTATTTTCTTCCATTTGATGTCTTTTTAATTTGAATCATATTCAAAAAAAGACTAAAAGTAAAAAATGGAGAAAAGGAAACTTAATGAATAGTAATTGGCCATAATTGGCCTAATTAAGGCCAAGGATTGGGGCTGGCCAATGGGGTGCATCAGAGCATTGTACCGCGCACGTTGGGCCTGTCGCATGACCCTATGACCCCTCCCAAGCGATTTTTTCCATGATCTCATCACGATCTAATCCAAAATAATTCTCTCATATTTTTGGATCCTATCCAATACCATTTTACTCATTCTTCATATCTCCAATGCGTGTAACCCATTAGGTTATCGGTTATATTAGCCAGTTAAATTAACAATTATTTTAAATAAGTTATAAGTGGGATCTATCAACACATCATATTGATCAAAAAGTAAGTGGTTTGACTACAGACCTTTCCGTACATAATTTTCGTGCAATTATTCCTTTCAGCATTCTATACTCACTTGGTTTAGAGTGTGGATATGTGTCAACTCCCACTAGATTGACTACATCACATCTAGCCTAAGTAATGTTAGTTCTTATTCCTAAGGCTTATTACTCTATTAGATATGTCATTGAAGACTATCTTCATGACATTTCCACTCTAGCTAAAGATTCTTAAGTAATGACCCCGACAAGAGGCCATGGGTATACACTCCTTCTCTCATGAGTGGTGAATTCTCTATTGGTTATCCAATTACCTACAAATACCTCAAGTTGCACCCAATCACCACCCTATGAGCAACCTCCCTAAGGTAATAAGGAATAGTATCAAAATGTAGAATAAGTATCCAAGATATCCTTAAGTACCTCAAGTCTAAGGATACTTGTACCATTGCTATGACGAGAGTATAATTGACATTGGAATAGATTATCCATATGACTATCTCATAGTAGGTCATCCAATATACTTAGCTACACTTAGCAACCATCCATATGTTAACTCTAAACATCTCATGTTTATAGATTGTGAGATCTACTACTTGATCCAATCAAAGAGTATAACATGTGCTAGTCTATTTGGATTAACAATGTCCCATCTCATTAATCCTATGACTAGGGATAATTTAGATACTAAATTAATTACACATGATAAGAATCTAAATATCATGATCTCATAATGATTTCCTTCATGCTATGTTACGTATCCAGGAGTTCATTAATTGATTTCACTATCAATTCATATATTAAATGAATATCAAATTAATGAAAATGCCTTTTACTAATCAAATAAATTTGTACAATAAGTGCGAAAGGTTATTGCCTTTAGAGAACATCTCTAACAACATCTCACTTGAACTAAAACCAATCGACTTTGTATTTAATTCCATAGGCATATACATAGGAATCATATTTCTTCTAGGGAAGTGGTTTAGTTAAAGGATGAACAATATTATGATCAGTGGGCATTCTTTCTATCTTTCATCATTCCTACCAATAATTTCTCTAATCAAATGGTATCTTCTGAGTACATGTTTGGATCTTTGATGAGACTATGGCTCCTTTACTTGTGCAATGGTTCCATTATTGTCATAATAGTAGGAACCATTCCAAGTTATTACTAACCTACTAACTATGTTGTATTGGATTTAGAATGCTAGGAACCACTTCAAGTTCCAATTTTTGAATCCGTAGTCATTTCCCATTTGGAACTCTTCCAACTAACTGTTTAGAGTGAATATATAACCTGACTAGGATTTTGAGTCATCATTGTTAGATTGGAAGCTGGCATTGGTATACCCGATCACAATATGATCTTCATCTCCATATACCAAGAATACATCCTTAGTCCTTCTCAAGTACTTAAGGATATTCTTGACAACCACCTAATGACTTTCACCAGGGTTTGATTGGTATCTGCTCATGACACTCAAAGCACATGATACATCGGGTCTAGTACATAGCATAGCGTACATGATTAGCTAAAGCATATGGATTCAAACTCATGTATTTCGAGTCGCATGTGTGCAATTATAACCTAAATAAGGACCACAATGTATTAGAAATAAATTGAATAAGGTGACTAAATTAAAGTAAGCAAAATGGCTAGATTAAGATTAGCAAACATTTTACATTGTTAATTTAGATAAATTGAGCCAAATGAGTAAGTTGTATTATTGTGTGGATTAGTGGAATTATATATATGGGCAAATAATATAGATAAAATAAAATAAAAATGAAACAAAAGGAAAATAAAAGAAAAGAGAAGAGAAAAGAGAAGAGAAGAAGAGAAAAAGATAAAAAGACAAAAACAAAAAAAGTTAACTTTATCTTCCTCCCCCATTTCCGCCTCCTCACTCCATCCTATTTTCTTCTTCATCTTCCTGCATTCCAGCCTTCAATGCTTCCGTGTTTCACTTAGTTTTTGCAGCAAATTGACCCCTTGCAAGTTCGTTCTTGGTAACTAATCAATTCTTATTGCTCTAAGGTTGATTTGAGTTGCTAAGGTTCATTAATAGGCACTGAATTTCACCCCAATTTTGATATGAATAGATATTGATTTTGGAAAAGATTAAAACACAAACATTGTTCCTTTATATCTTATATTTATGGATATATAAACATATTTGCAAGATTTTGTGTATATGAAGAGATATCCTCTCTCTACTGAAACTGGTCAGGGTGTGAACCCTAGCCATGTTAGCTACTGTATTCTTTGGTTTTGATTATGTTAAAGCCATTATTGGAAGTATCGAAAAACATACAAGTTGTATATATATGTGTTATGTATCTTTATACCAAATTTTAGGTTCTTATGGCTTGTAAATGTTGAGTTATGGTGAATATAAAAATGATTGTTCCATGGTCTGAACTGCCTACTTAGTGCCCTGGGCAGATCTAGAAAATTGTTTGGCTAATTTGAGCTCCTTAGAGATAAATTATTAAATTATCAAAACATTAAATTATAGGTATATGTCTTATCTAAATGTGGGTACTGATATCAGCTTAATATGTTATGCATAGACTAAGTTATGGCCTTCGTAAGTCATACTGGTCCGGAAGCCAACTCTGCTATTGACCAGCGAAATGTTTCTTATAATTTGAAGACCTTGGAGACATAATTGATAAAATTTGTAAATATAAAAAATGTTCCTTTTGAAACCATATAATTTTCTGTAAGGGTTCGTTGAAATATGACTTATATATTATAAGTTATGATGAACCAAAGTTGGTACCCTGAAACTGCCAAAGGGAAGAAAACAGAACACACTTAGAAATTCCACCAAATATTGTACAATGCTCCAATTTCTTTGAAATTTTAGTATGTTACATAATTATATGTTATTGTTAATTAGGAACAAGAATCAGATTAATTAGTCAAGTATAGGTAAATATATTGGCTAAACAGTCTCATAAGGTCACACTGCCTCATAGGAAAAAAATCTTAACTATTGATATGAACAATGCATATTAATTTGTTTAAGCCACATTAAGTCTCTCTAATCATGAGTTAATCGATTATATTTTCATATTAGGCTCACAACATATTGGAGACCCATAAGGAGTGAATATACAATAAGTTAGGGGTCAGAATCAAAGGAGAAAGGTGAGTCTAATTATCAATTGAATTTTTTAGTGCAAATGAATGTTGTTTGTTGTGTGATTCATATGATTGTCATGATTGGTCCTTGATAATATGATGATGGATAATTTGTGACATTTTAGTACATATAAATGGTATACTTGTGGTGTATTTAAGGTATATGTTTGACATATGTGATATGTATACATGGTATATGTATAGTATATACAAGGTATATGTGTGGCATATGAGGCATATATGCAGTATATGTATGTTATATGTGATAAGATACAATGGTTGATGAATGCTTAAGTATAAGTGCATATGCATATGAACTTAAAAGGCCTTGTGACTAGTTAATCAATATTGTAAAGAAAAAAAAAGAGGCATATGGCCCAACAAATGTGCAAATGAAACAAATGATCAAGCTAGCTAGCAAATGCAAATGTTCACATGGAAATCCGAGGCAATGTCTGTTTAACTTGGTCACAACAAAATAAAATAAGCAAATCATTTGCATACGTAAAGAGTAATGATTATATGTTTCAACTTTATTGATATTTATGTGATACTGATGAATGGAATGGAATACATGGTTTGTATTCGAGTTGTGATTTATTACTATGAGTTGTTTGCTACTTTAGAGCTCATTGGATGATTATTCTAACTGAGCCGTAACTCTTCAATTTGCATCATTTTTCATGTAAAGAAAAGTGATAGCTCATTTTGAGTAGCATATAGAAGACATGGAGAATAGGTCACTGGCCGAGCCTCATCATTCTCTCTCATTGCATTCCACATGAGCATGAACAATTTTTCCATGCAATCTCATCGCGATCCATCCTAAAATAATTCTCTCATATTTTGGATTCTATCCAAGTCCATTTTACTCATTCTCCATATCTTCAATGCTTGTGACCCATTAGGTTCCCGGTTATGTTGGCCACTTAAATTAACAATTAATTTAAACAGGTTATGAGCGGTATCTAGCAACACATCATGACCCCCATTTGATCGAAAAGTCAGTGTTTTGACTACGGACCTTTCCATAGACAATTTCTGTGCAATTATTCCTTTCACCATTCTCTACCCCACTTGGTTCAGAGTATGGACATGTGTCAACTCCCACTAGACTGACTACATCATATCTAGTCCAAGTAATGTTAGTTCTTGTCCTTGAGGCTCATTACTCTATTAGATATGTCATTGAAGACTATCTTTATGACATTTCCACTCCAGCCAGAGATTCTTGAGTAATGACCACGACAAGAGGCCATGGGTAGACACTCCTTCTATCAAGAGTGGTGAATCCTTTGTTGGTTACCCAATTACCTTCGAATACCTCAAGTTGTATCCAATCACCACCCTATGAGCTACCTCTCTGAGGCAACAAGGAATAGTGTCAAAATACAGAATCAATATTCAAGATATCCTTGAGTACCTCAAGTCTAAGGATACTTGCACCATTGCTATGATGAGACTATCATTGACATTTGAATAGATTATCCATATGATTGTCTCATAGTTGGTCATCCAATATACGTAGCTACACTTAGCAAGCATCTACATGTTAACTCTAAACATCTCATGTTTATAGATTATGAGATTTACTACTCAATCCAATCAAGGAGTGTAACATGTGCTAGTCTATCTGGATTAATAATGTCCCATCTCATTAATCCTATGACTAGGGATAATTTTGATACTAACATAATTACACATGATAAGAATCTAAATATCATGATCTCATCATGATTTCCTTCATGCTATGTTATGTATCAAGGACTTCATTAATTGATTTAAGATCACTTATCAATTCATATATCAAATGAACATCAAATTAATGAAAAAGCCTTTTATTAATCAAATAAATTTGTACAATAAGTGCTAAAGGTGATTGCCTTTAGAGTACTCCTCTAACAAAATAAACTTCATATTTATCATCTACATACCTTAAACTACCTATTTAAACCATTAAAATAATTTAAAACTATTGTTGAACCTTGAAGGGTATTTCTGTCATTTGGATGCTAACAAATAAAATAGCAATAATGTATTTAACATACTTGTTTTCTAAGTTTATTAAACAGGGTATGGAATATGATAGCAGGAATGGAGAATGGAAGACTAATCTTAAAAAGACAAAAAAATGAAGAAATAGCATGTTCACGCCCGTGACCTTATATGTCACGCCCGTGATGAAGCTTAGCGCCAACTATTTAACATTTAAAGTTCACAGCCATGAAGAATGATAGCAACCGTGAGTGATCATATCAGTCACGCCCGTGAAAAATGTTACGCCCGTGAAAAGACATGACAAATTCTTCCAGAGAGCTTCATGGCCAGAGTCACCACTTAGACCACGGCTAGGAAGGTTGTTCATGCCCGTGAAGATATAATGTCATGCCCATGATCAAACACTTCAAATCCTTCTAGAATGCTACACGGCCAAAGTCACCACTCAAGTCATGACTTGGAAGAACAGTCACAATCGTGACAACCATAATCACGACCATGAAAGAGGAAAAAGAAACATTTCAGGCTCAAAAATAAGAGTTGGTGCAACGACTATTTCCGCATTAAATGCAATCAAACAACTATAATTCGCCATAGAAGTATAAATGCAAGTCATTTATGAATCCAAAACAAGAGAATAGCAAATACTTCGAATCAAAATCTTGTTGTAAGACATTTGTGCATTTAATATTTTCAAAACAAACATTTATTCTCTGTGAAAATCTTTTTCCGCATCATTCTTCGAGCATTAAAGATTTGTAAGTATCTCTCTGTAATCATCTACTCAAGTGAGTTTGGGTATTTTGGGTTAAGAGTAGAACAATTGTAAGGGTTATTTGTGTGAGCCTTTAAAACACAAAGAATTGGTTTATTGTGTCAGCCATTAAAACACAAGGGACTTTTGGGTTAGGTGTGATCCATTGTTAGAAACACCATAGTTGGGAGTGAGCTTGTAAAACTCCATTGTAACACTTAGAGTGTTAGTGAAACTCCCAATTGAGATTGCAGAGAGGAGTAGGGTTTGTTAACACTCGGACCTCTATAAAATTTTTTGTGTCTTATCTTTCTATCCCTACTCATCTTAACTTTTCTTTCCGCACTTAAAAGTTAAAATTTTAAATATCCAATTCAACTCCCCTTCTTGGTTCAATATCTAGACAACAATTGGTATCAGAGCTAAGTCTAGCATCGAAGCCTAATCAGCGCTAGTAAAGATCAAGATATGGCCAATGAAGGATTCCAATGTCTCAAGCCTTACAGTGATGGAGCAAATTATGGTCATTGGAAGTTTTGGATGGAGACATATTTGGATAGTAAAGGAATTGAAGTCTGGGATAGTGTTCGAAAAGAATGGACACCACCAACCAGAAGAGGAGCTGATGGTGAAGAAGAAATCTTATCAAGAGATGATTGGATAGAGCCTCAAAGAAGAGCAAACTTCAAAAACAAGAAGGCAATGACATTTCTCTCAAGCTCATTATCCATTAAAGAATGTCGTACAATACAACACTTCCCAACAGCCTACAACATGTGGAAAACATTGGAAAACTATCATGAAGGAACTAAGCAAGTTAAATCCAAGAAGATTCAACTTCTTACTTCAGAATATGAGCTCTTCAAGATGAAATCCAATGAGTCAATCACTGACATGACCAACCGTCTTCTAGCTATCATAAATGGAATGAGAAAACTTGGGAAGCACCTGAGCTTGGAAGATGTAAACAACAAAATCCTGATAAGTCTTCCTCTCAGAGATTACGGTTCAAGAGTTGCCGGTATAGAAGAAGAAAATGAAGACATGAGCATCATGAATACTAATGTGCTTATTTGCAAACTTCTCACACATGAAATGGCAGTGAAAAAAGATAGAGAGCTTGAAATAGAGCCAGAAAAAAGAAAACCTCTAACACTAAAAGCCTCTACTTCAAAATCTCAAGAAGAAATTGAAGATGATGAAGAAATGAGTGATGATGAAAATGAGGACATTGCTATGCTCTCAAGAAGGTTGAAAAGAATCATTTAGAAGAAAATGAGCAACTCTAGAAAATTCAGGCAAAGAAACCTCAAACAGACTTTTAATGATGCACAAAAAAGTAAAGAAGAGGTAAAGTGCTATGAATGTGGAATGAAAGGGCATATTAAACCGGAATGCCTAAGGCTTAAGAAGCATAAGAGCAAATACCAAAGAGACAATGGGGAGAAAGGTCACAAAGCCACATGGGATGACGAAAGCTCTTCATGTGAAAAAGATGACAATGAAAGCGAAGAGGTCAACCTATGCTTCATGGATATAGAGGGTCATGTCTCGAATAAGGTAAGATCACTACACTCATACTTTTCAATAATGATAGTAATAGTTATGATGATGATGATGAACAAAGCCTAATAGAAGAATTGAATCTAGAACTAGAGAAATATATGAGTAAATTCAGTACTTATAAGAATAACATTTCTAATTTAAAATCAAAATGGAAGCTTTAGAAAAGGAGAACATTAAGCTTAAATCATCTAATGAATCTCTTCAAAAGTCATTAGATGCATACTCATCAAGACCCTCAACTAAATCCTTGCTTAAAGAAAATAATACTTTGAAAAATGAAGTTGAGGAACTTAGAAACTCCATTTCAAAATTCTACAAAGGAATAGAGAACTTAGATACTCTCATTGTGTCTCAAAGACCACCCTTAATTAGACACGGTCTAGGTTTTAAGGGCACATCATCATCTTCTTACAAAACTATTTTTGTTAAGTCAAGTAAACCTCACATCTCCACACTTGCTGGAACAGCACCAAGGAATAAGTACACTAAACCTTTTATACATAAAAGGAATAATCAAGGATTGGTAAGCCTAAGAAAGAAACCTCAAAAGACTAATCATGCCTTTATGTATAAGAAGCATGCATCTAGAAAAGCACCAATTAATCATGATTGTGCATGCCATTGTTCTCAAACTCAGTCTAATAGAATTATGGCATCCAAATACATTGTAAGACCAAAAAGCAATTTTAGACCTAAACAATGTAATTATTGTATGAAAGTTGGTCACATAAATAAACATTGCTGGATAAGGAAGGCTCATTAGGAACCTTCATGTGCTAACCCCCAAGGACCCAAGCTCATTTGGGTACCTAAAAATCATACTTGAATTGTGATTCTATAGGTATGCCTCAAGTCCACAATAAACAAAAATGCTTGGCTAGTAGACAGTGGATGCTCAAGGCATATGATAGGAGACAAAGAACTCTTCAATGAAATCAAAAGTATTGGAGGTAAAGTTACCTTTGGAAACAATGCTAAGGGTAAGGTAATTGGCATTGGCTTTATTGGTATTAATGGTACTACTTTTATTAAAGATGTCTTACTTGTTGATGGCTTGAAACATAACTTGTTGAGTTTTAGTCAATTATGTGATAAAGGAAACAAAGTAACCTTTACTTCTAATATGAATATCTTGTAACCTCTATTTATGGTCAAGAGATATTTAAAGAAAATAGAGATGTCAACACCTACATAATAGACTTACACGAAATATATAACCATTCCTCTAAGTGTCTTGTAACTACTAGTGATGAATCTTGGTTGTGGCATAGAAGGCTTGGTCATGCGAACATGGACTTAATTCAAAGCCTCAGCATAGGAGAATTAGTAAAGGTACTGCCAAAAGTCAAATTTGAAAAAGACAAGATATGTGAACCTTGCCAAAGAGGAAAGCAACACAAGTCATCCTTCAAAGCCAAAAACATAGTAAGTACCTCAAAACATCTACAACTCCTGCATCTACATTTATTTGTACCTACTAGAATTGCAAGCTTGGGAGGTAAACATTATGCCTTTGTCATCATAGATGATTACTCTAGATTTACTTGGGTAATTTTCTTAGCTCAAAAGAGTGATGCTTTTGAAAATTTCAAAAACTTTGCTAAAAGAGTTCAAAATGAAAAAGGATATTGCATTTCAAAAATAAGAAGTAACCATGGCAAAGAATTTGAAAATGAAAACTTTGAAAGTTTTTGTCTTGAACATGGCATTTCACAGAATTTTTCATCTCCTAGGACACCTCAACAAAATGGGGTAGTTGAAAGGAAAAATTGAACTTTAATTGAAATGGCTAGAATAATGCTCAATGAGTATGGTTAACCAACTCACTTTTGGGCAGAAGCCATAAATAGTGCTTGGTATATTTCATATCGAGTTTTCAAATAACCTCTTCTAAACAAAACCTCATTTGAGCTATGGAATGGAAGAAAGCTCTTGATATCATACTATAGAGTATTTGGATGCAAGTGCTTCATATTGAATACCAAGGACAACCTTGGAAAATTTACATCTAAATCTGATGAGGGTATCTTTTTAGGATACTCTACAACTAGCAAAGCATATAGAGTATTTAATAAAAAGTCATTAACTGTTGAGGAATCTATGCATGTTGTTTTTGATGAATCTAGTAGACTTGATCTTATGATAGGTAGTGTTCTTGATGGTGTTGTAGGTACCATGGAAAGACTTGATCTTGAAAATGGAAAAGAAGAAAATGATCAAGAAGATTCATATCAAGATGATTCTCTACCTCAAGCTCAAGAGGAAAACAGGCAGAAGCTCCCAAAGGAATGGAGATTGACAAAAGATCACCCCAAAGAGCAAATCATTGGTGATCCTTCAAGGGGAGTAAGTACTAGATCTCATTTCAAACATTTAGCCTCTGACCTTGCTTTTATTTCTCAAATTGAGTCTAAAAATATTGATGAGGCTCTTAATGATGAAAGTTGGGTGATTGCCATGCAAGAAGAACTCAACCAATTAGAGAGAAGTAAGGTATGGACCTTAGTACCTAGACCCAAGGATCATCAAATTATAGGTAGCAAATGGGTGTTTAGAAATAAACTAGATGAACAAGGTTTAATAACTAGGAATAAGGCTAGATTGGTTGCAAAAGGGTATAATCAGGAAGAAGGAATAGATTATGATGAGACATATGCTCCTATAGCTAGATTGGAATACTTTTAGCATATGCATGCCACATGAATTTCAAACTCTTCCAATGGATGTAAAAAGTGCCTTTTTTGAATGGTTATATAGAAGAAGATGTTTATGTAGAACAACCACCAGGTTTTGAAAGCTATGATTTGCCAAATCATGTTTTTAAACTTTCAAAAGCTTTATATGGTTTGAAAAAAGCCCCAAGAGCTTGGTATGAAAGACTAAGTTTTTTTCTCTTAGAAAATAACTTTACAAAGGGGAATGTTGACACTACATTATTCATTAAAAAGCATAACCATGATATTCTAATTGTTCAAATTTATGTTGATGATATCATATTTGGGTCGACTAATGAATTGCTTTGTCAAGAATTTGCTAAGTGTATGACTAGGGAATTTGAAATGAGCATGATGGGTGAGCTTAAATATTTCCTTCGTCTACAAATAAAACAAGGCAATGAGGGCATATTCATCAACCAATCCAAATATGCTAAAGCCTTACTTAAGAAATTTGGAATGGAAGGCTGCAAGAATGCCAAGACTCCAATGAGCACATCAACAAAATTGGACAAAGATGAAAAGGGTAAGAGAATTAATGAAAAGCTCTATAAAGGTATGATCATATCACTTTTATATCTTACTGCTTCTAGACCTGACATAATTTATAGTGTATGCTTATGTGCACGATTTCAATTTGAACAAAAGAGTCTCATTTAAATGCAGTAAAAAGAATTCTAAAATATTTACATGGCTCATTGCATCTAGGTTTGTGGTATCCTAGAAATTCATCCTTTAACATTGTAGGATATTCAGATGTTGATTATGCTGATAGTCTTTTAGATATAAAGAGTACTTCAGGTACTTGTCACTTTATTGGAGAGTGCTTAGTTTTTTGGTTTAGCAAGAAACAAGTTTCAGTAACTCTTTCTACCGCTGAAGCGGAGTATGTAGCAGCAGGATGTTATTGTACACAAATCCTTTGGATGAAACAACAACTTAAGGTTATGGTCATAGTATGAACCATATACCTATTAGATGTGCAAATACATATGCTATAAATCTATCTAAGAATCCCATTCAACATTCTAGAAGTAAGCATATTAACATTAGACACCATTTTATTAGAGATCATGTTCAATATGGAGTTGTTGTATTGGAATTTATAAGCACAAACAATCAATTGGCAGATATCTTCACTAAGTCTCTAAATGAGAAAATATTTAATTTCATAAGAAAAGAGCTTGGTATTATTAATGGATTAACTTTGTGATTGCCAAATTGCCAAACCTTAATAGATAATCTTGTTTTTGTCTCATCTTACTAGATATAAGGTAGTTAATTTGATGGAAATATATGTTATAAGGGATAGAATCTTCCTAGAAATGCTTTAGTCTTGTTTTTAGACTTAATTTTATTTAATAAGAATTTTAGGCCATTCACGCCCGTGACATATGTTCATGACCGTGAACTAAATTGCCAAAAAAACCAGTAGCTTTCACGACTTGCTTCACGCCATGATTCACGGCTTAAAGTGGTGAAGACTATGTTTCACGACTACAACCTTTTTTATTCACCCCCGTGAAACCCTTTGTTCACGCCCGTGACACTTTTTCATGACTGTGAACATTTCCACCAGAAACTAACAGAAGCATTAATGCTTTGTGTCACTATTTGGTTCACGATCACAAGTAGTGAAGTTTAACACTTCATGCCCGTGACTCATTTTTCACCACCGTGATAGTTCATCATTCACGCCTGTATGCTTTAAATGTCACGACCGTGATCAATTTCACGCCTCTCTTCAAAGGTAGATCATCTCCTCAGCAAATCATGAACACGACACACACAGTGGCTTTATCATATTCAAAACTAACACACACAGTGGCTAACTTACTTAGGGTTCATATTCGTACCAATTTCAGTACAAATAGGATATCTCATTCTATACACCACATATTGCAAAAATGTTTACATATCCATAAATCTAAGACATAAAGGAACAACTTTTTTTTTTACACATTTCCAGAATCAATTTCTATTAATATCAAAATCAGGGTGCAAATCAGTGTCTATTAATGAACCTTAGCAACTCAAATCAACCTTATAGCAATAAGAATTGATTACTTACCAAGAACAAACTTGCAAGGGATAAATTTGCCATAAAAAACTAAGTGAAACAAGGAAAAATTGAGTTTTGGAATGGAGGAAGATGAAGAAGAAAACGGGATGGAGTGAGGAGGCAGAAATGGGGGAGGAAGATAAAGCCAACCTTTTTGTTTTTGTCTTTTTATCTTTTTCTCTTCTCTTTTTTCCTTTCTTTTCTCTTCTCTTTTCTCTTCTCTTTTCTTTTATTTTCCTTATGTTTCATTTTCATTTTATGTTGTCTATATTATTATTATTATTTACATATATTTATAATTCCACTAATTCACACAATAATACAACTTAATCATTTGGCCCGATTTAACTAAATTAACAATGTAAATGTTAACTAATCTTAATATAGTCATTTTGCTTACTCTAATTTAGTCACCTTATTCAATTTATTTCTAATTCTTTGTTATCCTCATTTAGTTTATAAGTACACACGTGTGACTCAATAAAATTGCCAAATACTAGGACACATAGCTAGTGCGTGCCATGAACTTGTTCCTAAGAAAATATTTATGAAATGCATGTGTTCAATTGGATTATATGGAAGGTGCATATGTTCAAATGAAATGCAAGTGGATATGCATGTGAGGAAGGTCAATGATGTTACATAATCTATTCAAATGTCAATGATAGTCTCATCATAGCAATGGTACAAGCATCATTAGACTTGAGGTATTCAAGGATATCTTGGATACTGATTCTGTATTTTGACACTATTCCTTATTACCTCAAGGACGTTGCTCATAGGGTGGTGATTGGATACAGCTTGAGGTATTCGAAGGTAATTAGGTAACCAACAAAGGCCTTTTTTGTGGTCATTACTCGAGAATCTCTGGCCGGAGTGGAAATATCATAAAAATAGTCTTCAATGACATATCTAATAGAGTAATGAGCCTCTGGGACAAGAACTAACATTACTTAGACCAGACGTGATGTAGTCAATCTAGTGGGAGTTGACACATGTTCATACTCTGAACCAAGTGGGGTATAGAATGGTGAAAGGAATAATTGCACGAAAATTATCTATGGAAATGTGCGTAGTCAAACCAATGACTTTTCGTTTAATTGGGGGTCATGATGTGTTGCTAGATACTACTCATGACTTGCTTAAATTAATTATTAATTTAAGTGGCCAACATAACCAGGAATCAAATGGGTCACACGCATTGAAAATATACAAAATGAGTAAAATGGTCTTGGATGGGATCTAAAATATGAGAGATTATTTTGGGATGGATCGCATAGGAAAAATCCTTCGAGAAGGTCACAGGCCTGTACTGGCCCACGTGGGCTTGGCAGGCAGGCAGCTGGGCTATCTAGCAGCAGCCCGCAAAAGGCCCAGCTTGCGCGCTGCTTCCTTCTATTGGCTAATGGGTAAATCCGGCCTTAATTAGGCCAATTATGGCCATTAAGACAATTTTATTATTCATTCAAGTTTACTTTTCTCCATTTTTTACTTTTGATATTTTCTTTGTATTTGATTCAAATAGAAACGACATGAAATGAAAGAAAATAGACATGAAAATATTTTTTTGTGCAAAAAAAATATTTTTAAGACACGATAAAATTCTCTTAAGAACATTTTCAAATGTAGCACTTTGAATTTGTTCAAACCATTTCTTTTGATAGTTTCTTCTTCATTCTTCGTGTGGATTATCATTAGAGACATCATAGTGTATATTGTTGTGGTTTGCTACAACCTAACAAGTTGATGATTTGAATAACAAATAAGAAATTACAAGATACAATTTCTAATCTCTATGTTTATATAAATTAGTTTTAATGGCACAAGTATGATCTTTTATTTTGGATTTTAAAAATTTTATTTTTTCGCTACGTTTATGAATGTGATTTGTTCTTCAAAACCCAACAGTGGTATCAGAGCCCCCTTGTGTCCATTAAAATTAATTTTAATTGAAAATACAATGGGATTGCATGGTTTTGATGATTTTGGATCAATAGGTTTTTAAAAA
This sequence comes from Triadica sebifera, assembly GCA_023653625.1. Lineage (NCBI taxonomy): Eukaryota > Viridiplantae > Streptophyta > Magnoliopsida > Malpighiales > Euphorbiaceae > Triadica > Triadica sebifera. Next base: position 42,600,589 of record CM042893.1, on the reverse strand, counting down.
TTGAAATTAATTTGTAAAATATGTTTTACATATTTTTCTTTCTCTAATCTGATCATAAGATGATTAAAGATGATTATTTTCAATGAAAAATGATTTGAATGTGATTCAAATAATTAATTTTGGATTTATTAAAAAATTCCTAAAATTATCTTGTATATGAACATGTGTTTTTTGGCTTAATTGATGGGGCTTATTATTTTTTTCTTGTATTTTAATTATGAAATATTATTTACACATATTGAGAATGTGTTTATGTCTTTGAAAGTGTCTAATAATTAATTAAAAATTATTTTAATTAATGTTTTCAAACAAACACAAAAATAGGATTGTTTTAGCATACCTAGTGGTGTTGTTTTTTTGTATGTGTTTATTTGATTTTTTCCAATATTTTTTATATGATTAAAAATATTCTATTTTGATGTTAGATTCATACCAAAATTATTTTTCACACATTTGAAATTTTAAAAAAATTACAGATGTCAAATGAGTCGTTTTGAGCGTCTAAGTGTATTGGTTTGTTTGTCTTAGTAATTTTGGCTTATTCCAAAAATATTTTGATGAACTTGAGCTGAACTAAAGATGATTAGAATGATGATTTGAAGTTCTAGAAATTTTATAATTTTTGAAAATTAATTTTGAATTAATTTAAGTTGAGCAATTGTAATTGTAGTATGACTAGAAATTGGTAATATTCTAATTTTATAGAGAATTAATTCTAGAAATATGGAATTTAATATCATTTGATTAAATATTAAATTCCACTTTAAAATGACATACAAAATTAAATTAACCGAAAGAACACAAGTAGGCAATTTCGGTTCAAGCAATGAATCGATTTACAAATTTAAATCCAAAATTGTCATTTTTATTTTATGCACTAGAGAATGCATGTTAGAGGTGTATGAAAAGAAATGATGGATGATTATGGACTTAGGCCCAATGTGATTGAGCATGCATGGAATTGTTTTGTTTTATGGTAAATAGGGTATACGCGTCCCTACCTCTCTTTCTTTCTTATGTATTTCTCTTCTCACCTTACTCCCATCAAATGTAAATTAAGGTTTTCTATACTTTGAAATATGTAATTAGATTATATAGCATTAGGATAGAATGAAGATACAAAGGAGTAAGAAGCAAAGAAGGTAGTACCATAGACAAGAAGACTTAGAAATAGGAATTTGATTTTTATTTTGTGTTGTAAATTCATGCATATACCTAGGTAAGACCTAGTCAATTTCTCTTTAGCTCAAAAGATTGACTTTAGTATGTCCATAATCATGCCATATAGTTAATGTAACTATCTTTATATATCCATATGATGAATGTATAATATATAAAAGCATGAAATAATAACTTGATGACACTTAACAAAGAAATCCCTTGCTACATAAATAATTATGTCTTACACCTTCCATTAATGTGGGGAGAACCAAAGTTCTTCTAGAGTTGGGGTTGTTGAGTTGCCTCAAGCTCACTCTATAAGAATATGCTCAAACCATTGAAATTAGATTTTACGATTAATGGATTAGACTTAACTGATATTATTAACTTGTTGGATTTGCACTATGGTTAATGTGTATTGGAGGTGAAGTTGGGTTTGTATACATGAGATTTACACATATCAAAAGTTGATAGCCCAATGTATGTGAACACATCAATAAGTTGATAGCACAAGATTCAATAGTTGCATGAATAATGCAATTGGTATGGATTAGATACCTACCAACCAAACTAAGTATAGCTTGTTGAGTTGCCTCAAGGTTCTTCTTAGCTAGTTGGATATCAACCCACTAGGAGAACTTTCATATAAGTTATCTCGAGTTCATAGTGAGGGCTATGGATTCGCAATAAAATAGTGGAAGTCATAATGCAATTTATTAAAGATCTAATAAACATGCATTTTATGTACATTCTAACATGTTCTATTTTACATCTAGGTTGCTATAATCATCATCATTACTAGTGTGAATTTGCGATCACAAATGGAATCAAATAAGTTGGCTGGGCCTAATTTTTTGGATTGGCTAAGGAATTTGACAATCGTTCTTAAATCCGAAAACATTGGCTATGTCCTAGATGAGGCACTTCATAATCCCCCTGCTGCTAATGCTTCTAAAGATGTTCAGAAGGTATATCAAAAGTATCTTGGTGATAGTGAGATGGCAAACTGCATTATGCTTGCTACTATGTCAGCTGAGTTACAAAAGCAGCATAGGGCTATGGATACTAATTCCATAGTATACCATCTAAGAGAGCTTTTTGATGAGTAAGCGCATTCTGAAAGGTTCAAAACTTTGAGGTTGATCTTCCGCACTAAAATGATTGAAGGGACATCTCCAATGCAATATGTATTGAAGATGAATGGCTATATTGACAGGTTGGACACCTTGGGAATTGTGATGGACCTAAATTAAGTATTGACTTAATTCTAATCGACTTGTTCGATAGTTATTCACATTTTTTTCTTAACTATATGATGAACCAAATCTCAACCACTATTCCTAAGCTGATTAACTTGCTCAAAATAGCTGAGCCATCTATCAAGAGGGATAGTAAGGATATGATGTTGGTGGACTCTTTAGGTTCTAGAAAAAAGAACCTTAAGAAGAAGAAGAAGTCAATGAAGCCTAAGGGAGGTGTGGCCAAGGAGATTGCCCCAAAGGAAACATGCTTCCATTGCGGCAAGGATGGCCATTAGAAGAGAAACTGTAAGGCTTTATTTAGTGTCCTTGAAGAAAAGGCATCTGATGTCCCATCTACTTTAGATATTTTTTCCATTGAATGAATAATGTTTCCGATGATAATATATGTGTATTAGATACTGGTTGTGGCTCGCACATATGCTTTGATATTCAGCGCCTAAAGAATAGTAGACAGCTCAATAAGGGAGAGTCAGACCTACGCGTTGGAAATGGAGCAAGGGTTGCTGCATTAGCTGTGGGAATTTATGTTTTGACTATCCCTAGTGGGCTTATGTTAAATTTTGATAATTGCTATTATGTACCTACTTTGACTAAAAACATTATTTCTGTTTCAAGTCTAAATAAAGATGGTTTCCATTTACCTTTTAGTAACAATTGTTGTTCTATTATGTTCAATGGAATTCTTTATGCAAATGGTACATTATGCAATGGAATATACATATTACATATGTCAAATCCAATTTTAAATATCAATGATAATAAAAGGCAAAAACAAGATATGTTTAAATCATCTTACTTATGGCATTGTCGCCTTGGTCATATAAGTGAGAAACGCATGGCTAAGCTACACAAGAGTGGTAGTTTGGGGTCATTTGATTATGATCATATGACACATGTGAATCTTGCTTATTAGGCAAGATGACTAAATTACCCTTTTAGGGAAAGGATGAATGTGCTAATGGACTTTTAGACTTAATACATTCAAATGCATGTGGTCCAATGTCTACACATGCCAGAGGTGGTTTCATCTACTTCATTACTTTTATCAATGACTACTCACGATATGGGTACATGTATCTTATGAGATACAAATCTAAAGCTTTTGAAAAGTTCAAAGAATTCAGAAATGAAGTAGAGAAACAACTTGGAAAAATTATTAAAACACTTCGATCAGATAGAGGAGGTGAATACTTAAGCCAAGCATTTCTAGATTATCTTAGGGATTATGAGATTTTATCTCAATGGACTCCACCTTACACGCCACAACACAATGGTGTGGCTGAAAGGAGAAATCGAACATTGTTAGACATGATACGGTTTATAATGAGTTTTACGGAACTTACTAAATCCTTTTAGGGTTATGCACTAGAGACCGCCATTTATATATTAAATGGAGTTCCTTCGAAGTCAGTTGATGTTACTCCATATAAGATATGGTATAACAAAAAGCCCACATATGAGAATTTGGGGTTATCCTACTTATGTGAAACGGACAATGTCAAATAAGCTAGAAACTAAGTCTGACCGATGTCTATTTGTGGGAAATCCAAAAACATCATATGGATATGAATTTTACTACCCCTTGGAACAAAAGGTTTTTGTTTCAAGACATACTATCTTTTTAGAGAGATAATTCCTTTTAAAAGGATATAGTGGGAGCAAATTTGAACTTGAGAAAGTTCAAAATGCTCAAACAGATGCTGATCAATTGCCTAAACTTGAGCTTGTTACTCATACATATGATATAACAGCTCAATCTTTCGAAGCACAAAAGCTTCAAAGGTCAAGTAGCATACATATTGTTCTAGAGAGATATAGATTTCTCATTAGTGAATAGAATAATGTATTGCTCATATAAAGCGATGAGCGTACAACCTATAATGTAGTTCTGAATAGTTCATAATCTGACAAATGGCTTCAAACCGTGAAGTCAAAAATGGATTCCATATATGGAAACCAAGTATGGACTTTGGTTGACCCACCCAAACGGATAAAGCCTATAGGGTGAAAATGGGTTTTCAAAAAGAAAAATGACATGGATGGTAATGTGATTACCTATAAAGCTAGACTTGTTACTAAAGGTTATCGTCAAAGACAAGGAATTGACTATGAAGAAACTTTTAGCCCAATAGTTATGCTTAAATCCATAAGGATACTCCTAGCCATTACTACTCATTATGATTAAGAAATATGGCAAATGGATGTGAAGACATCTTTCCTTAATGGAAATCTAACTAAGGATGTATACATGACACAACTAGAAGGCTTCGTATCCAAAGATGGCAAAAAGGTATGTAAGCTTCAAAGATCCATTTATGGATTAAAGCGAGCATCTGGGAGTTAGAATATTCGATTTGATGAGACAATCAAAAAGTTTGGTTTCTTACAAAATCCGAATGAACCTTGTGTTTACAAGAAAGTTAGTGGGAGTGTGATCGTATTTCTTATGTCATATGTAGATGACATATTGTTAATGGGAAATGATGTCCCAGACTTACAATCAATCCAAATTTGGTTCTTCCAAAATTTCTCTATGAAAGACCTTAGAGAAATAGTATATATTTTAGGGATAAGGATCTATAGAGATAGATCTAAAAGATTGCTTGGTCTTTCATAGTCTACATACATAGATAAGATGCTAAAGAGGTTTAGCATGGAGCAGTCCAAGAAGGGATATATTCCCATGACCCATGGGATTACTCTCTCAAAGTCTTTGTGTCCAAAGACACAAGATGAGAGGACACACATGAGTTTGATTCCATATGTTTCAACTATATATCAATTATGTACGTTATGATATGTACAAGACCCAATGTATCATTCTCTCTGAGTGTCACGAGCATACACCAATCAAACCCTGGTGAGGGTCATTAGGTGGCTGTCAAAAATATCCTTAAGTACTCCAGAAGGACTAAGGATGTATTCTTGGTATATAGAGATAGATATCTTATTGTCAACGGGTATACTGATGTCAGCTTCCAATCTGACAAGGATGACTCAAAATCTGAGCCATGTTATATATTTACACTAAATGATTGAGCAGTTAGTTGGAAAAGTTCCAAATAGGAAACGACTGCTGATTCCACAACTGAAGGAGAGTACATTGCAGCTTTTGAAGCAACAAAGGAATCAGTTTGGATAAAGACATTCATCACATAACTTGGAGTGGTTCCCAACATTATTGATATAATACAATTGTATTGTGATAATAATGGAGTCATTGCATAAGTAAAGGAGCCACGGTCTTATCAAAGATCCAAACATGTACTTGGACGATACCATTTGATTAGAGAAATAATTGGTAGGAATGATGTAAAGATAGAAAGAGTGCCCACTGATAAGAATATTATTGATCCTTTAACTAAGTCACTTCCCCAAAAGAAATATAATTCTCATATATTCGCCTATGGAATTAAATACAAAGGCGATTGGCTTTAGTGCAAACGGGAGCTTGTTAGAGGAGTGCTTTAAAGGCAATCACCTTTAGCACTTATTGTACAAATTTATTTGATTGATAAAAGGCTTTTTCATTGGATGACCAGCTATAAGACAATCATATAGATAATATATTCAAATGTCAATGATCATATCATCATAGCAGTGGTGCAAGTATCCTTAGACTTGAGGTACTTAAGGATATCTTGGATACTGATTCTGTATTTTGACATTATTCCTTGTTTCTTTAGAAAGGTTGCTCATATGGTGGTTATTGGATAGAGCTTGAGGTATTCAAAGGTAATTGGTAACCAACAAAGGATTCACTACCCTGATAGAAGGAGTGTATACCTATGGCCTCTTGTCATGCTCATTACTCGAGAATCTTTAGTCGAAGTGGAAATGTCATAAAGTTAGTCTTTAATGACATATATAATAGAGTAATGAGCCTCAGGGACGAGAACTAACATTGCTTGGACTAGACGTGCCGTAATTAATCTAATGGGAGTTGACATATGTCCATGCTCTAAACCAATTGGGATATAGAATGGTGAAAGGAAGAATTACACGAAAATTATCTATGGAAAGGTTTATAGTCAAACCACTGACGTTTCGATCAATTGGGAGTCATGATGTGTTATTGCTAGATACTGCTCATGACTTGCTTAAATTAATTGTAAATTTAAGTGGCCAACATAACCAAAAACCTAATGGGTCTCACGAATTGAAGATCTGGAGAATAAGTAAAATGTTCTTGGATGCGATCTAAAATATGAGAGAATTATCTCGGGATGGATCGCTCGGAAGGGTCACGAGCCTGTACTGGCCTGCGCAAGTTAGGCAGGTTACTGGCCTGCCTAGTATGCCAGCTGTGCTGCCCAGCGGCAGCCCGTAGCAGGCCCAGCACATGCACTGCTGCCTCCCGTTAGCCAATAGGTAAATTTGGCCTTAATTAGGCCAAGTATGGCCATTAAGCAAATTTTACTATTCATTCAGGTTTCCTTTTCTCCATTTTTGACTTTTGATCTTTTCTTTAAATTGGATTCAAATAGAAAAGACATTAAATGACAAAAAATAAATATGAAAATATTTTTTATGAAAAAATATTTTTAAGACACTATAATTCTCTCAATAACGCTTTCAAATCTAGCACTTTGAATTTGTTCAAACCATTTCTTTTGATAGTTTCTTCTTCATTCTTCACGTGGATTATCATTAGACACATCTTAGTGTGGATTGTTGTGGTTTGGTACAACCCAATAAGGTGAATATTTGAATAACAAATAAGAAATTACAAGGTATAATTACTAACTTCTATGTTTATATAAATTTGTTTTAATGGCACATGTATGATCTTTTGTTTCTGGTTTTAAAAATTTTATTTTTCCGCTACGTTTATGAATGTGATTCATTGTTCAAAACCCAACACATGTTTGGTTTGATCTTTTATGGTCGTAAACTTTGAATGGTGGACAATTAGCGCTGAGCTATATTCACGAGCGTGACATTAATAGTCACAGGTGTGACACTTTGGTATTTCTTAGATTTTTATCTTCAAAAGTTGTCTTTCAATCTTGCTTCATGTTCTAATCAAAGTATATTATGTTTAACATACTTAGAACACAAATATTGTTAAATACATTATTATTATTTTATTTGTCCTCCCAAGGTTCAACAACTTTTAACCATTCTATGGACAATTACCATACAATTCATCCTTTCACCAAACTATACCTCATTTGGTTTAGAGCATGGACTATGTTTCAACTCCAACGAGACTGACTACATCACTTGTAGTCCAAATGACATTAGTTCTTATTTATGAGACACATTACTCTATTTGACATATCCTTAAAGACTTTCTTCAAGACTTATCCACCTCGGGCAATGATTTCTAAGTAATGATCTTTACAAGAGGCCATAGGTATACTTTTCTTCTATCAGGAATAGTGAATCTTTTATTAACTACTCAACTACCTTTGAATACCTCATGCTATACCCAATCACCACCCTATGAGCAACCTATGAGATATAACAAGGAATGGAGTCAAAGTATAGGAATTAGTATCCAAGATAACCTTGAGTATTTCAAGTCTAAGGATACTTACATCATTGCTATGATGAGACTATCACTGACATTAAATAGATATCCATGTAATTTTTTCATAATAGGTCATCCAATATACTTGACTACTCTAGCAAGCATCCATATGTTAACTCGAAATATCTCATATCTTAAGCTTATGAAATCAGTTGCTTAATCTAGTAAATAAATATAACATGTATTACTTTATCCAGATTAACAATGTCATGTCTTGTTAGTCATATGACTAGGGATAATTTAAGTATAAATACAATTGCACATGATAGGAATCTCATAATGATTTCCTTCATGTTGTGTTATATGTCAAGGACTTCATTAATGATCTAAAATCTATATCAATTTATATGCAATGAATACTATATAATGAAAATATCTTTTATTAATATTAAACGAGCATATCAAATGCCTAAAGTGATTGTCTTTAGAGCACACCTTTGATAGTTTCCATCTTGACAATGCATTGTAGTCATCTTGGATTCAAGAGCTCATTTTTTTAGCATCCCGGGATGAATCTGGGAACTAGGTTGATATGATATAGGACGATGATGATTGAATATTTCTAAAAGCCATTGAGACTTCTAGTGATATTCTTAATATTTCATTGTATTTGTAGTTTTAACATTTAATGCTTCGTAAATCTCTAACTTAATTAATAATTATAAATTAATAAGTTACAAATTATAATATAAAAATTAATAATAATAATAATTAGAAATTAACAAATTAATAATATTAATAATAATTTAAATTAACAATAATAATAATAATAATAATAATAATAATAATAATAATAATAATAATAATAATAATAATAATAATAACAACAACAATAATAATAATAATAATAAAATAGCGACCACAATAGAGATCACATTTTGTGGTCGCTAAAAGTAGATAAAAAAAACAATACATTTAGCAACTCCTTTGTGACCACTCGTTTTAGAGACTACATAGTGGTAACTGGATTGTGACAAAAAGAGTGGTAACTACATTATAACTATTAATTTGGTCGTTAAAAGTAGGCAAATAAGAAGATAATTTGCGACTATGTAGTCATTAATCTGTAACCACAATTCGTTATCGCTATTTTGGAACCACATATTTGGTCTATAAATTACGACCACTTTAGTGACCGTAATACATGGTCACTAAGTGGTTGGTATTTAGTCCATTTTAGTCTTCCAATTTTTACAATTACTGACTACAGAAAGACGTTTTTGCGATCAATAATGTAGTCGCAAATAGAGACTATATTTGTGATCGCTAAATAATTAGATATTTGAAAAGTGGTTGCTAAAATAGGTTAGCTCCAAGATGTAGTTGCTAAACCTTTTAGGGACTACTAAGATACCATTTTGATTGTCGCTATTTGCGTATTTTTTGAAATGAAAATCTGGTGTGAGGTAATTCTAGTACCTTGTAATTGTATGTATCTATATTTGTTACTCACAAAAAATAGTTATTATATTTTATTAACATAATGTACATTTTAACACCAAGAATTTGTTGGAACAATAATGTAAAATTAAAAAAGTTTATCACAAAATAAAATAGTGAGAGTTGATCGGTGAAAAAATCTTTGTAGCAATTAATTACACTTGTTGCTACGATGTTGCTGATGGAATTGTCCTTCATGGACAAATTGACCATCAAGATTCCATTATTAACTATATTAAATTGATCACCCATAAAAATTCGTTAATTATAATAAAATCAATTTCCGATCATTAGTTTTGTACATAAATAAAGTCTTTAATAGGGTTGGTTCAAAAGTAAGAATTTTTTTATTTTAAAAAAGAAAAGGACTGAAAGCACTTCTGCTCAAACGACATTTGTCAAAAACATTTTTTTTTTAAAAAAGGCTCTGAAAGAGATACAAATGAGAGAAGAAAAACGTTGAAGAAAGTAGTATATATTCACCAAGAAATGCATGAAAAGAAGAGAGAGAGAAACTGACAATACCTAATTGAGAAATTGGCCTTACAAATTTATTTCAAAAACCAAAAAGTAAAAACTCAAAAAAAATCCTTTTGCCCATATTTGGTAGGTTTTCATGAAAGACTTTATCTTTACTGATCAAGATTTTCGGTTTGGCTGAGTTGCAGTGTGTTATAGCTATTACATGTTGATTCAGTTGATAGATTAAGAGAAAATGATTAAAAAAAATATCACAAAATTTTTTTTAACCAGAAACCAAAAATTAAAGAATCCAAGGAGAAGACCCAGAACAGGAAAATCCCAGATTCAGATATGAATCTTAAATGGGTTTGATTTGGTGTTCATTTGCTGTCTTTATATGGAATTGACCTGGAGGTCCATATATGTTAATAAACTCATATATTGTCGTAAGAGTTCATCACTTGCATATTTACACAACACTAGCATATATAAATATATAGCTACCAGAATTAGAAGAATCAGAAAGAATTAAGACGAAGAATTCGAAGACGAAGAAGAAATGGATTTGGCAATGGGTAATAATGGTGGTGCTTCTGGTGATGAACAGGAAGCTTCTAACTCTAGAAAGGGGAAGAAGGCTTACCATCGCCACACTTCTCGCCAAATACAGCTCCTTGAAGCGTATACCACATTCTTCCTTTTTCTTTTTCCTTTAATTATATATGTTTTCGTTTATATTTATATTTCATGTTTTTATTTCATTTTCATCTAATTGAAATGGGACTTCTTGAAAAAATTTGTTTTGCTGAAAGGAATTCGCGTCAACTTTATCAATCTTTAAATTAATCTTTCATTATCTTGGTAGAAATTTCTTCATGCGGTTTTCTCTGTATTTTTAATTTTATGCTTTATCTTTTTCCTTTTTTTTTTCAAGAAATTCCTCTTTATGCTTTATATATTTATTTAGTTTTCTTTCTTTCTATTTTTTTTTTCTAAGATGGGTTTTGATCAGTATTGAATCTATACAATCATTCATAGGCGTATTAACTGAATGAATCCATCAAAGTAATTTTTTTTCTTTAGCCATTAGCAATTGGCATACCAATGTTGTTGCAGTTATCTCTTTTGGTTTTTGATTTTATGAATTTAAAAATTTACCTTTTCGTTTATTTATTTATTATTATTTTTTTAAGATGAGTTTTGAAATTTTGATTTGTATTGAATCTATGCAATTAGTTATAGCGTATTGACTGAATAAACCCATCAGAATATTTTTCCTTAGTCATATTGCATTTGGCATATCAATTTTAGTTCTCTTCGATGAAATAAGATTTATCAGTGATTAAAGGCTTTTCCCATTGTTTATTTCCCATTTGTGATTCTCCCCATGTTTCTAGTCATAAATCTTTAATTCTTCTGTTTGTGCATTAATTGATTTTTTTTTTTAATTTTGTTGATAAGCATCTGATAATGGAAATTGCAATGGGTGTTACTATAACAGATTTTTCAGGGATTGTCCGCATCCAGATGAAAACCAGAGGCGACAATTCAGTAAGGAACTTGGGCTTGAGCCTAAACAGATCAAGTTTTGGTTTCAAAACAAAAGGACTCAGACAAAGGTATTAATCATATGATGTTTGCTTAAAGAACTAATAAAGCTTGAATTTCCCATATTCATTTTCACCTGCCGATTTTCTCAGGCTCAAAATGAGAGAGCCGACAACTCGGTTCTTCGAGCTGAAAACGAGAGAATCCAATGCGAAAACGTTGCTATCAAGGAAGCACTAAAGAATGTCATCTGCCCATCATGTGGAGGCCCTCCCTTCGGCGAAGAAGAACGCCAGCGTAGCTTGCACAAACTTCAGCTCGAAAATGCTAAACTCAAAGAAGAGGTTTACCTCACCAACTATTTCGATATAATTCTACAATATAGATATATTATATTCAATTTTTTTTTTTCATTTTTCAGCATGAAAAGGTGTCTGCACTTCTTGCCAAATATATAGGGAAACCGATTTCTCATATTGATTCATTGCTTCCTTCTATCCATGGACCTTCAATGGATTTTTTGGCGGCAACTATTCCTTATCAAAGGACAGGTAGCCCTGCTCTAGATCTTGAGCTAAATGCAGGAATGACAGATCATCATATTCCATTGCCTTATCAACTCAAAGGAATTTCAGAAATGGAGAAGTCCCTCATGTCTGAGACTGCTACTGCTGCTTTAGATGAGTTGTTAAGGCTTCTGCGAATCAATGAACCTTTGTGGATTAAGTCTCAGCCAGATGGAAGATGCCTCATTCACCGCGATAGCTATGACAAAATCTTCCCCAGGACTAATCATTTCAAATCCTCTAATGCCCGTTTCGAATCGTCAAAGGATTCAGCAACCCTGTCAATCAATGCGATGAACTTGGTCGAAATGTTCTTAGATTCGGTCAGTGATTTTCATTATATTATACTTTTTCATTAAGGAATGAATTCAAAGAAAATTCTTTTGATTCTGCAGAGCAAATGGGTGGATATTTTTCCAACAATTGTTACCAAAGCAAGAATAATTCAAGTACTTGAAACAGGATTGTTAGGAAACCGAAGTGGTGCATTGCAGCTGGTATGCATAATGTGCTTTGATTATTATCTGAAATTTAATAGAGCAAAAGGTCTGTGATTAATCTAAGATGAGAAATGCTTGCAGATGTATGAACAACTGCACATACTTTCACCATTGGTGCCACCGCGAGAGTTCTACTTCCTTCGCCATTGTCAGCAAGTTGAGCCCTGCACGTGGGTGATTGCAGATGTATCCTATGACTGCATGAAAGAAACAATCTTTGCTTCCCGCGCTTGGAGGCTTCCATCTGGATGCATGATCCAGGAGTTGCCTAATGGATGCTCCAAGGTCTGCAAAATCAATTTCCTTAAGTGTATTAAAACTTAATTTTATGGTAGTTAGTAATTAATAACCCAGCAAAAGAAACCTGACAGGTTACATGGGTAGAGCATGTTGAAGTGGATGACAAAACTCAAACACATAGACTCTACAGAGATCTCATCTGTGGTAATTCTGCTTATGGAGCTGGAAGATGGATTTCTACCCTGCAGAGGATGAGCGAAAGATCCGCTTTCTCTTTCGGGCAAGCTTCTCCGAGCAGGGATATTGGAGGAGGTATTGATTTCTGTCATCTCTTTTTTCTTGAATTCCATGTAAATTCATTGTTATTGCTTTAATATATTGGTGGTATTGCTCAGTGATTGCTTCACCTGAAGGTAGAAGAAGCATAATGAAACTAGGTCACAGAATGGTGAAGAACTTTTGTGCAATGTTGAGCATGTCAGGGAAGCTGGATTTTCCTCAATTATCTGAAGTTAACAACAGTGGGGTTCGAGTATCTGTTCGTAAAAGCTCTGAACCCGGGCAGCCTCGAGGCATGATCGTCAGTGCTGCTACTTCTCTGTGGCTTCCTCTCCCACCTCTGAATGTTTTTGGCTTCTTCAAGGATGAAAAAACCAGAGTTGAGGTATATATTCTAGTGTTCTAATTTGCAATATTAATAAACATACTCTAGTGTTATAAACAATTGAAGAGTTGAAAATTTAACAGTGGGATATTCTCTCCAATGGAAACCCTGTACATGAGATTGCACACATCTCTAATGGTGCTCATCCAGGAAACTGCATATCCATAATTCGGGTAATATTCTGTCTTATCGTATGAATTTCATCTATTCGTCCCTGAATTACTTAATGCTTTGCTATCTAACTGTTTTGTCTCAATAATCTCCCAAATTTTTCTTATTTTCTTGTATGGACCATCCTTTAGTCTGAAAATGGATTTTCTGAAGTTAGAAATGTGACATGGCACAAAACATAAATTGGTAAATGCCACGGATTAATTTTCGAGAAATTTTTTTTCTTCATTTTTTCCGAGAGAATCTTCCAGGTGGCATTTTTCAATTGATGTTTGGCGATCTCACGTGCTAGCTTACACCTTTTAGCACAGGAAAGCAAACTTTCAAACTAAAAAATAACTGGTGCAAGAATAAGAAGATTTGGGAATTCATTTGGACGAAAAAAATCTTTAGAAACAGTTAACCTATGAGGCCCTAAGTTCAGAGATGATGCCAATTAACCCTAGCTAGCTCCTTTGTATTGAATGAATATATAATTGATTAGAAAGAACGGGTTGTTGAATGTTGATGAAGCAGCCATTTATCCCGACAGAGAGTAGCATGCTGATGCTGCAAGAAAGCTGCACAGACCCTTCAGAATCCTTAGTAGTGTATGCTCCAATAGACATTCCAACGATGAATACAGCAATGGCCGGCGAAGATCCGTCGATCATACCGATTCTTCCTTCAGGTTTTGTGATATCTGGAGATGGGCGGCCAGAGATTGGAAATGGTGCATCAACCAGTGCAAACACTGGAAGATCAGGTGGCTCTCTTCTTACTGTCGCTTTTCAAATATTGGTATCAACCCCATCATCTTCCTCCTCCAAGGAGCTCAATATGGAATCTGTTGCAACTGTGAATACTCTTATCAGTTCTACTGTTCAGAAAATTAAGGCTGCTCTCAATTGCTCGAACTTGGATTGAGCCTTGCTTCCTTTTGTCGTTGTACCAGTTCCCTATCATATTAGAAAACAACCTATTTGTATAATTTTTTTTTTGTGCTTTAAAATGGATCTCCATTGAAAAAGTTGCTTTGGCTTGAGGAATTGTCAGCTTATTGCAGCCTAAATTAGTTGCATTAATCAATTCTCAGTCAATTTTCTATTGGCATCCTTCCTAATTTTTCAATTAGTTGCATTCTTCTGTTTTGGTAAACTCATTATCCCCAACTATAGTGGAGATTTTTGCTATGTATTTTGTGGAGAAATTTATGACAGACTCAGTTTACCACATCATTTATAAACTAATAAAATCACACTCACATATATAAATTAATTACAATATAAGAAAAACAACTTTTAGCGACAAAATTTATGAGAATATTCAAAATCTCTCACTAAAAGCCTAATTTTTGTAGTTTTAATGATGGTATAAAAATTCTCTTGTTAAAGGTATAACAATTAGTCAAGAGATTTCTATTCCGTAACTATTAGGGTCCGTTTGAAATTTTGTTTGGAAAAATGCTTATGGAAAAAAAAATATTTTTTATTTTTTTGAGTTTTGAAAATTGATTTAGGAGATAAGTAGGTAAATAGATGTTTTTCTTAGAATAATGTTTATGAAAAATAATTTATAAAAAATTAAACAAATCACTTAATTAAATTAAAAAAATTCTAAATCTTATTTTTGGACACTCAACAATAATCTCAATAACCCCCATAGCTTATAAAGCCCCTTGTTGTTAACTTATTAGCTATAAAAACTCAACACATTTGCAACAAACCAAAAAGCAAATTTTGTATCCCTCATCACTTTCTTTTTCCCAAATTTCTGAATCCTAAAAGAGAGTAACTTATCACAAAATCTCTACTGGGCACTCTGAATTTTACTTGCATTTTGACATTTTCACGATTAGGCAGTTCACTAAACTCTAAAGATCCCTTTTCTCTATTCAAATTTCTCTCTTGGCCTTTTTTTTCTAGTTTTTCTCTCTTCTACCTACAATTACTATTATATTCTCCTTTTTTCCTATTCAAACTGCAATTTCTATTCATCTTCGATCTCATTTACTGCTCTTACCATTCATAGTGAAATGGGTTTATCATTTTAGTAACACTTGTGTAGGCTTGAAAAATAAATTAAGAAAATGAAAAAGAAAATGAAAATGAAATTTTGTGCCAAATCTATAGTAAAACTTTGATTATATTTGGACGAGCATATATGTGCAAATGGTACTTAGCAGGGTTCGCCATAGGCTGGTTGGGCCCGTAGAATAGGTCTGGTCCAACCTGGACCATGGTCCGGTAGGGGAAGGGTCTGATTCAGGCCCTTCTCCTAGGAACTTGAGGTTCATAGTTCCGAATCGTAAAAAAAAAAAAAAAAAAAAAAAAAAAAAGAAACTATAATGAGACCGTTGCTCTCTCCCCCTCCCGTCACTCACACACACAACACACACATCACTTTTTTTAAATATATTATTTAAAATCAAAATAAAATAAAAAGATAAAAATAACCCTTATAACAAAAAAATAATAACTATATTTTAGGGGTATTATTCTAACTTAAATTTTCAAAATTTTTCTTTATAAATACCAATTTTATTTCAATATTTTTCATTTCCTACACAATTTCATTTTCAATTTCTCTCAATTTTTTTACAATTCAATCTCAATTATCTCAACATATATTCATAATTTCTCTCTAATTATACTCTGAATTATTATTTCTCTCTAATTTCTTTCTAATTATACCTCTACATAATCTCAAATTTTTCTTAAATTCTCTCTAATTCTCAATTTTTTTTAATCCTACAATTCTTTTTTTATTATATTTCTCTACACTTTTTCTTAATATTCTCTAAATATTTTTCAAAAGATTTAATCATAAATAATGACAAGCCATAGTGAAATGAGCAATTTTTTTAATGAAAATATTTTTGATTTCGAAAATTTTATTGAAAATACGTGAAGGATATGACTTATATCTCCTCAATATGGAAATGTGGAGTACATCATGAATCTTGCACAACTCTGGTAGTCAAGTGAGCTTGTAAGCAACTGGTCCTTTTTTTGCTAGAATCTCGTAAGGCCCAATGAATTTCGGGCTTAACTTATCTTTTTTCCCAAATCTCAAGACCTTCTTCCATAGATAAGCTTTAAGAAAAATCTTCTCTACCACTGCATACTCTATATCTCTCCTCTTGAGATATACATATGATTTTTGTTTGTCTAGGGCTGTCATTAATATATTTTGGATCATCCATACTTTTTTCTTTGTCTCTTGTATGAAGTTTAACCCTACTAGCTTTCTCTCGCTGAGTTCTATCCAACATAGGGGTGTTCGACACTTTCTACCATATAGTACCTCATGTGGAGTCATCTTAATACTAGAATGATAGTTGTTGTTGTAAGCAAATTTCATTAACGGAAGATATTTGTGCCAGCTACCTTTGAATTCAAGCACATAATCTCTCATCATATCTTCTATAATCTATATCACCCTCTCAAACTGATCGTCTGTCTGATGATGAAAAATTGTACTAAAGCTGAGCTTGGTACCCAAAGCATTATGTAAACTACCCCAAAACTGAGAAGTAAACCTGGGTCTCTATATGAAACAATGGAGATTGATACTTCACGAAGTTATACTATCTTGTTAACATACATCTCTACTAGCCTGTTCAAAGGGTAATCTCTCCTCATAGGAAAGAAGTGAGCTAACTTCGTAAGCCTATTTACATTAACCTATACGACATCATATTTTTGAGGAGTCACTGGCAACCCAATCACAAAGTCTATAGTAATTTGCTCCAATTTCTATTTCGGTACTGTGATAGGCTGAGTAAAATTAATGGTACCTGATGTTGGGCCTTGACTTGTTGATAAGTCAAGCCTCTACTTATATACTCTGTGATATCTCTCTTCATGTCTGTCCACTAATACTTACTCTTCAGGTCATGATACATCTTAGTACTTCCTGGTGTTAGAGGAGTGCTCTAAAGACAATCACCTTTAGCACTTATTGTACAAATTTATTTGATTAATAAAAGGTTTTTTCATTAATTTAATGTTCATTTGATATATAAATTGATAAGTGATCTTAAATCAATTATTAAAGTCCTTGATACATAACATAGCATGAAGGAAAACATGATGAGATCATGATATTGAGATTCTTATCATGTGTAATTATGTTAGTATTAAAATTATCCCTAGTCATAGGATTAATGAGATGGGACATTATTAATCTGGATAGATTAGCACATGTTACACTCCTTAATTGGATCGAGTAGTAGATCTTATAATCTATAAACATGAGATGTTTAGAGTTAACATGTGGATGCTTACTAAGTGTAGCTAAGTACATTAGATGACTAGCTATGAGACAATCATATGTATAATTTATTCAAATATCAATGATAGTCTCATCATAGCAATGGTGCAAGTATCCTTAAACTTGAGGTACTCAAGAATATCTTGAATATTAATTTTGTATTTTGACACTATTCCTTATTGCCTTAGGGAGGTTGCTCATAGGGTGGTAATTGGATACAACTTAAGGTATTCGAAGGTAATTGGGTAACCAATAAAGGATTCATCACTCCTGATAGAATGAGTGTATACCCATGGCCTTTTGTCATGGTCATTACTCGGGAATCTCTGGCCAAAGTGGAAATGTTATAAAGATAGTCTTCAATGAGCCTCAAGGATAAGGACTAATATTACTTGGACTAGACGTGACGTAGTCAGTCTAGTGAGAGTTGACTCATGTCTATACTCTGAACCAAGTGGGGTATAGAATAGTGAAGGGAATAATTGCATGGAAATTGTCTATGGAAAGGTTCGTAGTCAAACCACTGACTTTCTGGTCAATTTTTGGTCATGATGTTGCTAGATATTGATTATGACTTGCTTAAATTAATTGTTAATTTAAGTAGACAACATAACTAGGAACCTAATGGGTCACACGAATTGAAGATATGGAGAATGAGTAAAATGGTCTTGGATATGATCCAAAATATGAGAGAATTATTTCGAGATGGATCGCAATGAGATCACACGGAAAAAATCATTTGGGAGGGTCACAGGCCCCCGCGGGCTAGGCAGGCTGCTGGGTAGCCTGCAACAGGCCCAGTGCAGGATTTGAATTTGTTCAAACCATTTCTTTTGATAATTTCTTCTTCATTTTTCGCATGGATTATAATTAGAGACATCCTAGTGTGGATTGTTATATTTTGCTACAACCCAACAAAGTGAGAATTTGAATAACAAATAAGAAATTATAAGGTATAATTTATAACCTCTATGTTTATATAAATTAGTTTTAATGGCACAAGAATGATCTTTTGTTTTGAATTTTGAAAATTTTATTTTTCCACTGTGTTTATAAATTTAATTCATTTTTTCAAATCCAATAGTGGTATCAGAGCCCCCTTGTGTCCATTAAAATAAATTTTAATTGAAAGTGCAATGAGATTGTATGTTATTGATGATTTTAGATCAATAAGCATTGAAAAATTGAAATTAATTTGTAAATTATATTTTACACATTTATCTTTCTCTAATCTGATTATGGGATGAATAAGGATGATTATTTTGATTGAAAAATGTTTTGAATGTGATTTAAATAATTAATTTCGGATTTATTTCAAAAATACCTAAAATTGCCTTGTTTATGAACATGTATTGTTGTTTGGTTTAATTGATGGAGCTGTTTATATTTTTCTTATAATTTGATTATGAAAAAAATTATTTAGATGAACTTGAAAATATGTTTATGCCTATGGAAGTATCCAATAATTAATTAAAAATTATTTTAATTAATTTTTCAAACAAACACAAAATGAGACTATTTTAGAATACCCGGTGGGGCTGTTCTGTTTGATTTTTTTTGTATATGTTTACTTTGTTTTGAGCACCTTGAAATATTTTTTGTGCAATTAAAAATATGTTATTTTGATGTTAGATGCATGTCAAAATTATTTTACAAACATTTGAAATTTTAAAAAATTCTAGATGTCGAATGAGTTATTTTGAGAGTCTAAGTGTGTTGGTTCGTTTGTCTTAGTAATTTTGGCTTGTGCCAAAAATATTTTGATGAAATTGAGTGGACCTAAAGATGATTAGAATGATGATTTGAAGTTCTGGAAATTTTAGAATTTCTGAAAATTAATTTTGAATTAATTTAAGTTGTGCAATTGTAATTCTAGTATGAGTAGAAATTGGTATGTATATTAAAATTAAATTGTTTAATTTTAATATCATAATATTCTGATTTTAAGGAGAATTAATTTTGAATTAATTCTAAAAATATGGAATTTAATTTAATTTGATTAAATACTAAATTCCACTATAAAATGACATACAAAATTAACCGAAATAACACAAATAGGCAATTTCGGTTCAAGCATTGAATCGATTTACAAATTGAAATCCAAAATTGTCATTTTTATTTTGTGCATTAGAGAATGCATGTTAAGGGTGTATGAAAAGGCATGATGGATGAATATGGACTTAGGCCCAATGTGATTGAGCATGCATGAAATTGTTTTGTTTTATGGTAAATAGGGTCTGCGTGTCCCTACCTCTCTTTCATTCTTATGTATTTCTCTTCTCATCTTACTCATCTCAAATGTAAATTGAGGTTTTTTATAATTTGAAATATATAATTAGATTACACAGGATTAGGATAGAATGAAGATATAAAGGAGTAAGAAGCAAAGGAGGTGGTACCATAAACAAGAAGACTTAGAAATATGAATTTAATTTCTATTTTGGGTTGTAAATTTATGAATATACCTAGGTAAGACCTAGTGTAACACCTAACATCTTATACATCTATATACCGTATATGTTGTCTTTATATTGTATTATCACGTATGAAACAAGATTAAATAAAAATTCATGTTTACAGCGAGAGTAATTTTTTTTTTAACTCATCTCATATTATCAACATTAATTTCACAATCAATAAGAAAACTTTAATTATAGCTCATAACATCACATATATTAATAACTTAAACATTACGTTTAAAAAGTTAGTAAATATGCAAATATTCAATCCCCAAATATAAATGATATGTTCTTATGCTTATGTGGAATGCAAGGAGAGAGAGTGATGAGGCTCGACCGGTGACCTTTGATCCATGACTTATATATGCACCTCAATATGAACTACTAATCTTCCCTACCTGAAAAATGATGCAATTTGGTGAGTTGCGACTCAATGAGAACAACCATCAAATGAGTTCTAAAGCACCAAGCATTTCGTAATAGCAAATAACAAGTATAATTAATACATACTTTATACTCCATTTCATCAGTTAATAACATATAAATATAGATAAAATCAAGTATTCAATAATTGCTATTTACTTATGCTTATGCTTATGCTTGTACATTTTATTTTGTTATGACCAGGTTAAACGAACATTGCCCCGGGTTTCCATGTGAACATTTGCATTTGCATTTGCTAGCTAGCTTGATCATTTGTTTCATTTGCACATTTGTTGGGCCATTGGCCTCTTCTTTTGCTTTGCACATTTATTGGGCCATAGGCCTCTTCTTTTGCCTTGTACATTTATTGGGCCATAGGCCTCTTCTTTTGCCTTGTACATTTATTGGGCCATAGGCCTCTTCTTTTGCTTTGCAATGTCGAATGACTAGTCACAACGCCTTTTAAGTCATTATGCATATGCACTTGTACTTACATATTCATCAACCATTGTATCTTATCATATATACCATACATATACCACATATATACCTTATATGTCAACACATATACCATACATATACCACATATATACTTCATATGCAACACATATACCATACATATACCACATATATACTTCATATGCAACTCATATACCACACATATACCACATATATACTTCATATGCAACTCATATACCATACATATACCACATATATACCTTATATGTCAACACATATACCTTGCATATACTATACATATACCATGTATATATATCATATGTCAAACATATACCTCCAATATACCAAAGTACACAAACTTATATGTACCACAAATATCACAAATTATTCATCATCATATTTTCAAGGAAAAATCATCACAGTCATATAAATCACATAGCAAGCAACATCCATATGCACTAAACAATTCAATTGATAATTATACTCACAATCATATAGCAAGCAACATTTATATGCACTAAAGAATTCAATTGATAATTATACTCACCTTTTTCCTTTGATTCCAACCCTTAACTTATTGTCTACCCTCTTCTTGTATATCTCCAATTTGTCTTGAGCCTAATATTGAAATATAATTGATTAATTTATGACTAGAGAAACTTAATGTGGCTTAAACAAATTAATATACATTATTCATATCAATAATTAAAATTATTCCTATGAGGCAGTGTGACCTTATGGGACTGTTTTGACTATAACTGTTTCTGTATTTGACCAATTAATCGGATTCTTATTCCTACTTAAAATTAACATCTGTATATACAACATATTAAAATTTCAGACCAATTGGATTACTGTACAAATTTTGGTGGAATTTCTAATCGTGTTCTGATTTCTACTTTGTTTTCTGCCCTTAGGCAGTTTCAGGGTACTCATTTGGGTTCCACATAACTTATAATATGTACGTCCTATTTTAATGAAAATTTACAGAAACTTATATGGGTTCATATGGAACATTTTTCATGTTTAAAACTTTTATTAATTATGTCTCTAAGGTCTTCCAATTATAATAAACAGTTTACTGGTCCAGAATAGAATTGGCTTCCGGACCAGTATGAATTAAAAAGGCCATAACGTATTATTTACATAATATATTATGCTAAAATTAGTACTAAAATTTCTATAAGACATATACCTATAACTTTCATGTTTTGATCATTTACATAATCGAGCTTTAAGAAGCTCAAAATAATTAAACAAGTTTCGGGACCTGTACAGGGTACTCAGTAGGCAGTTCAAATCATGAAACAGTCATAGTTCCATTTACCATAACTCAAAACGTACAAGACCTATGAACCTGAAATTTGGTTTAGATATCCATAACACATATATCTACAACTTTTATGTTTGGAGTTACTTCCAATTTTGATTTTAACATACCCAAAACCTATACACACAGTAGCTAACTTACTTAAGGTTCCCATCCGGATCAGTTTCAGTACGAAGAGGATATCTCATTCTATACAACACATCTTGAAAAAATATTTATATATCCATAAATATAAGATATAAAGGAACAACTTTTATGTTTTAAGATTTTCCAGAATCAATTTCTATGGATATCAAAATCGGAGTTCAAATCAATACCTATTAATGAACCTTAGCAACTCAAATCAACCTTATAGCAATAAGAATTGATTACTTACCAAGAACGAAATTTCAAGGGATCAATTTGCCTCAAAAACCAAGTGAAACAAGGAAGAATTTGTGGCTGGAACTTGAGAGAAAATAGGTTGATGAAATGAAGAAAAGAAGAAGAAGAAGATAAGAAAAGAAAAGGAAGATAATGGAGCCTAATAGTTTAAAACTCACCTAACCCATTTGTTTTCCATTTTGGTTTGTCGTCCACTCTTCTTTCTTTCTTTTTTTTTTCTTTTTTATTTTCTGAATGCTTTCTTCTTTTTTTTTTTAAATTATTTTTATTATTATTTTTTTTTATTATCATCATACATACATACATACATACATACATACATATACATACATTCATGTATACATATATACATTTACCTAATTTTACTAACCAATAATAAATAAATATATAATTTAATCACTTAATTTAATTTAATTAAATTAATCATGTCAAATTTTTATTAATTCAATCTAGTCTCTTTATTCACTTAAATATTAATTTCATGTCATTTTCATCTATATTATAAAACGGACATATGCATTTCTATACAATTGTAAAATATTTGAAAATAAACTAATTGTATGTCATGAACATATTTAAATAAAAATGCATATTATGCATGTGTTCAAATGATATTTATGCAAAATGCATATGCACAAATGTGATACTGCAGAAATGCATATGAAAAAAAGTCAAGGATGTTACACCAAGTCAATTTCTCTTTGGCTCAAGAGATTGACTTTAGTATGTCCATGATCATGCCATATAGTTAATGTAACTATCTTTATATATCCATGTGATGAATGTATGATATATAAAATCATGAAATAATAACTTGATGAGACCTAAGAATTAGGGTTGTTGAGTTGCCTCAAACTCACTTTATAAGAATTTGTTCAATCCATTGAAATTAGATTTCACGATTAATAGGTTAGACTTAACTGATATTATTAACTTGTTGGATTTGTGCCAAGCTTATTGATCTTAGATATGGGTATCACCAACTGAAAATCAAAGAATCAGATGTGTCCAAAATAGCCTTCAGGACTCGATATAGCCACTATGAATTTCTGGTTATGCCTTTTGGCTTAACGAATGCACTAGCTGCCTGTATGGATATGATGAATAAGATTTTTAGGCCTTACCTCGACCAGTTTGTGGTAGTTTTTATAGACGATATCCTGGTGTATTCGAGGGACAAAAAAGAACATGACAGACATCTTAGAATAGTACTTCAAACTTTGAGGGAAGATCAATTGTATCAAATCTATCAAAATATGAGTTTTGGTTGGATGAAGTGGGATTTTTAGGGCATATTGTGTCAGTTGAAGGAATCCGTGTGGATCTTAGCAAAATTGAAGCAATTCTAAGTTGGAAGCCGCCCCACAATGTAATAGAAGTCCGGAGTTTCCTTAGATTAGCTGGCTATTATAGAAGGCTTGTGAAGGGATTTTCAAGCATAGTTGCATCAATTACCAAGTTGCTTAGAAAAGAAACTAAGTTTGAGTGGACAAATTGGTGTCAGGCAAGCTTTGAGAAGCTAAAAGTCATACTAACCGAAGCACCTGTTTTGACCCAACCTATGCTAGGGAAAGATTTTGTGATATATTGTGATGCCTCTCATAATGGGCTAGGTTGTGTATTAATGTAAGAGGGTAAAGTAGTTGCTTATGCATCTAGGCAATTGAAGCCCCATGAACGAAATTACCCTACTCATGATTTGGAGTTGGCAGCAATAGTGTTTGCTTTAAAAATATGGCGACATTATTTATATGGTGAGCGGTGCTACATATATATAGATCATAAGAGCCTCAAATATTTGCCCACCCAAAAGGAGTTGAATTTAAGGCAAAGATGCTGGTTGGAGTTAGTTAAGGATTATAATTGTATTATTGATTATCAGCCAGGCAAAGCCAATGTAGTAGCGAATGCCTTAAGTAGAAAAACACTGGCAGCTATACCTTATAAATTTCCTCAATTATAATATAATATATAGAAATTAATAATAAATTGAAAATTAGACTCAAATTTATTTTGGTAGAGTTACGGGTCCAACCTACTTTAAGGAAACAAGTGAGAGAAGCTCAGTGGCAAGATTAGAAATTGATGATAATTGCTGAGGCAATTAAAAAGGGGGAGAGACCTGAATTTAAGATTGAAGTTGATGGAAGCATAAGTTATAAATGAAGATTGTTCGTGCCAAACGACAGTTGATTAAAGCAAATAATTCTAAAAGAGGCACATAATACAACTTATTCCATGTGTCAAGGATGCAATAAATTGTATCAAGACATGAAGACTCATTATTGGTGGCAAGGAATGAAGAAAGATATCGTGGAATACACTACAAGATGCTTGACATGCCAACAAGTGAAAGCAGAGCACCAGGTACCATCTGGATTGTTACAACCTATTGCTATCCCAGAATGGAAGTGGGAAAGGATTACAATAGATTTTGTATTTGGTTTGCATTTGACGCAAAAGAAGCATGATGCGGTATGGGTAATTATTGACAGACTTACCAAATTAGCTAACTTTCTGCCAGTTCAGATGGATTATTCATTAAGTCGGTTAACAGAATTATATGTAAATGAAATAATTCAACTACATGGGGTGCCAATATCTATTATGTCTGATCAAGATCCACGGTTCACATCAAAATTTTGGAAAAGTCTACAAAAAGCATCTTTTAGTACCCGAGTAACTTTTAGTACAATATTTCACCCACAAACAGATGGGCAATCATGCAGAAGAAGAAGCCATCTAGGAGAGTGAAGAAATGATGAAGACTCAGTATCCTCAACTATTCAATTCCAACTAATAAGGTAAATTAGGAGAACGAAATTTTCTTAAGGGAGAGAGAATGGTAACATCCAATGATTTAGGGCCCGATTGCTCGTGACCGTAGTGAGGCGCACAGGTTCAATCAGAGTCTAAATTTGAACCCTTAAAAAATGACTAATAATAAGGAAAAATAATTAAGGGTATTATTATTTGGGAATTAAAAATATTAGTGCTAGATTTAGAAAAAATAAAATTTTCTATAGACAAAATTGGTATTATGGCAATTATTGGGGGAAAAAGTGTGAATATGGAGGAAGATGTGGCAAATAAGGAATTTCTCAAAGTTCAAATGTCAATCAAGATTAATTAACTTAATGAACCAATGAGAATTAGGATTAATTTTAATTAGTGGGACTCACTCCTTAATTTAGGAATAAAAGTAAAAAAGGAAGAAGAATTTTTACATTCTTCCATAAGTCTAACTCTTCTTCTTCCTTATCCCACCTTGGCCGCCCACCTCTTCCTTCCATAAGCCACCATTTTTCTTCAAATCAAGCTTGAAAAAGTGAGAAAATAAATTAGTTTTGAGAGAGGAAAAATCATAATTTAAGAGTTCTTACTACAAAGGGAACAAATGAGCAAGAAGGAAAGAAGAAAGAAGTAAGGAAAGGGAGATTTGTTAAGGGGAATTTCGGCCTACTTTGGGAACTCTTAAGGTGAGTTTATGCTTCTTAAATTCAACCTGTTTCCTTCTATTTGAGATCCATAATAATGATAGATGTGATTAGGTTTGGTAGATTGAGCTTATGTTGCAAGATTGAACTTAGAAATTTAAAGTTTACAACTAGTTGATGAAAGTGTAGTTAAACTTTGAATTAATGATAATTGATGTTAGTTAATTGTTTTATGACTTAAAAACTAGAGAAAAGTAACTTTAATGGAGGAATGAGGGGCTGCCATAGTTAAAGTAATTTAGGGGAAATTGAAATTAACATAGAAACACCACAATTGGTGATAAGTGAAATGTGAATTGAGTGTTGATTTGAAGAAAATGAATTGGGAACTATGGTAAGGTTTTTGGGAAGCCATGCCATATTAAAAGGGAAGTTTAACCTTAGTACATTTTGGCTAAATTAAGGTGTAAAATATATTAGGAGCATTAGAATATTATGTAGACATAAAAAACTTTGAAAATGGATGATAGGATTGAGATATGGTATTTGTTGTGTAAGAAAATCAAATGAACAAATGAGAGGCCCTCAAGAGGGTGACCAAGGCAAGGACAAAGCTAACTAATAAGGAGAGGAAAATAAGGATTAAGGGAAGATCCAAGGCTGATTAGGTATGTGCTTCATTGATAAAAATCTTACATGTTGTTCATATGTATGTAATTATGTATTAATGTTGGATAAGATTGTGTTTTTGATATGTTATGCAATTACTTGTTGCTTTTGATATTTTATATGGAAATGAGACCTAATGGTGTAAAATAATTGAGACATATGAATGTAGTTGTGATCTGGAAATTTTAGTATCAAAATGAATGCAAATGATGAGTGTGGTTGAAAAGTAGATTGATGCCTATTTGATGAATTGTTATAGAATTCCAGGAACAGTCTTGACTATTTTGATTATAACTTAAGTTCTGGAATTCTGTTTTGTATGTTCTTTATTGGAACTGACAGCTAAGACATAGAGCTTTAATTTTTATATAGACCATAACATCTAAATATGTCTAAATTTGTAAGAAAAACACATAAAGTTCAGACCTAAAATTTGTCCAAAAAATTCTGGGCAGAAATTGTAGTGACGATTCAGTGTTCATTTGGACATAACTTTTAATAGAAAATTGAGATTTGAGTAATTTTTAATGCATTTGAAAGCTGAGACAATAAGATTCAAATTTTTAGAAGACTATAACTTCAATTCAAATTATAAATGAGCTAAAAATGAAGCCCACAATTAGAGTCGAAATCTGCCATAGGTAAACACTTGAAATATTGGGTTTGTGCATGTAGTGTGATAAGTATATGTAATAATTAGTGTGAATCTTTACTTTAATAGTAATTATAGATATTCAATAAATTATTTATATGTGAGATTTTAGTGCAGTAATAATGGGAATAAAGACCACAAAAATAAATAAGCATAATTGTGATAATTTAATAATATTGTCATTTTTGGAAATAATGCAAATTAAAATAAAAATAGTTAAGCCAAATGACACCTAATCTAGAACTAGAATAAAGAATAGTTTGGCATGCCAATCAGGGGATTTAAGGCACTCAGTGCCAAATATAAAAGCCAGAAATGGAAAATTTATAAATGCGCTCAGCACAAAATTATTAAGCCGGTAATGACAATATTATGAAAGTCGGTAATGACATTATTATGAAGTGCTCGGTGCAATATTATGCAAGCTGGTAATGGCAAACCTGTTATTCCTATTAGTAAGGTTGGTTATAGGTGTTATGGGCACAAGAAAGAAATAAAAAATAATAATAATATTAAAGTATGTCATTTTGATAATGTTATATTAATTAAAATTGTTAAATATTACATGTTTGATGAAATTTGTTTGATTTTATATAATTCTTTATTTTATGTCTTATTTGTTAAATTTATAAATGACATGTAAAAAAAATATATGTATGTAAAATTTTTATCATTGAAGCACCACTAAGCTAGTAGCTTAGCGTGGGTGGTTTCCTCTCGCGTAGGTTTAGAAGTGTAGGGTTTTAAAGAATGAATCATATTCCTAAACGCAGCGAAATATAAAATTTTTCAAAACCCAAAACAAAAGATCATACTTGTACCATTAAAACTAATTTATATAAATATAAATGTTAAAAATTATATCTTGTAATTTTTATTTGTTCTTCAAATCTTCACTTAGTTGGGTTGTAGCATACCATAACAATCCACACTAGAATGTCTCTAATGATAATCCACGTGAAGAATGAAGAAAAACGTATCAAGAGAAATGGTTTGAACAAATTCAAAGTGTTAGCTTTGAAAGTGTTATTGAGAGAATTTTTGTTGTGTCTTAAAAATATTTTTTCACAAAAAAAACTTTCATGTCTATTTTTACCATTTGATGTCTTTTTTTTTTTGAATCAAATTCAAAAATAAGATGAAAAGTCAAAAATGGAGAAAATTGAAACTAATGAATAGTAATTGGCTATAATTGGCCTAATTATGGCCAAAAACAGTTGTTGGCCAACAGATGGGAAGGCAGCAGGCGCGCTGGGCCTACTGTTGGGCTGGCCAGCAGCCTGCCTAGCCCGCGCGGGCCCGTGCAGCCCCGTGACACTCCCGAATGATTTTTTCGTGCGATCTCATCGCGATCCATCCTAAAATAATTCTCTCATATTTTGGATCCTATCTAAGACCATTTTACTCATTCTCCATATCTTGAATGCGTGTGACCCATTAGGTTTCCTGTTATGTTGGCCACTTAAATTAACAATTAATTTAAGCAGGTCATGAGCGATATCTAGCAACACATCATGAACCTCAATTGACCAAAAAGTTAGTGGTTTAACTACGAACCTTTCCATAGACAATTTCTGTGCAATTATTCCTTTCACCATTCTATACCCCACTTGGTTCAGAGTATGGACATATGTCAACTCCAACTAGACTGACTACGTCACGTCTAGTCCAAGTAATGTTAGTTCTTGTCCTTGAGGCTCATTACTCTATTAGATATGTTATTGAACACTATTTTTATGATTTTTCTACTCTGGCCAGAGATTCCTGAGTAATGACCACGACAAGAGGCCATGGGTATACACTCCTTCTATCAAGAGTAGTGAATCCTTTGTTGGTTACCTAATTACCTTCGAATACCTCAAGTTGTATCCAATCACCACCCTAGGAGCTACCTCTCTGAGGCAAAAAGGAATAGTGTCAAAATATAGAATCAATATTCAAGATATCCTTGAGTACATCAAGTCTAAGGATACTTGCACCATTGCTATGATGAGACTATCATTGGCATTTGAATAGATTATCCATATGATTGTCTCATAGTTGGTCATCCAATCTACTTAGCTACACTTAGCAAGCATCCACATGTTAACTCTAAACATCTCATGTTTATAGATTATGAGATCTACTACTCGATCCAATCAAGGAGTGTAACATGTGCTTGTCTATCTGGATTAATAATGTCCCATCTCATTAATCCTATGAGTAGGGATAATTTTGATACTAACATAGTTAAACATGATAAGAATCTCAATATCATGATCTCATCATGATTTCCTTCATGCTAAGTTATGTATCAAGGACTTCATTAATTGATTTAAGATCACTTATCAATTCATATATCAAATGAACATCAAATTAATGAAAAAGCCTTTTATTAATCAAATAAATTTGTACAATAAGTGCTAAAGGTGATTGCCTTTAGAGCACTCCTCTAATAAGCTCCCACTTGCACTAAAGCCAATCTCCTTTGTATTTAATTCCATAGGCGAGTACATGATAATCATATTTCTTTTGGGGAAGTGGCTTAGTTAAAGGATCAACAAAATTTTGATCAGTGGGCACTCTTTCTATCTTTACATCATTCTTACCAATGATTTCTCTAATCAAATGGTATCTTCTGAGTACATGTTTGGATCTCTGATGAGACCATGGCTCATTTGCTTGCGCAATTGCTCCATTATTATCACAATACAATTGTATTAGATCAATAATGCTGGGAACCAATCCAAGTTATGTGATGAATTTCCTTATCCAAACTTCTTTCTTTGCTGCTTTAGAAGCTGCAATGTACTCTACTTCGGTTGTGGAATCAGTAGTCGTTTCCTGTTTGGAACTCTTCCAACTAACTGCTCCACCATTTAGTGTGAATATATAACCTGACTGAGATTTTGAGTCAACCTTGTCAGATTGGAAACTGACATCGGTATACCCGCTCACAGTAAGATCTCCATCTCTATATACCAAGAATACATCCTTAGTTCTTCTTAAGTACTTAAGGATATTCTTGACAGCCACCCAATGAACCTCACCAGGGTTCGATTGGTATCTACTCGTGACACTCAGAGCATATGATACATCGGGCCTTGTACATATCGTAACATACATGATTGATCCTCTAGCTGAAGCATATGGAATCAAACTCATGTGTGTCCTCTCATCTTGTGTCTTTGGACACAAAGACTTTGAGAGAGTAATCCCATGGGTGATAGGAATATATCCCCTCTTGGACTGCTCCATGCTAAACCTCTTTAGCATCTTATCTATGTATGTAGACTGTGAAATACCAAGCAATCTTTTAGATCTATCTCTATAGATCTTTATCCCTAAAATATAGAATGCTTCTCCGAGGTCTTTCATAGAGAAATTATTGGATAACCAAATTTTGACTGATTGTAAGGCTGATATATCATTTCCCATTAACAATATGTCATCTACATATAACACAAGAAATACGATTGCACTCCCACTAACCTTCTTGTAAACACAAGGTTCATCCAGATTTTGTAAGAAACCAAACTCCTGGATGCTTGCTTTAATCCATAAATGGATCTTTGAAGCTTACATACCTTTTTTCCATCTTTGGATATGAAACCTTCTGGTTGTGTCATTTACACATCCTCATTCAGATTTCCATTAAGGAAAGCTGTTTTTGTAACATTCAGTGATTTAGGCCCCGATTGTGCGTGACCGTAGTGGGGTCCACTGGTTCAATCGGAGTTTAAATTTAAACCCATAAAAAAATGACTAATAATAAGAGAAAATAATTAAGGGTATTATTATTTTGGAATTAAAAAGATTTGGGGTAGAATTAGAAAAAAATAAAATTTCCTATGGACAAAATCAGTATTATGGCAATTGTTTGGGGAAAAAGTGTAAATATGGAAGAAGATGTGGCAAATAAGAATTTTCTTAAAGATTAAAATTTCATAAAAATTTATTTGTATTTTGGACCAATGGATGAAGAGCTTAATATAGTCATGGAACCACCAAATACGCACCTAAAAAAAAAAAGATAAATACCTCATTTTCTCCACCAATTAAAACTCATTTCCTTCATCTTCTCTAATCTCTTTTTCGTCTAACTTAGTCCCTCCCTAAGCCTCCATTTTCATTCAATCCAAGCTTGAAAAATAAAGCAAATAAATTAATTTTGAGAGGAAAAAATCAGAATTTAAGAGTTCTTACCATAAAAGGTACCAAAGGAGCAAAAAGGAAAGAAGAAAAAAAAAAGGAAAGAGAGAAATATTAAGGGGAATTTCAGCCCACTTTGAAGAACACTTAAGGTGAGTTTATTCTTCTTAAATTCAACCTTTTTCCTTCTATTTGAGACCCAGAATAATGATAGATATGATTAGGTTTGGTAGATTGAGCTTATGTTGCAAGATTGGAAGTAGAAATTTAAGTTTGTGATTAGTTGATGGAAGTGTAATTAAACTTTGAATTAATGATATTTGATGTTAGGTAATTATTTTATGGCTTAAAAACTGAAGAAAATATAATGTTGAAGGATGAATGAGGGGCTGCCATAGTTAAATAAATTTGGGAGAAATTGAAATTAACATAGAAACACCACAATTGGTGATAGATTAAGGGTGAATTGAGTGTTGAATTGAAGAAAATAAATTGGGAACTAGGATATAATTTTTGGACAGCCATGACATGTGAAGAAGGAAGTTTAACCTTAGTACATTTTAGCTCAATTATGGTGTAAAACATATTAGGAGCATTAGAATATTATGTAGACATGAAAAACATTGAAATTGAATGTTGGAATTGAGTTATGGTGTGGTTGTGTAGGAAAAATAAGTGAACAAGTGAGAGGCCCTCAAGAGGGTGACAAAGGCAAGGCGAAAGCTAGCTAATAAGGGAAGAAAAAGAAGGATTAAGGGAAGAACCAAGGATGATTAGGTATGTGCTTCATTGATAAAATTTTTGCATGTTGTTAATATATATGAAATTATATGTTAAGGTTTGTTATGTTTGTGTTTTTGAGATGTTATGTGTTTTGTTGTGACTTTTGATATTATATATGGAAATGGGACCAAATGGTGTGAAATCATTGAGACATATGAATGAATTTGTAATTTTGGAAATTTTAGTATTAAAATGAATGCAAATGATGAATGTGGTTGAAATATGGATTGATGCCAATTGATGGCTCGGGTACAGAATTCCAGGAACAACTCTGTCTATCTTGATGATAACTTGAGTTATAGAACTCCTTTTTGTATGTTATTTGTTGGAAATGAACGCTAAGAGACAGGGATTTAATTTGTATTTAGACTATAATACCTAAATATGTCTATATTTGCCCAGTTAAATGGACGAAGTTTAAACCTAGAATCTGTCCAGAAAATTCTGGGCAGAAAATTATGTGATGGTGCAGTAGTGAATTGATCATAACTTTGATAGAAAACTATGATTTACGTGATGCTTAATGCATCTCAAAGCTAAGACAATAAGCTAAAAATTGTTAGTAGGCTATAACTCCAAATTCGAATTATCTATGGGCTAAACATAAAGCCCAAAATAAGTCTGAAATCTGTCATAGGTAAAAACATACAATATTGGGCTTTTTGCGTGTGTTGTTATAATTATATGTAATAATCCATGCAAATATTTACTTTGATGGTAATTATAAATATTTAACAAATTATTTATGTATGAGATTTTATTTCAATAATAATGGAAATAAACAACAAAAATGAATAAGCGTAATTGTGATAGTTAAATAATGTTGACATTTTTAAAATATAGTGAATTAATATAAAAATAGTTAAGCCCAAAAACACCTAGTGTAGAACTAGAATAGGGAATAGTTTGACATGCCAATCAGGGGATTTAAGGCACTCGGTGCCAAATATGAAAGCCGGTAATGACAATTTATAAATGCGCTCGGTGCAAAATTATTAAGCCGGTAATGACATTAATGTAAAAGCGTTCGGCACTATATTATGAAAGCCGGGAATGGCAACCCTGTTATTCCTGATAGGTGGGGTCAGCAATTTAGACCTGCAACATCATCTGCTAGTTCACCAGCATCATTTCCCAAGAGACCAGCTCCGGCTTTGTGTCAGCATTGTGGTAGAGCTCATACAGGAGAGTGTTGGTGGTTGACTGGGGCATGTTTGAGATGTAAAGCTACTGACCATATGAAGAAAGATTGTCCCAGACTCGGTACAGGTAGTATGGCACTAGCACAAACTATGGCACCGGTACAGAGCCGTGGTAGAAGTCGAAGCCAGTTTAGAGGTGGTCGTACCGGACAGAGTCAGGGGGTATCTGACACAGTTGATAGACCCGGAGGTAGTAGGGCCCCAGCTCGGGCATATGTGATGAGAGCTCGTGAGGACCAGGATGCACCAGACGTCATAGTTGGTAAATTATATTTATTTGATTTTGATTTACATGCTTTGATAGATCCTGGTTCCACGCATTCACACATAAGCACAACTGCACTTAGACAAGGGAACATGATACTTGAGACCTTAGAATATGAGATAGTTGTGACCAATCCGCTGGGACATAGTGTGAAAGTGAATAAGATTTATAGAAACAGTTCAATAATTATTCAAGGTAGAGAATTTCCAGCAGATTTAATAGAACTACCTTTTCATGAATTCGATGCTATTCTGGGTATGGATTGGTTGACAAAGCATGGAGCTATAGTCGACTGTCGATCTACAAAAGTTGTACTTAAAATTCCCGGGCAAGATGACACCATCATTCAAGGTGTAGGTCAAACATGTTTGACCAGTGTTATTTCTGGATTAAAAGCTCGAAAATATATTATGAAGGGATGTGAGGCATATTTGGCCTATGTGATAGATACTAGGAAGGGGAGCCCGGAACTCAAGGATGTCCCCATAGTGTGTGAGTTCCCAGATGTATTTCCCCAAGATTTGTCGGGGTTACCACCAGATAGGGAGATAGAATTTGCTATTGATGTGATTCCTGGTACAACCCCGATATCAATTACTCCTTATAGAATGGCACCTGCATAATTGAAAGAGTTAAAAGTTCAATTGCAGGAATTGTTCGACAAAGGGTTTATAAGGCCCAGTGTGTCACCATGGGGCGCTCCGGTATTGTTTGTGAAATAGAAGGATGGCACCCTTCGGTTATGTATTGATTACCGACAATTGAAGAAGGTGACAATTAAAAATAAATACCCACTACCTAGAATTGATGATTTGTTTGATCAATTGAAGGGAGCAGGAGTATTCTTTAAGATTGATCTCAGATCCGGGTACCACCAACTGAAAATCAAAGAATCATATGTATATAAAACAGCCTTTAGAACTCGATATGGCCACTATAAGTTTCTAGTTATGCCATTCGGCTTAACGAATGCACCAGCTGACTTTATGGATATGATGAACATAATTTTTAGGCCTTACCTTGATCAGTTTGTGGTAGTTTTTATAGATGATATTCTGGTGTATTCGAGGGACAAGGGAGAACATGACAGGCATCTCAGAATAGTACTGCAGACTTTGAGGGAAATCAATTGTATGCAAAGCTGTCAAAATGTGAGTTCTAATTGGAAGAAGTGAGACACTTAGGGCATATTATTTCAGTTGAAGGAATCCGGGTTGACCCTAACAAAATAGAAGCCATTCTAAGTTGGAAGCCACCTCGCAATGTGGCAGAAATCCGAAGCTTCCTTGGATTAGCTGGCTACTATAGAAGGTTTGTGAAGGGATTTTCAAACATAGCTGCACCAATTACTAAGTTGCTCAGAAAAGAAACTAAGTTCGAGTGGACAGATCAGTGTCAGGCAAGCTTTGAGAAACTAAAAACCATGTTAACTGAAGCACCTATTTTGACCCAACCTACGCTAAGGAAAGATTTTGTGATATACAGTGATGCCTTTCATAATGGGCTAGGTTGTGTGTTAATGCAAGAGGGTAAAGTAGTTGCTTATGCATCTAGGCAATTGAAGCCTTATGAGCTAAATTACCCTACTCATGATTTAGAGTTGGCAGCAATAGTGTTTGCTTTAAAAATATGGCGACATTATTTGTATGGTGAGCGGTGCTACATATATACAGATCATAAGAGCCTCAAATATTTGCCCACACAAAAGGAATTGAACTTAAGGCAAAGATGCTGGTTGGAGTTAATAATGGATTATAATTGTATTATTGACTATCAGCCAGGCAAAGCCAATGTAGTAACGGATGCCTTAAGTAGAAAAACACTGGTAGGTATAGTTTAAATTTTCCTTAATTATAATATAATATATAGAAAGTAATAGTAAAATTAAAAAAAATTAGACTCATAATTTATTTTGGCAGAGTTACGGGTCCAAACTACTTTAAGGCAACAAGTGAGAAAAGCTCAGAAGCAAGATCAAAAATTGATAATAATTGCTGAGGCAGTTAAAAAGGGGGAGAGACCTGAATTTAAGGTTGAAGATGATGGAAGCATAAGTTACAGAGGAAGATTGTGTGTGCCAAATGATAGCGGATTAAAGCAAATAATTCTAAAAGAGGCACATAATACAACTTATTCCATGCATCCAGGGAGCAATAAAATGTATCAAGACCTGAAGACTCATTATTGGTGGCCAGGAATGAAGAAAGATATCGTGGAATACACAACAAGATGCTTGACATGCCAACAAGTGAAAGCAGAGCACCAGGTACATTCTGGATTGTTGCAACCTATTGCTATCCCAGAATGGAAGTGGGAAAGGATTATAATGGATTTTGTATCTGGTTTACCTTTGACCCAAAACAAGCATGATGCAGTATAGGTAATTGTTGATAAGTTCACCAAATCGGCTCACTTTCTGCCAGTTTGGATGGATTATTCATTGAGTCGGTTAGCAGAAATATATGTTAATGAGATAATTCGACTACATGGGGTGCCAGTATCTATTATTTCTAATCGAGACCCACGGTTCACATCAAAATTTTGGAAAAGTCTACAGCAAGCATTGGGGACCCGACTTGCTTTTAGTACAACATTTCACCCACAAACAGATGGGCAATCCGAACGAGTGATTCAATTGTTGGAAGATATGTTGAGAATCTGCGTAATTGATTTTGAGGGTAGCTGGGATAAACATTTACCATTGATGGAATTTGCATACAACAACAGCTATCAAACTAGTCTCGGCATGGCACCATATAAAGCTTTGTATGGAAGGAGATGTAGAACACCGCTATGTTGGACATAACTTGGTGAAAAGAAATTAATGGGGCTAGAATTAGTGCAACAAACAGAGGAGAAGGTGAAATTAATTCAAGATCGGTTAAAAGCTACAACTGATCGACAAAATTCCTATGCCGATTTGAAGAGAAAGGACATTGAGTATGTTGTCGGAGACAAGGTATTTTTGAAAGTCTCACCTTGGAAAAAAGTACTTCGTTTTGGTAAAAAGGGGAAACTGAGTCCTAGATTTATTGGACCATACGAAATACTTGAACATGTGGGTCTAGTAGCTTACAAGTTGGCCTTACCACCAGAATTGGATAAGATCCATAATGTGTTTCATGTCTCAATGTTAAGAAGATATAGATCGGATTCGACACATGTAATACCTGTGGAATCAATAGAGGTACAACTAGACTTGACATATGGTGAAGAGCCAGTGAAAATCATAGCTCGTGAAGTCAAAGAACTACGGAACAAGAAGGTACCACTGGTAAAGGTCCTATGACACAATCATGCAGTAGAAGAAGACACCTGGGAGAGTGAAGAAATGATGAGAACTCAACATCCTCCGTTATTCAGCTCCACCTAATCAGGTAAATTTCGAGGAGGAAATTTTCTTAAGGGAGAGAGAATTGTAACATTCAGTGATTTAGGCCCTGATTGCGCGTGACCGTAGTGGGATCCACTAGTTCAATCAGAGTCTAATTTAAACCCATAACAAAAATTACTAATAATAAGAGAAAATAATTAAGGGTATTATTATTTGGGAATTAAAAAGATTTGGGGTAGAATTAGAAGAAAATAAAATTTTTTATGGACAAAATTGGTATTATGGAAATTGTTTGGGGAAAAAGTGTGAATATGGAGCAAGATGTGGTAAATATGGAATTTCTCAAAGTTTAAATGTTAATTAAGATTAATTAAATTAATTAACCAATAAGAATAAAGATTAATTTTAATTAGTGGGACCCACTTCTTAATTTAGCTATAAAAAGTCAAAAAGGAAGAACAAAATTCTACATTTTTCCATAAGCCATTCTTTTATTCTTTTCTCCCACCTTGTTGTCGTCCATCTCCACCCCAATAAACCTTTATTTTTTTCCTTTTTCCAGCATATTAATAGTGAGAAAAAAATAGTTTTGAAAGGTGAAAATTCTGAATTAAGGAGTTCTCACCAAAAAAGGTGCCAAAGAAACAAGAACGGAAGAAGAAAAAATAGAAATAAAAGAGAAACATTGAGGGGAAATTCGGCCAGCTTTGGAATGATCTTAAGGTGAGTTTATTCTTATTAAATTCAACCTTTTTCCTTCCATTGGAGATCTATATTGATGATAGATGTGATTAGGTTTGGTAGATTGAGCTTATGTTGCAAGATTAGAAGTAGAAAATTTAAGTTTGTGATTAGTTGATGGAAGTGTAATTAAACTTTGAATTAATGATATTTGATGTTAGGTAATTATTTTATGGCTTAAAAATTGAAGAAAATATATTGTTGAAGGATGAATAAGGGGCTGCCATAGTTAAATAAATTTGGGAGAAATTGAAATTAACATAGAAACACCATAATTGGTGTTAGATTAAGGGTGAATTGAGTGTTGAATTGAAGAAAATAAATTGGGAACTAGGATATGATTTTTGGACAGCCATGACATGTGAAGAAGGAAATTTAACCTTAGTACATTTTAGCTCAATTAAGGTGTAAAACATATTAGGAGCATTAGAATATTATGTAGACATGAAAAGCATTGAAATTGAATGTTGGAATTGAGTTATGGTATGGTTGTGTAGGAAAAATAAGTGAATAAGTGAGAGGCCCTCAAGAGGGTGACAAAGGCAAGGAGAAAGCTAGCAAATAAGGAAAGAAAAAGAAGGATTAAGGAAAGAACCAAGGTTGATTAGGTATGTGCTTCATTAATAAAAATTTTGCATGTTGTTAATATGTATGGAATTATATGTTAAGGTTTGTTATGTTTGTGTTTTTGAGATGTTATGTATTTTATTGTGAATTTTGATATTATATATGGAAATGGGACCAAAATGTGTGAAATAATTGAGACATATGAATGTATTTGTAGTTCTGGAAATTTTAGTATTAAAATGAATGCAAATGATGAATGTGGTTGAAATATGGATTGATGCTAATTGATGGCTCGGGTACAGAATTCCAGGAACAACTCTGTCTAGTTTGATGATAACTTGAGTTATGGAACTCCTTTTTATATGTTCTTTGTTGGAAATGAAATTTAAGACACATGGCGTTAATTTGTATTTAGACTATAATATCTAATTATATGTATATTGTCCCAGTTAAATGCACGAAGTTTAAACCTAGAATCTATCCAGAAAATTCTGGGCAGAAAAGTCTGTGATGATGCAGTAGTAAATTAATCATAACATTTGATAGCAAATTGTGATTTACGTGATTCTTGATGCATCTGAAAGCTACAACAATAAGCTAAACATTGTTAGAAGGTTAGAACTTCAAATTCGAATTATATATGGGCTAAACATGAAGCCCAACAATAAGTCTGAAATCTGCCATAGGTAAAAACATACAATATTGGGCTTTTTGCATGTGTTGTTATAATTATATGTAATAATCCATGCAAATATTTACTTTGATGGTAATTATAAATGTTTAAAAAATTATTTATGTCTAAGATTTTATTGCAATAATAATGGAAATAAACAACAAAAATGAGTAATGAAAGTATTAATTTTTGAAATATAGTGAATTAATATAAAAACACCTAGTCTAGAACTAGAATAGGGAATAATTTGGCATGCCTATCAGGGGATTTAAAGCACTCGGTGCCAAATATGAAAGCCGGTAATGACAATTTATAAATGTGTTCGGCGCAAAATTATTAAGCCGGTAATGACAATATAACAAAAGCCGGTAATGACATTATTATAAAAGTGCTCGGTGCTATATTATGAAAGCCGAGAATGACAACCCCGTTATTCCTATTAGTTAGTTCGGTTATAGGTGTTATGGGCACAGGTAAATAATAATAGTAATAATAATAATAATAATAATAATAATAATAATAATAATATCAAAGTATGTGATTTTTATAAATGTTATATGAATTAAAGTTGTTAAATATTGAGTATTTGCTGAAAATTATTGATTTTATATAATTCTTTATTTTATGCGTTATTTATTAAATGGGTAATTAATATTTGAGAAAATATATATGTATGTTAAATTTTTATCATGGAAGCACCACTAAACTAGTAGCTTAGCGCGGGTGGTTTTCTCTCGCACAAGTTTAGAAGGGTAGCCATAGAAAATAGACTGTCAGGAGAAGAAGGGTACCCGGAGGGAAGCAGCAAAAAACTTTGGGTTTTATTTTTGGTATATTTTGTTAAAAGCTTTGTAAATTAAAGTATCGTTTTTATTTCATATCATGTGTATTAAATATGTGAGTCACCATGTAAAAGAACATGATTTGAATGTAAATTAATGTACTTTATAAATAAATAAAATTTTTAATATTTAGGCTTGTATGAAATTTTATTTTAGTTTATGCAATATTTTCGAAAAAAAAAATATTTACTTCACTTCATTATTTTTATAAAACAGTAAGACAGGTAATGCTCACTTACCTTGCTGAACTATAGTGGGGTAAGGGGGTGTTACAGGTTTCTTCTTTTAGCCACACCATTGTGTTGTGGCGTGCAAGGTGGAGTCCATTGAGATAAAATCCCATTATCCCTAAGATAATCTAAAAACTCTTGGCTCAAGTATTCACCTCTTTGATCTGATCGAAGTATTTTAATACTTTTTCCAAGTTGTTTCTCTACTTCATTTCTGAATTCTTTGAACTTTTCAAAAGCTTGAAATTTGTATCTCATAAGATACACGTATCCATATTGTGAGTATTCATCGATAAAAGTAATGAAGTAGATGAAACCACCTCTAGCGTGTGTAGATATTGGACCACATACATTTGAATGTATTAAGTCTAAAAGTCCATTAGCATGTTCACCTTTTCCCTTAAAAGGTAATTTAGTCATCTTGCCTAGTAAACAAGATTCACATGTGTCATATGATTCATAATCAAATGACCCCAAACTACCACTTTTGTGTAGCTTAGCCATGCGTTTCTCACTTATATGACCAAGACGACAATGCCATATATAAGATGATTTCAACATACATTGTTTTTGCCTTTTATTATCATTGATGTTTAAAATTGGATTTGATATATCTAATATGTATATTCCATTGCATAATGTACCATTAGCATAAAGAATTCCATTCAACATAATAGAACAACAATTGTTACTAAAAGCTAAAAGGAAACCATCTTTATTTAGACTTGAAATAGAAATAATGTTTTTAGTCAAAGCAGGTACATAATAGTAATTATCCAAATTTAATATAAGCCCACTAGGGAGGGTCAATACATATGTTCCTATAGCTAATGCAGTAACCCTTGCTCCATTTCCAACGCGTAGGTCTGACTCTCCCTTATTGAGCTGTCTACTGTTCCTTAGGCCCTGCATATCAGTGCATATATGTGAGCCACAATCGGTATCTAATACCCTTATATTATTATTGGAAACAGTATTAATTTCAATGACAAAACTACCTGAAGTAGATGGGGCATCAGACGCCTTCTTCTTCAAGGACTCCAAGTAAGCCTTGCAGTTTCTCTTCCAATGGCCATCCTTGCCACAATGGAAGCATGTCCCTTTTGGAGCAATCTCCTTGGCCTTTTTCTTGGCCACGCCTCCCTTAGGCTTCATAGAATTCTTCTTCTTCTTAAGGTTCTTCCTTTTAGAACTTGAACAGTCCACCAACATCACAACCTTACTGTCTTTCTCGACAGATGGCTCAGCTATTTTAAGCAAGTTAATCAGCTCAGGAATAGTGGTAGAGATTTGGTTCATCCTATAGTTAAGCACAAAATATGAATAACTATCAGACAAACCGGTTAGAATTAAGTCAATGCTTAATTCATGGTCCATCACAAATCCCAAAGTGGCCAACCTCTTAATATAGCCATTCATCTTCAATGCATATTGCACTGGAGATGTCCCCTCAACCATCATAGTGCGGAAGAGCAATCTTGAAGTTTCGAACCTTTCGGAATGTGCTTGCTCATCAAAAAGCTCTCTTAGATGGTATACTATGGAATTAGAATTCATAGCTTCATGCTGATTTTGCAACTCAGCTGACATGGTAGCAAGCATAATGCAGCTTGCCATCTCACTATCATCGAGATGCTTTTGATATGCCTTTTGAACATCTTCAGAAGCATTAGCAGCAGGGGGATTAGGGAGTGCCTCATCTAGGACATAGCCAATCTTTTCGAATTTGAGAACTATTCTCAGATTCCTTAGCCAATCCAAAAATTTAGGCCCAGTCAACTTATTTGATTCCATTAGCGATCACAAATTCACACTTGTCATGATGATTATTCTAACAACCTAGATGTAAAGTAGAACATGTTAGAACGTACATAAAATGCATGTTTATTAGGTCTTTAATAAATCGCATGATGGCTTCCACTATTTTATTGCGAATCCATGGCCCTCACTATGAACCCGAGAGACTTATATGGAAGTTCTCCTAATGGGTCGATATCCAACTAGCTAAGAATAACCTTGAGGCAACTCAACAAGCTATCCTTAGTTTGGTTAATAGGTATCTAATCCATACCAATTGTATTATTCATGAAACTATCGAATCTTGTGCTATCAACTTATTGATGTGTGCATATACATTGGGCTATCGACTCTTGATATGTGTACATCTCATGTATACAAACCTAACTTCACCTCCAATACACATTAACCTTGGCGCAAATCCAATAAGTTAATAATATCGGTTAAGTATAACCCATTAATCGTGAAATCTAATTTCAATGGATTGAACATATTCTTATAGAGTGAGCTTGGCGCAACTCAACAACCCTAACTCTAGAAGAACTCTGGTTCTCTCCATATTTATGGAAGGCGTAAGACTTAATTGTTTATTTAGTGAGGGATTTCTTTGTTAAGTCTCATCAAGTTATTAATTCATGCTTTTATATATCATACATTTATCACATTGATATATAAAGATAGTTACATTAACTATATGGCATGATTATGGAAATACTAAAGTCAATCTCTTGAGCCAAAGAGAAATTGACTAGGTCTTACCTAGGTATATGCATGAATTTACAACCCCAAATAGAAATCAAATTCCTATTTCTAAGTCTTCTTGTTTATGGTACCATCTCCTTTGCTTCTTGCTCCTTTGTATCTTCATTCTATCCTAATCCTATGTAATCTAATTACATATTTCAAATTATAGAAAACCTCAATTTACATTTGAGGGGAGTAAGATGAGAAGAGAAATACATAAGAAAGAAAAAGAGGTAGGGACACGAAGACCCTATTTACCATAAAACAAAATAGTTTCATGCATACTCAATCACATTGGGCCTAAGTCCATAATCATCCATCATCTAATGCACAAAATAAAAATGACAATTTTGGATTTCAATTTGTAAATCGATTCAACACTTGAATCGAAATTGCCTATATGTGTTCTTTCGGTTAATTTAATTTTGTTTGTAATTTTAAAGTGGAATTTAATATTTAATCAAATTAAATTAAATTCCATATTTCCAGAAATAATTCAAAATTAATTCTCCTTAAAATTAGAATTTTATGATGTTAAAATTAAACAATTTAATTTTAATATACATACCAATTTCTAATCATACTAGAATTATAATTGTACAACTTAAATTAATTCAAAATTAATTTCCAAAAATTCTAAAAATTTCCAGAACATCAAATCACCATTATAATTATCTTTAGGTCAGCTCAAGTTTATCAAAATATTTGTGGCACAAGTCAAAATTACTAAAACAAACTAACCAACACACTTAGACGCTCAAAATGACTAATTCGATATCTAGAATTTTTAAAATTTCAAATGCATGCAAAATAATTTTGGCATGCATCTAACATCAAAATAATATATTTTTAATCACATAAAAATTAGTTCAAGGTGCTGGAAATACAATAAACACATACAAAAAATTCAAACAAAACAGCACCATCGGGTATGCTAAGACAGTCCCATTTTTGTGTTTGTTTGAAAGATTAATTAAAATAATTTTTAATTAATTATTGGACACTTCCAGAGGCATAA
The DNA here is from genome assembly GCA_023653625.1 of Triadica sebifera. NCBI lineage: Eukaryota > Viridiplantae > Streptophyta > Magnoliopsida > Malpighiales > Euphorbiaceae > Triadica > Triadica sebifera. Next base: position 42,556,645 of record CM042893.1, on the reverse strand, counting down.
AAATATTCTCAATATGTCTAAATAAGTTTTTCATAATTAAATTATAAGAAAAATGTAACCAGCCCCATCAATTAAGCCAAACAACAATACATTTTTATAAACAAGGCAATTTTAGACATTTTTGAAATAAATCCGAAATTACTTATTTGAATCACATTCAAATCATTTTTCAATCAAAATAATCATTCTTGCTCATCTCATGATCAGATTAAAGAAAGAAAAATGTGAAAATTATATTTTACAAATTAATTTCAATTTTTCAAAACATATTGATCCAAAATCATCAAAAACATGCAATCCCTTTGCACTTTCAATTAAAATTAATTTTAATGGATACAAAGAGGTTCTGATACCAATGTAGAGTTTTGAAGAACGAATCATATTCATAAATGCAGCGAAAAATAAAATTTTTCAAAATCCAAAACAAAAGATCATACGTGTACTATTAAAACTAATTTATATAAATGTAAATGTTAAAAATTATACTTTGTAATTTTTATTTGTTCTTCAAATCTTCACTTTGTTGGGTTATAGCAAACCACAAAAATCTACACAAGGATGTCTCTAATGATAATCCACGCAAAGAACGAAGAAGAAACTATCAAGAGAAATGGTTTGAACAAATTCAAAGTGCTAGCTTTGAAAGTGTTATTGAGAGAATGTTTGAGTCTCAAATTCAAAAATAAGATGAAAAGTCAAAAATGGAGAAAACGGAAACTAATGAATAGTAATTGGCCATAATTGGCCTAATTATGGCCAAAAACAGTCGTTGGCCAATGGATGGGAAGGCAGCAGTCGCGCTGGGCCTGCTGCGGGCTGCTGCTGTACAGTCCAGTTGGCCTGCTGGACAGGCCAGCAGCCTGCCTAGCTCGAGCGGGCCTGTGACACTCCCGAACGATTTTTTCGTGCGATCTAATCGCCATCCATCCTAAAATAATTCTCTCATATTTTGGATCATATCCATGACCATTTTACTCATTCTCCATATCTTCAATGCGTATGACCCATTAGTCTCCCAGTTATGTTGTCCATTTAAATTAACAATTAATTTAAGCAGGTCATGAGCGGTATCTAGCAATACATCATGACCCCCAATTGACTGAAAAGTCAATGATTTGACTACGAACCTTTCCATAGAAAATTTCTGTGCAATTATTCCTTTCACCATTCTATACCCCACTTGGTTCAGAGTATGGACATATGTCAACTCCCACTAGACTGATTACATCACGTCTAGTCCAAGTAATGTTAGTTCTTGTCCTTGAGGCTCATTACTCTATTAGATATGTCATTGAAGACTATCTTTATGACATTTCCACTCTGGCCAGAGATTCCTGAGTAATGATCACGACAAGAGGCCATGGGTATACACTCCTTCTATCAAAAGTGGTGAATTCTTTGTTGGTTACCCAATTACCTTCGAATACCTAAAGTTGTATCCAATCACCACCCTATGAGCTACCTCTCTAAGGCAAAAAGGAATAGTGTCAAAATACATAATCAATATTCAAGATATTCTTGAGCACCTCAAGTGTAAGGATACTTGCACCATTGCTATGATGAGACTATCATTGGCATTTGAATAGATTATCCATATGATTGTCTCATAGTTGATCATCCAATCTACTTAGCTACACTTAGCAAGCATCCACATGTTAACTCTAAACATCTCATGTTTATAGATTATGAGATCTACTACTCGATCCAATCAAGGAGTGTAACATATGCTAGTCTAACTGTATTAATAATGTCCCATCTCATTAATCCTATGACTAGGGATAATTTTAATACTAACATAATTACACATGATAAGAATCTCCGTATCATGATCTCATCATGATTTCCTTCATGCTCTGTTATGTATCAAGGACTTCATTAATTGATTTAAGATCACTTATCAATTCATATATCAAATGAACATCAAATTAATGAAAAAGCCTTTTATTAATCAAATAAATTTGTACAATAAGTGCTAAAGGTGATTGCCTTTAGAGCACTCCTCTAACAAGAAGGGCAGCCGTAGATAGTAGAATTGTCAGAAGAAAAGGGCATTTGGACGAAAGCAGCTAAAAGCTTTGGATTTATTTTGGTATATTTTTATTAAAAGTTTTGTAAATTAAATTATAGTTTTATTTCAATTAATGTGAATTAAAAATGTGAACTTGTAATACACTGAGCATAGTTTGATTGTAAATTAATATATTTTATAAATAAATAAAATTTTGAATATTTGTGCTTGTAAAAAATTTTATGTCAGTGTTGGTAATAGTTTTGCAAAAAAAACTTTATACTTCATTTTATTAATTTTATAAAATAGTTCGTCGGGTAATACTCACTTACCTTGCTAAACGAAAGCGAGGTGTTGCCCAGAAATTGAACCAAGAAGGGGGATTGAATTGGATATTAAAAATTCTAACTTTTAAGTGCGAAATGAAAAGTTAAATTGAGTAGGGATAGGAAGATTTCACACAGGAGTTTTTATAGAGGTTCAGGTGTTAACAAACCCTACTCCTCTGCCCAATCTCAACTGGGAGTTTCACTAACACAATAAGTGTTACAATGGAGTTGTACAAGCTCACTCCCAACTATGGTGTTTCTAACAATGGATCACACCTAACCCAGAAATTCCTTGTGTTTTAATGGCTCACACAATAAACCAATTTCTTGTGTTTTAAAGGCTCACACAAATAACCCTTACAAGTGTTTTACTCTTAGCCCAAAATACACAAACTCACTTGAGTAGAAGATTACAAAGAGAAACACTTACAAATCTATAATGCTCAGAGAATGATGAGAAAAAAAAATTTCACAGAGAATAAATGTTTGTTTTGAAAATATCAAATGCACAAATGGCTTACAACAAGATTTTGATTCAAAGTATTAGCTATTCTCTTGTTTTGGATTCATAAATAACTTGCATTTATAGTTCTATGGCGAATTATTGTCATTTGATTGCATTTAATGTGGAAATAGCCATTGCACCAACTCTTATTTTTGTGCCTAACATGTTTCTCTTTCCTCTTTCACGGTTGTGAGTATGAGTGTCATGGTTGTGACTATTTTTCCAAGTTGTGACTTCAGCGGTGACTTTGGTCGTGAAGCATTATGGAAGGACTTTAAGTGTTTGATCACGAGCATGACATTATATCTTCAAGGGCATGAACATCCTTCCTGGAAGAATTTGTCATGTCTTCTCATGGGCGAGACTTTCTTTCACGGTCGTGATTGATATAATCATTCACGATTGCTATCATTCTTCATAGTTGTGAACTTTAAATATTGGATAGTTGGCGCTAAGATTCATCATGGGCGTGACATATAAGGTCACGAGCATGAACATACTATTTCTTCATTTTTTGTCTTTTTAAGATTAGTCTTCCATTCTCCATTCTTACTATCATGTTCTATACCCTGTTCAATAATCTTAGAAAACAAGTATGTTAAATACATTATTGCTATTTTATTTGTTAGCATCAAAATGACGGAAATACCGCTCAAGGTTTAACAATCTCCCCCTTTTAATGGTGACAAATAATCTAGCAATATGTGTTTTTGAAAAGTCTCCCCCTTAAAAGATGCTTAAGATAAAAAATTACTGAAGTGCAAGAATTTTAAAGAATGATGAAGTGTAGCATCAAAATATGCTTCCTAGTTTTAGGTATATGCAAGGTATATCCAATATATACCAAAATTTTTCCTTAAAACAAGTTAAGTATATGCTAAGTATATTTAAGGTATATTCAAAGTATATCAAATGCATATTCATTCATGTAACTTGCATCAAGGTATATACAAAGTATACTTAAGGTATATTTAAGGTATATCAAATGCATATTTATTCGTGTAACTTGCATCAAAGTATATGCAAAGTATACTAAAGGTATATTTAAGGTATATGTGCTCATTTGCATACTTGCATAATGGAAAACATAAGTTAAAACATAATGGAAAACAAAACCAATTATATTAATATAAAGCAATTATATTAATATATTAATAACAAAAAGTTAAAACATAATGGAAAAAAAAGCAATTATATTAATATAAAAAAACATATACAAGGATTTAAAAAAAAATTTGAAATTCCTACATCAAATAAGCTAGAAAATAACATAGCTAACATATAGTCTAGCTGGACATTCTATCTCTAACGCGAGCTACTTCCGCCTCAAGACTCTCCGTGCGAGACTCCATGAAATTCTTGACGTTCTCTAACCTCTCATCCATCGAAGCCTGCAATTGCTCAAACCGTGGTGCCAAGAGGTCAGTCACTTGCTGAGCCAAGTTTGGTGTGGAGGCAGAGGATTGTCTAATTTCCTGCTCAACCTCTGGAGGCACCACCTCAACTCGAACTCTCTTCCTTTGCTGGATTCCTTGGAGGCCAGCTTTGAAGTCATCCGAGTCATTGTCCTCCCAAATAATCTCACTAGCAGTGTTGGTGAAGCAGTAGTAGATATTGTTCTCATATACTATACGAACAACCGCTCCTATTTTGATGAAGGACTTGACGTCTAGTCAGTCTCGAGGATGTGCTGGTATGAGGTTGAAGTGTTGCTCCTCTAGCTTCAAGTACCCCAGCTTGATAGCAAGGTGAGTCACGTACCCACCAATCAGAATGTCTCTGGAGGGCTTGGTGACAATTGATAGAAGATGGTTTGCAAACCATTGAGATAAAGCCACTGTTAGGCCTCTTCAAGCCATCTCCAGGAGAAAGAGCTCTGACTTCCTAATAGATCCATTGTTGTCTCCTCTGGTAAAAATGCTATAGGTTAGAAGCCTATACAAGTACTCGTGCACTGGGGATTAAAGGTGGGTGCTTTTTGTCTTCTTGAGGTCCCAGGTGCAGTAAAGCCCGAAGTGAGTCCATGCCTGAGTAGCATAGAACTCCACCTCACTCTCATTCAGGATACCGTTAGAGGGAAGGTTGAACATATCTCCAAACTCTGTGACATTTAGGGTGTTCAGATGCTTGCAAAGTTGGAATTTTACCGTGCCGGTAGGAGAGATTTGCAGGGTACTCAGGAATTCTAGAGTTGGTTCCCTCAGTGTCGGTTGATGGATATCAACGAAATCTTTCAGATGACAAGCCTGAAGTTATTCCGTCATGCTTGTCTCGAGGTCGAGTGTTCTAATGGTTTTCCACTCAAATGATCGAGAGGAAAGGAGTGGCCTGGAACACCACATCATATGCATTTAAGTATAACCTATTTTTGTATCAAATAATTACATACTGCATGTTGGAAAGAGAAAATACTCTGATAACAGTGGTAGTAAATTTTTTTTTTCATATCATATCCTGTAAAATCCACTAATGCCTTTACAAGTCTTATATCCTGTAATTCTATTCAATGACTTTGCAAGTCTCATATCCTATAATATCACTCAATGACTTTTCAAGTCAACATTAAAAACCACAATACGATATATCACATATATTAAAACATAAACTTCATATCCGAAGGATTATGTGTTATTTCCATTTATACATTTCAAAACTAATCTAGAGTGATAAAGCATATTCAAGCATATAAGTCCAAAATACAGATGACATGTTTTCATGTTTGTGTGGAATGCAAGGAGAGAGAGTAATAAGGCTCGACCAATGACCTGTGCTCCATGTCTTCTATACACTACTCAAAATGAGCTATCACTTTTCTTTACCTGAAAATAAATTGATGAGTTGCAGCTCAGTGAGAATAATCATCCAATGAGCTCTAAAGTACCAAACAACTCATAGTAATAAATCACAAATCCAATATATACCATATATTCCATTCCATTCATCAGTATCATATATGTATCAATAAAGTTGAAACATATAATCATTACTCTTTATGTATCCAAATGCTTTGCTTATTTCAATTTATTGATACCAAGTTAAACAGACATTGCTCTGGGTTTCCATGTGAATATTTGCATTTGCATTTTCTAGGTAGCTTGATCATTTGTTTCATTTGCACATTTGTTGGGCCATATGCCTCTTCTTTTACTTTACAATATCGATTAACTAGTCACAACACCTTTTTAGTCCATATGCATATGCACTTGTATTTAAGCATTCATCAACCATTGCATCTTTATCATATACAACATACATATATTCCATATATACCTCATATGTCACTCATATACCTTGCATATACTATACATATACCATGTATATATATCACATATGTCAAACATATACCTCAAATATAGTACAAGTATACCATTTATATGTACCACAATGTCACAAATTATCCATCATTACATTATCAAGGACCAATCATGACAATCATATGAATCACATAGTAAGCAACATTCATTTGCACTAAAGAATTCAATCTATAATTAGACTCACCTTTTTTCTTTGATTCCGACCCCTAACTTATTGTCTATCCATTTCTTATGGGTCTCCAATATGTTGCGAGCCTAATATGAAAACATAATCGATTAACTCATGATTAGGGAGACTTAATGTGGCTTAAACAAATTAATATGCATTGTTCATATCAATAGTTAAGATTTTTCCTATGAGGCAGTGTGACCTTAGGGGACAATTTAGCCTATAACATTTTCTATACTTGACCAATTAATCTGATTCTTATTCCTAATTAAAACTAACATATAATTATAGAACATATTACAATTTCTGACCAATTGGATTATTGTACAATATTTTGTGGAATTTCTAAGTGTGTTCTGTGTTCTCCCTTGTTTTCTGCCTTTAGGCAGTTTCAGGGTACTTATTTTGGTTCATCATAACTTATAATCTATAAGTCCTATTTTAATGAAACTTTACAGAAATTTATATGGGTTCATATGGAACATTTTTCATGTTTAAAATGTTTATCAATGATGTATCTAAGGTCTTCAAATTATAACAAACATGTTACTGGTCCAGAATAGAATTGGCTTCCGAACTAGTATGACTTCCAAAGGCCATAACTTAGTCTATACATAACCAATTAAGCTGTAATGGGTACCAAAGTTTAGCTAAGACATATACCTATAACGTTGCAGTTTTAATCATTTACATAATCTACCTCTACTGAGCTCAGAATAGCCAAACAAATTTTTGGATCTGCTTAGGGCACTCAGTAGGCAGTTTAAACCATGGACCAGTCATGGTTCCATTCATCATAACTCATACTTTACAAGACCTATGAACCTGAAATTTGGTATAAAGATACCAAACACATATATCTACAACTTTTTATGTTTTTCAATACTTCAAAAAATGACTTTAACATATTCGAAATCAAATCACACGATAGCTAACTTGGTTAGGGTTCAGACCCTGAATAGTTTTAGTAGAGAGAGGATTTCTCTTCCTATACACAAAAGCATGCAAAACTGTTTACATATCCATAAATATAAGACACAAAGGAACAACATTTTTGTTTTAAACTTTTCCAGAATCAATTTCTATGTGCACCAAAATCAGGTTGCAAATCAGTTCCTATTAATGAACCTAAGCAACTCAAATGAATCCTATAGCAATAAGAATTGATTAGTTACCAAGAACGACCTTGCAAGGGATCATATGCTTCAAAAACTAGGTGAAACAAGGATGAATTGAAGTCTGAAATGGAGGAAGTTAAAGAAGAAGTCGGGCTGGAGAAGAAGGCGGAAATGGGGAAGAAAGATGAAGATAAAGCCAACTTGTTTTTTTGTCCTTTTCTCTTTCTGTCTTTTTCTCTTCTTCTCTTCTCTTTTCTCTTCTCATTTCTCTTTTCTCTTCTATTCTATTTCACTTTTGTTTCATTTTCATTTCATTTTATATTGTTATTATTATTATTTATATATATTTATAATTCCACTAATTTATACAATAATACAACTTAATCATTTGGCCCGATTTAACTAAACTAACAATGTAAATGTTTACTAATCTTAATCTAATCATTTTTCTTACTTTAATTTAGTCAGCTTATTTAATTTATTTCTAATGCTTAGTTATCATCATTTAGGTTATAAGGATACACGTGTGACTCGATACAAATGCCAAATATTAGGACACATAGCTAGTACGTGCCATGAACTTGTTCCTACGAAAATACGTATGAAATGCACATGTTCAATTGAATTGTATGCAAGATGCTTATTTTCAATAAAATGCATGTGGGGAAGGTCAAGGATGTTACAATTCTCCCCTCCTTTTAAAAATTTCGTTCTCGAAATTAATACTTGAAAACAGGTGTGGATATTGCTTTTTCATATTTTCTTCTGTTTCCCATGTTGCCTCTTCTTGTAAATGGTTACGCCATAATACCTTAACCAAAGATATTTCTCGGTTTCTTAGTTGTTTAGTTTTGTATCCAATGATTTGTACTGGTTCCTCAACAGAACTCATGTAACACCCCCTTACCCCACTATAGTTTAGCAAGGTAAGTGAGCATTACCCGTCTTACTGTTTTATAAAATTAATGAAGTGAAGTAAATATTTTTTTTCGAAAATATTGCATAAACTAAAATAAAATTTCATACAAGCCCAAATATTAAAAATTTTATTTATTTATAAAGTATATCAATTTACATTCAAATCATGTTTTTTTTACATGGTGACTCACATATTTAATACACATGATATGAAATAAAAACGATAATTTAATTTACAAAGCTTTTAACAAAATATACCAAAAATAAAACCCAAAGCTTTTTGCTGCTTTCCTTCTGGTACCCTTCTTCTTCTGACAGTCTATTTTCTATGGCTACCCTTCTAAACATGCGCGAGAGGAAACCACCTGCGCTAAGCTACTAGCTTAGTGGTGCTTCAATAATAAAAATTTTACATACATATATATTTTCTCACATATTAATTACCCATTTAATAAATAAGGCATAAAATAAAGAATTATATAAAATCAATAATTTTCAGCAAATACTCAATATTTAACAACTTTAATTCATATAACATTTATAAAAATCACATACTTTGATATTATTATTCTTCTTCTTATTATTATTATTATTATTATTATTATTATTATTATTATTATTACTATTATTATTATTATTATTATTATTATTATTATTATTATTATTTACTTGTGCCCATAACACGTATAACTGAACTAACTAATAGGAATAATGGGGTTGTCATTTCCAGCTTTCATAATATAGCGCCGAACGCTTTTATAATAATGTCATTACCGACTTAATAATTTTACACCGAGCGCATTTATAAATTGCCATTACCGGCTTTCATATTTGGCACTGAGTGCCTTAAATCTCCTGATTGGCATGCCAAACTATTCCCTATTCTAGTTCTAGACTAGGTCTTTTTGGGCTTAACTATTTTTATATTAATTCACTATATTTCAAAAATGTCAACATTATTTAACTATCATAATTATGCTTATTGATTTTTGTTCTTTATTTCCATTATTATTGTAATAAAATCTCATACATAAATAATTTGTTAAACATTTATAATTACCATCAAAGTAAATATTTGCATGGATTATTACATATAACTATAACAACACATGCAAAAAGCCCAACATTGTATGTTTTTACCTATGGCAGATTTCAGACTTATTTTTCGGGCTTTATGTTTAGCCTATATATTATTCGAATTTGGAGTTCTAGGCTTCTAACAATTTTTAGCTTATTTTCTTAGGTTTCAGATGCATCAAGCATCACATATATCATAGTTTTTGATCAAAAGTTATGATCAATTTACTGTTGCATCATCACAAAATTTTATGCCCAGAATTTTCTGGACAGATTCTAGGTTTAAACTTCGTACATTTAACTGGGAAAATCTAGACATATTTAGATATTATAGTCTATCTACAAATTAAAGCTCTGTGTCTTAGCTTTCATTTCCTACAAAGAACATACAAAGAGGAGTTCCATAACTCAAGTTATCATCAAAATAGACAGAGCTGTTCCTGGAATTCTGTACCGGAGCCATCAATTGGCATCAATCCATATTTCAACTACATTCATCATTTGCATTCATTTTAATACTAAAATTTCCAAAATTAAAAATTCATTCATATGTCTCAATTATTTTACACCATTTGGTCCCATTTCCTTATATAATATCAAAAGTCACAACGAAACACATAACATCTCAAAAACACAAACATAACAAACCTTAACATATAATTCCATACATATTAACAACATGCAAAATTTTTATCAATGAAGCACATACCTAATCAACCTTGGTTCTTCCCTTAATACTACTTTTTCTTCCCTTATTAGTTAGCTTTCTCCTTGCCTTTGTCACCCTCTTGAGGGCCTCTCACTTGTTCACTTATTTTTCCTACACAACCATACCATAACTCAATTCAAACATTCAATTTCAATGCTTTTCATGTCTACATAATATTCTAATACTCCTAATATGTTTTACACCTTAATTGGCCATCCAAAAATCATATCCTAGTTCCCAATTTATTTTCTTCAATTCAACACTCAATTCACCCTTAATCTATCACCAATTGTGGTGTTAATTTCAATTTCCCCCAAATTTATTTAACTATGGCAACCCCTCATTCATCCTTCAACATTATATTTTCTTCAGTTTTTAAGCCATAAAATAATTACCTAACATCAAATATCATTAATTCAAAGTTTAATTACACTTCCATCAACTAATCATAAACTTAAATTTCTACTTCCAATCTTGCAACATAAGCTCAATCTACCAAACCTAATCATATCTATCATCATTACGGGTCTCAAATAGAAGGAAAAAGGTTGAATTTCAGAAGAATAAACTCACCTTAAGTGTTCTTCAAAGTGGGCCGAAATTCCCCTTAATATTTCTCTCTTTCCTTTTTTTTCTTCCTTCCTTCTTGCTCCTTTGGTACCTTTTATGGTAAGAACTCTTAAATTCTGATTTTTTTTTCTCTCAAAACTAATTTATTTGCTTTCTTTTTCAAGCTTGGATTGAATGAAAATGGAGGCTTAGGGAGGGATTAAGTTGGACGACAAAGAGATGAGAGAAGATGAGGGAAATGAGTTTTAATTGGTGGAGAAAATGAGGTATTTATCTTTTTTTTTAGTTGAGTATTTGGTGGTTCCATGACTATATTAATCTCTTCATCCATTGGTCCAAAATACAAATTAATTTTAATGAAATTTTAAACTTTAAGAAATTTCTTATTTGCCACATCTTCCTCCATATTTACACTTTTTCCCCAAACAATTGCCATAATACTGATTTTTTCCATAGGAAATTTTATTTTTTTCTAATTCTACCCCAAATCTTTTTAATTCCCAAATAATAATACACTTAATTATTTTCTCTTATTATTAGTCAATTTTTTATGGGTTTAAATTTAGACTCCGATTGAACCAGTGGACCCCACTACAGTCACGCGCAATTGGGGCCTAAATCACTAAATGTTACAACTCATGTCCTCTACAATCTCAATGGTTTGATCTTTAAGTACATGTGTAGGATCTAACCTGTATCTTCTAAGCATGCTTACATGAAACACAATATGTATCTGAGTCATCTCGGGTGATAAAGCCAACCTATAAGCCAATGGACCAATCTTCTCAAGAATTTAATAAGGCCCTATGTATCTTGGGCTCAATTTACCCTTCTTGCCAAATCGGATTATCCCTGTCCATGGAGATACATGAAGAAACGCCTTTTCACCTAACTCGTATTCCATCTCTCTTCTATGCTGATCAGCATAACTTTTCTGCCTATCCTGTGCTGCCTTTAGCTTGTTCTTGACAACCTTGATCTTATCCACTGTGTCTTGCACTATCTCTGGCCCTTGTAGTGCACGTGCTCCTTCTTCATCCCAAATGATAGGGCTACTTTCTGCCATACAATGCTTCATATGGTGCCATCTGGATACTGTTATGATACTGGTTGTTGTAAACAAATTCAATCAATGCTATATATTCATCCCAAACACCTCTGAATTCCATAGAACATGCCCTGAGCATTTCTTCTAATGTCTGTATAGTCCTATCTGATTGTCCATCAGTTTGTTGGTGGAATGCAGTGCTGAAATTCAATTTTGTTCCCAATGCATCTTGTAAACTCACCCAAAAATGTGAAGTAAACTGTGGATCTCTATCAGACACAATGGACACTGGAATGCCATGCAATCTGACTATCTTATTCATATATAAGTTTGCCAAACTCTCGAGTGTAGACCCCCATCTGATAGGTAGAAAATGTGCTGACTTGGTTAATCTGTCAACAATTACCCATACTGCATCATTTTTCCGTGGGGTTCTTGGCAATCCATAGAAAAAATCCATCGTTATTTTCTCCCATTTCCATTCTGGCACTGGCAATGGATGTAAATTACCAATTGGTGCTTGGTGTTCAATCTTAACCTGCTGACATGTCAAGCATTTGGAAACATATTCTGCTATGTCTTTCTTCATTCTTGGCCACCAGTAATGAGGCCTTAAACTGTGATACGTCTTTGTCATCCCTAGGTGCATTGTATACGGTGCATTGTGCGCCTCTTCCATTATTTCCTGATGCAAGTTCTCAGTGTCTGGAACACATATGCGTGACTTTAACATCAGTGTATCATTTTGCAAATGAATCTCTGTATTATTTCCCTGCCTTACCACATCAATTTTCTCACATAATTTAGGATCTTTGCTTTGTGCTTCTTTATTTCTCTCATTTAGGATAGGTCTGACTTGAAGAGTAGCAATCAGTGATCCTCTATCATGCATATTTAAGTCAACATTCATGGATCGTAATTGAATCAAATATGGAAAAGAGGATACTTGCAAGTGAGCTACACTGCTACTAGCCTTCCTACTCAATGCATCTGCTATGACATTGGCTTTCCCTGGATGGTACTCAATTATACAGTCATAATCTTTGAATAGCACTAACCATCGTCTTTGCCTCATGTTTGACTCTTTTTGTGTCAGCAAATAACCCAAACTTTTATGGTTTGTGATGATTTGGAATGTCTCACCATACAGATAATGCCTCCAAATCTTCAATGCAAATACAACTGCAGCCAATTCTAAATCATACACTGGATATGAGATCTCATGTGGTCTCAGTTGTTTAGATTCATAAGCTATCACCTTACCATGTTGCATTAATACACATCCCAAGCCTTGGTGAGAAGCATCAGTATATACTGTAAACCCACCTGTACCTATAGGGATAGTTAACACTGGTGCTGAGGTTAGTCTGTGTTTTAGTTCATCAAAACTCCTCTGACATTCTGGAGTCCACTTGAAAGGCACATTCTTTCTCAACAATTTAGTCAAAGGGCTAGCAATTAAGGAGAATCCATCAACAAATCTGCGGTAGTATCCGGCTAATCCCAGAAAACTACGCATTTCTGAAATATTTTTAGGAGCTTCCCAATTTACCATGGCCTCAATTTTCTTTGGGTCAACCTCTATGCCCTTACACGACACCACATGTCCAAGAAATACCAAATGATCTAACCAGAATTCGCATTTACTCAATTTGGCATATAATAGTTTCTCCTTCAAAGTTTGCAACACAATTTTTAAATGTTGTTCATGTTCTCCCCTGTTCTTTGAGTACACCAATATGTCATCAATAAATACTATCACAAACCTATCCAGATATGGTTGAAACACCTTATTCATTAATGCCATAAATGTAGCTGGAGCATTAGTCAACCCAAATGGCATTACTAAAAATTCATAATGTCCATACCTGGTTCAAAAGGCAGTCTTTGGAACATCTGCTTCTACTACCTTCGGTTGGTAATAGTCTGATTTCAGATCAATCTTGGAGAATATTTGGGCTCCTTACAACTGGTCAAACAAATCATCTATTCTAGGCAATTGATATTTGTTCTTCACCGTCATTTTGTTCAGTTGCCTATAATCAATGCACAATCTCATTGTTCCATCTTTCTTTTTAACAAATAATACTGGAGGTCCCCAAGGTGATACACTAGGTCTAATATACCCTTTGTCAAGTAATTCCTACAATTGGGCCTTCAGTTCTTTCAACTCAACTAGGCCATTCTGTAGGGTGACCTTGATATTGGTGTTGTTTGTGGTACTAGTTCAATAGTGAATTCTATCTCTCTATCTGGTGGTAAACCAGGTAGATCATATGGGAATACATCAGCAAATTCCCTTACCACTGGTATATTTTCAAGCAAGCTATTAGTGGTTCTAGTATCAGTCACATATGCCAAATATGCTTCACATCCCCCTTTGATCATTCGAAATGCCTTTACAGCTGAAACTAGACATGTAGGCACAAGTTTTCTTTCACCTAGAAATACTACCCTTGGCTGGTTTGGTGATTCCAAAATTACTTCCTTAGTAAAGCAATTCATTATTGCATGATGCCTAGTTAACCAGTCCATTCCCAATATCACATCAAATTCATATATTGGCAATAAAATCAGATCAACTATTAACTCGGCTCTATCAATGCATATCAGGTAATCACGATAGACATTATTCATAACTACCACTGTTCCCAATGGTGTACTCACATTTATGTCAATCCCCAAAGGCTCATGCGTTTGATGCAATTTAGATGCCATATGCAATGATATAAATGAATGAGTGAAGCCTGGGTCAATCAATGCATATGCTAACATATCACAAATGTAAATATTACCGGTAACTACTTCGGGAGCATCCACCACCTCCTGTCTAGTCATAGCAAACACCCTGGCCAGAGTAGGGGGTCTAGAACTCTGACCTTTAGATCTGGTCACTCCTATGCCCATTGTACTAGTCCTGCCCCTGCCAATTCCTCTGCCCTGTGTCCCACTAGTAGGGTAGACCCTCGGTGCCTCAACTGTAGTCTCAAATACTCCTCTACCTCTACTGGTCTCTGCTAGTTTGGTTCTATTTGCACAGTCTCTATACATGTGCTCCATCGATCCATAGAAATAACATGCTCCTGTGAGCCTTCTACATTCGCCCGTATGCTGTCTACCACAATGACTACATGTGGGCCTCTGTTCAACATATTGGCTCCGCCCTCTGCCTGAGTAAGAGAAAGTCATGCCTCGACCGCTAGAACTGGAGTACCAACTTCTGTTGCCAGACTGTGCAGGCATATATCTGCCTCTTTTTCCCGACCTTCTGCTAGACTCACCGAAGAACTCACATGTTGCCCTTTTAATTTGTTGCTCCCCAGCTTCTTTGATTAACTTTTCAGCTCTGATTGCAGCAGCTCTGAGTCTGGCATAATTATCAAGATCAATAGCCGTGATTCTGTTTTTGATCTCACATTTGAGTCCCTCATCAAACTTCCTGCATTTGTCTCTTTCAGTAGAGACCATAAAGGTGGCATAATGGGAAAGTTTATTATACTGTACTTCATACTCTGCAACAGACATGTTCCCCTGTTTTAGATTCAGGAATTCCTTCCTCTTCTCATCTTTATATGCTTCAGGCATGTAATTGTTCTGAAATTCCAGGAGGAAATAATTCCATGTCAACACCGGTGGTTGTGCATCACTGTCGAGGACTGTCTCCCACCATTCATAAGCATTTCCTTGCAGCAAGGGTACTGTATAATCGAATTTCTCATCTGGGGTACATCTCACCATATTCAGTACCCTCTGTGTCCTTTTCAGCCATGTCTCAGCTTCTGCTGGGTCTGTTGTGCCATTGAAATCAGTTGCACCATGTTTCCTCAGCTTGTCATAACATCTTTCCTTGTACATTTCAGGACCATATACATCCTGATCTGGGTGTTCATAGGGTGCCTCTGCATGAGATGACTGTGATGCATGTACTGGAGCTCCAGCTCCTAGTGCTGGTTGATCTCTATGTAAATGAGGTGATGCCTCATGAGAATGCATTTCAGTCGGCCTCTCCCTCCTTGGTGAATCATGTCTTATGATGTCCCCAAAATAAATGAAATTATGTCACTACATAATGTTCAACACATAGGATGTATATGTTATCATGCTCTTATGCGTATGCATGTTCCCATGGAACCTATCCCTACTCTGATACCAAAAATGTAACACCACATCATATGCATTTAAGTATAACCTATTTCTGTATCAAATAATCACATACTGCATGTTGGAAAGAGAAAATACCCTGATAACAGTGGTAGTAAATTTTGTTTTCATATCATATCCTGTAAAATCAACTAATGCCTTTACAAGTCTTATATCCTGTAATTCTATTCAATGACTTTGTAATATCACTCAATGACTTTTCAAGTCAACATTAAAAACCACAATACGATATATCACATATATTAAAACATAAACTTCCCATCCGAAGGATTACTGGTTGTTTCCATTTATACATTTCAAAACTAATCTAGAGTGATAATACATATTCAAGCATATAAGTCTAAAATACAGATGACATGTTTTCATGCTTGTGTGGAATGCAAGGAGAGAGAGTGATGAGGCTGCGCCAATGACCTGTACTCCATGTCTTCTATACACTACTCAAAATGAGCTATCACTTCTCTTTACCTGAAAAATGATGCAAATTGATGAGTTGCGGCTCAGTGAGAATAATCATCCAATGAGCTCTAAAGTACCAAACAACTCATAGTAATAAATCACAAATCCAATACATACCATATATTCCATTCCATTCATCAGTATCATATATGTATCAATAAAGTTGAGACATATAATCATTACTCTTTATGTATGCAAATGCTTTGCTTATTTCATTTTGTTGTGACCAAGTTAAACAGACATTGCCCCGGGTTTCCATGTGAATATTTGCATTTGCATTTTCTAGCTAGCTTGATTATTTGTTTCATTTGCACATTTGTTGGGCCATAGGCCTCTTCTTTTGCTTTACAATATCGATTAACTAGTCACAATGCCTTTTTAGTCCATATGCATATGCACTTGTATTTAAGCATTCATCAACCATTGCATCTTTATCATATACTACATATATTCCATATATACCTCATATGTCATGCATATACCTTGCATATACTATACATATACCATGTATATATATCACATATGTCAAACATATATCTCAAATATAGCACAAGTATACCATTTATATGTACCAATGTCACAAATTATCCATCATTACATTATCAAGGACCAATCATGACAATCATATGAATCACATAGTAAGCAACATTCATTTGCACTAAAGAATTCAATCGATAATTAGACTCACCTTTCTCCTTTGATTTCGACCCCTAACTTATTGTCTATCCATTCCTTATGGGTCTCCAATATGTTGCAAGCCTAATATGAAAACATAATCGATTAACTCATGATTAGGGAGACTTAATGTGGCTTAAACAAATTAATATGCATTGTTCATATCAATAGTTAAGATTTTTCCTATAAGGCAGTGTGACCTTAGGGGACTTTTTAGACTATAACGTTTTCTATACTTGACCAGTTAATTAGATTCTTGTTCCTCATTACAACTAACATATAATTACAGAACATATTAAAATTTCAGACCAATTGGATCATTGTACAATATTTTGTGGAATTTCTAAGTGTGTTTTGTGTTCTGCCTTATTTTCTGCCTTTAGGCAATTTCAGGGGACTCATTTGGGTTAATCATACCTTATAATCTATAAGTCATATTTTACTGAAAATTTACAGACACTTATATGGGTTCATATGGAACATATTTCATGTTTACAACTATTATCAATTATGACTCTAAGGACTTCAACTTATAACAAACATTTTACTAGTCCAAAATAGAATTGGCTTCCGGACCAGTATGACTTCCAAAGGCCATAACTTTGACTATCCATAACCCATTAAGATGAAATTGGTACCAATATTTAGCTAGGACATATACATATAATGTTTCAGTTTTTATCATTTACATAATCTAGCTCTACTGAGCTCAAATTAGCCAAACAATGTTCTAGATCTGCCAGGGCACTCAGTAGGCAGTTTAAACCATGGAACAGTCATGGTTCCATTCACCATAACTCATACTTTACAAGACCTATGAACTTGAAATTTGGTATACAGATACAAAACACATATATATACAAATATTATGTTTTGATATACTTCAAATAATGGCTTTAACATATTCGAAATCAAATCACACAGTAGCTAACTTGGTTAGGGTTCATACCCTGACCAGTTTCAGTTGAGAGAGGATTTCTCTTCCTATACACCATAGCATGCAAAAAATTTTACATATCCATAAATATAAGACATAAAGGAACAATGTTTGTGTTTTAAACTTTTCCAGAATCAATTTCCATGTGCACCAAAATCGGGTTGTAAATCAGTTCCTATTAATGAACCTAAGCAACTCAAATCAACCCTATAACAATAAAAATTGATTACTTACCAAAAACGACCTTGCAAGGGATCAATATGATTCAAAAACTAGGTGAAACAAGGATGAATTGAAGTCTAAAATGGAAGAAATTGAAGAAGAAGTTGGGCTGGAGAAGAAGGCAGAAATGGGGAAGAAAGATGAAGATAAAGGCAACTTGTTTTTTTGTCCTTTTCTCTTTTTCTTTTTTTCTCTTCTTCTCTTCTCTTTTCTCTTCTCATTTCTCATTTCTCTTCTCTTCTATTTCTCTTTTGTTTCATTTTCATTTTATTTTATATTGTTATTATTATTATTTACATATAATTATAATTCCACTAATTTACACAATAATACAACTTAATCATTTGACCCGATTTAATTAAATTAACAATGTAAATGTTTACTAATCTTAATTTAATCATTTTTCTTACTTTAATTTAGTCACCTTATTCAATTTATTTCTATTGCTTTGTTATCATCATTTAGGTTATAAGGATACACATGTGACTCGATACAATTGCCAAATACTAGGACACGTAGCTAGTGTGTGCCATGAACTTGTTCCTACGAAAATACATATGAAATGCACGTGTTCAATTGAATTGTATGCAAGATGCTTATTTTCAATGAAATACATATGGGGAAGGTCAAGGATGTTACATGGCCTTTGTTTGAGAACCGAGTATCTAGGATGACAGTGCTTTAGAATAATGTTTAGAAGGTAGTCCGTGTACCTTCTTGGAGCATGAGACTTCTTTCTGGTACCTTTGGAGGAGCCGGTTTCCATTTTTGATTGAGAAATGAACTTTTGAAGAGTGAAAAATCTGATGGAAATTTTGGAGTAGAACCTAAAGTGTTTTGATTTCTGATGATGGAGAAGGTTTTTGAAGATATTTATATATGGAATGAGTTGCTAGGGGGCCAGAATCTTCAAAATGGTATTTAATGGTGATAAATGAGAGAAGTTGAAGAAGTTGGAGAGTTTGAAATGAGAGAAATAACGGCAGAAATGAGAGTTTGAAATGAGAGAAGTCATGGGCGTGAAATGTCGTGTTCATGGTTTGCTGAAGAGACTCTCTACCCATGAAGAGAGAGGTGAAACTATTCACGATCGTGAAAATTAAAGGTAACAGGCATGAATGATGAACTATCACGGTGGTGACAAAGGAGTCATAGGTGCAAAGTATAATCTTCACTAATTGTGATCGTGAAACAGAGCGTGACACAAAGCGTGAATGCTTCTGTAAGTTTTTTGTGGAAATGTTCACGGTCGTGAATAAGTGTCATGGGCATGAACAGAGGGTTTCACGGGGGTGATAGAAAAAGGTTATAGGCGTGAAACATACCTTAAGCCATGAAGCATGTCGTGAAGCATGTCATGAAAGCTACTGGAGCTTTTGGCGATTTTGATCACGGCCGTGAATATATGTCACAGGCATAAATTGCCTAAAAACCTCATTAAATAAAATTAAGTCTAAAACAAGACTAAAGCATTTCTAAAGAGCTTTTATCCCCTATAACATATATTTCTATCAAATTAGCTACCTCATATCTAAAAATATGAGACAAAAAACACAAGCTTATCAATCAAGGTTTGATAATTTTGGCAATCATAAAGTTAATCCATCAATCATACCAAGCTCTCTTCTTATGAAATTAAATATTTCTTCATTTAGAGACTTAGTAAAGATATCTTCCAATTGATTGTTTGTGCTTATAAAATCCAATACAACATCTCCATATTGAACATGATCTCTAATAAAATGATGTCTTATGTCAATATGCTTACTTCTAGAGTGTTGAATGGGATTCTTAGATAGATTTATAGCACTTGTATTGTCACGTCTAATAGGTATATGGTTCGTATTGTCACGTCTAATAGGTATATGGTTCATACTATGACCATAATCCTTAAGTTGTTGTTTCATCCAAAGGATTTGTCTACAACAACATTATGCTGCCACATACTCCACTTCAATGGTAGAAAGAGCAACTGAAACTTGTTTCTTGCTAAACCAAGAAACTAAGCATTCTCTAATAAAGTGACAAGTACCTGAAGTACTTTTTCTATCTAAAAGACTTCCAGCATAATTAGCATCTGAATATCCTATAATGTAAAAGGATGAATTTCTAGGATACCACAAACCTAGATGCAATGAGCCATGTACATATTTAAAAATTCTTTTTACAGCATTTAAATGAGACACTTTAGGACATGATTGAAAGCGAGTACATAAGCATACATTATACATTATGTCGGGTCTAGAGGCAGTAAGATATAAAAGTGATCCGATCATACCTCTATAGAGCTTTTAATTAATGATCTTACCCATTTCATCCTTCTCCAATTTTGTTGATGTGCTCATTGGAGTCTTGGCAGTTTTGCATCCTTCCATTCCAAATTTCTTGAGTAAGTCTTTGGCATATTTAGATTGGTTGATGAATATGCCCTCATTGCCTTGTTTTATTTATTGACTGAGGAAGAATTTTAGCTCACCCATCATGCTCATTTCGAATTCTCTAGTCATACACTTAGAACATTCTTGACATAGCAATTCATTAGTAGACCCAAATATGATATCATCAACATAAATTTGAACAATTAGAGTATCATGCTTATGTTTTTTAATGAATAATGTAGTGTCAACATTCCCCTTTGTAAAATTATTTTCTAAGAGAAAAGAACTTAGTCTTTCATATCAAGCTCTTAGGGCTTGTTTCAAACCAAATAAAGCTTTTGAAAGTTTAAATATATAGTTGGGAAAATCATAGCTTTCAAAACCTGGTGGTTGTTCTACATAAACTTCTTCTTTTATAAAACAATTTAAAAAGGCACTTTTTACATCCATTTGAAAGAGTTTGAATGCATATGCTAAAAGTATTCTTCTGGCTTTTAATCTACCTACAGGAGCATAGGTCTCGTCATAATCTATTCCTTCTTCCTGATTATATCCTTTTGCAACCAACCTAGCCTTATTCCTAGTTATTGAACCTTATTCATCTAGTTTATTTCTAAATACCCAAAGTCCATACCTTACTTCTCTCAAATTGGTTGAGTTCCTCTTGCATGGAAATCACCCAACGTTCATCATTAAAAGCCTCATCAATATTTTTAGGCTCAATTTAAGAAACAAAAGCAAGGTTAGAAACTAAATGTTTGATTTGCTCTTTGAGGTGATCTTTTGTCAATCTTCATTCCTTTGGGAGCTCTTGCTTGTTTTCCTCTTGAGCTTGAGGTAGAGAATCATCTTGATGTGAATCTTCTTGATCATTTTCTTCTCTTCCATTTTCAAGATCAAGTCTTTCCATGGTACCTACAACATCATCAAGAACACTACCTTTCACAAGATCAAGTCTACTAGATTCATCAAAAACAACATGCATAGATTCTTCAACAGTTAATGACTTTTTATTAAATATTTTATATACTTTGCTAGTTGTAGAGTATCCTAAAAAGATACCCTCATCAGATTTAGAGGCAAATTTTCCAAGGTTGTCCTTAGTATTCAATATGAAACACTTGCATCCAAATACTCTAAATGAAGTTTTGTTTAAGAGAGGTCTTTTGAAAACTCGATTTGAAATATAACATGCAATATTTGTGGCTTTTGCCCAAAAGTAAGTTGGTAAACCATATTCATTGAGCATTGTTCGAGCCATTTCAATTAAAGTTCGATTTTTCCTTTCGACTACCCCATTTTGTTGAGGTGTCCTAGGAGATGAGAAATTCTGCGAAATGCCATGTTCAATACAAAAGCTTTCAAAGTTTTCATTTTCAAATTCTTTGCCATGGTCACTTTTTATATTTGAAATACAATATCCATTTTCATTTTGAACTCTTTTAGGAAAATTTCTGAAAGTTTTAAAGGCATCACTCTTTTGAGCTAATAAAATTACCCAAGTAAATCTAGAGTAATCATCTACGATGACAAAGGCATAGTGTTTACCTCTTAAGCTTGCAATTCTAGTAGGTCCAAATAAATCTAGATGCAGGAGTTGTAGAGGTTTTGAGGTACTTACAATGTTTTTGGATTTGAAGGATGACTTGTGTTGTTTTCCTCTTTGGCAAGGTTCACATGTCTTGTCTTTTTCAAATTTGACTTTTGGCAGTCTCTTTACCAGCTCTCCTATGTTGAGGCTTTGAATTAAATCCATGCTTGAATGACCAAGCCTTCTATGCCACAACCAAGATTCATCACTAGTAGTCACAAGACACTTAGAGGAATGGTTAGATATTTTGTGTAAGTCTATTATATAGGTATTGACATCTCTATTTCCTTTAAATATCTCTTGGCCATTAAAAGAGGTTACAAGACATTCGTTGGAAGTAAAGATTACTTTATTTCCTTTATCAAATAACTGACTTACACTTAACAAGTTATGTTTCAAGCCATCAATAAGTAAGACATCTTTAATGAAATTAGTAACATTAATACCAGTAGAGCCAATGCCAATTACCTTACCCTTAGCATTGTTTCCAATGGTAACTTTACCTCCATCAATACTTTTGATTTCATTGAAAAGTTCTTTGTCTCCTATCATATGCCTTAAGCATCCACTGTCTACTAACTAAGCATTTTTATTTGTTGTGGACTTGAGGCATACCTATAGAATCACAATTCAAGTATGGTTTTTAGGTACCCAAATGAGCTTGGGTCCTTGGGGGATAGCACATGAAGATTCCCAATGAGTCTTCCTTATCCAGCAATGTTTATTTATGTGACCAAATTTCATACAATAATTACATTGTTTAGGTCTAAAAATGCATTTTGGTCTTACAATGCTTTCGAATGCCATATTTCTATTAGACTGAGTTTGAGAGCAATAACATGCACAATCATGATGAATTGGTGCTTTTCTAGATGCATGCTTCTTATACATAAAGGCATGATTAGTCTTTTGAGGTTTCTTTCTTAGGCCTATCGATCCTTAATCATTCCTCTTATGTATAGAAGATTTAGTGTATTTTATGCATTTAGCCCTTGGGGCTGTTACAACAAATATGGAGATGTGAGGTTCACTTGACTTAACAAAAGTAGTCTTGTGAGAAGATGATGATGTACCCTTAAATCCTAGACCATGTCTAATTAAGGGTGGTCTTTGAGACACAATGAGAGTATCTTAGCTCTCATTTCCCCTGTGAAATTTTGAAATGGAGTTTCTAAGTTCCTCAACTTCCTTTTTCAAAGTATTATTTTCTTTAAGCAAGGATTTAGTTGAGGGTCTTGAAGAGTATTCATCTAATGACTTTTGAAGAGATTCATTAGATGATTTAAGCTTAAAGTTCTCCTTTTCTAAAGCATCCATTTTGATTTTCAAATTAGAAATGTTATTCTTATAAATATTGAATTTACTTCTATTAGGCTTTTCTCATCATCATCATCTTCACTATTACTATCATTATCACTACTATCATTATTAAAAGAGTATGAGTGAAGTTATCTTACCTTATCCGAGATGTGATCCTCTATAGCCATGAAGCATAGGTTGACCTCTTCACTTTCATTGTCATATTTTTCACTTGAAGAGCTTTCATCATCCCATGTGACTTTGCGACCTTTCTCCCTATTGTCTCTTTGGTATTTGCTCTTGTGCTTTTTGAGCCTTGGACATTCTGGTTTAATATGCACTTTCTTCCCACATTCATAGCACTTTACCTCTTATTTACTTCTTTGTGCATCATTAGAAGTCTATTTGAGGTTTCTTTGCCTGAATTTTCTAGAGTTGCTCATTCTCTTCTTAATAATTCTTTTCAGCCTTCATGAGAGCATAGCAATGTCCTCATTTGCATCATCACTCTTTTCTTCATCATCTTGAACTTCCTCTTAAGATTTTGAAGTATAGGCTTTTAGTGCTAGAGGATTTCTTTTTTTTGGCTCTACTTCAAGCTCTCTATCTCTTTTCACTGCCATTTCATGTGTAAGAAGTTTGCCAATAAGCACATCAGTATTCATGATGCTCATGTCTTTATTTGCCTATTCTATACTAACAACTCTTGAACCGTAATCTTTCAGAGGAAGACTTCTCAGGATTTTGTTGTTAACATCTTCCAAGCTCAAGTGTTTTCCAAGTTTTCTCATGCCATTTATGATGGCTAGAAGACAGTTGGTCATGTCAGTAATTGACTCATTGGATTTCATCTTGAAGAGCTCATACTCTAAAGTAAGAAGTTGAATCTTCTTGGATTTAACTTGCTTTATTCCTTCATGATAGTTTTCCAATGTTTTCCACATGTTGTAAGCTGTTGGATAATAAGCTTGAGAGAATTGTCATTGCCTTCTTATTTTGAAGTTTCCTCTTCCTTGAGGCTCTGTCCAATCATCTCTTGAAAGGATTTCATCTTCACCATCAACTCCTCTGCTAGTTGGTGGTGTCCATTCTTTCCGAACACTATCCCAGACTTCAATTCCTTCACTCTCCAGATATGTCTCCATTCGAAACTTCCAATGAGCATAATTTGCTCCATCAAAGTAAGGCTTGAGACTTTGGAATCCTTCATTGGCCATATCTTGATCTTTGCTAGTGCTGTTTAGGCTTCGATGCTAGACTTTGCTCTAATACCAATTGTTGCCCAGAAATTGAACCAAGAAGGGGGGTTGAATTGGATATTAAAAATTTTAACTTTTAAGTGCGGAATGAAAAGTTAAGTTGAGTAGGGATAGGAAGATTTCACCCAGGAATTTTTACAGAGGTTCGGGTGTTAACAAACCCTACTCCTCTCCCTAATCTCAATTGGGAGTTTCACTAACACACTAAGTGTTACAATGGAGTTTTACAAGCTCACTCCCAACTATGGTGTTTCTAATAATGGATCACACCTAACCCATAAATTCTTTGTGTTTTAATGGCTCACACAATAAACCAATTCCTTGTGTTTTAAAGGCTCACACAAATAACCCTTACAAGAATTCTACTCTTAACCCAAAATACCCAAACTCACTTGAGTAGAAGATTACAAAGAGAAACACTTACAAATCTATAATGCTCAGAGAATGATGAACAAAAAGATTTTCACAGAGAATAAATGTTTGTTTTGAAAATATCAAATGCACAAATGGCTTACAACAAGATTTTGATTCGAAGTATTAGCTATTCTCTGGTTTTGGATTCATAAATAACTTGCATTTATACTTCCATGGAAAATTATATCCATTTGATTGCATTTAATGCGCAAATAGCCGTTGCACCAACTCTTATTTTCGCGCCTGACATGTTTCTCTTTCCTCTTTCACGATCGTAAGTATGAGTGTCACGGTCGTGACTATATCTTCACGGGCGTGAACATCCTATCGTGAAGCATTCTGGAAGGATTTGAAGTGTTTGATCACGAGCATGACATTATATCTTCACGGGCGTGAACATCTTTCCTAGCTGTGGTCCAAGTGGTGACTCTGGCCATGAAGCTCTCTGGAAGAATTTGTCATGTCTTCTCATGGGCGTGACTTTCTTCCACGGTCGTGACTGATATGATCATTCACGATTGCTATCATTCTTCATGGTCGTGAACTTTAAATGTTGGATAGTTGGCGCTAAGCTTCATCACGGGCGTGACATATAAGGTCACGGGAATGAACATGCTATTTCTTCATTTTTTGTCTTTTTAAGATTACCCTTCCATTCTCCATTCTTGCTATCATGTTTCATACCCTGTTCAATAATCTTAGAAAATAAGTATGTTAAATACATTATTGCTATTTTATTTGTTAGCATCAAAATGATGAAAATACCCTTCAAGGTTCAACATGGGGTAAGAGGGTGTTACACATGGAGTGCCAATGTCCATTATATCTGATAGAGATTCCAGATTTACTTCACAATTCTGGAAGAGTCTACAACAAGCTTTGGGAACTCGACTCAATTTCAGCATGGCCTTTCATCCGCAGACGGATGGACAATCGGAGCGAGTTATTCAGTTGCTAGAGGATATGATGAGAAGCTGTGTGCTCGATTTTGAGGGAAGTTGGGATAGATATCTACCTCTTATGGAGTTCACCTACAACAATAGTTATCAGACAAGTATAGGCATGACTCTGTATAAGGCTTTGTACAGAAGGAAATGTAGAACCCTAGTTTGTTGGACCGAGCTGAATGAGAAAAAGTTGATTGGGCCAGAGATAGTTCAACAGACTGAGGAGAAAGCTAAAGTGATCAAAGAAAGGCTAAAAGCAACACAGGATCGACATAAATCATATGTCGATTTAAAGAGGCGAGATATTTAATATGATGTGCGTGATAAAGTATTCCTTAAAGTTTCGCCTTGGAAAATGATATTGAGGTTCTATAAAAAGGGAAAACTAAGTCCAAGGTTTATTAGACCTTATGAGATTCTAGAAAGAATTAGACCCATGGCTTACTGCTTACTATTTAGCCCTTCCACCGAAGTTAGACTGAATTCACAATGTGTTCCATGTATCTATGTTAAGAAGATATAGGTCTGATCCAACTCATGTTATACCAGTTGAAGAGATAGAAGTTGTAACACCACATCTTATGCATATAAGTATAACTTATCTCTATATCAAATAATCACACATAGCATACTGGAAAGATATAATATCCTGTTAACAGTGGTAGTAATTTTTTTTCATCATATCTTGTAATATCATTCGAAAACTTTGCAAGTCAACTTTGAGGCTTTCGCCACAATATAATATATCACATATATTAAAACATAAACTTTGCACATAAATATTTATGATTTGCTTTCATTTATACATTTAAAAAAAAACAATACATAGTGACTATATATGTTCAAACATATAAATCCAAAATACAGATAACATATTTTCATGCTCATGTGGAATGTAAGGAGAGAGAGTCGTGAGGCTCGACCGGAGTCCCTTGATCCATGACTTCTATATTGCAATGAAAAAGAGCTAACACTTTTCTTTACCTGAAAAATTAGGCAAACTTGTAATGCTTCCTTACCCTACTAAACGTTAATAGGATATGGAAGTGCTAATAAGCTCATTTTTTTTATAACCAATGTTCAAATCATTGTAATTTTTTTTTGAGTTTATTATTAGAGAAATATTTATTACTATTTTTTTCCATTTAAATATATAACTAGTGATGGAAATAGTTTGATTTAAAAGAACTCAAGCAATTAAACCATAATATTTAAAAATAATACTAGATTTATAAAATTACAAAATTCATTCCTTATAAATACTACATGCCATAAATTTACATCAAAAAAGATTCTTAGAATTTAATTTTTACAACATAATTTTGAAAACATACAAAAAGAACTAGACTGCTGCAATCTGATCTTGGGAGTTCCCTCTTCTTCGGTCGCACTATCGGAACAACTACTTCTATTTATCTGCGCGTGAAACAAACGCGCTAAACTTCTAGCTTAGTGGTACGTTTGGCAACTATCCAATAATTACATAAATAATTCTAAAATAAAATTTTTGAAACTACAAATAATTTATTAAGCATGCCAAATATTCAATTAATAATAAAACTATTTTCTTCATGCAAACATATTTAATTCATCAATTATGACATTTCATTCATTAAGCATGTTTGAAATTTCTTAACAATTCAAGATATAAAATTTACAATATCAATTTCATAATTCATATATATATATATATATATATATATATATATATATATATATATATATATATATATATATATATATATATATATATATTATTTATTTAATAGCCCACAACATCTTAGACCGAAACTAAAGACTGGATACAGGGTTTCTGCTCTCCGACAGTATACTCGGTGCTTACATAATTATTTTATAACTTGGCGTTAAATGCCTACATTTCCAATAACAACTTAGCACCTTTTTGGTGCCTACGTAATTTCAAATTCAACATTATTTCTTAGTGCCTACGTAAATTCAACTCAGCACTATTTCTTAGTGCCTACTTAAATTAAATCTCAGCACTATTATTTTTAGTACCTACATTTCTACCCTTTTATTGGCATGCCAACTTATGCTAATTTCTAGTTCTCGACTAGATGTTATAGGGCTTAATTATATTTGTTACCTTTATTATTATTTACATAAATTATGTAGGTAACATTAATATAAATTCTACATAAATGCAATAATTCCCATTAAATGATTTACAACCTCAAACTTGCTCAATTAATCATTATAACTATAAGAAAAGTCAATTAATATATTTTCTATCACAAAATTTCACAATCAATACATTTTTTTACAAGCTGTCCTATTCTGGATAGCATTTCTGTCTTATGTTGGTCTCTATTTTTCGTCATTGTTTAGATGGAAATTGGACAAGTGATAAACTAACAAAATGTAGGTACATGTCTTATCTTTAATATCCAAATAGAATTACATTAAAAAGAATTTTTTAGCAAAATTTATGAATTTTCTCCTAAGCTACGTTTGCTGCAATCTGCCCAGTATTTTACTGGACAGAATTCTGTCTTATATTTATCTGTCCTTTTCATCCATTGTTAGATAGAATTTGGACAAGTGATCAACTATACAAATGTAGGTACACACCTTATTTTTAATTGCAAACTAGAATCATATTAAAAAGAATTTTGTAGCAAAAGTTATGAATTTTCCTCTAACCTATGCTCACTGCAATCTGCCCAGTTTGTTTTCTGGACAGATTTCTAGTTCAATGTTTGAGTCCATATTTCACCTAATTTCAGGAATTTTAAAGTCTAATGGCCTGAATAAAAATTGAAGCACTGTGGCTTAACTTTCCAACCCAATAGGAATTACACAACAATGATTTCCAGAACTCAAGTTATGATCAAAACACTAGACACTGTTCATAAGACGAATTTTCCAGCACATCAATTAAATTATACAATTTCCATTTTTATGCATCAACCTCATATTCTAATTTTTATTTTCATATTCATGACATCATTCAATCACCACTTAATTTCTCCATCAAATATCCAAAATTTCATACACATCACAAAATTAAAATCAACATTTTTATACATTGAATTTTTGCCAAATGTACATACCTCAAAAATTTCACT
Source organism: Triadica sebifera (assembly GCA_023653625.1). NCBI lineage: Eukaryota > Viridiplantae > Streptophyta > Magnoliopsida > Malpighiales > Euphorbiaceae > Triadica > Triadica sebifera. The sequence goes on along the minus strand of CM042893.1, from coordinate 42,527,449 downwards.
TCTCTTCACTTTTATCTTCTTCCTAGCTAGCTTTCTGTTTACCCTTACTTCCTTTTTGATTTTGGTTCAAATTTTGTTCATTTCATTGTCCTAACAACAAATTTTACACTAATTAAATACTAATCACCCTAATCCACCCTTAATCACCATTAACATATTAATAACCCTAAATTACTAACTTTATTGGCAACTAACCTCAAAATCAAAGAAAAGAGAAGAATAAAAGTGAGAAGATGGAAAATATCTCTTCACTTTTCTCCTTTTCTCTTCCTTTCTTCCTTCATCTTTCTTGGTTTAGCTCACTTTGCTTCACTTCCTTGATGATTTTGCCTGAATCCCCTTTTTTTTTTCATCTAATCCTAACTTGAATTGAAGAAAAAAAAGAAGAGTAAATGAGGGAGGAGAAGCTCACGGAAAAAGAGAGAAAAAGGGAGAGAAAAGGGTGTGATTAAGGTGAGGAAAAAGAAGAATGGCCAAAAAGTGCAAGTTTGACTTTTATAGATGAATTAGGTGGGTGGTTAGGATTAATTACTACTTTTGCTACCTATTGGTCCATTAATTTAAATCACTCTTACTTTATTTTAATCAAAAAATATTCTTTTTCTTAGATAAAGAATATTCCATTTTTATGCTTTCTTAAAATATATGTGCCAAAAACACTGCAATTTCCAATTTCGTTCAGCGAAAAATTATTATTTTTTTAAATTTTACTTCCAAACTGCAAAATTCTAAACTAATAATATCCAAAATATTTTTCTCACATCTTATTATTTTTTTAATTTATTTATTTTTTATGTTCGAATTTAGACTCCGATTGGTTCGGCGTGCTGGATTTTAGTCAACCGCGACCGTGGCCTAAATTGTTGGGCATTACAATTTTCCCCTCCTTAAAAACAATTTCGTCCTCGAAATTTACCTTTATAACTGGAGTGGAATAATTGTGGATACTGAGCCTTCATCATCTCTTCATTTTCCCAAGTCACCTCTTCTTAATTATGATTTTTCCACATAACCTTTACCAATGGTACCTTCTTGTTCCGTAGCTCCTTCATTTGTTGAGCTAGAATTTTCACTGGCTCCTCTTCATAAGTTAGATCTGGTCGTATCTCTATAGGTTCTGCTGATATGATATGAGATGGATCTGTTCGATATCTTCTCAACATGGACATATGGAATACATTATGAATCTTGTCTAACTCTGGTGGTAAAGCTAATTTGTACGCCATAGGACCTATGCGTTCAAGTACCTTATAAGGTCCAATGAACCTAGGACTCAACTTTTCCTTCTTTCTAAATCAGAAAATCTTTTTCCAAGGTGAGACTTTTAAGAATACCTTGTCACCAACTGTATACTCAATATCCCTCTTTTTCAAATCTGCATATGATTTCTGTCTATCAGCAACAGCTTTCAGCCTATCTCTTATTACTCTCACTTTTTCCTCTTCTGTTGTACTAGATCTGGACCCACTACTTTCATTTCACTAAGCTCAGTCCAACATAGAGGCATTCTACATTTCCTCCTATATAAGGCTTCATATGGTGCCATGTCGATACTGGCTTGGTGACTATTATTGTAGGCAAATTCTATCAATGGAAGATGTTTGTCCCAACTGCCTTCAAATTCTATCACACAACTCCTCAACATATCTTCCAATATCTGTATGACCCTTTCTGATTGTCCATCTGTTTGTGGGTGGAAAGCTATGCTAAAATTGAGTTGAGTACCCATGGCTTGATGCAAACTTTTCCAGAATTTTGAAGTGAACCTTGGGTCTCGATCTGAAATGATTGAAATTGGCACACCATGTAAACAGATTATCTCATTAACATAGATCTCTGCCAAACGGTTAAGTGGATAATCCATCTTGATCGGTAGAAAATAAGCTGATTTAGTGAGCTGGTCCACCATTACCCATATTGAATCATGCCTCTTTTGTGTCAATGGCAAACCAGAAACAAAATCCATTGTAACTCTTTCCCATTTCCACTCCAGAATTGAAATTGACTGCAATAATCCACTTGGTACTTGATGCTCAACCTTCACTTGCTAACAAGTTAAACATCTGTTAGTATACTCGATGATATGTCTTTTCATTCCTGGCCACCAGTAATATGCCTTCAAGTCATGATACAATTTTTTGCTTCCTGGGTGAATTGCATAAATAACATTGTGAGCTTCCTTTAAAATATCTTGTTTCAATTCTGGTATGTCTGGCACACATAACATGCAAATTTGCCTTAAACTCCCATCTGATTCAATAGTAAATTCTGGTTTTTCACCATTTCAAAGATTTCTTTTAATTTCATGTCCTGCTTCTGATTGTCCTTTACTTATTGGATCAATGTGGGTTGAATCCACAATTCTGCCAGTGATGAGGCTATCATTGAGAATCCTTCAACAAATCTCCGATAATAACCAGCCAAACTAAGAAAACTTCTCACCTCTATCACATTCCGAGGCTGTTTCCAGTTGAGGATTGTCTCTACCTTACTGTTGTCAACTTTGATCCCATCGGTTGAGACAATATGCCCTAGAAAGGCCACTTCATCTAACCAGAATGCACATTTTGACAACTTTGCATACAATTGATTCTATCTTAAGGTATGGAAGACAATACGAAGATGTTGATTATGCTCTTCTCTGCTTCTAGAGTACACCAAAATATCATCTATGAACACCACCACAAACTGGTCCAAATAAGGCCTAAAATTCTATTCATTAGATCCATAAATGCTGCAGGGGCATTTGTCAGGCCAAAAGGCATTACTAAGAACTCGTAATGACCATACCGAGTCCTAAATGCTGTTTTTGGAATGTCTGATTCTCTAATTCTCAGTTGATGATAACCTAATTTGAGGTCAATTTTAGAAAATACCCTTCCTCCTTTCAATTGATCAAACAAGTCATCTATTCTTGGCAAGGGATATCTATCCTTAATTGTCATCTTGTTCAATTGACGATAATCAATGCACAAACAAATGGTGTCGTCCTTCTTTTTCACAAATAGAACCGGAGCACCCCAAGGTGAGACACTAGGCTTGATAAACCCTTTCTCTAACAACTCTTACAACTGCAAATTCTTTGAGTTCAGCAGGTGCCATTCTGTAAGGAGTGATCGATATCGGGGTTGTGCCTGGCAAAACATCTATGGAAAACTCTATCTCCCTGATAGGTGGTAACCCTGGCAAGTCTTCAGGGAAGATATCTGGATATTCACATATTGTAGGAATCTCCTTGAGATCTAGACTCTCTTTCTTCGTATCTATGATATGTGCCAAAAATGCTTCACATCCTTTTCTGATAAGCTTACTTGCCTTCGTCATAGAAATGATATTAGTCAAGTATGGTCGGTTCTCGCCCAGGATAATCACGTCATCCTGCCCTGAATTCATGAAAGTCACTCTTCTATATTGACAATCCACCACTGTCGTATGCTGAGTTAACCAATCCATCCCCAAGATTGCATCAAACTGACGGAATGGCAACTCTATTAGGTCAGCTGGGAATTCTACATTCTAAGATTTGATTGGACTATTTTTATAGACTCGACTAACTTTCACTCCATGACCCAAAGGATTTGTCACTAATATATCACAATCTAATTCCTCTGCTACCATATTCCCCTAACTAGATGGTGATGTGCATAAATATGAATGTGTAGAACCCGGATCTATCAGTGCAAATAAATCAGTATTGTAAAGAGAAAATTTATCGATAATGACATAGGGGGCATCCTGCTCCTCACGAGCTCTCATGGCATATGCTCGGGCTGGGGCTCGACTACCTTCTGCTCTATTCACTAATTCTGATGTACTCTGCCCAATCCTGCCGCTTCTAGACTGTCCATGTCCCCTACCTCTGCCTCGAGTGACATTCTGAACCTGCACTGATACTACACCACCTATACCTCTTCCTTTGGGGCAATCTTTCTGTTTGTGCACTGTAAATCCCTAACGTAAGCATGCTCCAGTAATCCACAAGCAATCACCTGCATGTGATCTCCCACAATGTTGACATGTGATAGATATGAATCTCCTGTTACCTGAAGCTAGTGCACTAGCTGTAGACCCCTCTGGCCTCGACTGTTGGCTTTGCCTAGCTGAAAAGGTAGATCTAGCACCCCGTGACTAGAAAAACCTAGGCACTGTCTGCCCCCTTTTACCTGATGTCTAGGCCATGCTAATTGTCAACCTCCGTGGTGGCTCTTCTATCCTTTTTCTCTTTGACCTATTTTCCACAGTGATGGCTGAGGATACTAGTGTAGCAAAATCCTCAAGCTGAAGGGCTGTCACCATATTCCCAATATCATGATTAAGCCCATCCTCAAATCTACGACATCTGTCTGCCTCATCTGCAATGATTCCAGTCGCATATTTACTTAATCCGGTGAACTCCATCTCATATTCAGCGACTGGCATGTTTCCTTGCTTCAATTCTTGAAACTCCCTTTTCTTTTCATTCACATAAACTCTAGGCACATACTTCTTACTAAACTATGCCTTGAAGAAATTCTAGGAATGTGGTTTTGGTGTCTGGGGCTTTGATAAAATTTATTTCCACCAATCATAGGCATGATGCTTTAAAAGGGACATTGCATATCTAACCTTCTATTCCTCTGGACACTCAAGTTCCTCAAACACCCTTTCTATGGACTCCATCCAAAACTCTGAAGCTACTGGGTCGTCCTCCCTCATTCCCATAAAATTTGTGGCCCCATATTTTCTCAGCTTATCAATTTGGGGTTTTGGCTAAGGTGGAGCTAGTTATGGAACTGCTTGTACTATCCATTGCAACAACTTTGCTATCTGTTCCATAAGAGGTTCCTGTCCTAAATTAGCCTGTCCCTCTGCTCTGAGTGGAGCTACTACACTCGGCTCGAAATCTCTCACTAATGGAGGTTCTCTGAGATTGGCTGAGTTTGAAAGACTGTTACTCAGTTCGTCTTCCGAGAAATCTTGTTCTGATCCTGAATCCATATCTACCTATAAACCATAAGAAGGGACCCAAGTCAGATAATTGCAGTATTTTATGCATATGCATGAGACACATATTCAATTTTACACCCACTGATTAAGAATCAATTAGCCTGAGCTCTGATACCATTAAATGTAATGCTCCCTTACCCTACTAAACGTTAATAGGATATGGAAGTGCTAATAAGCTCATTTGTTTTACAACCAATGTTCAAATCATTGTAATTTTTTTTCAAGTTTATTATTAGCGAAATATTTATTACTATTTTTTTTCCATTTAAATATATAACTAGTGATGGAAATAGTTTGATTTAAAAGAACTCATGCAATTAAACCATAAATATTTAGAATTAATACTAGATTTATAAAATTACAAAATTTATTCCTTATAAATCCTACATGCCACAAATTTACATCAAAAAAAGATTCTTAGAATTTAATTTTTACAACATAATTTTGAAAACATACAAAAAGAACGAGACTGCTGCAATCTGATCTTGGGGGTTCCCTCTTCTTCGGTCACCCTATTGGAACAACTACTTCTATTTATCTGTGCGTGAAACACACGCGCTAAGCTTCTAGCTTAGTGGTACGTTTCGCAACTATCCAATAATTATATAAATAATTCTAAAATAACATTTTTGAAACTACAATTAATTTATTAAGCATGCCAAATATTCAATTAATAATAAAACTATTTACTTCATGCAAAAATATTTAATTCATCAATTATGACATTTCATTCATTAAGCATGCTTGAATTTTCTTAACAATTCAAGATATAAAATTTACAACTTAGACCGAAACTAAACACTAGATATAGGGTTTCTACTCTCCGCCAGTATACTCGGCGCCTACATAATTATTTTATAACTTGGCGTTTAACGCCTACATTTTCAATAACAACTCAGCACCTTTTTTATGCCTCCGTAATTTCAAACTCAGCACTATTTCTTAGTGCCTACGTAATTTCAACTCAGCATTATTTCTTAGTTCCTACTTAAATTAAATCTCAGCACTATTATTTTTAGTGCCTACATTTCTTGTCATGCCCACAACCTCCTCACCTGAACCACACGTGCCTGGATAAGGAAGCATTGCCGCCTGTCTCTCTCATACTTCTTCTAATCGCTATATTATTATTATTATTATTATTATTATTATTATTATTATTATTATTATTATTATTATTTTAAACATTCAATACTCATGTATATATGCATATAAACAAAAATCAGAGTACAATTTATTTACATAAAATAATAATTTTTAACATCAGAGTAATTCTTAACAAACTTTAAAAAGTAAGTTTTACAAACTCAAACATTTCTTTAATATAATAGCCAAATACAAAAGTTTCAAAACTTGTAACCCACTTTCTTAAGATTCAGCTGCTTACATACCTTTTTGCCATCTTTGGATATGAAACCTTTAGGTTGTGTCATTTACACATCCTTAGCCAGATTTCCATTAAGGAAAGCTGTTTTCACATCCAATTTCCATATCTCATAATCATAATGAGTAACTAGGAGTATCCTTATGGATTTAAGCATAGCTACTGGGTTAAAAGTTTCATCGTAGTCAATTCCTTGTCTTTGACGATAACATTTAGCAACAAGTCTAGCTTTATAGGTAATCACATTACCATCCATGTCAGTTTTCTTTTTGAAAACCCACTTGCACCCTATAGGCTTTATTCCTTCGGGTGGGTCAACTAAAGTCCATACTTGGTTTTCATACATGGAATCCATTTCTGACTTCGTGGCTTGAAGCCATTTGTCAGATTTTGAACTATTCAGAACCTCTTCATAGGTTGTAGGCTCATCATTTTATATAAGCAATACGTCGTTCTATTCACTAATGAGAAATCCATATCTCTCTGGAACAGTACGTATCCTACTTGACCTATGAAGCTCTTGTGCTTCAGAAGTTTGAGTTGTTATATCATCTGTATGAGTAACAAGCTCGGGATTAGGCAGTTGATCAGCATCTGTTTGAGCATCTTGAACTTCCTCAAGTTCAATTTTGCTCCCACTGTCTCCTTTTAGATGGAATTCTCTCTCCAAAAAGATAGCATGTCTTGAAACAAAAACCTTTTGTTCCAAGGGGTGGTAAAATTGATATCCATATGATACTTTTGGATATCCCACAAACAGACATAGGTCAGACTTAGCTTCTAGCTTATCTGACATTGTCCGCTTCACATAAGCAGGACAACCCCAAATTCTTATGTAAGAAAATATGGGCCTCTTGTTATACCATATCTCATATGGAGTAACATCAACTGACTTTGAAGGAACTCCATTTAATATATAAATAGCGGTCTCTAGTGCATAACCCCAAAAGGATTTAGGCAATTCCGCAAAACTCATCATAGACTTTACCATGTCTAACAAGGTTCAATTTCTTCTTTTAGCCACACCATTGTGTTGTGGCGTGTAAGGTGGAGTCCATTGAGATAAAATCCCATTATCCTTAAGATAATCTAGAAACTCTTGGCTCAAGTATTCACCTCCTTGATCTGATCGAAGTGTTTTAATACTTTTTCCAAGTTGTTTCTCTACTTCCTTTCTGAATTCTTTGAACTTTTCAAAAGCTTCAGATTTGTATCTCATGAGATACATGTATCCATATCGTGAGTAGTCATTGATAAAAGTAATGAAGTAGATGAAACCACCTCTAGCGTGTGTAGACATTGGACCATATACATCTAAATGTATTAAGTCTAAAAGTCCATTAGCACATTCACCCTTTCCCTTAAAGGGTAATTTAGTCATCTTGCCTAGTAAACAAGATTCACATGTGTCATATGATTCATAATCAAATGAACCCAAACTACCACTTTTGTATAGCTTAGCCATGCATTTCTCAGTTATATGACTAAGATGATAATGCCATAAATAAGATGATTTCAACATATCTTGTTTGGGGTACCTCTGCCTATCATACCAGTTCTGCCTCTGCCTCTACCTCTGCCTTATGTTCCACTGGTAGGGTAGACCCTCGATGCCTCAACTGTAGTCTCAGATACTCCTTTGTCTCTACTGGTCTCTGCTAGTTTGGCTCTTTCCGAACAGTCTCTATACATGTGCTCCATTGATCCATAGAAATAACATACTCCTGTGAGCCTTCTACATTGGCCTGTATGTTATCTACAATAATGAGTACATATAGGCCTCTATTCAACATATTGGCTCTGCCCTCTGCCTGGGTAAAAGGAAGTCATAGCACGACCTCTAGAGCTCGAGTATCCACCTCTATTACCAAAATGTGCTGGCATATATCTACATCTCTTTCTTGACCTTCTGCTAGACTCACCAAAGAACTCACGTGCTGCCTTTTTAATTTGTTGTTCCCCAACTTCTTTCATTAACCGTTCAGCTCTAATTGCAGTAGCTCTGAGTCTGGCATAACTATCCAGATCAGTAGTTGTGATTCTATTTTTGATTTCATATTTGAAGCCCTCCTCAAACTTCCTGCATTTGTTTCTTTCAGTAGAGACCATGAAGGTGGAATAGTGGGAAAGTTTGTTGAACTACACCTCATACTCAGCAATGGACATGTTCCCCTATTTCAGATTCAAGAATTCCTTTCTCTTCTCATCTTTGTATTCTTCAGGCATGTAATTGTTCTGAAATTCCCAGAGGAAATCATTCCATGTCAGAACCGGTGGTTGTATGTCACTATTAGGGACTGTCTCCCACCATTCATAGGCATTGCCTTAAAGCAAAGATACTGTATAATCAAAATTCTCCTCTGGAGTGCATCTCATCATATTAAGTACCCTATGTGTTCTTTTAAGCCATGCTTCAGCTTCTGCTGGGTTTGTTGTGCCATTAAAATCAGTTGCACCTTATTTCCTTAGCTTGTCATAATGTCTTTCCTTGTACATTTCAGGACCATATGCTTCATGTTCTAGGTCTTCATGGGGTACTTCTGCAAGTGATGATTGGGATGCATGCACTAGAGCCCTAGCTCCTGTTGTTGGTTGATCTCTATGTAAATGAAATGATGCCTCATGACAATGCATTTCGGCCGGACCCTCTCTCCTTAGTGAATCATGTCTCATGTTGGCCCTAAAATAAATGAAATTATGTCACTACATAATGTTCAACACATATGATGCATATGTTATCATGCTCTTATGCATATGTATGTTCCCATGGAGCCTAACCAGGCTTTGATACCAAAAATGTAACACCACATCTTATGCATTTAAGTATAAACTATCTCTGTATCAAATAATCACACATAACATACTAGAAAGATATAATATCCTATTAATAGTGGTAGTAATTTTTTTTCATCATATCCTGTAATATCATTCAAAAACTTTGCAAGTCAACTTTGAGGCTTTCGCCATAATATAATATATCACATTTCTTAAAACATAAACTTTGCACATAAATATTTACGATTTGCTTTCATTTATACATATTAAAAAAACACTCCATAGTGACTATATATGCTCAAACATATAAATCCAAAATACAGATGACATATTTTCATGCTCATGTGGAATGCAAGGAGAGAGAGTAGTTAGGCTCGGTCGGAGACCTTTGATCTATGACTTCTATATGGCAATGAAAAAGAGCTAACACTTTTTTTTTACCTGAAAAATTAGGCAAACTAATGAGTTGCGGCTCTGTGAGAATAGTTATGAAATAAGCTCTAAAGTACCAAGCAACTCATAGTAAAAATCATAAATCCAATGCATATATTCTATTCCATTCACCTTTATCATATAATCACAAATGAAATTTAAAAATATAATCACTATTGTTTACTTATGCTTATGCATTGCTCATTTGATTTTGTTGTGACCAAAACAAACATTGCCCCAGGTTTCCATGTAAACATTTGCATTTGCATTTGTTAGCTAGCTTGATCATTCATTTCATTTGCACATTTGTTGGGCCATAGGCCTTTTCTATTGTTTTGCAATATTGATTAACTAGTCACAACACATTTTAAGTCCATATGCATATGCACTTGTACTTAACCATTCATCAACCATTATAGCTTATCATATATACCATACATATACCGAATATATACCTCATATGTCACACATATACCTTGCATATACTATACATATACCATGTATATATCACGTATGTCAAACATATACCTCAAATATACCATAAGTATACCACTTATATGTACCACGAATGTCACACATTATCCATCATCATATTATCAAGGACAAACCATGACAATCATATGAATCACATGGCAAGCAACATTCATAAGCACTAAAGAATTAAATTGATAATTAGACTCACCTTTTTCCTTTGATTCCGACCCTTAACTTATTGTCTGTCCATTTCTTATGAATCTCCAATATGTTGTGAGCCTATAAGGAAATATAATTTATTAACTCATGATTAGAGAGACTTAATGTGGCTTAAACAAATTAATATACATCGTTCATATCAATAGTTAAGATTTTTGCTATGAGGCAGTGTGACCTTATAGGATTGTTTAGCCTATTTCTATACTTGACCAATTAATCTGATTCTTGTTCCTAATTAAAATTAATATATAATTATGTAGAATATTAAAATTTCAGACCAATTAGATCATTGTACAATTTTTTTGTGGAATTTCTAAATGTGTTCTGTTTTCTGCCCTTTGGGAATTCTAAGGTACCAAATTTGGTCTCTCACATCTTACAATCTGTAAGTCAGATTATAATGAAACTTGGTAGAAACTTATATGGATTAAAATGGAACATTTTATATGTTTACAACCTTTATCAATTATGTCTCTAAGGTCCTCCAATTATAAGAAACATTTCACTGGTCCATAACAGATTTGGCTTCCAGACTAGTATGACTTATGAAGGCTCTATCTCACTCTATACATAACATATTAAGGAGATATATATACCAAAATTTATCTAATACATAAACCAATAAAGAATCGATCTCTAAGGAGCTAAATTGGCCAAACAAGTTTATGAATCTTCCCAGGGCACTAAGCAGGTAGTTCAAACTATAGAACAGTTATGGTTGCATTCACCATAACTCAAACTATACAAGACATGTAAACCTACTATTTGTCATATATATAGATAACATATATATCTACAACTCTTATGTTTTGAGATACTTGAAATAATTGCTTTATCCTATTCAAAACTAACAAACACAGTAACTAATGCAACTAGGGTTGACATCCGTACCAGTTTCAATCAAGAGAGGATTTCACTTCCTATACACCAAATCTTGAAACAATGCTTACATATACATAAATCTAAGACATAAAGGAACAATTTTTACTTTTTAAACTTTTCCAGAATCAGTTTCTATATGTATCCAAATTGGGGTTCAGGTCAGTGCCTATTCATGAACCTTAGCAACTCAAATCAACCCTATAGTAATAAGAATTGATTACTTACCAAGAACGAACTTGCAATGGATCAATTTACTGTAAAAACTAAGTGAAACGAGGAAGAATTGAAGGTTGGAATGGGAGAAGATGAAGAAGAAAACAGGTTGGAGTAAGGAGGCAGAAATGGGAGGAAGAAGATAAAGTCAACTTTTTTTTCTTTTTGTCCTTTTATCTTTTTGTCTCTTCTTCTCTTCTCTTTTCTATTCTCTTTTCACTTTTCTCTTCTCTTTTCTTTTATTTTTCTTTTGTTTCATTTTCATTTTATTTTATCTATATTATTATTATTATTATTATTATTATTATTATTATTATTATTATTATTATTATTATTATTATTGTTGTTGTTGTTGTTGTTGTTGTTGTTGATATATATATATATATATATATATATGTATGTATATATATAATTCCACTATTCTACACAATAATACAACTTAATCATTTGGCTCAATTTAACTAAATTAACAATGTAAAATGTTTACTAATCTTAATCTAGTCATTTTTCTTACTTTAATTTAGTCACATTATTCAATTTATTTCTAATACTTTTTGTCATCATTTAGGTTATAAGTACACACGTGCGACTCGATACAATTGCCAAATACTAGGACACGTAGCTAGTGCATGTCATAAACTTGTTCTTGTAAAAATTCATATGAAATGCACGTGTTCAATTAAATTATATGCAAGATGCATATGTTCAAATGAAATGACTATGGATATGCATGTGGGAAAGGTCGAGGATGTTTTAGAAGTACAAATAGAAATGTCTTGTGAAGAAGAACCCGTGGCTATATTAGCATGTGAAGAGAAGATTCTTCGGAATAAAAGAATTCCTCTAGTTAAAGTGCTATGGCTGCATCATTCTACAGAAGTAGCCACATAGGAGAGTGAAGAAGTCATGAAGGGGCAATATCCTCAATTGTTCAACAAAGAATGAACAGGTAAAATTTTGAAGACGAAATTTATTTTAGGGTGGACAGGTTGTTATATTCACTAATTTAGACCTCAAGTCATGCGAGTTGTTAAATCGACTCGTCGGTTTGTCCATAGTCTAAATTTGAATTTTTACTGAAAAATAATTAAAATAATAGCAAATAATTATGGAAAATATCTAACAAAGTGTTTAAAATATTTAAAGATGTTAAATTAGGTAAGGGACTAAATTGCAAATTTTAAAAAGTTTAGGGGTCAATTTGCAATTTACCGAAAATTTGAGGATTAATTGGGATAACCATTAATTAAATGCATGATTGAGACATTAAACATGGATTCAGCTGGCCACACCAAGTGGCATGCATTAAGTGGGCAATTAACATGCATGAATCCATTAATTAGACATTAAAATCATATGGACTGAGGTGTCCCATAATTAATTAAGTTTGTCTTCATTCTCTTAAATACTTCTTCTTCCTTCCTTATCCCTTTCCATTGAAAATTTCTGCCTTCCTAAACCAACCCCACATTCCACAAGTTCCTCCATAGCCAAAGCTTCCTTCCAATGAGAGAAAGTGAGAAAAGAGAGAAAGAGAGCCATTTTCTTGCACAACCAAGGTCAAGGAAGCTTGAGAGAGCAAAAAGAGAGAGAGAGGTTAAGGTTTGTTTAATGATCTCTTTTATTTTTTAGAAATTCAAATTGACAAGGAGCTAGCTCAAAGGAGCAAAGGAAAAGAGAAAGAGAAGTAAAGAGAAAGAAAAGGGAAAAGTAGAGGTTTGTGCATAACTTAAGGCAATAGCCTATGATTTATATTTCAGTTGCATGATTTGAATGTTTGCATGTTAATAATTATAAATTAATAGTATTTTGTAATAGAAATCTTGGGGATGCATGTTTGGTAGACTTAGGATTGATTTTGGTAAAAATTAAAGGTGGTAATTATGTGCGTTCTTTGCTGGAATTGATGAGCAGTAAGTACTTAAACTATTATAACTTAAGTTATGGAGTTCGGATTTGTGTGTTCTCTATTTGGTTTGAAAGTAAGACATATGGCTATAACTTTTATTTATACCATAACATCTGAATATGTCTATAATTGTCTAGAAAAATTCATAAATTTCGGACTTAGAATCTGCCCAGAAAATTCTGGGCAGAATTGTTAGTGACCAGTCAGTGTTAATTTTATCATATCTTTTGATACATAACTCAAAATGAAGTGATTCGAGTTTCATATTAAAGCTAAGGTCTAGAATTAAAATATTTAATCAGACCTTGTAACTAAATTCGGATTGTAAAAGGACCAAAATGAAGGTCCAAAATAGAGAACACAATCTGCTAGTCACAGGGCAGCATATGAGTTGAGAAATTTAAAGAGTAAAATGATGTGAATCTTGTTATATTATGTAAATATTATTTAATTGAGTGATTATGTGATTATGTGATTATTTGAGTCTTTAAATGCATAAAAAGTGTGAATTTAATTGCTATGAATTTTAATAAGATTGTGTAAGCCCTAGAACATCTAAATAGAACTAGACTTGGGATAGTTTGGCATGCTAAGCGGGGGGCAGTATGATTAAATCCATTAATGGTATGATTAATGACACTGGGTATGACACTATTAATGATGCCGGGTATGGAAATATTATCGATACCGGGTATGAGACTACTATCTACGCCAGGTATGGCACTATTATGAGGCCAGTAGTGGCACTATTATGTGTAAATCATATTGCCCGGGTGGCACTCCTAAGTGCATGGATGAAAATTTCGTTACTCTAGTCAGGGGTCCATAGGAGTTATGTGGAATAAAAGGCTATGGATAATAATGAATTGATAAAGTAAAATAATTATGAGATATAAAAGAATAAAATTTATGAAATGTATGTTTCCATGAAAAGATGATTGGGTGTTGTGGGCATAAAAAGGTTGAGGAAAATAAAAGGAATAATGACTTGTAACATGGTTAATTATGATGTGTTATATAATGATGTTTTAATAAAGTAAACAAGTATGAGATAAAAGAATTTAATTTGATGTTTATACAAGCTAGAATACCATGATATGTATATTTGCATGAGAAGATGATTGAGCATGAGTTGATATATGACAATGCATGTTGCATAAAATAGTTTATTGCCTTATTTATATGCACCACTAAGCCTAGAGCTTAGTGTGAAAGTTTCTCTCGTGCGAGTATAACAAAGAATAAGTAGACATAGTAGGCAAAGATAGTAGTGGTCTGATCCAGTAGAGCAGCATGTTTCAAACTGTGGTCACACATCTTTTGTATATTTTGGGATTGAGCTTTATTTTATAATGGTTGTATAATAACAGAACATTTTGTAAATAATGCTTTATAAAATGTATTGTGTTTTCTTACTTTGATTTCATTTATACTACAAAGTAAATAAATAGTAAATAATATATATATATATATATATATATGAGTGATTTTCATTTATACATAATTTAAAAATGATATTTCAACCGATGAAGTCAGCATAGCACTCCCTCATCTGGGCATGCGTGGCAGGGGTAAGGGGGTGTTATAGGATAGTTGAGTTGACTCGAAGAGAAGACCAAGCTAGTCAGAGTTAACTTGAGTTGGGTTTGTTCACTTATTTCATTCATTTGTTATTCATCATGATATGGGATAGAGATAGATATTCAGAACATATTTTAATAAGGACATGTAACTTAATTTATTTAATATTAATAAAGATGGATTTTGTAATAAGGATGAGATGTTACCCAAACTAGATATTGATTCTATTTATGGATATTATTCAGATACAAACGAGTTTTTATGCAGTAAATAAGATATGGTAATTATGAAGTTGCATATTATACAAATACAATGATGTATGTTAGAAAAAGTTTTAATTCAAAACAGAATTATACAAATTCAGTCATGTGACATCCATCTGTATAATGGGATTTCTCTCCAGTACAGAGGGTGTTAAATTTAGTGGCTTAGATTTAGACAGTTTTAAACCTAAGTAGATTATGGGGTTATCATGCATGCATACATATGTCTCGTCTAACTTTGACTTAGGCTACTTCTCTGTCAACTTACAGGACAAGAGTGAAATGACATCTGAATCAAATGAAATGGCTGAGAGCTATAACTCCCCAAATTCTAGAGCACTAAACTAGCCTAGTGCAACTAGTGTTCAGGGTTTAGGTGCAGTACTGGTCCCTAACCAATAAGCTCTAAAACAAGCCGATCATGGTTAGACTCATTTGATGCAGCAGATGGTAGGTCTATTATAGTAGATTGCACCATAGCCAGTATTAGTTCCTCCACCTCCACCACCAAAACCTAGGGTATAGCTAGACAAGCTCTATAAGTTTAGAGCTATTGATTTTCTAGGAACAAAGGATGATGATCGTTCTATTGTAGAGTACTGGGTAGAGAAGATAAAGAGGGTTTGCAATGAATTAAAAGTGACCATGGATGAAAACGCCAAATATGCCATATCCTTATTGCAAAAAGATGCTTATGACTGGTGGGAGATAATTTTGTAGAAACTAGAGGTCCCTTAGCTAATGAAATGGGACTTCTTCATAACTAAGTTAAAAAGAAAAAAGTAATACGGTCCTCTGATTTACATAGATGAAAAAAGGGAGTTTCTGAGCCTCAAACAAGCAAGATGACAGTGATAAAGTATTAGAGAGAATTTACTCAACTGAGTAAATATGCTTTAGAGATGATCATGAGTAATAGAAACAAGTACAAAAGGTTTGAGTATGGACTCAATGTAGAGATAGGTGACTTTGTGACTGCATTCCAGCATGCAAGTTTTACTCAGTTGATTTCATCTTCTATTAGTGCGGAGCAAAGAAAGAGGAAGAGATCAGAGGAAGCTTCCAAACAGACAATGACTCTAATGGCCCAACATTCAGGCAAAAAGGGTTGGTTCTAACCAGGATAGTCTTATGGTATGAGTTAGGGACATAACATAAATTATACACAGGGTGCATCACAAATGAGGGGACAACCTTCCAGAGCTACATTTCCTACCGGTAGTACTCAAACATAGGCTACCAGAGAGAGTGTTCCAGTTTATGGCACCTACCATAAGAGTCACAGAGGAGAGTGCTAGAGAAATATAGGTGTTTTCTTTAGATATGGATATAAGAAGCATATAAAGAGGCATTGTCTTATGAATACTTGCAGTGCACTAGCTCAGACTACATGGTCAACTCCAGCTCAGACTAGACAACAGACCAGAGGAGGTCATATAAGACCCACCCAAATAGTCTCTGAGACTGTTAATAGGCCAAGACCAGGTCGAACATTATCTAGAGCTTATGCTATGAGGGTCAGAGAGGATCAGGAAGCTACATATGTGATTGTTGGTATGTTCTCTCTTTATGACTCAGATATATGTGCATTAATTGGCCCAGGTTCCACACATTCATATATATGCACAACTAGTAAGGGTAAGCATTAGTTCGGTTCAATTCAAAACTGAACTGAATTTAAATAAACTGAACCAACCCAATTCATTTATAGCAAAATCAAACCAAAGTATATTTAGAACCGAACCTAACCGAATTGATTTATTATGAGTTTAATTGGTTTTGTAAATTAATTTATTAATTACCATAAACTATAATTATTACCATATTTATAAATTATAAAAATTAAAATCAATCATAATAACTTTATCAATTAATATAAAATAAAATCAATTATCACTATCTTATAAACTACCATAAATAAAATCAAAACTTTATAAATTAGTATAAAAATTATCATAAATTTATTAATTACCATGAATTAAATTTAGTTAATAAAAATAAAAATAAATTGTCATAGTTCATAATTTTATCAACTATTATACATCAAAAATAATTATCATAAAATATAATTTTTTATTTAAAATTTATAATTAATTACTAAAAAATTAATAAAAAATATATGTAATAAGAAATTTGGTTAGTTCGGTCTAATCGATTTTTCAATATTTCTAACCGAACTGAACTGAACAAACCAAATTTTCTATAAATAACCAAATCGAATAAACTGAAAATTGAATAAACCAAATAGACCAAAATCAGTTTGGTTCGGTTCATTTTCAATTTAATTTTGCACACCTTTATGCATAAGTACACCTCGACAGCATAACATGATTCGTGAGAATCTCGAGTATGAAATTGAGGTTACAAATCTTTTAGAGCACAGTATGATAGTGTACCGGGTTTATTGAGGATGTCCTTTAATTGTACATTGGATAGAATTCCTGGCAGACTTGATAGAATTGCCATTTCATAAATTTGATGTCATATTGGGTATGGATTGGCTTTCATAGCATGAGCCAGTAATTGATTGCAAGGCTTAAAACACTTGAACATGGAGATGTAAAAGTGGAAGGTGAGTTGTTTCCACAGATTCCATGGGTTATTTCAATGATGAAAGCTGAGAAAATGATGAGGAAAGGATGTGAAGCCTATCTAGCTCATATTGTTGACAGTAGAAAGGAAAGTCCAGATCTTAAGGATGTACCATCTAGTGATTTAGGCTCCGATTGCGCGTGACCATAGTGGGGTGCGCAGGTTCAATTGGAGTCTAAATTGGAACCCAAAAAAATGACTGATAATAATAAGGGAAAATAATTAAGGGTATTATTATTTGGAAATTAAAAAGATTAGTGCTAGAATTGGGAAAACAAAATTCTATGGACAAAATTGGTATTATGGCAATTATTAGGGGAAAAGTGTGAAGATGGGGAAAAATGATGCTAATGGATGAAGAAGGGGCTGCCATAGTTAAAGTAATTTGGGGGAAATTGAAATTAACCTAGAAGCAATAAACTAGTGATAGATAAAGTGTGATTTGAGTGTTGATTTGAAGAAAATAAATTGGGACCTATGATAACATTTTTAGACAGCCATGACATATGAAGAAGGATGTTTAACTTGGGTACATTTTGGCTAAATTAAAGTATAAAACATATTAGGAGCATTAGAATTTTATGTAGGCATGAAAAACTTAGAAAATGGATGATAGGATTGATATATTGTATGGTTGTGTAGGAAAACCAAATGAACCAATGAGAGACCCCCAAGAGGGTGACAAAAGCAATGAGAAAGCTAACTAGTAAGAGGAGGAAAAGAAGGATAAAGGAAAGATCCAAGGCTAATTAGGTATGTGCTTCATTTGATAAAACATTTACATGTTGTTCAATTGTGTGTAATTGTGTATTAAGGTTTGATATGAATGTGGTTTGGATATAGAATGTGACTAATTGTTGCTTCTAATTTTTACATGGTAATGAGACCAAATGGTGTGAAATCATTAAGACATGTGAATGTAATTGTGATCTGGAAACTTTGGCATAAAAATAAATACATATGATAAAGGTAAGTAGTATATAGATTGATGTCAGTTGATGACTTTGTTATAGAATTCCAGGAGCAGCCATTACATTTTTTATTATAACTTAGGTTCTGGAATTCCTTTTGTATGTTCTTTATTGGAACTAAAAGCTAAGACATACGACTTTAACTTTTATTTATACCATAAAATCTAAATATCTCTGCATTTTCCCAAAAAAATACATAAAGTTCTTACCTAAAGTCTATCCAGAAAATTCTAGGCAAAACTTTTAGTGATGATTCAGTGTTCATTTGGCTATAAATTTTGATAGAAAACTGGGATTTGAGTGATTTTTTATGCATATGAAATCTGAGACAATAAGCTTCAAATTTTTGGAAGACCATAACTTTAAATTCAAATTATAAATTGGCTAAAAATGAAGGCCAAAATTAAGGCTGAAATATGCCATAGATAAAAACTTGAAATATTGGGTTTTTGCATGTGGTGTGATGAGTATATGTAATAATTAATGTGAATTTTTAGTTTAATGGTAGTTATAAATGTTTAATAAATTATTTATGTGTGAGATTCTAGTGCAATAATAATGGAAACAAAGAACAAAAATAAATAAGCTTATTTGTGACAATTTAGTAACATTATCATTTTTGAAAATATTGTGAATTAATATGAAAATAGTTTAGCCCTACGACACCTAATCTAGAACTAGAATAGAGAATAGTTTGGTATGTCAATCAGGGGGTTTAAGGCACTCAGTGCCAAATATAAAAGCCAAAAATGACAAATTTATAAATGCGCTCGATGAAAAATTATTAAGCCGGTAATGGCACTATTATGAAAGCGTTCAACGCAATATTCTGAAAGCCAAAAATGGCAACCGCGTTATTCCTATTAGTTAGTTCAATTATAAGTGTTATGGGTACAAGAAAAATAAAAAATAATAATAAAATCAAAGTATGTCATTATGATAATGTTATATTAATTAAAATTGTTAAATATGAAATGTTTGCTGAAATTTATTTGTTTTTATATAATTTTCTTATTTTATGCTTTATTTAAGAAATGATTAATTAATATGTAAGAAAATGTATGTATGTAAAATTTTTATCTTTGAAGCACCACTAAGCTAGTGGCTTAGTGCGGGTGGTTTCCTCTCGCGTAGGTTTAAATGGTAGTCGTAGATAATATAGTTGTCAGAAGAACAAGGGTACCCGGATAAAAGCAGCTAAAAGCTTTGGATATCTTTTTGGTATATTTTATCAAAAGCTTTGTAAATTAAATTAAAGTGTGTATTAAAGATGTGACTTATAATGTAAAAGACATAGATGAATGTAAATTAATGTATTTTATAAATAAATAAAATTTTGAATATTTATGTTTGTAATCATTTTATTTTGGGTAACTGCAATATTTTCGCAAAAGAAAAAAAAATTATACTTCATTTCATTAAGTTTACATGGTAATTAGTCGGATAGTGCTCACTTACCTTGCTGAACCAAAGTGGGGTAAGGGGGTGTTACAATTTTTGGTACTAGAGCTATAGGTTTAGACGGTTCTTACTTAGTGGGTATAGGAAGATAAGTCCATGTTTTCAGCATTTGCATTGTTTTAAGCTGCTATATTCTGATAAGGGACCCTTCTTCTTACAATATAAATTTTAATGGATTTGGAATAAAGACAAAGTCACGAAGAACAAGAGGCTGATAATATGGCTAACTCGGCTGCTCATAGACAGTCAGCATCAATTAGAGCCTCGGAGCCTAGTGTGATTGCTCCATAGAATGCTGAAGAACAAATTGTTCTAGGTCAGGTACCCCTTATGCAACAGATGGCTACTTTGTTACAGTAGATAGCACAAGTGGTGCCACCACCAGCTCCACCACCTCCCCCTCCTCAACCAAAACCCTAGATTGATAAATTAAGAAAATATTGGGCTACGGATTTTATGGGCAAGAAAGAGGATGACCCAACAGCAGTAGAATTTTGGTTAGAAAAGACATAATGGGTTTTTGAGGAGCTTCAATGTCCAGAGGAGTACAAGGTTGGATATGCAGTGCCCCTCTTTCAGGAGCATGCCTACGACCGGTGGAAACTGGTATTGGCAAAATCCCATACTCCGAACCCTTAAACATGGGATTTCTCTGTGACAAAGTTTAAAAATAAATATGTGTCAAGAGTCTATGTTGATGAGAAAATGCGAGAACTTCTAAATTTGAAGTAGAGGGGTATGACAGTAGCTGAGTATGAGATGGAGTTCACCCGACTGAGCAAGTATGCAATGGGGATTATTGGAGATGAAGCTGATAAATGTCATAGATTTGAAGATGGTCTCGATGAGGAGATTGGATATTTAGTGGCTTCCCACCAACATACAGATTTTGCTACACTAGTGTCCTCTGTCATTAGTGCTGAAAGAAGAAAAAAGCTAAAGACAGAAGAACATTATAAGAAATCAACAGCTAGTGTGGCCTAGACATCTGGCAGGAAAGGACGGATAATACCCAGACCATTTCAGGCATGGGTTGTTGGGCAGCCATCTTCTGGTAGGCAAGGTTAGCATTTTAGACCCACAGCATCATCTGCTAGTTCACCAACATCATTTTCCAAAAGACTAGCTCCTACTATGTGTCACCATTGTGGTAAATCCCATACAGGAGAGTGTTGGTGGTTGACTGGAGCATGTTTGAGATGTGGAGCTACTGACCATATGAAGAGAGATTGTCCAAGACTTAGTACAAACAATATAGCACCAGCACAGACTATGGCATCGGTACAGAGCCGTGGTAGAGCTCGAGGCCAATTTAGAGGTGGTCATACTGGACAGAGTCAAGGGTATTTGAGACAGTTGACAGACCCAAAAGTAGTAGACCTCTAGCTCAGGCATATGTGATGAGAGCTTGTGAGGACTAGGATGCACCGACTTCATAGTTAGTAAACTATCTTTATTTGACTTTGATTTACATGCATTGATAGATCCTGATTTCACACATTCATACATAAGCACAATTGCACTTAAACAAGGGAACATGATACCTAAGACCATAGAATATGAGATATTTCTGACCAATCCATTGGGACATAGTGTGAAAGTGAATCAAATCTATAGAAATAATTCAATAATAATTCAGGGTAGAGAATTCCCAGCAGACTTAATAGAACTACCTTTGGATGAATTCAATGTTATTTGTGTATGGATTGGTTGACAAAGCATGGAGCTATAGTCCACTGCCGATCTAGAAAAGTTGTACTTAAAATTCCCAGGCAGGATGACACTATCATTCAGGGTGAAGGTCAAACATGTTTGACCAGTGTTATTCTGCCTTCAAAGCTCAGAAATACATTAGGAAGGGATGTGAGGCATATTTGGCCCATGTGATAAATACCAAAAAGGGGAGCCCATAACTCAAGGACATCCCCACAGTGTGTGAGTTCCTAGATGTGTTTCCTGAAGATTTGTTAGGGTTACGACCAGATAGGGAGACAGAGTTTGTTATTGATGTGATTCCTGGTACAGTTCCGATATCAATTACTCATAGAATGACACTTGCAGAATTGAGAGAGTTGAAGGTTCAATTGCATGAAATGCAAGACAAAAGGTTCATAAGACCCAGTGTGTCACCATGGGGTCCTCCGGTGTTATTTGTGGAAAAGAAGGATGACACCCTTCAATTATGTATTGATTACCGACAATTGAACAAGGTGACAATTAAAAATCAATACCCCCTACCTAGAATTGATGATTTGTTTGATCAATTGAAGGGAGCAAGAGTATTCTCTAAGATTGATCTCAGATCCGGGTATCATTAATTGAAAATCAAAGAATCAGATGTGTCCAAAATAATCTTCAGGACTCGATATGGCCACTATGAGTTCCTGGTTATGACTTTTGGCTTAACAAATGCACCAGCTGCCTTTATGAATATGATGAAGATGATTTTTAGGCCTTAACTTGATTAGTTTGTGGTAGTTTTTATATATGATATCCTGGTGTATTAAAGGGATAAAAAAGAACATGATAGACATCTCAGAATAGTACTTCAGATTATGAGGGAAATTCAATTGTATGCAAAGCTGTCAAAATATGAGTTTTGGTTGGAAGAAGTGGGATTCTTAGGGCATGTTGTGTCAGTTGAAGGAATCCATATTGATCCTAGCAAAATAGAAGCAATTCTAAGTTGGAAGCTGCCTCACAATATGACAGAAGTCTGGAGTTTCCTTGGATTAGTTGGCTACTACAAAAGGTTTGTGAATGGATTTTCAAGCATAGCTACACCATTACCAAATTGCTCAGAAAAGAAGCTAAGTTTGAGTGGACAGATTGGTGTCAGGCAAGCTTTGAGAAACTAAAAGTCATGCTAATGGATGCACCTGTTTTGACCCAACCTACTCCAAGAAAAGATTTTGTGATATACAATGATGCCTCTCATAATGGGCTAGATTGTGTATTAATGCAAGAGGGTAATGTAGTTGCTTATGCATCTAGGCAATTGAAGCCTTATGAGCTAAATTACCCTACTCATGATTTGGAGTTGGCAGCAATATATGGCAACATTATTTGTATGGCAAGTGGTGCTACATATATATAGATCACAAGAGCCTCAAATATTTGTCCACCCAAAAGGAGTTGAACTTAAGGCAAAAATGCTGGTTGGAGTTAATTAAGGATTATAATTGTATTATTGATTATCAGCCAGACAAAGGCAATGTAGTAGCTGATGCCTTAAGTAGAAAAACACTGGCAGGTATAGTTTGTAATTTTCTCATTATAATATAATATATAGTAATTAACAATAAATTAAAAGGAGACTCATATTCTATTTTGGCAGAGTTACAAGTTCAACCTACTTTAAAGCAACAAGTGACAAAAGCTCAGAGGCATGATCAAAAATTCATGATAACTGCTAAGGCAGTTAAAAAAAGGGAGAGACCTTTAAGATTGAAGATGATGGAAGCATAAGTTATAAGGGAAGATTGTGTGTGCCAAATGACAGCGGATTAAAACAAATAATTCCAAAAGAGGTGCATAATACCACTTATTCCATGCATCTAGGGAGCAATAAAATGTATCAAGACATGAAGACTCATTATTGGTGGCCAGGAATGAAGAAGGATATTATGGAATACACTACAAGATGCTTGACATGCCAACAAGTGAAAGCAGAGCACCAGGTAGCATCTGGATTATTGCAACCTATTGCTCTCCCATAATGGAAGTGAGAAAGGAATACGATGGATTTTGTATCTGGGTTGCCTTTGACACAAAAGAAGCATGATGCAGTATGGGTAATTGTTGATAGGCTTACCAAATCAACTCAGTTTCTACCTATTCGAATGGATTATTCGTTGAGCCGGTTAGCAGAAATATATGTTAATGAGATAATTCGACTGCATGGGGTGCCAGTATCTATTATTTCTGATCGAGACCCATGATTCACATCAAAATTTTGGAAAAGTCTACAACAAGCATTGGAAACCTGACTTAGTTTTAGTAAAACATTTCATCCATAAACAGATGGGCAATCCGAACGAGTTATTCAATTGCTAGAAGACATGCTTAGAAGCTGTGTAATTGACTTTAAGGGTAGCTAGGATAAGTACTTACCATTTGTTGAACCTTGAGGGGTATTTCTGTTATTTTGATGCTAACAAATAAAATAGTAATAATGTATTTAACATACTTGTTTTCTAAGTCTATTGAATAGGGTATGGAATATGATAGCAAGAATGGAGAATAGAAGATTAATCTTAAAAAGATAAAATTGAAGAAATAGCATGTTCATGCCCGTGACCTTATGTCTCACGCCCGTGATGCAACTTAGCGCCAACAATCCAACATTTAAAGTTCATGGCCATGAAGAATGATAGCAACCATGAATGAACATTTCAGTCACGCCCGTGAATTAAACTCACGCCCGTGAGAAGACTTGACAAATTCTTCTAGAGAGCTTCACGACCAAAGTCACCACTTGGACCACGGCTTGAAAGGATATCACGCCCGTGAAGATAAAATGTCACGCCCGTGATCAAACACTTCAAAACCTTTCAGAATACTTCACGGCCAAGGTCACCACTCAAGTCACGGCTTGGAAGAATAGTCACAACCGTGACACACAGTCACGACCGTGAAAGATGAAAGAGAAACATGTCAGGCGCGATAATAACGATTGGTGCAATAGCTAGTTCCATATTAAATGCATTCTAACGGCTATAATTTGCTATGGAAGTATAAATGCAAGTCATTTATGCATCCATAACAATAAGAGAGAAGAAGAGAACAAGAGAATAGCTAATATTTTGAATCAAAATCTTATTGTAAGCCATTTTATGCATTTGATATTTTCAAAACAAACATTTATTCTCTATGAAATTTTTTTTGCTCATCATTTATTGAGCAATATAGATTTCTAAGTGTTTCTCTCTGTAATCATCTATTCAAGTGAGTTTTGAGTATTTCGGGGTTAAGAGTAGAACAATTGTAAGGGTTATTTGTGTGAGCCTCAAAAACACAAAGAAATGTTATTTGTGTGAGCCTTTAAAACACAAGGTAAAGGTTATTTGTGTGAGCCTTTAAAACACAAGGAATTGGTTATTGTGTGAGCCATCAAAACACAATGGATTTCTGGGTTAGGTGTGACCTATTGTTAGAAACACCATAATTGGGAGTGAGCTTGTAAAACTCCATTGTAACACTTAGTGTGTTAGTGAAACTCCCAATTGAGATTGGGGAGAGAAGTAGGGTCTGTTAACATCTGAACCTCTATAAAAATCCTTGTGTGATATTTTTCTATCCCTACTAAACTTAACTTTTCTTCCGCACTTAAAAGTTAAATTTTTAATATCCAATTCAACCCCTCTTCTTGGTTCAATATCTGGGCAACAATTGGTATCTGAGCAAAGTCTAGCATCGAAGCCTAAACAGCGCTAGTAAAGATCAAGATATGGCCAATGAAGGATTCTAAAGTCTCAAGCCTTACTTTGATAGAGCAAATTATGCTCATTGGAAGTTTCGGATGGAGACATATCTGGATATTGAAGGAATTGAAGTCTGGGAAAGTGTTCGAAAAGAATGGACACCACCAACTAGAAGAGGAGCTAATGGTGAAGAAGAAATTTTATCAAGAGATGATTGGACAAAACCTCAAAGAAGGGAAAACTTCAAAAACAAGAAGGCAATGACAATTCTCTCAAGCTCATTATCCATTAAAGAATGTGGTAGGATACAACACTGCCCAACAGCTTACAGCATATGGAAAACATTGGAAAACTATCATGAAGGAACTAAGCAAGTTAAATCCAAAAAGATTCAACTTCTTACTTCAGAATATGAGCTCTTCAAGATGAAATCCAATGAGTCAATCACTGACATGACCAACCATCTTCTAGCTATCATAAATGCAATGAGAAAATTTAGGAACCACCTGAGCTTGGAAGATGTGAATAACAAAATCCTAAGAAGTCTTCCTCTCAAAGATTACGGTTCAAGAGTTGCCAATATAGAAGAAGCAAATGAAGACATGAGCATCATGAATACTGATGTGCTTATTGGCAAACTTTTCACACATGAAATGGCAGTGAAAAGAGATAGAGAGCTTGAAGCAGAGCCAGAAAAAAGAAAGCCTCTAGCACTAAAAGCCTCTACTTCAAAATCTCAAGAAGAAGTTGAAAATGATGAAGAAATGAGTAATGATGCAAATGAGGACATTGTTGTGCTCTCAAGAAGGTTGAAAAGAATTATTGAGAAGAAAATGAGTAACTCTAGAAAATTCAGGCAAAGAAACCTCAAACAGATTTCTAATGATGCACAAAGAAGTAAAGAAGAGGTAAAGTGCTATGAATGTGGAAAGAAATGGCATATTAAACCGGAATGTCCAAGGCTCAAGAAGCATAAGAGCAAATACCAAAGAGACAATGGGGAGAAAGGTCACAAAGCCATATGGGATGACGAAAGCTCTTCAAGTGATAAAGATGACAATGAAAGCGAAGAGGTCAACCTATGCTTCATGGCTATAGAGGATCATGTCTCGGATAAGGTAAGATCACTTCACTCATACTCTTTCAATAATGATAGCAGTGATAATGATAGTAATAGTGATGATGATGATGATGAACAAAGCCTAATAGAAGAATTGAATCTAGAATTAGAGAAATATAGGAGTAAATTCAATACTTATAAGAATAACATTTCTAATTTAAAAATCAAAATGGATGTTTTAGAAAAGGAGAACTTTAAGCTTAATTTATCTAATGAGTCTCTTCAAAAGTCATTAGATGAATACTCTTCAAGACCCTCAACTAAATCCTTGCTTAAAGAGAATAATACTTTAAAAAATGAAGTTGAGGAACTTAGAAACTCCATTTCAAAATTTCACAAAGGAAAAGAGAGCTTAGATACACTCATTGTGTCTCAAAGACCACCTTTAATTAGACACGGTCTAGGATTTAAGGGCACATCATCATCTTTTCACAAAACTATTTTTGTTAAGTCAAGTGAACCTAACATCTCCACACTTGCTAGAACAGCACCAAGGGATAAGTACACTAAACCTTCTATACATAAAAGGTATAATCAAGGATTGGTAAGCCTAAGAAAGAAACCTAAAAAGGCTAATCATGCCTTTATGTATAAGAAGCATGCATTTATAAAAGCACCAATTAATCATGACTGTATATGCCATTGTTCTCAAACTCAGTCTAATAGAAATATGGCATTCAAAAACATTGTAAGACCAAAAAGCATTTTTAGACTAAACAGTGTAATTATTGTATGAAAATTGGTCACATAAATAAACATTGCTGGATAAGGAAGGCTCATTGGGAACCTTCATGTGCTAACCCCCAAGGACCCAAGCTCATTTTGGTACCTAAAAATCATACTTGAATTGTGATATGCCTCAAGTCCACAATAAACAAAAATGCTTGGCTGGTAGACAGTGGATGCTCAAGACATATGACAGGAGACAAAGAACTTTTCAATGAAATCGAAAGTATTGGAGGTAAAGTTACATTTGGAAACAATGCTAAGGGTAAGGTAATTGTCTTAGTTCTATTGGTACAAATGGTACTAATTTTATTAAAGATGTCTTGTTGATGGCTATAAACATAACTTGTTGAGTGTAAGTCAATTATGTGATAAAGGAAATAAAGGAACCTTTACTTCCAATGAATGTCTTGTAACTTCTATTAATGGTCAAGAGATATTTAAAGGAAATAGAGAGGTCAATACCTACATAATAGATTTACTCAAAATATCTAACCATTCCTCTAAGTGTCTTGTGACTACTAGAGATGAATCTTGGTTGTGGAATAAAAGGCTTGGTCATGCGAACATAGACTTAATTCAAAGCCTCAGCACAGGAGAACTAGTAAAGGGACTGCCAAAAGTCAAATTTGAAAAAGACAAGACATGTGAACCTTGCCACAGAGGGAAGCAACACAAGTCATCCTTCAAATCCAAAAACATAGTAAGTACCTCAAAAACTCTACAACTCCTACATCTAGATTTATTTGGACCTACTAGAATTGCAAGCTTAGGAGGTAAACATTATTCCTTTGTCATCGTAGATGAATACTCTAGATTTACTTGGGTAATTTTCTTAGCTCAAAAGAGTGATGCTTTTGAAAATTTCAAAAACTTTGCTAAAAGAGTTCAAAATGAAAAAGGATATTGCATTTCAAAAATAAGAAGTGACCTTGGCAAAGAATTTGAAAATAAAAAATTTGAAAGTTTTTGTCTTGAACATGGCATTTCGCAGAATTTTTTATCTCCTAGAACACCTCAACAAAATGGGGTAGTTGAAAGGAAAAATCAAACTTTAATTGAAATGGCTAGAACAATGCTCAATGAGTATGGTTTACCAACTTATTTTTGGGTAGAAGCCACAAATACTGCTTGTTATATTTCAAATCGAGTTTTCAAAGGACCTCTCGTAAACAAAACTTCATTTGAGCTATGGAATGGAAGAAAGTTCTTGATATCATACTTTAGAGTATTTGGATGCAAGTGCTTCATATTGAATACCAAGGACAACCTTGGAAATTTTGCTTCTAAATCTGATGAGGGTATCTTTTTAGGATACTCTATAACTAGCAAAGCATATAAAGTATTTAATAAAAAGTCATTAACTATTGAAGAATCTATGCATGTTGTTTTTAATGAATCTAGTAGACTTGATCTTGTGAAAGGTAGTGTTCTTGATGATGTTGTAGGTACCATGGAAAAACTTGATCTTGAAAATGGAAAAGAAGAAAATGATCAAGATGATTCTCTACCTCAAGCTTAAGAGGAAAACAGGCAAAAGCTCCTAAAGGAATGGAGATTGACAAAAGATCACCCCAAAGAGCAAATCATTGGTGATCCTTCTAGGGGAGTAAGTACTAGATCTCATTTCAAACATTTAGTTTCTGACCTTGCTTTTATTTCTCAAATTGAGCCTAAAAATATTGATGAGGCTCTTAATGATGAAAGTTGGGTGATTGCAATACAAGAGGAACTCAACCAATTTGAGAGAAGTAAGGTATGGACCTTAGTACCTAGACCCAAGGATCATCAAATTATAGGTAGCAAATGGATATTTAGAAATAAACTAGATGAACAAGGTTCAATAACTAGGAATAAGGCTAGATTGGTTGCAAAAGGGTATAATCAGTAAGAAGGAATAGAATATGATGAGACCTATGCTCCTGCAGCTAGATTAGAAGCCATAATAATACTTTTAGCATATGCATGCCACATGAATTTCAAACTCTTTCAAATGGATGTAAAAAGTGTCTTTTTAAATGGTTATATAGAAGAAGAAGTTTATGTAGAACAACCACCAGGTTTTGAAAGATATGATTTTCCTAATCATGTTTTTAAACTTTCAAAAGCTTTATATGGTTTGAAACAAGCTCCAAGAGCTTGGTATGAAAGACTAAGTTCTTTTCTTTAAGAAAATAACTTTACAAAGGGGAATGTTCATACTACATTATTCACTAAAAAGCATAAGCATGATATTCTAATTGTTCAAATTTATGTTGATGATATCATATTTGGGTCTACTAATGAATTGCTTTGTCAAGAATTTGCTAAGTGTATGACTAGGGAATTCGAAATGAGCATGATGGGTGAGCTTAAATATTTTCTTGGTCTACAAATAAAACAAGGCAATGAGGGCATATTCATCAACCAATCCAAATATGCCAAAGACTTACTTAAGAAATTTGGAATGGAAGGATGCAAGAATGCCAAGACTCCAATGAGCACATCAACAAAATTGGACAAGGATGAAAAGGGTAAGAGCATTAATGAAAAGCTCTATAGAGGTATGATTGGATCACTTTTATATCTTACTGCTTCTAGAACCGACATAATGTATAGTGTATGCTTATGTGCATGCTTTCAATCGTGTCCAAAAGAGTCTCATTTAAATGCAGTAAAAAGAATTCTAAAATATTTACATGGCTCATTGCATCTACGTTTGTGGTATCCTAGAAATTCATCCTTTTACATTGTAGGATACTTAGATGCTGATTATGCTGGTTGTCTTTTAGATAGAAAAAGCACTTCAGGTACTTGTCACTTTATTGGAGAGTGCTTAGTTTCTTGGTTTAGCAAGAAACAAGTTTCAGTTGCTCTTTCTACCGCTGAAGCGGAGTATGTAGCAGCAGGATGTTTTTGTACACAAATCCTTTGGATGAAACAACAACTTAAGGATTATGGTCATAGTATGAACCATATACCTATTAGATGTGACAATACAAGTGCTATAAATCTATCTAAGAATCCCACTCAATATTCTAGAACTAAGCATATTGACATTAGACACCATTTTATTAGAGATCATGTTCAATATGGAGATGTTGTATTGGAAATTATAAGCACGGAAAATCAATTGGCAGATATCTTCACTACGTCTCTAAATGAGAAAAGATTTAAGTTCATAAGAAGAGAGCTTGGTATGATTGATGGATTAACTTTGTGATTGCCAAATTGCCAAACCTTGATTGATAATCTTGTTTTTGTCTCATCTTACTAGAAATAAGGTAGCTAATTTGATGGAAATATATGTTATAAGGGAGAGAATCTCCCTATAAATACTTTATTCCTGTTTTAGACTTAATTTTATTTAATGAGAATTTTAGGCAATTCACGCCCGTGACATATATTCATGGCCGTGAACTAAATCGCCAAAAGAACCAATAGCTTTCACGACTTGCTTCACGACATGATTCACGACTTAAGGTAGTGAAGACTATGTTTCACGACTACAACCTTTTTTATTCACCCCCATGAAACCCTTTGTTCACGCCTGTGATGCTTTTTCACGACCGTGAATATTCCCACCAAAAACTTACAGAAGCATTCACGCTTTGTTTCACGATCACAAGTAGTGAAGTTTAGTACTTCACATCCGTGACTCATTTTTCACCACCGTGATAGTTCATCATTCATGCCCATGACCTTTAAATTTCACGACCGTGAACAATTTTACGCCTCGCTTCACGGGTAGAGTGTCTCTTTAGCAAATCGTGAACATGACACTTCATGCTCGTGACTTAGTTTTTCACGTCCGTGAAGATGTCGGCTATATAACATTTCTGTCATTATTTCTCTCATTCCAACTCTCCAACTTCTCTCAACTTCTCTCATTTATCACCATTGAATACCATTTTGAAGATTCCGTCCCCTTAGCAACTCATTCCATCTATAAATATCTTCAAAAACCATTTACATCATCAGAAATCACATCACCCTAGGTTTTACTCAAACATTTTTATCAAATTTTTCACTCTTTAGAGTTTATTCTTTCAATCAAAATGGAAACGAGTTCTTCCAAGGGTACAAGAAAGAAGTCTCATGCTCCCAGAAGGTACATAGATTACCTTCTAAACATCATTCCGGAGCATTGCCATCCTAGATATTCGCTGCTCAAGAAAAGACCACTCCTTTCCTCTAGATCATTTGAGTGGCAGACCATCCGTACACTCGGCCTCGAGACAAGCATGACGGAACAACTCCAGGCTTTTCATCTAAAAGAATTCATTGATATCCATCAACCAACTCTGAGGGAGCCAACCTTAGAATTTCTAAGCACTTTGCAAGTATCTCCTACCGACACGGTGAAATTCAATCTTTGCAAGCATCCAAACACCCTCTCTGCCACAGAGTTTGGAGACTTGTTCAACCTTTCCTCTGATGGCATCCTAAATGATAGTGAAGTGGAGTTCTATGCTACTCAGGCATGGACTCACTTCGGTCTTGATTGCAGCTAGGACATCAAAAAGACGAAGAGCACCCACCTTCGATCCCCAGTGCACAAGTATTTGCATAGGTTTCTAACCTATAGCATCTTCGCCAGATGAGACAGCAATGGCACAATCAGGAAGTTAGAGCTCTTTCTCTTGGAGATGGCCCGAAGAGGCCTCACAGTGGCTTTATCTCGATGGTTTGCAAACCATCTTTTGTCAATTGCCACCAAGCCCTTCGGAGACATTCTGATTGGTGGGTACATGACTCACATTGCCTTGAAGCTTGGATACTTGAAGTTAGATGAACATCACTTCAACCTCATTCCAGGGCATCCTTGAGACTGACTAGACGTCTAGTCCTTCATCAAAATAGGAGCGGCTATTCGTATAGTGTTTGAGAACAACATCTACTACCGCTTCACCAACACTGCTAGTGAAATCATTTGGGAGGACAATGACTCGGATGACTTCAAAGCTAGCCTCCAAGGAATCCAACAGAGGAAGAGAGTTCAAGTTGAGGTGGCGCCTCTAGAGGTTGAACAGGAAATGGGACAATCCTCTACCTCCACACCAAACTTGGCTCAGCAAGTGGTTGACCTCTTGGCACCACGGTTTGAGCAATTGCAGGCTTTGATGGATGAGAGGTTAGAGAACCTCAAGGATTTCATGGAGTCTCGCATGGACAGCCTCGAGGCGGAAGTGGCTCGCCTTAGAGATAGGATGTCTGACTAGATTTTATGTTAGATGTTATATTTTCTAGCTTGTTTGTTGTAGGAAATTCTAATTTCCTTTTAGAATTTTAATTACTTTTGTATTTGGTTTTCTTAAATTAATATATTTGCTTTTGTTTTCCATTATGTTTTATCTTTTTTATATTCTTTTTGTTGATGACAAAAGGGGGAGAACCTAGCAATATATTTGTTATGCAAATGAGCTTTATACACCTTAAATATATCTTAAGTATACTTTGCATATACCTTGATGCAAGTTACATGAATGAATATGCATTTGATATACTCTGAATATACCTTAAATAAACTTAACTTGCTAAAGAAAATTTTGGTATACATTGGATATACTTTGCATATAACTGGCATATACTTAAAACTAGGAAGCATATTTTGATGCTACACTTCATCATTCTTTACAATTCTTGCACTTTAGCATTCTTTATCCTAAGCATCTTTTGAGGGGGAGACTTCTCAAAAGTACATATTGCTAGATTATTTGTCACCATCAAAAAGGGGGAGATTGTTAAACCTTGAGGGGTATTTTTGTCATTTTCATGCTAACAAATAAAATAGAAATAATGTATTTAACATACTTGCTTTCTAAGTCTATTGAAAAGGGTATGGAATATGATAGCAAGAATGGAGAATGGAAGATTAATCTTAAAAAGATAAAATTGAAGAAATAGCATGTTCACGCCCGTGACCTTATGTGTCACGCCCGTGATGCAGCTTAGCGCCAATAATCTAACATTTAAATTTCACGGCCAGGAAGAATGATAACAACCATGAATGAACATTTCAGTCATGCCCGTGAATTAAAGTCACGCCCATGAGAAGACATCACAAATTCATCCAGAGAGCTTCACGACCAGAGTCACCACTTAGACCACGGCTTGGAAGGATGCCATGCCCGTGAAGATAAAATGTCACGTCTGTGATCAAACACTTCAAAACCTTCTAGAATGTTTCACGGCCAAGGTCACCACTCAAGTCACGGCTTGGAAGAATAGTCACGACCGTGAAAGATGAAAGAGAAACATGTCAGGCGCGATAATAAGGGTTAGTGCAACGGCTAGTTCCACATTAAATGCATTCTAACGGCTATAATTTGCTATGGAAATATAAATGAAAGTCATTTATGCATCCAGAACAATAAGAGAGAACAAGAGAACAAGAGAATAGCTAATATTTTGAATCAAAATCTTGTTGTAAGCCATTTTGTGCATTTGATATTTTCAAAACAAACATTTATTCTCTGTGAAAATCTTTTTCTCATCATTTATTGAGCAATATAGATTTGTAAATGTTTCTCTCTGTAATCATCCACTCAAGTGAGTTTTAGGTATTTCGGGGTTAAGATTAGAACACTTGTAAGGGTTATTTGTGTGAGCCTCAAAAACACAAAGAAATGCTATTTGTGTGACCCTTTAAAACCCAAGGTAAAGGTTATTTGTGTTAGCCTTTAAAACACAAGGTAAAGGTTATTTGTGTGAGCCTTTAAAACACAAAGAATTGGTTATTATGTGAGCCATCAAAACACAAATGATTTCTGGGTTAGGTGTGATCCAATGTTAGAAACACCATAGTTGGGAGTGAACTTGTAAAACTCCTTGTAACACTTAGTGTGTTAGTGAAACTCCCAATTGAGATTGGGGAGAGGAGTAGGGTTTGTTAACACCTGAACCTCTATAAAAATCCTTGTGTCATATTTTTCTATCCCTACTAAACTTAACTTTTCTTCTGTACTTAAAAGTTAAAATTTTAATATCCAATTCAACCCCCCTTCTTAGTTTAATATCTAGGCAACACCATTGATAGAATTTGCAAACAATAATAGCTGTCAAGCTAGTACCGACATGGCTCCATATGAAGTTTTGTATGGAAGAAGATGTCAGACACCTTTATGTTAGATAGAACTTGGTGAAAAGAAGCTAATGGGTCCAAAATTGGTGCAGCAGACATAGGAGATGGTGAAATTAATCCAAGATCAATTAAAAGCTGCAACTAACTAACAAAAATCCTATACTGATTTGAAAAGGAATGATATTGAATATGTGGTTGGAGACCGGGTATTTTTAAAAATCTCGCATTCGAAGAAAGTACTTTGTTTTGGTAAAACGGGGAAACTAAGTCCTAAATTTGTTGGACCATACGAAATACTTAAACGTGTGGGTCCAGTGGCTTACAGGTTGGCCTTACCACCAGATTTGGATAAGATCCACAATGTGTTTCATGTCTCAATATTAAGAAGATACAGATCGGATCCAACACATGTAATACCTTTGGAATCAATAGAGGTACAACTAGACTTGACCGATGTAGAAGAGCCTGTAAAAATCTTAGCTCGAGAAGTCAAGGAACCACAGAATAAGAAAATACCATTGATAAAGGTCCTATGGCACAATCATGTAGTAAGAGAAGCCACCTGAGAGAGTGAAGAAATGATGAGAACTCAGCATCCTTAGTCATTCAACTCTAGCTAATAAGGTAAATTTCGAAGACAAAATTTTCTTAAGGGGGAGAGAATTGTAACATCCAGTGATTTAGGCCCCGATTGGGCGTGACCGTAGTGGGGTGCAAAGATTCAATCGAAGTCTAAATTGGAATCCAAAAAAATGACTACTAATAATAAGGAAAAATAATTAAGGGTATTATTATTTGGGAATTAAAAAGAGTAGTGCTAGAATTAAAAAAAATAAAATTTCTTATGGACAAAATCGGTATTATGACAATTGTTTGTGGAAAAAGTATGAAGATGGGGAAAGATGATGCTAATAGATGAAGAAGGGGCTGCCATTTTTAAAGTAATTTGGGGGAAATTGAAATTAACCTAGAAGCAACACAATTGGTGATAGATAAACTGTGATTTGAGTGTTGATTTGAAGAAAATAAATTGGAAACTATGATAAGGTTTTTGGGCAGCTATGACATATGAAGAAAGAAGTTTAACTTGGGTACATTTTGGCTAAATTAAAGTATAAAACATTTTACTTTTGATAGAAAATTTTAGTGATGATTCAGTGTTCATTTGGCCATAACTTTTGATAGAAAATTGGGATTTGACTAATTTTTAATGCATCTGGAATATAAGACAATAAACTTCAAATTATTAGAAGACCATAACTAAAAACTTGAAATATTGGGTTTTTGCATGTGGTGTGATGAGTATATGTAATAATTAATGTGAATTTTTACTTTAATGGTAATTATAAATATTTAATAAATTATTTATGTGTTAGATTCTAGTGCATTAATAATGGGAACAAAGAACAAAATAAATAAGTTTATTTGTGACAATTTAGTAAGATTATCATTTTTGAAAATATTGTGAATTAACATTAAATTAGTTAAGCCCTAAGACACCTATTCTAGAACTAGAATAGAGAATAGTTTGACATGCCAAACAGGGAATTTGAGGCACTTGGTGCCAAATATAAAAGCCAAAAATGGAAAATTTATAAATGCGCTCGGGGCAAAATTATTAAGCCGGTAATGGCAATATTACAAAAACCGGTAATTGCACTATTATGAAAGTGCTCGGCGCAATATTCTGAAATTCAGAAATGGCAACCCCATTATTCCTGTTAGTTAGTTCGATTATAGGTGTTATGGACATAAGAAAAATGAAAAATAATAATAAAATCAAAGTATGTCATTGTGATAATGTTAGTCGGATAATGCTCACTTACCTTGTTGAACCAATGTGGGGTAAAGGGGTGTTACAAAGGATATCCCCACAGTGAATGAATTTGCAAATGCGTTTTCCAAATATATTGGGGTTACCACATAACAAAGAAGTTGACTTTTCTATAGAACTCATCAGGGACAACACCCATATCAATAGCACCATACATAATGACACCATCTGAATTGAAAAATCTTAAGGCTCAATTGCATGATTTGCTAAATAATGGGTATATTAGGATGAGTATATCCCCATAGACTGCACCAGTGTTATTTGTGAAAAAGAAAGATAGGTCTATAAGACTATACATATATTACAGTCCACTAAATAAGGTGACAATTAAGAACAAATATTCATTTCCATGGGTTGATGACATGTATCATCAATTAAAGGATGTAGGTGTGTTTTCAAAGATTGATTTGTGATCAAGGTATCATTAGATTAGAGTTAGGGTAAAAGATATAGCTAAGATGGCATCCAGAACTGGATACGGGCATTATGAGTTTATGGTTATGCCTTTTCGGTTGACTAATACTCCAGTTGTCATTATGGACTTGATGAATAAGGTATTCATACCATACCTAGACTAGTGTGTTGTCGCCTTTATTAATGATATTCTAGTGTATTTTATGACACCTGAAGAGCATGATCAACACTTGAGAATAGTATTATAAATACTTAGGGAGCAAAAGTTGTATGCGAAGTTCTCAAAATGTGAATTTTGGCTTAATGAGGTAGCTTTTCTTAGACATATTGTGTCAACTAATGGTATAAGGGTTGATCCTAGCAAGGTAGAGGTTGTTACGAGTTGGAAGCCTCCTCGCAATGTGACTAAAATCAGTCCTTAGATTAGTTGTAAAGGTTTGTTAAGGGCTTCTCCTTTAATCAGACTACTAAGGAAAGATGTGAAGTTTGAATGGACAGTTAAATGCTATAATATTTTTAATAGTCTACAGAAGATGTTAATAGAGGCTCCAGTTTTGACACAACCAACTCCTGATAAAGAGTATGTCATTTACAATTATGCTTTTCACAATGGACATGGATGTATACTGATGCAAGAGGATAAAGTAGTAGCATATGTATCCAAGGTGCTAAAAATGCATGATAAAAATTACCCCACACATGACTTAGAGTTGGCAACCATTGTTTTTTCATCAAAAATATGGTGTCACTATCTTTATAGGGAGAAATGTTTTATCTATATAGACCATAAGAGCTTGAAGTACCTTCCTACATAGAGGGATCTTAACTTGAGATAGAGGAGGTGGTTAGAATCGATAAAAGATTATAATTGTATTAACGATTATCACCCAGGCAAGGCCAATATAGTGGCTGATGCTTTGAGTAGGAAGATGGTGGTAGAGTTATACATTTTTCCTACACTTAACCAAGTGATCATAGATGCATAGAGACAGAATAGTAAGCTGGTTGAGATATCCGAGTTGGTCTCTAAGAGGGAGATACTTGATTATTCAGTTGAGAAAGATGATGGGTTATACTACTAGGGCCATTTTTATGTACCTAGTCTTGATGAGCTAAGACAGAGGATATTACAAAAAACACATGAAACTAGGTATACGATGCACCCAAGAAGTACTAAGATGTATCATGACTTGAAGAGTAAGTAATAGTGGACATACATTAAGAGAGATATCACATAGTATACAACTAGATGCCTGACTTGTCAGCAAGTCAAGAGTGAACATCAGGTATCATCAAGATTACTACAGCCTATCACAATACTGGAATAGAAATGGGAGCATGTTACTACGAACTTCATGATTGGGTTGCTAGTGACTCATTGAAAATATGATGTCGTATGGGATATTGTAGATAGTCTTATAAAGTCAGCTCACATAATGCCTATCAAAAAGGATTATACCCTTTGAACAGGCTAGCAGAGATGTATGTTAATAAGATAGTGCAACTTCATGGAGTACCAGTCTCTGTTATTTTAAACAAGGACCTCAGGTTTCCTTCCCACTTTTGGGGTAGTTTACAAAGAGCTTTGGATACCAAGCTCAGCTTCATTACAACTTTTCATCCTTAGACAAATGGTCAATCTGAGAGAGTGATACAGATTCTAGAAGATATGATGAGATATTGTGTGATTGAATTCAAAGGTAGCTAGGACAATATTGTTAAACCTTGATGCTTATTCTCATAATTTTGATGATCCCAAATAATTTAGCAATAAGGAATTTAACCATGTTTTATGTTTAAGTAATTAAATATGTTAAATATTTATTGAATCATCATAGCCAAAATAAATCAAGTCAAAATTGCGGATCAAGCAATTTGCACCCGTGAAGTAACATGTCACGCTCTTGAAGACTTGGAAATATGACCGTTTCAACACACTCCAAGGTTGTTGAACAACTAAATTTTGAATTAATGTATTCCTAACAGATAGATTCTGAAGGAACACTATAAATAGCTCATTCTACTCATGGAAGATCATTAATTAGAGCAACAAGAGCTTCATTACATTGAGAATTTCTTCAGAAATTATAGTTGAGAGTTTATGCATTAATTCTTTGTAATACTTCATCTTACTCTCATTTTGATTTTGTAAAGCTCAAGTGAAATTTAGTTTGAGTGGTTTATTTTATCAAGCAATTACTCAAGAGTGTGTTTTGAATGCCTTGGGTTGGGATTAAAACACTTGTAAAGGTTTATTGTGTGAACCATAAAATATAAGGAATTGGTTTTTGTGTTAGCCAGTAAAATACAAGGGAATTTGGATTCAGTGTGATCCGAGAGTGAAACACCTAGTTTGGAGTGAGCTAGCAAAACTCTTGTTTATCTTGTTGTGTGAGATAGTAAAAATACCAAATTAAGATTAGAGAGAGGAATAGGGTTCATTAACATTCGAACCTTTATAAATCATATGTCTAAATTCTCTTCTTCCATTTCTTTTTTATTTTGGTTATTTGCAATTGTGAAAAAAAATTTAATTGTCCACCAATTCATCCCCCAACCCTTTTTGGTGATTTTCTAGGCAGAGCTAAGTCTAGCATCAAAGCCTAATCAGCGCTAGCAAAGATCGATAAAATGGCCAACAAAGGATTTCAAAGTCTCAAACCTTACTTTGATGGGTCTAACTATGCCCATTGGAATTTTAGGATGGAGGCATAACTTGATAATGAGGTAATTGATGTCTAGGATAGTGTAAGAAAAGAATGGACAACACTGGTCAAGAAAGGAGTGGATGGTTATGAAGAACTCATCCCAAGAAACGATTGGACATAACCTCAAAAAAGAGCAAATGGAAAAAATAAAAAGGCAATGACAATTCTTGCAATCTCTATCCATTGAAGAGTGTGGAAGAATTCAACACTGTATGACTACATATAGCATGTGGAAAAGTTTGGAGAACTACCATGAAGGAACTAAGCAAGTAAAATCTAATAAGAAGATCCAACTTCTTACCTCAGAATATAAACTCTTCAAGATGAAACCTAATGATCCTATCGCTAACATGAAAAACTGTCTACTAGCCACCATCAATGGCATGAGGAAGCTTGGAAGGCACATGAGCTTGGAAGATATCAACAACAAAATTTTAAGAAGCCTCCCTCTTAAAGACTATGGTTCAAGAGTAACCAGTATAAAGGAAGTCAATGAGGATATGAGCACCATTCCTACTGATGTGCTCATTGGCAAGCTTCTAACACATGAAATGGCTATGATAAGAGATAGAGAACTTGAAGCCAAACCATAAAAGAAAAGAGCTCTCAAACTCAAAGCATCAACTTCCAAATCTCAAGAGAAAACTCAGAGTGATGAAGAAAATAATAAAGATGTAGATGAGCAAATTTCCATATTCTCAAAGAAAATAAAAAAATGATCAATAAGAAATATGGCAACTCCTGGCAAAAAGATCCAAGAAAATCTTCAAATGACTCATCACAAAAGAACAAAGATGAGATAAAATGATATGAATGTGGAAAGAAAGGACTCATCAAGCTAGATTGTCCAAAGCTCAAGAAGCACAATTAAGAAGAACTCCTGAAAGAAATATGAGGACAAAGGTCATAAAGCTACATAGAATGATGATAGCTCCTCAAGTGAAAATGAACACAATGAATAAGAGGTGGCCAACCTGTGTTTCATGGCTTTAAAGGATCACTTCATGGACGAGGTAAGTCTTTCTTGCATTAACTCTTGTGATAATAGTGATGATAGTGATCATGATGATGATGATGGTGATATAATAGAAGTTATGTACCTAGAATTAGAAAAATACAAAAAGAAAATTATACTTCAGAAAAAAGATAATTCAAAGCTAAAAACGGAATTAGAAATTCTTCAAAAATAAGTTTTGGATTTAAAAACATTCAATGATGATTTTAAAAAGTTACTAGATGATTTTTCTTCAAAACCCTTAACTAAAACCTTACTTAAAGAAAATAATACTTTGAAAAATGAAGTTGAGGAACATAGAAATTCTATTTCAAAATTTCACAAAGGAAAAAAAATTAGATACTCTTATTATATCACAAAGACCTCCCTTAGTGAGACATGGACTAGGTTTTAACGGAGCATAAACATCATATGACCTAGTACTATATTTGTTAAATCTAATACACCACAAACGTCTTATATTGAGGTAATAGCTTCAAAAGCTAAACAAAAGGCACATACTAAACCTCCTATTCAGAAAAAGAATATAGGAAGGTGACATGACTCAAAAGGTAGACCTTAAGAAGTTAATCACATTTTAAATATAAACAACATGTTCCTAGGAATTCACAAACTACATATGCATGTTCTTATTCACTGCATGAAACCTTAAAAATAGCAAGGTCTAAACCTATCTGGTAAAAAATTCTTAAAACTAAAATATGTCATTATTGCATGGAATATGGTCATATTAATTTATATTGTCGAATAAGGAAGGAACACTAGAAATGTTCCAAAGCTAACCCCGAAGGACCTAAGTATGTGTGGGTACCTAAAATTGGTATATAAATTATTTTATTGTAGGTATGTCTGAAATATACTATAAAAGAAAATGTATGGCTTGTTGATAGTGGATGCTCAAGACACATGACTGGCAATAAGAGCCTATTTATCGAAATCAAACAAATTGATGGTGGTAAGGTTACCTTTGGAAATAATGCTAAGGGTAAGGTAATTGGCATTGGTTCTATTGGCATAAATGGTATTTATTTAATTGAAAATATTTTGCTTGTTATTGGTTTAAAGCATAATCTTTTAAGTGTTAGTCAATTATGTGATAAAGGATATCAAGTCACCTTTAACTCTAATGGATGTCTCATAACCACTATATATGGCCAAGAGATATTCAAAGGATATAGAGATGGAAATACTTATATAATTGACTTACATAAGTTTATTAACATTTCTTCTAAGTGTCTTATATTTATTAGCAATGAATCATGGCTATAGCATAAAAGACTTGGACATGCAAGCATTGAATTAATTCAAAGCCTTAGCAAAAAGGAGCTAGTAGATGATTTACTAAAAGTAAGATTCTTCATCAAAGATAGAACATATGAACTATGTCAAAAAGGTAAACAATACAAGACATCTTTTAATTCAAAAAATTTTGTAAGTACTTCTAGACGTTTATAGCTCTTGCATATGGATTTATATAGTCCTGACAGAACTGCTAGATTAGGAGGAAAATATTATGCATTTGTAATTATTAATGATTACTTAAGGTTTACATGGATAATATTCTTAGCTCATAAGAATGAAGCTTTTAATTCTTTCAAATTCTTTGCAAAGAAAATTCAAAATGAAAAACGGGTATTGTATTTCAAAAATAATAAGTGATCATGGTACGGAATTTGAAAATGAACTTTTTGAAAGTTTATGTTTAGAAAATGGTATTTCACATTATTTTTCAACTCCTAGAACACCACAACAAAACAGGGTGGTAGAAAGGAAAAATAGAACCTTAATCAAAATGGCTAGGTCAATGCTTAATAAATATAGTTTGCCAACTTATTTTTCAGCAGAAGCCACAAACACTACTTGTTATATTTCAAATAGAGTTTTCAAAAGACATATTTTAAATAAAACTTCTTATGCACTATGGAATGGAAGAAAACCCAAAATATCATACCTTAAAGTATTTTGATGTAAATACTTTATATTAAATACCAAGGACAATCTTGGAAATTTTTCTTCCATTCCATAACTCAAAAGAAGTTTTGTTTAAGAGTGGTCTTTTGAAAAATTGATTTGAAATATAACATGGAGTATTGGTGGCTTCAGCCCAAAAGTAGGTTGGTAACCCATTCTCATTGAGCATTGTTTAAGTCATTTCAATTAAAGTTCAATTTTTCCTTTCGACTACCCCATTTTCTTGAGTCGTCCTAAGAGTTGAAAATTTTTGGGAAATACCATGTTCTAGACAAATGTTTTAAAGTTTTCATTTTTAAATTCTTTGCCATGATCACTTCTTATTTTTGAAATAAAATATCCCTTTTCATTTTGAACTCTCTTAGCAAATTTTTTAAAAGATTCAAAAGCATCACTCTTTTGAGCTAAGAAAATTACCCAAGTGAATCTAGAGTAATCATCGACGATGACAAAAGCATAGTGTTCACCTCCTAATCTTGCAACTCTAGTAAGTCCAAAAAAATCTAAATCCAAAAGTTGTAGAGGCTTCGAGGTATTTACAATATTTTTGGATTTGAAGGAGGACTTGTGTTGTTTTCCTCTTTGGCAAGGTTCACATGTCTTATTCTTTTCAAATTTGACTTTTGGTAGTCCGCTTACTAGTTCTCCTTTGCTAAGGCTTTGAATTAAATGCATGCTTGCATGACCAAGCCTTTTATGCCACAGACAAGATTCATCACTAGTAATCATAAGACACTTAGAGGAAAAGTTAGATATTTTGTGTAAGTCTATTATGTAAGTATTGACATCTCTACTTCCTTTGAATATCTCTTGGCCACTAAAAAAGGTGACAAGACATTCATTTGAGGTAAAGATTACTTGGTTTCCCTTATCACATAATTGACTTACACTTAACAAGTTATGTTTCAAACCATTAACAAGTAATACATCTTCAATGAAAGTAGTATTAT
Source organism: Triadica sebifera (assembly GCA_023653625.1). NCBI lineage: Eukaryota > Viridiplantae > Streptophyta > Magnoliopsida > Malpighiales > Euphorbiaceae > Triadica > Triadica sebifera. Next base: position 42,484,083 of record CM042893.1, on the reverse strand, counting down.
TAATACCAATGGAGCCAATGCCAATTACCTTACCCTTAGTATTGTTTCCAAAGGTTATCTTACCACCATCAATACTTTTAATGTCATTGAATAGTTCTTTGTTTCCGGTCATATGCCTTGAGCATCCACTATCCACAAGTCAAACATTTTCTTTTATAGTGGACTTAAGGCATACCTATAAAATCACAATTTAAGTATTGTTTTTAGGTACCGAAATGAACTTGGATCCTTGGGGGTTACCAAATGAAGGTTCCTAATGAGCCTTCCTTATCCAACAATGTTTATTGATATGACCAAATTTCATACAATAATTACATTGTTTAGCTTTAAACATGTTTTTCAGTCTTACCATGCTTTTAGGTCTCATTATCCTATTAGATGGAGTTTGTGAGCAGTGACATGCACATGCATGATGAATCGGTGCTTTCCTAGGTGCATGCCTCTTATACATAAAAGCATGATTGGCCTTTTGAGGTTTCCTTCTTAGGCTAATCGACCCTTGACCATTCTTCTTATAAATAAAGGGTTTAGTGTGTGTTGTGCACTTAGCCCTTGGGGCTATTACTTCTAATGTGGAGATATGAGGCGCACTAGACTTAACAAATGTGGTCTTGTGAGATAAAAATGATGTTTCATTAAATCCTAGACCATGTCTTATTAAAAGTGGTCTTTGGGACACTATGATAGTATCTAAACTCTCCTTGCCTTTATGAAATCTTGAAATGGAGCTTCTAAGTTCCTCAACTTCATTTTTGAAAACATTGTTTACTTTAAGAAAGGATTTAATTGAGGGTCTGGAGGAGTACTCATCTAATGACTTTTGAAAAGATTCATTAGAAGTTTTAAGATCAAGATTTTCCTTTAGTAAAGCTTCCATTTTATTTTTCAAATTTAAAATATTATTTTTGTAAGTATTGAATTTACATCTATATTTTTCTAATTCTAGGTTCAATACTTCTATTAGACTTTGCTCATCATCATCTTCACTATCACTATTATTATCACTACTATCATTATTAAATGAATATGAGTAAAAAGGACCCACCTCATTCGTGAAGTGATCCTCTAAAGCCAAGAAGCATAGGTTGACCTCTTCACCTTCATTGTCATCTTTTTCACTTGAAGAGCTTTCGTCGTCCCATGTGGCTTTGTGACCTTTCTCCCCTTTATCTTTTTGATATCTTTTCTTGTGTTTCTTGAGCTTTGGACATTCTAGTTTGATATGTCCTTTCTTCCCACGCTCATAACATTTTACCTCCTATTTATTTCTTTGAGAGTCATTTGAGGAGTGTTTGAGGTTTCTTTGTTTGAAGTTTCGAGAGTTGCCAATTCTCTTTTCAATTATTCTTTTTAATCTCTTTGAGAGTATGACAATGTCCTCATTTGCATCATCAATTTTTTCTTCATCAGCTTCAACTTCTTCTTGAGATTTTCAAGTAGAGGCTTTGAATGCTAGACTTTTTTTTTCTAGTTCGGTTTCAAGTTCTCTATCTCTCTTTACTGCCATTTCATGTGTTAGAAGTTTGCCAATAAGCACGTCGGTAGGCATGACACTCAGAATTTTGTTATTTACATTTTCCAAGCTCAAGTGCTTTCCAAGCTTTCTCATGCCGTTTATGATGGCTAGAAGATGGTTCGTTATATCGGTGATGGATTCATTGGATTTCATCATGAAGAGTTCATATTCTAAAGTGAGAAGTTGAATCTTCTTGGATTTAACTTGCTTTGTTCCTTCATGATAATTCTCCAATGTCTTCCATATACTATATGCGGTAGGGTAGTGTTGGATTCTGCCACATTCTTCAATGGATAGAGAGCTTGCAAGGATTATCATTGCCTTTTTGTTTTTGAAGTTTGCTCCATATTGACGCTCTGTCCAATCATCTCTTCAAAGATTTTCTTCTTCACCATTAACTCCTCTCCTAGTTGGTGGTGTCCATTCTTTCCGAACGCTTTCCCAAACTTCAATTCCCCCACTATTAAGATATGTCTCCATCCGGAACTTTCAATGAGCGTAGTTTGCTCCATCAATGTAAGGCTTGAGACTTTAGAATCCTTCATTGGCCATTTCTTGATCTTTGCTAGTGCTTTTTAGGCTTTGATGCTAAACTTGTTTTGATACCAATTGTTGCCCAAACAATGAACCAAAAAAGGGGGTTGAATTGGTTATGAAATAAAAAAATTTTGACTTTAAGTGCGGAATAAAATTAAATAGAGTAAGGAAGGAGAGATATCACACACGAGATTTATAGAGGTTCGAATATTAACAAACTCTACTCCTCTTCCCAATTTCAATTGGGAGTTTTACAAACACACTAAGTGTTACAATGGAGTTTTACAAGCTCACTCCCAATTATGGTGTTTCTCTCAATGGTTAACACCTAACCCAGAAAATTCTCTTGTGTTTTAATAGCTCACACAATAAACCAATTCCTTGTGTTTTATAGCTCACACAATAAACCCTTACAAGTGTTTCAATCTTCACCCAATATATCCAAACTCACTTGAGTTATTGATTACAATGAAAACACTCGCCAACCTATAATGCTCAGAAATTATGAGCAATTAGGTTTTTACAAAGAATAAAGGTTTTGTTGAAAATAATTAATGCACAATGGCTATAACAAGATTAAAGATTCAAAGTAACTGTTGTTCTTCTTGTTAGGATTCATAAATTACTTGCATTTATACTTCCTCTGCGAATTATAGTCGTTTGGGTGCATTTAATGTAACATCCCCGACCTTCCCCACATGCATATCCACATGCATTTCATTTGAACATATGCATCTTGCATATAATTCAATTGAACACGTGCATTTCATATGTGTTTTCGTAGGAACAAGTTTATGACATGCACTAGCTACGTGTCCTAGTATTTGGCAATTGTATCGAATTGCACATGTGTACTTATAACCTAAAGGAGGATAACAAAGTATTAGAAATAAATTGAATAAGGTGACTAAATTAAAGTAAGAAAAATGACTATATTAATATTAATAAATATTTTACATTGTTAATTTAGTTAAATCGGGCCAAATGATTAAGTTGTATTATTGTGTGAATTAGTAGAATTATAAATATATGTAAATAATAATAATAATAATAATAATAATAATAATAATAATAATAATAATAATAATAATAATAATGATAAAATAAAATGAAAATGAAACAAAAGAAAAAATAAAAGAAAAGAGAACAGAAAAAGATAAAAAGATAAAAACAAAAAAAGTTAGCTTTATCTTCCTCCCCCATTTCTGCCTCCTTACTCCAGTCCGTTTTCTTCTTCATTTTCCTCCATTCTAGAATTAAATTCTTCCTTTTTCACTTATTTTTTGAATAAAATTGATTCATTGCAAGTTCGCTCTTGGTAAGTAATCAATTCTTATTGCTATAGTGTTGATTTGAGTTGCAAAGGTTCATTAATAGGCACTGACTTGCACCCTGATTTTGATATCAATAGAAATTGATTCTAGAAAAGATTAAAACACAAAAATTTGTTCCTTTATGTCTTATATTTATGGATATGTAAACATTTTTTCAATTTTATGTGTATAGGAAGAGATATCCTCTCTCTACTGAAACTGGTCCGGATGTGAATCCTAATTGAGTTAGCCGCTATATTTGTTAGTTTTGAATATGCTAAAGCCATTATTTGAAGTATATCAAAACATACAAGTTGTATATTTATGTGTTATTTATCTGTATACCAAATTTCAGGTTCATATGGCTTGTATATGTTGCGTTATGGTGAATGGAACCATGATTGTTCCATAGTTTGAACTGTCTGCTTAGCGCCCTGGGAAGTTCCAGTAATTTGTGTAGCCATTTTGACTCCTTATAGGTAGATTCTATATATTATAAAGACATTAAATTATAGGTATATGTATTATCTAAATATGGGTGCCAATTGTAGGTTAATATGTTATGTATAGACTAAGTTATGGTCTTCAGAAATCATGCTGGTCCGGAAGCCAATTCTATTCTGGACCAGTGAAATGTTTCTTATAATTTGAAGACCATAGAGACATAATTAATAAAAGTTATAAACATAAAAAATGTTCAATTTGAACCCATATAAGTTTATGTAAGTTTTCATTGAAATATTACTTATATTATATAAGTTATGAAGAACCAAATTGGGTACCCTGAAACTACCTAAAGGCAGAAAATAGGGCAAAAAATAGAACACACTTAGAAATTCCACCAAAACGTGTACAATGCTCAAATATTTCTGAAATTTGAGTATGTTATATAATTATATTTTATTTGTATTTAGAAACAAGAATTAGATTAATTGGTCAAGTATAGTGAAATATATAGGCTAAACAGTCCCATAATGTCACACTGCCTCATAGGAAAAATCTTAACTATTGATATGAACAATGCATATTAATTTGTTTAAGTCACATTAAGTCTCCCTAATCATGATTTAATCGATTATATTTTCATATTAGTCTCATAATATATTGGAGACCCACAAAGAGTGGATAGACAATAAGTTAGGGGTCAGAATCAAAGGAGAAAGGTGAGTCTAATTATCAATTGAATTCTTTAGTGCAAATGAATGTTGCTTGCTATGTGATTCATATGATTTTCATGATTGGTCCTTGATAATGTGATGATGGATAATTTGTGACATTTGTGGTACATATAAATGGTATACTTGTGGTATATTTGAGATATATGTTTGACATATGTGATATATATACATGGTATATGTATAGTATATACAAGGTATATGCATGGCGTATGAGGCATATATGTGATATATGTATGTTATATGTGATAAGATACAATGGTTGATGAATGCTTAACTACAAATGCATATGCATATGGACTTAAAAAGCGTTGTAACTAGTTAATCGATATTGTAAAGCAAAAGAAGAGGCCTATGGCCCAACAAATGTGCAAATGAAACAAATGATCAAGCTAGCTAGCAAATGCAAATGTTCACATGGAAACCCGGGGCAATGTCTGTTTAACTTGGTCACAACAAAATAAAATAAGCAATGCATTTTCATACATAAAGAGTAATGATTATATGTTTCAACTTTATTGATAGTTATATGATACTGATGAATGGAATGGAATACATGGTATATATTGGATTTATGATTTATTACTATGAGTTGTTTGGTACTTTAGAGCTCATTTGATGATTATTCTCACTGAGCCACAACTCATCAATTTGCATCATTTTTCAGGTAAAGAAAAGTGATAGCTCATTTTGTGTAGCGTATAGAAGACATGGAGCACAGGTTACTGGCCGAGCCTCATCACTCTCTCTCCTTGCATTCCACACGAGCATGAAAATATGTCATATGTATTTTGTATTTACGTGTTTACATATGTATAGTCATTTTGGAATGAGTTTTAAAAATGTATAAATGAAAGCAACTCGTAAATACTTATGTGCAAAGTTTATGTTTTAATATATGTGATATATCGTATTGTGGCGAAAGCCTCAAAGTTGACTTGCAAAGTCATTGAATGATATTAAAGGATATGAAAAAAAAATTACTACCAATGTTAACAGGGTATGTTGCTTTTCCAGTTTGCTATGTGTGATTACTTGATACAGGGACAGGTTATACTTAATTGCATAAGATGTGGTCTTACATTTAATGCAAAAATAGTCGTTGAACCAACTCTTAACTTCGCGCTTGACATGTTTCTCTGTCCTCATTCACGGGCGTGACTATATGTGTCACGGTGGTGAACGTTCTTCCAAGTCGTGGTCTAAGTGGTGACTCAGACCTTTAAGCTCTCTGGAAGAACTTGAAGTGCTTGATCACGGGCGTGACTTTATACTTTCACGAGCGTGAACATTCTTCCAAGCCGTGGTTCAAGTGGTGACTCTGGCCATGAAGCTCTCTGGAAGAACTTGACATGTTATTTCATGGGCGTGTCTTTCTTTCACAGGCGTGACTGATTTGATCATTCACGGTTTGTATTATCCTTCATGGCCATGAACTTTAAATGTTGGAGAGTTGGCGTGAAGCTATATCACGGGTGACTTTGCTATTTCTTCTTATTTTGATCTTCAAAAGTTGTCTTTCATTCTTGCATCATATTCTATTCAAGATATATCCTGTTCAACAAACTTAGAACACAAACATTGTTAAATACATTATTGTTATTTTATTTGTTAGTATCAAAATGACAGAAATACCCCTCAAGGTTCTACAGCTATGATGGAATACTGCAGGAAGACTTTCATTAGAGATTTGATCTTGTCCAGTAGTAGCTTTGAGACTTCAGGGTGCATTTTGATGCTCGTATCTCAGCAGTTGAGTCCGAGATTGCCAATCTTAATCTTCATCAGATTCAGGACCATCCATGACTATTCAGCTTTATTTTATCCTTTTATCTATTTTTTTTAACTCTTTTTGGATATTTTCTTAGACTATTTATGCAAACTTTTAGATTGTAAACTTGTTACAAACTATTTATGTGTATGGTTAATTTGTTTTCTATTCCTTAGTGTTAATTTTTTTTTTTTATAGTGATAAAGGGGGAGAAAATATTTATTAATATGTGGCTGAATTTTTATGTATGTGTCTATGATGATAAATATTTGGTATATGTAGGTTATATATTAATTATATGACATGTTTAGAATTCTACATACATTAGGAAAATATAATCATTTTGACTTGAAAAAATATGGCATACTGTACATATCTACATATTTATTTTTTAAGCATCACTTGAATGAGAGAAATTTATTCTCCTTAGCCACATATTGCACAATTATTTGTCACCATAAAAAATGGAGATATTGTTGAACCTTGAGGGTTATTCCCATTATTTTGATGATGCCAAATAATTGAGCAATAAAGAATTTAACCTTGTTTTGTTTTTAAGTGATTAAACATGTTAAATATTAATTGAATCATCATAGCCAAAATAAATCAAGTCAAAATTGAGGATCAAGCAATTCATGCCCATAAAGACCTGGAAATATGACTGTTTCAGCACGCTCTAAGGTTGTTGAACGGCTAGATTTTGAATTAATGTATTCCTAACGGATAGATTCTGAAGGAACACTATAAATAGCTCATTCTACTCACAGAAGATAATTAATTAGAGTAAGAAGAGCTTCATTACGTTAAGAATTTCTTCAGAAATTGTAATTAAGAGTTATGCATTAATTTTTTGTAATACTTCATCTAATTCTCATTTTGATTTTATAAAGGTCAAGTGATCTTGAGTTTGAGTGTTTTATTATGTCAAGCAATTACTCAAGAGTGTATTTTGAGTGAGTTAGATTGGAATTAAAACACTTGTAAGAGTTTATTGTGTGAGCCATAAAATACAAGGAATTGGTTTTTGTGTTAGCCAGTAAAACACAAAGAAATTTGGGTTTGATGTGATCCGAGAGTGAAACACCTAGTTTGGAATGAGCTAGAAAAACTCCTATGTATCTCGTTGTGTGAGATAGTGAAAATACCCAATTAAGATTAAGCATAAGAGTAGGGTTCATTAAAACCAGAACCTCTAAAAATCATGTGTCTAAATTCTCTTCTTCGGTTTCTTTTATATTTTGGTTATTTGCAATTGTAGGAAAAATTTTAATTGTCCAACAATTCATCCCCCCCCCTTCTTGGTGATTGTCTGGGCAACAAATTTTCTTGCAACAACAACTATCAGTCTAGGATCAAGATGGCTCGATATGAGGCACTCTATGGTTAGAAGTGTCGAACACTCCTATGTTGGACAAAACTTAGCGGTTGAGACCAAATTTGACATATGAGGAAGAACCAGTATAGATTTTATCTAGAAAAGTCAAGGAACTTAGGAACATATGATGTAACGTCACACCTTTTGCATTTGAGTATAACCTATCCCTGTACCAAGTAATCATACATAGCATACTAGAAAGGTAAAATACCCTGTTAATAATAGTAGTAAAAAAATTTTTTCATATCATATCCTGTGAATTCAACTAATGACTTTACAAGTCTTATATCCTGTAATATCACTCAATGAATTTTCAAGTCAACATTAAAAACCACAAATACGATATATCACATATATTAAAACATATACTTCACATCCAAAGGATTACGGGTTGTTTCCATTTATACATTTCAAAACTAATCTAGAGTGATAATACATATTCAAGCATATAAGTCCAAAATACAGATGACATGTTTTCATGCTTGTGTGGAATGCAAGGAGAGAAAGAGTGATGAGGCTCGGCCAGTGACCTGTGCTCCATGTCTTTTATACGCTACTCAAAATGAGCTATCACTTTTCTTTACCTGAAAAATGATGCAAATTGATGAGTTGCGGCTCAGTGAGAATAACCATCCAATGAGCTCTAAAGTACCAAACAACTCATAATCATAAATCACAATTCCAATATATACCGTGTATTCCATTCCATTCATCAGTATCATATAAGTATCAATAAAGTTGAAACATATAATCATTACTCTTTATGTATGCAAATGCTTTGCTTATTTCATTTTGTTGTGACCAAGTTAAACAGACATTGCCCCGGGTTTCCATGTGAATATTTCCATGTGAACATTTGCATTTGCATTTGCTAGCTAGCTTGATCATTTGTTTCATTTGCACATTTGTTGGGCCATAGGCCTCTTCTTTTGCTTTACAATATCGATTAACTAGTCACAATGCCTTTTTAGCCCATATGCATATGCACTTGTATTTAAGCATTCATCAACCATTGCATCTTTATCATATACAACATACATATATTCCATATATACCTCATATGTCAAGCATATACCTTGCATATACTATACATACACCATGTATATATATCACATTTGTCAAACATATACCTCAAATATACCACAAGTATACCATTTATATGTACCACAATGTCACAAATTATCCATCATTACATTATCGAGGACCAATCATGACAATCACATGAATCACATAGCAAGCAACATTCATTTGCACTAAAGAATTCAATTGATAATTAGACTCACCGTTCTCCTTTGATTCCAACCCCTAACTTATTGTCTATCTACTCCTTGTGGGTCTCCAATATGTTGCGAGCCTAATATGAAAACATAATCGATTAACTCATGATTAGAGAGACTGAATGTGGCTTAAACAAATTAATATGCATTGTTCATGTCAATAGTTAAGATTTTTCCTATGAGGCAGTGTGACCTTATGGGACTGTTTAGCCTATAAATTTTTCTATAATTGACCAATTAATCTGATTCTTGTTTGTAATTAAAAATAACATATAATTATAGAACATATTAAAATATCAGACCAATTGTATCATTTTACAATATTTGGTGGAATTTCTAATAGTGTTCTATTTTCTGCCTTTAGGCAGTTTCAGGGTACTCATTTGGGTTCATCATAACTTATAATATATAAGTCCAATTTTAATGAAAATTTACAGAAACTTATATGGGTTCATATGGAACATGTTTCATGTTTACAACTATTTCCAATTATGTCTCTAAGGTCTTATACTTATACCAAACAGTTTACTGGTACAGAATAGAATTGACTTCGGGACCAGTATGGCTTCCAAAGGCCATAACTTAGTCTATACATAACCAATGAAGCTGAAATTAGTACCTAAATTTATATAAGAAATATACCTATAACTTTAATGTTTTTATCATGTACATAATCGAGCTCTAACAAGCTCAAATTAGCCAAACAAGTTTCTATATCTGCCCAGGGCACTCAATAGGCAGTTCAAACCATGGAACAGTCATGGTTCCATTCACCATAACTCAACATTTACAAGCTCTAAGAATCTGAAATTTGGTATAAAGATACAAAACACATATATCTACAAATTTTATGTTTTGAGATACTTCAAATAATGACTTTAACAGATTCGAAATCAAACCACACAGTAGCTAACTTGGTTAGGGTTCACACCCTGACCAGTTTCAGTATGAAGAGAATATCTCTCCCTATACATAACATCTTGCCAAAATGTTTATATATCCACAAATCTAAGACATAAAGGAAAAACCTTTGTGTTTTACAGAGTTCCAGAACCAATTTATATTAACATCAAAATCGGGGTACAATTCAGTGCCTAATATTGAACCTAAGCAACTCAAATCAACCCTATAGCAATAAGAATTGATTACTTACCAAGAACAACCTTGAAAGGGATCAATTAGCTTCAAAAACTAGGTGAAACAAGGAATAATTGAAGTCTGAAATGGAGGAAATTGAAGAAGAAAACGGGGCTAAAGTGAGGAGGCAGAAATGGGGAAGAAAGATGAAGATAAAGCCAACTTGTTTTTTGTCATTTTGTCATTTTCTCTTCTTCTCTTCTCTTTTCTCTTCTCATTTCTCTTTTCTCTTCTCTTCTATTTCTCTTTTGTGTCATTTTCATTTTATTTTGTCTATATTATTATTATTATTTATATATATTTATAATTCCATTAATTCACACAATAATACAACTTAATCATTTGACCCGATTTAACTAAATTAACAATGTAATTGTTTACTAATCTTAATCTAATCACTTTGCTTACTTTAATTTATACACCTTATTCAATTCATTTCTAATACTTTGTTATCCTCATTTAGGTTATAAGGATACACGTGTGACTCGATATAATTGCCAAATACTAGGACACATAGCTAGTGCATGCCATGAACTTGTTCCTACAAAAGTACGTATGAAATGCACGTGTTCAATTGAATTGTACGAAAGATGCTTATGTTCGATGAAATGCATGTGGGGAAGGTCAAGGATGTTACATATGAGTACCTTTAATCAAGATCTTATGGATAAATCATGCAATGGAAGAGGCTATATGGGAAAGTGAAGAAGTGATGGAAGACCAATATCCATAACTATTCAAAGACAGTACATTAGGTAACGACTGCAAGTTAGGGCCTAGAAATAATGTATTAACAAAGGGTATATGGGAAGTATATACGTGTCTATGGGTTTGGAATCATGAAAATAATTAAAAAGCTATGAAAAAGTGAAATTTCCTGAAATTCAGATTTTGAAGCTGAGAATCTTCATGGTCTTGACACATTTATTCACACCAATAAAGCCTTGCAGTTTAAATTAGGCAATTTCATGTTTTTGGCAGAAACTCAAAAATTTTCAATCCAAAACTCTAGCCACCAATTTTTCTGAACCCCAAGAATAATTTTCATCCAATTCCTTTGATCCTAGCTTTGATTATACGAGACCAACCCTTTAAACTATATTAAAACGAATTGGAAATAAGGATTTCATTAAGATAATTGAAATCAGAACCAATAAGCATAGGAACACAGTTTTGAATCCTAGAATCATTCTGTTTTCACAAAATAGAGTTAAGAAATCATGTTCTCCTTTGTCCTTTGATATGGTTCAATTCGATTTAATGGAGATTAAGCTTTATAGGCTTTAACTAATGAAAAAGTTAAGGTTTTGTTAGTTTATGGCATATATAGCTTGAATGATGAAATAGAATATAATATGGTCCTTGATTTCATGATTAGGGAAAATTTTTCATTGGTTTAAAGCCTATAAACCTTAATTCCCATTAAACCAAAGCAAAGGACAAAGAAGAACATGATTTCTTATCTTTGTTTAATAAAAACAAAATGATTCTAGGATTCAAAACCATGTTCTTATGCTCCTTCATTATGAATTCAATTATCTTAATGAAATCCTTGTTTCCAATCCATTTTAGTCTAGTTTATAGGGTTGATTTCATATAATCAAAGCTAAGATCAAAGGAATTAGATGCAAATCATTTATAGGGTTCAAAGAAATTAGTGGATAGGGTTTTAGATTGAAAATTCTTGAGTTTCTTTTAAAAATATAAAACCACCTAATTTAAACTGCAGGGTTTCACAGGCGTGAATATATGTGTCACGACCGTGAAGATCCTCAGTTTCATAATATGAATTTCACAACATTTACAGGCGTGATTACATATTTCATGGGTGTGAACAATAGAAACTTCACTTTTTCATACCTTTTTAATTATTTTCATGATTCCAAACCCATAGCCACACATATACTTCCCATATATCCTTTGTAACATCCCCCTCACCCAAACTGCAGGTGCCCGGATGCGGGGGCGCTACTGCTTGTCTTTTTTACTTCTTTAAATCGCTATATATATTTTTTTTTCTATTTAATAAATAATGTACATTTTATTTACATAACATAGTATTTATAAATACCAATTTACTATTTAACAAACTTTGAAAACTAATTTACAATTTATAAGTATATATAATGCGGAAAAAAAATTACAAGAGTTCAAAAGTTTGTGACCCATTATTTCGAGATCGACTGCTTTAATTTGAATAGGATCACCGCTTGTTTTATCTACTACCTTCAGCTACCTTTCTATATCTACACAGAAGGAAACTCCACGCTAAGCTCTAAGCTTAGTGGTGCATATAAATAAGGCAATATACTATATCATGCAACAAGCATTAACATGTATCATTTTATGCATTAAAATGTTTACGTGCTATGTCTATCAACATGTTCCTATTTCATACAAGTATAAATATCATGCTCACTTATACAATGTTATTTTCATTTATCTTTGATGGTAAGTTACTCTGTTAATCTCTTTATTATTATATCTCAATCTCATATCATCATCATCTTTTTTTTCTTTTCTTTTCTTATCTTCCAACATATCTTCATTATCTTACCCACATCACTCTAAATTTGGACTAACTGGATATGGGTTATGGATCAGGAGTGCTCCCAGAGCTATAGCCACCCTATCCACTATCTGGCTCAACAGAGCTTTTCAAATCAATGGTGCTCTCCGAGTTTAAGCCACATTGATTGAGTATAATTTCATCATAGATGAATAACAGGACCAAGGGCACTCTTCGAGCTTAAGCCACCTTGTCCTCAATTTATATGTGCTCATCAGAGCTTCTCAAGTCAATGGCGCTCTCTGAGCTTAAGCCACATTGACCGAGCATCTCAAATCAATGGCACTCTCCGTGTTTAAGCCACATTGATCGAGGAATATCTCATATAGTACGGTACTGTTCACCCCCTTAGTGACATGTCATCTATCCTATTTCTAGTCCGCAAGTAGAGTAATGGTCATCTTCATATTTTCACATCAATCATATATCTTTATTTAATTTTTACTTTACATCCATTTCATCATCCTCATTTTATACATCACATCATCATCATTCTCAATTTCGACACATCAATATTCTCATGTAACAACATCTCAATTTTCTTGTTTTGCAACATATCATCATGCTTATACATACTAGATAGCATCTTTTCATTTGTGTAACTAGATACATCAATAGATAATCATATTCATAATTTATTTGAAAACAGAGCATTCACGGCCGTGACTACCAATTCATGCCCATGAATTAGTTCACGCCCGTAATTCCAAGCCGTGAATGCTATTGGAATGAATCGTGCCAAAAGCATTCACGGTCATGAATACTCATTCATGCCCGTGAATGAGTTCACGCCCGTGATTCCTAACCGTGAACGCTTCTGGAATGAATAGTACCATTTTCACACAGAAGTCACAACCATGAACTATCAAGTTCACGCCCGTGACTCGATAGTCACGCCCATGACTTTCAGCAGGAAATCTGCATATTCACTTTCATTCATTCTAATATCATCCAAATCATACCAAATTTCTATTTCATGCATTTTTAAGGTTCTTTACTCAACTTATTACTTTCTAATACATGTAAATGTCTTTATCATACAAGATTTTTCTAAGATGCATCATTAATTCAATGTCTCACAAGGATCTCATTCATACATATCTAAACCTATGGTTTCATACCATAATCATCATTCTTGAAATTCATTTATCTAAAATCATGTTCAGCATGCATTATTTCAAACAAAGATAGGCTATTGCCTTAAATTATGCACAAACATTAATCTTTCTCCTTCACTCTTCTAGGTAGCTTTCTCTTTTCCTTTGCTCCTTAGTGTTTGTTCCTTGTCACTTGGAACTCCTACAATATCATAAATCATTATTATCATTTGATTTTCTCAAGACCCTAAACTCTCTCATTCTATCTCAAAACCCTAATTTCTCTCTCTTTCCACATAAGTCTTGGATGAGCTCAAAATTCGAACTTCTTTAAGAAAAGATGATGAAGAAGAAGAATCACTTCTTACTATACTCTTTTCTTCACTAAATCACAACTTTGGAGATTTTCTCTCTCCACCAAACTTGATTTTTCTTCCTCTTTCTTGCTATTTCCAGCTTCCTTAGGAGTTATGGAACCATGAAGATCACTTGTTCTTGCTCTTTCCCCTCTCTTCTCTTCCTTTCTCTCTCTAAATTTCTGGTTTGGCTATGGAGGGAATGGGGCTGGCGTGACTGGTAGAAAAGAGAGAGAAGAAAGCAGAAAATAAAGAGAAGAAGAAGAAGAAAAGAAAGAATTAAATAGGGTACCCAAAAGTCTTCATGTGGGACCCACCATCTTGACCATCTTCTTTCCATTTTACTTAATCAACACTAATCTTACTCCTCCTCATTGAGTAGCCGGCCAACCTATTAAAATGTCCCCAAAATTAATATGTTGATTAGTAATTAATCTCATAAATCCTCAAATTTTTGGTAAATTACAATTTGACCCCAAAACTTATCAAAATTTACAATTTAGTCCTTTATCGTAAATCAACTTATTTAAACTTTATAATCACTTAATTATACATATATCATTTAATTTAGTCATTACTTGATTAATTCCGATCAAAAATCCAAATTTAAACTCCAATCGGTCATGCGCGTCAATTTCGCGACACGTGCGACTCGGTGTCTAAATTAGCAGATATTACATCCTTTATATACCTTTATTAATACATTATTTCTAGGCCCTAACATGCATCTATCCTATGTCAAGTCATATTAGAGAATTGGGCATTTACATCATAACCTTTATCTTTTAATTCCTTATCATAAACATGTTATCTGACTTTTAACCCCATTTATGCATCATCACATTACCAACACATAAAAATCATAAAACATCACTCACATTCTATTATCCATGTATACATACATCCCAAAACCTATGTTTAAACAAAACTATCCCATAACATCATAATCAAAAGTTGCATAATAATAATTTACTCTATTTCACATGTGTTAATACTTATTCACGGCCGTAAAGGTATCTTTCACGGTTGCTTTTAACTGTGAATACAAAGCATGAAAGCTACTGATTCAAAAACACATCATTCATAGGCGTGAAGTATCTCTTCACAGGCATGACACTATGTTTCACGGCTTCAATGAAATCCTAATTTAAACATGGTCTTGATGTTCACGGGCATGAACTCCTTCATTCATGGCTTCCTAAGTCGTAAATGAAGGCGTGAAGAGCTACTGCCCAATCTAGGCATAGTTTCACAGGCCTGACTCCCTTTCACAATCGTGAAACCTAATTTTACTCTTGCATTCACGACCGTGAATACTATGTCGTAGGCATAAATTTGGAAATTTCATAATAGAAATGAGCCAAAACAGAGTGCTCACTTATCACAATCAAAAGCTCTAAGGATTGAGTAATGTCAGTCACCTTTATCAACATTTTAGCTTATATGACATACCATTAATATGCCTTAACAACATATAACTCATTTGGATCACAAATCACGTTAAAATGCCACATTAAAACTCAATAATACCATAATCATCTTTTATGTCATTTTAACATTAATAACTTATACAACCAAGTCATTGTCATTCATTTCGTGTCTTTACATTTTCATCATCCATTTACAACCTATTTTACATGTCAAAATACATGAAAAACAAATTAATATACCAATATGTACATATCTCTACAAAAATGGAGTCTTAACTACTTTTTAACCTTTCCAGGCATGTCTCTCCCTTTATGATGTGTTTCCTTGCTGTAATATCCGCTAATTTAGGTTCCGAGTCGCACGTGTTGCGAAATTGACACATGTGACCGATCGGAGTCTAAATTCGGATTTTTACAAAAATTGATTAAGAAATGGTTAAACTAAATAATAAATGCCTAAATAAGTGATTATAGAGTTTAAAGAAGTTGATTTACGGTAAAGGACTAATTTGCAAAATTTGATAAGTTTTGGGATCAAATTGCAATTTACCAAAAATTAGAGGATTAATGAGATTAATTGATAATTAACATATTAATTTTCGGCACATTTTGATAGTGTTGGCCGGCCATGATATTAAAGGAAGATGATTAATATTGATTAAGTGTAAAATTGGGAGAAAATGGTCAAATGGTGGGTCCCACATGAAGACTTTTTGGATACCCTATTTAAGGCTTTCTTTTCTTCTTCTTCTTCTCTTCATTTTCTGCTCCTTCTCTCTTTTCTCTACCAGTCACGCCAGCCACAACTTCTCCTCCATAGTTCACCTTGATTCTAGAGAGAGAAAGGAAGGGAAGAGAAAGGAAGGGAAGAGAAGGGAAAGAGCAAGACAATGTGATTTTCATGTTCCATAACTCATAAGGAAGCTGGAAAGAACAAGAAAGAGGAAGAAAAATCAAGTTTGGTAGAGAGAGAAAATCTCCAAAGTGATGATCAAGTGAAGAAAAGTGTAAGGTAAGAAGTATTTCTTCTTCTTCTTCATCTTTTCTAAAGGAAGTTTGAATTTTGAACTCATCTAAGACTTATATGGAAAGAGAGAGAAACTAAGGTTTTGAAAGAGAAAAAGAGAGTTTAGGGTCTTGAGAAAATCATATGGAAATAATGATTTATGATGTTGTAAGAGTTCCAAATGACAAGGAACAAGCTCTAAGGAGCAAAGGAAAAGAGAAAGCTACCTAAAAGAGTGAAGGAGAAAGATTAAGGTTTGTGCATAATTTAAGGCAATAGCCTATGTTTGTTTGAAATAATGCATGTTGAACATGATTGTAGATAAATGCAATTTCAAGAATGATGATGATTATGGCATGAAACCATAGGATTAGACATGTATGAATGAGATCCTTGTGTGACTTTGAATTAATGATGCATGTTAGAAAATCTTGTATGATCAAGGCATGTACATGTATTGAAAAGTAATAAGTTGAGTAAAGAGCCTTAGAAATGCATGAAATAGAATTTGGTATGATTTGGATGATGTTAGAATGAATGAAATGTGAATATGCAGATTTCCTGCTGAAAGTCACGGGTGTGACTATTGAGTCACGGGCGTGAACTTAAGGGTTCACGGTTGTGACTGATTGTGTCACGGTTGTGAATTTCTGGATAGAAATGGTACTATTCATTCCAGAAGCGTTCACGGGTTGGAATCACAGAAGTGAACTTATTCACAGGCGTGAATGAGTAATCACGACCGTGAATGCTTTTGGGCGATTCATTCCAGTAGCGTTCACGGCTTGGGATTACGGGCATGAAAGTAGTAATCACGGCCGTGAATGCTCTGTATTTGAAATTATGAATGTGGTTATTAAATGAGGAATTCAGGTAAGTCAATGAAAGTTATTGTCTATCCAGCAAAATAAGAATGATATGGATATGGATATATGTATATATATATATATATATATATTGATCCGAGAATGTGATATATTGTGATATAGAGAAATGAATTGTCATGGATAATATATGAAATCTAATGCAGATGATAAACATGAGAATATTGATGAATCTAGTAAATGAATGAAAAGATGTACGAGTATGACTATATATTTGCAAAACAAGAAAATTGAGATGTTGATAAAAATGGGAATATTAATGTGTTGAAATTTGAGAATAATGATGGATGTGAAAATAATAAAGAAGCCCATTACTCTACTTGCGGACTAGAATCAGGATAGATGACATGTCATTAAGGGGGCGAACGGTACCATACTATACCTCAACCAATGTGGCTAAAGCTTGTGTGAGCGCCATTGGTCTGGGATGCTCAGTCAGTGTGGCTAAAGCTTGTGTGAGCGCTACTGACTTGAGAAAGCTCCGATGAGCACATATAAATGAGGACAAGGTGTCATAAGCTTGTGTGAGCGGCCTTGATCCGGTTATTCATCTATGATGAAATTATACTCAATCAATGTGGCATAAGCTTGTGTGAGCGTCATTGATTTGAGAAGCTCTTATGAGCTAGATAGTGGACAGGGTGGCATAAGCTTGTGTGAGCACTCCTGATCCATAATCCGTATCCAGTCAGTCCAAAAATTTAGAGTGATGTGGGCAAGATAATGAGGATATGAGATTGAAATATAATGATAAAGAGATTTACAGAATACTTTGCTATTAAAGATAATGAAAATAACAATGTCTATATGAGCATGACATTTATACTTTTATGAAATAGGAATATGTTGATAGTCATGCATGAAAACATTTTAATGCACGAAATGATAATTGTTAATGCTTGTTGCATGATATAGTATATTGCCTTCCTTATATGCACCACTAAGCTTAGAGCTTAGCGTGGAGTTTAATTTCCACGCAGATATAGAGAGGTAGCTGAAGACGCTAGATAAAGCAAACGGTGATCTCATTCAAGTAAAGCAGCCGAATCTTGAGAAAATGGGTTAGAAGTTTTGAAACTTTTGTATTTGACTTTTATATTAAAGAAATATTTGAGTTTGTAAAACTTACTTTTAAATTTTGTTAAGAATTACTCTGATGTTCAAAATTACTATTTTATGTAAATAAATTGTACTCTGATTTTTATTCATATCCATATATACATGAGTAGAAAAAAAATGAAGTAAGAGAAAGACAGGACATTAGCGCTCCCTCATCCGGGCACGTGTTGTTCGGGTGAGGAGGTGCTACACTTGCTCTCTAGCAGATCCAAATATTACAAAAACATCCTTATAAGACCCTTATAATATAAAATAAGCTCACACAGAGCTAAAAACTAAGATCTAACTCAAACATACAAGAACTCTCTCAAAAATCCATGACTTTCAAGTTTCTCTTCAACTCAATAATAGAGTTTTGGTTAAACGAGGGTTAGGGAAGATAGAGCAGAAGTCCAACGTGTGTCAGAGTGGGATTATGGGTGGTGGAAAGAAGGTAAAGCAAAGGTATGGAGCACATGAGAGAGAAAAGTGCGGCTGCAATATGGCCAACCGACTTATGTTCACGGGCGTGATTGAATCTTCATGAGCATAAAACGTCATTCATGACCGTGACTAATCCACTCTCAAAGACACAAAACAATCCTGCGACATTCTAAACTCTGCTGGTTTGATTCCGAACATGACTTTCACTTGCATGAAAGTTTTCTTTTCACAAAAACCAACTCTTAAACCCTAAACCACCAATCATCTCTCATTCGAAAGGATCATCATAGTTCAAGGCCCTAACTTACAGACATTACAAGATCTGTTAGAGAAAAAGGATCTCAAAATCTAGTGCTTTTCCTGTTGACATCATTAGAAATAAAAAGATAAGAACAAAGGTGTAGGACTTTACACAAAAAGGGAATGCCAATAGGGGATAAGGAAAAAGAGCAAAAGACTGGAAGGATAGGCAAATCTGAATAAGGAAAATGAGGAAATCAATTGAAAAATGGCCATTAATGACCTATGGAAGCTTTATGAGGAGGACCGGTAAAATGGGCTCCAGAAAGGAAGACCATAAATAGGATAAGAAGTTTGGACCCAATAAGAAGGGGACAATTGTTCCCAAATAAGATAACCAAAGCATAACAACTAGATAAATTAAAAAGAAGATAAAGGATAAAAAGGAAAAAACCGAACCATCATCAGTATTAATTTAATTTTTATTAAATTCTATAATCAATTAATTTAACAAATACCATTTAATTTGATATTGAAATGGTGAATTACAATATTCAATCTTCATAGAATGGATCCATATTCGTTCTTCATTTCATTACTTTTCACTGGTGTATTCCCTAGAATCAATTTAATTGCATCATCATATTTGCTTCTTTCATACTTGCCTTCTATATTTATGCAATTAGAAGCAAATAGTCAAGGCGTTAAATTTAATTTTGAAGCGTTGGTTATAGCCAAAAGGTAATTAATAATAATAATAATAATAATAATAATAATAATAATAATAATAATAATAATAATTCTTTAGACAGATATCGATAAATAGTTAGAAATAGGCGAACATCGAAAAGTAAACAGACAATGGCCTTATTTCCCTTACTCATAGTACACAGAATTACAATAAGCACTACTTTCAGATATTGTACAAAAGGCCAGCATGAAACCAAGGATTTAGGGATTCACAGTTCAAAGAAACAAAAGAATATAGCGGAATACAAAGCTACTCCAAATTGAAAATTCAAGAAAAGAAGACAACCGAGAGAAAATATTATGCATACAAGAAAATAAAAAATAAGTATAATTAATGATCTAGACGATTGATGGAAAAAAAAGTGATTAACTAGATTGAGAATTTGCATAGTTGCAGAAGATATAGATACTTTTAAGCTCCACACTTGACTCTGTCTCTTCTGAAGTCATTCAGCTACTCAAAATAGCTGATCTGCTTCTTGAATCAGTGCATCAACCAGTTACAAATCCTCTGTTATAGCTATAAAAACATGGGGATACTCTTTGCAGCCGCCTGCTACAAGCAGAGGCGAATTCTTTGTTCCTCCCTCTCTTCCCCCGTTAGGGTTGAGGATTGGCTATCTCTTTCTGCACTACGTTTTTTATACGGCACAAAACCTTTGATACACTTATTTGAAGAAGCTGATTTTTCAGTTGGCTTCAGCTTAAGAATTGGGCATAATTCTTTGTCCTCGCTACAAAGTTGCGGACTCTGAGCCTCACTATCCATGTTTTTATCTACATTTTTTCCCTCATTTACCGATCCTGAGTTAGAACCAGTCCAAGATTCTTCCTTGTGAATTTCTTTATCTTCGACTTCTTCACCATTAGAATCCATATGTTCCTTCGTAGCCTCCTGCCTATGGAACGGTACTAAAGGAAATGGTATACCTCCATTCAAAGCCCACCACGGCATGGAAGCAGCAGAGCCTGCTTCTGCTGGATTGAATTCCTCCTTTTGGAATTGCAAGTAATAAACAGCTCCAATAGGTCCTTGCGGCAAATGACTCCAAGTCCATTCCTTATTCTCGGGTTGCAGTTTTGTAGCCATGAAGTTCCATGGCATTGGTTGTGCAGGCTTTCCATCATTTGTCTCTGAAGGCAGCAATTTGGCGTTCGCAGTTGTTTGGGAATATGGCCTATGGCACTCGGTGACTAGTACAGTCCTGCCAAAGAGCTTGAGACTCCGAGTAGATGTTTTCTCAACTAGACTGTCTTCGGAAACAAAATTTTCTTTAGGAAACAAGTGGAGTTTCTGAACCTTCAAGCAAATAGAAAGTCTATTTAGTTCAAGAGCAAGAGTATTAGCAGGCTAAAAAACTTGATTGTTAATTCTGCAGCCGCTACCTTGGCAGATTGCTCGTCAAGAGCTCCAGCTATTCCTAGGGCAGGCGATGGGGACCTATCATCTTCAGCTGTCAAGTTGTATTCACAAGTTGTTAATTCAGCAGGATGGTAACCATTAGCACATGACACTGGTGAAAAGCTACAGTTTGGTGTATTTGAATCAGTAGAGCCAAGTGCATCTGAACCAACAGCAGATAACACCGATGTTGGGGATTGGTTTTCTTGTTCAGAAACCGAAATGTTTGGAGACAAAGACCTTAGTGGCTGCTCCAGAATTATTGGTTCTTTATTTGGTGGATGCACCATTTTGCGAGGGTAAGGATGCATTGGTTTTCGCTTTGGTCGGGGAGGGGGGATTTCAATAGGTTCCATTGGATTTGTGTTGCTGCCACTTGACTCTCGCACAACCTATTTCAATCACAACACCAAGTAAGAGCACACCATACAAACATGATCAGTGAACCCTCCTAACAACGTTTTCACGTCTTGGGGTCACTAGAAAAAAATTCAACTTACTTTAATACAGAGGGCATATAGATATTATGGTAGAGAATGGGTACTGGAAAAAAGAGCAGTAAACCTTAGAGAAGAATTTCTGAGCATGGCTTCTAATCTGAACTGCAGTCTTGGTGCCTACATGCTCTGTTACCAAAACCAAATGATCAACTTGTGGATCAGAAAATCAAAAAGACACTAAATAAACAAAACTTCTAATCAAATTATACCTTCAATCCGTCTCCAGGCTCTACCGTACAGTTTTAAAGCTTCAAGGAACTTCTTATGCTCTTCTTCTGTCCATCTTTCTCTTTGTTTAGTCATTGTGTAAGGTTTCCTCGCCTAAACAAAGATGAATAATACAAATAGAATTAAATGAAAATTCAGATCAGCATCAACTAGACAGAAACAGAAGCAAGTCATGTAGAAGAATAAAAACCTTTGGAGAATAGTCATTCCCATAAGTAAATTGCTCTTTAAGCTGGGCACCAGTTACAGTATGTAGACCAGCATTCAGTGAATTTCCATTTCCTGCTGGAAGAACAGGATTCGATCCAGTCTCTCCACACTGATCCTATTATTTCATAAAAACAAGAACATCATGAAATGCACCCATCCATTCCCACCATAATCACAATTCTTTCATTAACTAGTGGATCAAAGACCATTACCACTTCAAAAAGCATATCAAATGCTAAAGAACATAATTCAGTCAACTTTGATTAGATTACAAAATGTACAGCTTATTATAAATAAATATTCATCAAAATTTAGCAAATCCAAAAGTTTCCAAAAAGGAAAACAGTAAAATCAGAGGGAGATACAATCCCAATGCCCAAAAATATTATAACAGATGAGTGCACGGGCGAATCCAGTAGCTAACTTCAATGGGAACTTTTATTTATATAATAATTCTTTAATAATAAAATATATATTTCTAATAAATTCAATAAGAAAAATTATGATGGGGCAAAAACAATTTCCAGTATGGGGGCAAAATATATCTATATATATATATATATATAATTATTTCTAAATTTTGATTCCCATTGTCCCCCATGTAGATTCGCCCTGGATGAGTGGTCACCAAGGGCAGGCACCTTCTACTCACATTCCCAATAAAGAGTACACTTGCAATTTATGGCAAGCTACATAGAGATAGAAAGACAGCTCAAGCTCAAGAATCAAACATGATCGATGATTCTGCTTTAAAAAGAGGTACTTTTAGCAGGTCATTCAACTTGCTAAATCTCCAACAATATTATTATCAATTTCCTTATAATAACTATGGATAGTATCAGGTTTAGATCTATTTTTCCTTATTATCTGTGAAATTAGTTGTTACTTACCTTTTTCGTCTCCATTAACTTCTCTTAAAGAGACAAATAATACCAGGACTAAAAAAATAAAAAATAAATAAAGTAAAGGTACATACCTGAACAGCCATAGCAGAGACCAGTCCTCCTACCATACAAGATTTTCTCCTTTCGCAAACAAAACTTCTCTACTAATCCCTAACAGAGCTAAAAACGATAACAGCTCTTCTTCACTATCTTCCTCAAGACCATAACTCAACGAACTAGACATAAATCTATCAATTTCCAGCCATATTTCTCCTCCAGAAGTCAATCAATTCTCCACAGTACTCAAACACACCCTGATCCAAACAAACCACAAAATCATCCAAACAATAAGGAACCAAACTATTTAGCCTCAAGCTCTGGCTAATTCAGCACAAAACAGAAATTAAAATTCAGGGTTCCCCGGTTTCCAGTTACCTGACAAAATCTCGCCGGAAAACTGCTTCCACTGCAACAAAGAGAAGAAGAAGAAGAACAAGAAGATAGTGAAGCTGAGAGAGAGAAGAGAGACTAGTGAAGAAACGAGGAGCAGTCTATTTGGCTGTGGAGAGGGTGAACAAAAGGGAAAGGAGAAAGGGAAGGAAGCCACGTCAGAAACTAATATTTATTTAAAACAAAAAAAATAAAATAGAAAGCTCGAGAATTCGATGGAATCTTGTGGCTCACGTCGAAAGACAAGTCCGACACGTGGCGTTAGTTTGTCTGCGTCTTTCCGCTTTTTATTATGCAAGCGTGTTCAATTCCGTTGGAGAAATTGAGCGACTCTAATCCATACTCGCACTCATTCTCTTTACTTCCCACTAGTTTACTGCCACGTCGCACCCAAAGTCTTTTGTAATTACCTTTTTCTGGCTCTATTTCGTTTCTATAGCAATAGTAGCGGGGAAAATTGGGCAAGAAGATGATTAGGACGCAGTAACTAATGCAGTAATTTTTTTTTTTTTCTGGAGGTCTTTGTAAAACTGAGTTAACTGTAACCGTTGTGTATTAGTTAAAATTCAAAAAATATAAAATTTGCACGTGGGTTAAAGTCTTACTGATTTTAGGAACTACTAAATTTTTTGGGAAAATTAAAAATTCTCCATTATGTCGTTAAAAAAGAACAAACAAATAGTGATATATATATTTAAGTATATAAAATTAATAATTTTTTGAAAAATCTCCAACTTACTTTTATTGTTTCTATAATTTATTCATAAAAATAGATAAAGATAAGATCAAAAGAAAGTAGTTGATTTAACCCACTATAAGTGTAGGGGCCCACAACCCTAAACCAAAGGGAGGTTAGGCACCGCAAAGCCAAATATGATTGGTATAAATTAGCGAGTTTCATACATCGAGTAGAGAATAGTTGTGGATTTTAAATATTCATTTATTGTATATCAGAAATAAAAAAATCAAAATTATTTTTTTGATATTTAGCGACGAGGAGTAAAGCTAAAATATCTAGAGCCTCTAAAAAATAAAGAGAAGAAGAGTAGAGAGAGAGGGAGAGAAGCTAAGCCAAGAGTTGTGGATAGGAAAAAAGGACAGGAGCCGACGATAATTTTTTTTTCTTTTTTCTAAAAAATTAACAAATTAATAAAATAGTAATTCATTTTGGTAATAGAATAATTAAAAGAGGGAGAGAAAATAAGTTGTTTCAGGTGATTTTCTTTGCACTTTTCGCCACGTCAGCACCACTGGCCGCCCCTTACTAATAAGAGCCACCACGTGTATTTTCCACAATGAGGAGAGATAAAGTATAAAAGAGAAAGTAAAGGGATATGGATGGTTATAGGCCACTCATTTCTAGCTGGACTATGTTTTTTTTAAATAAAAATTCTTAAAAATTGCTAGCCACATGTTTTTCAAGTTTAGGTTTTGGAGGATTTCTGGTAGTGACAAATGAACATTGAACATTGAATGATATGGGCGAGTATAATGGACTCTTTTTTTTTTCTGAAAAAAATTCTTATTTATTGAGTGGGGGCATTTTGGTAGTGTTTACATTCTTCCCCGTCTATAAAAAAAATATTATTATAAGGATGTATTACAAAGAGTGTATTTAAATTAAATTTTGAACTATATTAATTAGACTTTTTTAATGTGGGATGGAAAAATTATAGGCTTAGTTAAAGTTATTCAGCGTGAATTTTTTTATCTTTATTTTTTTTTATTGTGTCAAGTAATGAATTATATTTAAATTTGCTTTTCCTTTAAGTTTTATCAAATGTCAGTTATTTACGAAAAGATTAGTTTCATGAAGCAATTTTTTTTAATTGCCTAATTAAATGTCATATTTTACCAAATTTTTAAGATTTGAGAATTGAGATTGTATGATGGGAGTTTGGGCTAAATAAAAACTCAAACTCAAAACAATTAGCCCGCCTCAAAATTTTACAAATGACAAGATTTTTAATTTTCCGGTTGAAGTTTGAAAAATAAAATTTATATTTAAAAGAAATGATATATATATATATATATATATATATATATATATATATATATATATATATATATATATATATATATATATATATATTCATGATACACTCTATAATTGTAGGTACTACAATAATATTAAATTTACCCCTATTTTAGCCTGTAACACTTCTTACCTTTCCGTACATGCATCTATATATCGAACGGATAAAATGTGCTACAGAAAATAAAATTCTCTAAAAATATTTCTTTAATTTTAAATATATTTAATATAAGAAATTTAAAATATAAATATATAGTAATTTATAATATATATACATGCCCTAATTACAACTTTTTTTTCATTATTATTATTGTTTACATATGCATATACATGTCATAATGAACTTTTTTAAAAACATTTGTATATATATATATACATATCAATATCTAACAAAAAAACAATCAACCCGCTCTGGGTGGCTACCACTGCTACTGTTGTACTCCATTTTGTGAGTCACAAGTCAGCGTCCCTTATTTACAAGTTCAGACGTTGTCTGCTACTTTTGTAATTTACGCGAGAGAAAACAAACTCTCGCGCTGAGTATGTAACTCAGTGGTGCAAATATTCTTATAATGATAGTCATTAAAATAAAATATAAATTCAAATTTCTTTTTGTAAAGACAATAATACAATATTTTTATAATTCATTTAATTCATAAATCAATATATATCTGATTTCTTAATAATAACGTTTTCATATACCCACATATTATAACATCCTAGACTTGCTCATAGGGAATCAAAGGGGTATCATATTACATCTCAACTTAGGATCCATAGAAATGCACAAGATCCAAATGTAATATGACTCAGCCCACATAAATGTACAGGACTGACAATTGTATATGGTGATCCACAGAAATGCACAAGATCACAATATTTTATTGGTCCACTTAAATGCACATGACCATAATTTCTACCCTATTGGCATGCCAACAATACCCTAGTTCACGTTCAGGCTAACATTTGGGAAAATTTCTTAATATCATAATTCACTTCATTTTTTGCATTTCAAAGCATAATAATTATTTCCGCAAAAATACTTTACTGCTATTTTCTCAATTATTTTACATAAAATCAATAAATATTATTTTAATGTCAAAATAAATATCATCATAAAGTATATCGAACTTTTAAATTTTTTTGAAATACAAATAAAATGTTTCAAACTCAATAATTGCAAAAACACCAATTTTCATATAAAATATATAACATATTTTATGTAATATTATAAATCATTTGAATCTAATAATTTCTTTATTACTTCATTCTTTTCTTTAATTACATACTTATATATATATGACTAATATTATAAGGACAATTGCACTAATTTTTTTACGTTCTGTCAGTATCGGCCGACTCTGGTCCGACGTCGCCCTTAGAGATAGAAACTTTTCATTAATTACTGAGCCTTACATATATATATATATATATATATATATATATATATATATAATCTAACAATATCTAAATTTTTTGCCTATTTCTTTCTCTCACGTATATCGAGATCCTATAATTTAAAATTTTTTTATTATGCATGTTTAATGCATAAATTCCGGTTTTTGTCGTTATCACGCTTTCCGGTGCTATCAAAAATTCCAATATAAATTTTCTATTATAAAATTTTATTTTATTTATTTTTCCACCTCCAAAACTATTTTTCTCCATTTATTTTCTTTATTTTCAAAACCTATTGATCCAAAATTATCAAAAACATGCAATCCCATTGCACTTTCAATTAAAATTAATTTTAATGTATACAACAAGTTTCTGATACCAATGTAGGGTTTTGAAGAATGAATCATATTCATAAACGCAGCAAAAAATAAAATTTTTCAAAACCCAAAACAAAAGATCATACTTGTACCATTAAAATTAATTTATATAAATGTAAATGTTAAAAATTATACCTTGAAATTTTAATTTGTTCTTCAAATCTTCACTTTGTTGGGTTTTAGCAAACCACAACAATCCACACTAGAATGTCTCTAATGATAATCCACTTGAAGAATGAAGAAGAAACTGTCAAGAGAAATGGTTTGAACAAATTCAAAGTGTTAGATTTGAAAGTGTTCTTGAGAGAATTTTTGTTGTGTCTTAAAATATTTTCATGTCTATTTTTTGTCATTTTATGTCTTTTCTATTTGAATCAAATTCAAAAATAAGATGAAAAGTCAAAAATAGAGAAAATGGAAACTAATGAATAGAAATTGGCCACATTTGGCCTAATTATGGCCAAAAAGAGCCGTTGGCCAATGGATGGGAAGGCAGCAGGCGCGCTGGGCAGCCCAGCTGGCCTGCTAGGCGGGCCAGCAGCCTGCCTAGCCTATACGGGCCTGTGACACTCCCAAATGATTTTTTTCGTGCGATCTCATCGCGATCCATCCTAAAATAATTCTCTCATATTTTGGATCATATCCAAGACCATTTTACTCATTCTCCATATCTTCAATGCGTGTGACCCATTAGGTTCCCGGTTATGTTAGCCACTTAAATTAATAATTAATTTAAGCAGGTCATGAGCGGTATCTAGCAATACATCATGACTCCTAATTGACAGGAAAGTCAGCGGTTTGACTACGAACCTTTCCATAGACAATTTCTGTGCAATTATTCCTTTCACCATTCTATACCCTACTTGGTTCATAGTATGGACATGTGTCAACTCCCGACAAGAAGCCATGGGTATACACTCCTTCTATCAAGAGTGGTGAATCCATTGTTGATTACCCAATTACCTTCAAATACCTCAAGTTGTATCCAATCACCACCCTATGAGCTACCTCTCTGAGGCAATAAGGAATAGTGTCAAACTACATAATCAATATTCAAGATATCCTTGAGTACCTCAAGTCTAAGGATACTTACACCATTGCTATGATGAGACTATCATTGACATTTGAATAGATTATCCATATGATTGTCTCATAGTTGGTCATCTAATGTACTTAGCTACACTTAGTAAGCATCCACATGTTAACTCTAAACATCTCATGTTTATAGATTATGAGATCTACTACTCGATCCAATCAAGGAGTGTAACATGTGCTAGTCTGTCTGGATTACTAATGTCTCGTCTTATTAATCTTATGACTAGGGATAATTTTGATACTAACATAATTACACATGATAAGAATCTCAATATCATGATCCCATCATGATTTCCTTCATGCTATGTTATGTATCAATGACTTCATTAATTGATTTAAATCTCATCATGATTTCCTTCATGTTATTTTATGTATCAATGACTTCATTAATTGATTTAAGATCACTTATCAATTCATATATCAAATGAACATCAAATTAATGAAAAAGTCTTTTATTAATCAAATAAATTTGTACAATAAGTGCTAAAGATGATTGCATTTAGAGCACTCCTCTAACAAGCTCCCACTGGCACTAAAGCCAATCGCCTTTGTATTTAATTCCATAGGCGAGTGCATGAGAATCATATTTCTTTTGGGGAAGTGGCTTAGTTAAATGATCAGCAATATTCTAATTAGTGGGCACTCTTTCTATCTTTACATCATTCCTACCAATGATTTCTCTAATCAAATGGTATCTTCTGAGTACATGTTTAGATCTCTGATGAGACCGTGGCTCCTTTGCTTGCGCAATGGCTCTATTATTATCACAATACAATTGTATTGGATCAATAATGCTGGGAACCACTCCAAGTTCTATGATGAATTTTCTTATCCAAACTGATTCCTTTGTTGCTTCAAAAGCTGCAATGTACTCTGCTTCGATTGTGGAATCAATAGTCGTTTTTGTTTGGAACTCTTCCAACTAACTGCTCCACCATTTAGTGTGAACATATAACCTGACTGAGATTTTGAGTCATCCTTGTCAGATTGGAAGCTGGCACACGTTCATAGTAAGATCTCCATCTCCATATACCAAGAATACATCCTTAGTTCTTCTAAAGTACTTAAGGATATTCTTGACAGCCACCCAATGACCCTCACCAGGGTTCAATTGGTATCTACTCATGACACTCAGAGCATATGATACATCAGGTCTTGTACATATCATAGCATACATGATTGATTCTATAGCTGAAGCATATGGAATCAAACTCATGTGTGTCCTCTCATCTTGTGTCTTTGGACACAAAGACTTTGAGAGAGTAATCCCATGGGTCATGGGAATATATCCCCTCTTAGACTGCTCCATGCTAAACCTCTTTAGCATATTATCTATGTATGTAGACTGTCAAAGACCAAGCAATCTTTTAGATCTATCTCTATAGATCTTTATCCCTAAAATATAGACTGCTTCTCCAAGGTCTTTCATAGAATAACCAAATTTTGACTGATTGTAAGGCTGAGACATCATTTCCCATTAACAATATGTCATCTACATATAACACAAGAAATACGATTGCACTCCCACTATCCTTCTTGTAAACATAAGGTTCATCCGAATTTTGTAAGAAACCAAACTGTTTGATTGTCTCATCAAATCGAATATTCCAACTCCTGGATGATTGCTTTAATCCATAAATGGATCTTTGAAGCTTACATACCTTTTTGCCATCTTTGGATATGAAACCTTCTGGTTGTGTCATGTACATATCCTCAGTCAGATTTCCATTAAGGAAAGCTATTTTCACATCCATTTGCCATATCTCATAATCATAATGAGTAGCAATGGCTAGGAGTATCCTTATGGATTTAAGCACAGCTACTAGGCTAAAAGTTTCATCGTAGTCAACTCTTTGTCTTTGACGATAACCTTTAGCAACAAGTCTAGCTTTATAGGTAATCACATTACCATCCATGTTAGTTTTCTTTTTGAAAACCCACTTGCACCCTATAGGCTTTATTCCTTCGAGTGGGTCAACCAAAGTCCATACTTAGTTTTCATACATGGAATCCATTTCTGACTTCATGGCTTGAAGCCATTTGTCAGATTCTGAACTATTCAAAACCTCTTCATAGGTTGTAGGCTCATCATTTTCTATGAGCAATACGTCGTTCTGTTCACTAATGAGAAATTCATATCTCTCTGGAACAGTACATATCCTACTTGACCTAGGAAGCTCTTGTGCTTCAGAAGGTTGAGCTGTTATATCATCTATATCAGTAACAAGCTCGGGTTCAGACACAGTTGATCAACATCTGTTTGAGAATCTTGAACTTCCTCAAGTTCAATTTTGCTCCCACTATCTCCTTTTAGAAGGAATTATCTCTCTAAAAAGATAGCATGTCTTGAAACAAAAACCTTTTGTTCCGAGGGGTGGTAAAATTGATATCCATATGATACTTTTGGATATCCCACAAACATATATCGGTCAGACTTAGCTTCTAGCTTATCTGACATTGTCCGCTTCACATAAGCAGGACAACCCCAAATTCTCATGTAAGAAAATGTGGGCCTCTTGTTATACCATATCTCATATGGAGTAACATCAACTGACTTTGAAGGAACTCCATTTAATATATAAATGCCAGTCTCTAGTGCATAACCCCAAAAGGATTTAGGCAATTCCGCAAAACTCATCATAGACCTTACCATGTCTAACAAGGTTCGGTTTCTTCTTTTAGCCACACCATTGTGTTGTGGCGTGTAAGGTGGAGTCCATTAAGATAAAATCCCATTATCCCTAAGATAATCTAGAAACTCTTGGCTCAAGTATTCACCTCCTCGATCATATCGAAGTGCTTGAATACTTTTGCCAAGTTGTTTCTCTACTTCATTTCTGAATTCTTTGAACTTTTCAAAAGCTTTAGATTTGTATCTCATAAGATACACATATCCATATCGTGAGTAGTCATCGATAAAAGTAATAAAGTAGATGAAACTACCTCTAGTGTGTGTAGACATTGGACCACATACATCTGAATGTATTAAGTCTAAAAGTCCATTAGCACGTTCATCCTTTCCCTTAAAGGGTAATTTTGTCATCTTGCCTAGTAAACAAGATTCACATGTGTCATATGATTCATAATCAAATGACCCCAAACTACCAATTTTGTGTAGCTTAGCCATGTGTTTCTCACTTATATGATCAAGAAGACAATGCCATAAATAAGATGATTTCAACATATCTTGTTTTTTCCTTTTATTATCATTGATGTTTAAAATTGGATTTGACATATCTAATATGTATATTCCATTGCATCATGTACCATTAGCATAAAGAATTCCATTCAACATAATAGAACAACAATTGTTACTAAAAGCTAAAAGGAAACCATCTTTATTTAGACTTGAAATAGAAATAATGTTTTTAATCAAAGCAGGTACATAATAACAATTATCCAAATTTAATATAAGTCCACTAGGGAGGGTCAATACATATGTTCCTATAGCTAATGCAGCAACCTTTGCTCCATTTCCAACGCATAGGTCTGACTCTCCCTTATTGAGTTGTCTACTGTTCCTTAGGCCCTGCATATCAGTGCATATGTGTGAGCCACAACCGGTATCTAATACCCATATATTATTATTGGAAACAATATTAATTTCAATGACAAAAATACCTGAAGTAGATGGGGCATCAGATGCCTTCTTCTTCAAGGACCCAAAGTAAGCCATGCAGTTTCTCTTCTAATGGCCATCCTTGCCATAATGGAAGCATGTCCCTTTTAGAGCAATCTCCTTGGCCTTGTTCTTGGCCATGCCTCTCTTAGGCTTTATGGACTTCTTCTTATTAAGGTTCTTCCTTTTAGAACTTGAAGAGTCCACCAGCATCACAGCCTTACTATCCTTCTTGTAAAATGGCTCAACTGTTTTAAGCAAGTTAATCAGCTCAGGAATAGTGGTAGAGATTTGGTTCATCCTATAGTTAAGCACAAAATGTGAATAACTATTAGAAAAACCGGTTAGAATTAAGTCAATACTTAATTCATGGTCCATCACAAATCCCAAGGTGGCTAACCTTTCAATATAGCCATTCATCTTCAATGCATATTGCACTGGAGATGTCCCCTCAACCATCTTAGTGCGGAAGAGCAACCTTGAAGTTTTGAACCTTTTCGGAATGTGCTTGCTCATAAAAAAGCTCTCTTAGATGGTATACTATGGAATTAGCATCCATAGCCTCATGCTGCTTTTACAACTCAGCTGACATAGTAGTAAGCATAATGCAGCTTGCCATCTCACTATCATCGAGATGCTTTTGATATGCCTTTTAAACATCTTTAGAAGCATTAGCACCAGGGGGATTAAGGAGTGCCTCATCTAGGACATAGCCAATCTTTTCGGATTTGAGAACTATTCTCAGATTCCTTAGCCAATCCAAAAAATTGGGCCCAGTGAACTTATTTGATTCCATTAGCGATCACAAATTCACACTTGTCATGATGATGATTCTAGCAACCCAGATGTAAAATAGAACATGTTAGAATGTACATAAAATGCATGTTTATTAGGTCTTTAATAAATCGCATTATGACTCCCACTATTTTATTGCGAATCCATAGCCCTCACTGTGAACCCGAGAGAACTTATATGGAAGTTCTCCTAGTGGGTCGATATCCAACTAGCTAAGAATAACCTTGAGGCAACTCAACAAGCTATCCTTAGTTTGGTTGGTAGGTATCTAATCCATACCAATTGCATTATTCATGCAACTATCGAATCTTATGCTATCAACTTATTGATGTGTGCACATACATTGGGCTATCGACTCTTGATATGTGTACATCTCATGTATACAAACCCAACATCACCTCCAATACACGTTAACCCTGGCGCAAATCCAACAAGTTAATAATATCGGTTAAGTCTAACCCATTAATCGAGAAATCTAATTTCAATAGATTGAACATATTCTTATAGAGTGAGCTTGAGGCAACTCAACAACCCTAACTCTAGAAGAACTCTGGTTCTCCCCATATTAATAGAAGGCGTAAGACTTAATTGTTTATTTAGTGAGGGATTTCTTTGTTAAGTCTCATCAAGTTATTATTTCATGCTTTTATATATCATACATTCATCACATTGATATATAAAGATAGTTACATTAACTATATGGCATGATTATGGACATACTAAAGTCAATCTCTTGAGCCAAAGAGAAATTGACTAGGTCTTACCTAAGTATATGCATGAATTTACAACCCAAAATAGAAATCAAATTCCTATTTCTAAGTCTTCTTGTTTATGGTACCATCTCCTTTGTATCTTCATTCTATCCTAATCCTATGTAATCTAATTACATATTTCAAATTATACAAAACCTCAATTTACATTTGAGGGGAGTAAGATGAGAAGAGAAATACATAAGAAAGAAAAAGAGGTAGGGACACGCAGACCCTATTTACCATAAAACAAAATAATTTCATGCAAGCTCAATCACATTGGGCTTAAGTCCATAATCATCCATTATGCCTTTTCATACACCCCTAACATGCATTCTCTAATGCACAAAATAAAAATGACAATTTTGGATTTCAATTTGTAAATCGATTCAACACTTAAATCGACATTGCCTATATGTGTTCTTTCGATTAATTTAATTTTGCATGTCATTTTAAAGTGAAATTTAATATTTAATCAAACTAAATTAAATTCCATATTTTCAGAAATAATTCAAAATTAATTTTCCTTAAAATCAGAATATTATGATTGTTAAACCTTGAGGGGTATTTCCGTCATTTTAATGATAACAAATAAAATAGCAATATTATATTTAACATACCTGTTTTCTAATTCTATTAAACAGGACATGGAATAAAATAGCAAGAATGGAGATTGGAAGTATAATCCTTGAAAGACAAAATTAAGGAAGTAGCATGTTCATGCCCGTGACAATATGTGTCACGCCCGTGAAAGAGCTAACCATTACCAAAACCAACATTTGAAGTTTACGACCATGAAGGAAGAACAAACCGTGAAATGGACATTTCAGTCACGCCCGTGAATCAAAATGTCACGCCCATGAATGTTCATGCATTTTCATCCAGAGAGCTTCACGACCAAAGTCACCACTTGGATCACGGCTGGGAAGTTTGTCACGCCCGTGACCCAATGTGTCAAAACATTCCAGAGAGCTTCACGACCAAGGTCACCACTTCAGTCATGGCTTGGGAAGAAATGTCACACCTGTGACAAACATAGTCACGCCCATGAATGATGAAAGAGAAAAATGTCAGACGCGATTATTTGGTTGGTACAACGGCTAGTTTCATATTAAATGCACCCTAACGGCTATAATCAGCCCAGAAAGTATAAATGGAAGTCATTTATGCATTCAGTACAAGAGGATAGCATATTCTTTGAATGAAAATCTTATTACAAGCTATTTGTACATTCAATACTTTGAGAACAAAATTTATTCTCTGTAAAAATCTTTTTGCTCTTCATTTATTGAGCAATTAAGATTTGTGAGTATTTCTCTCTGTAATCATTACTCAAGTGAGCTTTGGGTATTTCGGGGTTAAAAGTAGAACACTTGTAAGGGTTAGTTGTGTGAGCCTCTAAAATACAAATTAAAAGGTTGTTTGTGTGAGCCTGTAAAACACAAGGAATTGGTTATTGTGTGAGCCATTAAAACACAAGGGATTTCTGGGTTAGGTGTGAGCCATTGTGAGAAACACCATAGTTGGGAGTAAGCTTATAAAACTCCATTGTAACACTTAGTGTATTAGTGAAACTCCTAATTGCGATTGGGGAGAGGAGTAGGGTTTGTTAACACCCGAACCTCTATAAAAATCCTTGTGTCAAATTTCTTTATCCCTTCTAAAATTAATTGTTTATTTCCGCACTTTAAAGTTTAATTTTTTGAAACTCCAATTCAACCCCCCTTTTTGGCTTAATATCTGGGAAACAATTGGTATCAGAGCTTAGTCTAGCATCGAAGCCTAAAAAGCGCTAGTAAAGATTAAGATATGGCCAGTGAAGGATTCCAAAGTCTGAAACCTTACTTTGATGGAGCAAGTTATACCCATTGGAAGTTTCGGATGGACACATACTTGGATAGTGAAGGAATTGAAGTCTGGGATAGTGTACGAAAAGAATGGACGCCACCAACCAGAAGAGGAGCTGATGGTGAAGAAGAAATCCTATCAAAAGATGATTAGACAAAGCCTCAAAGAAGAGCAAATTTCAAAAACAAGAAGGCAATGACAATCCTATCAAGATCATTATCTATTGAAGAATGTGGGAGAATACAACACTGCCCAACAACATACAACATGTGGAAGACATTGGAAAATTATCATGAAGGAACTAAGCAAGTCAAATCCAAGAAGATTCAACTTCTGACCTCATAATATGAGCTCTTCAAGATGAAATCTAATGAGTCAATCACTGACATGACCAACCGTCTTCTAGCCATTATAAATGAAATGAGGAAACTTGGGAAACATCTAAGTTTGGAGGATGTAAACAACAAAATCCTGAGAAGTCTTCCTCTTAAAGACTATGGCTTAAGAGTTGCTGGCATAGAAGAAGCAAATGAAGATATGAGCATCATGAATACTGATGTGCTAATTGGCAAACTTCTCACACATGAGATGGCAGTGAAAAGAGATAGAGAACTTGAAGCAAAGCCAAAGAAAAGAAAGCCCTTAACACTCAAAGCCTCTACTTCAAAATCTCAAGAAGAAAGTGAAGATGATGAAGAAATGAGTGATGATGAAAATGAGGACATTTCTATGCTTTCAAGAAGATTAAAAAGAATCATTGAGAAGAAAATGAGCAACTCTAGAAAATTCAGGCAAATAAACCTCAAACAACCTTCTAATGACACACATAAAAGTATGGAAGAGGTAAAGTGCTATGAATGTGGAAAGAAAGGACATATCAAACCAGAATGTCCAAGGCTCAAGAATCATAAGAGCAAATACCAAAGAGACAATGGGGAGAAAGGTCACAAAGCCACATGGGATGACGAAAGCTCTTCAAGTGAAAAAGATGATAATGAAAGTGAAGAGGTCAACCTATGTTTCATGGCTATTGAAGATCATGTCTCGAATAAGGTAAGATCATTACACTCATACTCTTTGAACAATGATAGTAGTGATAATGATGATGATAGTGATGATGATGATGATGATGAGCAAAGCCTAATAGAAGAATTAAATCTAAAATTAGAGAAATATAGAAGTAAATTTAGTACTTATAGAAATAACATCTCTAATTTAAAAAATAAGATAGATGGTTTAGAAAAGGAAAACCTAAAACTTAAATCATCTAATGAATCTCTCCAAAAGTCATTAGATGAATACTCATCAAGACTCTCAACAGCTTCCTTGCTAAAAGAAAATAATATTTTGAAAAATGAAGTTGAGGAACTTAGAAATTCCATTTCTAAATTTCAAAAAGGTAAAGAGAGCTTAGATACTCTCATTGTGTCTCAAAGATCACCCTTAATTAGCCATGGTCTAGGATTTAAGGACACATCATCATCTTCTTACAAAACCATATTTGTTAAGTCTAAAAAACCTCACATCTCCACACCTATTAGAACAACACCAAGAAATAAGTATATTAAACCTCTATACATAAACAAAATAACCATGCCTTTATATATAAGAATCATGCATCTAGAAAATCTACAATTAATCATAATTGTGCATGTCATCATTCTCAAAATAAATTTGATAGAAAAATGGTATTCAAAAACATTGAAAGACCAGAAAACAAATTTAGACCAAAACAATGTAATTATTGTATGAAAATGGATCACATAAATAAATATTGCTGGATAAGGAAGGCTCATTGGGAACCTTCATGTGCTAACCCTCAAGGACCCAAACTCATTTGGGTACCTAAAAATCATATTTGAATTATAATTTTATACGTATGCCTCAAGTCCACAATAAACAAAAATGCTTGGCTAGTAGACAGTGGATGTTCAAGGCATATGACAGGAGACAAAGAACTTTTCAATGAAATCAAAAGTATTGATAGAGGTAAAGTTACCTTTGGAAACAATGAAAAGGGTAAGGTAATTGGCATTGGTTCTATTGGTATTAATGATACTACTTTTATTAAAGATGTCTTACTTGTTGATGGCTTGAAACATAACTTGTTAAGTGTAAATCAATTATGTGATAAAGGAAACAAAGTAATCTGTAACATCCTTGACCTTCTCCACATGCATACCCACATGCATTTCATTTGAACATGTGCATCTTCCATATAATCCAATTGAACACGTGCATTTCATACATATTTTCTTAGAAACAAGTTCATGGCACGCAATAGCTATGTGTCCTAGTATTTGGAAATTGTGTCGAGTCGCACGTGTGTAATTATAACCTAAATGAGGATAACAAAGCATTAGAAATAAATTGAATAAGGTGACCAAATTAATGTAAGCAAAATGATTAGATTAAGATTAGTTTACATTGTTAATTTAGTTAAATCGGGCCAAATGATTAAGTTGTACTATTGTGTCAATTAGTCGAATTATATATATGTAAATAATAATAATAATATAAATAAAATAAAATGAAAATGAAACAAAAGAGAAATAAAAGAGAAAAGAGATGAGAAAGGAGAAAAGAGATGAGACAAAGATAAAAAGACAAAAAACAAAAAGTTAGCTTTATCTTCCCATTTCTGCCTTCTTCTCCAGCCCGTCTTCTTCTTCAATTTCCTCCATTTCAGACTTCAATTCATCCTTGTTTCACCTAGTTTTTGAAGCATATTGATCCCTTGTAAGGTCATTCTTGGTAAGTAATCAATTCTTATTGCTATAGGGTTGATTTGAGTTGCTTAGGTTCATTAATAGGCACTGATTTGCAACCCAATTTTGATGCACATAGAAATTGATTATGGAAAAGTTTAAAACACAAATATTTTTCCTTTATGTCTTATATTTAAGGATATGTAAATGGTTTTGCATGATTTGTTGTATAGGAATAGAAATCCTCTCTCTACTGAAACTGGTCATGGTGTGAACCCTAACCAAGTTAGCTAGTGTGTTCTTTGATTTCGAATATGTTAAAGCCATTATATGAAGTATATCAAAACATAAAAGTTGAAGATATATGTGTGTTATATCTGTATACTAAATTGGTGTACTCAAAGAATAGGGGAGAACATGAACAACATTTAAAAGTTGTGTTGCAAACTTTGAGGGAGAAACAATTATATGCCAAATTGAGTAAATACGAATTCTGGTTAGATCATTTGGTGTTTCTTGAACATGTGGTGTCGAGCAAGGGCATAGAGGTTGACCCAAAGAAAATTGAGGCCATGGCAAATTGGGAAGCTCCTAAAAATGTTTCAGAAATACGTAGTTTTCTGGGTTTAGCCGGATATTATCGCAGATTTGTTGATGGATTTTCATTATCTGTATGGTGAGACATTCCAAATCTTCACAGACCATAAAAGTTTAGGTTATTTGCTGACACAAAAAGAGTTAAACATGACGCAAAGATGATGGTTAGAGCTATTGAAAGATTATGATTGTACAATTGAATACCATCCAGGGAAAGCCAATGTGGTAGCAGATGCATTGAGTAGGAAGGCCAGTAGCAGTGTAGTTCATTTACAAACATCCTCTTTTCTATATTTGATTCAATTACAATCCATGAATGTTGAATTAAATATGCATGATAGAGGATCACTGATTACTACTCTTCAAGTCAGACCTATGCTAAAGGAGAGAATTAAAGAAGCACAAAGCAAAGATCCTGAATTATGTGAGAAAATTGATGTGGTAAGGTAGGGAAATAATAGAGTTTCATTTGCAGAATGATACACTGATGTTAAAGTCACGCATATGTGTTCCAGACACTGAGAACTTGCATCAGGAAATAATGGAAGATGCACACAATGCACTGTATGCAATGCACCCAGGGATGACAAAGATGTATCACAGTTTAAGGCCTCATTACTGGTGGCCAAGAATGAAGAAAGATATAGCAGAATATGTTTCCAAATGTTTGACATGTCAGCATATTAAGATTGAACACCAAGCACCAATTGGTAACTTACATCCATTGCTAGTGCCAGAATGGAAATGGGAGAAAATAACGATGGATTTTATCTATGGATTGCCAAAAACCCACAGAAAAATGATGCAGTATGGGTAATTATTGACAGATTAACCAAGTCAACACATTTTCTACCTATTAGATGGGGCTGTACACTTGAGAGTTTGGCCAAATTATATGTGAATGAGATAGTCATATTGCATGGCATTCCAGTGTCCATTGTGTCTGATAGAGATCTACGGTTTACTTCACGTTTTTGGGTGAGTTTACAGAATGCATTGGGAACAAAATTGAACTTTAGCACTGCATTCCACCCACAGACTAATGGACAATCTGAAAGGACTATACAGACATTGGAAGAAATACTTAGGGCATGTTCTATGGAATTCAGAGGTACTTGGGATGAATATATAGCATTGATTGAATTTGCTTACAACAACCAGTATCATAGCAGTATCCAGATGGCACCATATGAGGCATTGTATGGCAGAAAGTGCCGAAGCCCCATCATTTGGGATGAAGAAGGAGCACGTGCATTAGAAGGGTCAGAGATAGTGCAAGACACAGTGGATAAGATCAAGGTTGTCAAGAACAAGCTAAAGGCAACACAGGACAGGCAGAAAAGTTATGCTGATCAACATAGAAGGGAGATGGAATACAAGTTAGGTGAAAAGGTGTTTCTTCGTGTATCTCCATGGAAAAGGGATAATCTGATTTGGCAAGAAGGGTAAATTGAGCCCAAAATACATAGGACCTTATGAAATTCTTGAGAAGATTGGTCCATTGACTTATAGGTTAGCTTTACCATCCGAGATGGCTCAGATACATAATGTGTTTCATGTGAGCATGCTTAGAAGATACAGGTCAGATCTTACACATGGACTTAAAGATCAAGCCATTGAGATTGCAGAGGACATGATTTATGTTGAGAAACCAATGCAAATCATTGGATACAAGACTAAACAGCTAAAAAACTGAGAAATACCTTTAGTTAAGGTATTATGGTGTAACCATTTACTAGAAGAGGCAACATGGGAAACAGAAGAAAATGTGAAAAGGCAATATCCACACCTATTTCCAGGTATTAAATTTTGAGGACGAAATTTTTAAAAGGAGGGGAGAATTGTAACATCCTTGACCTTCTCCACATGCATACCCACATGCATTTCATTTGAACATGTGCATCTTCCATATAATCCAATTGAACACATGCATTTCATACATATTTTCTTAGAAACAAGTTCATGGCACGCACTAGTTATGTGTCCTAGTATTTGGAAATTGTGTCGAGTCACACATGTGTA
Organism: Triadica sebifera; assembly: GCA_023653625.1. Classification (NCBI taxonomy): domain Eukaryota; kingdom Viridiplantae; phylum Streptophyta; class Magnoliopsida; order Malpighiales; family Euphorbiaceae; genus Triadica; species Triadica sebifera. The sequence goes on along the minus strand of CM042893.1, from coordinate 42,443,191 downwards.
ATTATAACCTAAACGAGGATAACAAAGAATTAGAAATAAATTGAATAAGGTGACCAAATTAATGTAAGCAAAATGATTAGATTAAGATTAGTAAACATTTTACATTGTTAATTTAGTTAAATCGGGCCAAATGATTAAGTTGTACTATTGTGTCAATTAGTCGAATTATATATATATATATATATATATATATATGTAAATAATAATAATAATATAAATAAAATAAAATGAAAATGAAACAAAAGAGAAATGAAAGAGAAGAGAAGAGAAAAGAGAAGAGAAAGGAGAAAAGAGATGAGAAAAAGATAAAAAGACAAAAAACAAAAAGTTAGCTTTATCTTCCCATTTCTGCCTTCTTCTCCAGCCCGTCTTCTTCTTCAATTTCCTCCATTTAAGACTTCAATTTATCCTTGTTGCACCTATTTTTTGAAGCATATTGATCCCTTGCAAGGTCGTTCTTGGTAAGTAATCAATTCTTATTGCTATAGGGTTTATTTGAGTTGCTTAGTTTCATTAATAGACACTGATTTGAAACCCATTTTTGATGCACATAGAAATTGATTATGGAAAAGTTTAAAACACAAAATTTGTTCCTTTATGTCTTATATTTAAGGATATGAAAACGGTTTTTTATGATTTGGTTTATAGGAATAGAAAGCCTCTCTCTACTAAAACTGGTCAGGGTGTGAACCCTAACCAAGTTAGCTAGTGTGTTCTTGGATTTCGAATATGTTAAAGCCCTTATATGAAGTATCTCAAAACATAACAGTTGTAGATATATGTGTGTTATATCTTTATACCAAATTTCAGGTTCATAGGTCTTGTAAATGTTGAGTGATGGTGAATGGAACCATGACTGTTCCATGACTTGAACTGCCAACTGAGTGCCCTGGGCAGATCCAGCAACCTATTTGGCCCATTTGAGCTCATTAGAGCTAGATTCTATATATTTTCATAACAGTAAAGTTATAGGTATGTGTCGTAGCTAAATTTTTGTACTAAGTTTAGCTTAATGGGTTATTTAGAGACTAAGTTATGTCATTTTGAATGCATACTGGTCCGGAAGCCAATTCTCTTCTGGACTAGTAACATGTTTGTTATAATTTGAAGACCTTAGATACATAATTAATAAAAGTGGAAAACATGAAAAATGTTCCATATGAACCCATATAAGTGTCTGTAAATTTTAATTAAAATAGGACTTATAGAGTGTAAGTTAGGATGAACTAAAGTGGGTACCCTGAAACTGCCAAAAGGCAGAAAATAAGGCAGAAGACAGAACACACTTAGAAATCCCACAAAATATTGTCAAATGATCTAATTGGTCTAAAATTTTAATATGTTATATAATTATATGTTATGTTTAATTAAGAACAAGAATCCGATTAATTGATCAAGCATAGAAAAAGTTATAGGCTAAACAGTCCCATAAGGTCACACTGCCTCATAGGAAAATTCTTAATTATTGATATGAACAATGCATATTAATTTGTTTAAGCCACATTAAGTCTCCCTAGTCATGTGTTAATTGATTATATTTTCATATTAGGCTCACAACATATTGGAGACCCACAAGAAGCAGATAGACAATAAGTTAGGGGTTGGAATCAAATGAGAAAGGTGAGTCTAATTATCGATTGAATTCTTTAGTGCAAATGATTGTTGCTTGCTATGTGATTCATATGATTGTCATGATTGGTCCCTGATAATATGATGATGGATAATTTGTGACATTTTGGTACACATAAGTGGTATACTTGTGATATATTTGAGGTATATGTTTGACATATGTGATATATATATAGGGTATATGTATAATACATGTGAGGTATATGTGTGACATATGAGGCATATATGCGGTATATGTATGTTATATGTTATAAGATGCAATGGTTGATCAATGATTAAGTACAAGTGCATATGCATATGGACTTAAAAGGTGTTGTGACGAGTTAATCGATATTGTAAAGCAAAAGAAGAGGCCTATGACCCAACAAATGTGCAAATGAAACAAATGATCAAGCTAGCTAGCAAATGCAAATGTTCACATGGCAAATGTTCACATGGAAACTCGGGGCAATGTCTATTTAACTTAGTCACAAAAAAATGAAATAAGCAAAGCATTTGCATACATAAAGAGTAATGATTATATGTTTCAACTTTATTGATACTTATATGATATTGATGAATGGAATGGAATACATGGTATATCTTGGATTTGTGATTTATTACTATGAGTTGTTTGGTACTTTAGATCTCATTTGATGGTTATTCTCATTGAGCCGCAACTCATCATTTTGCATCATTTTTCAGGTAAAGAATAGTGATAGTTCATTTTGAGTAGCGTATAAAAGACATGGAGCACAGGTCACTGGCCGAGCCTCATCACTCTCTCTCCTTGCATTCCACATGAGCATGAAAACATGTCATCTGTATTTTGCATTTATATGTTTGAATATGTATTGTCACTCTAGATTAGTTTTGAAATGTATAAATGGAAGCAACTTATAATCCTTCGGATGTAAAGTTTATGTTTTAATATATGTGATATATTGTATTATGGTTTTTAATGTTGACTTGAAAAGTCATGGAGTGATATTACAGGATATGAGACTTGCAAAGTCATTGACAAGTATTACAGAATATGAGACTTGCAAAGTCATTAGTTGATTTTACAGGATATGATATGAAAAAAATTTACTACCAATGTTAACAGGGTATTTTGCTTTTCAAGTATGTTATGTGTTACTACTTGATACAGGGATAGGTTTTATTGAAATGCATAAGGTGTGACGTTACATAATCTTTACTTCAAATGAATATCTTGTGATCTCTATCGATGGTCAATAGATATTTAAAGGAAATAGAGATATCAATACATACATAATAAACTTACATGAACTATCTAACCATTCCTCTAAGTGTCTTGTGACTACTAGTGATGAATCTTGGCTGTGGCATAGAAGACTTGGTCATGCTAACATGGACTTAATACAAAGTCTCAGCACAGGAGAACTAGTAAAAGGACTGCTTAGAGTTAAATATGAAAAAGGCAAGACATGTGAACCTTGCCAAAGAGGAAAGCAACACAAGTCATCCTTCAAAGCCAAAAACATAGTAAGTACTTCAAAACCTCTTCAACTCCTGCATTTAGACTTATTTGGACCTACTAGAATTGCTAGCTTAGGAGGAAAATATTATGCATTTGTCATCGTAGTTGATTACTCTAGATTTACTTGGGTAATTTTCTTAGCTCAAAAGAGTGATGCTTTTGAAAATTTCAAAAACTTTGCTAAAAGAGTTCAAAATGAAAAAGGGTACTGTATTTCAAAAATAAAAAGTGATCATGGGAAAGAATTTGAAAATGAAAACTTTGAAAGTTTTTGTCTTGAGCATAGCATTTCACATAATTTATCATCTTTTAGGACACCTCAACAAAATGGGGTAGTTGAAAGGAAAAATCGAACTTTAATTGAAATGGCTAGAACAATGCTCAATGAATATAATTTACCAACTTATTTTTGGGCAGAAGCCACAAACACTGCATGTTATATTTCAAATCAAGTTTTCAAAAGACCTCTTTTAAACAAAACCTCATTTGAGCTATGGAATAAAAGAAAGCCCTTGATATCATACTTTAGAGTATTTGGATGCAAGTATTTTATATTGAATACCAAGGACAATCTTGGAAAATTTGCCTCTAAATCCGATGAAGGTATCTTTTGGGGATACTCTACAACTAGCAAAGCATACAGAGTATTTAATAAAAGATCATTAACGGTTGAAGAATCCATGCATGTTGTCTTTAATGAATCTAGTAGACTTGATCTTGTGAAAGGTAGTGTTCTTGATGATGTTGTAGGTAATATGGAAAGACTTGATCTCGGAAATGGGAAAGAAGAAAATGATTAAGAAGATTTAGATCAAAATGATTCTCTACCTCAAAATCAAGAAGAAAATGAACAAGAGCTTCCAAAAGAATGGAGAATGACGAAATATCATCCAAAAGAGCAAATCATTGGTGATGTCTCAAGGGGAGTAAGTACTAGATCTCATTTCAAACATCTAGTCACTGACATTGCTTTTATTTCTCAAATTGAACCTAAAAATGTTGATGAGTCACTTAATGATGAAAGTTGGGTAATTGCCATGCAAGAGGAACTCAACCAATTTGAGAGAAGTAAGGTATGGACCCTAGTACCTAGACCAAAGGATCATCAGATTATAGGTAGCAAATGGGTATTTAGAAACAAACTAGATGAACAAGGTTCAATAACTAGGAATATGGCTAGATTAGTTGCAAAAGGATATAATCAGGAAGAAGGTATAGATTATGATGAAACATATGCACCTGTAGCTAGATTAGAAGCCATAAGAATACTTTTAGCATATGCATGTCACATGAATTTCAAACTTTTCCAAATGGATGTGAAAAGTGGATTTCTAAATGGTTATATAGAAGAAGAAGTGTATGTAGAACAACCACCAGGCTTTGAAAGCTATGATTTGCCAAATCATATTTTTAAACTTTCAAAAGCTTTGTATGGTTTGAAACAAGCCCCAAGAGCATGGTATGAGAGGCTAAGTTCTTTTCTATTAGAAAATAGCTTTACAAAGGGAAATGTTGACACCACATTATTTATTAAAAAATATAAGCATGATATACTAATTGTTCAAATTTATGTTGATGATATAATATTTGGTTCTACTAATGAGTTGCTTTGTCAAGAATTTGCTAAGTGTATGACTAGGGAATTTGAAATGAGCATGATGGGAGAGCTTAAGTATTTCCATGGTCTACAAATAAAGCAAAGCAATGAGGGCATATTCATCAACCAATCTAAATATGCCAAAGATTTAATTAAGAAATTTGGTATGGAAGGATGCAAGAATGCCAAGACTCCTATGAGCACGTCAACAAAATTGGACAAGGATGAAAAGAGTAAGAGCATAAATGAAAAGCTTTATAGAGGTACGATCGGATCACTTTTATATCTTACAGCTTCTAGACCTGATATAATGTATAGTGTTTGCTTGTGTGCACGATTTCAATCATGTCCTAAAGAATCTCATTTAAATGCAGTAAAAAGAATTTTAAGATATTTACATGGATCATTGTATCTAGGTTTATGGTATCCTAGGAATTCATCCTTTTATATTATAGGATATTCAGATGCAGACTATGCTGGTAGTCTTTTAGATAGAAAAAGTACTTCAGGTACTTGTCACTTCATTGGAGAATGCTTAGTTTCTTGGTTTGGCAAGAAACAAGTTTCAGTTGCTCTTTCAACTGCTGAAGCAGAGTATGTAGCAGCTGGATGTTGTTGTACTCAAATTCTTTGGATGAAACAACAACTTAAGGACTATGGTCATGAGATGAACCATATACCTATTAAATGTGACAATACAAGTGCTATAAATCTTTCAAAGAATCCTATACAACACTCAAGAAGTAAGCATATTGACATTAGACACCATTTTATTAGAGATCATGTTCAATGTGGAGATGTTGCATTAGAATTTATAAGCACAGAAAATCAATTAGCAGATATTTTCACTAAGTCTCTAAATGAGGAAAGATTTAATTTCATTAGAAGAGAACTTGGTATGATTGATGGATTAACCTTGTGATTGATAAATTATGAAATTTTAATTGAGGAACTTAATTATCTATCATATCACTAAATTTAAGGTAGAAATTTTGATGAAAATTTATGTTTTAAGGGATACAATCTTTATTGAAATGATTTTGTTTTTAGGACTTAATTTTATTTGATAAAACTTTTAGGGGAGTCACGCCCGTGACACATGTTCACGCCCGTGACTTAAATAGCCAAAAGAGGCAGTGCCGTTCACGACTTGATTCACAAGATGGTTCACCGCTTCAAGTGGTGAAGCTTATTTTCACGGCTTCATTCACTCTCATGAAAATAGCCTTTCACACCCGTGACAAATTTTCACTCCCGTGAACCTTAACACCCCAAAACTCACAGAGGAGTTCACGCCTTGAGTCACGGCTTGCTTCACGGGCATAAGTAGTGAAATTGAACATTTCACGCCTGTGACTATTATTTCACCCTCGTGACAGTTCATCATTCACGCTCGTGAAATTCAAAGGTCACGACCGTGAACATATTCACGCCTTCATTCACAGGTGGAACACTCCTTCAGCAAACCGTGAACACGACCATTCACGCCCGTGAAAACACACTTCACGCCCGTGAATGTATCGAGTATATAAAAGAACAGCCGGTTATATTTCTCATTTCAACTCCCAAAACCGCTCTTATTTACACATATTCAAAGATACATTGAATATTCCGGCCCCCAAGTCACAAACGTTTCCTATAAATACCACCAAAAGTTCATTTCTTCATCAGAAATCATACATTCTTAAGGTTTCATTAAACTTTTCTATCAATATTTTCCCAATCCATCACAAGTCTATTTCTTCAAATCAAATGGAGATTGCATCATCAAAGGGAAAGAGAAAGAAGTCCTATGCTCCTAGGAGGTTTGTAGATTACCTCATGAATCGAATTCAGGAGCAATGCCATCCTCGGTACTCCACTTTAAAGAAGAGGCCTCTACTGTCATCAAGGTCATTCGAATGGCAGACAATCCGAAGTCTCGGGCTTGAAACGACTATGACAAAGCAACTCCAAGCCTGTCATTTGAAAGAATTTTTGGAGATTCACCAACCAACTTTGAGGGAGCCAACACTGGAATTCCTCAGCACTCTGCAAGTATCACCTACTAGAGTGGTGAAATTCCAACTATGTGACAATCCCAACACCCTTAGTGCCATTGAATTTAGGGAATTATTTAATCCACCATTAGATGGGATCCTAAATGACAGTGAGGTAGAATTCTCCGCCCCTCGAGCTTGGACACATTTTGGCTATGATTGTAGCTTGGATGTTAAAAAGACAAAGAGCACTCGTCTCCTGTCCCTAGTGCACAAGTATTTGCATAGGTTACTGACCTATAGCATATTCGCTAGGGGAGAAAGCAATGGGACTATCAGGAAATCGGAGCTCTTCCTTTTTGAGATGGCTCGCAGAAGACTCACAGTGGCACTCTCTAGATGGTTTGCAACCCATCTTATGTCCATTGCCACCAAACCTACAGGAGATATACTGATTGGTGGATATGTCACCCATATAGCCGTGAAGCTTGGCTACTTGAAGTTGGATGAGCATCACTTCAACCTTATCCCTGGGCATCCTCGAGATCGCTTGGATGTCGAGTCATTTATAAAGATGGGAGCAACTGTCAGAATCATTTTCGAGAATGATATTTTCTACTGCTTCACTGACACTGCTGGAGAGATTATTTGGAAAGACAATGACAGAGGATTTTAAAGTATGCCTCTAAGGAGTCCAACAGAAGAAGAGGGCTCGGGTTGAGGAAGCACCTCTAATAGTTGAGCAGGACATCGGATAGTCCTTGGCTTCCACACCGACTTTAGCACAGCAGGTGGTTGACCTCTTAGCACCACATTTTGAGCAGCTGCAGACTTCAATGGATGAGAGGTTGGAGAACCTCAAAGACTTCATGGAGTCTCAGATGGACAGCCTTGAGGCTGAATTTGCTAGGCTTCAAGATAGGATGTCCGGCTAGGAGTTAGCCTAAATTTACTTGTTTTGCTTGTTTATTTCTTTTTTGTTTGTTGTTGTGTGTAGGAAATTTTAAATTTCCTTTATGAATTTTATTTCCTTTGGTGTGTATTTGTTTTCAAACAAATTAATATATTTGCTTTTATTTATCTTATTGATATTTCTATATCCTTTTGATTGATGATAAAAAGGGGAGAAAATGGTATAAAACTAGCAATATTAAGATAAATGAATTATGAATCAAAAATAAACTAGCAATATAAGAGAACCTAGCAATATAAAATAATTAAATAAGGAATGAACCTACAAAAACATTGATATTGAGTGAGGCTAGGAGAAATTAGAAATATTCAAACTTTGATTCAAAATTCATATGCAAAGTATAAAATTGATACACTTTAGATATACCTTAAGTATACTTTGCATATACCTTCATGCAAGTTTTCAAAAATAAATATGCCATGATATACCTTAAGTATACTTTACATATACTTCATGTTTTAAAAGGAATTATGGTATATATATTGGATACACTTCTCATATAACTTGCATATACTTAAAATCTAGTAAGTTTATTTCAATGCTACATCATTCTTTACAATTCTTGCATTTTATAAAATTTTTATCCTAAGTATATTTTGAGGGGGAGACTTCTCAAAAGCACATATTGCTAGATTATTTGTCACCATTAAAAAGGGGGAGATTCTTAAACCTTGAGGGGTATTTCCGTCATTTTGATGATAACAAATAAAATAGCAATATTGTATTTAACATACATGTTTTCTAAGTCTATTAAACAGGACAAGGAATAAAATAGCAAAAATGGAGATTGGAAGAATAATCCTTAAAAGACAAAATTAAGGAAGTAGCATGTTCACGCCCGTGACTATATGTGTCACGCCCGTGAAAGAGCTAACCGTTACCAAAACCAACATTTGAAGTTCACGACTATGAAGGAAGAACAAATCGTGAAATGGATATTTCAGTCATGCTCGTGAATCAAAATGTCACGCCCGTGAATGTTCATGCAATTTCATCCAGAGAGCTTCACGACCAAAGTCACCACTTGGATCACGGTTGGGAAGTTTGTCATGCCCGTGACCCAATGTGTCAAAACATTCCAGAGAGCTTCACGACCAAGGTCACCACTTCAGTCATGGCTTAGGAAGAAATGTCACGCCCGTGAATGATGAAAGAGAAAAATGTCAGGCGCGATTATTTGGTTGGTACAACGGCTAGTTTCATATTAAATTTACCCTAATGGCTATAATCAACCCAGGAAGTATAAATGGAAGTCATTTATGCATTCAGTACAAGAGGATAACATATTCTTTGAATCAAAATCTTATTACAAGCTATTTGTACATTCAATACTTTGAGAACAAAATTTATCTCTGTAAAAATCTTTTTGCTCTTCATTTATTGAGCAATTAAGATTTGTGAGTATTTCTCTCTGTAATCATTACTCAAGTGAGTTTTGGGTATTTCTGGGTTAAGAGTATAACACTTGTAAGGGTTAGTTGTGTGAGCCTCTAAAACACAAATTAAAAGGTTGTTTGTGTGAGCCTGTAAAAACACAAAGTGAAGGTTGTTTGTGTGAGCTTGTAAAATACAAGGAATTGGTTATTGTGTGAGCCATTAAAACACAAGAGATTTCTGGGTTAGGTGTGAGCCATTGTGAGAAACACCATAGTTGGGAGTGAGCTTGTAAAACTCTATTGTAACACTTAGTGTGTTAGTGAAACTCCTAATTGCGATTGGGGAGAGGAGTAGGGTTTGTTAACACCCGAACCTCTATAAAAATCCTTGTGTCAAATTTCTCTATCCCTCCTAAAATTAATTGTTTATTTCTGCACTTTAAAGTTTATTTTTTTGAAACTCCAATTCAACCCCCTTTCTTGGCTCAATATCTGGGCAACAATGATGTTAAAATTAAACAATTTAATTTTAATATACATACCAATTTCTAGTCATACTAGAATTACAATTGCACAACTTAAATTAATTTCCAAAAATTCTAAAAATTTTCAGAACATCAAATCACCATTCTAATTATCTTTAGGTCAGCTCAAGTTCATCAAAATAATTTTAACACAAGCCAAAATTACTAAGACAAACGAACCAATACACTTAGACGCTCAAACTGACTAATTCGATATCTAGAATTTTTTAAATTGCAAATGCTTGAAAAATAATTTTGGCATGCATATAACATCCAAATAACATATTTGTAATACATAAAAATTATTTCAAGGTGTTGGAAATAAAATAAACACATACAAAAAAAATCAAACAAAATAGCCCCACCGGGTATGCTAAAATAGTTTCGTTTTTATGTTTGTTTGTAAAATTAATTAAAATAATTTTTAATTAATTATTGGAAACTTCCAGAGGTATAAACATATTCTCAATATGTCTAAATAATGTTTTCATAATTAAATTACAAGAAAAATGTAATCAGCCCCATCAATTAAGCCAAACAACAACACATTCATAAAAAGGCAATTTTAGGCATTTTTGAAATAAATCCGAAATTAATTATTTGAATCACATTTAAATAATTTTTCAATCAAAATGATTATTCTTAATCATCCCATTATCAAATTAAAGAAATAAAAAGATGTAAATTATATTTTACAAATTAATTTCAATTTTTCAAAACCTATTGATCCAAAATCATCAAAAATATGCAATCTCATTGCACTTTTAATTAAAATTAATTTTAATGGATACAACCAGTCTCTGATACCAATATAGGGTTTTGAAGAATGAATCATATTCATAAACGCAGCGAAAAATAAAATTTTTTAAAACCCAAAATAAAAGATCATACTTGTACCATTAAAACTAATTTATATAAATGTGAATGTTAAAAATTATACCTTGTAATTTTTATTTCTTCTTCAAATATTCACTTTGTTGGGTTGTAGCAAACCACAAAAATCCACACTAGGATGTCTCTAATGATAATCCATACGAAGAATGAATAAGAAACTATCAAGAGAAATGGTTTGAACAAATTCAAAGTGCTAGCTTTGAAAGTGTTCTTAAGAGAATTTTCTGCCATTTTATGTCTTTTCTATTTGAATCAAATTCAAAAATAAGATGAAAAGTCAAAAGTGGAGAAAATGGAAACTAATGAATAGTAATTGGCCACAATTGGCCTAATTATGGCCAAAAACAGCCGTTGGCCAACGGATAGGAAGACAGCAGGTGTGCTGGGCTTGCTGCGTGCGGGCCCGTGACACTTCCGAACGATTTTTTTGGTGCAATCTCATCGTGATCCATCCTAAAATAATTCTCTCATATTTGGGATCCTATCCAAGACCATTTTACTCATTCTCCATGTCTTCAATGCGTGTGACCCATTAGGTTCCCGGTTATGTTAGCCACTTAAATTAACAATTAATTTAAGCAGGTCATGAGCAGTATCTAGCAACACATCATGACCCCCAATTGACCGGAATGTCAGTGGTTTGACTACGAACCTTTCTATAGACAATTTTTGTGCAATTGTTCCTTTCACCATTCTATACCCCACTTGGTTCAGAGCATGGACATGTGTCAATTCCCACTAGACTGACTACGTAAAGTTTAGTCCAAGTAATGTTAGTTTTTGTCCTTGAGGCTTATTACTCTATTGGATCCACTCCGGCTAGAGATTCTTGAGTAATGACCATGACAAGAGGCCATGGGTATACACTCCTTCTATCAAGAGTGGTGAATCCTTTGTTGGTTACCCAATTACCTTCGAATACATCAAGCTGTATCCAATCACCATCCTATGAGCTACCTCTCTGAGGCAACAAGGAATAATGTCAAAATACAGAATCAATATTCAAGATATCCTTGAGTACTTCAAGTCTAAGGATACTTGCACCATTGCTATGATGAGACTATCATTGACATTTGAATAGATTATCCATATGATTGTCTCATAGTCGGTCATCCAATGTGCTTAGCTACACTTAGCAAGCATCCACATGTTAACTCTAAACATCTCATGTTTATAGATTATGAGATCTACTACTCGATCCAATCAAGGAGTGTAACATGTGCTAATCTGTCTGGATTAATAATGTCTCGTCTCATTAATCCTATGACTAGGGATAATTTTGATACTAACATAATTACACATGATAAGAATCTCAATATCATGATCTCATCATGATTTCCTTCATGCTATGTTATGTATCAAGGACTTCATTAATTGATTTAAGATCACTTATCAATTCATATATCAAATGAACATCAAATTAATGAAAAAGCCTTTTATTAATCAAATAAAGTTGTACAATAACTGCTAAAGGTGATTGCCTTTAGAGCACTCCTCTAACAATAGGTTTTTACTAAATAATTGAGGATGTTGAGTCCTCATTAGTTTTTCGCTTTCCCATGTTGCCTCTTTAACTCAATGTCTTTTTTAGAGGATTTTTACCAAAGGTATTTGCTTATTTTGCAGTTGTTTCACTTCCCTTGCCAGAATAGCTATAGGCTCCTCCTCAAAAGATAAATTTTGTTGCACCTCGATTTCTTCTACTCGAATGATATGGGACGAATCCGACCTATATCTTCTGAGCATCGATACATGAAATATATTGTGAATTTTATCCAACTCAGGAGGTAAAGCCAACCTATAGGCTACTGGTCCCATTCGTTCAATTATCTCAAAAGGCCCAATAAATTTGGGGCTCAGCATGCCTTTCCTTCCAAAATGTAGTACTTTCTTCCAAGGAGATACTTTCAGGAACACTTTGTCACCAACCTCATATTCGATGCCCTTGCATCTCAAGTCTGCATAAGAATTTTATCTATCACTGGCTGCTTTAAGTCTATCTTTGATAATTCTAATCTTCTCCTCTATCTGTTGAACCAAATCGGGTCCCACTATCCTTCGTTCACTGAGTTCGGTCCAACAAATTGGAGTTCTACATTTTTTGCCATACAGTGCTTCATAAGGAGCCATGCCAATACTTGTTTGGTAACTGTTATTATATGCAAATTCCATCAGTGGCAAGTACCTATCCCAACTTTCTGTTAACTCAATCACACAACTCTGAAGCATATCCTCAAGCAATTGGATTACCCGCTCCGATTGTCCATCTGTCTGAGAATGGAATGCAGTACTGAAGTGAAGGCGAGTACCCAAAGCTCCCTGTAGGCTTTTCCAAAAATATGAGGTGAATATGGGATCTCTATCTGAAATGATAGACAATGGCACACCATGCAACCGGACTATCTCTTGTACATACAATTCTGCTAATCGATCGATAGAGTAGTCCATCTTGACTAGTAAAAAGTGTGCAGACTTCGTTAACTTATCGACAATCACCCATACTGCATCATGTTTTCTTTGAGTCAATGGTAGTCCTGACATGAAATCCATAGTAACTCTTTACCATTTCCATTCCAGTATGGCAATAGGTTGCAGTAACCCTGATGGCAACTGGTGTTATACTTTTACTTGCTGACACATTAGACATCTGGTAGTATACTCTAAAATGTCTTTCTTCATACCCGACCACCAATAGTAAGGCTTCAAATCCTTATACATTTTGTTGCTGCCAGGATGCATGGAAAAAGTCGATTCATGTGCCTCTTTCAATATCTCTAATCTCAATTCTGAGACATCAGGCACGTATAGTCTGCCTCTATAATAGATACCACCATCAACTTCAACTGAGTATTTCGGTTTCTCCCCGTTGGAAATGGATTCTCTTATTTCAATTAGCTTGGAATCATGCTTCTGAGCTTCTTTGATCCAAAAGACTAATGTAGGTAAAACCCGAAGCTCTGGTAGAGTCTTTCGACTCAAAGCGTCAGCCACAGCATTAGCCTTTCCAAGCTGATAATCAATAATATAGTCGTAGTCCTTAATAAGCTCTAGCCACCTTCCCTGTCTCAAATTTAGCTCTTTCTGTGAAGGTAAATACTTTAAACTCTTATGATCTGTACAGATGTAACACTTCTCTCTGTACAGATAGTGTCTCCAAATTTTCAAGGCAAAACCAATAGCTGCTAACTCTAGATCATGCATAGGATAATTCCTCTCATGCAGCTTTAATTGTCTAGAGGCATATGCTATCACTTTACCCTCTTGCATTAGTACACAGCCTAATCCATTCAGTGAAGCATCGCTGTATACCATAAACTCTTTTCCTACAGTAGGTTGCGTCAAAACTGGTGCCTCTGTCAATATAGTCTTCAACTGATCAAAGCTTGCTTGACACTTATATGTCCTTTCAAATTTAACATCATAGCGAAGTAATCGTGTTATGGGAGCGGCTATGGAAGAGAAACCCTTTATAAATCGTCTATAGTAGCCTGCTAACCCAAGAAAACTTGGTATCTCAGTTATATTTCGAGGCGGCTTCCAATTAAGAATGGCTTCAACCTTACTAAGGTCAACTCTGATCCCATCTACTGATACCACGTGACCTAGAAACCCAACTTCCTCGAGCCAGAACTCACATTTTGATAGTTTGGCATACAACTGTTTCTCCCTCAAAATCTGAAGGACAATTCGAATATGTTGATCATGGTCCTCTCTATTCCTAGAATATACCAGAATATCATCAATGAAAACTACAATAAATTGATCTAAATAGGGCCTGAAGATCCTATTCATCATATCCATAAATGCTGTTGGCGCGTTCATTAGCCCAAATGGCATGACTAGGAACTCGTAGTGGCCATACCGAGTCCTAAAGGAAGTCTTAGGCACATCACTCTCCTTGACATTTAACTAATGATACCCCGATCTCAAATCAATCTTAGAGAATACCCCCTGCACCTTTCAACTGATCAAACAGGTCATCTATACATGGCAGTGGGTATCGATTCTTTACTGTCACCTTATTTAATTGTCTGTAATCAATGCACAGTCGTAAAGTGCCATCCTTTTTCTTCACAAACAATACAGGTGCACCCCAAGGTGATACACTGGATCTAATAAACCCCTTATCCAGCAATTCCTGCAACTGCACTTTCAATTCTCTAAGCTCTACTGGTGCCATTCGGTATGGTGTGATGGATATGGGTGCAGTACCAGGTAACAATTCAATGGAAAAGTCTATCTCCCTGTCTGGAGGCAATCATGGTAAATTCTCAAGAAACACATCAGGAAACTCATAAATTATAGGAATGTCCTGAAGCCTCGGACTCTCCTTCCTAGTATCCACCACATATGCCAAATAAGCTTCATTGCTCTTCCTAATCAACCTCTGAGCCTTCAAAGCAGAAATAACATTAGATGACATCTTCATTCTAATGTCTTGTACCACTCTATCCTTGCACCTAGGCTTCTTAAAAATTACCTTTCTGGCGGCACAATCTACTACAGCCCCATGTCGAGCTAACCAATCCATCCTAATATGACATTATATTCATAAAATGGTAATTCAATCAGATCTACAGGATATAACTGACACTAACTCACTAAGGGTAGCTGTCGGTGCACTTTGTTAACCCTGGCACTATGACCCAGGGGATTCGTCACTACTATATCATTATCTAAGGTCTCAATCTCTAAATGTTCCCCAAACAATAGTGTAGTGCATATGTAGGAATGTGTAGATCTGGGATCAATTAAAGCATATATATCAAAATCAAGTAAAGATAATTTACCAACGATAACATCTGGGGCATCATGCTCCTCTCGTGCTCTCATAGCATATGCTCGGGCAGGTGCGGTGTGGCTATCCCCTGGCCTACTAACAGTCTCTGACCTGGCCTGCACTGATCTAGTTCGACCTCCCCTAGCCTGACCTCTTCCTCGGCCTCTAATAGGTACTGATCCCTGTGTCGAAATCGTTCTTTCCCTTGTAGGCTCTGCACTTTGGTTTCTGTATGGGCAATCCCTCCTGAAGTGGCCTGTCGCCCCACAAATAAACACAGGCTCTGGATGTCAGCCAACACTCACCAGCATAATATCTGCCACACTGCTGACACTGAGGGCGCGGAACAAATCTTCCCCCTACTGAACCCAGGGTATTGGCAACTGATGGTGCTGACCTAGCAGGCTGTCATCACCAGGCTGATGCGCCTGAACCTCTAGATCCCCTCTGGAATCTGCTACCAGAAAACCTAAACTTTTTACTAGTGGATGAACTGGCACCCGGCTGAAAATATGGTCTCTTGGGGTGGCTCAGAACTACTGTCTTCATCTCCTCAGCCATGGCCTCGTCAACTGCCTCAGCAGCAGTTCTTAAAGCAGTAAACTCTTTAATCTGTGCTCTAGCCAACCTAACTTTAATAGGGGGTCGCAGTCCCTTCTCAAACCTCCTGCAACTATCAACCTCATCAGCAATAAAACCCCCTGCATATTTACTGAGGCGGGTTTACTCCTTTTTGTATTCTTCCACAGTCATATCCTATTGTCTGAGGTCCAAGAATTCTTGTCTCTTTCAATTAGTATAGGCCCGAGAAATGTACCTCTCTCTGAACTACTCCAGAAACAACCTCCAGAAAGGTGGATCGGGTGTCTGAGGGCCCTGTTGTATTGTCTTCCACTAGTCATAAGCCCTCTCCTGCAGCAAAGACTCCGCATATCTATATTTATCTCGAGACGTGCAATCCATCTGTCGAAACACTCTCTCTACCCTCTCCAACCAATATTCTGCAGTTGTCGCGTCATCCTCCCTACGACCATAGAAATCTGGAGCTCCCAATTTTTGAAGTCTCTCAAATCCCATCTCAGTAGTGGCTGGTCTGGCAGAATGCCGTAAGATCTCAGCCATATCCTCTAACAGCTCCTCTCTAGCTGAACCCGAGATCGACGCATGTCTCTCATGTCTATGTGATCTATCCGATCAACGGGTGGATACACTGCCCTCAACTGTCTTCCGTCGAGATGAAGGGTATGAAGCATCAGTGTCAAGTGGCTCATAAGTATCTGGGGTTTCTTCTATAACCCTCCACATTTGAAATCTATAGCCCTATAAAGCACAACAGTGACCCACATTAGGAAGCATTAGCAGTTATATTTATACATTCAAAATTATTTTTCAAAAACCAATGCATGAGCAGACAATCTTGATTCTACCCATCGTTATCCTAGAATCGCCTAAACCACGCTCTGATACCAATAAAATTGTAACACCCCTTACCCTTCCGTACACCCATTTGTATACCAGACGGATAAAAGGTGCTACAGAAAATAAAACTCTCCAAAAATACTTCTTTAATTTTAAACATATTTAATATAATAAATTTAAAATATAAATATATAGTAATTTATAATATATATACACACCCTAATTACAACCTTTTTCTTTCATTATTATTATTTACATATGCATAAACATGTCATAATGAACTTTTAAAAAAAAAAACTTGTATATATATACATATCAATATCTAACAAAAAAAACAACCAACACGGTCTGGGTGGCTACCACTGTTACTGATGTGCTCCATTTTGTGGGTCCCAAGTCAGCGTCCCTTATTTACAAGTTCAGACACTGAGTTCTACTTTTGTAACCTACGCGAAAGAAAACAAACTCTCATGCTGAGTATATAACTCAGTGGTGCAAAAATTCTTATAATGATAGTAATTAAAATAAAATATAAATTCAATTGTTTTTTTGTAAAGACAATAATATAATATTTTTATAATTCATTTAATTCATAATTCAATATATCTCTAATTTCTTAATAATATCTTTTTTATATACCCACATATTATAACATCCTAGACTTTCTCATAGGGAATCAAAGGGTATCATATTACATCTCAACTTAGGATCTATAGAAATGCACATGATCCAAATGTAATATGAGTCAGCCCACAGAAATGCATATAACTGACAATTGTATAAGATGATCAACAGAAATGCACAGGATCACAATATTTTATTGGTCCATAGAAATGCACAGGACCATAATTTCTACCCTATTGGCATGCCAACAATACCCTAGTTCACGTCTAGGCTAACATGTGGAAAAAGTTCTTATAATCATAATTCATTTCATTTTTTGCATTTCAAAGCATAATAATTATTTCCGCATAAATACTTTACTACTATTTTCTCAATCATTTTACATAAAATCGATAAATATTATTTTTATGTCAAAATAAATATCATCATAAAGTATATCGAACTTTTAAATATTTTTGAAATACAGATAAAATGTTTCAAACTCAATAATTGCAAAAACACCAATTTTCACATAAAATATACAATATATATATAATATATTTTATATAATATTATAAATAATTTGAATCTAATAATTTCCTTATTATTTCACACTTTTCTTTAATTACTTATATATATATAACTAATATTATAAGGACAATTGCACTAACCTTTTTACGTTCTGCCGGTATCGGTCGGCTCTTTCCTTTTATCTCGGGTGGCATCTGATCCAACATCGCGCCTAGAGATAGAAAATTTTCGTTAATTACCGAACCTTACACGATATATATATATATATATATATATATATATACAATCTAATAATATCTAAATTTTTTGCCTATTTCTTCATCTCACGTATATTGAGATCCTATAATTCAAAATTTTCTTATTATGCATGTTTAATGCATAAATTCCGATTTTTGTCGTCATCACGCTTTCCGGTGTTACCAAAAATTCAAATATAAATTTTCTATTATAATATTTTATTTTATTTATTTTTCCACGTCCAAAACTATTTTTCTCCATTTATTTCCTTTATTCTTCTAATGTCTCTTTCCGATTCAAAAATTCATATTAATTCAATAAATACTCTAAAAATTCCAAATAAATTCATATCATCACTTTAACTCATGTTCTTTCATTTTCCATCATCAATTTCACCAAAATAGTATTCCACAACTCCCAATAATTTGTTTTTCATAATTAGGATAAAAATCTAAATATTCCCCAAAATTCCTATTAAATGTTTCTTCCATCCCAAAATTTATTTTCTACTTCCAAACACTCCAATTAACTCCATAATTAATAATCATCGATTATTAATTTAATTGCCTAATATATTAATGTTCTAACTTAACTAATAATCACCTCCATTTAATAATATAAAATTCAATTATTCTCCAAATAATCTTCAATAAACTCCAATAATTATGCAATTCAACTAAATTAATTAATCACTTTAATAATAAAAATATACTTAAACTTCACAAATAAATTCATATCTCACTATCTAAAAATAACTAGAAGGTGCGGTTTATACCAGATGACTCGGTTTAATGAGCTGAATATTCTGTCCAAAATACCCGATTAGTGGTCGTCGGACTCCGGTCATTAGAAAATTTTCGACGTCGGCGGATCGATGATCGGATGGTACCAAAAGAATGCTTGAGGTGTGAGGAGTCCAAATATATAAGTTTTGTGGCTTGGAAGTGCCTGAAAACGTGTAGATCTACAAAAGTTTGCACGACTCTAGTGAGAAATTCTAGCTTCGATTAGCCCTTAAACCGCAGTTCCTGGAGCTCAAATTACACATACCAAGGTTTTTGGACGTCCTGATTCCATTTCCGGTGTCAGATTTAAGAAAAAAAGTCGGAAAATATGCGAAATGAAAGGGCAGCCCGAAATCTAATTTTTGCTGCTCCGATCTCGAAAATCCGGTTAGTTTTTGGAAAATCAGACATTACCGGAGCGATAAGGTCGTGGAGAACTACTTCTGGTTCGAATTTGGCAAAGATCAGATGTCGTTTGGTTGATGAACAGAGATGGTCATCGTTTAGGGAGAATGAGAGCAAAATGAATTTTTTTTTACTAAAATCTTTGAAATCTCTCTCTATATATATATACTCAGGGGTAATTTTGTACTTTTTTAAAAATCTCAAATTTGTAATAAAATTTTACTCAAATAAAATTATTAAGTCACCAAAGTAATTAAAAAAAATCTTAATTGAGCAAAATTAAAAAAATATAGGGTGTTACATAGCTAGATTGAAATGCCACCATTTAGCTCTCGTTACTGAGCCAATATTGTAAATGACGTCGCATCTTAAACAATTCATGCAAACATCTTGATACTTATACCATGCAACATCACACACTTAACCATTACCTCTCTCAGCCTGTTATTTTCTTAATCATCATCGTTTTACTTTTATTTACCCTCAACCTATCTCCCAACTTGTTATCTGCATATTCATCATCGTTTGAGCTACAACTATACTCAACCTACATAAAAAAAACTACAGCTGTGTGGCGCTGTTGGTTAGTAGATATCTATTGGTAAAGGATGATATCTTTACTTCACTCAGCCTGAATAACGTCATGCCATCGGCCAAGGTAACACCAGGGTTACCGCTACTTGTGTTTAACTATCTTCATGCATACTACCTTCACTTCTATTTTGGGATAAAAAAAATTTAGACCAAAAGAATATGATAATGAAAGAAAATCTCTTGAAACAATTTGACATGCCAAGGTAAGACCCACTTTGATTTTCAACCAAAAGTTGTAGAATTTCAACCAAAAAAATCATTCTTTTTTACCATAATATTGGTGGGATATAGAGAGAAAAAAGGAATATTGATTGTTTTTCAACTGTCAAGGCTCCAAGAAGAAGAAAAATAAGAAGAAGCTTTATCAATTGAGGTGACTGAAGTGAGTAATTATGTAGCTTTTTCCTCCTCTCAAATATGATTCGGTTGCAAGGAAAAGAAATGAAATAAAGAACAAAACAAATTGTGAGTGACCCACTTTGATTTTTTTTTAATACCCCTATCCACCCATATACATTATCATACACGGTCAGAAAAAAAATATTACGAGATATTTATTTGAAATATTAAAAGTTATATATATATATATATATATATATATATATATATGTTTATATATTGGCATAAAAATAATTTAATTAAAATAATATATTACTTTAACAAAAATACATTTGCATCATCTCGCTATTTACATCTCTTACACATAATTTACAAAACATGTTCATGTATCATAATTTTTTTTAAACATTTAAATACATCAAACTTAATATGTAAAAATCATAATACAAATCTCGTCATTGTGGGCTGACTGCCACTACTGCTCGGCTCCATTGGTAAGGTACAATGATTTCAGTGACAGCTTCTATACACATACTTATTGCTGTCTAACACTGTTAAAACCTACGTGAAAGAAAACAAATTATCACGCTGAGTATAAAACTCAATGGTGCAAAAATTTATAATATAGGTCTTTATGAATATGAATAATAATTGAAAATTCATGTAAATTCTGAAAAAATGACTTTTATATAAATTAAAATTACTAATAAATTTTGTACTGAAATAAGCATAAAATCATTTCTAGTAAATAGATGTAATAATAACATTTTTCAAATTTTAATTCATTATTGCGCATAAAACTAACATATAATCAAAGTATAAAAATTACATCCATTTACTAAATAAAACTTGTTCAACCCATATATTAAGATGTCACAGAGTCCTAGGGAAACAAAGGGTACCTTCAATTAATGGAAATCTCAAGATCTAAAATAACCACAGGACGAGTCTCGATCCAAGATAATTAGAGGATCGGTAAATAAATAATACATATAGTTCAACATAACTACGTGAGCCATACAATACCTTTCATGACCAATATAATCATATGTCATGGAGTTTCTATCCTATTGGCATGTCTACAATTCCCCATCTCATTGTCTAAACTAATATATACGTTTAAAATCATACATATAATGTTAAATCATTTATTTTACCAATATAATTTTTATATCAAAATATTTTATTTATTTTTATCATGAAATATATTTCCAACAAATTTCCAAATATTTAACATTTTCATAAATATTATACAAAACAATTTTCTAAATAGTAATTCCATTTCATATACAAGAATATATTTTTTTATTATTATTACATTTCATAAATACTATAATAACCAATTTTTCATAAAATATTTCATGCCAAAAAGCATATAAATCAATTTAAAACATTAATGAACTATATTATAAGTTAATGCACAAATATTTACTGAAGTTTGTTGGAAGTGGCCAGCTCTTGTCTTGACGGTGCACCTGAATAACAATTAAATTTCTAATTTAAATGGAAATTAAACTACCTATTTAATTTTTCCGAATCTCACGTTTTACTGATATTTCCTATCGGTATTTTTTTCCTGTTACACAGTGCTAACATGAAATTTCTAAATATCTAAAATATTCCAAATTAATGAAATTTTCTCATCTCTTCAAATTTCCTCCTCAATTGGGTAATTCTATAATAATTGGAAAAATTCCTATTTATACCCCAAATTAATTTAATTAATTCTAATTAACCTTAATCTCACACCCTATTGACTTAAAATTTAATTAACTCATTAATTTGACAAATGCCACAATCACATACTAATCACATTTGACTTAAGCTAATTTCCACCAATCATAAAATGTTTTCCAAATTAATTAATGATTTAATTTATTTCTCTAAAATCTGACCCCCCAAATAATTTAATTCTATCAAATTAAATATACCAAAAATTATAAAATAATGTTTTTCTTGGAAGCGGTCTCTTTGATTTCGCAAATCCAAATCCAATGCAAAAATCACATTTCTACGGTGTAGTCACTTCTTCTAATTGGTCCCATAAAAATTCTTCCATCGTCCAATTTCTAATTTATCATTTTTTTAAATCTTAAAATTGAATTACAATCACATCAGCACCGTTATGATCATAAACGCATCTATCTATCTAACTCTCGATCAGAAAATCATTCTGTAATCTTGCACTAAGGACCGTATTTCCATAATTAGATCCCTTAATCATAAAATCTCACCTTTTAACTTCACCAATGGCCATAAAATAATATTTTATATATTTTTATATGCTTAAATCACATTTTTACCGCTAAGTGAAAATGTTGTATTTCAAGTCAGGTTTGTTGCCTCAATTTACATATCAAGCATGAAATCACAATGATTCATCAATTCAATTAAAATTTTATATTAGATATTTTTATTATCATATGAAAAGTAGTTTTCATGCACTTATTTATCCGTATTTAGACTGTGATCAATAAACCTCTATACTGGAGCACAGATGACTGCAATACGCATTTACTGTTTGGGTCTGGATCATAAATGTAACAATTTTCTACCCTTTAAAAGATTTAGTCCTTTAAATCATACGTGATTGTTTGTCATGGAAAAGTTGTGGGTATTGGTTCGACATCACCTCTTTGCTCTCCTATGTCGCCTCCTCAGCTAAATGTCTTTGCCATAGGATTTTCACTAGAGGTATTTGCTTATTTTGGAGTTGTGTCAATTTCCTTGCTTGAATAACTATTGGTTCTTCTTCATAAATTAAATCTGGACGTATCTCTATGTCTTCCACTTGGATCACATGGCATAGATCCGATTGGTACCTTTTGAGCATAGACATGTGGAACACGTTATGAATCTTTTCTAGCTCAGGAGGCAAAGCCAATCTATAAGTTATTGGTCTCACTCGCTCTGTCACCTCATAAGGCCCAATAAATTTGGGACTCAATTTGTCTTTTCTTCCAAACCACAAAACCTTTTTCCAAAGAGATACTTTCAGGAATACCTTATCACATGCATATTAAGTCTGTATAAGACTTTTGTCTGTCCTTGGCTACCTTGAGCTTGCCTTTAATGACTCTAATCTTCTCCTCTATTTGCTGAACCAAATCGAGTCCTAATATATTCCATTCACTGAACTCGGTCTAACAAACTGGAGATCTACATTTTCCTACCATATAATGCTTTTATATGGAGCTATGTTAATACTTGCTTGATAACTATTATTATATGCGAACTCCATAAAAAAACAAGTACCTTATCCTCTACAACTGGATTACCCGTTCTGATTGTCCATCTGTCTGAGAGTGGAAAGTTGTACTGAAGTGGGGTCAAATACCTAAGGATCCTTATAGAGTTTTCAAAAACTATAAGGTGAATCGGGGATCTCTATCCAAAATGATAGACAATGACATTCCATGTAGTCGGACCATTTCCTGAACATATAATTATGCTTGCTGATCTAAGGAATAGTCCATCCTGCTTGAAAAAAAAAGTGTAGACTTGGTTAACCTATCCATAATAACCCATACTGCATCATGCCTCTTTTGAGTCAATGGTAACCCCGACACAAAGTCTATAGTGACTCATTTCTATTTCCACTCTAGTATGAAGATAGGTTGCAACAATCCTGATAGCAACTGGTGTACTACTTTCACTTTCTGATATATCAGACATTTGGTAGTAAATTATGTGATGTCTTTCTTCCCACCCGACTACCAATAGTAAGACTTTAGATCTTGATACATCTTGTTGCTACCAAGTTGCATAATGTAAGTTATCTTGTGTGCTTCCTTAAAAATTTCTTTCTTCAACTCTAGCATATCAGACACATATAATCAGCCCTTGTAGTGAATACTACCATTTTTCTCCATTGCATACTCAGGTCTCTCTACAGCTTTACCAATTGTTATAAGCCTAGGATCTTGTTTCTAAGCTTTCTTAATTTTTTGTAGCAATATAGGTTGGATCTAGAGCTCTGCTATTCAAGGGTAAGTTTTCTTATAATACATTGTCATATGAACTCAAATAGCTAATCTTATTTAGTATTCGAATTTACTTAGCTAGATTCTTTAGACTTAAAAGCATTGGCCACTGCATTCACTTTGTCAGGGTGGTAGTCAATGATACGATCATAATCTTTAATTAAGTATAATCACCATCTTTGTCTAAGATTCAACTCCTTTTGTGAAGGTAGGTACTTCAAACTCTTATGATCTATATAGATATAACATCGCTCTCCATACAGATAATGTTGCTAGATCTTCAGAGTGAATACAATTGCTACTAACTCCAGATGCATCAGATAATTATGTTCATATGGTTCAACTGTCTAGATGCATAAGCAACTATCTTACCCTCTTACATTAGTACATAGCCTAAACCATTTAAAGAAGTATCACTGTATATCATAAATTCCTTTTCGAGAATGGGTTGCATCAGAACTAGTGCCTTCATCAACATTGCCTTTAACTAGTCAAAATTGGCCTGACACCTGTCTGTTCCACTGAAACTTCACATTTTTACAAAGTAACCAAGTCATGAGAGTATCTATCAATGAAAAACCATTTACAAAGCATTAATAATAACCTACTAACCTAAGGAAACTCCTTACCTCACTAACATTTTGAAGTGGCCTCCAGTTAAGAATAACTTCTATCTTAGTAGGGTCAACTCTGATCCCTTCAACTGATGCAACATCACCTAGAAAACCAACTTATTTATGCCATAATTCACATATTGATAGCTTGGCATACAACTGCTTCTCCCTCAAAGTCTGAAGCATAATCCTCAAATGTCGATTATGCTTCTCTTGATCTCTGGAGTATACCAAAATGTCATCAATAAAGACTACAACAAATTGATCCAAGTAAGGTCTAAAGATTTGATTCATCAGATTTGATTCGTTAGATCTGATTCATCAGATCTATGAATGTTGCAGATGCATTCATCAGTCTGAAAGGTATGACTAGGAACTCGTAGTGGTCGTACCAAGTCCTAAAAGTTGTCTTAGGTACATCACTCTCCTTAATCTTCAACTAATGATGCCTAGATCTCAAATCTATCTTAGATAATATTTTTGTACTTTTTAATTGATCGAATAAATTGTAAATTAGTGGCAATGGGTCTCTATTCGTCACCATCTCCCTATTCAATTGTCTATAGTTTATACACAACCGTAATGTGCCATCCTTCTTCTTTACAAATAACACTGGTGTGCCCCAAGGTGATACACTGGGTCTAATCAACCTCTTATCCAATCATTCTTACAACTGCACTTTCAATTCCTTCAATTCTACTGGTGTCATTCTGTATGGTGTAATGCATATGGGTGTAGTACCAGACAATAACTCAATAGAAAATTTCACCTCCCTATCTGGTGGTAATCTAGACAAATTTTCAGGAAAAACATCTGGAAACTCACACTCAGTAGGAATATCTTAAAGGCTCAGACTCTCCTTTTTAGTATCCACCATATATGCTAAATATGTAACACCACATCTTATACATTTGAGTTCAACCTATCCCTGTATCAAATAATCACATATAACATATTAGAAAGGAAAAATACCCTATTAACAATGGTAGTAAAAGTTTTTCTTTCATATCCTGTAAGATCATTCAATGACTTTGTCAGTCAACTTTGAGGCTTTCGCCACAGTATGATATATCACATATATTAAAACATAAACTTTGGACATAAGTATTTACGAGTTGCTTTCATTTATACATTTTTAAAACCCAATCCAAAATGACTATGCATATTCAAACACGTAAATACAAAATTCAGATGACATATTTTCATGCTTGTGTGGAATGCAAGGAGAGAGAGTGATGAGGCTCGGCTATTGACCTGTGCTCCATGTCTTCTATACGCTACTCAAAATGAGCTATCACTTTTCTTTTCCTGAAAAATGATGAAAAATGATGAGTTGCGGTTCAGTGAGAATAATCATCAAATGAGCTCTAAAGTACCAAACAACTCATAGTAATAAATCACAAATCCAATACATACCATCTATTCCATTCCATTCATCAGTATCATATAAGTATCTATAAAGTTGAAACATATAATCATTACTCTTTACGTATGCAAATGCTTTGCTTATTTTATTTTGTTGTGACCAAGTTAAACAAACATTGCTCTGGGTTTCCATGTGAACATTTGCCATATGAACATTTGCATTTCCTAGCTAGCTTGATCATTTGTTTCATTTGCACATTTGTTGGGCCATAGGCCTCTTCTTTTGCTTTACAATATCGATTAACTAGTCACAACGCCTTTTAAGTCCATATGCATATGCACTTGTGCTTAAGCATTCATCAACCATTGCATCTTATCACATATAATATACATATACCACATATATGCCTCATATGCCACGCATATACCTCGCATATATTATACATATACCATGTATATATATCACATATGTCAAACATATACCTCAAATATATCACAAGTATACCACTTATGTATACCATAAATGTCAGAAATTATCCATCATCATATTATCAGGGGAAAATCATGACAATCATAGGAATCACATAGCAAGCAACATTCATATGCACTAAAGAATTCAATCGATAATTAGACTCACCTTTCTCCTTTGATTCCGATCCCTAACTTATTGCCTATCCACTCCTTATGGGTCTCCAATATGTTGTCAACCTAATATGAAAACATAATAAATTAACTCATGATTAGGGAGACTTAATGTGGCTTAAACAAATTAATATGCATTGTTCATATCAATAGCTAAGATTTTTCCTATGAGGCAGTGTGACCTTATGGGACTGTTTAGCCTATAAATTTCTCTATACTTGACCAATTAATCTGATTCTTATTCCTAATTCACATTAACATATAATTATGTCACATATTAAAATTTCAGACCAATTAGATCATTATACAAGTTTTGGTAGAATTTCTAAATGTGTTCTGTTATCTGCCCTATTTCTGCCCTTTGGCAGTTTCAGGGTACCAACTTAGGTTCATCATAACTTATACTATATAAGTCATATTACAATGAAACTTTACATAAGATTATATGGGTTAAAATGGAACATTTTGCATGTTTACAACTTTTATCAATTATATCTCTAAGGGTTTCAAATTATAAGAAACATTTGTCTGGTCCAGAGCAGAGTTGGCTTCCAGACTACTATGACTTCTAAAGGCCCTAATTTAGCCTATACATAACATATTAAGCTGAAATTAGTACCCATATTTATATAAGACATATATCTATAACTTTTATGTTTTGATAATTTATAGAATCGATCTCCAAGGAGCTTATATTAGCCAAAAAAATTTTTGGATCTGCCCAGGGCACTAAGCATGGAGTTCAAACCATGGAACAATCATGGTTCTATTCACCATAACTCAAAATTTACAAGACATATGAACCTAAAATTTGGTATAAAGATACATAATATATATATATATACAACTTTTATGTTTTGGGATACTTCAAAACCAAAGAACACAGTGGCTAACTCACTTAGGGTTCACATCCGGACCAGTTTCAGTAGAGAGAAAATTTCTCTTCCTATGCACAAAATCTTGCAAAACTGTTTACATATCCATAAATCTAAGACATAAAATAACAACTTTCATGTTTTAAACTTTTCTAGATTCGATCTCTAAGATCATCAAAATCATGGCACAAGACATTACTTATTTATGAACCCTAAACACCATAATCATGCTTAACACAAAAATAAATGTTTACTCACCTATAATCACTCTTGGCTAATCTTGTTGCTGCAATTTTTGGAGTGAAAGAGAGAAGAAGAAGTGGCTGGAACTTAAAAAAAAATGAACGTAGGGAATGAAACAAAGAAGAAGAAGATGAAGATGAAGAAAAGGGATGAAGATAATGACAGCCTAATAAGTTAAAGGCCACCACCACATTTTCATCCGTCCCTTTCCCTTTTTTTTTAATTTTTTTCTGACTTTTATTTTTATTTTTATTCTTTTAATTATTCTTATTATTATTACATAAATCAACAGAATATGCAATTTAATCTTAATCTAGTCATTTTTCTTACTTTAATTTAGTCACCTTATTCAATTTATTTCTAATACTTTGTTATCCTTATTTAGGTTATAATTACACATGTGAGACTCGATACAATTGCCAAATACTAGGACACATAGCTAGTGCATGTCATAAACTTGTTCTTATAAAAATACGTATGAAATGCACTTGTTCAATTGAATTATATGCAAGGTGCATATGTTCAAATGAAATTCATATGGATATGCATGTGGGGAAGGTCGAGGATGTTACAAAATAAGCTTCATTTCCCTTCTGAGTCAACCGTCAGACTTTCATGGCAGACATTACATTAGCTGGTAACCTTGTTCTGATACCTTATACCACTTTATCCTCACATCCATGCTTTCTAAGAATAATATTTCTAGCTGCACAATCGACAACCTCACTATGATGAGCTAACCAATCCATTAAAATAACATCGTACACATGGAATGAGAGCTCTATCAAATCAGCTGAATACAATTCACCCTGACTTAGTTGGGGTAACTTTTGATGCATTATATTCACCTAAACACTATGACCTAAAGGGTTCGTCACCACTATATCAAAATCCAAAATTTCAGTCTTCAAATTCTCCCCAACGAGTGACAGTGCATATGTATGGATGTATTGATCCTGGATCTATCAAAGCATAAATATCTGACCCAAGTAAAGAGAATATACCAACAATGATATTTGAAGCATCCTACTCCTCCCTATTTTCAAGGCATTAGCCCTGGCTGGTGCCATAATGCTTCCCTCTGGCCTATAGACGGTTTTTGACCCAGCTTGCACAGATCCTGTCTTGCCTCCTCTCATGTGGCCTCTACCTCTACCCTTAGCAAGTATGAATCCCTAAGTCAGTGCAGGTCTCACTCCAACAGACTCTGTGCTCTGACTCCAATACAGGCAATCCCTCCTCAAATGACTTATCGCTCAACACTAGTAACAAACTCTAACTGACATCCAACACTCTCCAACATGGTGTTTGCACCACTATTGGCATAAGGGATATTTGATAGATTTTCCCTTTACTAGAGCTAAAGCATTGCAAATTAAGGTATAGTACCTATGGGCTGGCCCTACCTACTAACTGCACTATGCCCTTAGGTCCCGATCTGAACTCTACCTCCAAAAGATCTGGTCCTTTTACTCATAGAGAACCCTGCACCTGGAAGATGAAAATTCCTTTTGGCACGACTCGAAGCTACTATCTTCATCTCTTTAGTCTCAACTTCTTTTACACTATTTGTAACTCTCACTAACCTGGTGAAATACTCAATTTGAGATGCAACTACTCTGCTCTAATAGATGTCTTTAACCCCTTCTCAAACTATCAACACCTATCAATCTCATCCTTAATTATCCCTTCAGTGTACTTACTTAGCTGACTATACTCCTTTTCATACTCACTTACTGTCAAATTATTCTATCTCAGATCTAAGAATTTTTATTTCCTCTTGTCTGCATACTCTCTAGGAATATATTTCTCTTTGAACTGCTCTAAGAAAATGTCCCAAGTGGGAGGAAATGGAGTGTGAGGCCCATTCTTCATTGTTTTCCACTTATTATATGCCCATTCTTGCAATAGAGACACCGTATATTTGTACTTCTGCTATGGTGTGCAATTCTTATCTTCAAAAACATGTTTGGTCCTCTCAAGCCAATGCTCTACTACCTTGGTATCATCCTCTTTATGATTATAAAAATTAGTGGCTCCCAGCTTATGGAGCTTATCAAACCTCAGCTTTGTAATAGCAAGCTTAGCGGATCTCTACAGAATCTCAGCCATGTCCTCGAGCAATCATTCTCTCTCTTGTTCTGTAGGTGAAATCGGCTTGTCTTGCCCACCAAAAGATGTACTACCCCTAACTGCTCGTTGTTATGGGGATGATATGAAGAATCTATACAGAAAATCCCATGGGATTAGGAAGTCTCATCCCTCAATCGTTGCACCTTCAACCTTCGTTCACCCTAAAATCCAGAATAGTGGCCCACATTAGGAAGTAGCAACAATAGTTACTTATGCTTATGAAATACTTAAAAACCAAAACATATGCATGCTCAAACATTTCCCTACTTCTACTCCAATTCTATGCTAGAACTACCTAAACCTCATTCTAATACCAATAAAATTGTAACACCCTTCACCCACCCGTATACACTATCGTACACGGTGAGATAAGGAATGCTATGTGATATTTATTTGAAATAATACACAATTAAAACTATATATATATATATATATACAAAATGAATTTAATTAAAATAACATATTATATTAACAAAAATAAATTTGCAACCTCTCGCTATTCATATCCCTTACATATAATTTACAAAATATGTTCATGCATCATAATTTTTTAAAACATTTAAATATATCGAAGTTAATATGTAAAAATCATAATACAAAACCCACTATTGGCGGGTGATTGCTATGCTCGGCTCCATCAGTAGGGTCCACTGATTTCAGTGACAACTTCTATACACGTACTTATCGCCGCTTAACACTGCTAAAACCTATGTGAGAGAAAATAAACTCCCACGCTAAGTATAAAACTTAGTGGTGCAAAAACTTATAATGTATGTCTTTATGAAAATGAATAATAAATGAAAATTCATGTAAATTCTAGAAAAGATCTTTTTCCGTAAATCAAAACCATTAATAAATTTTATACTGAAATAAACATAAAATCATTTTCAGTAAATGGATGTAATAATAACAAATTTTGAAACTTAATCCATTATTGCACATAAAACTAACATATAATCAAAGTATAAAAATCACATCCATTTACTAAATAAAACTTGCTCAACTCATATATTAAGATGCTATATACTTATTCCTAGGGAAACAAGGGGTACTATCAATCGATGAAAATCTCAGGGTCTAAGATAATTACAAAACTAGGGTCAAAAATAGTTATATTACCCCAAATAATATCATTTTATTCAAGATAACCACATGATCATTCTCGATCCAAGATAACCATATGATCGGTAAATAAATTATATATATGATCCAAAATAACTACATGAGCCATACAATACCTTTCATGACCAAAATAACCACATGCCATAAAATTTCTATCCTATTGGCATACCAATATTTCTCCAATTCATTATCTAGGCTAATATATGAGTTTAAAATCATACATACAATTTCCATTTCATACACAAGAATATTTTTATTATCATTATTACATTTCACAAATACTATAATAATCAAATTTTCATAAAATATTTTATGCTAAAAAGCGTATAAAATAAATTTAAAACATTAATGGTCTATATTATTATTGAACCTTGAGGGGTATTTCTGTCATTTTGATGCTAACAAATAAAATAGCAATAATGTATTTAACATACTTGTTTTCTAAGTTTATTGAACATGGTATGGAACATGATAGCAAGAATGGATAATGAAAGAATAATTTTAAAAAGATAAGAAAAATTAAGAAATAGCATGTTCACGCCCGTGACCTTATATGTCACGCCTGTGATGAAGCTTAGTGCCAACTATCCCACATTTAAAGTTGACGGCCATGAAGAACGATAGCAACCGTGAATGATCATATCAGTCATGCCCATGAATAAAAGTCACGCCCGTGATAAGACATGAAAATTTTCTCCAGAAAGCTTCACGGCTAGAGTCACCACCTGGACCATGGCTAGGAAGGATGTTCATGCCCGTGATGATATAATGTAACGCCCGTGATCAAACACTTCAAATCCTTCCAGAATGCTTCACAGCCAAAGTCACCACTCATGTCACGACTTGGAAGAACAGTCACGACCGTGATACTCATACTCATAACCGTGAAAGAGGAAAGAGAAACATGTCAGAAGCGAAAATAAGAGTTGGTGCAACGGCTATTTCTGCATTAAATGCAATCAAACGACTATAATTCGTCATAAAAGTATAAATGAAAGTCATTTATGAATCCAGAATAAGAGAATAGCTAATACTTCGAATCAAAATCTTGTTGTAAGCCATTTGTGCATTTGATATTTTCAAAACAAATATTTATTCTCTGTAAAAATCTTTTTGCTCATCATTCTCTGAGCATTATAGATTTGTAAGTATTTCTCTTTGTAATCAACTACTTAAGTGAGTTTGGGTATTTTGGGGTTAAGAGTAGAACACTTGTAAGAGTTATTTGTGTGAGCCTTTAAAACACAAGGAATTGGTTTATTGTGTGAGCCATTAAAACACAAGGGATTTTCTGGGATAGGTGTGATCCAGTGTTAGAAACACCATAGTTGGGAGTAAGCTTGTAAAACTCCATTCTAACACTTAGTGTGTTAGTGAAACTCCCAATTGAGATTGGGGAGAGGAGTAGGATTTGTTAACACCCGAACCTCTATAAAAATTCTTGTATCATATCTTTCTATCCCTACTCAACTTAACTTTTCTTTTCGCACATACAAGTTAAATTTTTAATATCCAATTCAACCCCCCTTCTTGGTTCAATATCTGGGCAACAATTGTAAATTATTGCACAAACTTTTACACAGTTTGTTAGAAGTTGTCAACTCCTTTCCCTTATCCAATACTGGTGTTTGCCCTAACGGTGCACATGAATAACTATTAAATTTCTAATTGGTTATTAAACCAATAACAATTACTAAATTTAAATAGAAATTAAATTACACATTTAATTTTTTCAGCTATCATGTTTTACTGTTATTTCCTATCGGTATTTTTTTTCTTATACATTGTTAACACGAAATTTCTAAATATCTCAAATATTCCAAATTAATTAAATTTTATCTTCTCTTCAAATTTCCTCTTCAATTAATTTAATTTTTCTTATTTTTCCTCGTCCATGTATTTTCCTTAATTTATGTCCATTTTTCTTCATAATTTCCATTTTCCATTCAAAAATTCTATTTATTCAACAAATGCTCTAAAAATTTTAAATAATTTCCTATAATCACTTTAACTCATATTCTTTCATTTTCCCTTATCAATTTCACCAAAATTATATTCAATAGTTTTCAATAAAGTTTTCAATAATTATGCCAAAATCCAAAACTTTACAAAAATTCCTATTAAAATTTTCTTTCATACCAAAAATTATTTCCACCTCTAAACACTACAATTATCTCCATTCTCATCATTTTAAGGTACAAATCCTTCAAAATATTTTTTCAAAAATTTGGCCATAATTATGAAAAATTCTTAAAAATTATTTCCATCAATTGTTCGTCATATCCATCATCCTCAAGCTTATTTTAACTCATTTTCCATTTTTATATAATTTTTTTCCTAATCTTCCTACCAAACCCTAACTTTTCTATTCTAGCTAATTCACCATTAAACACCATCAAAATAAAATATACTCACAAAAATCACTCAAACCAATTTAAATCCATGAAAATTTAAAAGAAAAATGAAGAATCTAATTTTAATCGATCACAACTTTGTTTCTCCAAAATTTGACCTCCAAACAATTTAATTCTGTCAAATTAAATATAATAAAAAATTATAAAATAATTTTCTCTTCAAAACGGTCTTTTTGATTTCACAAATCGATGTTCAGTGCGAAAAATCGCATTTTTATGGTGTAGTCACTTCTTCTAACTTGACTCGTAAAAATTCTTTTACTATCTAATTTCTAATTTCTCAATTTTAAAAATCTTAAAATTTAATTGCGATCATATTGGCACCATTGTGATCCTAAATACATCTCTTTAACTTTCGATTAGAAAATTAGGCTGTAAACCTACATTGAGGATTGTATTTCCACAATTCAAGTCATTGACCTTAAAATCTCATATTATAACTCCACATATGACCTTAAAATAATATGTTCTACATTTTAATATGCTTAAATCACATTTTCACTGCTAGACAAAAATATCATATTTCAAATTTGGTATGTTGTCTTGATTTGCGTGCCATGTACGAAATTGCAATGATTCATCACTTCAATTAACTTTTCATATTAGACATTTTTATTATCATATCTTAGTTATCCGTATTTAGACTATGATTGGTACCCCTGTACTAGGGTATAGATGACTGCAATATGCATTTACGGTCAGAGTCTAGATTTCGAACATGATATTTTTTTCCTTTCTTATACCTTTAATTAATGATTGATTTTCATGTAGTGTTGACACACGATACACATGCACATTTAATTAGTTTTAAGAAATTTTTATTTAACTTAATTTAATTAATTAAACATTCTTATTCCAAAAATTTTTTTGGTCCTAAATTTTTCTATTTTTTTAGTAATTGACCCACTAAAATTTTATCAATTTCAATTCAATCTATAAAATAATTAATTTTCTCCAATTTGAGTGCTAAATTAAATAATGTTTCTCAATAATATATACCACCATTAACTTCTCAATTAAATACTCTATCTACTAACTAATTTAATTGCTCCAATTTCGGTCCGAATTAATTTTCATATTTTTCCAATTTAGACAAAGTATTAATGTGGTCTTAATTTTTTTAGAAAATGATATATTCGTTATTTTTCTAAAAATTTACATTTTTAATGAAATTTTAACATAATTTATATGTTATGAAAAAATAAAATTTTGTTTTTATTATATATATTTACATTAATGACTATTACATTTATAAATGCTAAAATGTGATTCTTTAATATACTATTTATTTTATTTATTGTTTAAGTTTTATCCTTTTGATGTAACACGACGATTACTTGCTAGTTAAAATATATGAAGTAATAAACAAGAGAAGAGGACATTGCAATGCAAAAAGTTTGAATCTATATTGAAAATATTATAATTAAAATTCAATAAATGAAATGAGAAGTTTAGGAATAAGAAAAATTTTCACATATAATATTTTATTATGTATAATTGAATGCATGCATTAATCTGAGTTGTAATTACTGTTAAAGAAATGAGACTAAATTTGTTGCTTGAATAATGCAAAAGTTGATTCTAATTATCCATGCTTAGAGTTGATATTCTTCGATGTGATATAAAAGCTTGATACAAATCAATAAAAAATGAAGATATTGTTAGAGATGTACCCTAAAGACAATCATTTTAGGATTCTATTTACACACATTTATTATAATTAATGAAGACATATTTATTATTCAATGTTCATTTAATTGTGAATTTGATTGATTATCTTAAACTTTATAATAAAGTCTTTCGTATATAAAACAACCTGAGTAAAATCATGATGTGATCATGATAATGAAATTCTCATAAAGTATAATTGTATTTATACCTAAATTATTCCTAGTTATAGTATTAACAAGACAAAATATATTTAATGCAGACACACTAATACTGTTATACTCATTGACTAGGTCAAATAGTGGATCCATACATTGTAGGCATGAGATGTTTAGGATTAATATAGGGATGCTTTTTAGAGTAGTCAAGTATATTGGATGACCTAGTAATGAGACAATCACATGAATATCTATTTGATGTTAGTGATAGTTTTATCATAACAATTGTGAAAGTATCATTAGACTTGAGATACTTAAGATTATCTTAGATAATAAATGTTATGCTTTGACTTTATTCCTTATTATCTCTTAGTGGTTGTTCATAAGGTGGAGATTGGGTATGATATGAGGTAATCGAAGGTAGTGGAGTAGTTATCAGAGGATTCATTACTAATGTTAGAAGAAAAGTATACCAATGGTCTTTTGTGGGAGGTCATTACTCAGAGATCCTTGGCTAAAGTGGACAGTGATGTGTTCTTATTCATTCTAGTTTTTGTTAATATTTTTCATGTTTAATTATAGGTTTTTATCACATTTTAGGTATTTAATTGTTTTAATTTTGTGATTGTAGGAAGAAGAGATGAAAAACAAAGAGGGGAGAGTGTTAGCCATGAAGCCTCATGCACATGACAATATGTCATGGGCATGAAGGGTTGCTTTTGTCCATGAAGAGTTTCCTCTTTCACTTATGTCACTGGCATATGGTTTTGATTGCAGGTACAAAGTTCCTGAAGCTCAATCTTCTGTCTCAGGCATGTGGATTTGATTGCAGATGAATCAGTGTTTGTTGTACATGTCACACATGTGAGGAAATGTCGTGATCATGATAAGTATTTTGCTGGAGAGTCTGTCATGCCCGTAAGAGCTTACTACACGTGCATCGTTCCTTTATTAGGTTCTTAACATCCATCACATACATGGAACAGTGGAAAATTAAATTAATTGAACCCAAAAACTATAGAATGCCCTATGAACATTAAAATCAGATCATGCCATCAATATGGAAGAAGTTGATTACCTTGTTTGTTTCTTTTTAATCTTCCAAGTTTGTGAGCATTTTCTTCAAGTTGGGTTGTTGCAAACCATAACAATCCAAAGCTAGATAGTCTCTAACTGTAATCCATACTAAGGAACCTAAAGCGCGCTGTAAACTACCCCAAAATTGAGATGCGAAATGGGGATCTCTGTTTGACACAATGGAGATGGACACTCCATGTAATTGTACTATTTTATTCATATACATTTCTGCCAATTTACTTAATGGGTAGTCTTTCCTGACAGGTAAGAAATGTGCTGATTTTGTAAGTGTGTCCACTATGACCCATACTGCATCATGCTTATTTGACGTCAAAGGCAATCCAGTCACAAAATCCATGGTGATTCATTCCCACTTCCATTCTGGAACAGAGATTGGATGTAACAATCCTGAAGGTACTTGATGTTCAGCCTTGACCTGTTGACAAGTTAAGCATCTTGAAGTGTACTCTGTGATGTCCTTTTTCATACCTGCCCACCAGTATCTGCTCTTTAACTCTTGATACATCTTGTTACTCCCTAGATGCATAACATATCTGCTTTCATGGGCCTCTATAAGAATTCTCTATCTGAGATCCTCTACATTAGGCACACATAATCTGCCTTGATAGAACAATCCACCATCTAATTCCATAACAAACCCAGGTCTCTCCTCCTTGGAGACCAACTCAGGTAGTTCAGTTAGATTAATATCTTTTCTTTGTGCATCCTTGATTTTTTGAGTAAGAGTGGATTGGATGTGCAACTCTGCCACAGTCTTTTTACTTAAAGCATCTGCTACTACATTAGCCTTGCATGGATGGTAGTCAATCACACAATTATAATATTTTATCAACTCCAACCATCTTCTTTGCTTCAAATTTAATTATTTCTGTGAGGGAAGATATTTCAAACTCTTGTGATATGTGTATATGAAACACTTCTCCCCATTTAAATAGTGGCACCAAATCTTCAATGCAAAAACTATAGCTACCAACTCTAGATCATGGGTAAGATAATTCTTCTCATATGGCTTTAACTACCTAGAAGCATAAACAACCACCTTTCCATCTTGCATTAATACACAACCCAATCCATTATGAGAAGCATCACTATAAATGACCTACTCCTTATTAAGGATCGGTTGTGTTAAAATAGGGGACTCAGTGAGCATACTCTTTCGCTTGTCGAAGTTGGCTTGACACTTATTTGTCCACTCAAATTTAACATCTTTTCTCAATAGTCTTGTCAAAGGAGAAGCAATCATTGAAAAACCCTTGACAAATCTCCGATAATATCCAGATAAACCTAGGAAACTTCTGACCTCGGTCATTTTTTGTAGGGGCTTCCAATTCACAATTGCCTCCACCTTACTAGAATCCACTTTAATGCCCTGTGCTGAGACAATGTGTCCCAAAAATGTCACATCCTTCAACCAAAACTCATATTTTGAGAGTTTGGCATAAAGCTTATATTCTCTGAGAGTTTGTAACACTATTCTCAAATGCTTTTCATGTTCTTCTAAATCTTCAGAATATACTAGAATATCATCAATAAAAGCAACCACAAATTGATCTAGATACGGCCTCAATATCCTATTTATAAGATCTATGAATGTTACTGGAGCATTGGTCAGCCCAAATGGCATAACCAAAAACTCATAATGGCCATATCTGGTTTGGAGTGGTTTTACCTATATCCTCCGTCTTCACTCTTAATTGGTGATAACCTGATCTCAAGTCTATCTTGGAAAATACTCCTACACCTTTAAGTTGGTCAAAGAGATCATTGATCCGTGGCAATGGATACTTATTCTTGATGGTCGCCTTATTCAACTGTCGATAATCAATACATAGCCTTAAAGATCCATCCCTTTTTTTCACAAACAATACCGGCACACCCCATGGGGATGTACTTGGTCTAATAAAACCCTTATTAAGGAGTTCTTGCAATTGTGTCTTATTTTCTTTCATTTCTGATGGGGTTATTCTGTACGACGTCTTTAATATAGGCATAGTTCCTGGAATAAGATCAATAGTAAACTCAACCTCTCTCTCTAGCGGTAGTCCAGGTAAATCATCAGGAAATATATATGGGAATTCATTTACCACTAGAATATCTTTAAGATTTGGACCTCCATTTCTAGTGTCAATCACATAGGTCAAATAAGCTTCACACCTATTCTCACCATTCTCCAAGCTTCCATTATAGATATGACTCGAGGATGTGAGAGTAATTTACCTTTCACAATAATTTCTTCCTGAGTTTCTGTCTTAAGTACCACAAATTAAAACTTCCAATCCACCACAACTCTGTGACGTGATAAGCAATCTATACCTAAAATGGCATCATACTGATGGAAAGGCAACTTAATCAAATTAGCATGAAACTCCTTCCCATGTACAACTAAAGGACAATCCCTGAATACTTTATTCACTATTACACTGTGACCCTAACGATTCTTAACTTCAATTTCATATTCTAGGTTTTCTTTAATCATATTATACTAGCTAGGTGTACTAATGCAAATATAGGAATGTGTGGAACCCGAATCTATGAGCGTATAAATTTTAGAATCATATAATGAAAACATACCAATAATAACATCTGTTGCTGCCTGATCTTCCTTAACTTTCATGGCACATGCTCTAGTTGGAGCTCTGCTAGATCCAGGTCTATTCACTGTTTTTGAAATAGTCTGTCTAGGTCAGCCTAGTCCTCCTCTAGACTGAACTCCAGGCTGAGTCGGAGTTGACCTAGTAGTCTGAGTAGGAGTACTACTTGTCAAGAGGGGGGCAATCCCTCTATATGTGTTCTTTGGACCCACATCTAAAGGAAGCACCTGTGACATTCCAAATTCTCCCCGATGGCTCATATTGCAAATGCTACATACCGGTATAGCTTTCTTGGCAACATGAGGTTGTTAACTTGCTATAATAAAAGGTGCCTTATAGGGTGGTCCTCTCCTAATAAACCCTCTCTGTGAATAGCTAGAACCCTTTCCCTGTCCTCTATTCTGTGAACGGCTAGAAAAGAAATGACTCAGTGGCTGGCTTTTTAAAAGATTCTTCTATTTTTCTCTTTTTCCTTTTTTCAAGGCTGAATGTTGCAGAAACTAACTGAGCAATATTAGTATGCTGGAGAGCAGTCACAATATCTCCAACCTCTTCATTAAGGCCATCTTCAAATCTTCTGCATTTAACTCTTTCCTTTGTAACTAATTCAGGGGCATACTTGCTCAATCTGGTAAACTCTCGCTGATACTCAGTCACTAATATTTTACCTTGCTTGAGATTCATGAACTCTTTCTTCTTTTCATCAATATAGATCAATAGAATGTACTGCTCTTTGAATTCAGAAAGAAAGGAATCCCATGAGACAGGTTCCACTACATCTGGTTTAGTAAGAACTGATTTCCACTAATCATATGCCTCCTCTTAGAGTAATGAAGTAGCAAATCTATCTTTATCCTCTGCTTCCACTTGCAATTCCTTAAAAATTATTTCAGTCTTTTCCAACCAATACTCAGTCGTAGCTGGGTCCTCATCTTTCTTGCCATAGAAATCCGAAGCCCTATACTTATGAAACTTATCAATTGTTACTTTTGGTTTAGGTGTGGCACTAAGGTAGGCTGAGGAATGGCTTGTACCATCTGTTGAAATAGTCCAGCCATCTATTGTATAAATGGATTCTGACCAGGATCAATTTGTTCTACTGCCTGCTGTGGGGGAATTAGAGCAGCATTTTGCCTTTGCACAATCGCTGCACTAGGCTGATGAGGAGTCTTAGTATTGGGAGAGCTAGTACTCTCATCCATATTCAGTTCGTCTAAAGATATCTTCCTACAATCCTACAAGTTGCCAAGAAGAAATCCCATATCAGAATTATATGAGACACATGTGTATTTATGCCTAATATCCCTTTTCCCACCTAGGCCTAAAAATGCCTAAACCAGGCTCTGATACCACTAAATGTAACACCGCACTTATATATTAGGGATAATCCCACCTATGTAAGAAGGATACCACAAGCTTAACTCGATAAATCTATCTGATTAAGTTTTTCTATCGTTTAAATTAAAATAATTCATTTATTTATATTGGATTTGGCTTATCGTTCTAATTATCACCAGTCATATATATTTATGGTAGTTGATTAAGTTACATAGTTGATCATTTGTGGCATACCAACCTCACATATGACTGCTTATAATATAATATCAAAATATAAGACATGCTCCTGAACTAAATACATGACATGTCTACCAAAACCCATATATCTGGTCAAACTCAAAGAGAAAAATGATTAGTAATCAACCCTCTAACTAAGTCTCTTGTGCCTCTTCTGATATAAGCTTGGATTTCTTCCTAACTAACTTCAATTTTTACTATCTACAGCTCCAATTCCTATGTGAGAAGAACCCACGCTAAGCTATCTTTAGCTTAGTGGTACATATAGGCATTAAGTTTTTCCCAAGCAGTCACACAAATGCATGTCTCAAATAAATCATGGCACACTTAATTTTATTGCATATTTGTCATATAAAAGAATTAAGCACATCACATAACAGCGTAAACATAATAACCTTATTCAATAATTAAATTCTCACTACCTCATGTAAGCATTTCATGTTTTGTTACTTATGTCAATAATAAATTTTCCACATTTAATTTCATAGTCTTTATTTAGTATTAGCCCAAATCTCATTTCCAGACTCTCTAGATACGGGGTGTGAAATAGAGATGCTCCCGGAGCTTAAGCCACCCTACTCATCATAATTTCGAGTCAAGGGCGCTCCCAGAGCTTAAGCCACCCTATCCCTAAATCATATCCATATCAGTACCGTAACTTCCCCATAATGGTGCACCATTTATCCTATGTCAGTTCTTAGGTAGAGAAATGGGCAATTAACACCATTAATTACTTATTTCTATAACCAATACTCATTTCATATTAACATAATCATATACTCATAATTTATTTCAAAACGATGTAATATCATGATATTTTATCAAATATTAGCATAATGTTAAGTTCATAGTTAATAACATTTCTCTAATTTTAAAACATGCCATAATATATAAGTTCATTATTGTGACATATAATTTATGTCATGCACACACAATCATGCATAAGGGCAAACTAGTATACATATATATGTACAAACCTCAATAGTATTTTTTTTTTCAAAATATAAACTCAAAGCTTGTTCACTATTGTTGTTCTTCCTCTTATTAAGAGCCTAATTTGAAAATATGACAGTTAATAATTTGCTAAAATACTCATTGTTGATATAGTTTAAATTAATTACTATAATTTCTTTTAAGTTAGAACATGACCTCTTAGGACTATTGGCTCTATAACTTTTTATACACTTACCTAATTTATATGATTCCTATTTCTAATTAAATTTAATATGTAAGAGATTAAAATTTTAGAATTTTTGAACCATTACATAATATTTAGTGAAATTTTAAATATTGCTCTATTTGCTGCCCCTTAGGCAGATTCTGGGTACCATATTTAAGAATTCATATCTTTCAATGTGTAGCTTTTTTTATTACTAAAATTTCTACACTTTTATATAAGGTAATTTGGAACATTTTTCATGTTTATCACTTTTCCAAATTCTATTTCTAAGGTCCTCAAGCACTAGATAATCTATAACTGATTCAGC
The DNA here is from genome assembly GCA_023653625.1 of Triadica sebifera. NCBI lineage: Eukaryota > Viridiplantae > Streptophyta > Magnoliopsida > Malpighiales > Euphorbiaceae > Triadica > Triadica sebifera. The sequence continues at coordinate 42,401,075 of CM042893.1, read as the reverse complement.
ATAGAGTACCAACCCGACCAGTTCAAATGTTCAAGTCATAAATTACAAAATAAATGACATTTTAAGGTGAGACTTCTACAAAAACTTAGATCATACATAGAAATAAAAATTTTATGTTTTATACTTTGGAAAATTAGACTTTTAAGAAGGTCAAAAAGGAACACAAATTTAATGGAGCTGTACAGGTACAAGGAAACAACTTAATCAAGGAACATCAATAATTAATTTTTCAATAACTCAGCTTAAACAAGAGGTATTTATATGCAATTTTATACACAACTAAATAACACATAGATCTAAACTTTTATGTTTCATAAAACCTTAGATTCAGCCATTAAGATGACCAAATTAAGCAAAAACCGTAGGTTATTCTGTTGATATGTCTCGCTGAACCAGTCTCACTCAAACAAGTTTATCTCTTTCTGTACCCAAAGTAATTTCATGCAATTTTAGAGACATATAAAAACACATATATGAACAAATTTTATGTTTTACACTTCTTCAAATTCGGTTGAATCTCCCTCAAAACTAGAGTGAAAAATACTAATACAACACAGTCCTAATAACTCTAAAAACACAAGAACAATTGAGAGAGGATTACTTACCAAGAACAAATCTATTTGGAATGAATTTCTTGCAAATCATGAAGGAGAGGATGAAGAAATGGAGGCTGATGGTTTGAGAATAAAGAATAATGGAGGTAAGGTTGATAGAATTGCGTAGAAGTTGCAATAATGTACTTAATCCAAATACATTCCCCCCTCCCATAAAACCACATTCAGCCTCATTTTCTTCTCTTTTTTTTTTTTACTTTTTTGAACTTCTTCTTCTTCTTATTATTATTATTATTATTATTATTATTATTATTATTATTATTATTATTATTATTATTATTATTATTATTATTATTATTTATTTTACATGTACCAAATTCCACTAGCTTTTATTAAACTATAATTTCATTATGTGATATGTCTAACCAAATTAACTTTATCAATCTATTTAGTTCATTTTTATTTGTTATTTAGTTATTTACTCAATTTATTTTAATCTCTAATGTCAATCATATAGTTTCTATGTATATCACACCCTTATTCTAACTAGACTCTAATTAGTGACCATTACATCATGACTCTTCTTTGTCATAGGTATGACAACCTTTGTCACAGCCATGACACATAGTGCATGGCCAATTCATTTTCTCTCTCATGTTTTGGATCCAATCCAAGGCCCATTTCACATTTTCTTCATTCCTTCTATGCATGTGACCCATTAGGTTCTCAATTATGTTGGCAGCTCAAATTATCATATGATTTTCGAGCAAATCATGAGCGGTATCTAGCAACACATCATGACCCCCAATTGACCAGAAAGTAAGTGGTCTGACTGTAAACCCTTCCATAAACAATTACCGTGCAATTTGTCCTTTCAACCAAATATACCTCATTTGGTTCAGAGCATGGTCTATGTGTCAGCTCCCACTAGACAGACTACATGACATCTATTCCAAATGATATTAGTTCTTATCTATGAGGCTCATTATCCTGATCAGATGTGTAATTAAAGACCTTCTTTAAGACATGTCCACCTTGGCCAAGGATTTTTGAGTAATGATCACTATAAGAGGCCATAGGTATACTCTCCTTCTATCAAGACTAGTGAATCCTCTGTTGACTACTCAACTACCTTCGAATACCTCATGTTATACCCAATCACCAACTTATGAGTGACATCTTCAGAGGCAATAAGGAATGGAGTCAAATTATAGGATTCATTATCCGAGATAACTTTGAGCATCTCAAGTCAAAGGATACTTGCACTATTGCTATGATGAGACTATCACTAACTTTGAATACATATCCATGTGATTGTCTCATAGCAGGTCATCCAATGTACTTGCTACTCTTAGCAATCATCCATATGTCTCATAGCAGGCCATCTTATGGTTGTCCAAGGATCCTTTCATGCATTATGTAAGATATTAAGGAAAATGACCAAAGGTTTAGAAGAAGACCTCTGTCCTATCCATTAGATAATGGACGCTTTTCTATTCCAATTTTTTCTTTGATATTTTTGTAATAAAAAAGGAATATACAAGATAATTTTAGAAATTAAGAAATTACATTACATATTTTACAAGAAAATACATATTTTACCTATTCTATTTTACCTATTTATTATTCTGTTATATTCTTTTATTTATTATTTATTTTTTATTCTATTCCTATTTATTCTTTTATTAATTAATACTATTATTCTATTATTCTATTAATTATTAATTAATACTATTATTCTTTTACTATTAAAATAATAGAATACTATTAAATTAATAGAAATTAATGTTGAATATTATATTATATTTATATATTTAATATAGAGATCAATATAGTCTATTTATTAGATAGAACAAAAACTGACTATAACTCTAGAATCTAAAACTAAAGGCATTGTTGAGAAAAAAATGGTTTTTCCTAGATGAAATGAAAATTGGATTCATGTAAGAGCATAAAGGTTTCCCATTCCTTAGCCTAAAAGATATGCGGCCATGAAATAGAGATTAAGTGGAACAAAATTGACTAGGTGGTAGAGTCGTGGATGGCAGGCAGACCTATATTTCTTAGTTTTAATAGGACTTCTTACGAGCATTCTTTCTATCTACTATTATCTAAAAATAATCAAGTTATTAATGACTAGACAAAACTAAGAAATAACATCTCACGTTAGAAATTATAGAAGATCCCCTTTAAGATCAAACAATTCCATCGAATTGAGTATGATTATATGCATGATAACATCTACTATACTAGGAATATCAATAAACCCGAATATTGAAATTGCTCAAGATGCCATTTTTTTAGCTTTTAGAATCTATTTATTAGTTCAAGATCCCTCTTACTAACTAGAATCAAAGAATTAGTAGATTTGTTCCACCTAAAATGGGAATGGGTTAGGTAGTAATTGTATAGCAGTATTTGAAAACATATCTTGAGGTCGTCCTAAAGTACTCATGGTATCATTATGAATATAAAAACCAAAATTGTGAATGCCTAAAAATATACATACCCAGTAACACCCCCCTCACCCAAACCGCACATGCCTGGATGTGGGGGTGCTACAGCCTGTCTTCTTTACTTCTTTAAATTGCTATTTTTTTTATGTTTCCTACAGAGCTAGACATTTTTTTTGATATAATAAATAATGTACATTTTATTTACATAAGATAGTATTTATAAATACCAATTTAATCGTGAATGATGAAATATCGCGGTGATGAAAAACTAGTCACGGGCGTGAAGTACAATCTTCACTACTTGTAACCATGAAATAGAGTGTGACACAAAATGTGAATGCTTCTGTAAGTTTTTGGTGGAAATGTTCACGGTAATGAATAAGTGTCACGGGCGTGAACAAAGGGTTTCACGATGGTGATAGAAAAAAGGTTATGGGCATGAAACATAGTCTTCACTACCTTCAACTGTGAAGCATGTCGTGGTGCAAGGCGTGAAAGCTACTGGAGCTTTTGGCGATTATGATCACGGCCGTGAATATATGTCACGGGCGTGAATTGCCTAAAATCCTCATTAAATAAAATTAAGTCTAAAACAAGACTAAAGCATTTCTAAGGAGCTTCTATCCCTTATGACATATATTTCTATCAAGTTAGCTACTTCATATCTAAAAAGATGAGACAAAAATCACAAGATTATCAATCAAGGTTCGACAATTTTGGCAATCACAAAATTGATCCATCAATCATACCAAGTTCTCTTCTTATGAAATTAAATCTTTCCTCATTTAGAGATTTAGTGAAGATATCTGCCAATTGATTGTCTGTGCTTATAAATTCCAATACAACATCTCCATATTGAACATGATCTCTAATAAAATGATGTCTTATGTCAATATGCTTACTTCTAGAGTGTTGAATGTGATTCTTAGATAGATTTATAGCACTTGTATTGTCACATCTAATAGGTATATGGTCTATAATATGACCATAATCCTTATGTTGTTGTTTCATCCAAAGGATTTGTGTACAACAACATCTTGCTACCATATATTCCGCTTCAGCGGTATAAAAGCAGCTGAAACTTGTTTCTTGCTAAACCAAAAATCTAAGCATTCTCCAATAAAGTGACAAGTACTTGAAGTACTTTTTCTATCTAAAAGACTTCCAGCGTAATCAGCATCTGAATATCCTATAATGTGAAAGGATGAATTTCTAGGATACCATAAACCTACATGCAATGAGCCATGTAAATATTTTAAAATTCTTTTTACTGCATTTAAATGAGACTATTTAGGACATGATTGAAAGCGAGCACATAAGCATACATTATACATTATGTCGGGTCTAGAGGTAGTAAGATATAAAAGTGATCCGATCATACCTCTATAGAGCTTTTCATTAATGCTCTTACCCTTTTCATTCTTGTCCAATTTTGTTTATGTGCTTATTGGAGTCTTGGCATTTTTGCATCCTTCCATTCCAAATTTCTTAAGTAAGTCTTTGGCATATTTGGATTGGTTGATGAATATGCCCTCATTTCCTTATTTTATTTGTAGACCGAGGAAGATTTTTAGCTCACCCATCATGCTCATTTCGAATTCCCTAGTCATACACATAGCAAATTCTTGACAATGCAATTTATTAGTAGACCCAAATATGATATCATCAACATAAATTTGAACAATTAGAGTATCATGCTTATGCTTTTTAATGAATAATGTAGTGCCAACATTCCCCTTTGTAAAATTATTTTCTAAGAAAAAAGAACTTAGTCTTTCATACCAAGCTCTTGGGGCTTGTTTCAAACCATATAAAGCTTTTGAAAGTTTAAATACATGGTTGGGCAAATCATAGCTTTCAAAACCTGGTGGTTGTTCTACATAAACTTCTTCTTCTATAAAACTATTTAAAAAGGCACTTTTTACATCCATTTGAAAGAGTTTGAAATTCATATGGCATGCAAATGCCAAAAGTATTCTTATTCCTTCTAATCTAGCTACAGGAGCATAGGTCTCATCATAATCTATTCCTTCTTCCTGATTATATCCTTTTGCAACCAACCTAGCCTTATTCCTAGTTATTGAACCTTGTTCATCTAGTTTATTTCTAAATACCCATTTGCTTCCAATGATTTGATGCTCCTTAGGTCTAGGTGCTAAGATCCATACCTTACTTCTCTCAAATTGGTTGAGTTCCTCTTGCATAGGAATCACCCAACTTTCATCATTAAGAGCCTCATTAATATTTTTAGGCTCAATTTGAGAAACAAAAGCAAGGTCAGAAACTAAATGTTTGAGATGAGATCTAGTACTTACTCCCCTTGTAGGATCACCAATGATTTGCTTTTTGGGGTGATCTTTCGTCGATCTCCATTCCTTTGGGAGCTCTTGCATGTTTTCCTCTTGAGCTTGAGGTAGAGAATCATCTTGATGTGAATCTTCTTGATCATTTTCTTCTCTTTCATTTTCAAGATCAAGTCTTTCCATGGTACCTACAACATCATCAAGAACACTACCTTTCACGAGATCAAGCTTACTAGATTCATCAAAAACAACATGCATAGATTCTTCAACAGTTAATGACTTTTTATTAAACACTATATATGCTTTGCTTGTTGTAGAGTATCCTAAAAAGATACCCTCATCATATTTAGAGGCAAATTTTCCAAGGTTGTCCTTGTAATCTGTAAACATGACCAACTATGAGACAATCTGTAGATTATCCATATAGATCTCATAATCTGTAAACATGAGATATTTAGAGTTAACCTATGAGACAATCATATGGATAATCTATTCAAATGTCAATGATAGTCTCATCATAGCAATTGTGCAAGTATCCTTAGACTTGAGGTACTCAAGGATATCTTGGATACTGATTCTGTATTTTCACACTATTCTCTGTTGCCTTAGGGAGGTTGCTCATAGGGTGGTGATTGGATAAAGCTTGAGGTATTCAAAGGTAATTGGGTAACCAACAAATGATTCACCACTCTTGATAGAAGGAGTGTACACCCATAGCCTCTTGTCGTGGTCATTACTCGGGAATCTCTAGCTGGAGTGTAAATGCCATAAAGATAATCTTCAATGACATATCTAATAGAGTAATGAGCCTCAGGGAAATAACTAACATTACTTGGACTAGACGTGATGTAGTCAATCTAGTGGGATATGACACATGTCCATACTCTGAACCAAGTGGGGTATAGAATGGTGAAAGGAATAATTGCACGTAAATTGTATATGGAAAGGTTCCTAGTCAAATCACTGACCTTTTGGTCAAATAGGGGTCATGATGTGTTGTAAGATACCGCTAATGACTTGCTTAAATTAATTGTTAATTTAAGTGGTCAACATAATCAGAAACCTAATGGGTCACACGCATTGAAGATATGGAGAATGAGTAAAATGGTATTGGAGAGGATCCAAAATGTGAGAGAATTATTTCGGGATGGATCGCGATGAAATCGCATGGGAAAAATCGTTTGGGAGGGTCATGGGCTTATCGGGCTCGTGCAGGCTACTGGCCTATCCAACGGCAGCCCACAGCAGGCCCAACACATGCATTGCTAGCTCCAGTTGACCAACGGCTAAATTTGGCCTTAATTAGGCCAATTATGACCATTAAGCAAATTTGGTATTCATTCAAGTTTCCTTTTCTCTATTTTTGACTTTTCATCTTTTCTTTGAATTTGATTCAAATAGAAAAGACATCAAATGGTAGAAACTGAACATGAAAATATATTTTTTCGAAAAAAATATTTTTAAGACAATAAAATTCTCTCAAGAACACTTTCAAAGCTAGCACTTTGAATTTGTTCAAACCATTTCTTTTGATAGTTTATTCTTCACTCTTCCCGTGAATTATCATTAAAGACATCCTAGTGTGGATTGTTATGGTTTGCCATAACCCAACAAGGTGAAGATTTGAATAACAAATAAGAAATTACAAGGTATAATTTCTAACCTCTATGTTTATATAAATTAGTTTTAATGGCACAAGTATGATATTTTGTTCTGGGTTTTGAAAATTTTATTTTTCTACTGCATTTATGAATGTGATTCATTCTTGAAAACCCAATAGTTATTTCTCTACTTCATTTATGAATTCCTTGAATTTTTCAAAGGCTTCAAATTTGTATGTTATTAGATACAAGTACCCAAATCATGAATAACCATCAATAAAGGTAATGAAGTAGAAAAAACCACCTCTGGTATGCTCTCACATTGTACCATATACATCTGTATGTACAAGGTCCAATAGCCCATTGGCACATTCACCTTTTCCATTAAAAGGTAATTTTGTTATCTTGCCTAACAAACAAGATTCACATGTGTCATATGATTCATAATCGAATGACCCTAAGTCACCGTTCTTGTGTGACTTAGTCATTTGTCTCTCATTTATATGGCCAATGTGATAATGCCATAAATATGATGGTTTTAGGCTATCTAACTTTTGCCATTTATTATTGATATTAAGGATTAAATTAGACATATCAAGAATATAAATTCCATTATATAATGTGCCAGTTCCATAAAGAATATTATTCAACCATATAAAGCAACCATTGCTATTAATAGTTAAATGGAAAGCTTTTCTATTCAAACAAGAAACATAAATAATATTCTTAGTTAAAATTGGAACATAATAGCAATTTTCTAATTCTAAAGCAAGCCCAATAGGGACTGTCAATACATAAGTTCCTATAGCTAATGCAGTAACTATTGCTATATTGCCAACATGCAGGTCTAACTATCCTTTCTTGAGTTGGCTACTATTCCTTAGGCCTTGTATATCTGTGCATATGTTAGACTAACATCCGATATCTAGCACCCATGTATTGTAATTATAAACAGTATTAACCTCAGGAGCAAATATGCTTGAAGTAGAAGGTGCATCTAATGTTTTATCCATCTCATTTTTGAAAGACTCTAGATAGGCCTTACAATTCCTCTTCAAATGGTAAGTTTTGCCAAAATGGAAGCAATTCCCTTTTGATCTCGTCTTGTTGTCTTTCTTCTCCATCTTTAATCCATGTTGCATTGAAGATGTCCCCTCTACCATCTTGGAGCGGACAAGCAACTTAGATATCTCTTATCGTTCAGATCAAGCTTGCTCATCAAAAAGCTCCCTTAGATGATACATTATGGTATTTGCATCCATATTCTCATGCTTTTTAAAGCTCGAAAGACATAGAGGCGAGCATACTGCAACCTGCCAACTCACTATCATCCATGTACTTCTTGTATGAAAACTATTCATCAATAGATGCATCATCTGTAAAAAGGGAGAGAAGTAACTCCTTCATGACAAAGGCTATTTTTTCAGTTTGAGAACTATTCTCAATTTCCTTAGCCAATCAAGGAATTTTAGGCTAGACAATTTATGGGATTCGAGAATTGAGTATAGGTTCACACTTAATGATACAATTCTAACAACCTATATATAAAGAAAGATCATGTTAGAGTATGTTCTACATGCATGAATATTAGATCTTTAATAAAGGCACATTATCACTCCTACTATTTTATTATGAATCCATAGCCCTCACTATGAATCCAAGAGAACCTGTTGGAATCTCTCTTAGTAGGTTAGTATCTAACATCACTAAGAATGACCTTGGATGTGCCCAGTAACCCACATTAGGTCAATTGGTAGGTATCTCATACTGATTGAATTTATTTATATAACTAATGAATAATTGGGCTATCAACTCTTGATGTGTGCATATCTCATATACATTAGCCTAATTTGCCTCTAATTGACATTAACATTAGGTGTACCAAATAAGCCAATATGACTCATTAATCATGAAATCATATTTCAATGGTTTGAAAATATTCTTGTAATGTGGGCATGGATGTGCCCGACACCCAAACTCTAAAAGAACACTAGTTCTTGCCATATTAATGGAATGCATTGGCCTTAATATAGTTTATGAGGGATTTTCTTTAATTAAGCCTCATCATGGTTATTTGGCATGCATTATATATCCATTCATCACATCTAGATATAAAAGATAATTACATTAATTATATGGTCATGATTATGGACATTTCTAACATCAATCCATTGAGCCATGAAAGGATTGACTAGGTCTCACCTATATGCATGAAATTACAACACCAAAATAAAAATCAAATTTCATGTTCTAATGCTCCTTTACTTTTGGTGCCATCTCTTTGGCTTCTTATGCTTTTGCACTTCAATTCTATTCTAATCCTATGTAATCTAATCATATAATTTTTTCATAAAAAAACCTTAAGTTGCATTTGAGGGTAGTCAGATGAGAAAAGGAATACAACATAAAAAATAGGAGACGGTAGGGACCGCATACCCTATTTACCAAAAATAATTTCCATTCATGATCAATCACATTGGTCTAGTTCATAATCACACCATCATGCTATTCCATTCATCCCTAGCATGTATTCCCTAATTCATAAATAATTATAATATATTAAAAGTAACATTTTTGGTTCCCTTTGTTTCAACTTTTAAAATATTTTTTTAATTGTTTGGAATTTTATGAAATTTATAATAAATCTATCATTAAATATCATTCAATGAACATATAAACATTTAAAATACTTTCTAAAAGGAAATCGTACAAATTACGCATATATTTGATCATATCAAAAAGTTTCCAAAAATTGCTTACTTTGCCAACTAGGTTACTACCAATTTAATGCATGCTACTTATAAATTCGAATTTAATAATTAAATCACATTAAATATCAAATTTAAATATGACCAATAGTTAATTCATAATTAAATTACCTTAATTAATTATTAGTTTGATGCCAAATAGGATTAAATAAATTTAGTTATAATTGCATACTAGAATCCTAGTCAAACAAGGATTAGAAATCTCTTTTCTAATTCAAATTAAATTATATTTGAAAATTTTCAAAATTTCTAGAATTCATTTTCATCATTGTAAGACACTTATAATCAATTTAAAATAATTAATTTCGTTCATTAGGCTACCTAAATCATTAAAAATTTTACTAATTAACAAATTGCTCAAAAATTGCCTAAATTGAATCTTACATGAATTAGAATTCTTTAAGAACTTAAGTATGAATTTATTTTGACTTTATCATGAAATTGATATAAAAATAATATCATGAATATTTCATAAACAAGAAATTAAGGTTCTGATCATAAAGTTACATCACATTTAATTACTTAAACAAAAATCGTCCCATTGTATGGTTTGGGTTTTTGCCTTAGTTACTAGTTTTGTTAATGCCTTGATACAAATGATTTTTGTATCAATTAAGTGGCAGTCGAAACCTTAAATACATTCTAAATATGTCTTAAACATGTTTTCATAATCAAATTAACAAACCAAATTCGAACAGCTCTAAGAGGAACTCAATTGGCAATACTAGGTTTTATGAACCCTAAAATTTCAATAATATGCACAATTTAGAATTTGATATTTAAATCTAATTTAAACCATTCAATTATCATAAAAAATATCTAATATTATCATATTAAAATGTCAATGAGTGAAAAATAAAATTTGAGGCCAAACAAAATCAAATTCCTTTTTATTGGAATAAGGGAATCCAAGTTGTTCCTTTTCAATCAATCTCATTGATACTGGAATTAAATCCAAAATTAATTTATATAGGGTGGCTCTAATACCACTATTTTGTTTTGAATATGCATATCATACATATGGAAAAATAAATTTAAAATTTAATCAAAACCAAAATCCATTGAATTTCCTATGTAATTTAAAATTGGATTGAACCATTTAATGGGAGAAGTTGATTACCTTTATTTGCAACTCTTGATCTTTCAAGTTGTGAGATTTTCCTTGTTTATTATGTAATGCCCACAAGTTAGTGCCCAGAGATAATTTGATAATCAAAGTTATAAATAGTATATGATAGGTATATAGTAAGTGTATGTGTGGTTAGGGGTGTTAAAAACCTTAATATAATGAAAAAGATAAGAAAACGTGATCTTTCTAATGTTCACGCTAGTGATATAGTTAATTATGGTCGTGAATATCATGAAATTTAGATTCGGAAGCTGAGGAGTTTCATGGTCATGACACTTGGTTCATGCATGTGAAACCTTGTAGTTTATATATGACAATTTCGTGTTCTGATAGAAAACTCACGTAATTTCACTCAAACTCCTAGCCACCAACGCTCTGAAACCCCAAAAACAATTCTCTGTCAATCACTTTCATTGTTAGTTGATTACACACAAACTCCTCGCCATAAAAGAGATTAAAGAAAGATTAAAAACAAGAGTTTTACCATAGTTATCGAAATTGGAATTTAAAGAGTTACAAAACACATTCTGGACTCTTGAATCAATATGTTTTTGCAAAACAGAGGTAAGAAATCATGTCTCCATTGTCCATTGATTTGATTTGATTCAGTTTTTGGGGGGAGTAAGGTTTATAAACTTAAAATCAATGAAAGGTTAAGGTTTTGGTTAGTTTATGACATAAATAGATACAATGGTAGACATAGAACATAATATGGTCTCTGTTTTAATGTTAGGGACTGAGATCGATGGTGGAAAACCTCACCAGAGGCAGTAGACGTAAGAGAAACGAGTTTTAGGGCTACAATATTAAGGTTTGTACATATACTTATTTTAATTCGATTATAATGTGCTTGTGATGTGAATTATCAATGCTGATGTGTTTAGTGATAAGAAATATTGATATGGTATATGTTGGAATCGAGGCAAATGGCTTGTAATATTTTTTGAAGCATAATAATGTTGATATGTTGGTAATTGAGTATGAATTGATGTTGGGATGTTGATAAATAAGGCATGGAGCCTAGTTTGAATGATTGAATATGATATTATGCATGTTTATGTTTGATTTTATATTCTGAAATATAAAAAGTGTTGATAGGTGTGGCTAACATTGGTTAGCTTTAGCATGTTGCATGATTGTGTGTGAAATTGTTTAAAAATGATGTTGAAATTATGTTTTTGTATAATCTATCACACCCATGAAGTTGGGCCTCATGCCCATAAAGCCAAGCTTCACTCCTATGAATGTATGAATTTCATGCCTGTGAACAAATATTCACATCTATGAACGATCAAGAGCCCGTCATAACTGAGTCACTGGTAGACAACCCATGATAGAAGGCTTCACGACCATGAATGCCCTATATCCAGAAACTTATAAATTGATTTATGTGATGAAACAACATAGTATGACATATGGTATGATGAAATGAAGTTAATTGTAATATGATGTCAGGATTATGAAACATATGAATGCACTAGGTGCAATGTATATTAGAATGTTACGTGATGATATTATGAAACTATGGAATGTAACATAAATTATGTTAATATCCAAAAATGAATAAATATGCCCATTCTCTATTCGATGACTAGCAAGGATAGGTGGCATGCCATTGAAGGGGTTACGGTATCGTAGAATATTTATGCATGCAATTATTATGTTGCTCATCGGGTGGCTTAAGCTTTCCTGATATGAGAAACTCAGTGGTAGCATATCCAGATTAGAGACAAGGTGGCTTAAGCTTATGTTAGAGTTCCTCTGTACCCATATGCATGCAGTCATTGCTCATCAAAATGGCTTAAGCTCATGTTAGAGTGCTCATGATTTGATAAGCTCAGTAGTAGCCATATATACAAATACATTAATGAGCAGGGTGGCTTAAGCTCGTATTAGAGCACTCTTATTTAATAACCCGCATCGGGGTGGTTTGAGTCTAAAGTATTGGGCTAAGAAACTTGAATTTGGTAATACAATATATAGAAATTGTAAGGCAGAGTATTACTACAAAGATATACAAAATTTAGTGAATCAAAATATAGTCACATCCTGGAAAAGGATTGTGGAAAGTAGTAATCATATATACAAGATTAAAAGCTTATTATTTCAATATCTGGTGAAAATCAGTATGACTATGATCGATATACTGTATGATTATATGATATGGATTTATCAATGATAATTACACCACACATGTAATTAGATCAAATATTTAATATGTTTGTTTCTGTTCGATGTATATATGGATGGCTGAGTATACTGGTATGTATATGTTTTGAATATTATCATGGTATTGAATAATATAGATATGTCATCATGAATAAAGTAAGTCAAGATGTGATAGGTATATGATGTTATGGTCAAGCACACAGGTATGTTCTGATTATGATTGCAATGTCAATATATGAATGCATGCTAGAATTTAAATACTTATATGTACCACTAAGCTTTTAGTAGCTTAGTGTGTGGGTTTTCTACATGTAGGTTTGGAGCCAGTAGACTATTGAGTTGACAAGAAGAGAAGATCAAGGCAGTCAGAAGAGTCAGAGTTGACCCTATTAGGTCTGTTATATTATCTCATTCATATCATTATTGATTATTCTACATAACATGGGATAGAGACATATAGTTATTTTAATGCTTAAATAACAATATGTAATAGATTTTTACAAGCTCAAAAATTATGGATTTTATAATAAGGGATGTTAAATCCCAAGATAGTTTTAAGATTGATTCGGATATGGTACTGTAAATACAGATTATGTCAAACATATGTTTAAAATCGCATATTATATAATTTCATGAAATCAAGTCTCGAGAGAAAATCTAATCCAATTAGGATTCTATGAGTCAAACTCTTTTGACGTATAATTGATTTCCAATCAATTTTCCTTGACTTAGCAGATAATGAGCAGTATTAGCAACACATCATGACCACCCAGTTAACCAGAAAAGTCAGTGGTCTGACTGTAAACCTTCCATAAACAATTATCATGCAATTCATCCTTTCACCATATTATACATCATTTGGTTTAGAGCATAATAGACTGTGCATTAACTCCAACTAGACTGACTATGTCACATCTAGTCCAAATGATAATAGTTATTCTGTACGAGACTCATTACTCTATTAAACATGTCCTTGAAGACGTTTCTCAAAACTTTTCCATCTCGGCTAAGGATTTCTGAGTAATGATATTTACAAGAGGCCATAGGTATACTCTCCCTCTATCATGAGTTGTGAATCCTTTATCGACTACTCAACTACCTTCGAATACCTACGCTATACCTAATCACCACGTTATGAGCAACCTTAGAGAGGAAACAAGGAATAGAGTGAAAGTTTAGTATTCAGTATCCAAGATAACCTTAAGCATTTGAATCCAAGGATACTTGCACCATTGCTCTGATGAGACTATCACTGACATTGAATAGATATCCATGTGATTGTCTCATATCCAATGTACTTAATTACTCTAGTAAGCATGCACATGTTAACTCTAAACATCTCATATCTTCAACTTATGAGATCAACAGCTTGACCTACTCAAGAAGTATAACATGTGCTAGTCTATCCATATTAACAATCTCATGTCGTGTTAATCCTATGACTAGGGACAATTTAAGTGTAAATGCAATTACTATAATGGCCTAAATACCAGGTTAGTTGTAAACTGTAATTTTCGAGATTGATCAGTGTATCCGAGATCAAAAATACACCCATAGATGAAAAATATTTTATTTGATCATCGGAAAATGTAGGTCATGACTAGTTCGAGGTTAAAATTTGGAGTGAAAAAGAGGTCAAATAGGTCTTCAAAAGTTAAAAATAAGAAAAAAAAGGGATGTGGTTTAACTAATAAATTTGGTTTGACCGTACTTTGACTGAATTGTTAGAAATAGTAAATGACATCTAAAAATTTATTTTAAGACATTGATAGACTCTAAATAATATTTAGAAATATTTTATAGTGAAAAAAGGAATTTTACGGTGGTATTAGAATTTGACTAATCAAACCGATTTGAGTGAGCCAGACCAGAAACAGAATTTGATTGACTTGAAAATTTTTATGTAGGCTAATTTATGTATTTTATGAATTATGGAATCAAAATTGGGAGAAATTGAACTTGGAAAGTGAGAGAAATAATTTAGAATTGCTAAATGGACATTAATTTTACAAGTGGACCTAATTGGCTTGGACTTTAAGTTAACCAAGCCCACCCATTTTAAGCCATCTATAAGAGGATCAAAAAATCAGAATTCTCTAGAGAGAATTATGCATCTTCTTCTTGCTCTCATCCTTCCTCTTGGCTGAATGCTTCTTCTCTGCTTTTTCATCAAATTTCTCTTATTCTCTCTAATTCTTACACCAAAATCAAGCATTCTAATGTTATTTCAGGCCCTCTATTAGCTAGTTGAGGTCTCCAATCTTCAATTGAAAGGTTAGAAGTGGAAGAAATTAAAGGATTCAAGTGAAGGCATAAAATTTGGGGGTTTAAGATTTATTTAAAGATTCTAATAGGAAGTTTGAGGTATGCAGGTTCTATTTATGAAGTTACATTAAATTATGGAAGAAAAATAATGGTAGACCTTCAGTGTAGTAGACCTGCAGGATTCACGTCCCATATCTAGTCCGGTGATTTTCTACTGGATTGACTCTAGGCCAAAAATGATAAATATGACATAAATGGCAAGAATAGTAAAAAGGTAAAATAAAAAGTTGAAAATTGGCAAAAATGATAAAATGGAAAATAAAGACTAGTGGCAAAAGCATAAATAAGTGTAATTGTTAATTAATGATGGTATTAAAGGATAATTATAATTATGAAATAAGTATAAGGTTTTGAGTAAATTCTTAATTAATATGTTGATGTGTAAATGGAGATTAAATTGAAATAGTTTAGTGAATATAATATTTTATATATGTGTCTACTTAATTTTAGATCAATGAAATTTTTTAGATTTGTAACCATTACTGGGTATTTTTAATGCTCAGCTCGTAGTTATTTTAACTGTGTGCAGGTACTAGCTAGAAAAATGCTGGTGCCAGCATATTTGAATTGGGAGTACCTGAAAGAAAAAAAAGTATATTATCATAATTGCATGTGTATATATATATAGGATGTTTGACACAGATTTGGATTTGGATTATGTAACTGGTTTGTAAAAGAACTTTTATGGACTATTATATTTAATGAAGAAAATGATGAGTTTTGTTTCAAATGCTAAATGTTTGCTATTATATTTGAATTGTTGTACCCAACGTGGGCTGCGGATTGTTTGTAGTATAGGTAGGATAGTTAGATTTATAGCCGTTATACTGTCGAACTCTTTGGATAAAGAGAATAGTAAAATGGGACAGTTATAGATCAACTGGCAAAGAAATAAATACACTAAATAGGTGGTAAAGTGTTATTGACATTATAGTTAATAAGTCAAAGAAAAACAATTACCCATATATGGTATAATTGAATTTAGGATATATCAAATGGTCATGGCAATCACTTAAGGCAATGCAATGTATGTATAGAATGATGGTTATTTTATGGTATCGAAGAGCGGTTTAGGCGATTCCAAGATCAAAGTGGGGTTAAGTGAATGGATTATATGAATATACATGCCAATTATTGAATGAAAAGTGTTATAAGTGTAATGTATGCTTGCTCCTTATTGTTTTATAGTAAAAGATGTCAGCTGATCAAGGTCGTAGTGGAGGGGATGGTGAAAGTGAAGTGTCAATTAGCATTGGGCAAGCTGAGGCCTCACAACACCATGTTACTCCACCAGTCGCATCACCTTCACCTCTACAGTCGAACTTTCTCCATCTTATGGCTAATTATATTCAACACGGAATGCAAGTTGAATAGGCTCAGCAGCCGCTGGCACAAGCACAACCTCTCGCCACACCTAAAAAGAAGTTTATTTTTGAGTAGTTAAGGAGATTGGGAACTGAAGATTTCTATGGGCATTATTATCCCTTGACACTTGCCCAAGTTGAATAATGGTTGTTCAGAACCAAAAGATTGTTCGAAATCAGTCACAGTCTACCTCTAGAGAAGTTTGAGGGTACATTGACTTTACTCTAAGGTTCTGCATTTATTTGGTGGGACTCAGTCTGCAAGTGTGCCCCTAATGAGTAGTTGAATTGAAAATTCTTTTTGACCCAGTTTGAAAAGAAATACATAAGGTCGGATTATAAATCAGAGATGCAAGATGCTTTTTGGAGACTCAGACAGGGAAATAAGATAATTGTGGAATACAAGCGTGAGTTTGAGTGCCTTAGCACTTATCTTGATGACTATTAGTTGAATGAAGAAAATTTATGCCAGAGGTTTGAGAGGGGTCTCCATAAAAAAATTAGAAAGACAGTGGGTGCTCAAAAGCATCCAAATTTGCATGCATTGGTAGAAGCAGCTATTAAAGTGGAAAGTATCTAGATGGATGAGGTTGATAGATAGACTCAGTTCCAATAGAAGAGGAAGCTAGGACAGTTCAGTGGTACGAGTACCCAGAGTAAGAACTCTAGGGGACTAGCTCCATCACATAGTTGTGCATCATTGCACTAGGGCGTGGACAAGGAAATACATTTCGCGGCAATGCCCCAGTTACTTCTATGGGCAGTACACCTAGAGACAAAGGGTGAGGTGCAGTCCAGACCTACGGTAATTATGGTAGATCACACCCAGGAGAGCACACATATTTGATTGGAGGTACGAGTACGCAGAGTAAGAATGTAACACCCCCTTACCCCACTGTAGTTCAGTAAGGTAAGTGAGCATTACCCATCTTACTGTTTTATAAAATTAATGAAGTGAGGTAAAAAAATTTTTAAACGAAAATATTGCATACATTGAAATAAAAATTATTACAAGCATAAATACTCAATTTTATTTATTTATAAAGTACATTTATTTATATTCAAACTATATTCTTTTACATAGTAACTCACATATTTAATACACATTATATGAAATAAAACGATACTTTAATTTACAAAGTTTTTAACAAAATATACCATAAAGAAAACCAAGCTGCTGGCTACTTTCCTCTGGGTACCCTTCTTATTTTGACAATTCTAATTCCTACGGCTACCCTTCTAACCTGCGCCAGAGGAAACCACCCGCGCTAAGCTTCTAGCTTAGTGGTGCTTCAATGATAAAAATTTTACATACATATATTTTTTTTCACATATTAATTAACCATTTAATAAATAAAGCATAAAATAAAGAATTACATAAAATCAATAAATTTAAGCAAATACTCAATATTTAACAACTTTAATTCATATAACATTTATAAAATTACATACTTCGATATTGTTGTTGTTGTTGTTGTTATTATTATTATTATTATTATTATTATTATTATTATTATTATTATTATTATTATTATTTTCTTGTGCCCATAACACATATAACTGAACTAACTAATAAAAATAACG
Organism: Triadica sebifera; assembly: GCA_023653625.1. Classification (NCBI taxonomy): domain Eukaryota; kingdom Viridiplantae; phylum Streptophyta; class Magnoliopsida; order Malpighiales; family Euphorbiaceae; genus Triadica; species Triadica sebifera. The sequence goes on along the minus strand of CM042893.1, from coordinate 42,382,822 downwards.
GGGTTGTCATTTCCGGCTTTCATAATGTTGCGCCGAGCGCTTTTATAAAAATGTCATTGCCGGCTTAATAATTTTGCATCAAGCGCATTTATTAATTGCTATTACCGGCTTTCATATTTGGCACCGAGTACCTAAATTCCCTGATTGGCATGCCAAACTATTCTTTATTCTAGTTCTAGCCTAGGTGTCTTTGGGCTTAACAATTTTTATTTTAATTCCCAATATTTTAAAAAATACCAATATTATTCAATTATCATACTTATGCTTATATATTTTTGTTCTTTATTCCCATTATTATTGCACTAAAATCTCGCACATAAGTAATTTGCTAAACATTTATAATTATCAATGAAGTAAATATTCACATTAATTATTACATATAATAATCATAACAAATGCAAAAGCCCAAGATTTCATGTTTTTACCTATAGCAGATTTCAGACCTATTTTTGGGCTTCATTGTTTGCCCATTTATAATTCGAATTTGGAGTTCTGGTCTCTAACAATTTTTTTCTTATTGTCCTAGCTTTCAGATGCATTAAACATCACTCAAATCCCAGCTTTCTATAAAAAGTTATGATCAATTGAATACTGCATCATCACAGATATTTCTGCCCAGAATTTTCTAGACAGATTTTAGGTTTGAACGTCATGCATTTTTCTCGGCCAATCTAGACATAATTAGATTTTATTATTTGTATAACAATTAAATTCCTGTGTCTTAGCTTTCATTTCCAATAAAGAACATATAAAACGGAATTCCAGAACACAAGTTATCATCAAAATAGTTAAGGTTGTTCCTGGAATTCTGTACCCGAGCCATCAACTGGCATCAAACCATATTTTAATCACATTCATCATTTGCATTCATTTTGATACTAACATTTCTAGAATTACAACTAAATTCATGTGTCTCAATTATTTCACACCATTTTGTCCCATTGCTATATAAAATATCAAAAGTCACAACAAATCACACAACATATTACAAACACAACATATCAAACCTTAATATATAATTCCATATATATTAACATGTAAGATTTTTATCAATGAAGCACATACCTAATTAGCCTTGATTCTTCCCTTAAACCTTCTTTTCGTTCCCTTATTAGCTAGCTTTCTCCTTGCCTTTGTCACTCTCTTGAGGGCCTCTCACTTGTTCATTGATTTTTCCTACACAACCATACCATATTTCAATTCCAACATCCATTTCCAACACTTTTCATGTCTATATAATATTCTAATGCTTCCAATACGTTTTAGACCTTAATTGAGCTAAAATGTACTAAGATTAAACTTCCCTCTTAATATGTCATGGTTGCTCAAAAACCATATCCTAGTTTCCAATTCATTTTCTTCAATTCAACACTCAATCTATCACCAATTGTGGTGTTTCTATGTTAATTTCAATTTCTCCCAAATTTCTTTAACTATGGTAGCCCCTGATTCATCCTTCAACATTATATTTTCTTCAGTTTTTAAGCCATAAAATAATTAACTAACATCAAATATCATTAATTCAAAGTTCAACTACAACTTTCATCAACTAATCACAAACTAAAATTTCTACTTCCAATCTTGCAACATAAGCTCAATCTACCAAACCTAATCACATCTATCATCATTATGGGTCTCAAATAGAAGGAAAAATTTTGAATTTAAGAAGAATAAACTCACCTTAACATCATTCCAAAGCTGGCCAAATTTCCCCTCAATTTTTCTCTTTTATTTCTCTTCTTTCTTCTTCCTTTCTTATTTCTTTACTCTACTTTGTAGAAAGAACTCTTTAATTCTGATTTTTCCTCTCTCAAAATTTATTTCTTTCCTCACTTTTTCAAGCTTGATTTGAAGAGAAATGGAGGTTTTTGGGAGAGCTATGGTGGACGGAAAACAGAGGAGAGAAGATGAGGGAAATGGGTTTTTAATTGGTGGAGAAAATGAGATATTTATCTTTTTTTTTTTTAAAAAAAAGTGAGTATTTGGTGGTTCCATGACTACATTAAGCTCTTCATTCATTGGTCCAAAATACAAGTTAATTTAATTAAATTTTAAACTTTAAGAAATTTCTTATTTGCCACATCTTCCTCCATATTTACACTTTTTCCCCAAACAATCTCCATAATACCGATTTTGTCCATAGGAAATTTTATTTTTTTTAATTCTACCACTAATCTTTTTAATTCCTAATAATAATACCCTTAATTATTTTCCCTTATTATTAGTCTTTTTTTTATGGGTTCAAATTTAGACTTCGATTGAACTTGCGCGCCTTACTACGGTCATGTGCAATCGGGGCCTAAATTACTGAATGTTACAATTTTCTCCCTCTTAAGAAATTTCGTCCTCAAAATTTACCTGATTAGGTGGAGCTGAACAACTGAGGGTGTTGAGTTCTCATCATTTCTTCACTCTCCCAAGTGGCTTCTTCTACTGCATGATTGTGCCATAGGACCTTTACCAATGGTATCTTCTTGTTTCGTAGTTCCTTGACTTCTCGAGCTATGATTTTCGCCGGCTCTTCTACATAGGAAAAGTCTAGTTGTACCTCTATTGATTCCATATGTATTACATGTGCTGGATCCAATCTATATCTCCTTAACATTAAGACATGAAACACATTGTGGATCTTATCCAATTTTGGGGGTAAGGCCAACCGGTAAGCCATTGGACCCACACCTTTAAGTATTTCGTATGGTCCAAGGAAATACATTTCGTGGTAATGCCCCTATTACTTTTATGGGCAGTACACTTAGAGACAGACGGGGAGGTGCAGTCCAGACCTATGGTCATTGTGGTAGATCTAACCTAGGAGAGGACAAATATTTGACTGGTGCCTATTTTAAGTGTGGTTCAAAGGATCATCAGGTCAGGGATTGTGCAGTGGCTCAAGCTTTTACAGCTACATCACTAGCACCGAATGCTAGACCTTTAGCACCAAGAGGTTAAGGTAGGAGAATAACCTCTAACCCATCAATATCTAGACCTTTTGCACAACCACCCCAAGGCCAGGGACAAGCTACATGTCGCACTGGTAAATTTATGCTAATGTATGATTCTGGATATGCATTTGTTAACCTTGGTTCCACACACTCCTACATAAATACTGAAGTTGCACGGGGAAAAGGGTTGAGAGATTCACAATTAGACTAGGATATTTTAGTGAGCAATCCTTTGTGTAATAGTATTATGGTGAACAGAGTGTATAGAGAGTGTCCCATTAGTGCACAGGGTTATGTTTCTCTAGCTAATTTAATTGAACTCCCATTCCATGAGTTTGATGTAATATTAGAGATGGACTGGTTCTCCACCCATCAAGTAATAGTTGATTGTAAATAGAAGAGAATGACACTTAAACTTCCCGATGACCGGGAGGTCACTATTATGGGTGGAAGATCAAACTTTTTATCTGACGTGATTTCAGCTATAGCTGCTAAGAGGTTAATAAGGAAGGGGTGACTTGTTTACTTGTGTTATGTAGTGGAAGCTAAATGATAAGATCTTAAGGTGTCAGATGTGCCTATAATGAGAAACTTTCCAGATGTCTTCCTTGATGAACTACTAGGCTTGGCACCTAACAGGGAAGTTGATTTCACTATTGATGTAGCTCCAGGAACTGCACCTATTTTTATTGCTCCCTATAGGATGACACCCACAGAACTCAAAGAAATTAAGATTCAACTGCATGAATTGCTTGATAAAGGCTTTATTAAACCAAGTGTTTCACCTTGGGGAGCACCAGTGCTCTTTATAAAGAACAAGGATGGGTCGCTTAGGTTATGCATTGACTACAGATAGTTGAATAAAGTGACAATCAAGAACAAGTATCCCCTTCCACGTATTGAAGACTTATTTGATTAGTTGAAGGGTGCATGTGTGTTTTCAAAGATTGATATGAGATCGGGCTACCATCAGTTGAAAGTAAATGAAGCAGATATACCCAATATTGCTTTTTGCACCATATTTGGCCACTATGAGTTCTTGCTCATGCCATTTGGGCTTACAAATGCTCTAGCAGCTTTTATGGATCTGATGAACATGATCATTCATCCTTACCTAGACCAGTTCATTATGATATTTATTGATGATATGCTAGTTTATTCAAAGACTCCATAAGAATATGACAAACACCTACAGATTGTCTTACAGATATTGAGAGAGAATTAGCTATATGCAAAGTTCAGCAAGTGTGACTTCTAGATGAAGTACCTTTCTTGGGTCATGTGGTTTCAACTGAAGGGATAAATATGGACCCAAAGAAGATTGAAGCAATGTTACAGTGGAGAACACCTAGGAATGTTAAGGAAATTAAAAGTTTCCTGGGTTTGGCTGTTACTACAGGAGATTTGTAAAAGGTTTCTCCACTATAGTAGTGCCCTTCACTCGATTGTTATAGAAGCATGTCACATTTGAGTGGAGGATAAATGTCATGAAAGCTTTGAAAAGCTTAAAAATATGCTGACAGAAGCTCTAGTATTAACTTAACCAGAACCTGGCAAAGACTTTGTGATTTATAGTGATGCCTCTAGGAATGGATTAGGGTGTGTATTGATGCAGGAAGGCAAGGTGATTACTTATACTTCCCGACAACTCATGAATCATGAGAAGAACTATCCTAATCATGATCTTAAGCTTGCATCCATTGTACTCTCCTTAGAGATTTAGAGACACTACCGCTATGGTGAAAAATGCTACATTTATATAGATCATAAGAGTTTGAAATATTTGCTCACACAAAAGGAACTTAATATGCGACAGAGATGTTGGCTTGAATTGATAAAAGACTATGATTGCTTAATCAATTATCATCCAGGAAAGGCGAATGTAGTGGCTGAGGCACTTAGTAGAAAATTTATGGTAGGTAGCCTTAGTTACTGTAAATAATTTTTCTTACAATTGTATAATGAGTGTATGTGACTAATGGTTGTATGTGCAGCCCTACGGGCAATGAATTTCAAATTGTGTATGACACAAAATGGACCAATTATAGCTGAAATGCAAGTAAAACCAGACTTTCTTCAACAAGTAAAAGAGGCATAAAATCTAGATGATCGTTTGAATGCCATAGTGAACTGAATAAAAGAGGGCAATGATGGTTACTACTCTGTAGATGCAGATGATAACCTTTATTACAAACAAAGATTATGTGTACCGGATCAAAATGAATTGAGGAAGAATATTATCACATAAGCTCATCATAATAGCTATACAATGCATCGTGTTGGTAACAAGATGTATTAGGACTTGAAAGCATACTATTGGTGGCTAGGAATGAAATGTGATATGACAGAATTTGCGAGCAAATGCTTGATATGCCAACAGGTGAAAATAGAACACCAAGTTCCATTAGGTTTGCTTCAACCTATTGCAATACCAGAGTGAATATGGGACTGGGTAAACATGGATTTTATGATTGGACTGCCTTTGTCTAGAAGAAAGCATGATGTTATTTGGGTAGTCATTGATAGACTCACTAAATCAGCCCACTTCTTACTAGTACGGATGGATTACCTGTTGGCCAGATTGGCAGAACTCTATATTACTGAGATAGTGAGACTCCATAGAGTATCATCCTCCGTTATTTTAGACAGAGATCTAAGATTTACTTCCCAGTTTTGGAAGAAGTTGTAGGAAGCTTTGGGGGCAAAGCTTCATTTTAATATCGCTTTTCATCCTCAAACTGATGGGTAGTTATAGTGTGTGATTTAGATACTTGAGTACATATTGAGAAGTTGCGTCATTGAGTTTGAAAGCAGTTGGAAAAAGTATTTTCCGCTCGTCGAGTTTGTAACGCCCACTAATTAGAATTTAATTAGAATAAGTATGTGGCATAGATAGGAAACACATGTAAACAATAAAGATTAAAATAGATGGAATAAATGACAAAATTAAAAATTAAAATAAAGTAAATTAAATTGATTAACATGATAAATTTGAGTAAATTAGACCACAAAATTAAATTGTGTTTTTGGTAAAAAAATAAATAAATAATAATAATAGTAAAGGGCACAACAGGAAAAGAAATAGTAGAAAAATCGTGAGAAGGGAGGAGTGGAAAGTCAATTGACTTTGCCCCATTTTATCCTAACTTCTACATAATTCTATCAAACTTATCTCCATTCTTCTTCTTCCTCAAATCTCCATGCTCCATTTCTTCATCCTTTTCTTCAAGATTTGCATCAAAATCAGTCCAAATAAATATGTTCTTAGTAAGTAATCTCTTTTCCATAGTTATTGTGTTATTAGAGCTTTTAAGATTATGTTTCTGCAGCGTATTTTGTTCTATTCTTGAGTATCCTATGAACCGAATTTAAAGAGGTGTAAAGAATAAGAGTTGTTCATATATGTGTTATTTATATATCTGTCAAATTTTATGAAATTATTTTGGGTATATAAAGAGATAAATTTGTTTGAGTGAAACTGGTTTAGGGAGACATGTCAATAGAATAACGTACGGTTTTTGTTTAAGTTGGTCATCTAATGGATGAATCTGAGTTTTTCATAACATACCAGTTGTAGATATATGTGTTATTTAGGTCTCTGAAAAATTTCGTATAATTATCTCTTGTGTAGGTTAAGATATAGTGAAATGAACTATAGTTGTACCTTGATTGAGTTATGTTTTGGTACCTGTGCAGCTCCAGTAAATTCGTATTTCTTTTTGAGCTTCTTAAAGGTTGAATTAGCCAAAGTTCAAAACATTAAAGTTTTATTTCTATGTCTTATCTAAATTCCTATGAAAGTCTCACCTTAAAAGTTTATTTATTTTGTGAGTTATGAGCTGAACAATTGAACTGGTCGGGTTAGTACTCTATGCTGAACCAGTTATAGATTATCTAGCATTTGAGGAGAATGTGAAAGAGTGTTAAACATAAAAAAATGTTCCCAATTACGTTTTATAAATGTGTAGAAAGTTTAGTAATAAACAAAGCTATACATGGAAAGATATGAATTTTTAAATATGATACCCGAAACTGCCTAATTGCAAAAAAGACAAAAATATTTAAAATTATACCAAAAATTATGTAATGGTTCAAAAATTCTGAAATTTTAGTATATTTTAGTCTTACATGTTAAATTTAATTAGGAGTAGTAATTATATAAATTGGATAAGTGTAGAAAAAGTTATTATTTCAATAGTCCTAAGAGGTCTTATTCTAGCTTAAAAGAAATTGTAGTTATTTATTTAAATTATATAAAGAATAAATATTTTATCAAGGTATTAATTAATTACATTTTTAAATTAGGATCTCAACAAGAAGAAGAAAAATAAAAGTGAACAAGCTCTGAGCTTATATTTTGGAAAAGAAAAACACTATCGAGGTTTGTACATATATGTATTTTGGTTTGCATCTGTGAATGATTGTATGCGTATGACATGAATTATTTGTCACAATGATAAACTATTATATTATGGTATGTTTTAAAATTATAGAAATATTATTAACTATGAACTTAACAATATGCTAATATTTGAAAAAATATAATCCTATTACATGGTATTGAAATAAATTATGAGTATATGATTATGTTAATAATAAATGAGTATTGGATATAGAAACAAGTAATTAATGTTGTTAATTGCCCATTTCTCTACCTGAGGACTGACATAGGATAGATGGTACACCATTATGGGGAAGTTACAGTACCGATATGGATATGATTTGGGGATAGGGTGGCTTAAGCTCTGGGTCGCCCCTGATCCTGATTACACACAGATGACATGATTATATTCAGTCAAGGCGGCTTAAGCTCTGGGAGCGCCTTTGACTTTAGATTATAGTGAGTAGGGTGGCTTAAGTTTCGCAAGCGCCCCTATTTCACACCTCGTATCCGGATAGTTCGGGAATGAGATTTTGGGCTAATAAATCTTAGAATAAAATATGACATTTTATTAATTAATGTAAGTAACAAACTATAAAATGCTTACATGAGGTAGTGCAAATTTAATTATTGAATAAGGCTATTATGTTTATTCTTTTATGTTATGTATTTGTTTATTTTATATGACAAATATGTAATAAAATTTGATGTGCCATGATTTTATTTGAGACATGCATTTGTTTGACTGCCTGGGGAAAACTTTAATACTTATATGTATCACTAAGTTAGAGATAGCTTAGCGTGCGTTCTTCTCACGCAGGAATTGAAGCTGTAGCTAGTAGATAGTGAAGTTGATCAAGAAGAAATCTAGGCCCATATCAGCAGACACATAAAAGATGTAGCTAGAGGGTTGGTTACCTAATATGTTTTTTTTTTAGTTTGACCATATATATGGTTTTGGTAGACATGTCTCATATGTTAATATTATATATATAAATAATTATGTAACATATTCGGGTGCCATATGTGTATACAACATAATGATAAATATATATTATTAATTAGAATGACTTGCCTAAAAAAATATAAATAAATATATTAAGTTATTTAAAATGAAAAAGTTTTAATTCAAACAGATTTATCGAGTTAAGCTTGTGGTATCCTTCTTATATATGTGGGATTATCCCTAATATATAAGTGGGGCGTCACAGAGTTGCTTGCAACAAAAACTATCAGTCCAGCATCAAAATGGTGCCATATGAAACACTTTATGGAAGAAAATGTAGAACTCCCTTATGTTGGACAGAGCTAAGTGAGAAGAAACTAATTGGGTCTGATTTGGTTCGTGAAATTGAAGAAAAAGTATGGGTGATCAAAGACAGATTGAAAGAAGCCATGGACTGACTTAAATCATATACATATTTAAAAAGAAAAACATTATGAAGGTATCTCCCTAGAAGAAGGTTATAAGGTTTGGCAAGAAAGGCAAATTAAGTCCAAGATTTATAAGTCCTTATGAAATTATACAATGAGAGGGACCCGTATCTTATCGATTAAAGTTGCCTTAAAAGTTAGAAAAGATCCATGATGTGTGTCATGTGTCAATGTTACAAAGGTATAGGTTAAACCTTAGCCACATGATCAAGCCAGAAGAAATTCTAATACAGTCTGATCTGACTTATGAAGAGAAACTAGTGAAGATTCTAGCTAAAGAGGTTAGACAACTCAGAAACAAGCAAATCCCACTAGTGAAAGTGCTTTTAAATCACCACAATGTGGAAGAAGTTAAGTGGAAACCTGAAGCGACAATGAGACAACAATATCCCCCACTGTTCAATATAAATAAAATTTCGAGGACGAAATTTTAATTGATAGGGGAGAATTGTAATGGCCAAAATATCGGATTAGTCGTAAACGGTAATTTCCGAAAATAATAAGTGTATCTGAGGTCAAAAATAAACCCGCAGATAAAAAATATTTTATTTAATCATCGAAAAAAATATAGGTCACTAATAATTCGAGTGTAAAATTTAGAGTGAAAACAAAATCAAATAGGTCCTCAAAAGTCAAAAATGAGAAAAAGAATTGGGATACGGTTTAACTAATAAATTTGGATTGATTGTACTTTGATAGGATTGTTAGAAATAGTAAATAATATCTAAAAATTTATTTTAAGACATTGATAAACTCTAAATAATATTTAGAATTATTTGACAGTGAAAAAAGAATTTTACGATACCACCAAAATTTAACTAATCAGACCGATTTGAGTGAACTTGATTAGAAACAAACTCCAATTGAGTTGAAATTTTTTATGTAGGCTAATTTATATATTTTAAGAATTATTGAATCAAATTTGGGAGAAATTAAACTTGGAAAGTGAGATAAATAATTGAGAATTGCTAAATGGGCATTAATTTTATAAGTGGGCCTAATTGGGCTGGACTTTGACTTGACCAAGCCCACCCATTTTAAGCCACCTATAAAAGGACCAAAAAATCAGAATTTTCAGCTTCTTCTTCCTCTCATCCTTTTGGCCAAATGGTTATTCTCTCATTTTTCATCAAATTTATCTTCTTCTCTATAATTCTTACACCAAAATCAAACATTCTAATATTATTTCAGCCCCTCTATTAGCTAGTTGAGATCTCCAATGTTCAATTAAAGGGTTAGAAGTGGAAAAATCAAATAATTCAAGTGAGGACATAAAATTTAGGTAAGAGAATTTGGGGGTTTAAAATTTATTTAAGGGTTATAATAAGAAGTTTGAGGTATGTAGGTTATATTTATGAAGTTAGATTGAATTATGAAAGAAAAATAATGAAGGTTTTATTTTGTATAATTTCAGCCATGGTAGAAACTTAAGGAGGAGAAGGAACTTCAAAGGAAAAAGGCAAGAAAAATAAAGCTTAGAAAGGCTAAAGCAAAGAAATCTAACTATTTTTATTGATTTTGTTTGAGTTGGGATTATGGAATTTGGGTATGTGTATGAGTTATGCATGTTGAATTGAAAGTAAACCTTAAAACATGATTAAGGACAAAAACAATGTGGATTAGAATGTTTAGATTCAATTAAAAAAAAAGGATGGTGGAACATTAAAAATGGTCATATGATTAAGGACAAAAAAAATGTGGATTAGAATGTTTAGATTCAATAAAAAAAGGATGGTGGAACATTAAAAATGGTCATATGATGTATGTTGATACTTATAGGTATAACTATGATTTAGTGTAATATTATGGAATATGCATGTTAATGAAAGTATATGAATTACGGAAAAAATGCAAGAAGATATAAAATTTAGTGTATATGAATTAATTGAGAATTCTTAGAATTTATTGAATATTTTGCTAGTTAGTGATTACTTTATGTATAAAATGAAATGTAACGAATAAAATGTCTTTAGTTGAGTTTGATGGCTTAATGGAGAATAATGTTGAATATTTTTGTATTGGAATGGATAGTGTGGAAAAAAATAATATTGTAAAGGTGAAATTTGGTTATGATGAATAAAATTCTAGATAATAATAATGTAAAATAAATAGAATTTATGCATTTAATGGAAATTAAATCAAAAGATTAATTTCATTGCCCTTAGTGGTAGTCTGATAATTAAATCTAGTTCAGGATATAATTGGCTAGCCACAAGGATACTATAATCACGATGCGGGTCATTGTGACTCACTTAGGTAGGCCAATGACAGTCTACTTCAGTGATAATGATTTACTGCACAGTGCAGTATTTGGGTGGTCTTTTGGGTTCACTTTTCAGTATAGTGGACTTGTGAGGTTTACATCCCATGTATCTAGTCTAGTGATTTTCTATTGGATTGACTCTAGGGGGAAAAAATGATAAATATGGAAAAAATGGCAAGAATGGTAAAATGGCAAGTGGCAAATTGAAAAAAATGATAAAATGGGGAAAAAATATAGGCAAAAGCGTAAATAAGTGTAATTGTTAATTTAATGAAGGTATTAAAGGATAATTATAATTATGAAATAAGTATAAGGTTTTAAGTAAATTCTTAATTAATATGTTTATGTGAAAATTGAGATTAAATTGGAATAGTTTAGTGAATATAATTTTGTATATATATGCATGCTTAATTTTATATCAGTAAAAATTTCTAGATTTGTAACTACCACTGTGCATTTTTATTGCTCAGCACGTAGTTATTTTAACTACATGCAGGTACTAGTTAGGAAAATGTTGGAGCAAACACACTTGAATTGGGAGCAATTGGAAGAAAAAAAATGTATATTATCATAATGACATGTATATTCTAAGAGTCAAACTCTTTTGACCCATAATTGGTTTCCATAATTTCCTTTGACTTAGCAGATTATGAGCGGCATCTAGTAACACATCATGACCACCCAATAAACCAGAAAGTCAGTGGTTTGACTATAAATTCTTCAAAAGACAATTACCATGCAATTAATCCTTTCACCATACTATACCTCAGTTAGTTTAGAGCATGAATTATATATCAACTCCCACTTGACTGACTACATCACATCTAGTCTAAATGATTTTAGTACATGTGACGCCCCACATATATATTAGAAATAATCTCACATATATAAGAAGGATGCCACAAGCTTAACTCGATAATCTGCTCGAATTGAAATTTTTTTTCAATTTTTTTTCATTTAAAATAACTTAATCTATTTATTTATATTGGTTTAGACAAGTTGTTCTAATTAACAATATATATTTATCCTTATATTGTATACACATATGACACCCGATTATGTTACATAATTATTTACACACACAATATTAATATATGAGACATGTCTACCACACCATATACATGTCAAACTAAAAACAATAATAGATAACCAACCCTCTAACTATGCTTCTTGTGTCTCTGCTGATATGGGCTTAGACTTCTTTCTTATCAACCCCACTATCTACTATTTACAATTTCAATTCCTACGTGAGAAGAACTCACGCTAAGTTATCTCTAACTTAGTGGTACATATAAGTATTAAAGTTTTTCCCAGACAGTCACACAAATGCATGTAATAAATAAATTCAAGGCACATCAAATTTTATTACATATTTATCATATAAAATAAATTAATATATAACACAAAAGAGTAAATGTAACAACCTCATTTAATAATTAAATTTGCACCACCTCCTGCAAGAATTTTATACTTTGCTACTTATATCAAGTAATAAATTTCATATTCCATTCTATAATTTCTTAGCCCAAAATCTCGTTCCTGGACTGTCCGGATACGGGGTGTGAAATAGGGGCACTCGCGGAGCTTAAGCCACCCTACTTACTGTAATTTCAAGTCAAGGGCGCTCGCGGAGCTTCAGCCACCTTGACCTAGTATAATCATTTATCTGTGTATAATTAGGATAAGAGGCGCTCTCGGAGCTATAGCCACCCTGCCCTTAAATCATATCAATATTGGTAGTGAAACTTCCCCCTAATGGTGCACCATCTATCCAATGTCTGTCCTCAGGTAAAGAAATGGGCAATTAACACCACTAATTACTTGTTATTATAACCAATACTCATTTCATATTGATATAATAATATAAGCACAATTTATTTCAAACCCATATAATAACATGATATTTTATCAAATATTAGCATTATGTTAAGTTCATAGTTAATAACATTTCTATAATGTTAAAACATGCCATAATATATTATTTCATCATGGTGACAAATAATTCATGTCATGCACATACAATCATGCATAAGGGGCAAACTAGAATAATTATATGTACAAATCTCGCTAGTGTTTTTCTTCTCTAAAATATACACTCAGAGCTTGTTCAATTTTGTTGTTCTTCTTGTTGTTGAGATCCTAATTTAAAAATATAATTAATTAATACCTTGATAAAATATTTATTCTTAATATAATTTAAATTAATAACTACAATTTCTTTTAAGCTACAACATGACCTCTAAGGACTGTTGGATCAATACATTTTTCTACACTTATCTAATATATATAATTCTTGCTCCTAATTAAATTTAACATATAAAAATAAAACATACTAAAAGTTCAAAATTTTTGAACGATTACACAATTTTGGGTATAACTTTAAACATTGACCTGTTTTCTGACCTTAGGCAGTTTCGGGGTACTTTATTTAAAAATTCATATCTTTCAATGTGTAGCTTAAATTATTCTGAAATTTTTATACAGTTATATAAGTTAATTTGGACCATTTGTCATGTTTAACTTATTTCCAGATTCAGTCTCTAAGGTTCTCAAACATTGGAAGATCTATAACTGGTTCAATATAAAGTATCAACCCAACTAGTTCAATTATTCAGCTCATAACTCATAAAATACATGACATTTTAAGGTGGGACTTTCACAGGAATTTAGATAAAATATAGAATTAAAACTTTTAAGTTTTTAACTTTGGTAATTCGATCTAAAAATAGGTCAAATATAAGGACAAAGTTACTAGAGCTGCACAGGTACCAGAACACTACTCAATCAAGGAACAACTATAATTCATTTCACTATAACTCAACCTACACAAGAGATATTTATACGAAATTTTGTAGAGACCTAAATAACACATATACCTACAACTTTCATGTTTTACAAAAACCTCAGATTAATAAGATGATCAATTTATATAAAAACCATCGGTTTCCAACCCTAATGACCATTTCTCTTCATATACTCAACATAATTCAATACAATTTGACAAATAGATACACAAGACATAGATGAACAACTTTTATGTTTAACACTTTCCCAAATGCAATTCAAAAGATAATAAAAAACAGAGTGGAATATCCTAGAAAAACATAACCTAAAACGTTCTAATAACACAATAATCATGGGAAATATATTACTTACCAAGATCAGATTTGTTTGGACAGATTTAGATGCAAATCTTGAAGGAAAGGATGAAGATTTTGGGTTGTGATATGGAGGAAGGAAAAGGGATGATGAAGAAGAAGAAGGAGAGGGTTGGAGTTGGAAACAAAAGGGCCAAAAGAAGTCTTACTTGACTTCAGCCAGACTTTCACGATTTTGCTGTGTGTTGTTTTTTTTTTCTGCTATGTCTACTATTCATTCTTTTATAATTTTTTTACTTTATTATTTATTTATTTTTATTTCATTTATTTATTTTCACATATTTACTTATCACTAGTCTCTTTTATTTTTTTACTAAAAATACAACTTAATTATATGTTCTAATTTAATCAAAATTTATCATGGTTATCAATTTAATTTATTTTAATTTCTAATTTAATCATTTATTCCATCTATTTTAATCTCTATTATATATCATGTTTTTCCTATTTATACCACATACTTATTCTAATTAAATCCTAATTAATGGGCGTTACAATTCTCTCCCCCTTAAGATGTATCATCCTCGAAACATACCTAATGCATCGTGATTGAACAAGTGAGGGTATTGAGCTTTCATCACCTCCTCGCTTTCCCATGTTGCTTTTTCGATTGCATGATTCCTCCACAGTACTTTCACTAATGGTACTTGCTTGTTCCTCAGCTCCTTAATTTCTCTTGCTAAAATTTGCACTGGTTATTCTTCATATGTCAAATCTTGTCTCACCTGAATACTTTTAGCAGGTATGATGTGATTAGGATATGATCTATATCGTCTGAACATTGAGACATGGAAAACATTATGTATTTGACTCAACTACGGTGGTAGAGTGAGTCTATAAGCAATAGGTCCAACTCTTTCTAATATTTCATAAGGTCCGATGATCCTTGGACTTAACTTGCCTTTCTTCCCAAATCACAAAACTTTCTTCTAGGGAGATACTTTAAGAAACACTTTATCACCCACTGCATAATCAATGTCTCGTCTCTTAAGATCAGCATACAATTTCTGCCTATCTGTAACTGCCTTAAGTCTTTCGTGAATGACTTTCACTTTTTCTTCCGTCTCTTGCACTAGGTCTGGTCCCATAAGCTTCCTCTCGCTAAGCTCTGTCCAACATAGAGGTGTTCGACACTTCCTACCATAAAGTACCTTATATGGAGCCATCTGGATACTAGACTGATAACTGTTATTATAGGTGAATTCCATTAAAGGAAGATATTTGTTCGAGCTACCTTCAAATTCAACGACACAACTTCTCATCATATCTTTTAGAATCTGAATGACTCTTTCTGACTGTCCATCTGTCTGCGAATGAAAAGCCATGCTGAAATTGAGCTTAGTACCTAGAGCTCACTGTAGACTACCCCAAAATTGAGATGTGAAACCGGGATCTCTGTCAGACACAATAGAAATAGGCACTCTATGAAGTCGTACAACTTCATTCATATAAATTTCTGCTAATCTATTCAGTGGGTAGTCCTTCCTAATAGATAAGAAATGTGTTGACTTTGTAAATCTGTCCACTATATCCCATACAATATCATGTTTCTTTGGAGTCAAAGGGCAATTCAGTCACAAAAGCCATAGTGATTTGTTCCCACTTCCATTTTGGAATAGAAATTGGATGTAACAACCTTTAAGGTACTTGATGTTTTGCCTTGACCTGCTGACAAGTCAAACATTTTGAAGTGTATTATGTGATGTCCTTTTTCATACCTACCCACCAGTATCTGCTCTTAAACTATTGGTACATCTTGTTACTCCATGGGTGCATAACATATTTGCTTTCATAGGCCTCTCTAAAAATCCTCTATCTAGGATCTTCGACATCGGGCACACATAATCTGTCTTGATAGAACAGTCCACCATCTAAGTCCATAATGAATCCAGGTCTCTCCCCCTTAGAGATTAACTCAGCTAATTCAATTAGCTTTCTATCTTGTCTTTGTGCATCCTTGATGTCCTGCATAAGAGTGGGTTGAAGGTGCAACTCTACCACCATCTTTCTACTTAAAGCATTTGCTACTACATTAGCTTTGCCTGGATGGTAGTCAATCACACAATTATAATCCTTTATTAGTTCTAGCCATCTTCTCTGCCTCAAATTCAATTCTTTTTATGATGAAAGATATTTTAAACTCTTGTGATCTGTGCAAATGAAACACTTCTCCCCATATAAATAATGGCACCAAATCCTCAATGCAAAAACTATAGCTGCTAACTTCAAATCATGGGTAGGATAATTCTTCTCATGCGACTTTAACTGTCTAGAAGCATAAGCAACCACCTTTCCATCTTGCATCAATACACAACCCAATCTATTATGAGAAGCATCACTATAAATGACATACTCCTTATTAGGAATCGACTGTGTCAAAACAGGGGCCTTAGTGAGCATACTTTTGAGCTTATCAAAACTAGCTTGACACTTATCTGTCCACTCAAATTTAACATCCTTTCTTAATAGTCATGTTAAAGGAGAAGCCATCATTTCAAAACCCTTGACAAATCTCCGATAATATCCAGCTAAAGCCAAAAAACTTCTGACCTCTGTCACATTCCAACTCACAATTGCCTCAACCTTGCTAGAATCCACTTTAATGCCCTCTGCAGAGATAATGTGTCCCAAAAATGTCACCTCCTTCAACCAAAACTCACATTTTGAGAGTTTGGCATAAAGCTTATATTCTCTAAGAGTCTACAATGCTATTCTCAAATGTTTTTCATGTTCTTTTGAATCTTTAGAATACACCAAAATATCATCAATGAAAATGATAACAAATTGATCAGGATATGGCCTGAAGATCCTATTCATAAGATCCATAAATGCTGCTGGAGCATTGGTCAGCCCAAATGGCATAACCAAAAACTCATAATGACTATATCTGGTTTTGAATGCAGTTTTAGCAATATCCTCCATCTTCACCCTTAATTGATGATAACCAGATCTCAAGTCTATCTCGAAAAACACTTCTGCACCTTTCAGTTGGTCAAAGAGATCATCAATCCACGGTATTGGGTACTTGTTCTTGATGGTCACCTTATTCAACTGTCGATAATCAATGCATAGCCTCAAAGATCCATCCTTCTTTTTCAGAAACAATACCGGTGCACCCCATGGGGATGTACTTGGTCTAATGAAACCCTTATCAAGAAGTTCTTGCAATTGTGTCTTAAGTTCTTTCATCTCTGATGGGGCCATTTTGTATGGCATCATTGATATAGGGATAGTTCCTGGAACAGGATCAATAACAAACTCTACCTCTCTTTCTGGAGGCAATCCAGGTAAGTCATCAGGAAACACATCTGGAAATTCATTTACCACCAAAATATTTTTAGATTTGAACCTCCCTTTCTGGTGTTAATCACATGGGCCAAATAATCTTCACACCCTTTTCTCATCAATCTCTTAGCTTTCATTATTGATATGACTCGAGGATGTTGTGAAAATAAATCACTTTTCACCACAATTTCCTCCTGATTTTTTATCTTAAGTACCACAAATTTAGACTTGCAATCCACCACTGCTTCGTGACCTGAGAGACAATCTATGCCTAATATGACATCATACTCATGGAAAGGCAACTCAATCAAGTCTGCAGAAAACACCTTCCCATGCATAACCAAATGACAATTCCTAAATACTTTATTCACTATTACACTGTGATCCAAACGATTCTTAACTTCAATTCCATATTCTAGGTTTTCTATAATCATATTATGCTGACTAGGTGTACTAGTGCAAATATAGGAATGTGTGGAACTCGGATCTATGAGTGCACAAATGTCAAAATCATATAATGAAAACATACCAACAATAACATCCATTGCCGCGTGATCTTCCTTAGCTTTCATGGCATAGGCTCGGGCTGGAGCTCTGCTGGATCCAGGTCTATTCATTGTCTTTGAAACAGCCTACTTCGGTCGGCCTAGTCCTCATCTAAACTGAACTCCAGACTGAGTCGGAGCTGACCTAGTAGTCTGAGTAGGAGTACCACCTATCAAGAGTGGGCAATCCCTCCGTATATGTTCCTTGGATCCACATCTAAAGCAAACACCTGTGACATGCCAACAAGCATTAACAATTATGATTTTGTGCATTAAAATGTTTGCATGCATGACTATCAACATATTCCTATTTCCTAAAAGTATAAATGTCATGCTCATATAGACAATGTTATTTTCACTTATGCTTAATAGCAAATTATTCTGTAATCTCTTTATCATTACATTTCAATCTCATATCATCATCGTTTTCTTATTCTTTCCTTTAATATATTTTTTCGACATATTCTCATTATCTTGCCCACATCACTCTAAATTTTTGGACTGACTGGATACGGGTTATGGATCAGGAGCGCTCACACAAGCTTACGCCACCCTATCCACTATCTGGCTCGTAAGAGCTTCTCAAATCAATGGCGCTCACACAAGCTTATGCCATATTGATTGAGTATAATTTCATCATAGATGAATAACCAGATCAAGGCCGCTCACACAAGCTTATGACACCTTTTCCTCATTTATATGTGCTCATCGGAGCTTTCTCAAGTCAGTAGCGCTCACACAAGCTTTAGCCACACTGACTGAGCATCCCAGACCAATGGCGCTCACACAAACTTTAGCCACATTGGTTGAGGTATAGTATGGTACCGTTCGCCCCCGTAATGACAAGTCATCTATCCTTATTCTAGTCCGCAAGTAGAGTAATGGGCTTTTTTATATTTTCACATCAATCATTATTCTCAAATTTCAACACATCCATTTTTCTCATATTTATCAACATCTCAATTTTCTTGTTTTACAAGCATATAGTCATAGTATATCTTTTCATTCATTTACTAGATTCATCAATATTCTCATGTTTATCATCTGCATCATATTTCATATATTATCCATGACAATTCATTTTTTTTCTATATCAATTCATTTTTCTATATGACAACATATCACATTCTCACATCAATATATATATATACATATATCCATATCCATATCATTCATATTTTGCTGGATAGACAATAACTTTCATTTACTTACCTGAATTCCTCATTAAATAACCACATTCATAATTTCAAATACAGAGCATTCATGGCCGTGATTACTATTTTCACGCCTGTAATCCCAAGCCATGAACGCTACTGGAATGAATCGCCCAAAAGCATTCACGGGCGTGAATCCAAAAGCATTCACGGGCGTGAATCCAAAAGCATTCACGGTTGTGATTACTCATTCACGCCCGTGAATAAGTTCACTTCCGTGATTCCAACCCGTGAACGCTTCTGGAATGAATAGTACCATTTCCACCCAGAAATTCACAACCGTGACACAATCAGTCACAACTGTGAACCCTCAAGTTCACGCCCGTGACTCAATAGTCACACCCGTGATTTTCAGCAGGAAATCTGCATATTCCCTTTTCATTCATTCTAACCTCATCCAAATCATACCAAATTCTATTTCATGCATTTCTAAGGTTCTTTACTCCACTTATTACTTTCCCATACATGTAAATGTCTTGATCATACAAGATTCTCTAACATGCATCCTTAATTCAATGTCACAATTATCTCATTCATATATGTATAAACCTATGCTTTCATGCCATAATCATCATCATTCTTGAAATTGCATTTATCTAAAATCATGTTCAGCATGCATTATTTCAAGCAAAAATAGGCTATTGCCTTAAATTATGCACAAACCTTAATCTTTCTCCTTCACTCTTTTAGGTAGCTTTCTCTTTTCCTTTGCTCTTTGGAGCTTGTTCCTTGTCATTTGGAACTCCTACAACATCATAAATCATTATTTCCATATGATTTTCTCAAGACCCTAACTCTCTTTCTCTCTTTCAAAACCCTAGTTTCTCTCTCTTTCCATATAAGTCTTAGATGAGTTCAAAATTCGAACTTCCTTTAGAAAAGATGAAAAAGAAGAAGAAATACTTCTTACCTTACACTTTTCTTCACTTGATCACAACTTTGGAGATTTTCTCTCTCTACCAAACTTGATTTTTCTTCCTCTTTCTTGTTCTTTCTAGCTTCCTTATGAGTTATGGAACAAGAAAATTACCTTGTCTTGCTCTTTCCCTTCTCTTCCCTTTCTTTCTCTCTCTAGAATCAAGGTGAGCTATGGAGGAAAATTTTGGCTGGCGTGACTGGTAAAGAAAAGAGAGAAGGAGCAGAAAATGAAGAGAAGAAGAAGAAAAGAAAGCCTTAAATAGGGTACCCAAAAAGTCTTCATGTGGGACTCACCATTTGACCATTTTCTCCCAATTTTACACTTAATCAATATTAATCATCTTCCTTTAATATCATGGCCGTCCAACCCAATTCTAAATGTCCAAATTTCTTAAGTTAATTAGCCATTAATCTCATTAATCCTCCAATTTGTGGTAAATTGAAATTTGATCCCAAAACTTATCAAATTTTGCAATTTAGTCCTTTACCGTAAATCAACTTCTTTAAACCCTATAATCACTTATTTAGGCATTTATTATTTAATTTAACCATTTCTTAATCAATTTTTGTAAAAATTCGAATTTAGACTCCGATCGGTCAAACGCGTCAACGTCGCAACACGTGCGACTCGAGGCCTAAATTAGCGGATATTACAGGCTATGTCCTAGATGAGGCACTCACCAATCCCCCTTCTGTTAATGCTTCTGAAGATGTTCAGAAGGCATATCAAAAGCATCTCGATGATAGTGAGATGGCAAGCTGCATTATGCTTGCTACTATGTCAGCTGAGTTGCAAAAGCAGCATGAGGCTATGGATGCTAATTCCATAGTATACCATCTAAGAGAGCTTTTTGATGAGCAAACACGTTCCGAAAAGTTTGAAACTTCAATGTTTCTCTTCCGCACTAAGATGGTTGAGGGGACATCTCCAGTGCAATATGTATTGAAGATGAATGGCTATATTGAGAGGTTGGCCACATTGGGATTTGTGATGCTGGTGGACTCTTCATGTTCTAAAAGGAAGAACCTTAAGAAGAAAATGAAGTCCATGAAGCCTAAGGGAGGCGTGGCTAAGAAAAAGTCCAAGAAGATTGCTTCAAAAAGGACATGCTTCCATTGTGGCAAGGATGGCCATTGGAAGAGAAATTGCAAGGCTTACTTGGAGTCCTTGAAGAAGAAGGCATCTGATGCCCCATCTACTTCAGGTATTTTTTTCATTGAAATTAATACTGTTTCCAATAATAATATATGGGTATTAGATACCGGTTGTGGCTCACACATATGCACTGATATGCAGGGCCTAAGGAACAGTAGACAGCTCAATAAGGGAGAGTCAGACCTACGCATTGGAAATGGAGCAAGGGTTACTTCATTAGCTATATTGACCTTCCCCAGTGGGCTTATATTAAATGTGGAGAATTGCTATTATGTACTTGTTTTGACTAAAAACATTATTTCTATTTCAAGTCTAAATAAAGATGGTTTCCTTTTAGCTTTTAGTAACAATTGTTGTTCTATTATATTGAATGGAATTCTTTATGCTAATGGTACATTATGCAATGGAATATACATATTAGATATGTCAAATCCAATTTTAAACATCAATGGTAATAAAAGGAAAAAACAAGATATGTTG
This sequence comes from Triadica sebifera, assembly GCA_023653625.1. NCBI lineage: Eukaryota > Viridiplantae > Streptophyta > Magnoliopsida > Malpighiales > Euphorbiaceae > Triadica > Triadica sebifera. The sequence goes on along the minus strand of CM042893.1, from coordinate 42,361,046 downwards.
AAATCATCTTATTTATGGCATTGTCGTCTTGGTCATATAAGTGAGAAACGCATGGTTAAGCTACACAAAAGTGGTAGTTTAGGGTCATTTGATTATGAATCATATGACACATGTGAATCCTGTTTACTAGGCAAGATGACTAAATTACCTTTTAAGGGAAAGGGTGAACGTGCCAATGGACTTTTAGACTTAATACAATCAGATGTATGTGGTCCAATGTCTACACACGCTAGAGGTGGTTTCATCTACTTCATTACTTTTATCGATGACTACTCACAATATGGATACATGTATCTTATGTAATACAAATCTGAAGCTTTTGAAAAGTTCAAAGAATTTAGAAATGAAGTAGAGAAACAACTTGGCAAAAGTATTAAAACACTTCTATCAGATCGAGGAGGTGAATACTTGAGCCAAGAGTTTCTAGATTATCTTAGGGATAATGAGATTTTATCTCAATGGACTCCACCTTACACTCCACAACACAATGGTGTGGCTGAAAGAAGAAACTGAACCTTGTTAGACATGGTAAGGTGTATGATGAGTTTTGCGGAATTGCCTAAATCCTTTTGGGGTTATGCACTAGAGATCGCCATTTATATATTAAATGGAGTTCCTTCAAAGTCAGTTGATGTTACTCCATATGAGATATGGTTTAACAAGAGGCCCACATTTTCTTACATAAGAATTTGGGGTTGTCCTACTTATGTGAAGCGGACAATGTTAGATAAGCTATAAGCTAAGTCTGACCGATGTTTGTTTGTGGGATATCTAAAACCATCATATGGATATCAATTTTACCACCCTTTGGAACAAAAGGTTTTTGTTTCAAGACATGCTATCTTTTTAGGGAGAGAATTCCCTCTAAAAGGAGATAGTGGGAGCAAAATTGAACTTGAGGAAGTTCAAGATGCTCAAACAGATGTTGATCAACTGCCTGAACCCGAGCTTGTTATTCATACATATGATATAACAGCTCAACCTTCTGAAGCACAAAAGCTTCGTAGGTCAAGTAGGATACGTACTGTTCCAGAGAGATATAGATTTCTCATTAGTGAACAAAACGACGTATTTCTCATAGAAAGTAATGAGCCTACAACCTATGAAGAGGTTCTGAATAGTTCAGAATCTAACAAATGGCTTTCAAACCATGAAGTTATAAATGGATTCCATGTATGAAAACCAAGTATGGACTTTTGTTGACCCACCCGAAGGAATAAAGCCTATAGGGTGAAAGTGGGTTTTCAAAAAGAAAACTGACATGGATGGTAATGTGATTACCTATAAAGCTAGACTTGTTGCTAAAGGTTATCATTAAAGACAAGGAATTGACTACAATGAAACTTTTAGCCCAGTAGCTATGCTTAAATCCATAAGGATACTCATAGCCATTGCTACTCATTATGATTATGAGATATGACAAATGGATGTGAAAACAACTTTCCTTAATGGAAATATGACTGAGGATGTGTACATGACACAACAAGAAGGTTTCATATCCAAAGATGGAAAAAAGGTATGTAAGCTTCAAAGATCCATTTATGGATTAAAGCAAGCATCCAGGAGTTGGAATATTCGGTTTGATGAGATAATTAAACAGTTTGGTTTCTTACAAAATCTGGATGAACCTTGTGTCTACAAGAAGGTTAATGGGAGTGCAATCATATTTCTTGTGTTATATGTAGATGACATATTGTTAATGGGAAATGATGTCTCGGCCTTACAATCAGTCAAAATTTGGTTATCTAAGAATTTCTCTATGAAAGACATTGGAGAAGCAGTCTATATTTTAGGGATAAAGATCTATAGAGATAGATTGAAAAGGTTGCTTAGTCTTTCACAGTCTACATACATAGATAAAATGCTAAAGAGGTTTAGCATGGAGCAGTCCAAGAGGGGATATATTCCCATGACCCATGGGATTACTCTCTCAAAGCCTTTGTGTCCAAAGACATAAGATGAGAGGACACACATGAGTTTGATTCCATATGCTTCAGCTATAGGATCAATCATGTATGCTATGATATGTACAAGACCCGATGTATCATATGCTCTGAGTGTCACGAGTAGATACCAATCGGACCCTAGTGAGGGTAATTGGGTGGCTGTCAAGAATATCCTTAAGTACTTAAGAAGAACTAAGGATGTATTCTTGGTATATGGAGATGGAGATATTACTGTGAGCAGGTATACCGATGCCAGCTTCCAATCTGACAATGATGACTCAAAATCTCAGTCATGTTATATATTCACACTAAATGGTGGAGCAGTTAGTTGGAAGAGTTCCAAACAGGAAACGACTGCTGATTCCCCAACCGAAGCAGAGTACATTGCAGCTTCTAAAGCAGCAAAGGAAGCAGTTTGGATAAGGAAATTCATCACAGAACTTGGAGTGGTTCCCAGCATTATTGATGCAATACAATTGTATTGTGATAATAATAGAGCCATTGCATAAGCAAAGGAGCCACGGTCTCATCAGAGATCCAAACATGTACTCAAAAGATACCATTTGATTAGAGAAATCATTGGTAGGAATGATGTAAAGATAGAAAGAGTGCCCATTGATCAGAATATTGCTGATCTTTTAACTAAGCCACTTCTCCAAAATAAATATGATTCTCATGTACTTGCCTATGGAATTAAATACAAAGGCGATTAGCTTTTGTGCAAGTGGGAGCTTGTTAGAGGATTGCTCTAAAGGCAATCACCTTTTACACTTATTGTACAAATTTATTTGATTAATAAAAGGCTTTTTCAATAATTTGATGTTCATTTGATATATGAATTGATAAGTGATCTTAAATCAATTAATGAAGTCCTTGATACATAACATAGCATGAAGGAAATCATGATGAGATCATGATATTGATATTCTTATCATGTGTAATTATGTTAGTATCAAAATTATCCCTAGTCTTAGGATTAATGAGATGGGACATTATTAATCCAGACAGACTAGCACATGTTATACTCCTTGATTGAATCGAGTAGTAGATCTCATAATCTATAAACATGAGATGTTTATAGTTAACATGTGGATGCTTGCTAAGTGTAGCTAAGTACATTGGAAGACCAACTATGAGACAATCATATGGATAATCTATTCAAATGTCAATGATTGTTGCATCATAGCAATGGTGCAAGTATCCTTAGACTTGAGGTACTCAAGGTACCTTGAATATAGATTCTGTATTTTGACACTATTCTTTGTTGCCTCAGAGAGGTAGCTCATAGGGTGGTGATTATATATAGCTTGAGGTATTCGAAGGTAATTAGGTAACCAACAAAGGATTCACCACTCTTGGTGGGAGTGGAAATGTCATAAAGATAGTCTTCAATGACATATCTAATAGAGTAATGAGCCTCAAGGACAAGAACTAACATTACTTGGACTAGATGTGACGTAGTCAGTCTAGTGGGAGTTGACACATGTCCATACTCTGAACCAAGTGGGGTATAGATTGGTGAAAGGAATAATTGCATAGAAATTATCTATGAAAAGATTCGTAGTCAAACCACTGACTTTTCGGTCAATTGGGGGTCATGATGTGTTGCTAGATACCGCTCATGACCTGCTTAAATTTTGTTAATTTAAATGGCCAACATAACCGGGAACCTAATGGGTCACACGCATTGAGGATATGAAGAATGAGTAAAATGGTCTTGGATAGGATCCAAAATATGAGAGAATTATTTTAGGATGGATCGCGATGAGATCGCACAAAAAAGTCGTTCGAGAGTGTCACGGGGCCGTACGGGCTCATGCGGGCCCGCGCGGGCTAGGCAGGCTGCTGGCCTATCTTGTGGGCCAGCTGGGCTGCCCAGCAACAGCCCACAGCAGGCCCAACGCGCATGCAGCTTCCATCCGTTGGCCAACGGCTGTAATTGGCCATAATTAGGCCAATTATGGCCAATTACTATTCATTAGTTGCCATTTTCTCCATTTTTGACTTTTCATCTTATTTTTAAATTTGATTCAAATAGAAAAGACATCAAATGACAGAAAATAGACATGAAAATATTTTTTGTGAAAAAAAATATTTTTAAGACAACAAAAATTCTCTCAAGAACACTTTTAAAGCTAGCACTTTGAATTTGTTCAAACCATTTTCTCTTGATAGTTTCTTCTTCATTCTTCGCGTGGATTATCATTAGAGACATCCTAGTGTGGATTGTTGTGGTTTGCTACAACCCAACAAAGTGAAGAAATGAAGAACAAATAAAAATTACAAGGTATAATTTTTAATATTTACATTTATATAAATTAGTTTTAATGGTACAAGTATGATCTTTTGTTTTGGGTTTTGAAAAATTTTATTTTTCGCTGCGTTTATGAATATGATTCATTCTTCAAAATCCAACATTTCTCTTTTTCTTTTTTTCAAGGCTGAGTGCTGCAGAAACTAACTGAGAAAAATTGTTATGCTGAAGAGCAGTCACAATATCTCCAACTTCTTCATTAAGGCCGTCTTCAAATCTTCTGCATTTATCTCTTTCATTTGCAACTAATTCAGGGGCATACTTGCTCAGTCTGGTAAAATCCCGTGGATATTCAGTCATTCACATTTTACCTTGCTTGAGATTCATGAACTCTTTCTTTTTCTCATCAATATAGATCAGCGCAATATATTGCTCTTTAAATTCCGAGAGGAAGGAATCCCATGAGACCGGTTCCACCATATTTGGCTTGGTAAGAACTGATTTCCACAAATCATATGCCTCATCTTGGAGTAGAGAAGTATCAAATCTAGCTTTGTCATCTGCTTCCACTTGCAACTCTTTAAAAATTCTTTCAGAATTTTCCAACCAATACTCAGCTGTAGCTGGATCCTAATCTTTCTTACCATAGAAATCCGAAGCCCCATACTTACGAAGCTTATCAATTGTTACTTTTGGTTTAGGTGGTGGCACTGGGGTAGGCTGAGGAATGGCTCGTACCATCTGTTGGAATAATCCAGTCATCTGTTGTATAAATGGATTTTGTCTAGGGTCAATCTGTTCTGCTCCATACGGTGGGGGATTTAGAGCAGCATTTTGCCCTTGCATGCTCACTGCACTAGGCGGATGAGGAGTCCTAGTATCAGGAGAGCCGATACTCTCATCCATATCCTGTTCATCCAAAGACATCTTCCTACAATCCTACAAGTTACCAAGAAAAAAGCCCATATCAGAATTATATGAGACACGTGTATATTTAAACCTAATATCTCATTTCACACCTAGGCCTAGAAACGCCTAAACCTGCTCTGATACCAATAAATGTGATGCCCCACTTATATATTAGGAATAATCTCACATATATAAGAAGGATGCCACAAGCTTAACTCGATACTCTGCTCGAATTGAAATTTTTTTTTCATTTTAAATAACTTAATCTATTTATTTATATTGGTTTAGGCAAGTTGTTCTAATTAACAATATATATTTATCCTTATATTGTATGCACATTTGGCACCCGTTTAGGTTACAAAATTATTTACATACACAATATTAATATATGAGACATGTCTACCACACCATATACATAGTCAAACTAAAAAAATTAATAGATAATCAACCCTCTAACTATGCTTCTTGTGTCTCTACTGATATGAGCTTGGACTTCTTTCTAATCAATCCCACTATCCACTATCTACAACTTCAATTCCTGCGTGACAAGAACCCACGCTAAGCTACCTCTAGCTTAGTGGTACATATAAGTATTAAAGTTTTTCCCAAGCAGTCACACAAATGCATGTAATAAATAAATTCAAGGCACATCAAATTTTATTACATATTTATCATATAAAATAAATTAATATATAACACAAAAGAATAAATAAACAACCTCATTTAATAATTAAATTTAAACCACCACATGCAAGCATTTTATACTTTGCTACTTACATCAAGTAATAAATTTCATATTCCATTCTATAATTTATTAGCCCAAAATCTCGTTCCGGACAGTCCAGATACGGGGTGTGAAATAGGGGCGCTCGCGGAGCTTAAGCCACCCTACTCACTATAATTTCAAGTCAAGGGCGCTCGCGGATTGACATGTCAAACTATTTTGCACCAAGTGCCTAAAATTCCTTGATTGACATGTCAAACTATTCTCTATTCTAGTTCTAGATTAGGTGTCATAGGGCTTAACTATTGTTATATTAATTCACAATATTTTCCAAAAATGACAATATTATTCAATTATCATAATTATGCTTATTTATTTTTGTTCTTTATTCTCATTATTATTACACTAAAATTTCATACATAAATACTTTTTTTAAACATTTATAATTATCATTAAAGTAAACATTCACATTAATTATCACATATAATTATCACAACACATGCAAAAGCCCAATATTTTTATGTTTTTACTTATGGTAGATTTCGGACCTATTTTTGGGCTTCATTTGTAGCCCATTTATAATTCGAATTGGGAGTTCTGGTCTTCTAAAAATTTTTAGATTAGTTTCTTAGCTTTTAGATGAATTAAAAAGTACTCAAATCTCAGTTTTCTATCAAAAGTTACGATCAATTGAATAATGCTTCATCACAGTCTGCCCATAATTTTTTAGACAGATTCTAGGTTTGAATTTCATGCATTTTTCTTGGCAAATTTAGACATAATTAGATTTTATGGTCTAAATAAAAATTAAAGCCCTGTGTCTTAGCTTTCATTTCCAATAAAGAACATACATAATGGAATTCTAGGACTTTAGTTAAGAAAAATAAACTCACCTTAAGAGTTTCCAAAGTAGGCTGAAATTCCCTCTAACAAATCTCCCTTTTCTTGTCTTCCTTCTTCCTCCTTTCTTGCTCCTTTTATGACAAGAACTCCTTAATTCCGAATTTTCCCCTCTCAAAACTAATTTCTTTCCTCACTTTTCAAGCTTGATTTGAAGGAAAATAGTGGCTTATGGAAGGCTAAAGTGGACAACCAAAGAGAGGAGAAATGAAGATGAAGATGACTTAGATATTTTGGGCGGAAGAATGGAGAATTCCTCCCATTTTTTACTTTTATACTTTGATTAAGGTGTGGGCCCCACTAATTAAAATTAATCCTAATTTTTATTGGTTCATTAAGTTAATTAATCATGATTAACATTTAAACTTTGAAAAATTCCTTATTTGCCACATCTTCCTCAATATTCACACTTTTTCCCCCAACAATTGCCATAATACCAATTTTATCCATAGAAAATTTTATTTTTTTCTAATTCTAGCACTAATATTTTTCATTTCCAAATAATAATACCCTTAATTATTTTCCCTTATTATTAATCATTTTTTTATGGCTTCAAATTTAGACTCCGACTGAACCAGCGCACCTCACTATGGTCACATGCAATCGGGGCCTAAATGGACTAAATCACTAGATGTTACAGTTAACTAAAGTCCCTACTTGGTTTTCATATATGGAATCCATCTCTAATTGCATGACTTTTATCCATTTTTCAGATTCTTAACTATTCAAAACTTTTTCATATATTCACTTCCAAGAAATCAATATCCTTTGAGAATAGTGTGTATCATACTTGATCTACAAAGTTCTTACGTTTTAGAACATATAAATGTTACTTTTTCTATATGAGTAACAAATTCAAGTTCAGTCAGTTGATTTTCATATGTTTGAGCATCTTGAACATCATGAAGTTCAACCTTGCTCTCACTATCCTCTTTTAGACGAAGCTCTTTCTCTAAGAAGACATCATACTTTGAAACAAATACCTTTTGTTCCAAAGGATGGAAAAATTGATATCCAAATGACGCTTTTGGATATCCCACAAACAGACACTTATCAGATTTAGCTTCTAGTTTGTCTTACATTGTCCATTTCATATAAGCTGGATAACTCTATACTTTCATATGTGAAAGAATAAAACTTTTGTTATTCTATATCTCATATGGAGTAACATTAACTATAACACCCCCTTACCCCACTTTGGTTCAACAAGGTAAGTGAGCATTACCCGGCTAATTGTCATATAAACTTAATGAAATGAAGTATAATTTTTTTTTCTTTTATTTTCTTTCGCAAAAATATTGCAAATACCCAAAATAAAATGATTACAAACATAAATATTCAAAATTTTATTTATAAAATACATTAATTTACATTCAAACTATGTCTTTTACATTATAAGTCACATCTATAATACACGCTAGCTGAAATAGAACTATAATTTAATTTACAAAACTTTTGATAAAATAAACCAAAAATAAATCCAAAGCTTTTAGCTGCTTTCGTCCGAGTACCCTTCTTCTTCTGACAACTATACTATATACAGCTACCCTTCTAAAACCTGCGCGAGAGAAAACCACCCGCGCTAAGCTACTAGCTTAGTGGTGCTTCAAGGATAAAATTTTTAAATACATACATTTTCTTACATATTAATTAATCATTTCATAAATAAGGCATAAAATAAAAAAATTATATAAAAACTAATAAATTTGAGCAAACATTTCATATTTAACAATTTTAATTAATATAACATTATCACAATGACATGCTTTGATTTTATTATTATTTTTCATTTTTTTATGCCCATAATACCTATAGTCGAACTAACTAATAAGAATAATGGGGTTTCCATTTCCGACTTTCATAATATTGCACCGAGCGTTTTTATAATAATGTAATTACCGCTTTCATAATATTGTCATTACCAGCTTAATAATTTTGTGCCAAACACATTTATAAATTGTCATTACCGGCTTTCATATTTGGCACTGAGTGCCTTAAATCCCCTGATTGGCATACCAAACTATTCTCTATTCTAGTTCTAGATTAGGTGTCTTAAGGCTTAACTATTTTTATATTAATTCACAATATTTTAAAAATGATAATGTTACTAAATTGTCACAAATAAGCTTATTTATTTTTGTTCTTTGTTTCCATTATTATTGCACTAGAATCTCATATAAAAATAATTTATTAAACATTTATAATTACCATTAAAGTAAAAATTCACATTAATCATTACATATATTCATCACACCACATGCAAAAACTCAATATTTCAAGTTTTTATCTATGGCAGATTTCGGCCCTGATTTTAGGTTTCATATTTAGCCCCTTTATAATTCGAATTTGAAGTTATGGTCTCTAATAATTTTAAGACTATTGTCTTAGATTTCATATGCATTAAAAATCACTCAAATCCCAATTTTCTATCAAAAGTTATGACCAAATGGACACTGAATCATCACTAAAAGTTTTGTCCATAATTTTCTGGATAGATTTTAGGTCTGAATTTTGTGTATTTTTCTAGGCATATTCAGATATATTTAGATTTTTCTGGGAATTCCAGAACCTAAGTTATCAATTGACATCAATCAATATACTACTTACATTTATCATATGCATTCATTTTTATGCCAAAGTTTCCATATCACAATTACATTCACATATCTTAATGATTTCACACCATTTGGTCTCATTATCATATAAAATATTAGAAGAAATAATTAACCACATTCCATATCCAAACCACATTCATATCAAACCTTAATACACAATTACACACAATTGAAAAACATGTAAATTTTTTATCAATGAAACACATACCTAATCACCCTTGGATCTTCCCTTTATCCTTCTTTTTCTTTTGTTACTAGTTAGCTTTCTCCTTGCCTTTGTCACCCTATTGAGGGCCTCTCATTTGTTCATTTGATTTTTCTACACAACCAATACCATATCTCAATCCTAATATTTATTTTCAAAGCTTTTCATGTCTACATAATATTCTAATGCTCTTAATGTGTTTTATACTTTAATTTAGGCAAAATGTACCCAAGTTAGACTTCCTTCTTCATATGTCATGTCTATCCAAAAACCTTATCATAGGTCCCAATTTCTTTTCTTCAAATCAACACTCAAATCACACTTTATCTATCACCAATTGTGTTACTTCTAGGTTAATTTCTATTTCCCCCAAAATACTTTAACTGTGGCAGCCCCTTCTTCATCCATTAGCATCATCTTTCTTTAGTTTTTAAGTGATAAAATAATTAATTAACATCAATTATCATAAATTGAAAGTTTAACTACAGTATATTCAACTAGTTGCAACTTTAATTTTCTAGTTCCAATCTTGCAACATAACCTAAATCTACCAATCCTAATCATATCTATCATTCTTATGGGTATCAAATGGAAGGAAAAGTGTTGAATTTAAGAAAAATAAACTCACCTTAATGGTTCTTGAAGATGGGCCAAAATTCCGCCTAAAATTTCTCCCTTTCCTTTTATTTTTTCTTCCTTCCTTTTTGCTCTTTTGCTCCCTTTATGGTAAGAACTCTTAAATTATGAATTTTTCCCTCTCAAAACTTATTTTCCCTCTCTTTTTCAAGCTTGGATTCAAGAAAAATGGTGGCTTATGGAGGGACTAAGGTGGACAACCAAAGGGTGGGAGAGAGGAAGAAGAAGATAAGTGAGATATTTTGGTGGAAGAATGGAGAATTTGTCATCTTTTGACTTTTATACCTAAATTAAGGAGTGGGTCCCACTAATTAAAATTAATCATAATTCTCATTGGTTCATTAAGTTAATTAATCTTTATTAAATTTTAAACTTTAGGAAATTCCTTATTTGCCCTATCTTCCTCCATCTTCACACTTTTTCTCCTAACAATTGTCATAATACCAATTTTGTCCATAGGAAATTTTATTTTTTTCTAATTCTAGCAATAATCTTTTTAATTTCCAAATAATAATACCCTTAATTATTTTCTCTTATTTTTAGTCATTTTTTTTACGAGTTCCAATTTAGACTCCGATTGAACCTGTGCATCCCACTATGATCACATGTAATCGGGGCCTAAATCACTAAATGTTACATTAACTGACTTAGAAGAGACTATATTTAATATATAAACACAAGTCTCTAATGAATGACCCTTAAAGGATTTTGGAAGTTTTGCAAAGCTCATTGTTGACCTCACCGTGTCTAACAAGGTTCGTGTTAGCTTTATAGTAATTGATCTCTATTTTGATATTGACAATCAAATTAAATGTTACTAACATTTTTTTTATCTAGTGTTGTTTTGATAGCAAATAAGGTTTCATGCTCATTAGAAGTCAAATATTTGGTGAAATTTTGAATTTTTTTTATGTCATGTAATTCATGACTGGGACATGCAAATAACAAGAATTCATGACCGTAACTTTAGAATTGTGACTGCGATTTGTTAAGAAAAAGTTCCAGAGAGGTTTATGGTGTCATTGCCCCTGTGAGAAAGCTTTCACGATCGCGATGATTATTCTGCTGCGATTGTGAAGTTCAAAATTAAGTTACTATTAATTTTTAGTCCAATAAAATGCTAACATGTGTCCTCAACTAAGCTTGAGAATTGGAGGGATATTGCACAATCAAAATTCACGATCGTGAAATGAACACAACTAAAAATGCTATTCATTCCTGAGAGGTACGTGATCTCATACATTATCTTTAATCTCATCGCAAAAAGAGTCATGCAACTATGAAGTTAGTTTAGTGACCATGAGATTCAAGCCGACATTAACTTTACATAAGCAACCAACCAAAATTTGCCACATGTCATATGAGCGTAAATTGTTCAAAACTCAAGATCACGAGTGGGAAACTTGTGACTGCAAATTTATGGAAAACAACTTTTTGATTTCAAATGTTTTAGAACGTTATAAATAATTGTAGCCATTATTTGTAATGGCTAATTGATGAGAAAACTCTATGAATTCCTCACAAAATGGCCATTGAAAGTAGAACAACTCTATTTAAGTGGCAATAATCTTTTAGATTCATTTTCCAACAATTTTTGTATTCAATTGTGATTAAGGTTTTTATGTGAGCCATCAAAACAAAAGGAATTGGTTTTTGTGTTAGCCAAATAAAACACAAGAGAGTTTGGAATCGATGTGATGTATGAGTGACAAACCAAGTTTGGAGTGAGCTAGCAAAACTGCAGTGTATTCATCGAGTGAGATAGGGGAAATATCCAATTACGATTAGGGAAATGAGTAGCGTTTGTTAACACTTGAACCTCTATAAATTATATACCCAATCTCTCATTCTTTATTTATTTTATTTTTTAGTTTATTTATTTTTGTGAGAAAATTTTAATTATCTACTAATTCATCCCTCATTGTTGGTGATTGTCTGGGCAATAATTGGTATCAGAGCTAAGTCTAGCATTAAAGCTTAATTAGCGATAGTAAAGATCAATAAATGGCCAATGAAGCATTTCAAAATCTCAAGCCTTATTTTAATGGTGCAAACTATGCCCATTAGAATTTCAAGATCGAGACATATCTTGATTGTGAGGGAATCGACATTTGGGATAGCGTGGGTAAAGAATGGACACCATCGATCATGAAAGGAGCGAATAGTGAAGAAGAACTTATCCCAAGAGATGACTAGATGGAGCCACAAAAAAAAAGCAAATGGAAAAGAAAAAAGTACAATGACAATTATTCAAAGCTCTCTATCCATTGAAGAGTGTGGTAGCATTCAACACTATCTAACTGCATACAACATGTGAAAGACATTAGAGAATTATCGCAAAGGAACTAAGCAAGTAAAATCTAAGAAGATACAACTTCTTACGTCATAATTTGAGCTCTTTAAAATGAAACCCAATGAGTCTATCACTGACATAATGAACTGTCTTCCAGCCATCATTAATGACATAAGGAATCTTAGAAAGGATATGAATTTGGAAGAAGTCAAAAACAAGATCCTAAAAAGCCTTCTTCCAGTTAGATGCTACGGTTCGAGAGTCAGTATATAGAAGAAGCCAATATATGAGCACCATGCCTACTTATGTGCTCATTGGCAAGCTTCTAACACATGATATGTCTATCAAAAGAGATAGAGAACTTAAGGCAGAACTGGAAAAGAGAAAAGTTCTTACATTTAAAACCTTAACCTCTCAAGAAGCAACTCAAAATAATGAATAGAAGAGTGAAAGTGAAAATGAGAATATCGCCATGTTATCAAGAAAAACAAAAAAAAAGATCGAAAAGAATAAGCAAATAGTTTTAAATCGCTCTTCAAATGACTCATCACAAAAGAACAAAGATGAGGTAAAGTGCAATGGATGTGGAAAGAAAGGGCACATCAAACTAGATTGTCCAAAACTTAAGAAGCACAAAAATTAGTCATGCAAGGAAGATAAGGAGAAAGATCATAAAGCCATATGGGATAATGATAGCTCCTCAAGTGAAAATGAGGACAACAAAGAATAAGTGGCAAACTTGTGCTTCATGGCTTTAGAGGATCATTTTACGGATGAGGTAAGTCATTGCATTCACTCTTTTGATGATATTGATAATGTTTGTAACACCCCATCTGACAACAAGAACTTTCCACATTATATGAACGAATATTATGATGCATGAGACTCAAAAATCGGTTAATTTAAAAACCATTTATGTACTATAGCTATGATAACTTAATTAAAATAAAAAGAGGAATAATAATAATAATGAATTTAAAATTCGCATTTATATTAATGGTGCTCATACTTGCCCAAAATTTACAAAAGAATATTTCTAAAATTAGTTATAAGATTACATGTCCTTATAAATTAAAACATGTACACTAGTAACTAACCCCATTCCTGACAAAATAAACAAAAAGTGTTATATGACTAACCCCTAAGTGTTTGTCCTTTTCGCTCTTCCTCTTGGACGACTTCTATATCCTTCCTGTACATGGCTCTAAACTGCATGTCAAAGACAAAACACCCACACACAAGCTTACTTGGCTTAGTGGTGCATAACAAAATATTAAATATAATAACAACGATATGGTTGATCATTATTTTTTGTATGCCAATATGTATGCATGATCATGTGAGTTTTCCATATACATTAAGCATTTATCACAATGTATATACCATGCCAACATTTAACAATTATTTCAATTTAATCACAAATCTCAACCCATTTACCTTTTCATCATTGCCTAACTAACTTTAGACATGACTAAATGGATGCCGACATGTAACAACTCACTCTAGAGCCACTTAGGACACCTGCCTGAGGAAAAACAACAATATACTCACATATATCTCCGAGGGAGCTATTCCGAGTCGTACCCTTAATTCACAACTTTGTTCTTAACTTGGCCCATCCTAGGTCTTTTGCTACCATAAACCCTTAATGGCATGCCATCTCTTCTAGCTCTAGTCCTAGTCCGAGTATTGGGTATAAAATTCACATTTAAACTCAAGTTTCTCAATCCCATATATGAATCTTTCATGTATCTCATCTCAATATGCATTATCTTGAAACATTATTTTGTCGAACATTAAAAGCATAAAACTTATTGTGGAGATAAAACACATCATCAAGATAAAGCATGCGACCTCTCTATAACACTAGCTTACAAGTACCGATCCTAAGCACGTTAGTGAAAACATTATTCTCCATATTGAATCTTCTACTCCTTTTTGGAATTCAATGAAATTCCTTAAAGGCATATTAATCCCTTGCTTTGTGGTTGGTTGCTACTAAGTCTACAGTCCAATAAAGAATAATTTCAGCTAGCATTAAGCACTACTAATATATAAATCAGAGGGATGAATTTGGTCATACAATACTTTTGGCTCATTGCAATAATGAGCAAAGCGACTAGGGTTCCTACAATTGAAGCAATTCATGTTATTGCCTTTCTTACTGCTGCATTTTCTATGCTTGCGTTTATTTTTGCTAAAGTTGGCTTTGTTGCATCCCTTGCCTTGCCTATTTTCCATTACCCTTCCATTTCCTTTGTTTAGAGCTTGAAGCCCTTTTGCCTTTAAACTCAGTCATATAAGCCTCTCCAATAGGCTTATTAGTGAGAATGCGATCCTCCTCGAGCTCAACATGTTGAGGAACATCATCAAAAGTTTTGATGTTGTTGTCATTATGGGTAAGGTTGACATGCATGTATTCTCATGCTTTTGGAAGAAAGCGTATTATAGCTTGGACTTGTTGCTCATCAATCATCTTATGACCAATATCTTTCAGTTCACTTATCATGTTATACATGACAATAAGGTGTTGCCTCATAGTATGATTAGAATTCTTCTTGTAGGCATTAAATTTCAAAGCCTAGTAACGCAACATTGTTGTTGAGCTTCCACCAAAATGAACCTTGATAGCATCCCAAATTGCTTGGACTGAGTGATGCTTTTCAAAGCATAACATCAAGTCATTTCTCATACTACTCAGCATCAATATGCAAACAACTCTATTCTTGCACTTGTAGGCATGATATGCCTCCATATCCCATCTATATTGAGTTGTGCTTCCATGCTCAGGCTCAACCATTAGTTGTGCGATTGTTTCCAACATATCTTGTTTTTCTAGGAGGTATTGAATTTTTCGATGCCAAATGTCATAGTTTTTATCGTTTAGATTATCTCCTTGGTTCATATAAGAAATTATGCTTTTTTTTGTAGTCATTTCAACTATTTAGAAACAATAATCATAATTAAGGTTAGCACAATTCATTATCACAATAATCATTTCTTGCCATAATATTTTAAATTAATCAATAAGAACCGACCACAAACAACAGAAACAAAAATGTCATTACATAGCTAAATCAATTGCTGTCGACATTGTCCAGTTATCATTGTTTAATTTAATCATGTGTCATTTATTCTATTAGATGAGATTCACTAATCAACCATTCTAATATTCCCACAATATTGCATGCATATTTTCATGTAACAAAACAATGAAAGATATATATATATATATATATATATATGAGTCTTATAAACATTCATTACATTCTTAAAAAAAAGTAAACAAAAGTCTTAAAACACTAAAAATGCCCACATGTTGAGTTCAATTTATTCATTATCTAGGTGAACAGGCAATTCTCTCTTAGCAAATTCCCTTTTTTCTAATGTACTAGACATCTTACTCATTCATGGATAACTATTCATTGACTTGCTAGATTGCCTAATACCATATTTTATTCGGCGCTCCAACTCCCAAGTCAACTTTTCTCAAGATTTTTATAAGTTAAGAAGCTTAGTATTTCATTAAGTGCCTACCTATCATCTTCCCATGTATCGGGTAAGGAATCAAGAACAATGGACATCTGTTGTTCCACAGCTAAATCATAGTAGTCACTAAACATTACAAAGCAAGCCCACAATTTATAATACATTTCATCGATGTGTTCTACTAGTGAGTGATTCAAATCTTCCCTTTATTCAAATAATCGCTCCAAAGATATAAACATTTCATTCCTCACTACATTTATGAACAAATTAAAAGCAATATTAGACAATATATTACAACATAATTCATGTGACAAAAATATTTATACATACATACTTTATTCTTATCTCAATAATTATGTGCCAATTTGTATTTTTTTTCCAAATAATACAACAAATAGTTATCAAAAAATTTTGAAAAAATATCCATTATATAGGATATTAAATTTTGAGCATTTAAACAAAAATTAGGACAAATATTGACCTTGCACATGCTCTCACGCATCCTCGTGTGCCTCTATGCGCAAACACATGCCATATACCCTGCCATATAAGTGAAAAATATGCAAAAATACTTATTAGAAAATGAACCACTCATCAGAAAATTATGCAAAAATACTCATTAGAAAGCTTGGGAAGAGTTCTTTCCAACATACTAAATTTAAACCATGAAATAGAAGCAATATTTTCCAAAAAATAGAAAACATTTTGAATTTTTATGGTTTATTACTTAAAAATTATTCCAATCACTAATTTAATCACAAAAATACATAATTAAGGCTTTGATACCAATGTAAGAATATGAGGCAGTAGAAATTTGTCAAACTGAAAATATATGTATTTATAATACTTAGGTCATATATGATTATTAGAATCTGCCTTCTTCTCACAGCATGAACATCTTAATTGTCTTTGATGGAATTGAGAAGAAGGGAGTTTTTTAGAGAAAAATTATTGAAGAGTTTATTAAAAAACTATGGTGGGAAGCAGTTTTTTATTAAAAAACTATTTATTACAATTTAAATTGTGTTATGGGCTGGGTCAAGCCCACATGGGCGGCCCAGACCACGAAACAAACCCATATATATATATATATAGGTTTCATTCTCTTTTTTGGTGACTAGGAAGTAGGACTTAAGAGACATTAAAAAAAACTTCATGATTACTCGAACACAACTACATAGATACTGTGTTATGCTTGGTAGAATTTAAGTATTTAATTTTCTTCTTTTCCAATTTTATAATGCTCTATTAGTTTACAACTTTCGACTATATTGTGTTATTTATATGGACTATAATGTGTTATTCTCTTTCAATAAGGAAAACCTAGTTTTAGAGATTATGCTATGCTTGGTAGATTTTAAGTATTTTATAATTATAATTATTTTATAATTTTTTTATAGGAAATAACTAATATATGTTCACTCAATTTTAATCCATTTAGTGCCCTAAAATAAGTCATCCTCGTTAGTGGATATATGCTAGGCTTAAAGAGAGTCTTTTGAACCCTGATTTTGTTAGGAGTTTGGATGAGTTATGAAATTTTCATGTAGTCAACTAGATTGGATGGATGATGAAAAGATTAATTGTTCGTTCCCCATCAAGATTGTCAAAACACAACGTTTAGGGATGCCGACACAGTCAAATATCATATACTTAGGAAAGGTTTTATGGTGGCTTACTATGTGGGATAAGACATGGTGAAACCAAAAGAATTAGTGAGCTGAGCCATAACCATTGGGTTGACCTAGACAATGTATCCAATTATGGAAATGTATATTAAGAATTAGTGAAGGTCCATCATTCAATCTGTCTTCATATAAGGAAGAATCGAATATACAAGCCCATAAATTTATGATATTCTCAATGTTGTTAATGCAGAACTATGGTATGGTTGTGAGAGTTATTGGCAACTTTCTTATGTTGCTAGCCTATTGAATATTAATGTAGAACATCACCTGTCAGAAAAGGGCTTTTGATGCAATAGCAGGATTATTAAAGGAACATTTGCCACCTGAAAATGTAGCTATTAAGAATTTCTACTCAACCAAATGGTTGTTCTGTGGACTTGGTTTACCAGTTGAGAAGATTCCCTATTGTAAAAAGAATTGCATGGTTGTAACACTCCTTACCCTTTTGATAACAATTAGGCATAATGATGTCACAACTTGTCTATCTCTCTGTACCTTTTCAATTTTATATTCCACATATATTATTTATCCACATAACTTATTTAAATTCAAAAATAAAACATTTTCTGAATAAACATAATCGTGTTTACACTTTTTGCATACTATAGAAATTTAAGTTTCAAAATACATTCCCCACATATTATATGCAATACATGCTTTACAAAAGTTATATACATATAAAAGTACAAAAACACCAACCCAAAGGGGTGGTTTTATCTGTTGCATTATTCTGGTAGGGCCTCATTGGTTTTGCAACTCTATCTACAATTCTGTAGCTCGAATGTTTTCAATTTTCTACATGCACAAAAGAAAAAAAACTCTCGCAATAAGTTTCGCTTAATGGTGCATGCTTTTTGGAAATAATCAATAATAATCATAATAATAACAATAATAACAATAATAATAACTTTAATATCATACATAAAAGTTTTGATAAATATAAAACAACAATTATTTTAATAGTCGATATCATATTTGTTGATTTTCATTATATAGAAAGTATAGTTGATCATTTCATCTTTTTACTTAGTTGCCCAACATTATATTGCCAATATCAGACTTTAGGGAGACATATAGAGGTAGCGAATTTATGGTCATCGCGACGTTCTGGTCAAGTATATTAGCCCTTTTTGGACTTGAGTAATAGATATATGTATAATCAAACATTATGCGTCCTCATCACTATAGGGCCACCAAACCTAAGTAACTGACTATAAGTCTCATCATCCTTAATTGGTATGCCAAGTTATCTATCATATTCTAGTCCGGTCATTAATCATGGGTTATATTTACTTCTTATGTAATTCCATCCTTATTTTGACTTGATTTGATAATTTATCATTTATTCAGATTTTGTCACCTCATACTCAATTATCAACTTTTGTATTCTGCATTTGTTTTTACTTTTTTACTGGTATTTCATTAATTCAAATCATATATCAACTATCATGCATCAATATTCATAATACAATTTTTTAATTTCAGAATTTATTAATAAACTCACAAGCATAATAAAAGAAATTAATATTTCATGTTAATTTCAAATAATGGCTATGGTTGCAAAACATATACACACCTAGATTAATCCTTTTTGTGCATCTATTTGACCATTCTCTTATATGGCACAAGCAGTTAATGGCCATAATTGGCCTAATTCAGGAAAACAGTTGTCCTAATGCCAAGAAGGATTAGCACACTACTGTGCGGGAAGCATGGGCTTGCTACTGGACAGGCTTAGCGGGCCTATGACACCTCCCGAGTAATTGTTTTGTGATCTCATCGTGATCCGATCCGAAATAATTCTCTCATATTTTTGGATCATATCCAAGACTATTTTACTCATTATCCATATCTCCAATGCGTATGACCCATTAGGTCTCCAATTATGCTGGCCACTTAAATTGACAATTAAATTAAGCAATTCATGAGCAGTATCTGCAAACACATCATGACCTCCAATTTTGACTATGAATCTTTCCATAAATAATTTCCATGCAATTATTTCTTTCACCAGTCTATACCCCAATTGGTTCAGAGTATGGACATGTGTCAACTCCTGCTAGACTACATCACATCTAGCCTAAGTAATATTAGTTCTTGTCCGTGAGGCTCATTACTCTATTAGTCATGTCATTGAATACTATCTTCATGATATTTCCACTCCAGCAAGAGATTCTCGAGTAATGACTCTGACAAGAGGTGATAGGTATACACTCATTCTATTGGGAGTGGTGAATCCTATTGTTGATTACCCAACTACCTTCAAATACTTCAAGTTGTACCTAATCACCACCTTATGAGCTCCCTGAGGGAATAAGAAATAGTGTCAAAATATAAAATTAGTATCCAAGATATCCTTGAGTACCTCAAGTTTAAGGATACTTGCACCATTGTTATGTTGAGACTATTAATGACTTTTGAATAGATTATCCATATGATTGTCTCATAGTAGGTCATCCATTGTACATAGCGACACTTAGCAAGCATCCACATGCTAACTCTAAACATCTCATGTTTACATATTATGAGATCTACTGCTTGTCTAATCAAGGAGTATAACATGTGCTAGTCTATCCAGATTAACAATGTGCCATCTCATTAATCCTATCACTAGGGATAACATAGATACTAACATAATTACACTTGAAAAGAATCTCAATGTCATAATCTTATCATGATTTCCTTCATGCTATGTTATGTATCAAGGACTTCATTAATTGATTTAAGATCACTATCAATTCATATATAAAATGAACATCAAATGAATAAAATGCCTTTTTTTAATCCAATAAATTTGTACAATAAGTGTTAATAGTGATTGCCTTTAGAGCACTTCTCTAACAACCTCTCATTTGCACTAAAGTCAATTGCCTTTGTATTTAATTTCATAGGCCAGTAGATGAGAATCATATTTCTTTTGGGAAAGTGGCTTAGTTAAAGGATAAGTAATATTCTAATTAGTGGGCACTCTTCCTATCTTTACATCATTCCTACCAACGATTTCTTTAATCAAATGGAATCTTCTGAGTAGATGATTGGATCTTTGATGAGATTGTGGTTCCTTTGCTTGTGCAGTGGCTCCATTATTATCTCAATACAGTTGTATTAGATTAATAATGCTAGGAGCCACTCTAAGTTCCATGAAGATTAATAATTCTTTAGCCAAACTGATTCCTTTGCTACTTCAGAAGCTGCAATGTACTCTACTTCGGTTGTGGAATTAACAATTGTTTTCTACTTGGAACTCTTCCAATTGAGTGCTCCACCATTCAGTGTGAATATATAACCTGATAGGGATTTTGAGTCATCCTTGTTAGATTGGAAGCTGACATCGGTATACCCGCTCACAACAAGATCTCCATCTCTATATATCAAGAATACATCCTTAGTCCATCTCATGTACTTAAGGATATTCTTGACAACCACCCAATGACCCCCACCAGGGTCCGATTGGTATTTGCTCATGACACTCAGAGCATATGATACATCGGGTCTTGTACATAACATAACATACATGATTGATCCTATAGCTGAACCATATTGAATCAAACTCATGTGTGTCCTCTCATCTTGTGTCTTTGGGCACATATAGTCTTTGAGAGAGTAATCCCATGAGTCATGGGAATATATGCTCTCTTGGACTGCTCCATGATAAACCTTTTTAGCATATTGTCCATGTATGTAGACTGTGAAAGATTAAGCAATCTTTTAGATCTATTTCTATAAATCCTTATCCCTAAAATATAGATTGCTTCTCCAAGGTCTTTCATAAAGAAATTATTGGATAACCAAAATTTGACTGATTGTAATGCTGAGATATCATTCCCCATAAGTAGTATGTCATCTACATACAACATGAGAAATACGATTGCACTCCCACTAACCTTCTTATATACACAAGGTTCATCTGAATTTTGTAAGAAACCAAACTGTTTGATTGTCTCATCAAACCAAATATTCCAACTCCAAGATGCTTGCTTTAATCCATAAATGGATCTTTGAAACTCGCATACCTTTTTGCCATCTTTGGATATGAAGCCTTATGGTTGTGCCATGTACACATCCTTGATTAGATTTCCATTAAGGAAAGTCGTCTTCACATCCATTTGTCATATCTCATAATCATAATGAGCAGTAAAGGCTAGGAGTAACCTTATGGATTTAAGCATAACTGCTGGGCTAAAAGTTTCATCATAATCAATTCTTTGTTTTTAATGATAACTTTTAACTACAAGTCTAGCTTTATAGGTGACCATATTACCATCCATATCAGTTTTCTTTTGGAAAACCCACTAGCACCTTATAGAGTTTATCCCTTCAGGTGGGTTAATCAAAATCCATACAAGCAATCCATTTTTGACTTCATTCCTTGAAGTCACTTGTCTAATTCTGAACTATGAATTCTTTAAACTTTTCAAAGGCTTTAAACTTGTATCTCATAAGATACATGTATCTATATCATGAGTAGTCATCGATAAAAGTAATGAAGTAAATGAAACCATCTCTAGTGTGTGTGGACATTGGACCACATAAATATTTTACATTGTTAATTTAGTTAAATTGGGCCAAATGATTAAGTTGTACTATTGTGTGGATTAATGGAATTATATATATATGTAAATAATAATAATAATAATATAGATAAAATAAAATGAAAATGAAACAAAAGAAAAATAAAAGAAAAGAGAAGAGAAAAGAGAAAACAGAAGAGAAAAAAGAAGAGAAGAAGAAACAAAAAGATAAGAGGACAAAAAGAAAAAGTTGGCTCTATCTTCTTCCTCCCATTTCTGCCTCCTTACTCCAGCCCCGTTTTCTTCTTCATCTTCCCCCATTCTAGCCTTCAATTCTTCATTGTTTCACTAGTTTTGTTTGCAGCAAATTGATCCATTGCAAGTTCGTTCTTGTACGTAATCAATTCTTATTGCTATAGGGTTTATTTGAGTTGCTAAGGTTCATTAATAGGCACTGATTTGCACCCCAAATTTGATATATATAGAAACTGATTCTAGAAAAGTTGAAAGCTTGAAAATTGTTCCTTTATATCTTCAATTTATGGATATATAAATAGTTTTGCATGATTTTGTGTATAGGAAGAGAAATCCTTTCTCTACTGAAACTGGTTAGGGTGTGAACCCTAGCTGAGTTAGCTACTGTGTTCATTGCTTTTGAATATGAAAAAGCCATTATTTGAAGTATCTCAAAACAAAAAAATTGTACACATATGTGTTATGTATCTGTATATCGAATTTTTGGTTTATATGTCTTGTTGATTTTGAGTTATTGTGAATAGAACCATGACTATTCCATAGTTTGAGCGGACTGCTTAGTGCCCTGGGCGGTTCGAACAACTTGTGTAGCCATTTTGAGCTCTTTAGAGATGTCATATGTAAATTATCAAAACATAAAAGTCATAGGTATATGTCTTATCTAAATTTTGGTACTAATTTTAGTTTACCTAGAGTAAGTTATAGCCTTTACAAGTCATACTAGTTCAGAAGCCTACTCTGTTCTGGACCAGTAAAATGTTTCTTATAATTTGAGGACTTTAAATATATAATTGATAAAAGTTGTAAACAGGAAAAATATTCCATTTGAACCCATATAAGTATATGTATTATAAGTTATGATGAATGAAAGTTGGTACCCTGAAACTGCTAAAGGGTAGAAAACATAACACATTTAGAAATTCCACCAAATATTTTACAATGATCCAATTGGTCTGAAATTTTAATATATTACATAGTTATATGTTAATTTTAATTAGGAACAAGAATTAGATTAATTGGTCAAGTATGAAAATATTTATAGGCTAAACAGTCCCATAAGGTCACATTGCCTCATAGGAAAAATCTTAACTATTGATATGAACAATGCATATTAATTTGTTTAAGCCACATTAAGTCTCTCTAACCATGAGTTAATAAATTATATTTCCATATAGGCTCACAACATATTGGAGATCTACAAGAAAGGGATAGACAATAAGTTTAGGGTCGGAATTAAAGGAAAAAAGTGGGTCTAATTATCAATTGAATTCTTTAGTGCATATGAATGTTGCTTGCAATGTGATTCATATGATTGCCAAGGTTTGTCCTTGATAATATGATGATGGATAATGTGTGACATTTGTGGTACATATAAGTGGTATACTTGTGGACATATAAGTGGTATACTTGTGGTATATTTGAGGTATATATTTGACATACGTGATATATACATGGTATATGTATAGTATATGCAAGGTATATGTGTGGCATATGAGGTGTATATGTGGTATATGTATGGTGTATGTAACAAGATACAATGGTTGATGAATGCTTAAGTACAAGTGCATATGCATATGGACTTAAAAGGCATTGTGATTGGTTAATCGATATTGCAAAGCAAAAGAAAAGGCCTATGGCCCAACAAAATTGCAAATGAAACAAATGATCAAGCTAGCTAGCAAATGCAAATGCAAATGCAAATGTTCATATGGAAAATGTTCACATGGAAACCGGGGGCAATGTCTGTTTAACTTGGTCACAAAAAAATCAAATGAGCAAAGCATGAGCATAAGTAAGGAATAGTGATTATATTTTTAAATTTCATTTGTGATTATATGATAAAGGTGAACAGAATGGAATATATGCATTGGATTTATGATTTGTTACTATAAGTTTCTTGGTACTTTAGAGCTCATCTAATGATTATTCTCACTGAGCCGCAACTCATTAGTTTGTGTAATTTTTCAGGTAAAGAAAATTGTTAGCTCTTTTTCAATGCCATATAGAAGACATGGATCAAAGGTCACCGGCCGAGCCTCACTACTCTCTCTCCTTGCATTCCATAAGAGCATGAAAATATGTCATCTGTATTTTGGATTTATATGTTTGAACATGTATAGTCACTCTAGATTGTTTTTTTTAAATGTATAAATGAAAGCAAATCGTAAATATTTATGTGCAAAGTTTATATTTTAATATATGTGATATATTATACTGTGGTGAAAACGTCAAAGTTGACTTGCAAAGTTTTTGAATGATATTATAGGATATGATGAAAAAAAATACTACCACTATTAAAAGGATATTATGTCATTCCAGCATGCTATGTGTGATTATTTGACACAGAGATAGGTTATACTTAAATGCATAAGATGCGGTGTTACAATCATGGTGCGAGGTTGGCGAGCTTTAACTTCACAATGAATGTTTGGATTAAGACCTTCAATGAATATTCCTACCAATTGTATTTTTGACCAATCTCTAGCCTCATTTGATAGTCGTTCAAATCAACCTTGGTACTTTCACACAGTAGAAGTTTGGCAAAACTTGGCATGCTCTCCATCAACATTTTCATATTAAGATCGTCCAACATGGACAAAAAACCCTTTCTTAAATTGCTCCCATGAGGGAACTCCATGGTAAGTTTCATACCAATCATACCATTGAAGAGCATCCTCATCTAGTTGGATGGAAGTTATTTCTACTTTAGAATCTTTTAGAGTTTTATGGAGACAGAACAATTTCTCAGCTCCAGAAATCTAACTGAATGGTTCTTCATCTATCCATTTAGAAAATCCCACTTGCATCCGAGGGTAGCCATTATCACGCTCTTGATAACCTCCTCATGCCACTTCAGAGTGACATGATTTTTTGTTGGCAAAAACTGAGATTCCATCTTGCGGATTTTTGCTAAAGCTCAAGCAAACTCTTTTTGAAATCATTGATTATTGCAGTTTGCTTTCACTTTTGGCATCCAAATTTTCAAGTTGGGAATTCATAGAATTATCAATAGTCATAGCATATGATTGTAAATCTATATTCCTAAGCTTTGTTTTTTTTTTATTTTAGGTTAAGGGCATGCAAATTTTTTTTTTGTTTTTGTTCTTTTTCGATTATGGAAATAAAAGAAAAATTCTAGGAGAACGACTCTAATACTAAATGGCAAGGTCCT
Source organism: Triadica sebifera (assembly GCA_023653625.1). Taxonomy (NCBI): domain Eukaryota; kingdom Viridiplantae; phylum Streptophyta; class Magnoliopsida; order Malpighiales; family Euphorbiaceae; genus Triadica; species Triadica sebifera. The sequence continues at coordinate 42,335,449 of CM042893.1, read as the reverse complement.
AGGGTTTTAAAGGTGAAATTGAGAAAAATTTAGAACAAAAGAGTTAGGGATTTTAATGTTCACAAGGCATCCCATGGTTTTAGGTTCACAAATTTTAAGTTTCCACTGAGCCATGTATGAGATGCAAGTATCCTTACATTTGAAATACTCAAGGTTATCTTGAATACCAAATCCTATAATTTGACTTCATTCTATGTTTGCCTCTTAGAGGTTGCTCATAGGGTGGTAGTTGAGAAGTCAATAAAGGATTCACCACTCCTGGCAGAGGGAGAGTATACCTATGGCCACTTGTAGATATCATTATATAGAAATCCTTAGCCTAGGTGGACATGTCTTGATGAAGGTCTTTAAGGACATATCTTATTAGGGTAATGAGTCTTATAGACAAAAACTAATATTATTTGGATTAGATGTGACATAGTCAGTCTTGTGGAGTTGACGCATAGTCCATGCTCTGAACCAAATGAGGTATAGTTTGCTAAAAGGATGAATTGTATAGTAATTGTCTATAGAAGGGTTTACAGTCAGATCACTGACTTTTTGGTCAATTGAGGGTTATGATGTGTTGCCAGATATCACTCCTGATCTACTCAAAATCATATGATGATTTGAGCTGCCAACATAATCGAGAACCTAATGGGTCACACGCATAGAAGGAATGAAGGAAATGTGAAATGGGCCTTTGATTGGATCCAAGACATGAGAGAGAAATGATTTGGCAATGTACCAGGTGTCACAACTATGAAAAAGGGGAGTCACATCACGACCGTGAAGGCCTCGATATCAGCTTTTGCGATTTTAGATTTTCTATTTCGAATGGAATTTCTATGCATAGAAAACTTATGTCCAACCATAATATGACTAGAGGAGATATAAATAACCCTTTTAAGGGCCAAATTTGAAGCTATCACCTTGAGGAATAAAAATTATTCTCTCTTCTTCTTCTCTTTCAAATTGAAACACCATAGCTAGCACCATTGTGCTTTGACACCCTATCACCCATGCGGTTATTTTGTTCATCCTTTTGCATGGATTACTGTTAGAGACAATCTGACCTTAGATTGTTGTGGTTTTCAATAAGCCAACTTGAAGGAAAGGCTTACAAACTTGGAAGAACAAAAGAAACAAACAAGGTAATCAACTACTTCCATATGAGTGGTTCAATACGATTTTATTGTTCATAGGGCATTCCATGGTTTTAGGTTCAACAAATTTTAATTTTCCAATGTGCCATGAATGAGATGCATGTTAAGAACCTAATAGTGGTATCAAAGCCACCCTATGTAAATTAATTTTATATTTAATTAAAGTATCAATGAGATTAATTAAAAAGGAACAATTTGGATTCCCTCTTGTCATTAAAAACAAATTTGATTATGTTTAGCATCAAATTTTAATTTTAATTTAATGAAATATTAATATGATGATATTATATGTTAATCATTATCGCATGTTATACTCTTTCACTAGGTTAAGCAACTAATCTCATAAGCAGTAGATATGAGATGTTTAGAATTAACATGAGGATATTTGCTAGAGTAGCAAATTACATTGGATGTCCTACTATGAGACAATCACATGAATACCTATTCAATGTCAGTGATAGTCTCATCATAGTAATGGTGCAAGTAACCTTAGACTTGAGATGCTCAAGGTTATCTTGGATTATAAATCCTATACTTTGACTCCATTCATTGTTACCTTTCAAAGGTTGTTCATAGGGTGGTGATTGGATATAGCATGAGGTATTTGAAGGTAGTTGACTAGTCAATAAAGGATTCACCGTTCTTGATAGAATGAGAATATACCTATGGCCTCAATTATACAAATTAGGCATACAAGAGGCCATAGGTATACTCTCTCTATCAGGAGTGGTGAATCCTTTATTGACTAGTTAACTACCTTTGAATACCTTATGCTATACACAATCAACACTCTATGACCAACCTCTAAGAGGTAACAAGGAATGGTGTCAAAGTATAGGATTCGATATCCAAGATAACTTTGAGCATATCAAGTCTAAAGATACTTGCACCTTTGGTATGATGAGACTATCACAGACATTAAATGGATATCCATGTGATTGTGTCATAGCAAGTCATCCAATGTACGTGACTACTCTAGTAAGCATCTACATGTTAACTCTAAATATCTCATATTTTTAGCTTATGAGATTAGTTGCTTGACCTTGTCAAGGATTATAACATGTGCTAGTCTATTCAGATTAACAATGTCACATCTTATTAATCCTATGATGGACATTGTTAATCCAGACAGACTAGTCATAGAATTAATGAGACAGGACATTATTAATCCGGACAGACTAACATATGTTACACTTTTTCATTGGATCAAGGATTAGATCTCATAATTTGTAAACATAAGATGTTTAGAATTAACATGTGGATGCTTGCTAAGTGTTGCTAAGTACATTGGATGACCAGCTATGAGACAATCGTATGGATAATCTATTCAAATGTCAATGATCGTCTCATCATCGCAATGGTGCAAGTATCCTTAGACTTGAGGTACTCAAGGATATCTTGGATACTGATTTTGTATTTTGACACTATTCCTTATTGCCTCAGAATGTTGCTCATAGGGTGGTGATTGGATACAACTTAAGGTATTCGAAGGTAATTGGATAACCAATAAAGGATTCACCACTCCTAATAAAAGGAGTGTATATGCATGGTCTCTTCTCGTGGTCATTACTCATGAATCTCTGACCAGAGTGGAAATGTCATAAAGATAGTCTTCAATGACATATCTAATAAAGTAATGAGCCTTAGGGACAAGAATTAACATTACTGGGACTAGACGTGATGTAGTCAGTCTAGTGGGAGTAAACACATGTCCATACTCTGAACCAAGTGGGGCATAGAATGGTGAAAGGAATAATTGCAAGAAAATTGTCTATGGAAATGTTTGCAATCAAACCACTAACTTTTCGGTCAATTGGGGGTCATGATGTGTTACTAGATACCACTCATGACTTGCTTAAATTAATTGTTAATTTAAGTGGCCAACATAATTGGGAACCTAATGGGTTACACGCATTGAACATATGGAGAATGAGTAAAATGGTCTTGGATGGGATCCAATATGAGAGAATTATTTCAGGATGGATCGCGATGAGATCACATGGGAAAAATCATTTAGGAGTGTCACAGGCCTATACAGGCCTGCAAGGGCTGGGCTGCCTAGTGCATGCACTGTTGCCTCCCATTGGCCAACGGTTAAATTTGGCCTTAATTAGGCCAATTATGGCCATTAAAACATTTACTATTCATTCAAGTTTTCTTTTCTCTATTTTTGACTTTTGATCTTTTCTTTGAATTTGATTCACATAGAAAAGACATCAAATAACATAAAATATATACGAAAATATTTTTTTGCGGAAAAAAAAATTTTAAGACAATAAAATTCTCTCAAGAACACTTTAAAAGCTAGCACTTTGAATTTATTCAAACCATTTCTTTTGATAGTTTCTTATTCATTCTTAACATGGATTATCATTAGAAACATCATAGTGTGGATTATTGTGGTTTGCTACAACCCAATAAGGTAAAGATTTTAATAACAAATAAGAAATTACAAGGTATAATTTCTAACCTCTATGTTTATATAAATTAGTTTTAATGGCACAAGTATGATCTTTTGTTTCGGATTTTCAACTTATTTTTCCCTTGAATTTATGAATGTGATTCTTTCTCCAAAACCCAACAGTGGTATCAGAACCCCCTTGTATCCCTTAAAATTAATTTTAATTGAAAGTGCAATGGGATTGCATGGTTTTGATGATTTTGGATCAATAGGCCTTAAAAAATTGAAATTAATTTGTAAAATATGTTTTACACATTTTTGTTTCTCTAATCTAATCATGGGATGATTAAGGATGTTTATTTTGATTGAAAAATGATTTGAATGTGATTCAAATAATTAATTTCGGATTTATTTCAAAAATTCCTAAAATGCCTAAAATTGCCTTGTTTATGAACATATATTGTTGTTTGGCTTAATTGATGAAGTTGGTTATATGTTTTTTGTAATTTGATTATGAAAAAATTATTTATACATATTGATAATAGTTTTATGCCTCTAGAATTATCCAATAATTAATTAAATATTATTTTAATTAATTTTTCAAATAAACACAAAAAGGGACTGTTTTAGCATACCCGGTGGGGCTGTATTGTTTGATTTTTTTTGTATGTGCTAATTTTTTTTATGCCTTAAAATATTTTTATATGTTGTAAAATATGTTATTTTGATGTTAGATACATTCCAAAATTATTTTTCATGCATTTGAAATTTTAAAAAAAAAATTAGGTGTCGAATGAGTCGTTTTGAGCGTCTAAGTACATTGGTTCATTTGTCTTAATAATTTTGGCTTGTGCCATGAATATTTTGATGAACCTGAGCTGACCTAAAGATTATTAGAATGATGATTTGAAGTTCTGTAAATTTTTAGAATTTTTGAAAATTAATTTTGAATTAATTTAAATTGAGTAATTATAATTCTAGTATGACTAAAATTGGTATATATATTAAAATTAAATTGTTTAATTTTAACATCATAATATGCTGATTTTAAGGAGAATTAATTTTTGAAATATGGAATTTTATTTAATTTGATTAAATATTAAATTCCACTTTAAAATGACATACAAATTAAATTAACCGAAAGAACACAAGTAGGCAATTTCAGTTCAAGTATGAATCGATTTACAAATTGAAATCCAAAATTGTCATTTTTATTTTATGCATTAGAGAATGCATGTTAGAGGTGTATGAAAAGGTATGATGGATGATTATGGACTTAGGCTCAATGTGCTTGAGCATGCATAGAATTGTTTTGTTTATGGTAAATAGGGCCTGCGTGTCCCTAACTCTCTTTTTTTCTTATGTATTTCTCTTCTCATCTTACTCCTCTAAAATGTAAATTGAGGTTTTCTATACTTTGAAATATGTAATTAGATTACATAGGATTAGGATAGAATGAAGATACAAAGGAGCAAGAAGCAAAGTAGGTGGTACCATAAACAAGAAGACTTAGAAATAGGAATTTGATTTCTATTTTTGGTTGTAAATTCATGCATATACCTAGGTAAGACCTAGTCAATTTCTCTTTGGCTCATGAGATTGACTTTAGTATGTCCATAATCTTGCCATATAGTTAATGTCACTATCTTTATATATCCATGTGATGAATGTATGATATATAAAAGCATGAAATAATAACTTGATTAGACTTAAGAAAGAAATCCATCACTAAATAAACAATTAAGTCTTACGCCTTCCATCAATGGGTTAGACTTAACTGATATTATTAACTTATTGGATTTGTGCCAAGGTTAATGTGTATTGGAGGGGAAGTTGGGTTTGTATACATGAGATGTACACATATCAAGAGTTGATAGCCTAATGTATGTGCACACATCAATAAGTTGATAGCACAAGATTCGATAGTTGTATGAATAATGCAATTGGTATGGATTAGATACCTACCAACCAAACTAAGGATAGCTTGTTGAGTTGCCTCAAGGTTATTCTTAGCTAGTTGGATATCGACCCATTAGGAGAACTTCCATATAAGTTCTCTCGGGTTCATGGTGAGGGCTATGGACTCACAATAAAATAGTGGGAGTCATATGTGATTTAAAGACCTAATAAACATGCATTTTATGTACATTCTAACATGTTCTATTTTACATCTAGGTTGTTATAATCATCATCATGACAAGTGTGAATTTGCAATCGCTAATAGAATTAAATAAGTTGACTGAGCCTAATTTTTTGATTGGCTAAGGAATTTGGGAATAGTTCTCAAATCCAAAAATATTGGCTATGTCCTAGATGAGGCACTCCCTAATCCCCCTGCTGCTAATGCTTCTTAAAATGTTCAAAAGGCATATCAAAAGCATCTCGATGATAGTGAGATGGTAAGCTACATTATGCTTGCTATTATGTTAGCTAAATTGCAAAAGCAACATGAGGCTATGGATGTTAATTCTATAGTATACCATCTAAGAGAGCATTCTGAAAGATTTGAAACTTCGAGGTTGCTCTTACGCATTAAGATGGTTGAGGGGACATCTCCAGTGCAATATGCATTGAAGATGAATGGCTATATTGAGAGGTTGGCCACCTTGGGATTTGTGATGGACCATGAACTAAGTATTGACTTAATTCTAACCAGTTTGTCTGATAATTATTCACATTTTGTGCTTAACTATAGGATGAACCAAATCTCTACCACTATTCCTGAGCTGATTAACTTGCTCAAAATAGCTGAGCTATCTATTAAGAAGGACAGAAAGGCATGTTGTTGTGGACTCTTCAGGTTCTAAAAAGAAGAACCTTAAAAAGAAGAATACTTCCATGAAGCCTAAGGGAGGCATGGCCAATAAGAAGGGCAAGGAGATTGCTCCAAAGGGAACATTCTTTCACTGCAGCAAGGATGGTCATTGGAAGAGAAATTGCAAGGCTTACTTGGAGTCCTTAAAGAAGAAGGCCTCTGATGCTCTATTTACTTTTGTCATTAAAATTAATATTGTTTACAATAATAATATATGGGTATTAGATACCAGTTGTGGCTCACACGTATCCAATGATATGCAGGACCTAAGGAACAGTAGGCAGCTCAATAAGGGAGAGTCAGATCTACGCGTTGGAAATGGAGTAAGGTTGCTGCATTAGCTGTATGAACTTATGTATTGACCCTCCCTAGTGGGCTTATGTTAAATTTGGATAATTGCTATTATGTACCTGTTTTGACTACAAACATTATTTTTGTTTCAAGTCTAAATAAAGATGGTTTCCATTTAACTTTTAGTAACAATTGTTGTTCTATTATGTTGAATGGAATTCTTTATGCTAGTGGTACATTATGCTATGATATGTCATTAGTGGTACATTATACATATTAGATATGTCAAATCCAATTTTAAACATCAATGATAATAAAAGGCAAAAAACTAGATATGTTGAAATCATCTTACTTATGGCATTGTCGCCTTACTCATATAAGTGAGAAACGCAAGGCTAAGCTACATAGGAGTGGTAGTTTGAGGTCATTTGATTATGAATCATATGACACATGTGAATCTCACTTATTAGGCAGGATGACTAAATTACCCTTAAAGGGAAAGGTTGAACGTGCTAATGGACTTTTAGACTTAATACATTCAGATGTATGTGGTCCAATGTCTACACATGCCAAAGGTGGTTTCAGCTACTTCAATACTTTTATCGATGACTACTCACGATATGGGTACATATATCTTATGAGATACAAATCTGATGTTTTTTGAGAAGTTCAAAGAATTCCGAAATGAAATAGAGAAACAACTTGGCAAAAGTATTGAAACACTTCGATCAGATCGAGGAGGTGAAAACTTGAGCCATGAGTTTATAGATTATCTTTAGGATAATGAATTATGAGTAGTAGCACACATTACTAATCCAGACATACTAGCACATGTTACACTCCTTGATTGGATCGAGTAGTAGATCTCATAATCTATAAACATGAGATAATTAGAGTTAACATATGGATGCTTGCTAAGTGTAGCTAAGTACATTGGATGACCAACTATGAGCAATCATATGGATAATCTATTCAAATGTCAATGATAGTCTCATCATAGCAATGGTGCAAGTATCCTTAGACTTGAGGTACTCAAGGATATCTTGAATATTGATTCTGTATTTTGACATTATTTCTTGTTGCCTCAGAGAGGTAGCTCATAGGGTGGTGATTGGATACAGCTTGAGGTATTCGAAAGTAATTGGGTAACCAACAAAGGATTCACCACTCTTGATAGAAGGAGTGTATACCCATGGCCTCTTGTCGTGGTCATTACTCAGGAATCTCTGGCCAAAGTAGAAATGTCAAAAAGATAGTCTTCAATGACATATCTAATAGAGTAATGAGCCTCAAGGACAAGAACTAACATTACTTGGACTAGACGTGATGTAGTTAGACTAGTGGGAGTTGACACATGTCCATACTCTGAACCAAGTTGGGTATAGAATGGTGAAAGGAATAATTGCACATAAATTGTCTATGGAAAGGTTTATAGTCAAACCACTAACTTTCCGGTCAATTGGGGGTCATGATGTGTTGCTAGATACTGCTCATGACCTGCTTAAATTAATTGTTAATTTAAGTGGCCAACATAATTGGGAACCTAATGGGTCACACACATTGAAGATATGGAGAATGAGTAAAATGATCTTAGATATGATCCAAAATATGAGAGAATTATTTCGGGACTGATGAGATCGCATGGAAAAATTGTTCGGGAGGTCACGGACCTACGTGGGCTAGGCAGGCTGCTGGACTACCTAGCAGGCCAGCTGGGCTCGCCCGCAGCAGGCCCAGTGCACTGCTGCCTCCCACCTGTTGGCCAATGGCAGTTTTTGGCCTTAATTAGGCCAATCATGGCCAATTGCTATTCATTCATTTCCCTTTTCACCATTTTTGACTTTTCATCTCTTCTTTGAATTTGATTCAAATAGAAAAGTCATCAAATGGCAAAAAATAGACATGAAAATATTTTTTTGTGAAAAAAATATTTTTAAGACAACAATATTCTCTGAAGAACACTTTCAAAGCTAGCACTTTGAATTTGTTCAAACCATTTCTCTTGATAGTTTCTTCTTCATTCTTCACATGGATTATCATTGGAGACATCCTAGTGTGGATTGTTGTGGTTTGGTACAACCAAACAAAGTGACGATTTGCAGAACAAATAAGAAATTACAAGGTATAATTTTTAACATTTATATTTATATAAATTAGTTTTAATGGTACAAGTATGAGCTTATGTTTTGGGTTTTGAAAATTTTATTTTTTCTGCAGCGTTTATGAATATGATTCATTCTTCAAAACCCAACATGCTTCATGACTTGCCTCACGAGAAGAGGTAGTGAAGACTAAGCTTCACGCTTGTTACTATATTTGTCACACATGTGAAAAGCCATATTCATGCCCCTGACTGTTTAATGTCACGACCATGACTTGTTTCACTTTCCTTTTTTCACGACTAGAGTGCCCCTTCAACTAATCGTGACCCGTTTCATGCCCGTGACTGGTCATTCATGGCCGTGAAGCTATGAACTATAAAATTAAATTTTCTGTCTTTTCTCATTTCCATCTCTCCAAATTGTAGCATTTAACACACCCATTCACTTTTTCTCACAAAATTCGGCCTTTTCCAAATCCACTTTGGCACAACAAGTTGTTGATCTTTAAGCACCTTGCCTTGACATGATGCAGGCTTCCATCGATGAGAGGTTAGAGAACCTCAAAGACTTTATGAAGTCTCGTATGGAAAGCCTCGAGGGGAAAGTAGCACGCCTTAGGGATGATTTGTCAGGCTTTAAGCCTACTTAGAGTCTTAGTTATCATGTAGTTTTTTTTACCTTTATTGTAATAAGACTTTATCTTTATACATTTTAATGTAATCCTTGTCCTTTAATTTTTAATACAATTATCTTATTTACATTTCAATCTTTTGCTAGTGACAAAGGGGGAGAAACAAGCATAAATGTGTTCAATATATGATGGCATGAATATGCAATATGAAATGAGTTCTAACCGGACATCCTGTCCCCATGACGAGCAACTTCAGCCTCAAGGCTATCCATCCTAGACTCTATGAAGTCCTTGAGGTTCTCTAACCTCTCATCCATGAAAGCCTGCAGCTGCTCAAATCGTGGTGCTAGAAGGTCAGCCACCTGCTGTGCCAAATTTGGTGTGGAAGCCGAGGATTGCTCATCTACTGGAGGTGCCTCCTTAACCCGAGCCATTTTCCTCTGCTGGATTCCTTGGAGGCCGACTTTGAAGTCCTCTGAATCATTATCTTCCTTATAATTTCAGCAGTCGTGTCTGTGAAGCGGTAGTAAATATTGTTCTCATGAACAATTCTAACAGCCGCTCCCATCTTAATGAAGGACTCGACATCCAATCGATCTAGAGGATGCCCTAGGATGAGATTGAAGTGATGGTCATCTAGCTTCAAATATCCAAGCTTCAAGGCCATATGGGTCACATATCCACCAATGAGTATATCTCCGGAGGGCTTGGTGGCAATGGACAGAAGATGGTTCGCAAACCATCGAGAAAGTGCCACTGTGAGACCTCATCGGGCCATCTCAAAGAGAAATAGCTCAGACTTCTGAATGGTGCCATTGCTGTCTCCCCGAGCAAATATGCTATAGGTTAGAAACCTATGCAAATATTTGTGCACTAGGGACCGGAGATGAGTGCTCTTGGTCTTCTTGACATCCCAGCTGCAATCCGTGCCAAAATGAGTCCATGCTCGGGTTGCGAAGAACTCCACTTTGTTGTCATTGAGAATGCCTTCCGAGGGTAGATTGAATAAGTACCCAAATTCTATGGCAGTGAGAGTGTTTGAATTGCTGTAGAGTTGGAATTTCACCACTCCAGTGGGAGACACTTACAAAGTGCTCAAGAACTCCAAGGTTGGCTCCCTTAAAGTAGGCTGATGAATGTCCACAAATGCCTTCAAATGACAGGCCTGGAGTTGCTCTGTCATTGTCATCTCAAGCCCGAGAGTGCGTATGGTTTGCCACTCAAAAGATCTTGATGAAATGAGAGGCCTTTTCTTCAGGGTTGAGTACCTAGGATGGAAATGCTCTGGGATTCGGTTCATTAGGTAGTCTGAGTACCTCCTGGGAGCATGAGATTTCTTCCTAGTACCCTTTGATGAGCCAGTTTCCATTTGGATTGAAGAAATGAACTTTGTAGAGTTTGGAAAAATTTGACAGAAATTTTGAGGAAACCCTAAAGAAATATGATTTTTGATGAAGAGAGGGACTTTTGATGGTATTTATAGCAGAAATTTGTGACTTGGGGGTTGGAATCTTCAATGTACCATTCAATGTATGTAAATGAGCGCGGTTTCAAGGAGTTGAAAGGTTGAAATGTGAAGAATAACCGGCTGATTTCTTATATACCCGATGCATTCACGGGCATGAAATATGTAGTCACGGTCGTGAAGAGTCGTGTTCACGGTTTGCTGAAGGGGTGCTCTACCCGTGAATAAAGGCGTGAAAAGGTTCACGGTCGTGACATTTGAATGTCACGAGCATGAATGATGAACTATCACGGTGGTGAAAGACGAGTCACGGGCGTGAAGTGTTAAATTTCACTACTTATGCCTGTGAAACAAAGCGTGACTCAAGGCATGAACGTCTCTGTGAGTTTTAGGTGAAAATGTTCACGGGCGTGAACAAGGCTTTTCACGGGAGTGAATGAAGTCATGAACATAAGCTTCAGTACTTAAAGCCGTGAACCATGTCATGAATCAAGTCGTGAAAGCTACTGGATCTATTGGCTATTTAATTCACGGGCGTGAACATATGTCACGGGCGTGAACATATGTCACGGGCGTGAATTGCCTAAAATTTCCATCAAATAAAAGTAAGTCCTAGAACAAGACTAAATCATTTCTATGAAGATTCTATCCCTTATAACATAAACTTTTCATCAAATTTACTACCTTATATTTAGTAATATGATACAAGAACAAGATTATCATATAAGATTTGACAATTTGGCAATCACAAGGTTAATCCATCAATCATACCAAGTTCTCTTCTAATGAAATTAAATCTTTCATCATTTAGAGACTTAGTGAATATATCTACCAATTGATTTTCTGTACATATAAATTCTAATGCAACATCTCCATATTGAACATGATCTCTAATAAAGTGGTGTCTAATGTCAATATGCTTACTTCTAGAGTGTTGAATGGGATTCTTTGAAAGATTTATAGCACTTGTATTGTCACATTTAATAGGTATATGGTTCATATCATGACCATAGTCCTTAAGTTGTTGTTTCATCCACAGGATTTGAGTACAACAACATCCTGTTGCTACATACTCTACTTCAGCAATTGAAAGAGCAACTGAAACTTGTTTCTTGCTAAACCAAAAAACTAAGCACTCTCTAATAAAGTGACAAGTACCTGAAGTACTTTTTCTATCTAAAAGACTACCAGCATAGTCTGCATCTGAATATCCTACAATATAAAAAGATGAGTTTCTAGGATACCACAAACCTAGATACAATGATCCATGTAAATATCTTAGAATTCTTTTTACTGCATGTAAATGAGATTCTTTTGGACATGATTGAAATCGTGCACACAAGTAAGCACTATACATTATGTCGGGTCTAGAAGCAGTAAGATATAAAAGGGATCCAATCATACCTCTATAGAGCTTTTCATTAACGCTCTTACCCTTTTCATCCTTGTCCAATTTTGTTGATGTGCTCATAGGAGTCTTGGCATTCTTGCATCCTTCCATTCTAAATTTTTTAATTAAATCTTTTGGCATATTTGGTTGATGAATATGCCCTCATTGCTTTGTTTTATTTGTAGACCAAGGAAATACTTAAGCTCTCCTATCATGCTCATTTCAAATTCCCTAGTCATACACTAAGCAAATTCTTGACAAAGCAATTCATTACTAGAACCAAATATTATATCATCAACATAAATTTGAACAATCAGTATATCATGCTTATCCTTTTTAATGAATAATGTGGTGTAAACATTCCCCTTTGTGAAGTTATTTTCTAAGAGAAAAGAACTTAGTCTTTCATACCAAGCTCTTGGGCTTGTTTCAAACCATATAAAGCTTTTGAAAGTTTTAAAACATGATTTGGCAAATCATAGCTTTCAAAGCCTGGTGGTTGTTCTACATAAACTTCTTCTTCTATATAACCATTTAGAAATGCACTTTTCACATCCATTTGAAAGAGTTTGAAATTCATGTGACATGCATATGCTAAAAGTATTCTTATGGCTTCTAATCTAGCTACAGGTTCATAGGTCTCATCATAATCTATTCCTTCTTCCTGATTATATCCTTTTGCAACTAATCTAGCCTTATTCCTAGTTATTGAACCTTGTTCATCTAGTTTATTTCTAAATACCCATTTGCTACCTATAATTTGATGATCCTTGGATCTAGGTACTAAGGTCCATACCTTACTTCTCTCAAATTGGTTGAGTTCCTCTTGCATGGCAATTACCCAACTTTCATCATTAAGAGCTTCATCAACATTTTTAGGCTCAATTTGAGAAATAAAAGCAAGGGCAGTGGCTAAATGTTTGAAATGAGATCTAGTACTTACTCCCCTTGAGAGATCACCAATGATTTGCTCTTTTGGATGATCTTTTGTCATTTTCCATTGTTTTGGGAGTTCTTTCCCGTTTTCTTGTAGAGCTTGAGGTAGAGAAGCATCTTGGTGTGAATCTTCTTAATCATTTTCTTCTTTTCCATTTCCAAGACCAAATCTTTCCATAGTTCCTACAACATCATCAAGAACACTACCTTTCACAATATCAAGTCTACTAGATTCATTAAAAACAACATGCATAGATTCTTCAACAGTTAATGATCTTCCATTAAATACTCTATATGCTTTGCTAGTTGTAGAGTATCCTAAAAAGATACATTCATCAGATTTAGAGGCAAATTTTCCAAAGTTGTCCTTGGTATTCAATATGAAGCACTTGCATCCAAATACTCTAAAGTATGACATCAAGGGCTTTCTTCCATTCCATAACTCAAATGAGGTTTTGTTTAAAAGAGGTCTTTTCAAAACTCGATTTGAAATATAACGTGCAGTGTTTGTGGCTACTGCCCAAAAGTATGTTGGTAAACCATACTCATTGAGCATTGTTCTAGCCATTTCAATTAAAGTTCGATTTTTCCTTTCAATTACCCCATTTTGTTGAGGTGTCCTAGGAGATGAGAAATTCTATGAAATGCCATGTTTAAGACAAAAACTTTCAAAGTTTTTATTTTCAAATTTTTTTAACTCTTTTAGCAAAGTTTTTGAAATTTTCAAAAGCATCACTCTTTTGAGCTAAGAAAATTACCCAAGTAAATCTAGAGTAATCATCTATGATGACAAATGCATAATGTTTACCTCCTAAGCTAGCAATAGAACTAATGCCAATTACCTTACCCTTAGCATTGTTTCCAAAGGTAACTTTACCTCCATCAATACTTTTGATTGTGGAGATGTGAGGTTCACTAGACTTAAAAAAAATGGTTTTGTGAGAAGATGATGATGTGTCCTTAAATCCTAGACCATGTCTAATTAAAGGTAGTATTTGAGACACAATGAGAGTATCTAAACTCTCTTTTCCTTTTTGAAATTTAGAAATGGAATTTCTAAGTTCCTCAACTTCATTTTTTAAAGTATTATTTTCTTTAAGCAAGGAATTAGTTTAGGTTTTTGATGAGTGTTCATCTAATGATTTTTGGAGAGATTCATTAGATGATTTAAGCTTTATGTTCTCCTTTTCTAAAACATCTATTTTGTTTTTTAAATTAAAGATGTTATTTCTATAAGTACTGAATTTACTTCTATATTTTTCTAATTCTAGATTCAATTCTTCTATAAGGCTTTGCTCATCATCATCATCATCACTATTACTATCATTATCATTATCACTACTATCATTATTTAAAGAGTACGAGTGTAGTGATCTTACCTTATTCGAGATGTGATCCTCAATAGCCTTGAAGCATAGGTTGACCTCTTCGCTTTTATGATCATCTCTTTCACTTGAAGAGCTTTCGTCATCCCATGTGGCTTTGTGACCTTTCTCCCCATTGTCTTTTTGGTATTTGCTCTTATGCTTATTGAGCCTTAGACATTCTGGTTTGATATGTCCTTTCTTTCCACACTCATAGCACTTTACCTCTTCCTTACTTCTTTGTGTATCATTAGAAGTTTGTTTGAGGTTTCTTTGCCTGAATTTTCTGGAGTTGCTCATTTTCTTCTCAATGATTCTTTTCAGTCTTCTTGAAAGCATAGCAACGTCCTCATTTTCATCATCACTCATTTCTTCATCATCTTCACTTTCTTCTTGAGATTTTGAAGTAGAGGCTTTGAGTGCTAAAGGCTTTCTTTTCTCTGGCTCTGCTTCAAGTTCTCTATCTCTTTTCACTGCCATTTCATGTGTGAGAAGTTTGCCAATAAGCACATCAGTATTCATGATGCTCATGTCTTCATTTGGTTCTTTTATGCCGGCAACTCTTGAGCCATAGTCTTTAAGAGGAAGACTTCTCAGGATTTTGTTGTTTACATCTTCCAAGCTCAGATGCTTCCTAAGTTTCCTCATTACATTTATAATGGCTAGAAGACGGTTGGTCATGTCAGTGATTGACTCATTGGATTTCATCTTGAAGAGCTCATATTCTGAGGTAAGAAGTTGAATCTTATTGGATTTGACTTGCTTAGTTCCTTCATGATAATTTTCCAATGTCTTCCACATGCTGTAGGCTATTGGGCAGTGTTGTATTCTTCCACATTCTTCAATAGATAATGAGCTTGAGAGGATTGTCATTGCCTTCTTGTTTTTGAAATTTGCTCTTCTTTGAGGTTCTGTCCAATCATCTCTTGATAAGATTTCTTCTTCACCATCAGCTCTTCTTCTGGTTGGTGGTGTCCATTTTTTTCGTACACTATCCCAAACTTCAATTCCTTCACTATCTAGGTATGTCTTCATCTGAAACTTCCAATGGGCATAATTTGCCCTATCAAAGTAATGTTTGAGACTTTGGAATCCTTCACTGGCCATATCTTAATCTTTACTAGCGCTTTTTAGGCTTAGATGCTAGACAAAGCTCTGATACCAATTGTTGCCCAGATATTGAGCTAAGAAGGGGGGTTGAATTGGAGTTTTAAAATTTTAACTTTAAAGTGCGGAAATAAGAAGATAAGTTTAGGAGGGATAGAGACATTTGACACAAGGATTTTTATAGAGGTTCGGGTGTTAACAAACCCTACTCCTCTCCCCAATTGCAATTGGGAGTTTCACTAACACACTAAGTGTTACAATGGAGTTTTACAAGCTCACTCCCAACTATGGTGTTTCTCACAATGGCTCACACCTAACCCAGAAATCCCTTGTGTTTTAATGGCTCACACAATAACCAATTCCTTGTGTTTTACAAGCTCACACAAACAATCTTTATTTTTTGTTTTATAGGCTCACACAAACAACCTTTACCTTGTGTTTTACAGGCTCACACAAACAACCTTTACTTGTGTTTTAAAGGCTCACACAAACAACCTTTCTTTGTGTTTTAAAAGCTCACACAACTAACCCTTACAAGTGTTCTACTCTTAACCCAGAAAGACCCAAAACTCACTTGAGTAATAAATGATTACAGAGAGAAATACTTACAAATCTTTATTGCTCAATAAATGATGAGCAAAAAGATTTTCACAGAGAATAGATATTTGTTATGAAATTATTAAATGTACAAATAGCTTGTAATGAGATTTTGATTCAAAGTATTTGCTATCCTTTTATGTTGAATGCATAAATGACTTGCATTTATACTCCTATGGCAAATTATAGCCGTTAGAAAGCATTTAGTATGAAACTAGCCATTACACCAACCTAAATAATCGCGCCAGACATTTTTCTCTTTCATCTTTCACGGGCGTGACTATGTTTGTCATGGGCGTGGCTGTTCTTCCAAGCCGTGACTGAAGTGGTGACCTTGGTCGTGAAGCATTCTGGAAGGTTTTGAAACATTGGGTCACGGGCGTGACATATATGTTCACGGGCGTGACAAACTTCCCAGCCGTGACTAAAGTGGTGACCTTGGTCGTGAAGCTCTCTGGATGAATTTGTCAAAAAGGTTCACGGGCGTGACATTTAATTCAAGGGCGTGACTTAAATGTGCATTTCACAGTTTGTTGTCTTCCTTCATGGTTGTGAACTTCAAATGTTGGTTTTGTTGAACGGTTAGCTTTTTCACGGGCGTGACTCATAGAGTCATGGGCATGAACATGCTACTTAATTTTATCATTCAAGGATTAATCTTCTATTCTCCTTTCTTACTATTTTATTTCATACCCTATTTAATAGACTAAGAAAACAAGTATGTTAAATGCAATATTGCTATTTTATTTGTTATCATCAAAATGACAGAAATACCCCTCAAGGTTTAACATGGAGGAAGGAAAGGGATGAAGAAGAAGAAGAAGAAGAAGAAGAAGAAGAGAGGTGTAGTTTGGAAGAAATGGGGTAAAGTCTTAATTGATTTCTCCCCCTCCCTTATTCCCGATTTTAGTCTTCCTTTGTTTTTTTTTTTCCTGTTGTGACCCCTTTTTTACTGTTCAATATTATTATTATTATTATTATTATTATTATTATTATTATTATTATTATTATTATTATTATTATTATCTTCACATATTTCCTTATATCTAATATCTTTAATTTTTTTTACCAAAAATACAATTTAATTATGTGGTCTAATTTAAATAAATTTAAATTGTCTATCAATTTAATTTATTTTAATTTCTAATTTAATTAACGATTTCATCTATTTTAATCTCTATTATCTATCATTTTTTTCCAATTTACACCACATATTTATTCTAATTAAACTCTAATTAGTGGGCATTGCAGTTACACTCAAATCCTATGGATGAGATAATAACTTAAGGATTATGGTCATAGTTTGGACCATATAACCATCAAATGTGACAATACTAGTGCCATCAACCTATCTAAGAATTACATTCAACACTCTAGAAGTAAGCATATTGACATTAGACATCATTTTCTTAAGTATCACGTTCAATATGGAGATGTCATGTTAGAATTTATTGATACAAATAATCAATTGGTAGATATTTTCACAAACTTCTTAATGAAGAAAGTTTTTGTTTTATAAGAAGAGAACTTAGTATGCTTGATGGATCAACATTGTCTTAATTAATTTTTTTTTTCCAATTGTATGTCGTGTGAACCTTGAATGTTAATTCCTTCATATGATGCATTTTACATGACTAATTTTATGGTATGAAGTGGTTAACATGATAGAAATATGTGTTTTAAGGCATAGAAACTTTTTAGAAATCTTCTAGTCTTGTTTTAGACTTAGTTTTATTTTTGAAGATTTGAGGTGGTTCATGCCCGTGACATATATTCACGGTCGTGAACATAGATAGCAGAAAGTTCCAGTAGCTTCCACGTTTTGCTTCACGACTTGCCTCATAGGAAGAGGTACTGAAGACTAAGCTCCATGATCATTATTATATTTGTCACACTGATGAAAAGCCTTCTTCATGCCCGTGACATATATTCACGAGCATGAATAAAGTTAGCAAAAAGTTCCAGTAGCCTTCACGCTTTGCTTTGTTAGATGAGTGCTCTAAAGGCAATCACCTTTAGCACTTATTGTATAAATTTATTTGATTAATAAAAGGCTTTTTCATTAATTTGATGTTCATTTGAAATATGAATTGATAAGTGATCTTAAATCAATTAATGAAGTCCTTGATACAAAAATCATGATGAGATCATGATATTGAGATTCTTATCATGTGTAATTATGTTAGTATCAAAATTATCCCTAGTCATAGGATTAATGAGATGGGACATTACTAATCCAGACATACTAGCACTTGTTACACTCTTTGATTGGATCGAGTAGTAGATCTCATAATCTATAAACATGAGATATATAATTCTTGCTAAGTGTAGCTAAGTACATTGGATGACCAACTATGAGCAATCATATGGATAATCTATTCAAATGTCAATGATAGTCTCATCATAGCAATGATGCAAGTATCCTTAGACTTGAGGTACTTAAGGATATCTTGAATATTGATTCTGTATTTTGACATTATTCCTTGTTGCCTCAGAGAGGTAGCTCATAGGGTGGTGATTGGATACAGCTTGAGGTATTCGAAGGTAATTGGGTAACCAACAAAGGATTCACCACTCTTGATAGAAGGAGTGTATACCCATGGCCTCTTGTCGTGGTCATTACTCAGGAATCTTTAGCCGGAGTGGAAATGTCATAAAGATAGTCTTCAATGACATATCTAATAGAGTAATGAGCCTCAAGGACAAGAACTAACATTACTTGGACTAGACGTGATGTAGTTAGTCTAGTGGGAGTTAACACATGTCCATACTCTGAACCAAGTGGGGTATGGAATGGTGAAAGGAATAGTTGCACATAAATTGTCTATGGAAAGATTCATAGTCAAACCACTTACTTTTCGGTCAATTGGGGTTCATGATGTGTTGCTAGATACTGCTCATAACTTGCTTAAATTAATTGTTAATTTAAGTGGGTAACATAACCGGAAACCTAATGGGTCACACACATTGAAGATATGGAGAATGAGTAAAATGGTCTTGGATAAGATCCAAAATATGAGAGAATTATTTCGGGACTGATGAGATCGCACGGAAAAATTGTTCTGGAGGGTCACAGGCCTATCTGGGCTAGGCAGGCTGTTGGATTGCCTAGCGGGCCAGCTGGGCTGGCCCGCAGCAGACCCAACATGCTACTGCCTCCCACCCATTGGCCAACGGCAGTTTTTGGCCTTAATTAGGTCAATCATGGCCAATTGCTATTCATTCATTTCCCTTTTCTCGATTTTTGACTTTTCATATTTTCTTTGAATTTGATTCAAATACAAAAGACATCAAATGGCAGAAAATAGACATGAAAATATTTTTTTGAGAAAAAAAATATTTTTAAGACACAACAAAATTCTCTCAAGAACACTTTCAAAGCTAGCACTTTGAATTTGTACAAACCATTTCTCTTCATAGTTTCTTCTTCAATTCTTCGCGTGGATTATCATTGGAGACATGGATTGTTGTGGTTTGGTACAACCCAACGAAGTGAAGATTTGAAGAACAAATAAGAAATTACAAGGTATAATTTTTAACATTTATATTTATATAAATTAGTTTTAATGGTACAAGTATGATCTTATGTTTTGGGTTTTGAAAATTTTATTTTTTCCGCTACGTTTATGAATATGATTCATTCTTCAAAACCCAACAAGCTTAATGACTTGCCTCACGAGAAGAGGTAGTGAAGACTAAGCTTCACGCTCGTTACTATATTTGTCACACATGTGAAAAGCCATCTTCACGCCCATGACTGCTTAATGTCACGACCATGACTTGTTTCACTTTCCTTTTTCACGACTAGAGTGTCCCTTCAACAAATCGTGACCTGTTTCATGCCTGTGACTGGTCATTCATGGCCGTGAAACTATCAACTATAAAATTAAATTTTCTGTCTTTTCTCATTTCCATCTCTCCAAATTCTAGCATTTAACACACCCATTCACTGTTTCTCACAAAATTCGGTCTTTTCCAAATCTACTTTGGCACAGCAAGTTGTTGATCTTCAAGCACCTCGCCGTGACATGATGCAGGCTTCCATCGATGAGAGGTTAGAGAACCTTAAAGACTTTATGGAGTGTCATATGGAAAGCCTTGAGGGAAAGGTAGCATGCCTTAGGGATGATTTGTCAAGCTTTAAGCCTACTTAGAGTCTTAGTTATAATGTCATTTGTTTTTTACCTTTGCTGTAATAGGACTTTATCTTTATGCATTTTAATGTAATCCTTGTCCTTTAATTTTTAATACAATTATCTTATTTACATTTCAATCTTTTGCTAGTGACAAAGGGGGAGAAACAAGCATATATGTGTTCAATATATGATGGCATGAATATGCAATATGCACTGTGTGGTTATATAATGAAATATGCAAATTTTATTTCAATTGATGATATGGATAAGCTATACCTCACATATACCTTTCAACTTGAACTTATCAAAACTCGTTTTATTTAATGCATAAGATATACTTAACATATATCTCACATATACTTTCAATACACTTGGTTACACATGTTTTATTTGATGAGATATACTTAAGATATACCTTGAATATACCATATTAATTTGCAAATACCTTTGTTATTTCTTTCAAATCTTGCACTTTATTATTTTAGCTTAAGCACCTTTTGAGGGGGAGACTTCTCAAAAGCACATATTGCTAGATTATTTGTCACTATCAAAAAGGGGGAGATTGTTAAACCTTGAGGGGTATTTTTATCATTTTGATGTTAACAAATAAAATAGCAATAATGTATTTAACAATGTTTGTGTTCTAAGTGTGTTAAAAATGATATACATTGATTAGAACATGAAGCAAGATTGAAAGACAACTTTTGAAGATAAAAATCTAAGAAATAGCAAAGTGTCACTCCCGTGACTACTAATGTCACGCTCGTGAATATAGCTTAGCACCAATTTTCCACCATTCAAAGTTCACGGCCATAAAGGATCAAACCAACCTTGAATGATCAAATAAGTCACGCCCGTGACCAAACATTTCCAATTATTCTAGAGAATGTCACGCCCATAGTCACCACATAGACCACGGCTTGGAAGAACATTCATGCTCGTGACGCATATAGTCACGCCCATGAACTAGGACAGAGAAACATATCGGGCGCGATTTAAGAGTTGGTTCAATGGATACTTTCACATTAAATGCACCCAAACGGCTATAATTCATAGAGAGAGTATAAATGCAAGTCATTTATGAATCCTAACTGGAAGAAGAATAATAACAAGTATAACAACAATTATTTTCATCTTTAATCTTGTTGTAGTCTTGTGCATTAATTATTTTTCAACAATCCTCTACTTTTTGTGAAAAACTAAGTGCTCATAACTTCTAAGCATTGTAGGTTGGTGAGTGTTTTTCATTGTAATCAATTACTCAAAAGTGAGCTTAGGTATATTAGGTTAAGAGTGAAACACTTTTTAAAGGTTTATTGTGTGAGCCATAAAACACAAGAAATCGATTTTTGTGTGATCCATTGAAAAACCAAGGGAATCTCTGGGTTAGGTGTTAACCATTGAGAGAAACACCATAGTTGGAAGTGAGATTAAAAAACTCCATTGTACACTTAGTATGTTAGTGAAACACCCAATTAAGATTGGGTAGAGGAGTAAGGTTTGTTAATACCTGAGCATTTATAAATCTTGTATGTGATATCTCTCATTCCTTCCTCTATTTTATTTATTCCACACTTTAAATTAAGCAAAATTTATTTGCCAACCAATTCAACCCCCTTCTTGGTTCATTGTCTGGGCAACACTTTCTGCCATACAATGCCCCATATGGTGCCATCTGGATACTGCTATGATATTGGTTGTTGTATGCAAATTCTATCAATGCAATATATTCATCCCAAGTTCCTCTGAATTCCATAAACATGCCCTAAACATTTTTTTCCAATGTCTGTATAGTCCTCTCTAATTGTCTATCAGTTTTTGGGTGGAATACAACGTTGAAGTTCAACTTTGTTCCCAATGAATCTTGGAAACTCACCCAAAAAATGTGAAGTAAACCTTGGATCTCCATCAGACACAATGGACACTAGAATGCCATGTAATCTGACTATTTCATTCACATATGATTTTGCCAAACTCTCAAGTTTACACCCCCATATGATAGGTAGAAAATGTGCTGACTTGGTTAATATGACAACAATAACCCATACTGCATCATTTTTCTATGAGTTCTTGGCAATCAATAAACAAAATCCATCGTTATATTTTTCCATTTCCATTCTGGCATAGGCAATGGATGTAGCTTACCAACTGGTGCCTAGTGTTCAATCTTAATCTGCTGACAGGTTAAGCATTTTGAAACATATTCTGCTAGGTCTTTCTTCATTCTAGGCCTCCATTAATAAGGCCTTAAGCTATGATACATCTTCGTCATCCTTGGGTCCATTGCATAAGGTGGATTGTGTGCCTCTTCCATTATTTTCTGGCACAAATAATCAATGTCTAGGACACATATGTGTGACTTCAACATCAAGCAACTCAAACTATGGAACAATCATAGTTACATTTACCATAACCCAACATCCACAAGACATATGAACCTAAAATTTGGTATCAAGATAGATAACATATGTATCTACAATTTCATGTTTTTAGCTTTTTAAAATACAGGCTCTTTCATATTCAAAATAGATAAGCATAGTAGCTAACTCAGCTATGGTTCACACCCGTACTAGTTCCTATTAGATGCCAATATCTTTTCATATGCACTAAAGCTTGTGAAAATATTTATATATCCATAAACCTAAGACATAAATGAACAACATTTATGTTTGAAACTTCTCCAAATTTGGTCCATAAGGGCATCCAAATTAGAGTGCAAGACACTATTGCAACATAACCCTAACAATTCAAACCAATACTAGAACAATGGAAAGAAGATTACTTACCAAGAACGAACTTGAAATAGTTGAATTTGCTACAAAAATTAAGTGAAAAAAGAAAGAAAAGAAGGCTAAAATAGTGGAAGAAGAAGAAGAAGAAATGAAATTGCAGTGAGGGAGGCAAAATGGTGAGGAGGAAGATAAGGTCCACCCCCCACCTCCTCACTTTTATCATCTTCACCCTTTTGTTTTTTTTTTCCTTTCTTTTCTTTTTCTTTCCTTTTTTTTTTTTGTTTTTCTTTTGTTTCTTTTCATTTTTATTTATTAATTCAATCTAATAATTTTATTCACATAAATCTCAATTTCATGTCATCCTTAACTAAATTATAAAATGGACACATGTAATTTAGCACAATTACAAAGTACTCACACATGAAGCTTGTGTGTGTCATGAACTTGTCCTTATAAAAATACATATAAAATGGACATGTTCAAGTGAAATATATGCAAATGCATATGTCCAAATGAAATGCATGTAGAAATGCATATGTGGGAAGTCGAGGATGGTACAAGCTTTTTGGAAAATACGATTATAAATATAACATGCAATATTGGTGGCTTCAACCCAAAAGTAGGTTGGTAAACCATACTCACTGAGCATTGTTCTAGCCATCTCTACTAATGTTCTAGTTTTCCTTTCAATAACCCCATTTTACTGAAGTGTTCTAGGAGTTGAAAATTATGAGAAATCCTATATTCCAAACAAAGGTTTTCAAAATGCTCATTTTCAAAATCTTTACCATGATCACTTTTTATTTTAGAAATAAAATAACCTTTTTCATTTTTAATTCTTTTGGAAAAATTTTTAGAAGATTCAAAAGCATCACTTTTATGAGATGCCTCCTAAACTAACAACTCTAGTAGGTCAAAAAAGATCTAGATGTAAAAGTTGTAGAGGTCTAGAAGTACTTACAACATTCTTACCCTTCAAATATGTTTTATGTTGCTTTCCTTTTTGACAAGGCTAATGTAGTGCTCCCTTACCCTACTAGTCATTAATAATGTATGGAAGTGCTACTAAGCTCTTTGTTTTTTGTAAAAATAACAAATTCTCAAATTATTTTATTATTTAATTATTTATTTATTTTTATATCATTTAAATATGTAACTAGTGATGTAAATATTTTGATTTAAAAGAACTCATTCATTAAACCATAATATTTAGAAATATATTTACAATAATACCAAATATATATTAATTACAAATTTCAATCCTTATAAATCCTACATGCTACAAATTTACATCAAAAGAAATTCTTAAAATTTAATTTTTATTTTTTTTACAATACAATTTCCTATGTCAGTGAAGACTTGGTGTGAAGCCTTTTTTCTTACGTTAGAAGAGCAAAAGAAAAGGGTCAAGACCAGTTGGGGACTTTCCAACCTTTCGACCTCAGCTCCGCTGATCCGCGTAGACCAAGGGTGAACACTCATCGTTTACGGCATGGACTACCAGGGTATCTAATCCCGTTCGCTCCCCATAAAGGAAATAAACTGCTACAAATAGATCTTGGGGTTTCGCTTTTCTTCGGTTGCCCTATCGGAATAGCTACGTCTATTTATTTGCGCTTAAAACACGTGTTAAGCTACTAGCTTAGTGGTACATTTGGCAACTATCCAATAATTATATAAATATTTCTAAAATAAAATTTTAGAAACTACAATTAATTTACTAAGCTTGCCAAAATATTCAAATAATATTAAAATTATTTTTGTCTTGCAAAAATATACAATTCATCAATTATAACATTTCATTCATTAAGCATGCTTGAAATTGTTTAACAATACAAGATATACAATTTAAAATATCAATTTAATAATTTACATTTTTTTGTTCTATTATTTATTTGATAGCCCATGACATCTTAGACCAGAACTAAACACTGGATACAAGATTTCTGCTCTCTGGTAGTATACTTGGTACCTACATAATTATTTTATAATTCAGCATTTAATGTCTATATTTTCAATAACAATTCAGCGTCTTTTTGATGCTTACGTAATTTTAACTCAGTACTATTTCTTAGTGCTTATGTAATTTCAACTCAGCACTATTTCTTAGTGCCTACGTAAATTAAATCTTAACACTATTTTCTAGTGCCTACATTTCTACCTTTTTATTGATATGCCAACTTATCCTAATTTCTAGTTCTTGACTAGATGCTATAGGGCTTAATTATATTTGTTATTTTTATTATTATTTATATAAATTATGTAGGTAACACTAATATAATTTCCCTATAAATGCAATAATTCCCATTAAATATTTTACAACCTCATACTTACTCATTTAATCATTATAACTATAAGAAAAACCAACTAATATATTTTTCTATCATAAAATTCCAACCAAAATTCTGCTGCTGCTGGGTCATCCTCTTTCTTACCCATAAAATCCGTAGCCCCATATTTTCTTAATTTATCAATCTGGGGTTTCAGTTGAGGTGGGGGAGCTGGTGGAGCTGGTGGCGGCACAACTTGTGCTATCTGCTGTAACAAAGTAGCCATTTGTTGTATAAGGGGTACCTGACCCACGTTAACCTATTCTTCAGCATGTTGTGGAGCTATAACGCTAGGCTCTGAGGCTCTAATTGATGCTGATTGTCTATGAGCAGTCGAGTCAGCTATACTATCACCCTCCTGTTCTTCACGACTTTGTCTTGATTCCGAATCCATTAAAACCTATATTGTCAGAAGAAGGGTCCCTTATTAGAATATAGCAGCTTAAAAACAATGCAAATGCTAAAAACATGCATTTATCTTCCCATACCCACTAAGTAAGAACCATCTAAACCTATGGCTCTGATACCAAAAATTGTAACACCCCCTTACCCCACTATAGTTCAGCAAGGTAAGTGAGCATTACCCGTCTTACTGTTTTATAAAATTAATGAAGTGAAGTAAATATTTTTTTTTCCGAAAATATTGCATAAAATAAAATAAAATTTCATACAAGCTCAAATATTAAAACTTTTATTTATTTATAAAGTACATTAATTTATATTCAAATCATGTTCTTTTTCATAGTGACTCATATATTTAATACACATGATATGAAATAAAAACGATACTTTAATTTACAAAGTTTTTAACGACATATACCGAAAATTAAACCCAAAGCTTTTTGCTGCTTTCCTCCGGGTACCCTTCTTCTTCTGACAGTCTATTTTCTATGGCTACACTTCTAAACCTGCGCGAGAGGAAATCACCCACACTAAGCTACTAGCTTAGTGGTGCTTCAATGATAAAAATTTTACATACATATATATTTTCTCACATATTAATTACCCATTTAATAAATAAGACATAAAATAAAGAATTATATAAAATCAATAAATTTCTGCAAACACTCAATATCTAATAACTTTAATTCTTATCACATTTATAAAAAAAAATTACATACTTCAATATTATTATTATTATTATTATTATTTATTATTATTATTATTTATTTATGCCCATAACACCTATAACCGAACTAACTAATAGGAATAACAGGGTTGTAATTCCCGGCTTTCATAATATAGTGCCGAGCATTTTTATAATAATGTCATTATGGCTTTTGTTATATTGTCATTACCGGCTTAATAATTTTGCGCCGAACGCATTTATAAATTGTCATTACCGGCTTTCATATTTGGCACCGAGTGCCTTAAATCCCCTGATTGGCATGCCAAACTATTCCCTATTCTAGTTCTAGACTAGGTGTTTTTGGGCTTAACTATTTTTATATTAATTCACTATATTTCAAAAATGTCAACATTATTTAACTATCATAATTATGCTTATTTATTTTTGTTCTTTATTTCCATTATTATTGAAAAAAAATCTCATACATAAATAATTTGTTAAAAATTTATAATTACCATCAAAGTAAATATTTGCATGGATTATTACATATAGTTATAACAACACATGCAAAAAGCCCAATATTGTATGCTTTTACCTATGGCAGATTTCGGACTTATTTTTGGGCTTCGTTTTTAGCCCATGTATAATTCGAATTTGAAGTTCTATCCTTCTAACCATTTTTATCTTATTGTCTTAGCTTTCAGATTCACTAAGAATCACGTAAACCCCAATTTTATATCAAAAGTTATGATTAATTCACTACTGCATCATCACAGAATTTTCTGCCCAGAATTTTTCTAGACAGATTTTAGGTTTAAACTTCGTACATTTAACTGGACAAATATAGACATAATTAGATATTATAGTCTAAATAACTATTAAATACCTGTGTCTTAGCTTTCATTTCCAACAAATAACATATAAAACGGAGTTCTATAACTGAAGTTATCATCAAAATAGACAGAGTTGTTCCTGGAATTCTGTACCCGAGCCATCAATTGACATCAATCCATATTTCAACCACATTCATCATTTGCATTCATTTTAATAATAAAATTTTTAGAATTACAAATACATTCATATGTCTCAATTATTTCACACCATTGGGTCTCATTTTCATATATAATATCAAAAGTCACAACAAAACACATAACATCCCAACAACACAAACATAACAAACCTTAATATATAATTTCATACATATTAACAACATGCAAAATTTTTATCAATGAAGCACATACCTAATCAGCCTTGGTTCTTCCCTTAATCTTTCTTTTTCTTCTCTTATTAGCTAGCTTTCTCCTTGCCTTTGTCACCCTCTTGAGGGCCTCTCACTTGTTCACTTATTTTTCCTACACAAACATACCATAACTCAATTCCAACATTCAATTTCAATGCTTTTCATGTCTACATAATATTCTAATGCTCCTAATATGTTTTACACCTTAATTGAGCTAAAATGTACTAAGGTTAAACTTCCTTCTTCACATGTCATGGCTGCCCAAAAAATATATCCTAGTTCCCAATTTATTTTCTTCAATTAAACACTCAATTCACCTTTAATCTATCACCAATTGTGGTGTTTCTATGTTAATTTCAATTTCCCCCAAATTTATTTAACTATGGCAGCCCCTCATTCATCCTTCAACATCATATTTTCTTCAATTTTTAAGCCATAAAATAATTACCTAACATCAAATATCATTAATTCAAAGTTTAATTACACTTCCATCAACTAATTTCAAACTTAAATTTTCTACTTCCAATCTTGCAACATAAGCTCAATCTACCAAATCTAATCACATCTATCATCAATATAGATCTCAAATGGAAGAAAAAATGTTGAATTTAAGAAGAATAAACTCACCTTAAGATCATTCCAAAGCTGGCCGAATTTCCCCTCAAATTTTCTCTTTTATTTCTCTTCTTTCTTCTTCCTTTCTTGTTTCTTTACTCTACTTTGTAGTAAGAACTTTTTAATTCTGATTTTTTCCTCTCTCAAAACTTATTTCTCTCCTCACTTTTTCAAGCTTGATTTGAAGAGAAATGGAGATTTTTTGGAGAGCTATGGTGGACGGCAAAGAGATGAGAGAAGATGAGGGAAATGGGTTTTAATTGGTGGAGAAAATGAGGTATTTATCTTTTTTTTTAAGGTGAGTATTTGGTGGTTCCATGACTACTTTAAGCTCTTCATCCACTGGTCCAAAATACAAATTAATTTTAGTTAAATTTTAAACTTTAAGAAATTTCTTATTTGTCACATCTTCCTCCATATTCACACTTTTTCCCCAAACAATTGCCATAATACCGATTTTGTCCATAGGAAGTTTTATTTTTTTCTAATTCTACCCTAAATCTTTTTAATTCCCAAATATTAATACCTTAATTATTTTCTCTTATTATTAGTCTTTTTTTTTTGGGTTTCAATTTAGACTCCGATTGAACCAGTGGATCCCACTACGGTCACGTGCAATCAGAGCCTAAATCACTAAATGTTACAGTGAATGAGTAATCACGACCGTGAATGCTTTTGGGCGATTCATTCCAGTAGAGTTCACGACTTTGAATTACGGGCGTGAATTAGTAATCACGGTCGTGAATGCTCTGTATTAGTAATTATGAATGCAGTTATCAAATGAAGAATTCAGGTAAGTAATTGAAAGTCATTATCTATCCAGTGAAATAAGAATGATTATATATATATATATATATATATATATATATATATATATATATATTGATGTGAGAACGTGTTATGTTGTGATATAGAAAAATGAATGTTGATATGGATGAAATATATGAATTGACAGGGATGATATATGAAATATGATACGGATGAAATACGTAAACTAATACAGATAATAAGCATGAATATTGATATGGTTGTGATTGGAAGTAAATAGAGATATATGAATTATATGATATTGAATAAGCCCTAAAACAACTACCTCAAACTATTCTAGGATAGTTTGGCATGCCAAGCAGAAGGGAGTATGATGAAAACCATTAATGGAAGGATTTATGATGCCGATAATGGCACGGATTATGAATACTAAGCCGGTAATGGCACTTATATGCACACATCATATTGCTGTGTGGCACTCCTAAGTGCCTGGATGGAAACTCCGTTATCCTATATGGGAGTTCATAGGTGTTATGGGCTAATATATATATAGAAACGATGGAAAGTGGTATACATATATAAATACATGATTGATGATGTAAAAGAGATGTTTATAATTAATGGAAATGAAAATGATATTTGACATGTATGCATGGAGTCATTATTGTATGAGATATGATCATGAGGAATAGAATTGTATAGAAGAACATTAATATGAAAAATGATGCATGTTATTGCCCATTAAGCTTACAGCTTATCGTGGAGTTTTCTTTCCACGCAGATATAGAAAGGTAGCTGAAGGCGTTAGATAAAGCAAGCAATGATCCTATTCAAGTAAAGTAGCCGAACCTTGAGAAAGTGGGTTACAAGCTTTGAATTTTTGTATTTGGCTTTTTATATTAAAGAGTTTTAGAGTTTGTAAAACTTACTTTTAATGTTTGTCAAGAATTAATTTGATGCTTAAAATTTCTATCTTATGTAAATAAATTGTACCCTGGTTTTTGTATATATCTATATATACATGAGTGCTGAGAAAATAAAGGTAAAACAATAATAATAGCGATTTGAAGAAGTATATTGACAAGGGTAATGCTCCCTTATCCGGGCACGTATTGATCGGGTGAGGGGGTGTTACAGTAGTTTTTTGTATCAGAGCCCAGTTGGGCGATTTTGGGTTTTTAAAAGCGAATTTTGAAAATATTTAATTCTTGAAGTGTACCCACTATAGCATTTTTAGAGTTGCTACTTTATTGATTAGGGTCATTACCTTTATCTTATAGGTAGGATATGGCTTCAGGATCAAGACAAATAGTAGTATAAGAAGCTGAGAGTAATGAGCCTTCAGAGGCAAGAGTTTCGTCGCAACCAAGTCGTCGTCGAGCTGCGGCACCGAGATCTAGTGCCAACTCACTTCGTCAGCATTCAGCTATTAATATGGGTTAGACTGAGCTCATGAGAAATATGATAGATTTGCTACAGAGAGCATCACGATCAGCTTCATCTGGATTATAGTTTGAGAGACTGAGGAAATTAGGGGCATCTGATTTCTATGGTAAACGAGAAGATGACCCCTCAGTGGCAGAATTTTGGTTGGAACAAGCAGAGCGAGTATTTGATCAACTGCACTACATAGATGAGAAAAAATATGAATATACAGTATCTCTGCTATAAGAGCATGCATATGATTGGTGGCGATCTGAATCACAGAGCACAGAGGCTCCTGACCCTATGACATGGGAATTCTTTCTAGAGAAGTTTAAGGAGCAGTATATTCCTCCTATCTACACAGACGACAAGAAGAGAGAGTTTCTGATGCTAAAATAAAGGGATATGTCAATAACAGAATATGAGAGAGAATTCACTCATCTTTGCAAGTATGCTGGTGGTATTATATCCACTGAGGCAGATAAGTGCCGACGATTTGAAGATGGATTGAGAGATACGATCAAGTTACAAGTTTCAGCCCTATGACGGATGAGTTTCCCTAGTTTATTAGCATCTGCTAGAACAGTTGAAAGAGTCCTGGAAACACAATAGCCAGTACAGATTAGTGGGGTTAGTAGACCAGCGCCACAACCAAGTGGAGTACAGTCTAGTGGCAAAAGAGCCATATCTTTTGGTGGTTGATTCCAGGCTGGGAGTTCTAACAGATTTCATTCTTATAGACGGGGACAACCCGTAAGATCTACTTCATCAGCAGCCAGTGCACCGACACAGGCATCCCGTAGGTTTACCACTCTACCGGTGTGTCAGCATTGTGGTCGTTCGCATCCAAAAGAGTGTTGGTCGATGACAGGAGCGTGCATGAGATGCGGCTCCAAGAACCATATTAAAAGAGATTGTCCATTGCTACAGTTTGGCAGAGGTTCAGGGAGTGTTGAGTCAGTACCAATACAGACTATGGGACAAGGCAGAAGTCGAGGCCAAGGGTAAGGAAGAGGGGGTCGTGTAGGGCCAAGTCAGTTTAGATCAGACACAATAGAGAGACCTGAAAGTAGTAAAGCTGCTCTAGCAAGAGCTTATGCCATACGAGGCCGAGAGGAGCAGGATGCCCCTGACGTCATAGCGGGTAAATTCCTTCTCTTTGGCTCTTATATATATACGTTGATAGACCCTGGGTTGACACACTCATACATATGCACACCACTATTGGGTCGAGAGGGTTTAAAACTAGAGACTTTAGAATATGAGATTCTTGTGACTAACCCATTAGGACACAGTGTGAGGGTTAGTAAAATCTTTCGGGGTTGCCCAGTTGAAATTCAAGATAAACAATTCCCAGCAAATTTAATAGAGCTACCATTCCATGAGTTCAATGTGATCTTGGGAATAAATTTTCTAGCTTGACACGAAGTAATAGTAGATTGCAAAAAAAAAAAGGATGAGGATTAAAGTTTTAGAACAGGAAGAGATAGTAGTGAGGAGCGAGAATAGAGGATATTCAAACAATGTGATATCAGCATTGAAAGCTCGAAAACTCCTCAATAAGGGATGTGAGACTTACCTAGTGTATGTGATTGATACCCAAAAGAAAAGTCCAAAGTTAGCTGACATCCCAACTGTTAGTGAGTTTTCTGATGTGTTCCCTGAGGAGTTGCCAGGACTACCACCTGACCGAGATATAGAGTTTGCTATTGAATTAGTACTTGGCACCACTCCTATATCTATTACACCATATAGGATGGCACCCATAGAATTGAAAGGGTTGAAGATACAATTACAATAAATGTTAGATAAAGGATTTATTTGACCTAGTGTATCACCATGGGGTGCTCCAGTATTATTTGTGAAGAAGAAAGACGGTACTCTATGTCTTTACAATGACTACAAGCAGCTTAATAGGGTTACTGTTAAGAATAAATACCCACTGCCTAGGATTGATGATTTATTTGATCAGCTGAAAGGTGCAAGTATATTTTTAAAGATAGATCTTCGATCGGGGTATCATCAACTGAAGATCAAAGGGTCAGATGTATCTAAGACGACATTCAGGACTCATTATGGTCATTATGAGTTTTTGGTGATGCCATTTGGGTTGACAAATGCATCGGCAGTTTTTATGGACCTGATGAACCGAGTGTTCAGGCCATATATTGATCAATTTGTAGTTGTATTCATTGATGACATTCTTGTCTATTCTAGAGATCGAGTAGAGAATGACCAACATCTCAGAAAAGTATTGCAGACTTTGAGGGAGAAACAATTGTATGCCAAGCTATCTAAGTGTGAGTTTTGGTTAGAAGCAGTAAGTTTTCTGGGTCATGTAATTTCAGCAGAATGTATCCGGGTTGACCCTAGTAAAATCGAGACTATTCTTAATTAGAAACCACCTCGAAATGTAACAGAAGTGATAAATTTTATTGGATTAGCCAGATACTATAGGAGATTTGTGAAAGAATTTTCATCTATAGCGAATCCTTTGACACGACTGCTGTGAAAAGAGGTCCGTTTTGAATGGATAGATAGATGTCAAGAAAGCTTTGATCGATTGAAGGCAATGTTGACTGAAGCACTAATTTTGACTCAGCCTACTCCAGGAAAAGATTATGTTGTGTACAGTGATGCAAGTCACAATGGGCTAGGATGTGTTCTTATGCAAGAGGGAAAAGTGATTGCATATGCCTCCAGACAGCTTAAGCCTTACGAGCTTAACTATCCGACACATGATTTAGAGCTTGCAGCAATAGTTTTTGCTCTTAAGATATGGAGACATTATCTGTATGGAGAAAGATGCTACATTTATACAGACCAAAAGAGTCTTAAGTATCTTCCTTCACAGAAAGAGTTGAACCTGAGGCAGCAAAGATGGTTGGAATTGATAAAAGATTATGACTGTGTGATCGACTACCAGCCAAGCAAAGTTAATGTGGTAGCTGATGCGCTAAGCCGAAAATTTTTAGCTGAGATGCGAGTGGAATCCACATTCATGCAGAGAATTAAAGATGTCCCGAAACAAGATGAGAAGCTGGTAAAGATGATTGAAGCTGTGAAAAATGGAGAAAAATTAGAATTTTCTCTAACAGCAGATGGTACTGTGTATTTTAAGAATCGGATTTGTGTGCCATGTATGGAAGAGTTGAGGTTAGAGATTTTAAAAGAAGCTCATGAAACGGTTTATACTATGCACCCAGGTGGGAACGAGATGTATCAAGATTTGAAAGCACAATACTGGTAGTCGGGGATGAAGAAGGATATCTCTGAATATGTTGTTAAATGTCTAATTTGTCAACAAGTGAAAGCTGAGCATCAATTACCCACAAGATTACTACAACCGATTCCCATACCAGAATGGAAGTGGGAGAGAATTACGATGGATTTTGTGTCCGACTTACCGGTAACTCAGAGAAAGCATGATGCAGTATGGGTGATAGTGGATCGATTGATGAAGTTAGCACATTTTCTACCAGTCTGAATGGACTATACTTTGAACAAGCTGGCCGAGATTTATGTGAATGAGATAGTGAGACTTCATGGAGTGCCTGTATCTATTATCTCTGACAGGGATCCTATATTTACGTTGCAGTTCTGGAAGAGTCTACAGCAGGCTTTGGGAACTCGACTTAATTTTAGCACGGCATTTCATCCGCAAACGAATGGACAATCGGAGCGAGTTATTCAGTTGCTAGAAGACATGATGAGAAGCGGTGTGCTTGAATTTGAGGGAAGTTGAGATCGATATCTACCTCTTATGGAGTTTGCCTATGACAATAGTCATCAAACGAGTATAAGCATGGCTCCTTATGAGGCTTTATATGGAAGAAAGTGTAGGACACCAGTTTGTTGGACGAGTTGAATGAGAAAAAGTTGATTGGGCCTGAAATAGTTCAACAAACTGAGGAGAAAGTTAAAGTGATCAAGGAAAGGCTAAAGGTAGTACAAGATCGACAGAAACCATATGTCGATTTAAAGAGACGAAACATAGAATATGCAGTAGGAGACAGAGTATTCCTTAAAGTTTCACCGTGGAAAAAGGTATTGAGGTTCGGTAGAAAAAGAAAGTTAAGTCCAAGGTTTATTAGTCCTTATGAGATTCTAGAAAGAATAAGACCAGTGGTTTACCGATTAGCTCTTCCTCCAGAGCTAGAAAGAATTCATAACGTGTTCCACGTTTCAATGTTAAGAAGATATCGTTCAGACCCGACCCACATTATATCGATTAAAGAGATAGACATGTCTTATGAGGAAGAACCAGTGGCTATAATAGCATATGAAGAGAAAGTTTTCTGGAACAAAAGAGTCCCTCTAGTTAAAGTTTGGTGGCGGAATCATACAATTGAAGAAGCCACATGGGAAAGTGAAGAAGTGATGAAGAAGCAGTATCCCTAGTTATTTAACCCCGAATGAATAGGTAAATTTCGAGGAAAAAATTATTTTAAGGGGGAGAGAATGTAATATCCGTTAATTTAGGCCCCGAGTCGCACGTGTCACGAAGTTGACACGTTTGACCGATTGGAGTCTAAATTTGGATTTTTAGAAAAAAAAATTGATCAAGTAATGACTAAATTAAATGATATAAGCCTAATTAAGTGATTATAAAGTTTAAAGAAGTTGAATTACAGTGAAGGACTAAATTGCAAAAATTGATAAGTTTTGGGGTCAAATTGCAATTTATCAAAAATTGGAGGATTAATGAGATTAATTGCTATCAACATATTAATTTTGGGGACATTTTAATAGGTTTGGCCGGCCACTCAATGAGGAAGAATGAGATTAATGGGTTCATTAAGCCTAATGTCAAGAAATGGTCAAATGGTAGGTCCCACATGAAGACTTTTGGGTACCCTATTTAATGTTTTCTTTTCTTCTTCTTCTTCTCTTCATTTTCTGCCTTCTTCTCTCTCTTTTCTACCAGTCACGCCAGCCCCATTTCCTCCATGGCCAATCTTGATTTCTAAAGAGAGAAAGGAAGAGAAGAGAGGTGAAAGATCAAGACAAGATGATCTTCATGGTCCATAACTCCTAAAGAAGCTGGAAAGAGCAAGAAAGAGGAAGAAGAATCAAGTTTGGTGGAGAGAGAAAATCTCCAAAGTTGTGATCAAGTGAAGAAAAGTGTAAGGTAAGAAGCATTTCTTCTTCTTCATCATCTTTTCTTAAAGGAAGTTCAAATTTTGAGCTCATCCAAGACTTATGTGGAAAGAGAGAGAAATTAGGGGTTTGAGAGAGAAAAAGATAGTTTAGGGTCTTGAGGAAATTAGATGATGATAATGATCTATGATGTTGTAGGAGTTCCAAGTGATAAGGAACAAACACTAAGGAGTAAAGGAAAAGAGAAAGCTACCTAGAAGAGTGAAGGAGAAAGATTAAGGTTTGTGCATAATTTAAGGCAATAGCCTATTTTTGTTTGAAATAATGCATGTTGAACATGATTTTTGATAAATGAATTGTAAGAATGATGATTATGGCATGAAACTATAGGCTAGATATGTAAGAATGAGATTTTTGTGACATATTGAGTTAATGATGCATGTTAGAAAATTTTGTATGATAAAGACATTTACATGCATTAGAAAGTAATAAATTGAGTAAAGAACCTTAGAAATGCATGAAATAGAAATTTGGTATGATTTGGATGATATTAGAATGAATGAAAGGTGAATATGCAAATTTCCTGCTGAAAGTCATGGGCGTTACCATCTAGTCATGGGCATGAACTTGAGGGTTCACAGTTGTGACTGATTGTATCACGGTTGTGACTTCTGTGTGGAAATGGTACTATTCATTGCAGAAGCATTCACGGGTTGGAATCACGGACGTGAACTTATTCACGAGAGTGAATGAGTAATCACGACCGTGAATGCTTTTGGGCGATTCATTCCAGTAGCGTTC
Source organism: Triadica sebifera (assembly GCA_023653625.1). Lineage (NCBI taxonomy): Eukaryota > Viridiplantae > Streptophyta > Magnoliopsida > Malpighiales > Euphorbiaceae > Triadica > Triadica sebifera. Next base: position 42,298,989 of record CM042893.1, on the reverse strand, counting down.
ACGACTTTGAATTACAGGCGTGAATTAGTAATCATGGCCGTGAATGCTCTGTATTAGTAATAATGAATGCGGTTATCAAATAAAGAATTTAGATAAGTAATTGAAAGTCATTTTCTATCCAGTGAAATAAGAATGATTATATATATATATATATATATATATATATATATATATATTAATGTGAGAACGTGTTATGTTGTGATATAGAAAAATGATTGTTGACACGGATGAAATATGTAAATTGACACGGATGATATATGAAATATGATACGGATGAAATACGTGAACTAATACAGATAATAAGCATGATTATTGATATGGTTGTGATTGGAAGTAAATAGAGATATATGAATTAAATGATATTGAATAAGCCCTAGAACAACTACCTCGAACTATTCTAGAATAGTTTGGCATGTCAAACAGGGGGAGTATGATCAAAACCAATAATGGAATGATTTACGACGCCGGTAATGGCACGAATTATGAATACTATGCCGGTAATGGCACGATTTTTCTACGCCGGTAATGGCACTTATATGCAAATATCATATTGTCGTGTGGCACTCCTAAGTGCCTGGATGGCAACTCCGTTATCCTAGATGGGAGTTCATAGGTGTTGTGGGCTAATATATATATAGAAACGATGGAAAGTGGTATACATATATAAATACATGATTGATGATGTAAAAGAGATGTTTATAATTAATGGTAATGAAAATGATATTTGTCATGTATGCATGGAGTCATTATTGTATGAGATAGGATCATAAGGAATAGAATTGTATGGAAGAACATTAATATGAAAAATGATACATGTTATTGCCTGTTGCATGACATAGTATATTGCCTTAATTATATGCACCACTAAGCTTAGCATGGAGTTTTCTTTCCACGCAGATATAGAAAGGTAGCTGAAGGCGTTAGATAAAGCAAACGGTGATCCTATTCAAGTAAAGCAGCCGAACTTTGAGAAAATGGGTTACAAGCTTTGAATTTTTTATTTGGCTTTTTATATTAAAGAGTTTTAGAGTTTGTAAAACTTACTTTTAAAGTTTGTCAAGAATTAATTTGATGCTTAAAATTTCTATCTTATGTAAATAAATTGTACCCTGGTTTTTGTATATATCTATATATACATGAGTGCTGAGAAAATAAAAGTAAAATAATAATAATAGCGATATGAAGAAGTATATAGACGAGGGTAACGCTCCTTTATCCAGGCACGTGTTGATCGGGTGAGGGGGTGTTACATATGAGGGTAAGAAAATATTATATCCGATAGGTATAAATACAAGAAGATACATGCATGTGCAAATGATTGTGTATTGCACTAAAATGAATATAAGGACTTCTATAAGTGTCTAATGTGTGGGGCATCACGCTACAAGCATGGAAAATTTCTTATGGGGAAAAGAAAGGACCTCCAGCTAAAGTATTACAGTATTTACCTATAATACTAAGATTCAAACGCTTGTTTGCAAATGGAAAAGATGCAAAAAAAACTTAAGATGGCATGCAGAAGGCAAGAAACATGATGGAAAATTGAGACATCTTGTAGATTTTCCATAGTGGAGAACAATTGATAAAACATTCCCTGAATTTGGTGGTGAAGTTCAGAATCTAAGGCTTGGCCTTTGTATGGATGGAATTAACCTCATGGCACACTCAGTAGTCAACATAGCACATGGCCAATTCTTTTTGTGGTTTACAATTTGCCTCCTTGGTTGACTCCGAAACGTAAGTATATTATGTTGTCATTATTGATATCATGATCCAAACAACTGGGAAATGATTTTGATGTTTACCTTGCACCACTTAATGATGATTTAAAATTGTTGTGAGATGAAGGTGTGATTGTATATGATGCATACAATGAAAGCATGTTTACCTTACATGCCATGATATTATGTACTATAAATGATTTTTCAACTTATGGCAACTTATCTGGGTACACCGTGAAAGGAGCAAAAGCATGTTCAATTTGTGAAGATAATACAATGAACCAACGTTTAAATCATAGCCACAAAAATGTGTATATGAGTTATCCGATATTTCTCCCTCCTAATCACCCTTAATGTAAGAAGAAAAAATCTTTCAACGGACATATAGAGATGCAAGTAGCTCGATTGCCACTAACTAAAAAGGAGATTTCTGAACGGGTTAGAGATATTGATAATTCATTTGGCAAACCTTTTCATCCTGCTCAAAAAGGTCCTTAGAAAACGAGATGTATTTTGGGATATTCCATATTGGGAATACTTATCGGTTCGTCATTGTATTGATGTGATGTGTGTAGAGAAAAATGTTTATGATGCTATAATAAGAACATTGTTGAACGTATCGGGAAAAACAAAAGATGATATCAAAATTAAAATAGACATGTTAGAAATGGGCATACGACTAGAGTTAGCACTGCAAGATATGGAAAAATGAACATATCTTCCCTATGCTTGTTATACATTGTCTACGAAAGACAAAACAAGCTTTTGTAAGTGTCTTTATGGGGTCAAAGTTCCACATGGATTTTCATCAAATATAAAGAAGTCTTGTGTCAATGAATGAGTGAATCTCATGATTGTCATGTTGTGATGCAACAATTCTTACAGATTGGAATTTGAGGCATACTACCAAATCATGTGAGGAATGATATAACAAGACTTTGTTTTTTCTCCAACACAATTTGTTGTAAGGTGGTTGATCTAGAGAATTTGGATGAGTTGCAAGCTAATGTTGTAGCACCATAATTACAATCAATCTATACGTACTTTACGTTGCCTTAAACGATTACCATGATTGTTTAGTATTGTCTATATATAGGAGGAGTGACTAAATTTTTTTTTTATGCACTTAGTGTCAATAACATACCATGTGAATATAAATTCATCATTCACTTATATATTCTTAAATTATTGCATATATTCCATCACTAATTTAACATGTTCATTACTTTATCAATTGACTTATAACTGTCCAGTTTTACTATTCATTTAACCAAAATTTTCTGCAGCATAACGACTATAAATCTAAACTACCCTTCTTGCACAAAAGACAATTCCACAGCCCTCACAGCGCACAATAGTTCAAATATAAAAATATATATTCACCATCTGTCTGGTATCCAAACATTTCACACATTAAGCGTAATAGTCCATTACAAAATCCATAGTCCATAAAAGTCCTTTTACATATCAAAATACATATTCCAAGTCTAATAAAAAGTGTTATACATATACATGTCATTAATTTTATTATACAAAATCCTTCTTTAGGCTACTCTCAAAATAATGTATGCTTGCTTCAGTAACTCTCTAGCTAGTACCTGCACTCGGTCAAAATAACTATGTGTTAAGCATTAAAATAGTCAGTGGTGGTTACAAATCTAAAGATTTTCACTAGCCTAAATATGCATATTTGTTCAAAATTTCATACACTATTTATATTAATATAACAATTATACTTAGTATATGACACCTTCATAACAATCATTCTATACGTACGTTACGTGAGTTAATACGATTATAGCTGATGTATGTCAAAAAAAAATTTCTTAACTTAATTTAATTACCATAATATTATTAGCACTTAATTAATCCTTTTTATTTTCCAAAACTTTCGGTAACATAATGGCTATAAATTAACTAACCTACCTGCACGGCAAACAATCCACAATCTATTTTTACGCACAAGAATACAAATATAATATAAAATATTCTCCATTCAACTATAAGTCACATTTCATTCTTTACATATATAATAATTCATAAATATCCTTTATCAGATTATATACAAAATTTCATTTCTACAATTCCATTTCCACATATATATATATATATACATGTTATTCTAAATAATAACCTAATTTATATGTTCTCTCATGTGTCTTTCCCGCTACTGCCTGCACGCAGTCAAATAACTATATATTGAGCATTAAATTGCACAGTGGTAATTACTAATCTAAAAATTTCCATTGACTTATATTTTCATACATACATGCAATATTATATTTACTCACTATTCAATTTTTCTCTTTAATATATTATTTATTTTTTTATCAATAATTTACGATTATTTACCCTTAATTCACAATTCCTGAACTTTTATTTTCTTTCAATTTAATCCTTTTTCACTTTATTTCTTTAATTAACCATTCTTTTTTTTTCTTCTCTTTTTTTTTCTTTTTAATTTTTGTTTTGCTATAAATTTTATTTTGGTTCCTAAATTTCCAATTATTTACAATCATGCCACTAACTATTTTATTTTTCATTTATTTTCCTTTTAACTATATAACTTACCATTTTTCTTCCACTTAAAGTTCATTTTTTTATTTTTCTATTTTGACATATTAATCATTTTTATCATTATTATTATTATACAATTTTTATCATTCTTATCACTTTTATCATATTTATCATATATATCATTTTTATCATAAATTTTCATTTATATTATTTTTGGCCATATTTATCACTTTTATCATTTTTCTCATATTTTTCACTTTATTCATTTTTATCATATTTTTCACTTTTATTTTTTTTCATATTTATCATTTTTACTATTTTTATTCACATTTGCCCCTAGTTTCAATCTGACAAAAAACCTTCGGACCAGATACATGGGAAGTGGACCCTAAAAGTCCACTACACTAAAGAGTGACCTCGAAAGACCACCCGAGCACTGCATTGTACACTGATCACTATCACTGAAGTAGACCATCATTGGCCTATATAAACGAGTCGCCATGACCCGTACCGCGGTGATGGTGTTCCTATGGCTAGCCAATTATATTTTGGGCTAAATTTAGCCATCAGAAATTTACTAAGGGAAATACTTTATTACTTTGATTCAATTTCCATTAAATTTATAAGTTCCATTTATTTTATATTATTAATTACCTAATATTTTATTCATCCATAATAATTTTATCTCTACCATAATCTTTACACATTTTCCATTCTACTATATCAATATTTCATCATTAATAATCAATTAAGTCATTAAACTCATTAAATACACTTTATTTGTTATTTTTCATTTCATGCATAAAATAATCAATAATTAAAAAAATATTCAATACATAATTTAAAAATTTTCAATAAATGTTTATACATTCAATATCATGTTATATTACATTTTATGACTAAATTTTCATTTAATTAGTAAGGAAAATAATAATTTTCTCTTCATATTTCGGCCAACACTAGATTTTCATCATTAAATTTTTTTCTTTTACCTTCTAATTATTCATTCACTAATTTATACATTTATTATTCCATATGTATCATAATATTACACTAAAATGTAATTATACTTTAATATACATTTTCACATAATAGGGTCATATTTTCCAATTTCTACTAATTAATTTTTTTAATTGAAATTAACCATTCTAATTCACTTTTTATAATCCCTTAATCATGTTTTAAGTATCAATTATCAATTACATGCAAAATACATAAAATTCCTAATTTCTATAACCCTAATTCATGCTTAATCAATGGAAATAAGTAGATTTTGAAATCACTAACCTTATTTTGTTCCTTCGGCCTTCATAGGCTTCCTTTTTCTTAGCCTATTCCTTGAAAGCACCTTCATTTCCTTTTGAACCTACCATGGCCTAAAATTATACTCCATTAATCTACCAATATTTTTCTTTTCTAACTCAATTTAACTTCATAATTATCATCTACATACCTTAACCTACCTATTTGAACCATTAAACCAATTTTAAACTATTAATTTCACTTACCTCCTATTTGTATCTAAACTTGTCTCCTTTGATTTTCTTCCACTCTAGCCCTCCAAATAAAGATTAAAGGCTTCTACCAACTACTAGAGATACTAAAATTATATTAGGGTGGTTGATTTTGGTGTACAAATTGGAGAAAATAGAAGAAATTTGGATAAGAAAAATGGAAAGCATGGTTCGACCAAGAGGGAGGAAAGGAAGAAAATGATGGAGCAGAATTCTATCTAGAGAATTCTAATAATTATGCCTATTTATTGTGGCTTAAGATGGGTGGGCTTGGGCCTAACAAAACCCAACCCATTTAGGCCCAATTAAGCACTATAAATTATTCTTCTTAATTTTAAAGCTCCAATTTACCAAAATTTGATTCCATAATTCATAAAATATATTTATATATTTACAGAAAAATTTTCAACTCAATCGGAGTCTGTTTTTTATCCGGCTCACTCAAACCGAACTGATAATTCAATTTTCGGTGTTACTGTAAAATTCATTTTTCACTGTCAAATAATCCTAAATATTATTTAGAGTATATCCATATCTTAAAATAAATTTTTAGATATCTTTTGCTATTTTTCATAACCCGGTCAAAGTATGATGAACCAATTATTTAATTAAACCCGGTCATTTTTTTCTTAGTTTTGACTTTTGAAAACTTATTTGACCTCATTTTCACTCCAAATTTTACCTCTCGACTAGTCATAATCTATATTTTCCGATAATCAAATAAAATATTTTTTTACCTACGGGTATATTTTTGACCGGTGTATACTGACCAATTTCGAAAACTACAGTTTGCGACCAACTTGGTATTTGGACCATTACATAGTACTTATCCTATAACTTAATTTTCATTTTAATCATCCGTTTTATTTTTCTCTAGCGGTAAATTACATTTGGCTTCTAAACTTCTATTTATTTACAATTATACCATTAGTTTATACTTATTTACACTTTTGCCACTACTTATTTTTATTTCTCATTCATTCTCTTATTAAATAGATAAAACTACCATTTAACCCTTATATTTCCAATTTACCCCTAAGTCCATTTCCACTCTATTTCTTTAATTAACTCCTTTTTACTCACTTTTATTTCATTTTACCATTTTGCCATTTTACCATTATGTCATTTTACTATTATACACAGGTTCACTACACTGAAGAGTGACCCAAACAAATATCCAAACACTGTACTGCACACTGATCATTGAATCATTATTACTAAAGTAGACCGCCATTGGTCTATTAGGGGAGTCGTCATGACCTGTGTCGTGACAATAATATCTCTATAGCTAGCCAATTATATCATGAACTAGATTTAATCACCAGACTTCAACTAATGGTAATAAAATTATTCTTTTCCAAAATTTTTCAATCAAATGCGCTAAATATTCAATATTAATATAACAATTACACTTAGTACTTATCATATAGCTTAATTTTCATTTTTATCCTCCATTTAATTTTTTTAGCATCAAATTATGTTTGCCTTCTAAACTTCCATTTATTTACAATTATACTATTAGTTTGCACTTATTTACACTTTTGCTACCAGTTATTTTTATTTCTCATTCATTCTCTTATTAAAATACATAAAATTACCATTTAACCCTTATATTTCCAATTTACTCTAAACTTTTATTTTCTTTCAATTGAGTCAATTTCCACTATATTTCTTTAATTAACTCCTTTTGACTCACTTTTATTTCATTTTACCATTATGCCATTTTACTATTATGCCATTTTTTATTATTCTTTTCCAATAATTTCCAATCCAATGTACTAAATATTCAATATTATCATCAATTAAGCATACCTCATTCATTATTTTCCATTTCATACATAATGTAATTGCTAACTAAAAATATTCAAATAAATCCTAATAATTCTCAATTAATTCATATACATGAAATTTCAAGTCAATATACATTCCATGACTTAATTCTCATTAAATTAATAAAAAAATACATTAAAATTTTCATGTCTTCAATTTGGCCTAACATGCATTCTCACTATTAAAATTTTTCTTTTCCACCTAATAACCACTAATTTCATTATTTCATACCTTCAATAACATGTATATACCATAATATTGCACAAAATCATAATTATATATATATATACAAACATACATCATTAGGTTACTATAAAGATCCACCATGTAAAATTATTTTATTTTAATTTAAGCATCCTAATCCACATTTTTAGCATCCTTAATCATATTTCTAAGCTTACTTTCAATTTATCATGCAAAATACACATATATACTCTAATTCCATAACCTAAATTCATACAAATTCCATGAAAATAATTAGATTTTGTAACCACTGACCTTATTTCTTTGCTTTAGCCTTTCTAGGCTTCATTTCCTTGCCTTTTTCCTTTGAAGCTCATTCTCCTCCTTGAGCTCCTACCATGGCCGAAAATATACTATTGGGTTTTAAAGACGAATATCACTTATAAAATGTAGCGAAAAAATAAAATATTTAAAACCCGAAACAAAAATCTTGCTTGTGCCATTAAAACTAATTTATCAAAACATAGAGGTAAGAAATTATACCTTATAATTTCTTGATTTATTCTTCAAATTTTCACCTTGTTGGATTGTTGCAAACCACAATAATCCACTTTAGGATGTCTCTAATATTAATCCAAGCAAAAATATGAGAAAAAACTACAAATGAAATGATTGAACACACCTCAAAATGCTAGCAATGGTGGAGCTCAATTTGAGAGAATATGAAAAATAACCATTATTTTTCTTTTTTAAATTTATGAATTTCCAAAAATAATTTTCAGACTTCTAAACTTTTCAAAAATATTTTACCCGAAAAATACTCTAAGTACAAAGTGCATAAGACAAGTGGAAGGATTTTGGGATTTTTGCCGTAATTGGACTTAATTAGCCCTAATTGGCCAATTAAGGCCAATTAAGGCTAATTAGGCAAGTTGCTGGCCAACAGCATGTTGGCGTAGCCCAACTGGCAAGCCAGCAGCCCATGCAAGCCCGTGACCCATCTGAATGATTTTTTCATGTGTTCTCATCACGATTCGTCCCAAAATAATTCTCTCATATTTTTGGATCTCATCCAATACCATTTCACTCATTCTTCACATCTCCAATGCATGTGACCCAATAGGTTCCCAATTATATTAGCCACTTAAATTAACAATTAATTTAAGCAAATCCTGAGCAAAATCTAGCAATATACATCATGACCCCCAATTGACCGAAAAGTCAGTGGTTTGACTATGAATCTTTCCATAGATAATTTCCATTCAATTATTCCTTTTACCATTCTATACCCCACTTGGTTCAAAGTATGGACATGTGTCAACTCCCGCTAGACTGACTACATCATGTCTAGTCTAAGTGATGTTAGTTTTGTCCCTAAGGCTCATTACTCTATTAGATATATCATTGAAAACTATCTTCATGAAATTTCCACTCCAGCCAAAGATTCCTAATTAATGACCCGACAAGAGGCCATAGGTATACACTCCTTTTATCAGGAGTGGTGAATCCTTTATTGGTTACCCAATTACCTTCAAATACCTCCAGGTGCATCCAATCACCACCCTATGAGCAACCTCCATGAGGAAACAAGGAATAGTGTCAAAATACAGAATCAGTATCTAAGATATCATTAAGTATCTCAAGTCTAAGGATACTAGCACCATTGCTATGTTGACACTATCATTGACATTTGAATAGACTATCGATATGATTGTCTCATAACAAGTCATCCAATGTACTTAGCTACACTTAGCAAGCATCCACATGTTAACTCTAAACATCTCATATTTACATATTATGAGATCTACTGCTCTATCCAATCAAAGAGTGTAATGTGTGCTAGTCTATCCGGATTAATAGTGTCCTGTCTCATTAATCCTATGACTAAGGATAATTTAGATACTAACATAATTACACATGATAAAAATCTCAATATCATGATTTTATTCATGTTATGTTATGTAACAAGGACTTCATTAATTGATTTAAGATCACTATCAATTCATATATCATATGAACATCAAATTAATGAAAAAGTCGTTTATTAATCAAATAAATTTATACAATAAGTGCTAAAGATGATTGCCTTTAGAACACTTCTCTAACATATACAAGATAAATCCACCATCATTTTGCTTTCATAATTCAATATAACTTCATAAATATAATCCACTTACCTTTAAATTCCTATGAGAACCCTTAAATAAATTTAAAACCCCCAAATTCTCTTACCTCAATTTTATGCCTCAACTTGAATCCTTTAGTTTCTTCCAATTCTAATCCTTCCTATGAGAGAGCCATTTGGTCAGGGGGGAAGCATGAGAGGGCTGAAGAAGAAGCAAAATTCTCAAGAGAATTCTGATTTTTTGAGCCTATATAGGTGGTTGGAATGGGTTGGGTCTTGGTTAAGTCAAGCGATCCAATCCAATTAGACCCATTTGTAAAATTAAAGTCCATTTAGCAACTCTAAATTATTTCTCTCACTTCTTAATTTCAATTTCTCCCAAATTTTATTCCAAAATTCATAAAATATATAAATTAGCTCACATATATTTTTTTAACTCAATTAGTGTCTATTTTCAATCCAACTCACCTAAACCGGTTTGATTTGTCAAATTTCAGTGCTATCGTAAAATTTGTTTTTCTCTGTCAAATAATTATAAATATTATTTAATGTCTATGCACGCTTTAAAATAAATTTTTAAAGGTTGATTACTATTTTTAATAATCCGGTCAAACTACAATCAAACCAACTTTACTATTTTAATCGTAACTTGTTTTTTTTTTCTTATTTTTGACTTCTGGGGACTGTTTGATCTCATTTCACTTTAAATTTTACTCCCAAACTAGTCATAACCTATATTTTCCGATGATCAAATAAAATATTTTTCAACTACAAGTGTATTTTTTTTACCTCGAGTATACTAATCAATATCAGATACTACAGTTTATGACTAACCCCGTATTTAGGCTATTACAAATGTTGTTACTCTATGCCACCTTCCTTTTTTGACATAATGCTGCATTTGATTGTTCATCTTGTGAGAGAGATTAAATTGTTTGGTCCGGTGTATTTGAGGTATATGTATCATTTGGAGAGATTCATGGGTATCTTAAAAGGGTATGTGAGAAACCGATATCGATCAAAAGATGGTATTATTAAAGGTTACTTGGTTGAGAAGGGTATTGAATTTTGTACTAATTACTTATCAGGTGTTGAACCTATTGGCATTCCTAAGTCTTGTCAGGTGGGAAGACTCGGAGGTAAAAGGACAATTGGATTTAAAATGGTATTACCTGGAGCTCAGATGCGTGTGAAAGCACACCTCCTTGTGTTGCACCACCTTACAGAGGTTCATCCTTATTTAGAAGAGCACATGTCTAATTTAAGTCATTTGAATCCATCCAAAGGTGAAATATAGTTGACAAATGAACACAATCATTCTTTTATTGGTAGGTTTAAAGACCGAGTGATGCGTCAATTGTCAGAAGTACTAGAGCATGTAACTGATACCATAAAATGGTTAGCTTATGGCCCTGGGTTAAATACACGGTCTTATGAAGGATATGACATCAACAGATATATCTTTTACAGTAAATGTCAAGATGACAAAAGCACAATGCAAAATAGTATAGTTATTTTGATAGCTTCATCAAGAGAATTCGCTAGTACTAAAGACACCATGCCAATAAATGTTATGATGTCATATTATGATGTAATTGAAGATATTTGGGAGCTTGATTACAAGGAATTTAGGATTCCTCTTCTCTAATGTAAATGGATTGAAAACTGATGCGGTGTTCGAGTAGATGAGTTAGGAATCACATTAGTCGATTTTAGTCAGTTGGGTTATCAAGATGATCCATTCATTCTTGCTTCATAGGCCAAACAAATCTTTTACGTTATTGACCTCAACGATAGTAAGTGGTCTATTGTTCTTCAAAGTAAGAGGCGTGTTATTAGTATCGATGATGTGGTAGATGAGGAAGAGTATGATCAGTTTGATGAGGCTCCTCTGTTTTCTATAGGGTTACCTATGCCAGATGGGGAATATATTTTAGATTCAAATTACATGCGTGTTGATCATATTCAAGGCTTATGGATCAATAATCACCAATAATTGATACACACGTGTCTATGGTATGTTTATAATTAAATATGCAATATGTTTAATGTGGTTTATACTCATAATTACTAACTTTTGTGATTTTTTATCAAATAAATATTTTTTTTATTTCCTATTGAAATAAATTGTTATTATTGTGGATTATACTAACATTTTTTTTATTATGCTTATGTTACAGGAAATCATGTCAAATGAACAAGAAGATTAGGAGCCATCAAGTAGCATGATAAAAAGAAAGACTAGGGGAGCTACCACATGCAAGAAAATGAAGAAGAAAGGGGATGAACAAAAGACAATAGAGTTCGATGAGTTTGATCGCCCAGCAGGAACATACATCGATAGATTTAGTTCATACGTCGGCCTTGTAGCACATTCCCATGTGAACATCACAATAAAAAGTTAGGATATGGTCGATAAGGGTCTTAAGGATACAATTTAGGAAGATATCAAGGTAACTTTCTTTCAAAATTATTAACAAACTTTATATAAATAATTAATTTGTGATTAAAACTAATGAATCTAAAATATTAATATGCAGAAAGAGTTCAACATTCTTGATGATAAAAAGAAGATTGTACTAAAAATTGTTAGAATGCAATTGAATGATTTTCAATACTGATTGGTGGTTAAATACATAAAGAATAAATCGAAGTAGAAGTCACCATTGGAATTATATGAATTCATCACTGAGAAAGATTGGGAGGAATTTAAAAAAGCACACGATCAGAAGAATATGAGATACTAATTATTAAGTAGAATACAATTTACATTCACATTTATGCAAGATATGATAATGACTTCTTTATTATTTTTATTTTTTTAACAGTAAATCAGTGCCAAGACGAAGGCAAAACATGCAAAGAATGTGCACCCACATTTCTTTGGTCGTATAGGATATGTTAGGAAAAAAGCCTAATGGATCATTAAAGATCCCATCTCTTCTTTTTCATCATCAGCATTTATGAGTTTCGCTATTACCTCATCATATGATTGAAGTCTCGATTGGGTAAGAGATAGAACAAAAGAGACAAAGGAAGGAAAGTATATAATCCCCGTGGAAAAGATAAAAGTGGTGGCAAAAAAATGGTAAGTATAACTTGCTAAACAAACATTAATCGAAAGATATATTATAGAAGCTATGAAAGAACAGAGAGACAAACAATTCATTCTACTGCCATATTTTAAGAGTAAGAAAACATTTATATTCATGTTTGCTTAATTTGTTTTTAACATTTTTACTAACTTCAACATATTTGTATATCTCCTGTAACCATTAGATGTTGATTGTATTTTGTGGTGAACGGAGCGAGGCATTTTTCATGGATCCTCTAGCCCCGTGGAAACCGTGAGATAAGTCTAAAATCTCATCTTAACTTGTAAGTTATATTACTACTAGCTAATAGTTTCTATAGTGTTTGTAGAGATTTCAATATTAATGTCTATTTTGATATACACTTATTTACCAGAGCCTATAGAACTTATACTATCGAAGGTGGGAAAAATAAAGGTTTCAGATTAAAATGGAGTGAAATTTCGGTAAGAAATTTATATTCCTATTTACTAGTTGGACTAATGCTTTTATGATTTTATAATCGTTTATTTGGCTTTTTATTTGACATATTTTTTTTATTTTAAGTTCCCTCAACAAAAAGAGGTGTAGAATATTGATATTATGTCATGAGGTATATGTACAAAATGTCGTATATCATAACAATGATACAACATTGCTTAAGGTATGTTCTTTCAAATACTAGCTAGTTAATTTATATTACAAGATAGCTAGCTATTAGTTTATTAATTTTTGACATATTTTCTACTCTTTGTTGAATTTGTTTTGTAGTCATTTGAAAATGGATCATATAGTCAAGATCAAATAGATGAAATTCAACATATGTGGTCCAATTAATTTATAAGAGTGTATATAAGAGATCAAATGGATCATATTGTCTTTAAATTGTTTTAGGCATTTTGTGATAGATCACGTTGGTCATAGGTTATATTAGTCCAATTACTTTGATTACTTGAATTTTTGTCATTTGTTTTGTATTGTGAATATATAGATTTTGTGAATTGTTGATTGTCATATGTATTTGTGACTTATGTGTTGGATAATTATTATTGTGGCTTATGACTTATGTGTTTGATGCCTATTGTTGCTTGCAATATTAATCTTGCAGCAGGTTATGAATTTTGAAATAAATTTTGAATGGTTTCTGCATAATTTGAGCTCAATTTAAAAAAATACAATAGTTATCTGTCGTTTATTTTTGACAAACATGTATAACTGTCATTAACTAATAATAGACGCGTATAATTTGATTATACATGTCTTTCGTTTACTAAAAATAGATGTGTATAATTGGATAATACGTGTTTGTCATTAACTAATAACAGACGCATATAAATGGATTATATGCGTCTATTTTTACTCAATGACAGACGCATATAATGGAGTTATATGCATCTGTCAAAATGACTAACACATAAAATCCATATTATATGCGTCTTCTGGATATGTGTCTACCATTTAACAAACACATAAAGTAAAAAATGATAAGCACGTATAACCCTTTTCTGTACTAGAATCCAGGTAGACTAGCACATGTTATACTCCTTGACTAGGTCAAGCAACTGATCTCATAAGTTGAAGACATGAGATTTTTAGAGTTAATATGTGCATGTTTGCTAAAGTAGTTAAGTATATTAGATGATGTGTTATGGGACAATCACATGGATATCTATTCAATGTCAATGATAGTCTCATCATTGCAATGGTGCAAGTATCCTTAGACTTCAAATGCTCAAGGTTAGCTTAGATATTGAATCCTATACTTTGACTCCATACCTTGTTGCCTCTTAAAGGTTGCTTATAGAGAGGTGATTGGGTATAGCTTGAGGTATTCGAAGGTATTTGAGTAGTCAATAAATGATTCACCACTCTTGATAGAAGGAGAGTATACCTATGGCCTCTTGTAGATATCATTACTCAGAATTTTTAGTCGAGATGGACATGTGTAACACCACCTCTTATGCATTTGAGTATAACCTATCCCTGTATCAAGTAATCATACATAGCATACTGGAAAGGTAAAATACCTTGTTAACAATATTAGTAAATTTTTTTTTCCATATCCTGTAATATAATTCAATGACTTTGCAAGTCTCATATCCTATAATATTATTCACTGACTTTGCAAAGTTAACACTAAAGTTTTCACCACAATATAATATATCACATATATCAAAACATAAACTTTACACATAAGTATTTTCGAGTTGATTTCATTAATACATTTTTAGACTCATTCCAAAATGACTATAGATATTCAAGCACGTAAATACAAAACACATATGACATATTTTCATGCTTGTGTGGAATGCAAGGAGAGAGAGTGATGAGGCTCGGCCAATGACCTGTGCTCCATGCCTTCTATACACTACTCAAAATGAGCTATCACTTTTCTTTACCTGAAAAATGATGCAAATTGATGAGTTGCGGCTCAATGAGAAGAACCATCAAATGAGCTCTGAAGTACCAAACAACGTATAGTAATAAATCACAAATCCAAGATATACCATGTATTCAATTCCATTCATTAGTATCATATAAGTATCAATAAAGTTGAAACATATAACCATTACTCTTTATGTATGTAAATGTTTTGCTTATTTTATTTTGTTGTGACAAAGTTAAACAGACATTGCCCCGGGTTTCCATGTGAACATTTTCCATATGAACATTTGCATTTGCATTTGCATTTGCTAGCTAGCTTGATCATTTGTTTCATTTGCACATTTGTTGGGCCATAGGCCTCTTCTTTTGCTTTACAATATCGATTAACTAGTCACAATGCCTTTTTAGTCCATATGCATATGCACTTGTATATAAGCATTCATCAACCATTGTATCTTATCACATATAATATACATATACCACATATATACCTCATATGCCACACATATACCTTGCATATACTATACATATACCATGTATATATATCACATATGTCAAACATATACTTCAAATATACCACAAGTATACCATTTATATGTACTACAATGTCACAAATTATTCATCATTACATTATCAAGGACCAATCATGACAATCATATGAATCACATAGCAAGCAACATTCATTTGCACTAAAGAATTCAATCGATAATTAGACTCACCGTTCTCCTTTGATTCCGACCCCTAACTTATTGTCTATCCGCTCCTTGTGGGTCTCCAATATGTTGCAAGCCTAATATGAAAACATAATCGATTAACTCATGATTAGGGAGACTTAATGTGGCTTAAACAAATTAATATGCATTGTTCATGTCAATAGTTAAGATTTTTCCTATGAGGCAGTGTGACCATATGTGACTGTTTAGCCTATAACTTTTTCTATACTTAACTAATTAATCTGATTCTTATTCCTAATTAAAACTAACATATAATTATAAAACATATTAAAATTCAGACCAATTGGATCATTGTACAATATTTGGTGAAATGTCTAAGAGTGTTCTGTTTTCTACCCTGCTTTCTGCCTTTAGGCAGTTTCAGGGTACTCATTTGGGTTCATCATAACTTATACTCTATAAGTCCTATTTTAATGAAACTTTACAGAAACTTATATGGGTTCATAGGGAACATTGTTGATGTTTACAACTTGTATCAATTATGTCGCTAAGGTCTTTTACTGGTCCAAAATAGAATTGGCTTCCGGACCAGTATGCCTTCCAAAGGCCATAACTTAGTTTATCCATAACCAATGAAGCTGAAATTAGTTCCAAATTTTAGTTACGAAATATACCTATAACTGTCATGTTTTGATCATTTGCCGAATCTAGCTCTAACAAGCTCTAATGGGCCAAACAATTTGCTGGATCTGCCTAGGGCACTAAGCAGGCAATTCAAACCATGGAACAATCATGGTTCCATTCCCATAACTCAACATTTACTTGACCTATGAATCTAAAATTTGGTACACAGATACAAAACACATATATCTACAACTTTTATTTTTTGAGATACTTCAAATAATGGCTTTAACATATTAGAAATCAAAGAACACAGTAGCTAACTTGGTTAGGGTTCACAACCTGACCAGTTTCAGTAGAGAGAGCATATCTCTTCCTATACATAACATCTTGCAAAAATATTTATATAACCACAAATTTAAGACATAAAGGAACACCGTTTGCATTTTACACATTTCCAGAATCAATATATATTAACATCAAAATTGGGGTGCAATTCAGTGCCTAATATTGAACTTAAGCAACTCAAATCAACCCTAAAGCAATAAGAATTGATTACTTACCAAGAACCACCTTGCAAGGGATCAATATGCTTCAAAACCTAGGTGAAACAAGGATGAATTGAAGTCTAAAATGGACGAAATTGAAGAAGAATTCGGGCTGGAGAAGAAGGCAGAAATGGGGATGGAAGATAAAGCCAACCTGTTTGCTTTTTTTGGCTTTTTATCATTTTCTCTTCATCTCTTCTCTTTTCTCTTCTCTTTTCTCTTTTCTCTTCTCTTCTATTTCTCTTTTATGTCATTTTCATTTTATTTTGTCTATATTATTATTATTATTTACATATATTTATAATTCCACTAATTCACACAATAATACAGCTTAATCATTTGGCCCGATTTAACTAAATTAACAATGTAAATGTTCACTAATCTTAATCTAATCATTTTTCTTACTTTAATTTATTCACCTTATTCAATTCATTTCTAATACTTTGTTATCATCATTTAGGTTATAAGGATACACGTGTGACTCGATACAATTGCCAAATACTAGGACACGTAGCTAGTTTGTGCCATGAACTTGTTCACTAGATAGAAATTGTCATCCTTTCCGAAAAGTCTAAATAAGATTTTTCAGCTACACGAAAGTTTTTCTCTAGTATAGAGTGTTGGTAACAATCCTCGCTTTAAGAGAAGATGGCATTGATTGTCTTCTAAAGATTATGTTCTTTTCCTAATCAATGAGGATTCTCTCTAGGTTGCACAACCGCCCTTGCTATATCCCCGTGTTCTTGCATGGCTCGTTCTTCAATCCCTGCTTCTCCTTTCCCCCTCCAGTCATCTCTTGGGATAGTTTCATCTTCTTCTTCAGCATTCCATCTTGTTGAAGGTATCCATTCCTTTTGAATAGTGTTCCAAATGTCTACTCCCTCACTATCAAAATGAGTTTCCATAATGAATTTCCAATTCGCATAGTTTGCTCCATCAAAGAAAGGCTTGAGATTGTGAAACCTTTTGTTGGCCATAATTCAATCTTTGCTAGTACTTGTTAGGCTTGAATGCTATATTTAGTTTTGATACCAATTATTTCCCAAAACAATAACAAAGAAGGAGGGTTGAATTGGTTAGCATATAAAATTTTTCTTTCAAACAAATGAATAAGATTAGATAGAAAAGACGTAAAAAGATGAAGACACAAGATTTATAGAGGTTCAGGTATATTAACAAACATTACTCCTTTTCCAAATTTCAATTGGGTATTTCACTAACACTTAAAGTATTACAAATGGAGTTTTCCAAACTCACTCCCAACTATGGTGTTTTACTCTCTTGGCTAACACCTAACCCAGAAAACCTTTGTGTTTTAATGGCTAACACAACAACTAAATCCTTGCATTTTTTGTAGCTCGCACAAAAATCATTATAAGTTTTTCACTCTCTACCCAAATCACTCAAATTCACTAATGAGTATTTGATTACAGGAATGAAATCACTCACTAACCAAAAGAGCTCAACAAACTGAGCTAAATTGGTTACAATAGAGAATATAAAACTCAGATTTGAATAATTGCACATATGGCTTTACAAAGATTGAATGTTTGATTTCTTATTGTCTAACCCTAGGAAGTTCATAAATAAGTCATATTTATACTTCCTCTGAAAAATAAAGTCATTTGGGATGCAATTAATGCAAAACTAGTCATTAAACCACTTTCCCATTCATGCCTATCAACATTAAATATGCAGGTTCACAAGCATGACTGATTCTTCATAGGCATGACTATTCTTGGTGAAGTCGTGACTAAAGTGGTAAAGCTGGCTATGAACACTTATGTCCAAAAATGCATGATCTTTCATGGACGTGACTATTCTTGCTTCACAGTTTGGCCAATGCTTCACAACCGTGAATATTTGAACTTAAGAGAATTGGTGCTAAGGATTTTCATAGGCGTGGCTTCACAAGACACGGTTGTGAAATTGAAGTTTCACGGTAGTGATGATTATTGACCACAAGCATTACTTTATTCATGGGTGTGATGAACTTTGTCCCGGACGTGAATCTTTGTTGATTTTCAATCTTTTGAACTTCAATTAATTTGAATCAACTTGTTTCAAGGTCTTAGGTATATATAACCTATCTAAAACACTTAGAACATAACATATGGTTAAATTCCTTATTGCTCAATTATTTGTGATCATCAAAATACCCTTCAAGTTTCAAATGGACCCTTGTTAAAGAGGAAGTTCCCCCTTAAGAGAGGAAAGGGCTTGAAAGAAGGAGCTAAGGATTTTTTAGGCTATATTTTGGCATGACGTTTGTACATAACAGTATATTAAATGTAATGTTTGAATTTGTATATTAAATTGTCCAATTGCATGTTGATCAATTTAAATTGAGGCTTGCATTGTTGAAAAATGAGTAGGTTCTGGTATTTATGATGCATTTATGGGGATTAATGCATGTCATAAATAAGAATTGAGTTATTTAATGGCAATTGGTTGATTATGAGCATGTTGAGTAACTTACGTTATGATTGGAATGGGAATTTGGTGTTTAAGCATTAATTCTGTAAATTTTCTAGGGCTCATAGGTGTGAACCATAGTTCATGACTGTGAATCATGTGGTGATTTTGGATAGAAGCATTCACGAGAATAGTCACCACATGGTTAACAGCTAGATGAGTCGTGAAGGGGCGGTTCACAAGCGTGAACCCTCGACATATCCAAATATTAAATTTCTTTTATATAAATGTTAAAATGTTTCAATGAGAATATGTGCATTTGAGCTATTATTGCAAGAGAATTTATATTGAGATGATATACTTGCATGACTTATATATGGGTTTGAGAAATCTAAGATTTTAAAATATGAATTTTATTACCCAATACTTGGATTAGGACTAGAGTTAGGAGAGATGACATGTCATTAAGGGTTTATGGTACCCAAAGGCCTAGGATTGGCCATATAGGAATGAGACCAATGAAATTGAGGGTAAGGCTCAGAGAAGATCCCTTAGTATTGTATAATATTTTATTATGTACCACTAAGCAGGTAAGCTTAGTGTGTGGATGTTTTTTCTAGAGAAGATAGAGAAGAAACCCAAAAGGAAGAGCTAAAGGACAAGTATCTGAGGGACATAATACTTTTTTTTGTTGGGGATGAGATTAGTTACTCGTATACATACTTTAATATGTAAGGACATGTAATATTGTAACTAATTATTTATATATTCTTTTGTAAAACTTTGGCAAATTCTATAAATGTAAATTTTAAATGTTATATGGAAGCATATTTTTAATATATTATAGTTTTGAAAGTCATCATGACCATGGTGCAAAAAGATTTTTAATTTTAACAGCTTTTCGGTCTCATGTATTGTAATATTCTTCTACATAATTAGGAGGATTTCCTAGTTATGTGAAAGGGTGTTACATTGATTTAGTTCCAACAAATTAAAGAATTATATTTCTTTCTGTATAGTACTCACATGAAGATTGTCTAATAACTGTTGCTAGGAGGGTGAATATTGATAGGAGTGATTGACATTGGTCAATCTTAGAAACCCTTGCATGTGGCTTTGTTATACTCTATTTTTTGTGTTTAGAAAATCCAAAAATTCATACTTGTGATAAGGTTATCACGCCATGAATGTTATGTATAAACACGTTTCACACCCGTGACAAAGGGAGTCATGCCTATGAAATATGAATCCAGAAAATGCCCATAATGAGCATAAGCTTTCACACCTTGCGTCATGGCTAAGGAAGTAATGAATGCATGAGTTCACACCTATGAACATATATTTCTAGTTTTTTACCTTAGTTTCAACAGTTTGAACCATGGTCATGAATGCTTAGTTTCACATCTGTGAACATATAGTCACGGCTGTGGATGAAGTTATGTTTGTGACAAAAGCTTTCACGTGAATGGTCACGATTTGGTTTATGGGAAAAAAAGTACTTGTGAATGCCTTTCATTCCTGTGAATATGTAGTTCACACCCATGAATCCTAGTAGTTTTAATATATGCAGTTTTGGTTTTTGATGCTATGTGATGGGTAAATAGATCACATATTTTTATTTGTATTCCGGTATGAGTAATTGCATGTAAATGATGATGATGATATTAAAAAGAAATAAAAGATAAAGGTTAAGACTTTAAAAGCCCTTTTCTCTAATCTAGGACTTGGCCTAGGATAGGTGGCATGCCATTGAGAGGATTGCAGTACTATAAAATATTCTTTATAAGAGGCCTTGGTAGCTTAATCTCATGTTAGAGCACCTTTGGTCCTCGATTCCATGCAATTTTAAAGACAAGGTGGCTAAAGCTCAGGTTAGAGCACCCTTGATCTGGTTTATACTCAGTTAAAGTGGCTGAAACTCTAGGAGTACCTCTGTTCTACAACCCACATCTTGATAGTTTGACTTAGAGTTTTGGGCGAAAACATATTAAAAATGGAATAATGGTAAGTTTTGGGTTAAAGAAAAACAATTATAAAATAAAGGAACTGGAAATTGGCAAAGTGGTAAGTCACTAGTAGAATAACATGAACTAACAAAAAAGGTAAGGTTACTATGAATCAGTTGTATGAGAAATCTTGTTAGATTTAATGATGTTGATTGATATGGTGATTATATTGCGATGCATTATAATAGAGTTTATAGTATATTAGTATACATGAACATGCATAATATGTCATGATATGAATTATATGGTTGTATGCTTGAATTTTATACCTATATATACCAC
Source organism: Triadica sebifera (assembly GCA_023653625.1). Taxonomy (NCBI): domain Eukaryota; kingdom Viridiplantae; phylum Streptophyta; class Magnoliopsida; order Malpighiales; family Euphorbiaceae; genus Triadica; species Triadica sebifera. The sequence continues at coordinate 42,277,097 of CM042893.1, read as the reverse complement.
TTTGCTTTCAGTAGCTTAGCATATGGGTTTCCTGCATGTAGGTCAGACCCTAAAGGATAACAGAAGTTGGCTCAAGAGAAGAACCGTCCATTTTGAAGAGTCAGTACACATGTCATTTTTGTTGCTTTTTGTACATGACATTGTTTTGGATTTTATGTTTTATATAAACCTTTCTATGTTAAAAGCATGTATTAAATTTGAAAGTTGTATTTTGTAAATAGTTGATCAGTTAAGGCCAAATTGGCATTCTATGAAAGGGATTCTTAGAGATCAAGTTTTACAAAATTTGTTTTAAAAGGAAAAGTTTTAATTTCACTAAGTTTTATAAAACAGTAACCAGGAGCATCTGTCTAATTAGTCGAGAGAAATCATGATAAGTTAGATGGGTGTTGCATTTCGTGAAACGACATCCGGTGTGAAAATTATGTTTTTACAGTTTAGGCATTTTTTTAATTTGGCCCGCAAAAATTTCTCCGTCTTCCAATTTCTAAATTATCAATTTTAAAAATCTTAAAATTCAATTGCGATCACATTACCGCTATCACAATTATGAATGCATATCTCTAACTCACAATCAAAAAATCAAATCACAAATTTGCATCTCAGACTATATTTTGCAAATTGAAGTCTTTATCCTTAAAATTTCATCCTATAACTCTACCTATAATCTTCAAATAATATTTTGTACATTTTTGGTGTGCTTAACTTGAATTCTCGCCGTTGAGTGGAACCCCTGTATTTCCAATCCGATTTGAGTGACACACACAAAATCACAACAGATCATTATAGTAGGATGAAAAGATATCACACACGAGATTTATAGAGGTTTGGGTATTAACAAACCCTACTCCTTTCCCCAATCTCAATTAGGAGTTTTACTAACACACTAAGTGTTACAATGGAGTTTTTACAAGCTTACTCCCAACTATGGTGTTTCTCTCAATGGCTAACACCTAACCCAGAAATTCCCTTGTGTTTTAATGGCTCACACAATAAACCAATTCCTTGTGTTTTATGACTCACACAATAAACCCTTAGAAGTGTTTCAATCTTAACCCTCTATACCCAAACTCACTTGAGTAATAAATTACAATGAAAACACTCACCAACCTAGAATGCTCAGAAATTATGAGCAATTAGGTTTTTACAAAGAATAAAGATTTTGTTCAAAATAATTAATGCACAATGGCTACAACAAGATTTAAGATTCAAAGTAATTGTTGTTCTCTTCTAGTTAGGATTCATAAATGACTTGCATTTATACTTTCTCAGCGAGTTATAGTCATTTGGGTGCATTTAATGCGAAAATAGTCATTGAACCAACTCTTAACTTCGCGCCTGACATGTTTCTCTATCCTCATTCACGGGCGTGACTATATGTGTCACGGTCGTGACTATATGTGTCACGGTCGTGAATGTTCTTCCAAGTCATGGTCCAAGTGGTGACTCTGACCATGAAGCTTTCTAGAAGAACTTGAAGTGTTTGATCAGGGGCATGACTTTATACTTTCACGGGCATGAACATTCTTCCAATCCGTGGTTCAAGTGGTGACTCTGGCCATGAAGCTCTCTGGAAGAACTTGACATGTTATTTCACGGGCGTGTCTTTCTTTCACGGGTGTGACTGATTTGATCATTCATGATTGGTATGATCCTTCATGGTCATGAACTTTAAATGTTGGAGAGTTGGAGCTAAGTTATATCACGAGCGTGACATAAGTAGTCACGGGCATGACTTTGCTATTTCTTCTTATTTTGATCTTCGAAAGTTGTCTTTCATTCTTGCATCATATTCTATTCAAGATATATCATGTTCAACAAACTTAGAACACAAGCATTGTTAAACACATTATGGCTATTTTATTTGTAAGCATCAAAATGATGAAAATACCCCTCAAGGTCCTCAAGGTTCAATAATCTCCCTCTTTTTTATGGTGACAAATAATCTAGCAATATGGTCCATTTTCTTCCTTTTTCCAGCATGCTAATACTGAGAAAAAATAGTTTTGAGAAATGAAAATTCTGAATTAAGGAGTTCTTACCATAAAAGGTGCCAAAGGAGCAAGAAGAAAGGAAGAAAAAAGAAGAAAAAGGGAGAAGAGTAGGAGCAATTTCGGCCCACCTTGGAGAAGACTTAAGGTTAGTTTATTCTTATTAAAATCAACCTTTTTCCTTCCATTTGAGATCCATGTTGATGATAGATGTGATTAGGGTTGATAGATATAAGTTATGTTGCAAGATTGAACTTAGAAATTTAAGTTTGTGATTAGTTAATGAAAGTGTAATTAAGCTTTGAATTAATGATAATTGAAGTTAGTTAATTGTTTTATGGCTTAAAAACTAAAGAAACTATGATGTTAAGGGATGAATGAGGGGCTGGCATAGTTAAACAAATTAGGGAAAATTGAAATTAATATGGAAACACCACAATTGGTGATAAGGGAAATGTGGATTGAGTTTTGAATTGAAGGAAATGAATTGGGAACTAGGATATAGTTTTTGGGCAGCCATGACATATGAAAAAGGAATTTTAACCTTAGTACATTTTAGCTCAATTAAGGTGTGAAACATATTAGGAGCATTAAAATATTATGTAGAGATGAAAAGCATTGAAAATTGATATTGGAATTGAGATATGGTATGGTTGTGTAGGAAAAATAAATGAACAAGTGAGAGGCCTTCAAGAGGGTGACAAAGGCATGGAGAAAGCTAGCTAATAAGGGAAAGAAAAAGAAGGATTAAGGGAAGAGCTAAGGCTGATTAGGTATGCGCTTCATTGATAAACATCTTACAAGATGTTCATATGTGTGTAATTATGTGTTAAAGTTTAATATGATTGTGCGTTTGATGTGTAATGTAATTAGTTGTTGTTTTTGATATTTTATATGGCAATGAGATCAAATGGTGTGAAATAATTGAGACATATGAATGTAGTTGTAATTCTGAAAATTTTAGTATCAAAATGAATGCAAATGATGAATGTGGTTGAAATATGAATTGATGTCAATTGATGATTCGGGTATAGAATTTTAGGAACAGCCTTGACTATTTTGATGATAACTTGAGTTCTGGAACTATTTTTTGTATGTTCTTTACTGGAAATGAAATCTAAGACACAGGGCTTTAATTTGTATTTAGACCATAAAACCTAATTATATCTGGATTTGCCCAGAAAAATACATGAAGTTCAAATCTAGAATATGTCTAGAAAATTCTAAGCAGAAATTTATGTGATGATGCAGTATTCAATTAATCATAACTTTTGATAGAAATCTGGGATTTGAGTTATTTTTATGCATCTAAAAGCTAACACAATAAGCTAAAAATTGTTAGAAGACCTAAACTCCTAATTCGAATTATAAATAGGCTAAAAATGAAGCCCAAAAATAGGTCTGAAATTTGTCATAGGTAAAAACATGAAATCTTGGGCTTTTGTATGTGTTGTGATTATTATATGTAATAATTAATGTGAATATTTACTTTATTGATAATTATAAATGTTTAACAAATTATTTATGTGTGAGATTTTAGTGCAATAATAATGGGAATAAAAACAAAAATAAATAAGCATAAATATGATAATTGAATAATATTGGCATTTTTGAAAATATTGGGAATTAAAAGAAAAATAGTTAAGCCCAAAGACACATAGGTTAGAACTAGAATAGAGAATAGTTTGGCATGTCAATCAGGAAGCCGGTAATGGCAATTTATAAATGCGCTCGGTACAAAATTATTAAGCCGGGTAATGGAAAAATTATTAAGTCGATAATGACATTTTTATAAAAGCGCTCGGCGCAATATTATAAAGCCAAAAATGGCAACCCCGTTATTCCTATTAGTTAGTTTGGTTATAAGTGTTATGGGCACAAGAAAATAATAATAATAATAATAATAATAATAATAATAATAATAATAATAATAATAATAATAATAATAATAATAATAATAATAATAAGATCGAAGTATGTAATTTTTATAAATGTTATATGAAGTAAAGTTGTTAAATATTGAGTATTTGCTGAAATTTATTGATTTTATATAATTTTTTTATTTTATGCCTTATTTATTAAATGGTTAATTAATATGTGAGAATACATATATGTATATAAAATTTTTATCATTGAAGCAACACTAAGCTAGTAGCTTAGCGTGGGTGGTTTCCTCTTGCACAGGTTAGAAGAGTAGCCGTAGAAATTAGAATTGTCAGAAGAAGAAAGGTACCTGGAGGAAAGCAGCTAACAGCTTTGTTTTTTTTTTGGTATATTTTGTTAAAAACTTTGTAAATTAAAGTATCATTTTTATTTCATATAATGTGTATTAAATATGTGAGTCACTATGTAAAAGAACATATTTGAATGTAAATTAATTTACTTTATAAATAAATAAAATTTTGAGTATTTATGCTTATAATAATTTTTATTTCAATGTCTGCAATATTTTAAAAAAAATTAAAAAAAGTTTATTTTACTTCATTAATTTTATAAAACAGTAAGACGAATAATGTTTACTTACCTTGCTGAACTACAGTGGGGTAAGGGGGTGTTACAACCTTACCCCATTTCCATTCAGCAAGGTAAGTGAGCATTAGCCGTCTAACTATTTTATAAAATTAATGAAATGAAGTATAATTTTTTTTTTTTGCAAAAATATTATAGACACTGAAATAAAATTTTTTACAAACACCAATATTCAAAATTTTATTTATTTATAAAATATATTAATTTGCATTCAAACTATGTTTAGTACATTACAAGTTCACATTTCTAATTCACATTAGATGAAATAAAACTATAATTTAATTTACAAAACTTTTGATAAAAATATACCAAAATAAATCCAAAGCTTTTAGCTGCTTTTGTCCGGGTACCATTTTCTTCTGACAATTCTACTATCTACGACTACCCTTCTAAACATGCGCAAGAGAAAACCATCCGCGCTAAGCTACTAGCTTAGTGGTGCTTCAATGATAAAAATTTCATATACATATATTTTCTTACATGTCATTTATAAATTTAACAAATAAGACATAAATAAAGAATTATATAAAATCAAATAAATTTCATCAAACATGTAATATTTAACAATTTTGATTAATATAACATTATCAAAATGACATATTTTAATATTATTATTATTTTTCATTTCTTTCTTGTGCCCATAACACCTATAACTGAACTAACTAATAGAAATAATGGGGTTGTCATTACCAGCTTTCATATTATTGCGTCGAGCGCTTCACAATAATGTGATTACTAGCTTTCATAATATTGTCATTATCGGCTTAATAATTTTGTATCGAGCGTATTTATAAGTTTGCCATTTTCGGCTTTTATAGTTGGCACTGAGTGCCTTAAATCCCTGATTGACATGTTAAACTATTATCTATTATAGTTATAGATTAGGTGTCATAGGGTTTAACTATTTTTATTTTAATTCACATTATTTCCAAAAATGACAATATTATTAAATTATCACAATTATGCTTATTTATTTATTTTTTTTATTCCCATTACTATTGCACTAAAATCTCATAGATAAATAATTTATTGAACATCTTTAATTACCTTTAAAGTAAAAATTTACACTAATTATTACATATACGTATCACACCACATGCACAAACCTAATATTTCAAGTATTTACCTATGTCAGATTTCGGCCCTATGAATACTGAATTGTCACTACAATTTATAATTCGAATTTGAAGTTATAATATTCCAACAATTTGAAGATTGTTGTCTTAGCTTTCAGATTCATTAAAAATCACTCAAATCTCAGTTTTATAGAAAAAGTTATCGCCAAATGAATACTGAATTGTCACTACAATTTCTGCCCAGAATTTTCTGGACAGATTTTAGGTCTAAACTTTATGTATTTTTCTGGGCAAATTCAGACATATTTAGATTTTATGTTCTAAATAAAATTTAAAGCCCTATGTCTTAACATTCAATTCCAATAAAGAGCACATAAAACGGAATTCCAGAACTCAAGTTATAATCAAAAGAGTCAAGACTATTCCAGAATCCCTACAGCAAAGTCATCAATTGGCATCACTCTATATACTACTTACATTTATCATATGCATTCATTTTTATGTCAAAGTTTTCATATCACAATTAGATTCACATATCTTAATTATTTCACACCATTTGGTCTCATTACCATATAAAACATTTAAAACCAACACTTAGCCACATTATGACAAGCCACATTCATATCACACACATTAAAACATAATTTCATACCATTAAATCATATGTAAGATTTTTATCAATGAAGCACATACCTAATCAGCCTTGGATCTTCCCTTAATCCTTCTTTTCCTCCCCTTATTAGTTAGGTTTCTTCTTGCTTTTATCACCCTTTTGAGGGCCTCTCATGTAACATCCTTGACCTTCCTCATATGCATTTCATCGAACATAAGCATCTTGCATACAATTCAATTGAACACATGCATTTCATACGTATTTCTATAGGAACAAGTTTATGACACGCACTAGCTACGTGTCCTAGTATTTGGCACTTGTATCGAGTCGCACTTGTGTAATTATAACCTAAATGAAGATAACAAAGCATTAGAAATAAATTGAATAAGGTGATTAAATTAAACTAAGAAAAATGATTAGATTAAGATTAGTAAACAATTACATTGTTAATTTAGTTAAATCGGATCAAATGATTAAGTTGTATTATTGTGTGAATTAATGGAATTATAAATATATGTAAATAATAACAATAACAATATAAAATAAAATGAAAATGAAACAAAAGAGAAATATAAGAGAATAGAAATGAGAAATGAGAAGAGAAAAGAGAAGAGAAAAAGAGAAAAAGAGAAAAAGAGAAAAGGACAAAAAACAAGTTGGCTTTATCTTCATCTTTCCTCCCCATTTCTGCCTCCTCACTTCAACCCCGTTTTCTTCTTCAATTTACTCCATTTCAGACTTAAATTCTTCCTTGTTTCACCTATTTTTTGAAGCTAATTGATCCCTTTCAAGGTTGTTCTTGGTAAGTAATCAATTCTTATTGCTATAGGGTTGATTTGAGTTGCTTAGGTTCAATATTAGGCACTGAATTTCACCCTGATTTTGATATTAATAGAAATTGATTCTGGAAATGTGTAAAACACAAAAGTTGTTCCTTTATATCTTATATTTGTGTATATGTAAACATTTTTGCAAGATTTTATGTATAGGGAGAGATATGCCCTTCGTACTGAAACTGGTCAGGGTATAAACCCTAACCAAGTTAGCTACTGTGTCGTTTGATTTAGAATAGGTTAAAGCCCTTATTGGAAGTATCTCAAAACATAAGAGTTGTAGATATATTTGTTTTGTATCTTTATACCAAATTTCAGGTTCATAGGTCTTGTAAATGGGGAGTTATGGTGAATGGAACCACGACTATTTCATGGTTTGAACTGCCTACTGAGTGCCCTGGGCAGATCCAGTACATTGGTTGGATAATTTGAGCTTGTTAGAGCTTCATTCTGTAAATTATAAAAATATAAAAGTTATAGGTATATGTCTTATCTAAATTTTGGTACTAATTTTAGCTTAATTTGTTATCTATAGACTAAGTTATGGCCTTTGTAAATCATACTGGTCCGGCAGCCAATTCTATTCTGGAACAGTAATATGTTTGGTATAATTAGAAGACCTTAGAGACATAATTGGTAAACTTTGTAAACATGAAACATGTTCCATATGAACCCATATAAGTGTCTGTAAAGTTTAATTAAAATAGGACTTATAGAGTGTAAGTTATGATGAACCCAAATGAGTACCCTGAAACTGCCTAAAGGAAGAAAACAAGGCAAAAAACAGAACACTCTTAGAAATTCCACCAAATATTATAAAATGATCCAATTGGTCTGAAATTTTAATATGTACTATATATATGTGTTATTGTTAATTAGAAACAAGAATCAGAGTAATTGGTCAATTATAGAAAAAGTTATAGGCTAAACAGTCTCATAAGGTCACACTGCCTCATAGGAAAAATCTTAACTATTGACATGAACAATGCATATTAATTTGTTTAAGCCACATTAAGTCTCTCTAATCATGAGTTAATCGATTATGTTTTCATATTAGGCTCGCAACATATTGGAGAACCACAAGGAGCGAATAGACAATAAGTTAGGGGTCGGAATCAAAGGAGAACGGTGAGTCTAATTATCGATTGAATTCTTTAGTGCAAATGAATGTTGCTTGCTATGTGATTCATGTGATTGTCATGATTGGTCCTTGATAATGTAATGATGGATAATTTGTGACATTGTGGTACATATAAATGGGATACTTGTGGTATATTTGAGGTATATGTTTGACAAATGTGATATATATACATGGTACATGTATAGTATATACAAGGTATATGCTTGACATATGAGGTATATAGGGAATATATGTATGTTGTATATGATAAAGATGCAATGGTTGATGAATGCTTAAATACAAGTGCATATGCATATGGGCTAAAAAGGCGTTGTGGCTAGTTAATCGACATTGCAAAACAAAAGAAGAGGCATATGGCCCAACAAATGTGCAAAGCAAAAGAAGAGGCCTATGGCCCAACAAATGTGCAAATGAAACAAATGATCAAGCTAGCTAGCAAATGCAAATGCAAATGTTCACATGGAAACCCGGGGCAATGTTCATTTAATCTGGTCACAACAAAATAAAATGTACAAGCAAAGCATAAGTAAATAACAATTATTGAATACTTGATTTTATCTATATTTATATGTTATTGACTGATGAATGGAATGGAATACATGGTATATATTGGAATTGTGATTTATGACTATGAGTTGTTTGGTACTTTAGAGCTCATTGGATGGTTATTCTCACTGAGCCGCAACTCATCAATTTGCATCATTTTTCAGGTAAATAGAAGTGATAGCTCATTTTGAGTAGCGTATAAAAGACATGGAGCACAGGTCACTGGCCGAGCCTCATCACTCTTTCTCTCCTTGCATTCTACACAAGCATGAAAATATGTCATATGTGTTTTTTTATATTTACGTGCTTGAATAGGTATAGTCATTTTGGAATGAGTCTAAATATGTATAAATGAAATCAACTCGAAAATACTTATGTGAAAAGTTTATGTTTTGATATATGTGATATATTATATTGTGGTGAAAACCTCAGTGTTAACTTTGCAAAGTCAGTGAATAATATTACAGGATATGAGACTTGCAAGTCATTGAATGAAATTATAGGATATGAGACTTGCAAAGTCATGGAATTATATTACAGGATATGAAAAAAAATTTTACTACTATTGTTAACAGGGTATTTTACCTTTCCAGTACGCCATGTATGATTACTTGATGTTTGGATAGGTTATACTAAAATGCATAAGATGTGGTGTTACATCTCATTTGTTCATTTGATTTTCCTACACAATCAATATCATATCTCAATCCTAATATTCATTTTCAAAGCTTCTTATGCCTACATAAAATTCTAATGCTTCTAATATATTTTACACCTTAATTTAGCAAAAATATACTAAGGTTAAACTTCCCTCTTATTATGTGATGACTGCCCAAAAACCTTACCATAGTTCCTAATTCATTTTCTTCAAATCAACACTTAATTCACACTTTATCTATCACCAATTGTGGTGCTTCTATGTTAATTTCAATTTCCCCCAAATTACTTTAACTATGGCAGCCCCTCATTCCACCATTAAAGTTACATTTCTCTAGTTTTTAAGTTATAAAACAATTAACTAACATCAATTATCATTAATTCAAAGTTTAACTAATCTTTCATCAACTAGTTGCAAACTTTAAATTTTTAAGTTCAATCTTGCAATATAAGCTCAATCTACCAAACCTAATCACATCTATCATCATTATGGGTCTCAAATAGAAGGAAAAAAGTTGAATTTAAGAAGAATAAACTCACCTTAAGAGTTCCCAAATTGGGCCGAAATTCCCCCTAACAAATCTCCCTTTCCTTTCTTCTTTCTTCCTTCCTTCTTGCTCCTTTGTTCCCTTTGTAATAAGAACTCTTTGATTCTGATTTTTCCTCTCTCAAAACTAATTTCTTTCCTCACTTTTTCAAGCATGATTTGAAGAAAAATGTTGGCTTATGAAGGGAAGAGATGGACGGCCAAGGTGAAGAGAAAAGAAGATGAAGAAAAGTTGGATATTTTAGGTGGAAGAATGTGGAATTTCTTCATCTTTTTGACTTTTATACTCAAATTAAGGAATGGGTCCCACTAATTAAAATTAATCCTAATTCTCATTGGTTCATTAAGTTAATTAATCTTGATTAACATTTAAACTTTGAGAAATTCCTTATTTGCCACATCTTCTTCCATATTCACACCTTTTCCCCCAACAATTGCCATAATACCAATTGTCCATAGAAAATTTTATTTTTTCTAATTCTAGCACTAATATTTTTAATTCCCAAATAATAATACCCTTAATTATTTTCCCTTATTATCAGTCATTTTTTATGGATTTAAATTTAGACTCCGATTGAAAATGCACGCCTCACTACGATCACACACAATCGAGGCGTAAATCACTGGATGTTACATAGCCGGTCTTGAGGATTTGTGAAATGCCCATTAATTAGAGTTTAATTTGAATAAGTATGTGGTATAAATAGAAAAAACATGATAGATTATAGAGATTAAAATAGATGGAATAAATGATTAAATTAGAAATTAAAATAAATTAAATTGATAGCCATGATGAATTTGAATAAATTAGACCACATAATTAAATTAAAGATATTAGATATAAGGAAATATGTGAAGATAATAATAATAATAATAATAATAATAATAATAATAATAATAATAATAATAATAATAATAATAATAATAATAATAATAATAAAGAAAAGAAAAGAAAAATGAACAGTATAATGGTCAACAGAAAAAAAAAGACCAAAAACGGGAATTAAGGGCTGAAGTCTTTCTTTTGGTCATTTCTTCCAACTTCATCTCTTTTCTCCTTCTTCTTCATCATCCCTTTTCCTTCCTCCATATCGCAGCTCAAATTATTCATCATCTTCTTCAAGATTTGCATAAAAAATCAGTCCAAATAAATCTGATCTTGGTAAGAAATATTTTTGCCATGATTATTGTGTTATTATAACTCTTTAGGTTATGTTTTTACAGGATATTGCACTCTATTTTTTATTATTTTGTGAATCAAATTTGGGAATGTTTTAAAAAAAATTGTTCATATATGTCTTGTGTATCTCTCTGCTAAATTTTATTGAATGATTTTGAGTATATGAAGAAATATGGTTATTGGGGTGAAACTGGTTCAGGGAGAAGTATCAACTAAATAACCTACATTTTTTGTAAAACTTGATCATCTTAGTGGCTTAATCTGAGGTTTTGTAAACCATAAAAGTTGTAGGTATATATGTTATTGAGGTCTCTGAAAAATTTTGTATAAATTGCTCTTGTGTAGGTTGCGTTATCCTGAAATGAACTATGACTGTTCCTTGATTGAGCTGGTTTCATATACATGTCCAGTTCCAGTAATTACATCCTTATATTTCACATATTTTTAGATCGAATTAGCCAAAATTCAAAACATAAACGTTTTACTCCTATTCTTATCTAAATTTATGTGAAATTCTCAGCTTAAAATGTCATGTATTGTGTGAGTTATGAGCTGAACAATTAAACTGGTCGGGTTGATACTCTATGTTGAACCAGTTATATATCCTCCAATATTTGAGAACCTTAGAAACCGAATCTGGAAATGCGTTAAGCATGAAAAATGTTCCAAATTAACTTTTATAACTGTATAAAATGTTTCAGAATAATTGAAGCTACACATTGAAATCTATGAATTTTTGAATTGGGTACCTTGAAACTTCCTAAGGGCAGAAAATAGGGCAATATTTAAAATTATACCAAAAATTATGTAAAGGTTCAAAAACTTATGCTATTTTAGTATATTTTAGTTTTACATGTTATATTTAATTAGGATCAAGAATCATATAAATTGGATAAGTGTAGAAAAAGTTATTGATCCAACAGTCCTTAGAGGTATTGTTCTAGCTTAAAAGAAATTGTAGTTATTTATTTAAATTATATTAAGAATAAATATTTTATCAATGTATTAATTAATTATATTTTTAAATTAGGATTTCAACAAGAAGAAGACCAACAAAAGTGAACAAGCTTTGAGCTTATGTTTTGGAAAAGAAAAATCGTATCGAGGTTTGTACATATAATTATTCTAGTTTGCCCCTTATGCATGATTGTATGTGCATGACATGAAATATTTGTCACCATGATGAAATAATAGATTATACCATGTTTTAACATTATAGAAATGTTATTAACTATGAACTTAACATTATGCTAATATTTGATAAAATATCATGCTATTATATGGTGTTGAAATAAGTTATGCATATATCATTATGTTAATATGAAATAAGTATTGGTTATAGAAACAAGTAATTAATGGTGTTAATTGCCCATTTCTCTACTTGAGGATTGACATAGGATAGATGGTGCACCATTAGGGGAAAGTTTTGGTACCGATATTGATATGATTTAAGGACAGGGTGGCTATAGCTCTGAGAGCGCCCCTGATCCAAATTACACATAGATAAATGATTATACTAGGTCAAGGTAGCTGAAGCTCCGCGAGTGCCCTTGACTTGAGATTATAGTGAGTAGGGTGGCTTAAGCTCAGCGAGTGTCCCTATTTCACACCCCGTATCCGGACAGTCCGAGAATGAGATTTTGGGCTAATAATTCATAGAATAAAATATGAAATTTAATTAATTGATGTAAGTAACAAAGTGTAAAATGCTTACATGAGGTGGTGCAAATTTAATTATTGAATAATGTTATTTTGTTTATTTTTTTATGTTATGTATTTATTTATTTTATATAACAAATATGCAATAAAATTTGATATGCCATGATTTTATTTGAGACATACATTTATGTGACTGCTTGGGGAAAACTTTAATACTTACATGTACCACTAAGCTAGAGATAGCTTAGCGTGGGTTCTTCTCACACAGGAATTGAAGTTGTAGATAGTAGATAGTGGAGTTGATCAGGAAGAAGTCCAAGCCCATATCAGCAGAGACACAAGAAGCATAGTTAGAGGGTTTGTTATCTATTATTATTTTTTTTAGTTTGACTATGTATATGGTGTGGTAGACATGTCTCATATATTAATATTGTGTATGTAAATAATTATGTAACATAATCGGGTGCCATATGTGTACACAATATAAGGATAAATATATATTGTTAATTAGAACAACTTGCCTAAACCAATATAAATAAATAGATTAAGTTATTTAAAAAAAAATTCAATTCGAGCAGATTACCGAGTTAAGCTTGTGGCATCCTTCTTATATATGTGGGATTATTCCTAATATATAAATGGGGCGTCACATTTAGTGGTATCAGAGCAGGTTTAGGCGTTTCTAGGCCTAGGTGTGAAATGAGATTTTAGGTTTAAATATACATGTGTCTCATATAATTCTGATATGAGCTTTCTTCTTGGAAACTTGTAGGATTGTAGGAAGATGTCTTCAGAAGAACGAGATATGGCTAAGAGTACCGGCTCTCCTAATACTAGGACTCCTCATCAGCCTAGTGCAGCGAGCGTGCAAAGGCAAAATGCTACTCCAAATCCCCCATCGCATGTAGCAGAACAGATTGACCCTGGTCAAAATCCATTTATACAACAGATGAATGGATTATTCCAAAAGATGGTATGAGCCATTCCTCAGCCTACCCCAGTTCCACCACCTAGACCAAAAGTAACAATTGATAAGCTTCGTAAGTATGGGGCTTTGGATTTCTATGGTAAGAGAGATGAAGATCCAACTGCAGCTGAGTATTGGTTAGGAAAGACTGAAAGAATTTTTAAAGAGTTGCAAGTGGAAGCAAATGACAAAGCTAGATTTGCTACTTCTCTACTCTAAGATGAGGCATATGATTAGTGGAAATCAGTTCTTACCAAGCCAGATATGGTGGAACTGGTCTCATGGGATTCCTTCCTCTCTAAATTTAAAGAGCAATATATTCCGTTGATCTATTTTGATGAGAAAAAAAAAAGAGTCCATGAATCTCAAGCAAGGTAAAATGTCAGTGACTGAGTCTCAGCGGGATTTTACCAGACTGAGCAAGTATGCCCCTGAATTAGTTGCAAATGAAAGAGATAAATGCAGAAGATTTGAAGATGGCCTTAATATAGAGGTTGGAGATATTGTGACTGCTCTTCAGCATAACAATTTTTCTCAGTTTGTTTCTGTAGCACTCAGCCTTGAAAAAAGGAAAAAGAGGAAAATAGAAGAATCTTCTAAAAAGTCAGCTACTCCTGAGACTCAATTCACTGGGAAGAAGAGTAATTTCTTTACTAGCCATTCACTGAATAGAGGACAAGGAAAGGGTTTTAGCTATTCACAAATAAGGTCTTTTAAAAGGGGGCCACCCTCTAAGGCACCTTCTGCTACAGCCAGTTAACAACCTTAGGTTGGCAAAGAAGCTATACCGGTATGTACCATTTGCAATAAGAGCCATCGGGGGGAATGTTGGCGTGTCACAGGTGCTGGCTTTAGATGTGGGTCCAAGGAACATATACGAAGGGATTGCCCACTCTTGACAGGTGGTACTCCTACTCAGACTACTAGGTCAGCTCCGACTCAACCTGGAGTTCAGTTCAGAGGAGGATCAGGCCGACCGAGGCAGGCTATTTCAGAGATAGTGAATAGACCTGGATCTAGCAGAGCTCCAACCCGAGCCTATGCCATGAAAGCTAAGGAAGATCAGGCGACAACGAATGTTATTGTTGGTATGTTTTCATTATATGATTTTGACATTTGTGCACTCATAGATCCGGGTTCCACACATTCCTATATTTGCACTAGTACACCTAGTCAGCATAATATGATTAAAGAAAACCTAGAATATGGAATTGAAGTTAAGAATCTTTTGGGTCACAGTGTAATAGTGAATAAAGTATTTAGGAATTGTCCTTTGGTTGTGCATGGGAAGGAGTTTTCTGCAGACTTGATTGAGTTGCCTTTCCATGAGTATGATGTCATATTAGGCATGGATTGGCTCTCACGTCACAAAACAGTGGTGGATTGCAAGTCTAAATTTGTGGTACTTAAAATAGAAAATCAGGAGGAAATTATTGTAAAAGGTGAATTATTTTCACAACATCCTCAAGTCATATCCATAATGAAAGCTCAGAGATTGATGAGAAAAAGGTGTGAAGCTTATTTGGCCCATGTGATTGACACCAGAAAAGGTGGTTCAAATCTTGAAGATATCCCGATGGTAAATGAATTTCCAGATGTCTTTCCTGATGACTTACCTGGGTTACCTCTGGAGAGAGAGGTAGAGTTTACTATTGATCTTGTTCCAGGAACTATGCCTATATCAAAGACGCCATATAGAATGACCCCATCATAGATGAAAGAACTTAAGACACATTTGCAATAACTCCTTGATAAGGGTTCATTAGACCAAGTACATCCCCATGGGGTGCACCAGTATCGTTTGTGAAAAAGAAGGATGGATCTTTGAGGCTATGTATTGATTATCGACAGTTGAATAAGGTGACCATTAAGAACAAGTACCCATTACTGCGGATTGATGATCTCTTTGACCAATTGAAAGGTGCATGAGTATTTTCCAAGATAGACTTGAGATCTGGTTATCATCAATTACGGGTGAAGACGGAGGATGTTGCTAAAACTGCATTCAGAACCAGATATGGTCATTATGAGTTTTTGGTTATGCCATTTGGGCTGACCAATGCTCTAGCAGCATTTATGGATCTTATGAATAGGATCTTCAGGCCACATATTGATCAATTTGTTGTCGTTTTCATTGAAGATATTTTGGTGTATTCTAAAGATTCAGAAGAACATGAAAAGCATTTGAGAATAACATTGCAGACTCTCAGAGAATATAAGCTTTATGCCAAACTCTCAAAATGTGAGTTTTGGTTAAAGGAGGTGACATTTTTGCGACACGTTATCTCTCCAGAAGGCATTAAAGTGGATTATAGCAAAGTTGAGGCAATTGTGAGTTGGAAACCTCCACGGAATGCGACCGAACTCATAAATTTCTTGGGTTTAGCTAGATATTATCGGAGATTTGTCAAGGGTTTTGCAATGATGGCTTCTCCTTTAACAAGACTGTAACACCACATCTTATGCATTTAAATATAACCTATCTCTGTATCAAATAATCACACATAGCATGCTGGAAAAAAAATATCCTATTAATAGTGATAGTAAATTATTTTTTTATATCCTGTAATATCATTCAATGACTTTGCAAGTCTCATATCATGTAATTTCATTCAAGGACTTGCAAGTCTCATATCCTATAATATTATTCAATGACTTTGCAAAGTTAAACACTGAGGTTTTCACCACAATATAATATATCACATATATTAAAACATAAACTTTACACATAAGTATTTACGAGTTGCTTTCATTTATACATTTTTAAACTCATTCCAAAATGACTATACATATTCAAGCACATAAATACAAAACACAAATGACATATTTTCATGCTTGTGTGGAATGCAAGGAGAGAGAGTGATGAGGCTCGGCCAGTGACCTGTGCTCCACGACTTCTATATGCTACTCAAAATGAGCTATCGCTTTTTTTACCTGAAAAATGATGCAAATTGATGAGTTGCGGCTCAATGAGAATAACCATCAAATGAGCTCTAAAGTATCGAAAAACTCATAATAATAAATCACAAATCCAATACATACCATGTATTCCATTCTTTTCATCAGTATCATATAAATATCAATAAAGTTGAAACATATAATCATTACTCCTTACGTATGCAAATGTTTTGCTTATTTCATTTTGTTGTGAATAAGTTAAATAGACATTGCCAAGCATATGTCAAACATATACCTCAAATATATCACAAGTATAACACTTATGTGTACCACAATGTCACAAATTATCCATCATCATATTATCAGGGGCAAATCATGACAATCATATAAATCACATAGCAAGCAACATTCATATGTACTAAAGAATTCAATTGATAATTAGACTCACCTTTCTCCTTTGATTCCGACCCCTAACTTATTGTCTATCTACTCCTTGTGAGTTTCCAATATGTTGTGAGCCTAATATAAAAATATAATTTTTTTTAATACTTTTTATCCTCATTTAGATTATAAATACACATGTACGACTCGATACAATTGCAATGTACTAGGACACGTAGCTAGTGCATGTCATGGACTTGTTCCTACGAAAATACGTATGAAATGCATGTGTTCAATTAAATTATATGCAAGATGCATATGTTCAAATGAAATGCATGTGGAGAAGGTTGAGGATGTTACAATTCTCCCTTCCTTTTAAAAATTTCGTCCTCGAAATTAATATCTCAAAACATGTGTGGATATTGCTTTTTCATATTTTCTTATGTTTCCCATGTTGCCTCTTCTAGTAAATGGTTACGCCATAATACCTTAACTAAAGGTATTTCTCAGTTTCTTAGTTGTCTAGTCTTGTATCCAATGATTTGCACTGGTTCCTCAACATAACTCATGTCCTCTGCAATCTCAATGGCTTGATCTTTAAGTACATGTGTAGGATCTGACCTGTATCTTCTAAGCATGCCCACATGAAACACATTATGAATCCGAGCCATCTCTGGTGGTAACGCCAATCTATATGCCAATGGACCAACCTTTTCAAGAATTTCATATGGTCTTATGTATTTTGGGCTCAATTTACCTTTCTTGCCAAATTGGATTACCCCTTTCCATGAAGATACTCATAGAAATACCTTTTCACCCAACCCGTATTCCATTTCCCTTCTATATTGATCAGCATAACTTTTCAGTCTGTCTTGTGCTACCTTTAGCTTATTCTTGACAATTTTGATTTATCCACTATATCTTGTACTATCTCTAGCCCTTATAATGCACGTGCACCTTCTTCATCCCATATGATAGGGCTTCTACACTTTCTGCCATACAATGCCTCATATGGAGCCATCTGAATACTGCTATGATATTGGTTATTGTATGCAAACTCCACCAATGCTATATACTCATCCCAGGCTCCCTTGAATTCCATAGCACATGCTCTAAGCATTTTTTCTAATGTCTGTATAGTTCTCTCTGATTGTCCATCAGTCTGTGGGTGGAATGCAATATTGAAATTCAATTTTGTTCCCAATACATCTTGTAAACTCACCCAAAACCGTGAAGTAAATCGTGGATATCTATCAGACACAATGGACACTGGAATGCCATGCAATCTGACTATCTCATTCACATATAATTTTGCCAAACTCTCTAGTGTACACCCCCATCTGATAGGTAGAAAATGTGTTGACTTGGTTAATCTGTCAACAATTACCCATACTGCATCATTTTTTATGGGGTGTTTAGCAATCTATAGACAAAATCCATCGTTATTTTCTCCCATTTCCATTCTGGCACTAGCAATGGATGTAACTTACAAATTGGTGCTTGGTGTTCAATCTTAATCTGCTGACATGTCAAGCATTTGGAAACATATTCTGCTATGTCTTTCTTCATTCTTGGCCACCAATAATGAGGCCTTAAACTGTTATACATCTTTATCATCCCTGGGAGCATTGCATACGGTTCATTGTGTGCCTCTTCCATTATTTCCTGGCGTAAGTTTTCAGTGTTTGGAACACATATGCATGACTTTAACATCAGTGTATCATACTGCAAATGAAACTCTATACTATTTCCCTGCCTTATCATATCAACTTTCTCACATAATTGAGGATCTTTGTTTTGTGCTTCTTTGATCCTCTCCTTTAGTATAGGTCTGACTTGAAGAGTAGCAATCAGTGATCCTTCATCATGTATATTTAATTCAACATTCATATATCATAATTTAATCAAATATGGAAAAGAGGATACTTGCAAGTGAGCTACACTGCTACTAGCCTTCCTACTTAATGCATCTGCTACCACATTGGCTTTCCCTGGATGGTATTCAATTGTACAGTCATAATCTTTCAATACCTCTAACCACCGTCTCTGCCTCATGTTTAATTCTTTCTGTGTCAGTAAATAACCCAAGCTTTTATGGTCTGTGAAGATCTGGAATGTCTCACCATATAGATAATGCCTCCAAATATTTATTGCAAATACAACTGCAACCAATTCTAAATCATGCACTAGATATGAGATCTCATGTGGTCTCAGTTGCCTATATGCATAAGCTATCACCTTACCGTGTTGCATTAATACACATCCCAAGCCTTGGTGACAAGCATCACTATATACTGTAAACCCACTTGTACCTATAAGGATAGTTAACACTGGTGCTGAGGTTAGTCTGTGTTTTAGTTCATCGAAACTCCTCTGACATTCTGGAGTCCACTTGAAAGGCACATTCTTTCTCAACAATTTAGTCAAAGGGCTAGCAATTAAGGAGAATCCATCAACAAATCTGCGATAGTATCCGGCTAAACCCAGAAAACTACGCATTTTTGAAATATTTTTAAGAGCTTCCCAATTTACCATAGCCTCTATTTTCTTTGGGTCAACCTCTATGCCCTTACACGACACCACATGTCTAAGAAATACCAAATGATCTAACCAAAATTCGCATTAACTCAATTTGGCATATAATTGTTTCTCCCTCAAAGTTTGCAACACAATTTTTAAATGTTGTTCATGTTCTCCCTTGTTCTTTGAGTATACCAATATGTCATCAATAAATACTATCACAAACCTATCCAGATATGGTTGAAACACCTTATTCATTAATGCCATAAATGCAGCTGGAGCATTAGTCAACCCAAATGGCATTACTAAAAATTCATAATGTCCATACCTGGTTTGAAAGGCAGTCTATGGAACATCCACTTCTGCTACCTTCAGCTGGTAATAGCCTGATTTCAAATCAATCTTGGAGAATATTTGGGCTCCTTGCAACTGGTCAAACAAATCATCTATTTTGGGCAATGGATATTTGTTCTTAACTGTCATTTTATTCAGTTGCCTATAATCGATGCACAATCTCATTGTTCCATCTTTCTTTTTAACAAATAATACTGGAGCTCCCCATGGTGATACACTAGGTCTAATATGCCATTTGTCAAGTAACTCCTACAATTGGGCCTTCAGTTCTTTCAACTCAACTGGGGCCATTCTGTAGGGTGACCTTGATATTGGTGTTGTTCCTAGTACTAGTTCAATAGTGAATTCTATCTCTCTATCTAGTGGTAAACTAGGTAGATCATCTGGGAATACATCAACAAATTCCCTTACCACTGGTATATTTTCAAGCAAGCTATCGGTGGTTCTAGTATCATTCACATATGCCAAATATGCTTCACATCCCCCTTTGATCATTTGAAATGCCTTTACAGCTGAGACTAGGCATGTAGGCACAAGTTTTCTTTCACCCAAAAAGACAACCCTTGGTTGGTTCGGTGATTCTAAAATTACTTACTTAGTAAAGCAATTCACTATTGCATGATGTCTAGTTAACTAGTCCATTCCCAATATCACATCAAATTCATATATTGGCAATAAAAATCATATCAGCTATTAACTCAGCTCCATCAATGCATATCAAGCAATCACGATAGACATTATTCACAACTACCACTGTTCCCAATAGAGTACTCACATTTATTTCAATCCCCAATGGCTCATGCATTTGATGCACTTTATATGCCATATGCAATGATATAAATGAATGAGTGGAGCTTAGGTCAACCAATGCATATGCTAACATATCATAAATGTAAATATTACCGGTAAGTACTTCGGGAGCATCCACCGCTTCTTGTCTAGTCATAGCAAACACCCTGGCCTGAGTAGGGGGTCTAGAACTCTGACCTTCAGATCTGGTTACTCCTCTGCCCATTGTACTAGTCCTGCCCCTGCCTCTTCCTCTACCCTATGTCCCATTAGTAGGGTAGACCCTCGGTGCATCAACTGTAGTCTTAAATACTCCTCTACCTCTGCTGGTCTCTACTAGTTTGGCTCTATTTGGATAGTCTCTATACATGTGCTCCATCGATCCATAGAAATAACATGCTCCTGTGAGCCTTCTACATTCACCCGTATGCTGTCTACCATAATGACTACATGTGGGCCTCTGTTCAACATATTGGCTCTACCCTCTGCCTTGGTAAAAGAAAGTCATGCCTCGACCTCTAGAACTGGAGTACCCACTTTTGTTACCAGACTGTACAGGCATATATCTACCTCTTTTTCCCGACCTTCTGCTAGACTCACCAAAGAACTCATGTGCTGCCCTTTGAATTTGTTGCTCCCTAACTTCTTTCATTAACCGTTCAGTTCTGATTGTAGCTGCTCTAAGTCTGGCATAATTATCAAGATCTGTAGTCGTGATTCTGTTTCTGATCTCATATTTGAGGCCCTCCTCAAACTTCCTACATTTGTCTCTTTCAGTAGAGACCATGAAGGTGGCATAGTGGGAAAGTTTATTAAACTATACTTCATACTCTTCAAGAGACATTATTGCCCAGATATTAGACCAAGAAGGGGGGTTGAATTGGAGTTTCAAAAATTAAACTTTAAAGTGCAAAAATAAAATTGTTAATTTTAGAAGGGATAGAGAAGATCAGACACAAAGATTTATAGAGGTTCGGGTATTAACAAACCCTACTCCTCTCCCCAATTGCAATTGGGAGTTTCACTAACACACTAAGTGTTACAATGGAGTTTTATAAGCTCACTCCCAACTATGGTGTTTCTCACAATGGCTCACACCTAACCCATAAATCCCTTGTGTTTTAATGGCTCACACAATAACCAATTCCTTTGTGTTTTACAGGCTCACACAAACAACCTACACTTTGTGTTTTACAGGCTCATACAAACAACCTATACTTTGTGTTTTACAGGCTCACACAAACAACCTTTTAATTTTTGTTTTGGAGGTTCACACAACTAACCCTTACAAGTGTTCTTCTCTTAACCCAAAACTGCCCAATGCTCACTTGAGTAAAGATTACAGAGAGAACTACTTATAAATCTTTGTTGCTCAAATATGAGGAGCAATAAGATTTTTACAGAGAATGGATTTGTTCTCAAAGTATAAAAGTACAAGATAGCTTGTGATTTGAAGTATATGCTAATCTTTTGTTTTTCTTGTCATTCTCTTGTTTCTTAATGCATAAATGACTTCCATTTATACTCCCATGGCTGAATATAGCCATTGTGGTGCATTAAATAAGAAACTAGCCGTTATACCAACCAAAAAATTGCGCCTGACATTTTTCTCTTTCATTGTTCACGGGCGTGAATATGCCTATCACGGGGGTGACAATTCTTTCCAAGCCGTGACTGAAGTGGTGAACTTGGTCGTGAAGCTCTCTGGTATGTTTTGACATATAGAGTCACGGGCGTGACTTTAATCGGTCACGGGCGTGACACTCTTCCCAGCCGTGAACCAAGTGGTGACTCTGGTCGTGAAGCTCTCTAGATGAAATTGAATGAAGCCTTCACGGGGGTGACACATTCATGCACGGGGGTGAACATCTTCCCAGCCATGACCCAAGTGGTGACTCTGGTCGTGAAGCTCTCTGGAATGAAATTTGCATGAAGCTTCATGAGGGTGACACCTTTCTTCATGGGGGTGATTGAAATGCTTACTTCAAGGTTTGGTTTTCCTTTATGGTCGTGAACTTCAAATGTTGGTTTCTTGGTAACGGTTAGTTGGCTTCACGGAAGTGACTCCTAGAGTCACGACAGTGAACATGCTACTTCTTGCTTTTTGTTTCTCAAGGATTATTCTTCCAATTTTCCATTCTTGCTATTTTAATTCATGTCCTGTATAATATACTTACAAAAACAGGTATGTTAAATACAATATTGCTATATTATTTATTATCATCAAAATGACGGAAATACCCCTCAAGGTTAACAATCTCCCCCTTTTTGATGGTGACAAATAATCTAGCAATATGTGATTTTGAGAAGTCTCCCCCTCAAAATATACTTAGAATAAAAAATATAATATGCAAGAATAGTAAATAAAGATGTAGCATTTTAACTAGTTTTTAAGTATATGCAAGTTATATGAGAAGTATATCCAATTCATACCATAATTCCTTTTCAAGACATAAAGTATATGTAAGGTGTATTTAAGATATATCATGGCATGTTGTAACTTGCTTTTAAGGTGTATGCAAAGTATACTTGCGGTATATTTAAAGTATGTAGAAGCTCAGTTTTTCAATTATCTACTTTGCATCTGAAAAGTTGAATCAAGATTTTAAATCAATTCAAAGTCTGTTTCACTTTTTGATTCACTATTCTTATTATTGCTAGTTTGATACTACTTTCCCTTATCATATATTATCTATCATATATTGCTAGTTTTCTCCCCCTTTTGTCATCAATCAAAAAGAATATGTAGATTAAAGTAAACAAAAGCAAATATATATTATGAAGGAAGGGATACAAACTATGAAAGGAAATTTAAGATTTCCTACATAAGCAAACATAACAAACAAAAAATGATCAAACATAACAAATTTAGGCTACACTCTAGCCTATATCCTAGCCAGACATCCTAGCACGAAGCCTAGCTACTTCAGCCTCAAGACTGTCTATCCGAGACTCCATGAAGTCCTTGAGGTTTTCCAACCTCTCATCCATGGAAGTCTGCAGCTGCTCGAAACGTGGTGCCAAGAGGTCGACCACCTGCTGCGCTAAAGATGGTGTGGAGGCTGAGGACTGTCCAATGTCCTGTTCGATGGCTGGAGTTGCTTCCTCAATCCTAGCCCTCTTTTTCTGCTTGACTCCCTGGAGGCCTGCTTTAAAATCCTCCGTGTCATGATCTTCCCAGATAATCTCTCTAGCAGTATCAGTGAAGCGATAGAAGATATCGTTCTGATAAATGATTCTGACAGCTGCTCCCATCTTGATGAATGACTCTATATCCAGCCTATCTCGTGGGTGTGCAGGAATGATGTTGAAGTGATGGTTATCCAGCTTCAAGTAATTGAGCTTCACTGCCATATGAGTGACATAAGCTCCAATCAGGATATCTCCTGTAGGCTTGGTGGCGATGGAGAGAAGATGGTTTGCAAACCATCTGGAAAGCGCCACTGTGATTCCCCTGCGAGCCATCTCGAATAGGAAGAGTTCTAACTTCCTAATAGTTCCATTGCTCTCTCCCCGAGCAAAAATGCTATAGGTTAGAAACCTATACAAATACTTGTGTACTGGGGTCCTGAGATGTGTGCTCTTAGTTTTCTTGACATCCCAACTGCAATCCGTGCCAAAATGTGTCCATGCTGCAGGGGCAGAGAATTCTACCTCAGTCTCATTCGGAATGCCATCAGATGGTAGGTTGAACAATTCTCCAAATGCGATGGCACTGAGGGTGTTTCCATTTTTGCAGAGTTGGAATTTCACCACTCCAGTTGGTGAAACCTGCAAGGTGCTGAGAAATTCCAGCGTTGGCTCCTGTAGGGTTGGCAGATGAATTTCAACAAATTCTCTTAGATGACAGGCTTGAAGTTGCTCTGTCATAGCCATCTCGAGCCCGAGATTACGAAATGTCTGCCATTCGAAGGACTTTGATGATAAAATAGGTCTCTTCTTCAAAGTTGCATACCGAGGATGGCAACTTTCGGGAATGATGTTCATAAGGTAATCTGAATACCTCTTTGGTGCATGAGACTTCTTTCTCTTTCCCTTTGATGAAGCAGACTCCATATTTGAAGAAATTTAGTAGTTGATGAAGTTGAAGAAGATTTTGACAGAAATTTTGATAAAAGACCCTAGAAGTGTATGATTTCTGCTGAAGATTCGAACTTTTTGATGGTATTTATAGTGAAATATCAAGGCTTTGGAGTCAAAATCTTCAATGTCTCAATGAATGAGAGTAAATGAGAGCAGTTTTGGAAGATGGAGAGTTGAAATGAAGATTGTAACCTGATGTTTTCTTTTATATTCGATACATTCACGGGCGTGGCTTACGGTGTCACAGGCGTGAATAGTCATGTTCACGGTTTGCTGAAACAGTGTTCCACCTGTGAATGAAAGCATGAATGCGTTCAAGGGCGTGATCTATGAACATCACGGGCGTGAATGATCATAGGTCATGGGGGTGAATATATTGTCACGGGTGTGAACCGTTGAATTTCACTACTTATACCCGTGAAGCAAGGCGTGAAAGCTTCTATGAATTTTTGGGTGTAATTAATCACGTGCGTGACACTCTGTCACGGGCGTGAAGGTTCTTTGCCACGGGCGTGATGCAAGCCGTGAAACTATGTTTCACCACTTAAAGCCGTGAATCATGCCGTGACCCAAAGCGTGAAAGCTTCTATGAGTTTTTGAGGCGTAATGGTTCACGGGAGTGAAAAAGCGTCACGGGCGTGAATATTCTTATCTACGGGCATGACTTAAGCCGTGAAATAATGTTTCACTACTTGAAGTCGTGAAACATGTCGTGAACCAAAGTCGTGAACGACACTGCCTCTTTAAGCCACTTAAGTCACGGGCGTGAGTATAAGTCACGGGCGTGACTCCCCTATAATTTTCATCAGATTGAAATTAAGTTCTGCAACAAGACTAAATCATTTCAACAAAGATTTTACTTCATAAAGCATAAATTCTCATCAAAAAACTTTATCTTATAACTTGTGAGATGTTTTAAGATCAACAATTAAAAATTTCATATTTTTGTAATCACAAGGTTAATCCATCAATCATACCTAGTTCTTTTCTAATGAAATTAAATCTTTCCTCATTTAGAGACTTAGTGAAAATATTTGCTAATTGCTTTTCTGTGCATACAAATTCTAATTCAACATCTCCTTATTGAACATGATCTCTAATAAAGTGATGTCTAATGTCAATATGTTTACTTCTAGAGTGTTGAATAGGATTCTTTGAAAGATTTATAGCACTGGTGTTGTCACATTTTATAGGTATATGGTTCATCTCATGACCATAGTCCTTAAGTTGTTGTTTTATCCAAAGAATTTGTGTACAACAACATCCAATTGCTAAATATTCAGCTTCAGCAGTTGATAAAGCAACTGAAACTTGTTTCTTGCTAAACCAAGAAACCAAACATTCTCCAATGAAGTGACAAGTAACTAAAGTGACAAGTACTTGAAGTGCTTTTCCTATCCAAAAGACTACCAGCATAGTCTGCATCTGAATATCCTATAATATAGAAAGATGAATTCCTAGGATACTATAAACCTAGATGCAATGTTCCATGTAAATATCTTAAAATCCTTTTTACAGCATTTAGATGAGATTCTTTGGGACATGATTGAAATCGTGCACATAAGCAAACATTATACATAATATCGGGTCTAGAAGCAGTGAGATATAAAAGTGATCCGATCATACCTCTATAAAGCTTTTCATTAATGCTCTTACCCTTTTCATCTTTGTCCAATTTTGTTTATGTACTTATAGGAGTCTTGGCATTTTTGCATCCTTCCATACCAAATTTTTTGATTAAGTCTTTGGCATATTTGGATTGGTTGATGAATATGCTCTCATTGCTTTGTTTGATTTTTAGACCAAGGAAATACTTAAGTTCTCCCATCATGCTCATTTCAAATTCCCTAGTCATGCACTTAGCAAATTCTTGACAAAACAGCTCATTAGTAGAACCAAATATTATATCATCAACATAAATTTGAACAATTAGTATCTCATGCTTATGCTTTTTGATGAACAGTGTAGTGTCAACATTTCCCTTTGTGAAGCTATTTTCTAGTAAAAATGAACTTAGTCTCTCATACCAAGCTCTTGGAGCTTGTTTTAAACCATACAAAGCTTTTGAAAGTTTAAAAACATGATTTGGAAAATCATAGCTTTCAAAACCTGGTGGTTGTTCTACATACACTTCTTCATCTATATAGCCATTTAGAAATGCACTTTTCACATCCATTTGAAAAAGTTTGAAATTCATGTGACGTGCATATGCTAAGAGTATTCTTATAGCTTCTAATCTAGCTACCGGTGCATATGTTTCATCATAGTCTATACCTTCTTCCTGATTATATCCTTTTGCAACTAGTCTTGCTTTATTCTTGGTTATTAACCCTTGTTCATCTAACTTATTTCTAAATACCCATTTGTTGCCTATGATTGGATGATTCTTAGGTCTTGGTACTAGGTTCCATACCTTATTTCTCTCAAATTGGTTGAGTTCCTCTTGCATGGAAATTACCCAACTTTCATCATTAAGAGCCTCATCAATGTTTTTAGGCTCAATTTGTGAAATAAAAGCTATGTCAGTGACTAAATGCTTGAAATGAGATCTAGTACTTACTCCCCTTGATAGATCACCAATTATTTGCTCTTTTGGATGATTTCTGTTCATTCTCCATTCTTTTGGAAGTTCATGCTCCATTTGTTCTTGATTTTGAGGTAGTAGTTTTTCTTGATCGTTTTCTTCTTTTCCATTTTCAATGACAAGTTTTTCCATATTATCTACAACATCATCAAGAGCACTACCTTTCACAAGATCAAGTCTACTAGATTCATTAAAAACAACATGCATGGATTCTTCTACTGTTAATGATCTCTTATTAAATACTCTATATGTTTTTCTGGTTGTAGAGTATCCTAAAAAGATACCATCATTAGACTTAAAGGAGAATTTTCCAAGATTGTCCTTGGTGTTCAATATAAAACACTTGCATCCAAATACTCTAAAGTATGATACCAAGGGCTTTCTTCCATTCCATAGCTCAAATGAGGTTTTGTTTAAAAGAGGTCTTTTGAAAACTCGATTTGAAATATAACATGCAGTGTTTGTGGCTTCTGCCCAAAATAAGTTGGTAATTCATATCCATTAAGCATTGTTCTTGCCATTTCAATTAATGTTGGATTTTTCCTTTCAACTACTCCATTTTGTTGAGGTGTTCTAGGAGATGAGAAATTATGTGAAATACCATGTTCAAGACAAAAACTTTCAAAGTTTTCATTTTCAAATTCTTTCCCATGATCACTTCTTATTTTTGAAATGCAGTACCCTTTTTCATTTTGAACTCTTTTAGTAAAGTTTTTGAAATTTTCAAAAGCGCCACTCTTTTGAGCTAAGAAAATTACCCAAGTAAATCTAGAGTAATCATCTACGATGACAAATGCATAATGTTTTCCTCATAAGCTAACAACCCTAGTAGGTCCAAATAAGTCTAAATGTAGGAGTTGAAGGGGTTTTGAAGTACTTACTATGTTTTTGGCTTTGAAAGATGACTTGTGTTGCTTTCCTCTTTGACAAGGATCACATGTCTTGCCTTTTTCATATTTAACTCTTGGTAATCCTTTTACTAGCTCTCCTGTGCTGAGACTTTGTATTAAATCCATGTTAGCATGACCAAGTCTTCTATGCCACAGCCAAGATTCATCACTAGTAGTCACAAGACACTTAGAGGAATGGTTAGATAGTTCATGTAAGTTTATTATGTATGTATTGATATCTCTATTTCCTTTAAATATTTCTTGACCATCAATAGAGATTACAAGACATTCATTTGAAGTGAATATTACTTTGTTTCCTTTATCACATAATTGACTTACACTTAACAAGTTATGTTTCAAGCCATCAACAAGTAAAACATCCTTAATAAAAGTAGTACCATTAACACCAATAGAACCAATGCCAATTACCTTACCCTTTGCATTGTTTCCAAAGGTAACTTTACCTCCATCAATACTTTTGATTTCATTGAAGAGTTCTTTGTCTCCTGTCATATGCCTTGAGCATCCACTGTCTACTAGCCATGCATTTTTGTTTATTGTGGACTTGAGGCATACCTACAGAGTTACAAATCAAGTATGATATTTAGGTACCCAAATGAGTTTAGGTCCTTGGGGGTTAGCACATGAAGGTTGCCAATGAGCCTTCCTTATCCAGCAATGTTTATTTATGTGACCAATTTTCATACAATAATTACATTGTTTTGGTGTATACTTGCTTTTTGGTCTTACAATGTATTTGAATGTCATAATTTGATTAGACTGATTTTGAGAACAATGGCATGCACAATCATGATTAATTTTCATTTTCTATTCCTTTGGAAGCTCTTGCTTGTCTTACTCTTGAACTTGAGCTAGAGAGACATCTTGATATGGGTTTTCTTGATCATTTTCATCTTTCTCATAATCAACATCAAACTTTTCCATTGTACCTACGATATCATCAAGAACACTACCTTTCACAAGATTAAGCTTACTAGATTCATCAAAAACAACATGCATAAATTCTTCAACACCTAATGACCTTTTCTTAAAGACTCTATAAGCTTTGATAGAGGTGGAGTATCCTAAAAATATATCTTCGTCGGATTTAGAGGCAAATTTTCCAAGATTGTCCATGGTATTTAATATGAAATACTTGTATCCAAATACTTTAAAGTATGATATCATGGGCTTTCTTCCATTCCATAACTCAAAAGAAGTTTTGTTTAAGAGTGGTCTTTTGAAAACTCGATTTGAAATATAACATGCAGTATTAGTGGCTTCGGCACAAAAGTAGGTTGGTAACTCATACTCATTGAGCATTGTTTGAGTCATTTTAATTAAACTTCGATTTTTTCTTTTGACTACCCCATTTAGTTAAGGCATCCTAGGAGATGAAAATTTTTGTGAAATACCATGTTCTAGACAAAAGTTTTCAAAATTTTCATTTTCAAATTTTTTGCCATGATCGCTTATTATTTTTGAAATAAAATAACCCTTTTCGTTTTAAACTCTCTTAACAAAGTTTTTAAAAGATTCAAAAACATCACTCATTTGAGCTAAGAAAATTACCCAAGTCAATCTAGAGTAATCATCGACGATAACAAAAGCATAGTGTTTACCTCATAAGCTTGCAACTCTAGTAGGTCCAAAAAGATCTAAATGCAAAAGTTGTAGAGAGGTACTTACAATATTTTTGGATTTGAAGGAGGACTTGTGTTGTTTTTCTCTTTGGAAAGGTTCACATGTCTTATCTTTTTCAAATTTGACTTTTGGTAGTCCACTTACTAACTCTCTTTTGCTAAGACTTTGAATTAAATCCATGCTTGCATGTCCAAACCTTCTATGTCACAACCATGATTCATCACTAGTAGTCATAAGACACTTAGAGGAAATGTTAGAAATTTTGTGTAAGTTTATTATGTAAGTATTGACATTACTACTTCTCTTGAATATCTCTTGGTCACTAAAAGAGGTGACAAGACATTCATTTGAGGTAAAGATTACTTAGTTTCCCTTATTACATAATTGACTTACACTTAACAAGTTATGTTTTAAACCATCAACAAGTAAAATATCTTCAATGAAAGTAGTATTATTAATACCAAAAGAGCTAATGCCAATTACCTTACCCTTAACATTGTTTCCAAAGGTTACCTTACTACCATCAATACTTTTAATGTCCTTGAATAGCTCTTTGTTTCCGGTCATATGCGTTGAGCATCCACTATCCACAAGCCAAGCATTTTCTTTTATAGTGGACTTGAGGCATACCTATAAAATTACAATTTAAGTATTGTTTTTAAGTACCCAAATGAACTTGGGTCCTTGGGGGTTAGCACATGAAGGTTCCCAATGAGCCTTCCTTATCCTACAAAGTTTATTGATATGACCAAATTTCATACAATAATTACATTGTTTAGCTCTAAACATGTTTTTCGGTTTTACCATGCTTTTAGGTCTCATTATCCTATTAGATGGAGTTTGTGAGTAGTGACATGCACATGCATGATGAATCAATACTTTCCTAGGTGTATGCCTCTTATACATAAAAGCATGATTGGCCTTTTAAGGTTTTCCTCTTAGGCTAATCGACCCTTGACCATTCTTTTTATAAATAGAGGGTTTAGTGTGTGTAGTACACTTAGCCCTTGGGGCTATTACTTCTAATGTGGAGATATGTGGTGCACTAAACTTAACAAATGTAGTCTTGTGAGATGAAGATGATGTTCCATTAAATCCTAGACCATATCTTATTAAAGGTGGTCTTTGGGACACTATGAGAGTATTTAAACTCTCATTGCCTTTTATGAAATCTTGAAATGAAGTTTCTAAGTTCCTCAACTTCATTTTTTAAAACATTGTTCTCTTTAAGTAAGGATTTAGTTGAGGGTCAATAGGAGTACTCATCTAATTATTTTTGAAGAGATTCCTTAGAAGATTTAAGATTAAGATTTTCCTTTTGTAAAACTTCCACTTTGTTTTTCAAATTTAAAATATTATTTTTGTATGTATTGAATTTACATCTATATTTTTCTAATTCTAGGTTCAATACTTCTATTAGACTATGCTCATCATCATCTTCACTATCACTATTATTATCACTACTATCAATATTAACTGAATATGAGTAAGAAGGACCTACTTCATCTATGAAGTGATCCTCTAAAGCCATGAAGCATAGGTTGACCTCTTCACCTTTATTGTCATCATTTTCACTTGAAGAGCTTTTATCATCCCATGTGGCTTTGTGACCTTTCTTCCCATTATCTTTTTGATATCTTTTCCTGTGTTTCTTGAGCTTTGGGCATTCTAGTTTGATATGTCCTTTCTTCCCACACTTATAACATTTTACCTCCTTTTTATTCCTTTGAGAGTCATTTGAGGAGTGTTTAAGGTTTCTTTATTTGAAGTTTTGAGAGTTGCCAATTTTCTTTTCAATTATTCTTTTCAATCTCCTTGAGAGCATGACAATGTCCTTATTTGCATCATCACTCTTTTCTTCATCATCTTCAACTTCTTCTTGAGATTTTGAAGTAGACGCTTTGAGTGCTAGAGGCTTTCTTTATTCTGGCTCTATTTCCAGTTCTCTATCTCACTTTACTGTCATTTCATGTGTTAGAAGTTTGCCAATAAGCACATCAGTATGCATGATGCTCATGTCTTTGTTGGCTTCTTCTATACCAGCAACTCTTGAACCATAGTCTTTGAGAGGAAGGCTTCTCATAATCTTGTTGTTTACATCTTCCAAGCTCAGGTACTTTCCAAGCTTTCTTATGCCGTTTATGATGGCTAGAAGAGGTTCATCATATCGGTGATGGATTCATTGGATTTCATCTTGAAAAGTTCATATTCTAAAGTGAGAAGTTGAATCTTTTTGGATTTAACTTTCTTTGTTCCTTCATGATAATTCTTCTATGTCTTCCACATGCTATATGCGGTAGGGCAATGTTGGATTCTGCCACATTTTTCAACGGATAGAGAGCTTGCGAGGATTTCCATTGTCTTTTTATTTTTGAAGTTTACTCTACATTGAGGCTTTATCCAATCATCTCTTGAAAGGATTTCTTCTTCACCATCAACTCCTCTCCTGATTGGTAGTGTCTATTCTTTCCGAACGTTATCCCAAACTTCAATTCCCTCACTATTGAGATATGTCTCTATCCAAAACTTCCAATGAGCATAGTTTGCTCCATCAAAGTAAGGCTTGAGACTTTGGAATCCTTCATTGGCCATTTCTTGATGTTTGCTAGCGCTTTTTAGGCTTTGATACTAGACAAGCTCTGATACCAGTTGTTGCCCAAACAATGAACCAAGAAGGGAGTTGAATTGGTTATGAAATAAAAATTTCTTAACTTGAAATGTGGAATAAAATAAAATAGAGTAGGGATGAAGAGATATCACACACGAGATTTATAGAGGTTCGAGTATTAACAAACCTACTCCTCTCTCCAATCTCAATTGGGAGTTTTACTAACACACTAAGTGTTACAATGGAGTTTTTACAAGCTCACTCTCAACTATGGTATTTCTCTCAATGGCTAACACCTAACCCAGAAATTTTCTTATGTTCTAATGACCCACACAATAAACCAATTTCTTGTGTTTTATGGCTCATACAATAAACCCTTACAAGTGTTTCAATCTTAATCCTATATACCCAAACTCACTTGAGTAATAGATTACAATGAAAATACTCACCAACCTATAATGTTCAGAAATTATGAGCAATTAGGTTTTTACAAAGAATAAAGATTTTGTTGAAAATAATTAATGCACAATGGCTACAACAAGATTTAAGATTCAAAGTAATTGTTGTTCTCTTCTAGTTAGGATTCATAAATGACTTGTATTTATACTTTCTCAGCAAATTATAGCCATTTGGGTGCATTTAATGCGAAACTAGCCATTGAACTAACTCTTAACTTCGTGCCTAATATGTTATTTTGTCCCCATTCACGGGCGTGACTATATGTGTTACGGTCGTGAATATTCTTCCAAGTTGTGGTCCAAGTGGTGACTCTGTGTGACATCCCGCCTATATAATAGGAATAATCCCATTACATAAGTGGAATGACACAGACAATCTGAATGAAACTAGCCTGAATTTAAAATTTTCATTTAATAACTAAATTGATATTTTTTTAATATTCAAATATACATATGGATTCAATTATCAAATACATCATCATGTTACATAAATATTATACTTCATTATAACTATCAAAATTAATGGATTTTACCTTACATCTAACTATATAGATATAATAGCAAAATACAAAATATGTTCTTAACTATATATAAGACATGTCTAACAAACCCATATGCATGATAATGAAGAAAATGCAAAAATAATATGCATATGACCCTCAACCAGTTCTGACGCGTCTCCTCTAGTATGGGCTTGTACTTCCTCTATCAACTTCACAGTTTACTACTTGCAAGCTCCAAATTCTGCCCAGAAAAAACCCACGCTAAGCCATTTCTAGCTTAGTGGTACATATAAGCAATTTAGTTTTCCCATGTAGTCACACAAATGTGAGTCATAATAATCATGATATAATTTAAATAAATATTGCATAAAATTTAGAAAATATTATAATAAAATAAAATTTATGTTCCATTATATTATCATTATATTTGTATCAGGACATGAATTGTATATATTCAAGCATATGTAATATATAAAATATTAAGCATTCTACCTCGTCTCATGTTTCCCTAATTCATTTTAATTTAATTGATTTCCCTAAAATTATGATTGTTTAGTTAACTCAAATCTCAATCCATATAAGCATAAATATTTTAACATACAATTACCAAAATGCATGGTAGATAATTCATAATACAATACACAATATTCTAACATACATTATATAGGGACAACCACATGATTATACAATATTACCAAATTCATTGATAATATATATATATATATATATATATATATATATATATATATATATATAACTCAATTATAAATTTGGCTTACCTTAATAAATATTTATAATTCATGCTATTTCACACATGTTATCTTTCAACATGTACATGTATGTCTTTAAATTAATATATATATATATATATATATATATATATATATATATATATATACAAATAGCCCAAATCTCATTCCCGGACTGTTCGGATATAGGGCGTGTAGAAGGGCCGCTCGCAGAGCTTAAGCACCCTACTCACTATAGTCTCAAATCAAGAGCGCTGGCGGAGCTTAAGCCTCATGATCGAGTAATATCACATCATCTGTGTACAATTAGGATAGGGGGTGCTCTCGGAGCTAATACCACCCTGTTCCTAAATAATATCAATATCGGTACCGTAATGCCCTCGCAATGGTGCACCATCTATCCCTAATTAGTCCACAGGTTGAGAACTGGGCAATTAATGTTATTACTTATTTATTTTCTTTATATATTAATTTGGTGGAATCAATATTCTCATTGCATTTATAATGAAAATATGATTATAAAATTTTAAAATCATATAATCTTATGATATTCCATTATATAACTATTTAAATAATATTGGCATACTTTAATTAGTTTTCTATACAATCAAAGCCAACAAATCTTTTAATACAAAACTAAAATTTATAATAATCTTATGAGTACAAGTATGTCATATAACCTCTCTTTCCATATCAAATACATATGTCATACATGACTTGCTAACTTTACTCTTTATTATCCTAATTATTCAATAATTACCATTAATAATTATCACATTTTTAATCAATCATTTACTAATCCCTATTGAAAAATATATTACGCTACATATTCTATATTTTATCAATCAATTATTCATCCATATGTCAATACATGCATTAACATGAAATTTCATTAATTAATCATCTTAATTCATTTCATATATACACATTTTAATACATTATTTAAATATGCAACTCATTCAAATAACACACAAGCATGCAACAAGACAAACTAAAATGCATATATGTACAAACCTCAATGGAGCTTTTCCAAAATCTAAAATTTGGAGCTTGTCTACTTTTATTGCTCTTCTTCTTTTTGAGACCTTAATTCGAAAATGTAAATAATTAATACATTGCTAAAATATTTATTCTTAATATAGTTTAAATAAATAACTACAATTTCTTTTAAGCTGGAACATGACCTTTTAGGACTGTTGGATCAATAAATTTTTCTACACTTAACCAATTTATATGATTCTTAATCCTAAGTAAATTTCACATCTAAAACTAAAACATACTAAAATTTCAGAATTTTGGAACCATTACACGAGTTTTGGTATAATTTTAAATATTGCTCTATTCTCTGCCCTTAGGCAGTTTCGGGGTACCATATTTACAAATTCATATCTTTCAATGTGTAGCTTAAATTATTATGAAACTTTTTATAAAATTATATAAGTTAATTTGAAACATTTTTCAAGTTTACCTTATTTCCAGATTCGGTCTCTAAGGTTTTCAAATACTAGAGGATCTATAACGTGTTTAATATGAAGTATCAACCCGACCAGTTCAATTGTTCAGCTCATAACTCACAAATTACAAGACCTTTTAAGGTAAGAATTTATAGGAATTTAGATAATACATAGAAGGAAAACTTTCATGTTTTAAACTTTGGCTAATTCGATCTAAAAAGATGTCAAATATAAGGATGAAATTACTAGAGCTGTACAGGTATATGAAACCAGCTCAATCAAGGAACAGTCATAGTTCATTTCAGAATAACTCAATCTACACAAAGGCAATTTATACAACACTTGGCAGACACCTCAAAAATACATATACCTACAACTTTCATGTTTTACAAAATCTCATATTAAGCCACTAAGATTATCAATTTAAACCAAAACTATAGGTTATTTAGTTGATACGTCTCCCTGAACCAGTTTCACTCCAATGACCATTTCTCTTCCTATACTCAAAATCATTCAATAAAATTTGGCAAAACGATACACAAGACATATATGAACAACTTTTATGTTTAATACTTCCCCAAATTCGATTCACAAGATAATCAAAAATAGAGTACAATATCCTATAAATCCATAACCTAAAGAGTTCTAATAACACAATAATCATGGAAAAAATATTTCTTACCAAGATCAGATTTATTTGGACTGATTTTTTATGCAAATCTTGAAGAAGATGATGAATAATTTGAGCTGTAATATGAAGGAAGGAAAAGGGATGATGAAGAAGAAGAAGGAGAAGAGAAATGAAGTTGGAAGAAATAGCCAAAAGAAGTCTTAATTGACTTCAGCCCCACTTCTTCCATATTTCATGTTTTTGGTCTCTTTTGTTTTCAGCTGTGACCCCTTTTTTACTGTTCAATTTTTTTTAATTATTATTATTATTATTATTATTATTATTATTATTATTATTATTATTATTATTATTATTATTATTATTATCATCATCATCATCATCATCATCATCATCATCATCTTCACATATTTCCTTATATCTAATATCTTTAATTTTTTTATACCAAAAATACAATTTAATTATGTGGTATAATTTAATCAAATTCATCATGTCAATAAATTTAATTTATTTTAATTTCTAATTTAGTCATTTATTCAATTTATTTAAATTTTTATGTCTATCATATGTTTTCTATGTATACCACATACTTATTTTAATTTAGACTAATTTATGGGTATTACAATTCTCTCCCCCTTAAGATGTTTCGTCCTCGAAACATACTTGATACACTGCAGTTGAACAATTGGGGAGTAATGTGTTCTAATCACCTGACCGCTTTTCAAGTAGCTCATTTCGTTGCGTGGTTTGTTCTTAGTACGTTTACTAATGGTATATGATTATTTCGGGATTCTTTAATCTCTCATGTTAAGATGTGGATTGATTTCCTCTTTAGATGCCAAATCATGTCTTACTTGAATACTCTCATCTAGTACAATGTGAGAAGGATTCGATATGTATTATCTCAACATCAAGTCATATGACACATTGTATATCTTACTCAATTCCAAATACAGCGCAAGTCTATTAGTCACCACCATAACTATCTTTATAATTTCATAAGGTCTGATGAATCTTGAATTTAACTTGTCCTCTCTCTTTGTTTTTTTTTTCTTTCTAGATTCCATCACTTTCTTCCAATGTGAAGTTTTAAGGAGAAACTTTATCCCCACTCACATACTTAATATCTCATATCTTAATATCATAATACTATTTCTACCTAATTATAACTGCCTTAAGCTTTTCTCAAGTAGTTCTCCTTCATAATACATCCATCCAATGATGAAAGATTATACTAAAATTGAGCTTAAGGTCTAAGTTTTTTGTAGATTACCCCAAAATTGATATGTAAAAGGAGAATCTCTATTCGACACAAATATATAAAAAATAGGCATTTTAGTCACAAAATTTCTAGTAATCTGTTTATATTTTTATTTTTTAATAGAGGTTATGTAGTGGCCCAAATACTGGGTTAGTCGTAAATTGTAGTTTTCGAGATTGATCAGTATACCCGGGGTCAAAAATACACCAGTGGGTGAAAAATATTTTATTTGATCATCGGAAAATATTTATTATGAATAGTCCGAGAGAAACATTTGGAGTGAAAATGAAGTCAAATAAGACCTCAAAAGTCAAATTAAGAAAAAAATGGGACCCGATTTAATTAAATAATTAGTTGACCGTACTTTGACCAGGCTATGAAAAATAGCAAACGATATTCAAAAATTTATTTTAAGAGATAGATAGACTCTAAATAATATTTATGATTATTTGACATTGAAAAATGAATTTTACGGTAACACCGAAAAATTGAATTATCAGTCCGATTTAAGTGAGCTAGACAGAAAATGAACTCCGATTGAGTTGAAAATTTTTGTGTAGACATATAAAAATTTTATGAATTATGGAATCAAATTTGGATAAAATTGAGCTTAGAAAGTGAGAGAAATAATTTGTAGTGTTTAATTGGGCCTTAAATTCACAAATGGCCCTAATGGGTTGGATCACTTGTCTTGGCCCAAGCCCAGCCCATTCTAGCCACCTATATAAGCTCAAAATATCATAATTCACTAGAGAATTCAGCACCTTCTTCTTCTTCTCATGCTTCCCCCTTGGACAAATGAGTTTCCACCATTTTCTTCACCAAATTTCTCTCATTTCTCCTAATTTTTACACCAAAATCAACCACCATAATATAAATTCAGTATCTCTAGTTGCTAGTAGAAGCTTTTGATCTTCATTT
The DNA here is from genome assembly GCA_023653625.1 of Triadica sebifera. NCBI lineage: Eukaryota > Viridiplantae > Streptophyta > Magnoliopsida > Malpighiales > Euphorbiaceae > Triadica > Triadica sebifera. Next base: position 42,238,633 of record CM042893.1, on the reverse strand, counting down.
GGAGGGCTAGAGTGGAAGAAAATCAAAGGAGAAAAGTTGAGATATAAATTGGAGGTAAGTGAAATTTATATTTTTAAATTAGTTTAATGGTTCAAATAAGTAGTTTAAGATATGTAGATGATAAATATGAAATTTATTTGAGTTAAGGAAGTAAAATATTGGTGGATTAATGAAGTGGAATTTTCAACCATGGTAAGGAATCAAGGAAGATAAGGAACTTCAAAGGAAAAAGGTAAGGAGACGGAAGCATAAGAAGGCTAAAGAAAAGAAATAAGGTTAGTATTTCAAAATCTACTTATTTCCATTGATTAAGCATGAATTAAGGTTATGGAAATTAGAAATTTTGTGTGTTTTATATGTAATTGATAATTGATGCTTAAATTATGATTAAGGAATTATAAAAAGTGAATTAGAATGGTTAATTTCAATAAAAAAAATTAATTAGTGGAAATTGGAAAATATGACTTTATTATGTGAAAAATATAAATTAAGATATAAATACATTTTATTGTAATATTATGATATATATGGAACAAGGAATGTATAAATTAGTGAAAGAAATATTTAGAGGATGAAAGACAAATTTTAATGATAAAAATTAATTATAGGCCGAAATATGAAAAAGGAAAAATTAATATTTTTCTTGCTAATTAAATGAAAATTTAGTTATGAAATGCAAGAAAATGTGATTTTGTGTGTGTATAAATATTCAGAATTTTTAAATGATATATTGAATAATTTTTCAATTATTGAGTATATTATGCATGTGATAAAAAATAATGAATAAAGTGTGTTTAGTGATGCTTAATAATTTAAATGAATGTTCATAGTGAAATATTGATATATTAGAATGCAAAGTGTGAAAAATTATGGTAGTGATAAAATTGTTATGAATGAATAAAATATTATGTGATTAATAATGTAAAATAATGGAATTTATGAAATGAATGAAAATTAAATTAAAGAAAAAATAATAATGCCCTTAGTTATTTTTCTGATAGTTAAATCTAGCTCAGGATATAATTGGCTAGCCATAGGGACATCATTACCGCGGTGCGGGTCATAGCGACTCGCTTATGTAGGCCAATAATGGTCTACTTCAGTGATAGTAATTCAGTGATCAGTGTACAGTGTAGTGCTCGGGTGGTCCTTCGGGATTACTCTTCAGTGTAGTGGACTTTTGGATCCACGTCCCATGTATCCGGTCTGAAGATTTTCTATTGGATTGAAACTAGGGGCAAATGTGAATAAAAGGAGTACAAATGATTTAAGTGAACAAGGTGAATAAAATGATAAAAGTAAAAAAATGAATTAAATGATAAAAAATAGAAAAGATCAAAATGACAAGAGTGAATAAAAGTAGAAAAAAATGATAAAAATGATAAATGTGAAAAATATGATAAAAAGGATAAATATGAAAAACAAAATGATAAATGTGAAAAATATGATAAAAAGGATAAATGAAAAAAATGATAAAAATGATAAATGTGAATAAAAGTAGTAGTTATGAATAAAGTGAAAATTATAATAAAAGTGATAAAGATGATAAAAATGGTATAATAATAATAATGATAAATGTGATAAATGTGACAAAAATAGTAAAATTGAAAAACAAAATTAAAGTGGAAGAAAAATGTTAAATTATGTAGTAAAAAAGAAAATAAATGAAAAATATAATATTAGTGACAAAAGTGTAAATAAATGTAAAGCAATGGCAAGATTGTAAATAAATGGAAATTTAGAAACTAAAGTGAAATTTGTAGCTAATTAAATAAATGATTGGAAAAAAAATAAAGAAGAAAGAAAGGAATGGTTAATTAAAGAAATAAAGTGAAAATAGACTGAATTGAAAGAAATTGAAAGTTCAGGAGTAAATTGAAAAAAAATTGAATTGAAAAAAATTGTTAAAATTAATTAAGATATTAAATAGTGAATTAAAGATAAATAAAAGTAAAGTATTGATAAAAAGAATAATAAATATATTAAAGAGAGAATTTGAATAATGTATTAAAAATATTATTGCATGTATAAATGCATGAAAAAAATATATGTCAGTGAAAATTTTTAGATTAGTAATCACCACTGAGCATATTAATGCTCAGCACGTAGTTATTTGACTGCGTGCAGATAGTAGCGGGAAAGGCAGGAGCAAGCATACAAAATTTGGGAGCTGAAAGAAGAAGAAATAATAGAATGTTAGTATCAAAGATAACATGTATATATATGTTTAGATATGAAGTTGTAGAAATAAAATGTTGTATATATTATGATAAAGAATATTCGTGAATTATTATGTGTAAAGAATGCAATGTTGAATTGTGATTGAATAGAGAATATATTCCATATTATATGTACTGTTGTGCCTAAATATGGGCTGTAGATTGTTTGCTTTGCAGGTGAGATAGATAATTTATAGCCGTTATGCTGTCGAAATTTTTGGATAATCAAAAGGATTAATTAAGTATTAATTAAGTATTAATAACATAATGGTCAATAAAGTAAATTAAAATAAGGAAACATTTTTAGCACACATCGGTTATACTCACATAAGTACGTAACGTACGTAAAGAGTGATTGTTATAAGGGTGTCACAGGTTAGATGTAACAATCCACCTAAAAAAAAACTCAGGTCTCTCCCCCTTAGAAACTCACTTAGCTAACCTAACAACCTTATTATCTTGTCTTTGAATATCCTTAATTTTCTAAGTAAAAGTAAGTTGAACACACAACCTTACCATAATCTCTCTGCTCACAATATCTACTCTATCTCAAATTCAACTCTTCCTAAAGGAGAAAATATTTCAAATTTTTGGTTTCCCGTATAGAAAAAAAACAATTCCCTCAAAGAAGATTATGGTGCCAAAATTTAATGCAAAAACTATAGTTGTTAGCTCTAGATCATACATAGAATAATTTGTTTTCCCATATATTATTAAAGGCAATCTCTAACTACTTTACCTACTCACACATTGTGATCTAAAGAATTTATAGCCTCAATCTCATATTCTAGTCCCCCTCCAATCATGATATGTTAACTAGATGTACTTGTGCAAATATACATGAACATGTGGAACCCGGATTTATAAGTGCACAAATGTCAAAATCATGTAATGAAAACATACCAACAATAACATCTGTTGCTGCCTGATCTTCCTTAGCTTTCATGGCATAGGCTTTGGCTGAAACTCTACTAGGTCTAGATCTATTCATTGTCTTTGGAAAAGTCTGCCTAGTTTGGCTTGATCCTCCTCTAGTCTGAACTTTAGGCTGAGTAGGAACTGTTTTGTCATTTGAGTAGGAATTCTATTTGTCAAGAGTGGGCAATCCTTCTGTATATGTTCCTTGGACCCACATTTAAAGCAAGCACCTGTGAACGCCAACATTTTCCTCTATGGTGTCTGTTGGAACTATCACACTTGGGTATATATTCTTTCTTTCTAGTAAAATGGGTCTCTAGAACAGCAGATTTCTTAGATGACTCCCCTATTCTTCTTTTCTTTCTCCTAGTCTTCTTTATCTCATACTTTGCAGTTGATGTAGGTTGAAAAGGATTAGGAGTAGTACTAATTCCCGCAACACTCATTGCACTAGACTGGCATGGTGACTTAGTGTCAAGAGAACTAAAATTCTCAACCATTCCAGGCTCATCCGAAAACATATCTCTATAAGCCTATAAGTTGACAGAGAAATAGCCCATATCTGAGTTATATGAGACATATGTATGTATGCATGACAAACCCTTCCCAAAGTAAGTCAAGAGATGCTTAAACCTAAGCTCTGATACCAATAAATGTGACATCCTACCTATATAATAGGAATAATCTCATTACATAAGCGGAATGACACAGACAATCTGAATGAAACTAGCCTGAATTTAAAATTTTCATTTAATAACTAAATTGATATTTTTTTTTAATATTCAAATATACATATGGATTCAATTATCAAATACATCATCATGTTACATAAATATTATACTTCATTATAACTATCAAAATTAATGGCTTTTACCTTACATCTAACTATATAGATATAATAGCAAAATACAAAATATATTCTTAACTATATATAAGACATTTCTAACTAACCCATATGCATGATAATGAAGAAAATGCAAAAATAATATGCATCTGACCCTCAACCAGTTCTGACGCGTCTCCTCTAGTATGGGCTTGTACTTCCTCTATCAACTTCACAGTTTACTACTTGCAAGCTTCAGTTCCTACGCGGGAAAAATTCACGCTAAGCCATTTCTAGCTTAGTGGTACATATAAGCATTTAAGTTTTCCCATGCAATCACACAAACGTTGGTCATAATAATTATGATATAATTTAAATAAATTATTGCATAAAATTTAGAAAATATTATAATAAAATAAAATTTATGTTCCATTATATTATCATTATATTTGTATCAGGACATGAACTGTATATATTCAAGCATATGTAATATATAAAATATTAAGCATTCTACCTCCTCTCATGTTTTCCTAACTCATTTTAATTTAATTGATTTCCCTAAAATTATGATTGTTTAGTTAACTCAAATTTCAATCCATATAAGCATAAATATTTTAACATACAATTACCAAAATGCATGGTAGATAATTCATAATACAGTACACAATATTCTAACATACATTATACAGGGACAACCACATAATTATACAATATTACCAAATTCATTGATAATATATATATATATATATATATAATTCAATTATAAATTTAGCTTACCTTAATCAATATTTATAATTCATGCTATTTCACACATGTTATCTTTCAACGTGTACATGTATGTCATTAAATTAATATATATATATATATATATATATATATATATATATATATACAAACCTCAATGGAGCTTTTCCAAAATTTAAAATTTGGAGCTTGTCTACTTTTATTGCTCTTCTTCTTTTTGAGACCATAATTTGAAAATATAAATAATTAATACATTGATAAAATATTTATTCTTAATATAGTTTAAATAAATAACTACAATTTCTTTTAAGCTGAAACGTGTCTTTTTAGGACTGTTGGATCAATAACCTTTTTTAGACTTAACCAATTTATATGATTCTTGATCCTAATTAAATGTCACATCTAAAACTAAAACATACTAAAATTTCAGAATTTTTGAACTATTACACGATTTTTGGTATAATTTTAAATATTACTTTGTTCTCTGCCCTTAGGCAGTTTTGGGGTTCCATATTTAAAAATTCATATATTTCAATGTGTAGTTTTAATTATTATGAAAATTTTTATACAGTTATATAAGTTATTTGGAAACATTTTTCAAGTTTACCGCATTTTTAGATTCGGTCTCTAAGGTTCTCAAATACTAGAGGATTTATAACTGGATTAACATGAAGTATCAACCCAACCAATTTAATTTTTCAGCTCATAACTTACAAAATACATGACATTTTATGGTAAAACTTTTACAGGTATTTAGATAAGACATAGGATTAAAACTTTCATGTTTTGAATTTTGGCTAATGCGATCTAAAAAGAGGTCAAATATAAGGATGAAGTTACTGGAGCTGTACAGGTATATGAAACCAACTCAATCAAGGAACAGTCATAGTTTATTTCAGAATAACTCAACCTATACAAAAGAAATTTATATGAAATTTGGCAGAGACCTCAAAAACATATATACCTACAACTTTCATGTTTTATAAAATCTCATATTAAGCCATTAAGATGATCAATTTAAACAAAAACTGTAGGTTATTTAGTTGATATATCTCCCTGAACCAGTTTAACTCCAATTACTATTTCTCTCCCTATACTCAAAATCATTCAGTAAAATTTGGCAGAACGATACACAAGACATAGATGAACAACTTTTATGTTTAACACTTCCCAAAATTCGATTCACAAGATAATCAAAAATAGAGTGCAATATCCTGTAAAAATATAACCTAAGGAGTTCTAATAACACAATAATCATGGGAAAATTATTTCTTAGCAATATCATATTTATTTGGACTAATTTTTGATGTAAATCTTGTAGAAGATGATAAATAATTTGAGCTGTGATATGCAGGAAGGAAAATGGATGATGAAGAAAAAGAAGGAGAAGAGAAATGAAATTGGAAGAAATGGCCAAAAGAAGTCTTAATTGACTTCAGCCCCACTTCCTCGCTATTTCACGTTTTTGGTCTCTTTTTTTTCTTGCTGTGACCCCTTTTTTTACTGTTCAATTTTCTTTCTTTATTATTATTATTATTATTATTATTATTATTATTATTATTATTATTATTATTATTATTATCTTCACATATTTTCTTATATATAATATTTTTAATTTTTTTATACCAAAATAAATTTTAATTATGTGGTATAATTTAATCAAATTTATCATGTAAATAAATTTAATTTATTTTAATTTAGTTATTTATTCAATTTATTTTAATTTTTATGTTTATCATGTGTTTTCTATGTATACCACATATTTATTTTAATTTAGACTAATTTGTGGGCGTTACACTCTGACCGTGAAGTTTTGTAGAAAAACTTAAAGTGTTTGATCACGGGCGTGACTTATACTTTTCACGGGCGTGAACATTCTTCTAAATTGTGGTTCAAGTGGTAACTCTGGCCATGAAGCTTTCTGGAAAAATTTTACATGTTATTTCACGGGCGTGTCTTTCTTTCACGAGCGTGTCTTTCTTTCATGGGCATGACTAATTCGATCATTCACGATTAGTATTATCCTTCATGGCCGTGAACTTTAAATGTTGGAGAGTTGGTGTTAAGCTATATCACGGGCGTGATATAAGTAGTCACATGTGTGATTTTGCTATTTCTTCTTATTTTGATCTTCAAAAGTTGTTTTTCATTCTTGTATCATATTTTATTCAAGATATATCTTGTTCACCAAACTTAGAACACAAACATTATTAAATATATTATTGTTATTTTATTTGTTAGTATCAAAATGATGGAAATATCTCTCAAAGTCCTTAAGGTTCAACAAATTAGTTTATTGAAATTAAAAAAAAAAGTATCCTATTCCACAAATTTAGTTGAAAATTTTTAATTAATTTTAATTTCGTTATTTTCTTAATAAAAATATTTTATTTAGTAAATTGGGTGCAATCAAACTATCTTATTCAGTAAAATTAATGTAACTATTAAAAGACTTTTATTTATAATAATAAAATATCCTATTTAGTAAACTATAAATTCTCATGCACGTTGACATGAATGTCTCGTATTTAGTAAATTATGGTATTCCCAAGCACATTGACATTGAAGGATGTATGCAAAAGAGACATTTTAATTCTCGGGCTATCTAATTATTTTAATTATTTTTTCTTAAAAAAGAGTTATTCTTGAAAATTAAAATAAACAATAAGGACATTATTTGCTTAAAAAAGTTTTTCTCTTAATTAGTATAACTTAGCACATTAAATTAAAATATTAAATAATATTAAATTATCACAACTAATTAGAACCATTAAATTTTAATTTGGTGGTTGAAAAAATAATTCTGATGATTGGGTAAAAATGTAGTAAGTATTAAAAACTCATATATATATATATATATATATATATATATATGAGGGGGCTAATTGCATAATTGACAATAACTTAGGGCTCCATGTGTATTTTTTTCCTATTTAAAAAAGTCGCCAATGAAGCTATTGTGGCTGTACAAAACCCTAACCCAAACTGAGCCTCCACCAATTCATCTCAATTAGGGCAGGTCACTAGCCACCGCAGTCGCCCGGAAACCACCGAAATCTGTTAAAAGACCGTAGTGGAAATGGACGGAACCCAAGCTGGGCTGTCGCTGATAAAGCAGCTAGCCTCATGTAACAACAAAACTCGTAATCAATCCCTTGGCGTTATTTTGAATAGCTGGATTCGATCTCAATCCCAAATCTCCGATGAGGATATGAAGAAGTTGTGGAAAGGGCTTTTTTACTGTGTATGGCACTCGGACAAGCTTCCCGTACAGACCCAACTTATCCACCGTCTCTCTTCTTTACTTCCCGATCTTCATCTACCCGTATCCGTTCAGTACTTTTCTATATTTTTGCTCACTATGCGCCGCGAGTGGACTGGCATAGATGGTCTGAGGTTAGACAAGTTCTATCTCTTGATTCGTAAGTTTTTGCACTACTTTTTCCTTCTTTTGAAGAAGAATTTATGGGATTTGGAGCTTTCCACTCGCTTGATGGGTATATTGGTGGATCACACTTTTTTGGCTCATGATAATTTGTTGGGTAATGGTGTTAATTATCATCTGGCTTCTGTTTTTCTTGAGGAACTTAGGCCTTACCTCCCATTGAGTAAGCTAGTAATTGATGTTTTACTGGGACCTTTTGTTTTCACTATGGGTAAGGTTCAAGATAAGATTCTGTTGGGCAAGATTAAGAGTAATGTGTTTGATTTGTTATTGAAGATGGGAAATAACCTCTTGGAAATAAAAAAATCAAATTCCGATGTTGATTCTGGGAATGGTGCAGTGGTGTTTGGTTCAATATCGTTGGCTTTGGGATTTTCTAACAAATTTTATGATTTGGGCTCTTTGGTTGACTGCCCTCAAGGGAATAGGAAAGTTTTGTTTGGGTTGCATGAGCAGTTTTTGAAGTTGGAAAAGGACTTTGCATCTTCAGGGATTGATATTTCTTTACCTGAGGTTAATGAAGACCGATATGAAGAAGTGGCAAATTTGGTTCCTATTGCCACTGCCACTGAAATGGAGGTGACTGATTCTGATACTGCTGTTGCAAGTATTACAGGTAGTAAACGTCTGAAAAGGTGCAAAAAGGGCAAGGCAACCGGCAGTGGTGGAAAAAAGGCTAAAACGAACAGCACTGAAGAGCATAATGATGTGGTTGTGCCAAATAACATCAATCCAATTGTGGAAAACAATCATGACGCAAAATTTATAACTTTTAATGAGTCTTTGATATCTAACCTCCAAATGCAGTTTGAGAAAGTGGCTGAAGAAGTGGGCTTGGATAATAATGTTGAAAGTGCTTGGAATGTTCCTAAAGTCATGAGAAATGGCACTGTATTGAAGAAAAGGAAGAGGGCGAAAAATAAAGATTCGCAGCAATCTGACAATCCAGAATTGACTACTGAAATAAGTGGTGATAATGATACAACTGCAAAGAGTACTGAAAAGAGTGCAAAGAAAGTAAGGTTTTCCATGAAAAACAACTTGGTATGGAAGCCTCACAGTCCTTTACCTCCACAAAGTTTGAGAATACCGCCATCTGTAACCCCCAGAGGAAGTGCACTTAAGAAAGGGATACCCCCAGGTCCCATTAGAGAGATGCCTGCAGCAACTAATAAGGCAAAACAAAAAGCTAAATCTTTGAAGAAAGGTCGGAGGGTAATACTTGGTGTTGTTCCCTCTGTCAAACGCCTGAAGAAGCTGAAGACTCTTTCTGGCTAGATTGTTCTTGTTCTTGAAACTCTTACTTTTGCTCTTCTCGTGCTCCTCTTCTGTTGGTAATCTTTTTCAAATTTGAAAATCGATTTTGATGTTTGTGTTCCTTTGTTAAGTTAAGACAGGTGATGTAAATGATTCATTGTCTTCTAACTGTTTGATCCATATTCTGAAAATTTTCCTCCCCTTTTGTGTTTGCTTTTTTGGTATATCATTTTCAATATTAAAATTGCTTCATGCATGGTATATGTTCTGTTTGATTTTATGAGTTTATTTAAATTGATGATGCATGGAGGCTTTAGCATTTGAGTAATATGCTTGTTTGCGAGGAGATTGCTTTGATATATTAAGGATCATGGTCTATTTCACCATGGTACTGGTAGAATAAAAGGAATGCAGTACCTCATTTTAAATTTCCCTAATGAAGGGTTAGTAATTATTAAAAAATTGATTATGTGAATGTCAATTATATGTTGCTGTTTCAAGGGCTGTGGTTGTGTAAGAAATATGTAATGAGAATGTCAATTTTATGCTGCTCTTTTAAGGGCTGTGTTTGCTTCTTTTGTAATGTAATTGCTTTTTAAGCTTTAGGCATGATAACTTTTTCATCTTACATTGTCCTGCCTACTTATATATTTTGTTGTACCTGCATATGAATATGAATAGTGCCCTAATTGTAACTAATTTAACAATGGGCCGCTGTTTATATTTATGGGCTGAAGTTTGTTTATAAGCCCTGTTTTACTCTATTAAGGTTATAAAAATTGCAATGACCCAATACTGAAATTAGTACAGATTCTACAATACATTTTGTCCTAGTTATAACTACTAACAAGGTGTGGTTGGATCTGGGACTCGTGAAAGAGTGAATTGGTGTGCCTTCAACACGTGGATCAAATCATTTGATAGAGGAATTTCCTTTTGAGATCTTTGTGGTCCATCAAACATATTGTGGCAGCTGAAGTAGGACCTCCTACTACTGCTCTGTTTTTTGCCTGATATGGGCATGTAAAATTATAGCTATTATGGTTGATTATAAGCAGCTAGTTACGATTCTTAGAGAAGAAAATGATAATCATTCTTGGAAGTTTGAAATAACAGGGACCCGATCCATTTTTAAAGTTTTCAAAGGAAGAAGAACCAAAAAATTAAAGGGTTTTCACCATAAAGTGAGCAAGGAGCAAGAAAGAAAGAAAGAAAGAAAGAAGAAAAAAAATAAGGAGAGTGAGGGAAATTTCGGCCAGCCGTAGTTTACATAAATTCAATCTTTTTCTTTCCATTTGAGACTCATAAGGATGATAGATATGATTGAAATTGATTGATTAGAATTAGTTAGTGATATGTGGTTAAGGTTTGGAAGTTAGAATTAGGTTGGGAAAAAATGGAATTGAGGTTGTAATTGATGTTAGTTAATCTTACATTATGATTTTATGATTTAAAGCACAAAGAAACATGACTTTAAAGGGGCAACCAAAGTGATGGAAGATTGATACAAAAAATGAAATTCATCAAAGGAAGAGAAATAAAAAGAGTGATGTTTAAATATTTTAGGTCAAACCAAAGACAAGGGAGGAAACAAGCTGGAGGAAGGAAAAGAAAAGGAAAAAGCTTAGTAAGGGGAGAATAAACTAATAAGGCATGTGCTTGTATGAAAAAAATTTAATATGATAATTTAATTGCTTTATCTTTTGTTAATTACATGATTAAATGAATAGTTAGTTGCATGTGTTACAGGAAACTTCAACATAGAGTAGCATAGCATATATTAAAAATTTCATAAGTTAAGTTTTGGAACTCGAAATTTTGTGTTCTTTGATGGGTTGGAAATGACATAAGGATAAAATTTTCATGAGAACATGAAACTTGATTTTGACCACTTAATCAAATTCAGTCGGAAGCAGGGATAAAATGGAGAACCAAAATAAAGACTAACATATGCCAAGAACAGGGTTGCTTAAAAATTTGAAAATTTAATAAGTAAATTACATTGGACTTTTTATGGTATAATGTGATTGATATCTACATAAGTAGTTATATAGTCAAATAGGTTATTAAGCCCGTAAAATTAATGAGAAAATAAAATTATGAACAAACAATTTAATAATGTATGTTATGACAATAAAGGAAAGATACACAAAAATAAAGAAAATAAAATTATAAATATACAATAAAGGAATTTTAAGAGATTACTTAAATATTAAGCCATAAAATACCTATCTTGGAGCTAGGGCAAATGATAGATAGACATGCCAATGAAGGATAGGAAAAATAAAACCTTTTAATATGTAGGTATCGAAATGCTGAATTGATTATTTCACGTAGGCACTACATGTCCCAAGTTGATTATATATGTAGGCATTAAATGTGTCGAGTTAATTTACATAGATATCATATTGTGCTGAGTTGATTTACGTAAGCACTATACACCGAGTAAATATTTCCAGCAGATAATACCCTATATCCTATCTGATAGTTCTAATTATAGGTGTTAAGGGCTTAAAGTTGAGTAAATAAGATAGAGCAATGCATGATAATATTTATTTGTGATAATTAACTACGAACTTAAATAAAATAAGTAGAATATGGTGAGGTTAATAACAATAACAATAGTTATGATTAAAATAATATCAATAATAATAATGATATTAGTAATTGACACAATTATTATATGTAAAAGAAATTTATGTACAATGAAATCACAAAAGAAGATATTTTAGGTCCAATATATTATTAGTAATTATGTGATATTTCTTTTTGTTTGACATAAAATATTTCAATGTGTGAGATATTATGAATTGCATGTTAAATTTTTTCCATATAAAATACCACTAAGCTTGTAGGTTAGCACATATAGTTTTTTCCATGCGCAGGTATTGAGCATTTGAAGATTTTTTTTGTTTTGGTATATATATATATAATTCTCATATTGTGTGATACTTATACTTTGGGATTTATAAATAAAATACTAATTAGTAAATCTTTGTATATAATCTCTTAGGAGATGAAATGTTTTATAATTGATGAGTTATTTAAATTGGTGCAAAATATTAGTATATTGATATAATGGGGGGAGAATGTATTTTAAATATATGTTCATATATTTGTATGTAAGAATATACAAAATAATTGCATTAAGCATAATAGAAATGAAATCAAGAGTTTGGTATTCCTTTTCTTTACTATTATTTAGTCATATATTTGTATGTAAGAATATACAAAATAATTGCATTAAGCAAATTAGACATGAAATCAAGAGTTTGGTATTCCTTTGCTTTACTATTATTTAGTGGGATAAAAGAGTGTTACAATTTTTAGTATCAGACCAGGTTTATGGCGATTCTAATTTAAGTGAGTGATAAAAGAAAGTGTATTCCATGCATATGCATCATATATATATATATATAGTACAATAAGGGTTCCTCTTTTTGTCATTAGGTAGTTATGGATTCAAGTTCTCAATGAATCCCGACAGAGGGTGCTGAAAGTAATGAGCTTTTTAGTGCAGAATTATCTTATCATTCAAGGTAGCAGCAAAGAGCCGCTAGAGCTAATTAATCTAATTATGTTCATGGTCATGTTACAACTAGAGGTGCAGATTAGGGGGATTTATTAGAAAATGTAGTGGAACTTATCCGACAAGCTACTAGACCTACCACTTTGAGACTACACTTCGACAAGCTCCAAAAGTACAGGGCTACAAATTTTCATGGTCGTAGAGAAGAAGATGCAATGGTAGTAGAGTGTTGGTCAGAAAGGAAGGAGAGGGTGTTTGAGCAGCTAGTGTATACTGCTGACCAAAAATATCAGTACACAATGTCCCTACTGTAGAAAAGTGTATATGATTGGTGGAAGACAATTTTGTGGAGGCCACAGACAGCAAACCCTCCCACATGGGATTAAATATGTCTCCAAATCATACAGAGACAAGAAAAAACATGAATTCTTAGATCTAAAGCAGAACACTCTAAAAGTGATTGAGTATGAGAAAAAATTTACCCATCTCAGTAAGTATGCAGAAGGTATCATATCAGATGAAATTGATTGGTGCAGGCGATTTGAGTGGGTCTCAGACATCCTATTGGAGACAAAGTGGCAACCTCGCAAATAGAAGAATTCTCTTGATTAGTCACTGTAGCTGAAAGTGTGGAAGAAGCATTGGCATATTAGGAAGAAGAAGTAGCAGGGAAAAGTGTTCAAAGACCTTTACCACAATCTAGTGCAGGTCCATCTAGTAGTAAGAGGGCCAGGTTAGCAGGGAGTCGACCTCAGACATAAAGTATTGGAAGAGTTTTTACATTTAGATAGGGCTAACAATAGAGATCAGCATTATACACAGCCAATGCTCTCGCACCCAGTTCTAGGAGATCAGTTCCAGAGATTTATCTATATAATGGGAGGACATATCCAAGAGAGTGTTAGTGGTTGATAGAGGCTTACTTGCATTGTGGTGCTACAGATCATAAGCTGAAAGAGTATCCAAGATGAGCTACTAGTAGGGGTACAAGTAGCACAACATTAGTTCAGATAGGAGTTTTAGGCCAGGGCAGAGGTAGATGTCATGGTCAGATGAAAGGAAGCCGAGCAAGTTCTAGTCATGGAGTATCAGAGATAGATGATAGACCGGAGGGAGGTCGAGCACTAGTCTGTGCCTATGCTCTGAGAGCATGTGAACACTAGGATGCCCTAAATGTGATTGTTGGTAAATTTTCTCTGCTTGATGTTGATTTATTTACATTGATTGATCAAGGATTTACACATTCCTATTAATCTACACCACCACCTAGTCAAGGCAAGATGATAGTAGAAAAATTAGATTATGATATACTAGCGACAAATCCTTTGGGCCACAGTGTTAATGTCATATCGCTTGGACCCAACCCACATTATATCGATTGAAGAGATAGAGGTATAGACAGACATGTCTTATGAGGAGGAACCAGTGGCTATATTAGCATATGAAGAGAAATATCTCCGGAATAAGAGAATTTCTCTAGTTAAAGTCTTGTGGTGAAACCATGCAATTGAAGAAGCTATGTGGGAAAGTGAAGAAATGATGAAGAAGCAGTATCCTCAGTTGTTCAACCCATAATGAACAGGTGAATTTCGAGGACGAAATTTATTTTAAGGGGGAGAGAATGTCATATCCGCTAATTTAGGCCTCGAGTCGCACGTGTCCCGAAGTTGACGCGTTTTACCAATCGGTGTCTAAATTTGGATTTTTAATGAAATTAACCAATTAATAATAATAATAATAATAATAATAATAATAATAATAATAATAATAATAATAATAATAATAATAATAATAATAATAATAAGAAAATTAAAAATAAAAGTGAACAGTAATAGTGAACAGTAAAATGTCAGCAGAGAAGGAAAAAAAAAAAAAACGTGATTTAAGAGGAAGTGGGCTGAAGTCTTTTTTTGGTCATTCTTCCAACTCTATCTCTCTTCTTCTTCTTCTTCTTTTTCTTCTTCTTCATCATCCCCTTTTCTTCCTTCATATCCCAGATCAAATTACTCATCCTTTTCTTCAAGATTTGCATCAAAAATTAATCCAATTAAATCTGATCTTGGTAAGAAATATTTTCCCCATGATCATTGTGTTATTAGAACTCTTTAGGTTATATTTTTATAGGATATTGAACTCTATTTTTGATTATCTTGTGACTCGAATTTGGGGATGTGTTAAACATAAAAGTTGTTCATCTATGTCTTATGTATCTCTCTGCCAAGTTTGATTGAATGATTTTGAGTATATGAAGAGATATGGTTATTGGAGTGAAACTGGTTCAGGGAGACATATCAACTAAATAACCTAAGATTTTTGTAACAATTGATCATCATAATGGCTTAATATGAGGTTTTGTAAAACATGAAAGTTGTAGATATATATGTTTTTGAGGTCTCTGCCAAATATCGTATAAATGGCTTCTGTGTAGGTTGAGTTATTCTGAAATAAACTATGATTGTTCCTTGATTGAGCTGGTTTCATATATCTGTACAGCTCCAGTAATTTCGTCCTTATATTTCACCTATTTTTAGATCGAATTAGCCAAAGTGTATAACATTAAAGTTTTACTCCTATGTATTGTCTAAATTCCTATGAAAATATCACCTTAAAATGTTATGGATTTTGTGAGTTATGAGCTAAACAATTGAACTGGTTGGGTTGATAATCTATGTTGAACCAGTTATAGTTCCTCTAGTATTTGAGAGCCATAGAGACCGAATCTGGAAATGAGTTAAACATGAAAAATGTTCCAAAATAACTTATATAACTATATAAAAATTTGAATAATAAGTTAAGCTACAAATTGAAAGATATGAATTTTTAAATGTAGTACCCTGAAACTGCCTAAAGGCAGTTAACAGAGCAATATTTAAAAATATACCAAAAATCGTGTAATAGTTCAAAAATTCTGAAATTTTAGTATGTTTTAGTTTTAGATGTTATATTTAATTAGGATCAAGAATCATATAAATGGGATAAGTGTAGAAAAATTTATTCATCCAACAGTCCAGAAAGGTCATGTTCCAGCTTATAAGAAATTGTAATTATTTATTTAAACTATATTAAGAATAAATATTTTATCAATGTATTAATTATTTATATTTTCGAATTAGGGTCTCAACAAGAAGAAAGGCAATAAAAGTAGATAAGCTCCAAATTTTAGATTTTGAAGAAAAAGCTCCATTGAGGTTTGTACATATATGCATTTTAGTTTGCCTTGTTGCATGCTTGTGTGTTAATTGAATAAGTGGTATATTTGAATAATGTATTAAAATGTGTAAATATGAAATGAATTGAGTGCTTAATTAATGAAATTTCATGTTCATATATGTATAGACATATGGATGAATAATTGATTGATAAAATGTAGGAAATTTTGGTTTACAATATGTAACATAATATATTTTTCAATATAGATTAGTATATGATTGATTAAAAAATGGGATAATTATTAATGGTAATTATTGAATAATGAGGACAATAAAGAGTGAATTTAGAATGTTATGTATGACATATGTATTTGATATGAAAAGAGAGGTTATATGGCATACTTGTACTCATAAGGTTATTATAAATTTTAGTTTTGTATTAAAAGATTTGTTGGCTTTGATTGTATAGAGAACTAATTAAAGTATGTCAATTTTACTTAAATAGTTATATTTAATGGAATATCATATGATTACATGATTTTAAAATTTTATAATCATATTTTCATTATAAATGTAATGGGAATATTGATTCTAGCAAATTTATATATATAAAGAAAATAAATAACTAATAACATTAATTTCCCAGTTCTCAACCTGTGGACAAATTAGGGATAGATGGTGCACCATTGCGGGGGCATTACGGTATCGATATTGAGATAGTTTAGGAATAGGATGGTATTAGCTCCGAGAGCACCCCTGTCCTAATTGTACACAGATGATGTGATTATACTCGGTCATGAGGCTTAAGCTCCGCGAGCGCTCTTAACTTGAGACTATAGTGAGTAGGGTGCTTAAGCTCCGTGAGCGGCCTTACTACACGCCCTATATCCGGACTGTCCGGGAATGAGATTTGGGTTATTTATATTAAAATATTATATATAAAATAATTAAAAGATATACATGTACTTGTTGAAAGATAAAATGTGTGAAATAACATGGATTATAAATATTTAGGATGAATTATAAATATTTATTAAGGTAATCTAAATTTATAATTGAGTGTTATATATATATTATCAATGAATTTGGTACTATTGTATAATCATGTGGTTATCCCTCTATAATGTATGTTAGAATATTGTGTACTGTATTATAAATTATCTACCATGCATTTTGGTAATTGTATGTTAAAATATTTATACTTATATGGATTGAGATTTGAGTTAATTAAACAATCATAATTTTAGAGAAATCAATTAAATTAAAATGAGTTATGGAAACATGAGAGGAGATAGAATGCTTAATATTTTATATATTACATATGGTTGAATATATATACAATTCATATCCTGATACAAATATAATGATAATATAATGGAACGTAAATTTTATTTTAATATAATATTTTCTAAATTTTATGCAATAATTTATTTAAATTATATCATGATTATTATGACATATGTTTGTGTGACTACATGGGAAAACTTAAATGCTTATATGTACCACTAAGATAGAAATGGCTTAGCGTAGATTTTTCCCGCGCAGGAACTGGAGCTTGCAAGTAGTAAACTGTGAAGTTGATAGATAAAGTACAAGCCCATACTAGAGAAGACGCGTCAGAACTGGTTGAGAGTCGAATGCATATTATTTTTGCATTTTCTTTATTATCATGCATATGGGTTTATTGGACATGTCTTATATATGGTTAAAAACATATTTTGTACTTTGGTATTATATCTATATAGTTAGATGTAAGGTAAAAACCATTAATTTTGATAGTTAAAATGAAGTATAATATTTATGTAACATGATAATGTATTTGATAATTGAATCCATATGTATATTTGAATATAAAAAAATATCAATTTAGTTATTAAATAAAAAAAATTTTAAATTCAGACTAGTTTCATTCAGATTGTCTGTGTCATTCCACTTATGTAATGGGATTATTCCTATTATATAGGCAGGATGTCACAAGGTAAGATCACTACACTCACACTCTTTCAATAATAATAGTAGTGATAATGATAGTAATAGTGATAGTGATGATGATGATGATGAGCAAAGCCTTATAGAAGAATTGAATCTAGAACTAGAGAAATATAGGAGTAAATTTAGTACTTATAAGAATAACATTTCTAATTTGAAAACAAAATGGATACCTTAGAAAATGAGAACCTTAAGCTTAAATCATCTAATGAATCTCTTCAAAAGTCATTAGATGAATACTCATCAAGACCCTCAACAAAATCCTTGCTTAAAGAAAATAATACTTTGAAAAATGAAGTTGAGGAATTTAGAAATTCCATTTCTAAATTTCACAAAGGAAAAGAGAGTTTAGATACTCTCATTGTGTCTCAAAGACCACCTTTAATTAGACATGGTCTAGGATTTAAGGACACATCATCATCTACTCACAAAACCATTTTTGTTAAGTCTATTGAACTTCACATCTCCACACTTGCTGGAACAGCACCTAGGAATAAATACACTAAATCTTCTATACATAAAAAGAATAATCATGTCATTATGTATAAGAAGCATATATCTAGGAAAGAACCAATTAATCATAATTGTGCATGCCATTATTCTCAAAATCAGTTTAATAGAATATGGCATTCAAAAATATTGTATGACCAAAAAGCAATGTTAGACCTAAACAGTGTAATTATTGTATGAAAATTGGTCATATAAATAAACATTGTTGGATAAGGAAGGCTCATTGGGAACCCCAAGGACCCAAGCTCATTTAGGTACCTAAAAATCATACTTAAATTGTGATTCTATAGGTATGCCTCAAGTCTATAATAAACAAAAATGCTTGGCTAGTAGATAGTGGATGCTCAAGGCATATGACAGGAGACAAAGAACTCTTCAATGAAATCAAAAGTATTGATGGAGGTAAAGTTACCTTTGGAAACAATACTAAGGGTAAGGTAATTGGCATTGGCTCTATTGGTATTAATGGTACTACTTTTATTAAAGATGTCTTACTTGTTGATGGCTTGAAACATAACTTGTTGAGTATTAGTCAATTATGTGATAAAGGAAACAAAGTAACCTTTACTTCCAATGAATGTCATGTAACCTCTATTGATGGTCAAGAGATATTTAAAGGAAATAGAGATGTCAACACTTACATAATAGACTTACACGAAATATCTAACAATTCCTCTAAGTGTCTTGTGTCTACTAGTGATGAATCTTGGCTATGGGATAGAAGGCTTGGTCATGCGAACATGGACTTAATTCAAAGCCTTAGCATAGGAGAACTAGTAAAGGGACTGCCAAAAATTAAATTTGGAAAAGACAAGACATGTGAACTTTGCCAAAGAGGGAAGCAACACAAGTCATTCTTCAAAGCAAAAACATAGTAAGTACCTCAAAACCTCTACAACTCCTGCATTTAGATTTATTTGGACCTATTAGAATTGCTAGCTTAGGAGGTAAACATTATGCCTTTGTCATCGTAGATGATTACTCTAGATTTACTTGGGTAATTTTCTTAGCTCAAAAGAGTGATGCTTTTGAAAATTTCAAAAACTTTGCTAAAAGAGTTCAAAATGAAAAAGGGTATTGTATTTCAAAGATAAGAAGTGACCATGGCAAAGAATTTGAAAATGAAAAACTTTGAAAGTTTTTGTCTGGAACATGGCATTTCGCAGAATTTTTCATCTCCTAGGACACCTCAACAAAATGGGGTAGTTGAAAGGAAAAATCGAACTTTAATTGAAATGACTAGAACAATGCTCAATGAGTATAGTTTACCAACTTACTTTTGGGCAGAAGGAACAAATACTGCTTGTTATATTTCAAATCGAGTTTTCAAAAGACCTCTTTTGAACAAAACCTCATTTGAGCTATGGAATGGAAGAAAGCCCTTGATATCATACTTTAGAGTATTTGGATGCAAGTGTTTCATATTGAATACCAATGACAACCTTGAAAAATTTGCCTCAAAATCTGATTAAGGTATCTTTTTAGGATACTCTACAACAAGAAAAACATATAGAGTATTTAATAAAAGGTCACTAACTGTTGAAGAATCTATGCATGTTGTTTTTAATGAATCTAGTAGACTTGATCTTGTGAAAGGTAGTATTCTTGATGATGTTATAGGAACCATGGAAAGACTTGATCTTGGAAATGGAAAAGAAAAAAATGATCAAGAAGATTCACATCAAGATGATTATCTACCTCAAGCTCAAGAGGAAAACAGGCACGAGTTCCCAAAGGAATGGAGATTGACAAAAGATCACCCCAAAGAGCAAATCATTGGTGATCCTTCCAGGGGAGTAAGTACTAGATCTCATTCCAAACATTTAGCCGCTGACATTGCTTTTATTTCTCAAATTAAGCCTAAAAATATTGATGAGGCTCTTAATGATGAAAATTGGGTGATTGCAATGCAACAGGAGCTCAACCAATTTGAGAGCAGTAAGGTATGGACCTTAGTACCTAGACCCAAAAATCATCAAATTATAGGTAGCAAATGGGTATTTAGAAATAAATTAGATGAACAAGGTTCAATAACTAGGAATAAGGCTAAATTGGTTGCAAAAGGATATAATCAGGAAGAAGGAATAGATTATGATGAGACTTATGCTCCTGTAGCTAGATTAGAAGCCATACGAATACTTTTAGCATATGCATATCACATGAATTTCAAACTCTTTCAAATGGATGTGAAAAGTGCCTTCTTAAATGGTTATATAGAAGAAAAAGTGTATGTAGAACAACCACCAGGTTTTGAAAGCTATAATTTGCCTAATCATGTCTTTAAATGTTCAAAAGCTTTATATGGTTTGAAACAAACCCCAAAAGCTTGGTATGAAAGACTAAGTTCGTTTCTTTTAGAAAATAACTTTACAAAGGGGAATGTTGACACTACATTATTTATTAAAAAGCATAAGCATGATATTCTAATTGTTCAAATTTATGTTGATGATATCATATTTGGGTCTACTAATGAATTGCTTTGTCAAGAATTTGCTAAGTGTATGACTAGGGAATTCAAAATGAGCATGATGGGTGAGCTAAAATTCTTCCTCGGTCTACAAATAAAACAAGGAAATGAGGGCATATTCATCAACCAATCCGAATATGCCAAAGACCTGCTTAAGAAATTTGGAATGGAAGGATGCAAGAATTCCAAGACTCCAATGAGCACATCAACAAAATTGGACAAGGATGAAAAGGGTAAGAGCATTAATGAAAAGCTCTATGGAGATATGATCGGATCACTTTTATATCTTACTGCTTCTAGACCCGACATAATGTATAGTGTATGCTTATGTGCACGATTTCAATCATGTCCAAAAAAATCTCATTTACATGCAGTAAAAAGAATTCTAAGATATTTACATGGCTCATTGCATCTAGGTTTGTGGTATCCTAGAAATTCATTCTTTTATATTGTAGGATATTCAGATGCAGATTATGCTGGTAGTCTTTTAGATAGTAAGAGTACTTTAAGTACTTATCACTTTATTGGAGAGTGCTTAGTTTTTTGGTTTAGCAAGAAACAAGTTTCAGTTGCTCTTTTTAGTGCTGAAGCAGAGTATGTAGCAGCAGGATGTTGTTGTACACAAATCCTTTGGATGAAACAACAACTTAAAGATTATGGTCATAGTATGAACCATATACCTATTAGATGTGACAATACAAGTGCTATAAATCTATCAAAGAATTCCATTCAACATTCTAGAAGTAAGCATATTGACATTAGACACCATTTTATTCGAGATCATGTTCAATATGGAGATGTTGTATTGGAATTTATAAGCACAGAAAATCAATTGGCAGATATATTCAATAAGTCTCTAAATGAGGAAAGATTTAATTTCATAAGAAGAGAACTTGGTATGATTGATGGATTAACTTTGTGATTGCCAAATTGTCAAACCTTAAGTGATAATCTTGTTTTTGTATCATCTTACTAGATATAAGGTAGTAAATTTGATGGAAATTTAAGTTATAAGGGATAGAATCTTCATAGAAATGCTTTAGTCTTGTTTTAGGACTTAATTTTATTTAAAGAGAATTTTAGGCAGTTCACACTTGTGAACTAAATAGCCAAAAGAACCAGTAGCTTTCATGACTTGATTCACGACATGGTTCACGGCTTAAAGTAGTGAAGCGTATGTTCACGACTTCATTCACCCCCGTGAAAAACCTTGTTCACGCCCGTGACGCATTTTCACGATCGTGAACATTTCCACACAAAAACTTACAGAAGCATTCATGCTTTGTGTCACGCTTTGTTTCACGATCATAAGTAGTGAAATTCAACACTTCACGCCTATGACTCAGTTTTCACCACCGTGATAGTTCATCATTCATGCCTGTGACCTTCAAATGTCATGACCGTGATCAATTTCACGCCTTGGTTCACGAATAAAGCACCCTTTCAGCAAACTGTGAACATGACACTCCACGCCCGTGACTACTTTTTTACGCCTGTGAAGAGGTTGGCTATATAATGTTTCTGCCGATTATTTTTCACATTTCACCTCTACAACTTCTTGCAACTGCTCTCGTTTACATACATTGAATGTCACATTGAAGATTCCGGCCCCCTAGTCACAAATTTCATCTATAAATACCATCAAAAACTTCTTCCATCATCACAAATCATATTTCCTTAAGGTTTCCTCACAAATTCTGTCAAATGTTTTTCAACTCTTCAAAAGTTCATTTCTTTAAACAAGATGGAAACCAGATCATCAAAAGGTACTAGGAAGAAATCTCATGGTCCTAGAAGGTATTCAGATTACCTATTGAACATAATTCTAGAGCATTGCCATCCTAGGTACTCTGTGCTTAAGAAAATGCCTCTCATTTCCTCAAGGTCATTTGAGTGGCAGACAGTACGTACTCTTAGGCTTGAGACAACGATGACAGAACAACTTCAGGCCTGTCACTTGAAGGAATTTGTTGACATTCATCAGCCCATCTTGAGGGAGCCTACCTTGGAATTCTTGAGCACTCTGTAAGTATCACCTACTGGCACAGTGAAGTTTCAATTGTGCAAGAATCCTAACACCCTCTCTGCCATAGAATTTGGAGATATGTTCAACCTACCCTCGGACGGTATCCTGAATGACAGTGAAGTGGAGTTCTATGCAACTCGGGCATGGACTCATTTCGGGTTGGATTGCAGCTGGGATGTTAAAATGATGAAGAGCACTCATCTTCGGTCCCCAGTGCACAAGTATCTGCATAGGTTTCTGACCTATAGCATATTTGCCCGAGGATACAACAATGGCACCATTAGAAAGTCTAAGCTTTTTCTCTTGGAGATGGCCTGAATAGGCCTTACAGTGGCACTATCTTGATGGTTTGTGAACCATCTCCTATCCATTGCCACCAAGCCCTCTGGAGACATACTTATTGGTGGGTATGTGACCCACATTGCCTTGAAGCTTGGATATTTGAAGCTAGATGCACATCACTACAATCTCATCCCAGGGCATCCTCGAGACCAACTGGATGTCGAGTCTTTCATTAAGATGGGAGTGGCTGTTCGAATTGTCTTTGAGAACAATATTTACTACCGCTTCATCGACACTGCTGGCGAAATTATATGGGAAGACAATGACTCAGAGGACTTCAAAGCTGGCCTCCAAGGTATCTAGCAGAAGAAAAGAGCTTGAGTTAAGATGGCACCTCTTGAGGTTGAACAGGACATCAGACAATCCTCTGCCTCCACACCAAATTTGGCTCAAAAAATGGTTGACCTCCTAGCACCACGATTTGAGCAACTGCAGGCTTCAATGGATGAGAGGTCGGAGAACTTCAAGGACTTCATGGAGTCTAAGATAGACAGCCTTGAGGCAGAAGTTACTCATCTTAGGGATAAGATGTCTGGTTAGATGTTAGGCTATATGTTAGCCATACTATGTTTGTTTCTTGTTTGTTTGTAGGAAATTTTAATTTCCTTTCCGACTTTTAATTACTTTTGTGTTTGTACTTCTCTTTTATAATTAATATATTTGCTTTGTTTTTCCATTATGGTTTATCTTTATTGATATTCTTTTTGTTGATGACAAAAGGGGGAGAAACTAGTAATATATTAAGATAAGTGCAAGCAATACTTAATTTTGAATCAAAATGGAGAACCTAGCAATATATTGTTTTAAAGTTAAATGTAAAATTAGGTAGGGAGAAACTAGCAATATATTGAGTTAAGTGCAAAGTTAAGTGCAATACTTAAATTTTGATTCAAAATGAATATGCAAGTATATGAGCTTTATACACCTTAAAATATATCTTAAGTATACTTTGCATATACCTTGATGCAAGTTACATAAATGAATATGCGCTTGATATACTCTAAATATACCTTACATATACTTCATGATTTAAAGACAATTTTGGTATATATTGGATATACTTTGCATATAACTTGCATATACTTAAAACTAGAAAGTTTATTTTGATGCTGCACTTCATCATTCTCTACAATTCTTGCACTTCATCATTTTTTATCCTAAGCATCTTTTGAGGGGGAGACTTCTCAAAAGTACATATTGCTAGATTATTTGTCACCATCAAAAAGGGGGAGATTGTTGAACCTTGAAGGGTATTTCTATCATTTTAATGATAACAAATAAAATAGCAATATTTTATTTAACATACTTGTTTTCTAAGTCCATTAAATAGGGTATGGAATATGATAGCAAGAATGGAGAATGGAAGATTAATCTTCAAAAGATAAAATTGAAGAAGTAGCATGTTCATGCCTGTGACCCTATATGTCACACCTGTGATGAAGCTAACCGCCAACAAACCAACATTTAAATTTCACGGCCATAAAGGAAGATAGCAACTATGAATGAACATTTCAGTCATGCTCGTGAAAGAAATGTCACGCCCGTGAACAAACATGAAAAATTCTTCCAGAGAGCTTCACGACCAAAGTCACCACTTGGACCACAGCTTGGAAGGTTATCACGCTCATGAAGGTAAATTGTCACGCCCGTGACACAAACATTTCAAAACCTTCCAGAATGCTTCACGGCCGAGGTCACTACTTCAGTCAGGGCTTGGAAGAACAGTCACGACCGTGACACATAGAGTCACGTCCGTGAATGATGAAAGAGAAAAATGTAAGGCGCGATTATTAGGGTTGGTGCAATGTCTAGTTTCATAATAAATGCATTTTAACGGCTATAATTTGCTATGGAAGTATAAATGCAAGTCATTTATGCATACAGAAGAAGTAGAGAACAAAAGTGAACAAGGAAAACAAAAGAACAAGGAATTGAAAATATTTTGAATCAAAAACCTTATTGTAAGCCATTTTGTGCATTTGATATTCATTCTTTGTAAAAGTCTTTTTGCTCATCATTTATTGAGCAATAAATATTTGTAAGTGTTTCTCTCTATAATCATTTACTCAAGTGAGTTTTGGGTATTTCTGGGTTAAGAGTAGAACACTTGTAAAGGTTGTTTATGTGAGCCCATAAAACACAAGGTAAAGGTTGTTTGTGTGAGCCTGTGAAACATAAGGAATTGGTTATTGTGTGAGCCATCACAACATAAGGGATTTCTGGGTTAGATGTGAGCCATTGTGAGAAACACCATAGTTGGGAGTGAGCTTGTAAAACTCCATTGTAACACTTAGTGTGTTAGTGAAACTCCCAATTGCGATTGGGGAGAGGAGTAGGGTTTGTTAACACCCAAACCTCTATAAAAATACTTGTGTCAAATTTCTCTATCCCTACTAAACTTAATTTTTATTTTTGCACTTTAAAGTTAAATTTTTTAAACTCCAATTCAACCCCCCTTCTTGGCTCAATATCTGGGCAACAATCTAGAGAGAAAAAGGAAGGGAAAAGAGGGAAAAGAACAAGACAAAGTGATTTCCATGATTTACAAGTCTTGAGGAAGCTTGGAAGAACAAAAGGGAGGAAGAACAAGCAAGTTTGGTGGAGAGAGAAAATCTTCAAGGTTGTGATTAAGTGAAGAAAAGTGTAAAGGTAAGAAGCTTTTCTTTTTCTCTTTCATCTTTTTTTAAGGAAGTTGGAGTTTTGAGCTCATTTTGAGTTTGATTATGTAGAGAGAGTTTAGGGTTTCATGAGAGAGAGTTTAGGGTTTTGAGAAAGTAAGATGTTGATGATGATCTATAATGTTGTAGGAGTTCCAAGTGACAAGGAACAAACTCCAAGGAATAAAGGCAAAAGGAAAGCTACCTAGAAGAGTGAAGGAGAAAAATAGAGGTTTGTGCGTAATTTAAGGCAATAGCCTATCTTTGTTTGAAATAATGCATGTTTAACATGTTAATTGATGATTTAAGTGCATTAATGATGACTATGGCATGAAACCATATGTTAGAGATAAATACTGAGATATTTGTGATTTGTTGAATTAAGTGATGCATGTTAGAGAATTTCATTATGATTAAGGCATATATATGTATTAGGTTATGATATGTTGAATAAAGGACTCCAGAAATGCATGAGTTCTGTTTTGGTATGATTTGGTGTGATTGGAAATGAATAAGGAAAGTGAATATGCAGATTTCCTATAGATTGTCATGGGTGTGACTTTTGGGTCATGGGCGTGACTTTTGGGTCACGGGCATGACTGAATTGTATCATGGTTGTGACTTCGGTGTGGAAATGGTAAGATTCATTCCAGAAGCATTCACGATTTTGAATCACAGACGTGAACAAATTCACGGGTGTGAATGAGTAATCACGACCGTGAATACTTTTGGCACGATTCATTCTAGAAGCGTTCACGACTTTGAATTATGGGTGTGAACAAATTCACGGGCATGAATTAGTAATCACGGTCGTGAATGATCTATTTTTTATAAGTATGAATATGGTTAATTAATGAAGTATTCAAGTAAGTAAATAGAAAGATATTGTTTATCAAGTAAAATAAGAATGATAATATGTTGTGATATGAGAATGTTGAGATGTTGTAAAATAAGAATGATAATATGTTGTGATATGAGAATGTTGAGATGTTGTAAAATAAAAATGATAATATGTTTGAAATATGAGAATGTTGATATGTTTGAAAAATAAGGATGATGATATGTTTGAAAAAGTAAAGATATATGAATAATGTGGAAATACGAACATGCCCATTACTCTACCTACGAACTAGAAACAAAATAGATAACATGTCATTATGAGGCGAACGGTACCATAATATATGAGATATTTCTCGATCAATGTGGCTTTAGCTCTAGGAGCGCCATTGATCTGAGATGCTCAGACAATGTGGCTTAAGCTCAAGGACTTGAAAAGCTTTGTTGAACATATATAAATTGAGGATAAGGTCGCTTTAGCTTTGGGAGCGCCCTTGGTCCGGTTATTCATTTATGATGAAATAATACTCAATCAATGTGGCTTAAGTTCTGTGAGTGCCATTGATTTGAGAAACTTTGTTGAGCCAGATAGTGGACAGGGTGGTTATAGCTCTAGGAGCTCTCCTGATCCATAACCCTTATCCAACAGATTGAGGTTTTGTCTATTAATCTGCATCTATTTGAGCATCTTGAACTTCATCAAGTTCAATCTTGGTCCCACTATCTTCTTTTATAAGAAACTCTTTCTCTAAAAAGATAACATGCTTTGAAACAAACACCTTTTGTTCTAAAGTGTGGTAGAATTGATATCCAAATGACTCTTTTGGATATCCAACACACAGACACATATTAGACTTACCTTCTAGCTTACCTAACATCGTCCGCTTCACATAAGTAGGAAAACCTTATACATTTAGAGAAAGAATAGGTCTCTTGTTAGTCCACATCTCATATGGAGTAACCTCAACTGACTTAGAAAGGACTCTATTTAATATATAAATAGAAGTCTCTAGTGCATGTCCCCAAAAGGACTTAGACAGTTCTGCAAAGCTCATCATCAACCTCACCATATCTAATAAGGTTTGGTTTCTCCTTTCAGCCACATCATTATGTTATGGTGTGTAAGGTAGAGTCCATTGAGAAAAAATCTCATTATCTCTAAGATAATCATGAAACTTTTGGCTTAAGTATTCACCACCTCGATCTGATCTAAGTGTTTTAAAACTTTTACCAAGTTATTTCTCTACTTCAATTTTGAATTCTTTGAACTTTTCAAAAACTTCATATTTGTATCTCATACAAATAGCCATATCATGAATAATCATCAATGAAAATAACGAAGTAAATAAAACCACCTATGGCGTGCACTGACATTAGTCCAAACACATCTGTATATACAAGGTCCAATAGCCCATTGGCACATTCACCCTTTCTACTAAAGTGATTTTCTCATCTTTCCTAACAAACAAGATTCACATGTGTCATATGATTCATAATCAAATGACCCTAAATCACCATTCTTATGTAACTTAGTCATGCGCCTCTCATTTATATGGCTAAGACGATAGTGCCATAAATATGATGGTTTTAGGTTATCTATCTTTTGTCTCTTATTATTGATATTGAGGATTGAATTAGACATGTCAAGAATATAAATATCATTAAATAATGCACCAGTTCTATAGAGAATATCATTCAACCATATAGAGCAACAATTGCCATTAATAGTCAAATGAAAACCTTTTCTATTTAAACGAGAGACATAAATATTTTTCTTTGCCAAAAATGAAACATAATAACAATTGTCTAATTCTAAAACTAGCCCACTTGGGAGTGTTAATACATCAGTTCTTATAGCTAATGTAGCAACTCCTACTCTATTGCCAACATGTAGGTCTGACTCTCCTTTCTTGAGCTGTTTACTATTCCTTAGGCCCTACATATCAGTATATATGTGTGAGCCACATCCGATATCCAATACCCATGCATTATTAATAGAATCAGTATGAACCTTAATAACATAAATACTTGAAGTAGAAGGTGCATCCAATGCCTTATCCTTCTTCTTCTTTAAAGACTCCAGATAGGCCTTGTAGTTCATCTTCCTTTGGCAACTCTTGCCATAAAGGAAGTAAGTCACTTTTGATGTTGTCTCTATGCCTTTCTTCCTCATGATCAATGTAAGCTGCATTGGAGATGTCCCCTCTGACATCTTGGAGCTAAAGAGCAATTTAGATATCTCATAACTCTCTATTCAAGCTTGCTCATGAAAAAGCATCCTTAGATGATACACAATTATATTAACATCCATGTTCTCATGGTGCTTTTGAAGCTCGGGAGACATAAAGGCAATCATAATGCAACCCACCAACTCACTATTATCCACATACTTCTTATATGTCAACTGTTCATCAATAGATGCATCATTAGTAGGAGGGGAGGGAAGCAACCCTTCCAAGATATAGGCTATAACACCTCCTTACCCCACTGTAGTTCAACAATGTAAGTGAGCATTACCCCACTGTACTTCAACAATGTTTTATAAAATTAATGAAGTGAAGTAAATTTGTTTTACCAAAATATTGCATATACCTAAAATACAATTATTACAAACGCAAATATTCAAAATTTTATTTATTTATAAAATACAATAATTTACATTTAAGCTATGTCTATTATATTATAATTCATATTTTTAATACACATTATATGAAATAAAACTTTAATCTAATTTACAAATTTTTTGATAAAATATACCAAAAAAGAAACCAAAGCTTTTAGCTGCTTCCTTCCAGGTACTCTTTTTCTTCTGACAATTCTACTATCTACGGCTACCATTCTAAAACCTGCGCGAGAGGAAACCAGCCGCGCTAAGCTACTAGCTTAGTGGTGCTTCAATGATAAAAATTTTATATACATATATATTTTCTCACATATTAATTAATCATTTCATAAATAAGGCATAAAATATGAAAATTATATAAAAACAATTAAATTTCATTAAATATTCAACATTTAAAAATTTTAATTCATATAACATTTATCAAAATGACATACTATAATATTATTATTATTATTATTATTATTATTATTATTATTATTATTATTATTATTATTATTATTATTATTATTTTCTTTTATTTTTCTTATGTCCATAACACGTATAACCAAACTAACAAATATGAATAAAAGGGTTGTCATTACCAGCTTTCATAATATTGCGTCGAGGGTTTTTATAATAATGTCACTACTGGCTTAATAATTTTGGCATTACCGACTTTATAAATTTGCCATTACCGGCTTTTATATTTGGCACCGAGTGCCTAAAATCCTCTAATTGGCATGCCAAACTATTCTCTATTCTAGTTCTAGATTAGATGTCATAGGGCTTAACTATTTTTATATTAATTCACAATATTTTCAAAAATGACAATATTATTCAATTATCATAATTATACTTATTTATTTTTGTTCTTTATTCCCATTATTATCTCACACATAAATAATTTGTTAAACATTTATAATTATCATTAAAGTAAATATTCATATTAATTATTACATGTTGAACCTTTAGGGGTATTTCTGTCATTTTGATGCTAACAAATAAAATAGCAATAATATATTTAACATACTTGTTTTCTAAGTTTATTGAACAAGGTATGGAATATGATAGCAAAAATGGAGAATGGAAGATTAATCTTAAAAAGAAAAAAATGAAGAAATAGCATGTTCACGCCCGTGACCTTATATGTCACGCCCATGATGAAGCTTAGCGCCAACTATCCAACATTTAAAGTTCACGGCCATGAAGAATGATACAAACCGTGAATGATCATATCAGTCATGACTGTCAAAGAAAGTCACGCCCGTGATAAGACATGACAAATTCTTCCAGAGAGCTTCACGGCCAGAGTCACCACTTGGACCACGGCTAGGAAGGATGTTCACGCCCGTGAAGATATAATGTCACGCCTGTGATCAAACACTTCAAATCCTTCCAGAATGCTTCACGGCCAAAGTCACCACTCAGGTCATGGCATGGAAGAACAGTCACGACCATGACAATCATAATCATGACTGTGAAAGAGGAAAAAGAAACATGTCAGGTGCGAAAATAAGAGTTGGTGCAACGGCTATTTCTGCATTAAATGCAATCAAACGACTATAATTTGCCATGGAAGTATAAATGCAAGTCATTTATGAATCAAGAACAAGAGAATAGCTAATACTTCGAATCAAAATCTTGTTGTAA
Organism: Triadica sebifera; assembly: GCA_023653625.1. Taxonomy (NCBI): domain Eukaryota; kingdom Viridiplantae; phylum Streptophyta; class Magnoliopsida; order Malpighiales; family Euphorbiaceae; genus Triadica; species Triadica sebifera. Next base: position 42,207,469 of record CM042893.1, on the reverse strand, counting down.
GACATTTGTACATTTGATATTTTCAAAACAAACATTTATTCTCTTTGAAAATATTTTTACTCATCATTCTCTGAGCATTAAAGATTTGTAAGTGTTTATCTCTGTAATTATCTACTCAAGTGAGTTTGGGTATTTTGGGGTTAAGAGTAGAACACTTGTAAGGGTTATTTGTGTGAGCCTTTAAAATACAAGGAATTGGTTTATTGTGTGAGTCATTAAAACACAAGGGATTTCTGGGTTAGGAGTGATCCATTGTTAGAAATACCATAGTTGGGAGTGAGCTTGTAAAACTCCATTGTGAAACTCCCAATTGAGATTGGGGAAAGGAGTAGGGTTTGTTAACACCCGAACCTCTATAAAACTTCTTGTATCTTATCTTTCTATCCCTACTCATCTTAACTTTTCTTTCTGCACTTAAAAGTTAAAATTTTTAATATCCAATTCAACCCCCTTCTTGGTTCAATATCTGGGCAATACAACACATGCAAAAGCCTAATATTTCATGTTTTTACTTATGGCAAATTTCATACCTATTTTTGGGCTTCATTTTTAGCTTATTTATAATTCGAATTGAAAGTTCTAATATTCTAACAATTTTTAGATTATTCTCTTAACTTTCAGACGCATTACAAATTACTCAAATCTCAGTTTTCTATCAAAAGTTATGATCAATTGAGCACTGCATCATCTTTGGAATTTCTGCCCGAAACTTTTAGGACAGATTCTAGGTTTGCACTTCATGCATTTTTCTGGGAAGATTTAGACATATTGAGGTTTTATAATCTAAATAAAAGTAAAATTTCTATGTCTTAGCTTTCATTTCCAATAAAGAACATACAAAACAGACTTCCAGAACTCAAGTTATAATCAAAATAGTCAAGACTGTTCCTGGAATTCTATATCCAAGTCATCAATGGACACAAGTTTATCTTTCAAATACATTCATCATATGCATTCATTTTTATACCAAAATTTTCAGATTACATTTACATTCACATATCTCAACTATTTCACACCATTTGGTCTCATTGCCATATAAAATATCAAAAGCGACAACTAATCACATTACATATCAAAAACACAATCATATCAAACCTCAATACATAGTTACACATATATAAACATCATGTAAGATTTTTATCGATGAAGCACATACCTAATCCTTCTTTTTCTCCCCTTATTATCTAGCTTTCTCCTTGCCTTTGTCACCCTCTTGAGGGCCTCTCATTTTTTCATTTGATTTTCCTACACAACCATATCATATCTCAATTCCAATATCTATTTTCAAAGCTTTTCATGTCTACATAATCTTCTAATGCTCCTAATATGTTTTATACCTTAATTGAGCTAAAATGTACTAAGGTTAAACTTCCTACTTCATATGTCATGGCGGCCCAAAAACCACATCCTAGTTTCCAATTCATTTTCTTCAATTCAACACTCAAATCATACTTAATCTATCACCAATTATGGTGTTTCTATGTTAATTTCAATTTCCCCCAAATTACTCTAACTATGGTAGCCCCTAATTCATCCATTAACATCATATTTCTCTATTTTTTAAGTCATAAAACAATTAACTAACATTAATTATCATTAATTCAAAGTTTAACTACACTTTCATCAATTAATCACAAACTTAAATTTCTAAGTTCAATCTTGCAACATAACCTAAATCTACCAAACCTAATCACATATATCATCCTTTTGGGTCTCAAATGGAAGGAAAAAGTTTGAATTTAAAGAGAATAAACTCACCTTAAGAGTTCCCAAAGTGGGCCGAAATTCCCCCTAACAAATCTCCCTTTTCTTGTCTTACTTCTTCCTTCTTCCTTCTTCCTTCTTTCTTGCTCTTTTGCTCATTTTATGGCAAGAACTCCTTAATTCCAAATTTTCCTCTCTCAAAACTAATTTCTTTACTCACTTTTTCAAGCTTAATTTGAAGGAAAATGGTGGCTTATGGAAGGCTAAAGTGGACAACCAAAGAGAGGAGAAAAAAAGATTAAGATGACTTAGATATTTTGGGTGGAAGAATGGAGAATTCCTCCCATTTTGTACTTTTATACTTTGATTAAGGTGTGGGTCCCACTAATTAAAATTAATCATAATTATCATTGGTTCATTAAGTTAATTAATCTTGATTAACATTTAAACTTTGAGAAATTTCTTATTTGCCACATCTTCCTCCATATTCACACTTTTTTCCCCAACAATTGCCATAATACCAATTTTGTCCATAGGAAATTTTATTTTTTTTCTAATTCTAGCACTAGTCTTTTTAATTCCCAAATAATAATACCCTTGATTATTATGCTTTATTATTAGTTTTTTTTTGGGTTCAAATTGAGAGTTCGATTGAACCAGCGCACCTTACTACGGTCACGTGCAATCAGGGCCTAAATCACTGGATGTTACATTATCTCCCCCTTAAGAAAATTTCGTCCTCGAAATTTACCTGATTAGCTAGAGCCGAATAACTGAGGATACTGAGTTCTCATCATTTCTTCACTCTCCCAGGTTGCTTCTTCTACTGCATGATTGCGCCATAAGACCTTTACCAGTGGTACTTTCTTGTTCTGTAGTTCCTTGACTTCTTGAGCTATGATTTTCACTGGCTCTTCTGCATAGGTAAAGTCTGGTTGTACTTCTATTGATTCCATAGGTATTACATGTGCTGGATCCGATCTATATCTCTTTAACATAGAGACATGAAACACATTGTGGATCTTATCCAATTCTGGTGGTAAGGCCAATTGGTAAGCCACTAGACCCACACGTTCAAGTATTTCGTATGGTCCAATAAATCTAGGACTCAGTTTCCCATTTTTACCAAAACGAAGTACTTTCTTCCAAGTTGAAACTTTAAAAAATACCTTGTCTCTGACAATATGTTCAATGTCTTTCCTCTTCAAATCGGTGTAGGAATTTTGTCGATCAGTTGTAGCTTTTAATCGATCTTGGGTTAATTTCACCTTCTCCTCTGTCTGCTGCACTAATTCTGGCCCCATTAATTTCTTTTCACTAAGTTCGGTCCAACATAACGGTGTTCTACATCTCCTTCCATATAAAGCTTCATATGGTGCCATGCCGATACTAGTTTGATAGCTATTGTTATATGCAAATTCCATCAATGGTAAGCACTTATCCCAGCTACCCTCAAAGTCAATTACACAACTTCTAAGCATGTCTTCCAACAATTGAATAACTCGTTCGGATTGCCCATCTGTTTGTAGGTGAAATGCTGTACTAAAAGTAAGTCGGGTCCCCAATGTTTGTTATACACTTTTCTAAAATTTTGTTGTGAATCGTGGGTCTCGATCAGAAATAATAGATACTAGCACCCCATGCAGTTGAATTATCTCATTAACATATAATTCTGCTAACCGGCTCAACGAATAATCCATTCAAACTGGTAGAAAGTGAGCCAATTTGGTAAGCCTGTCAACAATTACCCATACCGTATCATGCTTCTTTTGCGTCAAAAGCAAACCAGATACAAAATCCATTATAATCCTTTCCCATTTCCATTCTGGGATAGCAATAGGTTGTAACAATCTAGATGGTACTTGGTGCTCGACTTTCACTTGTTGGCATGTCAAGCATCTTGTAGTGTATTCTACGATATTTTTCTTCATTCCTGGCCACCAATAATGAATCTTCAGGTCTTGATACATTTTATTGCTTCCTGGATGCATGGAATAAGTTGTATTATGTGCCTCTTTTAGAATTATTTGCTTTAATCCGCTGTCATTTGGCATCATCTTCAAGCTTAAATTCAGGTCTCTCCCCTTTTTTAACTACCTCAGCAATTATCATCAATTTCTGATCTTGCCTCTGAGCTTCTCTCACTTGTTGCCTTAAAGTAGGTTGGATCCGTAACTCTGCCAAAATAAATTATGAGTCTAATTTTTAATTTATTATTAATTTCTATGCTTTATATTATAATTGAGGAAATTTTAAACTATACTTGCCAATTGTTTTTTTACTTAAGGCATCGGCTGCTACATTGGCTTTGCCTGGCTGATAATCAATAATACAATTATAATCCTTGATTAACTCCAACCAACATCTTTGCCTTAAGTTCAACTCCTTTTGTGTGGGCAAATATTTGAGTCTCTTATGATTTGTGTATATGTAGCACTGCTCACCATACAAATAATGTTGCCATATTTTTAAAGCAAACACTATTGCTACCAACTCCAAATCATGAGTAGGGTAATTTAGCTCATGAGGCTTCAATTGCCTAGATGCATAAGCAACTACTTTACCCTCTTGCATTAAGACACAACCTAGCCCATTATGAGAGGCATCACTGTATATCACAAAATCTTTCCCTGGAGTAGGTTAGGTCAAAATAGGTGCTTCGGTTAGCATAACTTTTAATTTCTCAAAGCTTGCCTGACATCGATCTATCCACTCAAACTTAGTTTCTTTTCTGAGCAACTTAGTAATTGGTGTAGCTATGCTTGAAAATCTCTTCACAAACCTTTTGTAGTAACCAGCTAATCAAAGAAAACTCCGGACTTCTATTACATTACGGGGCAGCTTCTAACTTAGAATCGCTTCTATTTTGCTAGGATCCACACGGATTCCTTCATCTGACACAATATGCCCCAAAAATCCTACCTCCTACAACCAAAACTCACATTTTGATAGCTTTGCATACAATTGATTTTCCCTCAAAATCTGAAGTACTATTCTGAGATGTTTGTCATGTTCTTCTTTGTCCCTTGAATACACCAGGATATCATCTATGAAAACCACCACAAACTGATCAAGGTAAGGCCTAAAAATTCTATTCATCATATCTATAAAGGTAGTTGGTGCATTCATTAAGCCAAAAGGCATAACCAGAAATTCATAGTGGCCATATCGAGTCCTGAAGGTTGTTTTGGGCACATCTGATTCTTTGATTTTCAGTTGATGATACTCGGATCTGAGATCAATCTTAGAGCATACTCTTGCTCCCTTCAATTGATCAAACAAATCATCAATTCTAGGTAGTGGGTATTTATTTTTAATCGCCACCTTGTTTAATTGTCGGTAATCAATATATAATCGTAGGGTGCCATCCTTCTTTTTCACAAACAAAATCGGAGCACCCCATGGTGACACAGTGGGTTTTATGAACCCTTTGTCTAGCAATTCCTGCAATTGAACCTTCAACTCTCTCAATTCTGTAGGTGCCATTCTATAAGGAGTAATTGATATTGGGGCTGTACTGGGAATTACATCAATAGCAAACTCTCTCTCCCTATCTGGTGGTAACCCCGACAAATCTTTAGGAAACACATCTGGGAACTTACACACTGTGGAGATGTCCTTGAGTTATGGGCTCCCTTTCCTAGTATCTATCACATGGGCCAAGTATGCCTCACATCTTCCTAATGTATTTTTGAGCTTTTAATGCAGAAATAACACTGGTCAAACATGTTTGACCTACACCTTGAATGATAGTGTCATCCTGCCCGGGAATTTTAAGTACAACTTTTCTAGATCGACAATCGAGTATAGCTCTATGCTTTGTCAACCAATCCATACCGAGAATAGCATCGAATTCATGGAAAGGTAATTCTATTAAGTCTGCTGGAAATTCTCTACCCTAAATTATTATTCAACTGTTTATATAAATCTGATTAACTTTCACACTATGTCCCAGCGGATTAGTCACAACTATCTCATATTCTAAGGTCTCAGGTATCATGTTCCCTTATTTAAGTGTAGTTATGCTTATGTATGAATGTGTGGAACAAGGATCTATCAATGCATGTCAATCAAAATCAAATAAGGAAAGTTTACCAACTATGATGTCTGGTGCATCCTTGTCCTCACAAGCTCTCATCACATATGCCTGACCTGGAGCTCTACTACCTCCGGGTTTGTCTACTGTCTCTGATACCCCCTGACTCTTTTTCGTACGACCACTTCTAAACTAGCATCGACCTCTACCATGACTTTGTACCGGTGCCATAGTCTGTGTTGGTGTCGTATTGCCTGTACTAAGTCTGGGAAAATCTCTCTTCATTTGATCTGTAGCTCCACATCTCAAACATGCCTTAGTCAACCACCAACACTCTTCTGTTTGAGCTCTACCACAATGCTGACACATAGCAGGAGTTGGTCTCTTGGAAAATGATGCTGGTGAACTAGCAGATGATGCTGCGGGTTTGTAAAGCTGACCCCGCCAACTAGAAAATGTCTACCCAGCAACCCATGACTAAAATGGTCCGGGTACTATCTGCCCTTTCCTACCAGATATCTAGGCTACACTATCTGTCGATTTCTTAGAGAACTCTTTTGTCTTCAGCTTTTTCCTCCTTTCATCACTAATGGCAGATGACACTAATGCAGCAAAATCTGTATGCTAGTGGGAAGCCACTAAATATCCAATCTCCTCATCGAGGCCATCTTCAAATCTATGACATTTATCAACTTCATCTCCAATAATCCCCATGGCATACTTGCTCAGCCTGGTGAACTCCATCTCATACTTAGCTACAATCATACCCCTCTGCTTCAAATTCAGAAATTCTCACTTTTTCTCATCAACATAGACTCTTGGCACATATTTCTTTTTAAACTCTATCACAAAGAAATCCCATGTCTGAGGGTTTGGAGTATGGGGTTTGGCTAATACCAACTTCGACCAGTCAAGGTGTGCTACTGAAGGAGAGATACTGCATATCTAACCTTGTACTTCTTCGGACACTGCAGCTCTTCAAAAACACCTTTTGTTCCAAAAGTGTGGTAGAATTGATATCCAAATGACTCTTTTAGATATCCAACACATAGACACTTATTAGACTTAGCATATAGCTTACCTAACATCGTCTGCTTCACATAAGCAGGAAAACCCCATACATTCAGAGAAAGAATAGGTCACTTGTTAGTCCACATCTCATATGGAGTAACCTCAACTGACTTAGAAAGGACTCTATTTAATATATAAATAGAAGTCTCTAGTGCATGTCCCCAAAAGGACTTAGACAGTTCTGCAAAGCTCATCATCGACCTCACCATGTCTAACAAGGTTCGGTTTCTCCTTTCAACTACATCATTATGTTATGGTGTGTAAGGTAGAGTCCATTGAGAAAAAATCTCATTATCTCTAAGATAATCTTGAAACTTTTGGCTTAAGTATTCACCACCTCGATATGATCTAAGTGTTTTAAAACTTTTACCAAGTTATTTCTCTACTTCATTTTTGAATTCTTTGAACTTTTCAAAAACTTCATATTTGTATCTCATCAGATACAAATAGCCATATCATGAATAATCATCAATGAAAATAACGAAGTAAATAAAACCACCTCTGATGTGCACTAACATTGGTCCACACACATCTGTATGTACAAGATCCAATAGCCCATTGGCACATTCACCCTTTCCACTAAAAGTGATTTTTTCATCAATCCTAACAAACAAGATTCACACGTGTCATATGATTCATAATCAAATGACCCTAAATCACCATTCTTGTGTAACTTACTCATGCGCCTCTCATTTATATGGCCAAGATGACAATGCCATAAATATGATGGTTTTAAGTTATCTATCTTTTGTCTTTTATTATTGATATTGAGGATTGAATTAGACATGTCAAGAATATAAATCTCATTAAATAATGCACCAGTTCTATAAAGAATATCATTTAACCATATAGAGCAACAATTGCCATTAATAATCAAATGAAAACCTTTTCTATTTAAATGAGATACATAAATATTATTCTTTGCCAAAACTGAAACATAATAACAATTGTCTAATTCTAAAACTAGCCCACTTGGGAGTGTTAATACATCAGTTCTTATAGCTAATGTAGCAACTCCTACTCTATTGCCAACATGTAGGTCTGACTCTCCTTTCTTGAGCTGTTTACTATTCCTTAGGCCTTACATATTAGTATATATGTGTGAGCCACATCCGATATCCAATACTCATGCAATATTAATAGAAACAGTATTAACCTCAATAACATAAATACTTGAAGTAGAAGGTGCATCCAATGTCTTATCCTTCTTCTTCTTTAAAGACTCCAACTAGGCCTTGTAGTTCATCTTCCTTTGGCAACTCTTGCCATAAAGGAAGTAAGTCCCTTTTGATGTTGTCTCTATGCCTTTCTTCCTCATGATCAATGTAAGCTACATTGGAGATGTCCCCTCTGCCATCTTGGAGCTAAAGAGCAATTTAGATATCTCATAACTCTCTATTCGAGTTTGCTCATGAAAAAGCAACCTTAGATGATACACAATGATATTAACATCCATGTTCTCACGCTGCTTTTGAAGCTCCGGAGACATAGAGGCAAGCATAATGCAACCCACCAACTCACTATTATCCACATGATTCTTATATGTCAACTGTTCTTCAATAGATGCATCATTAGCAGGAGGCGAGGGAAGCAAGCCTTCCAAGATATATGTTGTAACACCTTTTTACCCCACTGTAGTTCAGCAAGGTAAGTGAGCATTACCCGTCTTACTATTTTATAAAATTAGTGAAGTGAAGTAATTTGTTTTTTACCAAAATATTGCATATACCCAAAATAAAATTATTACAAACACAAATATTCAAAATTTTATTTATTTATAAAATACAATAATTTACATTCAACCTATGTCTCTTACATTATAATTCACATTTTTAATACACATTATATGAAATAAAACTATAATCTAATTTACAAAGTTTTTGATAAAATATACCAAAAAAGAAATCAATGATTTTAGCTGCTTCCTTCCGGGTACCCTTTTTCTTCTGACAATTCTACTATCTACGACTACCCTTCTAAAATCTGCACATGAGGAAACTAACCGTGCTAAGCTACTAGATTAGTGGTGCTTCAATGATAAAATTTTTACATACATATATATTTTCTCACATATTAATTAATCATTTCATAAATAAGGCATAAAATATGAAAATTATATAAAAACAAATAAATTTCATAAAATATTCAACATTTAAAAATTTTAATTCATATAACATTAATCAAAATGACATACTTAAATATTATTATTATTATTATTATTATTATTATTATTATTATTATTTTCTTTTATTTTTCTTATGTCCATAACACTTATAACCTTACTAACTAATAGGAATAACAGGGTTGCCATTATCGACTTTCATAATATTGCGACAAACGCTTTTATAATAATATCATTACCGGCTTAATAATTTTGCTATTACCGGCTTAATAATTTTGCACCGAGTGCATTTATAAACTTACCATTACCTACTTTTATATTTGGCACTGAGTGCCTAAAATCCCTTATTGACATGTCAAACTATTCTCTATTCTAGTTCTAGATTAGGTGTCATAGGGCTTAATTAGTTTTATATTAATTCACAATATTTTCAAAAATGACAATATTATTCAATTATCATAATTATGCTTATTTATTTTTGTTCTTTATTCCTATTATTATTGCATTAAAATCTTAAACATAAATAATTTGTTAAACATTTATAACTATCATTAAAGTAAATATTCACATTAATTATTACATATAATTATTACAACACATGCAAAAGTTCAATATTTCATGTTTTTACCTATGACAAATTTCGGGCCTGTTTTTGGGCTTCATTTTTAGCCTATTTACAATTCGAATTGAGAGTTCTGGTCTTCGAACAATTTTTAGCTTATTGTCTTAGCTTTTAGACACATAACAAATCCCTGAAATCCCAGTTTGATATCAAAAGTTATGATCAATTGAACACTGCATCATCACATAAATATCTGCCTAGAATTTTCTGGACAGATTCTAAGTTTGAACTTTATGCATTGTTTTGGGACAATTCAGACATATTGAGTTTTTAAGGTCTGAATAAAAGTAAAAGTTATATGTCTTAGCTTTCATTTCCAATAAAGAACAAACAAAATGGAGTTCCAGAACGCAAGTTATAATCAAAATAGTCAAGACTATTCCTGGAATTCTATACCCATGTCATCATTGGACACAAGTTTATCTTTCAAATACATTCATCATATGCATTCATTTTTATACCACAATTTTCATATCACATTTACATTAACATATCTCAACTATTTCACACCATTTGGTCCCATTGCCATATAAAATATCGAAAGCCACTACTAATCACATTACATATCAAAAACACAATCATATCAAACCTCAATACATAGTTACACATATATAAACATCATGTAAGATTTTTATCGATGAAGCACATACCTAATTAGCCTTGGCTATTCTCTTAATCCTTCTTTTTCTCCCCTTATTATCTAGCTTTCTCCTTGCCTTTGTCACCCTCTTGAGGGTCTCTCACTTGTTCATTTGATTTTCCTACACAACCATACCATATCTCAATTCCAATATCCATTTTCATAGCTTTTCATGTCTACATAATCTTCTAATGCTCCTAATATGTTTTATACCTTAATTGAGCTAAACTTTACTAAGGTTAAACTTCCTTCTTCATATGTCATGGCTGCCAAAAAACCACATCCTAGTTCCTAATTCATTTTCTTCAATTGAACACTCAAATCATACTTAATCTATCACCAATTATGGTGTTTCTATGTTAATTTCAATTTTCCCCAAATTACTCTAACTATGGATGCCCCTCATTTATCCATTAACATCGTATTTCTCTATTTTTTAAGTCATAAAACAATTAACTAACATCAATTATCATTAATTCAAAGTTTAACTACGCTTTCATCAACTAATTACAAACTTAAATTTCTAAATCTTGCAACATAACCTAAATCTACCAAACCTAATCACATCTATCATCCTTACGGGTCTCAAATGGAAGGAAAAAGGTTGAATTTAAGAAGAATAAACTCACCTTAAGAGTTCCCAAAGTGGGCCGAAATTCCCCCCTAACAAATCTCCCTTTTCTTGTCTTCATTCTTCCTTCTTTCTTGTTCCTTTGCTCCTTTTATGGCAAGAACTCCTTAATTTCGAATTTTCCTTTCTCAAAACTACTTTTTTTCCTCACTTTTTCAAGCTTGATTTGAAGGAAAATGGTGGCTTATGGAAGGTAAAGTGGACAGCCAAAGAGAGGAGAAAAGAGATGAAGATGACTTAGATATTTTGGGTGGAAGAATGGAGAATTCCTCCCATTTTTTACTTTTATACTTTGATTATGGTGTGGGTCCCACTAATTAAAATTAATCCTAATTCTTATTGGTTCATTAAGTTAGTTAATCTAGATTAATATTTAAACTTTAAGAAATTCCTTATTTGTCACATCTTCCTCCATATTCACACTTTTTCCCCCAACAAATGCCATAATACCAATTTTGTTCATAAAAAATTTTATTTTTTTCCAATTCTAGCACTAATCTTTTTGATTCCCAAATAATAATACCCTTAATTATTATCCATTTTTATTAGTCTTTTTTTTGGGTTCAAATTTAGACTCCGATTGAAGTAGCGCGCCTCACTACGGTCACGCGCAATCGGTGCCAAAATTAGTGGATGTTACATAGTCTTTACTTTCAGTTTTGAGAACTATTTTCAAATTTCTTAGCCAATCATAGAATAGGCCAGTCAATTTATTGGATTCGAGAATTGAATGTACGTTCACGTTTGATGACATGATTCTTGTTGGGTTTTGAAGAATGAATAAGATTCATAAACGTAGCGAAAAAATAAAATTTTCAAAACCCAAAACAAAATATCATACTTGTGCCATTAAAACTAATTTATATAAACATAGAGGTTAGAAATTATACCTTGTAATTTATTTTCAAATCCTCACTTTGTTGGGTTGTAGCAAACCACTACAATCGATATTAGGATGTCTCTAATGATAATCCACACGAATAATAAAAAAGAAACAATCAAAAGAAGTGGTTTGAATAAATTTAAAGTGATAGCTTTTAAAGTGTTCTTGAGAGAATTTTGTTGTCTGAAAAATATTTTTTTCACAAAAAATATTTTCATGTCTATTTTCTGCCATTTGATGTCTTTTCTATTTGAATCAAAATTAAAGAAAAGATGAAAAGTCAAAAATGGAGAAAAAGGAAATGAATGAATAGTAATTAGCTATAATTGGCCTAATTAACGCCAAATTCACCTATTGGCCAATGGGAGGGAGGCAGTAATGTGTTGGGCCTGCTTCGGACTGCCACTGGGCAGCCCAGTTGGCCTACGCAGGCTCATGACCCTCCCGAATGATTTTTCCCATGCGATCTTATCACGATCCATCCCGAAATAATTCTCTCATATTTTGGATCATATCCAGGACCATTTTACTCATTCTCCATATCTTCAATGTGTGTGACCCATTAGGTTCCCGATTATGTTGGCCACTTAATTAACAATTAATTTAAGAAAGTCATGAGCAGTATCTAGCAACACATCATGACCCCCAATTGACCGAAAAGTCAGTGATCTGACTACTAACCTTTCCACATACAATTTCCATGCAATTATTCCTTTCACCATTCTATACCCCACTTAGTTCAGAGTATGGACATGTGTCAACTCCCACTAGACTAACTATGTCACGTCTAGTCCATGTAATGTTGGTTCTTGTCCTTAAGGCTCATTACTCTATTAGATATGTCATTGAAGACTATCTTTATGACATTTCCACTTCGGCCATAGATTCTCGAGTAATGACCATGACAAGAGGCCATGGGTATACACTCCTTCTCTCAGGAGTGGTGAATCCTTTATTGGTTACCCAATTACCTTCGAATACCTCAAGTTGTATCCAATCACCACCCTATGAGCAACCTCCCTGAGGCAACAAGGAATAGTGTCAAAGTACAGAATCAATATTCAAGATATCTTTGAGTACCTCAAGTTTAAGGATACTTGCACCATTGCTGTAATGCCCGATAATTTAGGCCACGGTCACGGTTGACCAAAATCCGGCGCGCCAAACTGATTGGGGTATAAATTTGGACATGAAAGAAATAAATTAAAATAATAATAAGATGTGAGAAAAATATTTTGGATATTATTAATTGAGAATTTTGAAGTGTGGAATTAAAATTTGGAAAAAAATAATTTTTCACTGAAAGAAATTAGAAATTGCAGTGTATTTGGCACAAATATTTTAAGAAGGCATAAAAATGGAATATTCTTGCTCTAAGGAAAGAAATATTCTTTTGATTAAAATAAAGTAAGATTTATTTAAATTAATGGACCAATGGGAGGCAAGATTAGTAATTAATCCTAACCACCCACCTAATCCAACTATAAAAGTCAACTTTCACTTTTTGCCTTTATTCTTCTTATTCCTCATCTTAATCAAACCCATTTCTCTCCCTTTTCTTCTCCTTTTTCCATGACTTCCTCCCCCATTTATTCTTCTTTTGTTTTCTTCAATCAAGCTAAAATTAGATGGAAAAAAATGGGATTAAGGCAAGATCATCAAAGAAAAAAAGCTAAGTAAGCAAAACTAAGGAAGAGGAAGGAAGAAAAGAAGAGAAAGAAGACTTGGGTCATTTTAAAGATCATCAAAGGTGAGTTTAGATTTTCAATCTTCTCATTTTTCCTTTTCTCTTTTCTTTGATTTTGGGGTTAGTTGCCATTAAAGTTAGTAATTTAGGGTTATTATTATGTTAATGGTGATTAAGGGTGGATTAGTGTGATTAGTGCTTGATTAGTGTAAAATTTGTTGTTAGGACAAGGAAGTGAACAAACTTTGAACCAAAATCAAAGAGGAAGTAAGGGCAAAGAGAAAGCTAGCTAGGAAGAAGATAAAAGTCAAGAGAAGTGAATTTTTGAGGTATGTACATCTGGCAAAAATTCAATGTAGAAAAATGTTGATTTTGATTTTGTGATGTTGTAAAATTTTGTATAAATTGGTTATTAAATGATTCCATGAATGTGAAAATAAAAATTAGAATATGAGGTTGATGCATGAAAATGGAAATTGTATGAAATAATTGATGTGCTGGAAAATTCATCTTATGAACAGTGTCTATTTTTCTCCTCACAACTTGAGTTCTGGAAATGATGTTTGAGTGATTCATGTTGGTTTGGAAAGCTAAGACATAGGGCTTAAACTTTCATTCAGACCATTAGACCTGAATATGCCTGAAATTAGGTGAACAATGGATTCAACTTTTGTACTAGAAATCTGACCAGTAAAATACTGGGCAGATTGCAATGAACGTAGATTAGAAAACAATTCATAACTTTTGGTAAACGATTTGGTTTAATGTGATTCTAGTTGGAAACTAAAGATAAGACATGTACCTACATATTTTTAGTTTATCACCTGTCCAAATTCCATCTAAAAAGGGATAAATAAATATAGAGAAAAATAAGGCAGAAATCTATCCAGTAAAATACTGGGCAGATTAGAATGAACGTAGCTTAGAAGAAAATCCATAACTTTAGCTACAAATTTTGGTTTAATGTGATTCCAATTGAAAATTAAAAATAAGACATGTACCTACATTTTTTTTAATTGATCACTTGTCCAAATTCCATCTAAAAATGGACGAAAAATACAGGAAAACATAAGGAAGAAATGCTGTCCAGAATAGGGCAGTTTGCACATATGTGTTGATTGTTGAATTTTCTGATAGAAAATATATTATTTGATTTTCTTATAATTATAATGATTAAATGAGAAAGTATGAGGTTGTAAAATGTTTAATGGGAATTATTGCATTTATTTGGAATTTATATTAGTGTTACATACATAATTTATGTAAATAAAAATAAAGGTAACAAATATAATTAAACCCTATAACATCTTGTCGAGAATTAGAAATTAGGATAAGTTTGCATGCCAATAAAAGGGTTGAAATGTAGGCAATAAAAATAATAGTACTGAGATTTAATTTACGTAGACTCTAAGAAATAGTGCCGAGTTGAAATTACGTAGACACTAAGATATAGTGCTGAGTTCGAAATTACATAGGCACCAAAAAGGTACTGAGTTGTTATTGGAAATGTAGGCGTTAAATGCCAAGTTATAAAATAATTATGTAGGCACTGAGTATACTGCCGGAGAGCAGAAATCCTATATCTAGTGTTTAGTTCCGGCCTAAGATGTTGTGGGCTATTAAACAAATAACAAAAAAAAATTGAATTATGGAATTTATTTTGTAAATTTTATATTTTGAATTGTTAAGAAATTCAAGCATGCTTAATGAAATGAACATTAAAATTTATGAATTGTATATTTTTGTATGACAAAAATAGTTTTAATACTATGTGAATATTTGGCATGTTTAGTAAGTTGATTGTAGTTTTAAAGGTTATTTTGGAAATATTTATATAATTATTGAATAGTTGCCAAATGTACCATTAATCGAGTAGCTTAGCACATGTATTTTACGCGCAGATAAATAGACGTAACTGTTACATTAGGGCGACTGAAGATAAGGGCAACTCCAAGATCAGATTGCAATAGTCTAGTTTCTTTTTGTATGTTTGGGAAGTTATATTGTAAAAAATTAAATTTAAGAATTTCTTTTGATGTAAATTTATGGTATGTAATATTTATAAGGAATGAATTTGGTAATTTTATATATCTAGTATTATTTGTAAATATATTTCTAAATATTATAGTTTAATTGAATGAGTTCTTTTAAATCAAATTATTCACATCAGTAGTTGTATATTTTAAATAAAAAAATATATGGAAATAAATATTCCGCAAATAATAAACTCGAAAATTGAAATAAAAAATATTTATACAATAAATTGAGCGTTGGTTTTAAAACAAATGAGCTTAGTAGCACTTCCATATCCTATTAACGATTACTAGGGTAAGAGAGCGTTACAATTGCTATGATGAGACTATCATTCACATTTGAATAGATTATCCATATGATTGTCTCATAGCTGGTTATCTAATGTACTTAGCTACACTTAGCAAACATCCACATGTTAACTCTAAACATCTCATGTTTATAGATTATGAGATCTACTACTCGATCTAATCAAGGAGTGTAACATGTGCTCGTCTGTCCGGATTAATAATGTCCCGTCTCATTAATCCTATGACTAGAGATAATTTTAATACTAACATAATTACACATGATAAGAATCTCAATATCATGATCTCATCATGATTTCCTTCATGCTATGTTATGTATCAAGGACTTCATTAATTGATTTAAGATCATTTATCAATTCATATATCAAATGAACATCAAATTAATGAAAAAGCCTTTTATTAATCAAATAAAATTGTACAATAAGTGCTAAAGGTGATTGCCTTTAGAGCACTCCTCTAACAATTCTATCAACCTAGATGTAAAGAAAGATCATGTTTAGAGAATTTACTTAAAAGCATGTTTATTAGGTCTTTAATAAACGTGCATTATAACTCTCACTATTTTATTACAAACCCATGGCCTTCACTATGAATAAGATAGGACCCATTGGATGCTTTCTTAGTGGGTTAGGATCCAACATCACTAAAAATGACCTTTTGTTTGCCCAACAAGCCATCTTAGGTCAATTGTTAGGTATTTCATACCAATTGCATCATATCATGCAACTACTAAATCATTGGGCTATCAACTCTCGATATCTGCACATATCATGTATACTTACCCAATACTACATCTAATTAACATGACCTTGGGTTTGTCCAACAAACCAATGTAACTAGTTAAAGCCGACCAATTAATCATGAAATCATATTTCGATGGTTTGAACATATTCGTGTAGAGAGGGCTTGGGTTTTTCCAACAACCCAGACTCTAAAAAAACTCTAGTTCTTGCCATATTAATGGAAGGCATTGACTTTAATATGATTTAAGAGGGATTTCTTCATTTAGGTCTCATCATGGCAATTTGGCATGCATAACATATCCATTCATCACATATAGATATATAAGATAATTACACTAATTATATGGTTATGATCATGGAAATAATCTAACATCAATTCTTTGAGCAAGGAAAGGATTGACTAGGTCTCACCTAGGTAGATGCATGAAATTATACCATAAAAATATAAAACAATTTCCTATATTAATGCTCCTTTGTTTTTGGCACCATCTCCTTAGCTTCTTGCTCCTTTTCATTTCAATTCTATTTTAATCCTATGTAATCTAAGTACATAACTTTTTCATAAGAAAACCTCAAGTTACATTTGAGGGGAGTAAGACGAGAAAAGAAATACAATAGAGAGAAAAGATAAGGTATAGACTTGTAGGCCCTATTTACCAAAAAATAAAATTCCATGCATGATCAATCACATTAGTGAAGTCCATAATCATACCATCATGCCATTCCATTCATCCCTAGCATGCAGTCTCTGATGCATTATTAAGCGCAATCATTAAATTAACAATCCTTCGTTTCAACTCTTGAAACTTCATTTTGATTGTTTGGCCTTTAATGAAATTCATCATAAATTTATTATTTAATCTCATTAAATAATCATATGATTATTTAGAAACACTTTCTAAAAGAAAATCATTCAAATTAGGCATACATTTGATCATATAAAAAAGTTTCCTAAATTGCCTACTATGCCAACTAGGTTATTACCAATTTAATGCATGCAATAATTAAATTCAAATTTAATAATTAAATCTTATTTAATATTAAATTCAAATATGACTAGTATTTAATTTGTAATTAAATTAGCTTAATTAATTATTAGTTTGATGCCAAATCGGTTGAGCTTTAGGTTTAGATCTAATGGAGAAATAGACTAAAAAGTTAAAGCTAACTTATTTTTGTAGTGATTTGAAGGTGCGGTTGAAGCTTAAGTGCAGTTTAATCGTAGGTAAGGATATGGGTGATATGAGGAGGAAGAAGAAGGAGAGAAGAAGTGATAAATTATGCCTTGAAAAATTTGGGTCGCATTTGATAAGTTTAATATGAATCCTATGTGATTTTTATCCTTTTCCTACTAACTAGTCACATGCCATGCACATGACCCATTAGTATAATCACCTCACGTAAAAATTCTGCATTTTTAGGACAAATTTATTGGCAAATCAAGCAAATTAATAGACAACTTTAAGGGACAAATTTATGGGCTAATAGGCTATAAAAATCAGCATACTATGTGATCCTCTAAAATATATTTTTCACTTAATATGCAAAAATGTTACTAATGCTAAATGCATTATGCCAAGGGTACGGGTGTCACAGAAGGAGAGCTCGAACCAAAAGTCACAAGACACAACATAGTTTGGGTGAGTGATATTTCAAGGTTGTTTTAATTTTGATTTTATGTGTTAAAAGATTTTATTTTTCCATTTTGGGATGTTATTTGTAAAATTGAGGCTATTTAGAGCCCAACACAGTTCTTCAATGTGATAAAACATTTTATTTTGCTTTTATTTTTTACATTTTGTTATGATGTTTTGAAAGTAGCCATCATGGCTATGATGTAATCAAAGTAATTTAAAGAAAAGTTTTACTTTTAATACGCTTTTGAAAAGGGTGGCCTTGTAATTCTCGCTTATATAGTTGGCTATGATGACTTAATAAAATAAAAGCATTCTTAAATCATGAAATCGATCTCAATAAAATAAAAGTTTACTACAAATCATATAGGTATACACAAGCTCGAAGTTTTACAAAATGAGTAGTTATAAAACTACGTGTCTATGAAATACAATATGTAAAGCTATAACTATCCATCCCATGGAAAAACAACAAAAAATAAGATACAACAGTGTACCACCCACCTCAGATGAATATCCTCAACTCTAATCATTAGACATCTTCTTCTGTTAGTCCTCCTTTAAGCTCCAAACCTGTGCATGGAAAATCTATACACTAAGCAACTCGTGCCTAGTGGTATATAACAATGTGCAAGGCATACAACAACATATACATAATATGCATGATATACTCATCGAGTTACTATAACAACTTACCTCGAAGTCCACACATGAACTAGCTCGCTTACTATATGACATGCCATACAAATTATAAATATATATATATATATATATATATATATATATAATGCACATTACTACATGGCATATCAAGTAATCTCTCAATATCATACACGTGTTTATCACAAATAACTATTTATTAATTATCTTACTTTTTCCCATCTACTCATAACTAGACCAAAATGGATATGGGTAACTCAGCTTGTAATACCCGTTAATTTAGGCCACGGTCGCGGTTGACTGAAATCCGGTGTACCGAACCGATCGAGGTCTAAATTCGGACATGAAAGAAATAAATTAAAATAATAATAAGATGGGAGAAAAATATTTTGGATATTATTAATTGAGAATTTTGAAGTTTGGAATTAAAATTGAGAAAAAAATAATTTTTCGCTGAACGAAATTGGAAATTGCAGTGTTTTTGGCACAGATATTTTAAGAAGGCATAAAAATGGAATATTCTTTATCTAAGGAAAGGAATATTCTTTTGATTAAAATAAAGTAAGAGTGATTTAAATTAATGGACCAATAGGAAGCAAGATTAGTAACTAATCCTAACCACCCACCTAATCCAACTATAAAAAGTCAAATTTCCACTTTTTTAACCATTCTTCTTCTTCCTCGCCTTAATTACACCCATTTCTCTCCCTTTTTCTCTCTTTGCCGTGAGCTTCTCCTCCTCCCTTGATGTTCTTCTTTTTGTTCTCCAATTAAAGCAAAGATTAGATGAAAAAAAGTGGGATTAAGGCAAGATCATGAAGAAAGTGAAGTAAAGTGAGCAAAACCAAGGAAGAGGAAGGAAGAAAGGAAGAGAAAAAGAGAGAAAGAAGTTTTTAGCCATTTGGAAGATCTTCAAAGGTGAGTTTAGATTTTCCATCTCCTTACTTTCTTCTTCTCATTTCTTTGAGTTTGGGGTTATTTGCCATTATAGCTAGTAAATTAGGGTTATTAGTATGTTAATGGTGATTAAGGGTGGATTAGTATGATTAGTGCTTGATTAGTGTAAAATTTGTTGTTAGGACAAAGAAGTGAACAAACTTTAAACCAAAATCAAAGGGGAAGTAAGGGCAAGGAAAAGGCTATCTAAGAGGAAGAGAAAAGTGAAGAAAAATAGAACTTTGAGGTATGTACATTTGGCAAAAATTCAATATAGAAAAGTATTGATTTTGATTTTGTGATGTAGTGAATTTATGTATGAAATTCTGAACATTTGATTGAGTGATTAAATGATGCCATGAATGTGAAAATAAAGACTAGAAAATGAGGTTGATGCATGAAAATGGAAAATGTATGAATTATTTGATGTGCTGGAAAATTCGTCTTATGAACAGTGTCTAGTGTTTTGATCATAACTTGAGTTCTGGAAATCATTTCTGAGTGATTCTTGCTGTGTTGGAAAGTTAAGACATAGGGATTGAACTTTAATTCAGACCATTAGACCTAAATATATCTGAAATTAGGTGAAAAATGGACTCAAACTTTGAACTAGAAATCTGTCCAGAAAAAAAAATACTGGGCAGAGTGCATTGAACATAGGTTAGAAGAAAATTCATAACTTTTTCTAAGAAATTATTTTTAATGTGATTCCAGTTGGAAATTAAATATAAGACATGTATCTACATTTTTCTAGTTGATCACTTGTCCAAATTCCATCTAGAAATGGATGAAAAAGACAGAGAACAATAAGGCAGAAATCTGCCCAGTAAAATACTGGGCAGATTGCAATGAACGTAGCTTAGGAGAAAATTCATAACTTTTGCTAAGAAATTCGTTTTAATGTGATTCCAGTTGGAAATTAAATTTAAGACATTTAATTATATTTTGTTAGTTGATCACATGTCCAAATTCTGTCTAAAAATAGACGAAAAATACAGAGCAATATAAGGCTGAAATGCTGTCCAGAATAGGACTGCTGGTAGAAATGTGTTGATTGTGGATTTTTGTGTTAGAAAATGTATTAAGTGAATTTTTCTTATAGTTATAATGATTAAATGAGCTAATATGAGGTTGTAAAATATTGAATGGGAATGATTGCATTTATATTAATGTTTCCCTACATAATTTATGCAAATATGAATAAAGGTAACAAATGTAATTTAAGCCCTATAACATCTAGTCGAGAACTAGAAATTAGGATAAGTTGGCATGCCAATAAAAGGGTAGAAATGTAGGCACTAAAAATAATAGTGCTGAGTTAAAATTATGTAGGCACTAAAAATAATAGTGCTGAGTTGAAATTTACGTAGGCACTAAGAATTAGTGCTGAGTTCGAAATTTACGTAGGCATCAAAAAGGTGCTGAGTTGTTATTGAAAATGTAGGCGTTAATCGCCGAGGTATAAATAATTATGTGGGCGCCGAGTATACTGCCGGAGAGCAGAAACCCTATATCCAGTGTTTAGTTCCGGTCTAAGATGTCGTGGGCTATTAAATAAATAACAAAAAAAAAATGATGTGAAGTATGAAATTGATATTGTAAATTTTATATCTTGTATTGTTAAAATTTCAAGCATGCTTAATGAATAAAATGTCATAATTGATGAATTAAATATTTTTGCATGAAGAAAATAGTGTATTATTAATTGAATATTTGGCATGCTAAATAGATTAATTGTAGTTTCTAAAATTTCATTTTAGAATTATTATGTAATTATTGGATAGTTGCCAAACGTACCACTAAGCTAGTAGCTTAGCGCGTGTGTTTCACGCGCAGATAAATAGAAGTAGCTGTTCCGATAGGGCGACCGAAGAAGAGGGAACCCCAAGATCAGATTGCAGCAGTCTAGTTCTTTTTGTATGTTTTGAAAATGATGTTGTAAAAATTAAGTTTTAAGAATTTTGTTGATGTAAATTTGTGGCTTGTAATATTTATAAGTAATGGATTTGGTAATTATATATATCTAGAATTATTGTAGTTATATTTTTAAATATCATGGTTTAATGAATAAGTTATTTTGAATCACAATATTCCCATCACTAGATATATATTTAAATGGAAAAAAAAATATGGTGATAAATATTCCGCTAATAATAAACTCAAAAATTGAAATAAAAAAAATATTTATACAAAATTGAGCGTTGGTTTTAAATTAAATGAGCTTAGTAGCACTTCCATATCCTATTAGCGATTAGTAGGGTAAGGGAGCGCTACATTTAGTGGTATCAGAGCCCAGGTTAATGATTCTTAATCAGTGGGTGTAAGATAGAATATGTGACTCATGCATATGCATAAAATGCTGCAATTTTCTGATTTGGGTCCCTTCTTTTGGTTTATAGGTAGATATGGATTCGGAATCGGAACAAGATTTCTCAGAAGATGAACTGAGTAATAGTCCTTCATGCACAGCCAATCCTAGACAACCTCAATCTGTGAGAGATTCCGGGCCGAGTGTAGTAGCTCCTCCGAGAGCAGAGAGACAGGATAATTTAGGACAGGAGCCTCTTATGGAGCAGATAGCTAATTTATTGCAACGGATAGTACAAGCAGTTCCACAACCAGCTCCACCTCCTCCTCCACCTCAGCCAAAACCCCGGATTGATAAGCTGAGAAAATATGGGGCCACAGATTTTATGGGAAGGAGAGAGGATGACCCATCAGCTTCAGAGTTTTGGATGGAATCCACAGAAAGGGTGTTTGAGGAATTGGAGTGTCCAGAGGAACAGAAGGTTAGATATGCAGTGTCCCTTTTAAAAGATCATGCCTATGATTGGTGGAAATCAATTTTATCAAAGCCCCAGACACCGAAGCCACCTTCCTGGAATTTCTTCAAGGCAGAATTTAGCAAGAACTATGTGCCAAGAGTTTATGTGAATGAAAAGAAAAGGGAGTTTCAAGACTTGAAGCAGGGAAGCATGTCAGTCACCGAGTATGAGATGGAATTCACCCGACTAAGTAAATATGCAACTGGAATCATCGCTGATGAGGCAGACAGATGCCGAAGATTTGAGGATGGGCTTAATGATGATATTGGGAATATGGTGACCGCCCTTCAGCTTGAGGATTTTGCTACACTAGTATCCTCAGCCATTAGTGTGGAAAAGAGGTCAAAGAGAAAGAGGATAGAAGAGCTACCACGGAGATAGACATTTATCATGGGCCAGACATCAGGTAAAAGGGGGCGGACAGCGCCTAGGTTTTTCCAGTCACAGGGTACTAGATCAAACTTTTCAACTAGGCAAAGCCAGCGGTCGAGGCCAGAGGGATCTACAGCTAGTGCACCAGCTTCGGGTAATAGGAGATTCATATCTGTCACATGTCAACATTGTGGGAGATCACATCCAGGTGATTGCTGGTGGATTACTGGAGCATGCTTACGATGCGGATCTACTGAGCACAAACAGAAAGATTGCCCGAGAGGAAGAGGTACAGGTGGTGTAATATCAGTTCAGCTTCAGAATGTCACTCGAGGCAGAGGCAGGGGACAAGGACAGTCTAGAAGTGGCAGAATTGGGCAGAGTATATCAGAATCAGTGAATAGAGCAGAAGGTAGTCGAGCCCCAGCCCGAGCATATGCCATGAGAGCTCGTGAGGAGCAGGATGCCCCGGATGTGATAATTGGTAAATTTTCTCTTTATGATACTGATTTATTTGCACTGATAGATCCGGGTTCTACACATTCATATTTATGTATGTCACCACCTAGTCACGGTAATATGGTAGCAAAGGAATTAGATTATGATATATTAGTGACCAATCCTTTGGGTCATGGAGTGAAAGTTAGTCGAGTCTATAAAAATAGTCCAATCAAAGCTCAAAATGTAGAATTCCCAGCTGATCTAATAGAGTTGCCATTCCATGAGTTTGATGCAATCTTGGGGATGGATTGGTTAACTCGGCATAAGGCAGTGGTGGATTGTCAGTATAGGAGAGTGACTTTCAAGAATTCAGGGCAGGATGACGTGATTGTCCTAGGCGAGAACCGACCATACTTGACTAATGTCATTTCTGTGACGAAGGCAAGTAAGCTTATCAAAAAAGGATGTGAAGCATTTTTGGCACATATTGTAGATACCAAAAAGGAGAGTCTAGATCTCAGGGAGATTCCTACAGTATGTGAATATCCAGATATATTTCCCGAGGACTTGCCAGGGTTACCACCTATCAGAGAGATAGAGTTTGCCATTGATGTTTTGCCAGGCACAGCCCCGATATCGATCACTCCCTACAGAATGGCACCTGCTGAACTAAAAGAATTAAAGGTCCAGTTGCAAGAGTTGTTAGAGAAAGGGTTTATCAGGCCTAGTGTCTCACCTTGGGGTGCTCCTGTTCTATTTGTGAAAAAGAAGGATGGCACCTTTCGGTTGTGTATTGATTATCGTCAGTTGAATAAGATGACAATTAAGAACAGATATCCCTTACCGAGAATAGATGACTTGTTTGATCAGTTGAAAGGAGCAGGGGTATTTTCTAAAATTGACCTCAGATCAGGTTATCACCAATTGAGAATTAAAGAATCAGACATTTCAAAAACAGCATTTAGGACTCGGTATGGTCATTACGAGTTCTTAGTAATGCCTTTTGGCTTGACGAATGCCCCAGCAGCATTTATGGATCTAATGAATAGAATCTTTAGGCCTTATTTGGACCAGTTCGTGGTGGTATTCATAGATGATATCTTGGTGTACTCTAGAAGCAAAGAAGAGCATAATCAACATCTTCGTATTGTCTTTCATATCTTGAGAGAGAATCAATTATATGCAAAGTTGTCAAAATGTGCATTCTGGTTAGATGATGTGGCCTTTCTAGGGCATATTGTCTCAGTCGATGGGATCAGAGTCGACACTAGTAAGGTAGAGGCAATCCTCAACTGGAAACCGCCTCGGAATGTGACAGAGGTGAGAAGTTTTCTTGGTTTGGCTGGTTATTATCGGAGATTTGTGAAAGGATTTTCAATGATAGCCTCACCACTGACAAAATT
Source organism: Triadica sebifera (assembly GCA_023653625.1). Lineage (NCBI taxonomy): Eukaryota > Viridiplantae > Streptophyta > Magnoliopsida > Malpighiales > Euphorbiaceae > Triadica > Triadica sebifera. Next base: position 42,182,720 of record CM042893.1, on the reverse strand, counting down.
GCTTAGAAAGGAGACCAGATTTGAGTGGTCAGAACGATGCCAGACTAGTTTTGATAAGTTGAAGAAAATGTTGACAGAGGCACCAGTGTTGACACAACCTACTGCGGGAAAAGATTATGTGGTGTACAGTGATGCTTCCCTTAATGGTTTGGGCTGTGTACTAATGCAAGAAGGCAAAGTGATTGCTTATGCTTCCAGACAACTGAAGCCTCATGAGAGAAATTATCCGACACATGATCTGGAACTAGCAGCTATTGTGTTTGCGTTGAAAATATGGCAACACTACTTGTATGGTGAGCAATGTTATATCTATACAAACCATAAAAGTTTGAAATATTTGCCTTCACAAAAGGAACTCAATCTGAGACAAAGGAGATGGCTAGAATTGATCAAAGACTACAATTGTATCATTGACTATCAGCCCGGTAAGACCAATGTGGTTGCTGACGCGCTGAGTAGAAAAACTCTTGCAAGTAAATGTTAAAACTTAAATGTATTAAGTGAAAAAAAAATGGAATAATAAGTTCTTTATATATTATTTTGGCATAATTGCGGATTCAACCCACATTGATCCAACAAGTAAAGGACAATCAGAAGCAAAACACGAAATTAAAGGAAATCTTTGAAATGGTGAAAAAGGGTGAAAAACCAGAATTTACTATTGAAGCAGATGGGAGTATAAGGCATAAGGGCAGGTTGTGTGTGCCAGACATACCAGAATTGAAACAAGATATTTTGAAGGAGGCTCACAACGTTATTTATGCAATGCACCCAGGAAGCAACAAAATGTATCATGACTTGAAGGCATATTACTGGTGGCCAGGAATGAAAAGAGATATCACGGAGTATACTACCAGATGTTTAACTTGTCAGCAAGTGAAGGCAGAGCATCAAGTACCAAGTGGATTATTGCAGTCTATTTCAATTCCGGAGTGGAAATGGGAAAGAGTCACAATGGACTTTGTTTCTGGTTTGCCCTTGACACAAAAGAGGCATGATGCAGTATGGGTAGTAGTAGACCGGCTCACCAAATCAGCTCACTTTCTACCGATCAAGATGGATTATCCACTTAACCGTTTGGCAGAGATCTATGTTAATGAGATAATCCGTTTACATGGTGTGCCAGTTTCAATCATTTCAGATCGAGACCCGCGATTCACTTCACAATTCTGGAAAAGTTTGCATCAAGCCATGGGTACTCGACTCAATTTCAGCACAGCGTTCCACCCACAAACAGATGGACAATCAGAGAGGGTCATACAGATATTGGAAGATATGTTGAGGAGTTGTGTGATAGAATTTGAAGGCAGTTGGGATAAACATCTTCCATTGATAGAATTTGCCTACAATAATAGTCACCAAGCCAGTATCGGTATGGCACCATATGAAGCCTTATATGGGAGAAAATGTAGAACGCCTCTAGGTTGGACCGAGCTTAGCGAAAAGAAAGTAATGGGTCCCGATCTAGTCCAACAGACAGAGGAAAAAGTCAGAGTAATAAGAGATAGGCTGAAAGCTGCTGCTGATAGACAGAAATCATATGCAGATTTAAAAAGGAGAGATATTGAATATACAGTTGGTGACAAAGTGTTCTTAAAAGTCTCACATTGGAAAAGGATTTTCCGATTTGGAAAGAAAGGAAAGTTGAGTCCTAGGTTCATTGGACCATATGAGGTACTTGAACGCATAGGTCCAGTGGCGTACAAATTAGCTCTACCACCAGAGTTAGACAAGATTCACAACGTATTCCATGTGTCCATGTTGAGAAGATATCGATCAGATCCATCTCATATCATATCAGCAGAACCTATAGAGATACGACCAGATCTAACTTATGAAGAGGAGCCAGTGAAAATTTTAGCTCGAGAAATGAAAGAGCTACGAAACAAAATGGTACCATTGGTGAAGGTCCTGTGGAAAAATCATAAGTCAGAAGAGGCAACTTGGGAAAATGAAGAGGTGATGAAGGCTCAGTATCCACAATTATTCCACTCCAGCTAAACAGGTAAATTTCGAGGACGAAATTTTTTTTTAGGAGGGGAAAATTGTAATACCCGATAATTTAGGCCACGGTCGCGGTTGACTGAAATCCGGTGTACCGAACCGATCGAGGTCTAAATTCGGACATGAAAGAAATAAATTAAAATAATAATAAGATGGGAGAAAAATATTTTGGATATTATTAATTGAGAATTTTGAAGTTTGGAATTAAAATTGAGAAAAAAATAATTTTTCGCTGAACGAAATTGGAAATTGCAATGTTTTTGGCACAGATATTTTAAGAAGGCATAAAAATGGAATATTCTTTATCTAAGGAAAGGAATATTCTTTTGATTAAAATAAAGTAAGAGTGATTTAAATTAATGGACCAATAGGAAGCAAGATTAGTAACTAATCCTAACCACCCACCTAATCCAACTATAAAAAGTCAAATTTCCACTTTTTTAACCATTCTTCTTCTTCCTCGCCTTAATTACACCCATTTCTCTCCCTTTTTCTCTCTTTGCCGTGAGCTTCTCCTCCTCCCTTGATGTTCTTCTTTTTGTTCTCCAATTAAAGCAAAGATTAGATGAAAAAAAGTGGGATTAAGGCAAGATCATGAAGAAAGTGAAGTAAAGTGAGCAAAACCAAGGAAGAGGAAGGAAGAAAGGAAGAGAAAAAGAGAGAAAGAAGTTTTTAGCCATTTGGAAGATCTTCAAAGGTGAGTTTAGATTTTCCATCTCCTTACTTTCTTCTTCTCATTTCTTTGAGTTTGGGGTTATTTGCCATTATAGCTAGTAAATTAGGGTTATTAGTATGTTAATGGTGATTAAGGGTGGATTAGTATGATTAGTGCTTGATTAGTGTAAAATTTGTTGTTAGGACAAAGAAGTGAACAAACTTTAAACCAAAATCAAAGGGGAAGTAAGGGCAAGGAAAAGGCTATCTAAGAGGAAGAGAAAAGTGAAGAAAAATAGAACTTTGAGGTATGTACATTTGGCAAAAATTCAATATAGAAAAGTATTGATTTTGATTTTGTGATGTAGTGAATTTATGTATGAAATTCTGAACATTTGATTGAGTGATTAAATGATGCCATGAATGTGAAAATAAAGACTAGAAAATGAGGTTGATGCATGAAAATGGAAAATGTATGAATTATTTGATGTGCTGGAAAATTCGTCTTATGAACAGTGTCTAGTGTTTTGATCATAACTTGAGTTCTGGAAATCATTTCTGAGTGATTCTTGCTGTGTTGGAAAGTTAAGACATAGGGATTGAACTTTAATTCAGACCATTAGACCTAAATATATCTGAAATTAGGTGAAAAATGGACTCAAACTTTGAACTAGAAATCTGTCCAGAAAAAAAAATACTGGGCAGAGTGCATTGAACATAGGTTAGAAGAAAATTCATAACTTTTTCTAAGAAATTATTTTTAATGTGATTCCAGTTGGAAATTAAATATAAGACATGTATCTACATTTTTCTAGTTGATCACTTGTCCAAATTCCATCTAGAAATGGATGAAAAAGACAGAGAACAATAAGGCAGAAATCTGCCCAGTAAAATACTGGGCAGATTGCAATGAACGTAGCTTAGGAGAAAATTCATAACTTTTGCTAAGAAATTCGTTTTAATGTGATTCCAGTTGGAAATTAAATTTAAGACATTTAATTATATTTTGTTAGTTGATCACATGTCCAAATTCTGTCTAAAAATAGACGAAAAATACAGAGCAATATAAGGCTGAAATGCTGTCCAGAATAGGACTGCTGGTAGAAATGTGTTGATTGTGGATTTTTGTGTTAGAAAATGTATTAAGTGAATTTTTCTTATAGTTATAATGATTAAATGAGCTAATATGAGGTTGTAAAATATTGAATGGGAATGATTGCATTTATATTAATGTTTCCCTACATAATTTATGCAAATATGAATAAAGGTAACAAATGTAATTTAAGCCCTATAACATCTAGTCGAGAACTAGAAATTAGGATAAGTTGGCATGCCAATAAAAGGGTAGAAATGTAGGCACTAAAAATAATAGTGCTGAGTTAAAATTATGTAGGCACTAAAAATAATAGTGCTGAGTTGAAATTTACGTAGGCACTAAGAATTAGTGCTGAGTTCGAAATTTACGTAGGCATCAAAAAGGTGCTGAGTTGTTATTGAAAATGTAGGCGTTAATCGCCGAGGTATAAATAATTATGTGGGCGCCGAGTATACTGCCGGAGAGCAGAAACCCTATATCCAGTGTTTAGTTCCGGTCTAAGATGTCGTGGGCTATTAAATAAATAACAAAAAAAAAATGATGTGAAGTATGAAATTGATATTGTAAATTTTATATCTTGTATTGTTAAAATTTCAAGCATGCTTAATGAATAAAATGTCATAATTGATGAATTAAATATTTTTGCATGAAGAAAATAGTGTATTATTAATTGAATATTTGGCATGCTAAATAGATTAATTGTAGTTTCTAAAATTTCATTTTAGAATTATTATGTAATTATTGGATAGTTGCCAAACGTACCACTAAGCTAGTAGCTTAGCGCGTGTGTTTCACGCGCAGATAAATAGAAGTAGCTGTTCCGATAGGGCGACCGAAGAAGAGGGAACCCCAAGATCAGATTGCAGCAGTCTAGTTCTTTTTGTATGTTTTGAAAATGATGTTGTAAAAATTAAGTTTTAAGAATTTTGTTGATGTAAATTTGTGGCTTGTAATATTTATAAGTAATGGATTTGGTAATTATATATATCTAGAATTATTGTAGTTATATTTTTAAATATCATGGTTTAATGAATAAGTTATTTTGAATCACAATATTCCCATCACTAGATATATATTTAAATGGAAAAAAAAATATGGTGATAAATATTCCGCTAATAATAAACTCAAAAATTGAAATAAAAAAAATATTTATACAAAATTGAGCGTTGGTTTTAAATTAAATGAGCTTAGTAGCACTTCCATATCCTATTAGCGATTAGTAGGGTAAGGGAGCGCTACATTTAGTGGTATCAGAGCCCAGGTTAATGATTCTTAATCAGTGGGTGTAAGATAGAATATGTGACTCATGCATATGCATAAAATGCTGCAATTTTCTGATTTGGGTCCCTTCTTTTGGTTTATAGGTAGATATGGATTCGGAATCGGAACAAGATTTCTCAGAAGATGAACTGAGTAATAGTCCTTCATGCACAGCCAATCCTAGACAACCTCAATCTGTGAGAGATTCCGGGCCGAGTGTAGTAGCTCCTCCGAGAGCAGAGAGACAGGATAATTTAGGACAGGAGCCTCTTATGGAGCAGATAGCTAATTTATTGCAACGGATAGTACAAGCAGTTCCACAACCAGCTCCACCTCCTCCTCCACCTCAGCCAAAACCCCGGATTGATAAGCTGAGAAAATATGGGGCCACAGATTTTATGGGAAGGAGAGAGGATGACCCATCAGCTTCAGAGTTTTGGATGGAATCCACAGAAAGGGTGTTTGAGGAATTGGAGTGTCCAGAGGAACAGAAGGTTAGATATGCAGTGTCCCTTTTAAAAGATCATGCCTATGATTGGTGGAAATCAATTTTATCAAAGCCCCAGACACCGAAGCCACCTTCCTGGAATTTCTTCAAGGCAGAATTTAGCAAGAACTATGTGCCAAGAGTTTATGTGAATGAAAAGAAAAGGGAGTTTCAAGACTTGAAGCAGGGAAGCATGTCAGTCACCGAGTATGAGATGGAATTCACCCGACTAAGTAAATATGCAACTGGAATCATCGCTGATGAGGCAGACAGATGCCGAAGATTTGAGGATGGGCTTAATGATGATATTGGGAATATGGTGACCGCCCTTCAGCTTGAGGATTTTGCTACACTAGTATCCTCAGCCATTAGTGTGGAAAAGAGGTCAAAGAGAAAGAGGATAGAAGAGCTACCACGGAGATAGACATTTATCATGGGCCAGACATCAGGTAAAAGGGGGCGGACAGCGCCTAGGTTTTTCCAGTCACAGGGTACTAGATCAAACTTTTCAACTAGGCAAAGCCAGCGGTCGAGGCCAGAGGGATCTACAGCTAGTGCACCAGCTTCGGGTAATAGGAGATTCATATCTGTCACATGTCAACATTGTGGGAGATCACATCCAGGTGATTGCTGGTGGATTACTGGAGCATGCTTACGATGCGGATCTACTGAGCACAAACAGAAAGATTGCCCGAGAGGAAGAGGTACAGGTGGTGTAATATCAGTTCAGCTTCAGAATGTCACTCGAGGCAGAGGCAGGGGACAAGGACAGTCTAGAAGTGGCAGAATTGGGCAGAGTATATCAGAATCAGTGAATAGAGCAGAAGGTAGTCGAGCCCCAGCCCGAGCATATGCCATGAGAGCTCGTGAGGAGCAGGATGCCCCGGATGTGATAATTGGTAAATTTTCTCTTTATGATACTGATTTATTTGCACTGATAGATCCGGGTTCTACACATTCATATTTATGTATGTCACCACCTAGTCACGGTAATATGGTAGCAAAGGAATTAGATTATGATATATTAGTGACCAATCCTTTGGGTCATGGAGTGAAAGTTAGTCGAGTCTATAAAAATAGTCCAATCAAAGCTCAAAATGTAGAATTCCCAGCTGATCTAATAGAGTTGCCATTCCATGAGTTTGATGCAATCTTGGGGATGGATTGGTTAACTCGGCATAAGGCAGTGGTGGATTGTCAGTATAGGAGAGTGACTTTCAAGAATTCAGGGCAGGATGACGTGATTGTCCTAGGCGAGAACCGACCATACTTGACTAATGTCATTTCTGTGACGAAGGCAAGTAAGCTTATCAAAAAAGGATGTGAAGCATTTTTGGCACATATTGTAGATACCAAAAAGGAGAGTCTAGATCTCAGGGAGATTCCTACAGTATGTGAATATCCAGATATATTTCCCGAGGACTTGCCAGGGTTACCACCTATCAGAGAGATAGAGTTTGCCATTGATGTTTTGCCAGGCACAGCCCCGATATCGATCACTCCCTACAGAATGGCACCTGCTGAACTAAAAGAATTAAAGGTCCAGTTGCAAGAGTTGTTAGAGAAAGGGTTTATCAGGCCTAGTGTCTCACCTTGGGGTGCTCCTGTTCTATTTGTGAAAAAGAAGGATGGCACCTTTCGGTTGTGTATTGATTATCGTCAGTTGAATAAGATGACAATTAAGAACAGATATCCCTTACCGAGAATAGATGACTTGTTTGATCAGTTGAAAGGAGCAGGGGTATTTTCTAAAATTGACCTCAGATCAGGTTATCACCAATTGAGAATTAAAGAATCAGACATTTCAAAAACAGCATTTAGGACTCGGTATGGTCATTACGAGTTCTTAGTAATGCCTTTTGGCTTGACGAATGCCCCAGCAGCATTTATGGATCTAATGAATAGAATCTTTAGGCCTTATTTGGACCAGTTCGTGGTGGTATTCATAGATGATATCTTGGTGTACTCTAGAAGCAAAGAAGAGCATAATCAACATCTTCGTATTGTCTTTCATATCTTGAGAGAGAATCAATTATATGCAAAGTTGTCAAAATGTGCATTCTGGTTAGATGATGTGGCCTTTCTAGGGCATATTGTCTCAGTCGATGGGATCAGAGTCGACACTAGTAAGGTAGAGGCAATCCTCAACTGGAAACCGCCTCGGAATGTGACAGAGGTGAGAAGTTTTCTTGGTTTGGCTGGTTATTATCGGAGATTTGTGAAAGGATTTTCAATGATAGCCTCACCACTGACAAAATTGCTTAGAAAGGAGACCAGATTTGAGTGGTCAGAACGATGCCAGACTAGTTTTGATAAGTTGAAGAAAATGTTGACAGAGGCACCAGTGTTGACACAACCTACTGCGGGAAAAGATTATGTGGTGTACAGTGATGCTTCCCTTAATGGTTTGGGCTGTGTACTAATGCAAGAAGGCAAAGTGATTGCTTATGCTTCCAGACAACTGAAGCCTCATGAGAGAAATTATCCGACACATGATCTGGAACTAGCAGCTATTGTGTTTGCGTTGAAAATATGGCAACACTACTTGTATGGTGAGCAATGTTATATCTATACAAACCATAAAAGTTTGAAATATTTGCCTTCACAAAAGGAACTCAATCTGAGACAAAGGAGATGGCTAGAATTGATCAAAGACTACAATTGTATCATTGACTATCAGCCCGGTAAGACCAATGTGGTTGCTGACGCGCTGAGTAGAAAAACTCTTGCAAGTAAATGTTAAAACTTAAATGTATTAAGTGAAAAAAAAATGGAATAATAAGTTCTTTATATATTATTTTGGCATAATTGCGGATTCAACCCACATTGATCCAACAAGTAAAGGACAATCAGAAGCAAAACACGAAATTAAAGGAAATCTTTGAAATGGTGAAAAAGGGTGAAAAACCAGAATTTACTATTGAAGCAGATGGGAGTATAAGGCATAAGGGCAGGTTGTGTGTGCCAGACATACCAGAATTGAAACAAGATATTTTGAAGGAGGCTCACAACGTTATTTATGCAATGCACCCAGGAAGCAACAAAATGTATCATGACTTGAAGGCATATTACTGGTGGCCAGGAATGAAAAGAGATATCACGGAGTATACTACCAGATGTTTAACTTGTCAGCAAGTGAAGGCAGAGCATCAAGTACCAAGTGGATTATTGCAGTCTATTTCAATTCCGGAGTGGAAATGGGAAAGAGTCACAATGGACTTTGTTTCTGGTTTGCCCTTGACACAAAAGAGGCATGATGCAGTATGGGTAGTAGTAGACCGGCTCACCAAATCAGCTCACTTTCTACCGATCAAGATGGATTATCCACTTAACCGTTTGGCAGAGATCTATGTTAATGAGATAATCCGTTTACATGGTGTGCCAGTTTCAATCATTTCAGATCGAGACCCGCGATTCACTTCACAATTCTGGAAAAGTTTGCATCAAGCCATGGGTACTCGACTCAATTTCAGCACAGCGTTCCACCCACAAACAGATGGACAATCAGAGAGGGTCATACAGATATTGGAAGATATGTTGAGGAGTTGTGTGATAGAATTTGAAGGCAGTTGGGATAAACATCTTCCATTGATAGAATTTGCCTACAATAATAGTCACCAAGCCAGTATCGGTATGGCACCATATGAAGCCTTATATGGGAGAAAATGTAGAACGCCTCTAGGTTGGACCGAGCTTAGCGAAAAGAAAGTAATGGGTCCCGATCTAGTCCAACAGACAGAGGAAAAAGTCAGAGTAATAAGAGATAGGCTGAAAGCTGCTGCTGATAGACAGAAATCATATGCAGATTTAAAAAGGAGAGATATTGAATATACAGTTGGTGACAAAGTGTTCTTAAAAGTCTCACATTGGAAAAGGATTTTCCGATTTGGAAAGAAAGGAAAGTTGAGTCCTAGGTTCATTGGACCATATGAGGTACTTGAACGCATAGGTCCAGTGGCGTACAAATTAGCTCTACCACCAGAGTTAGACAAGATTCACAACGTATTCCATGTGTCCATGTTGAGAAGATATCGATCAGATCCATCTCATATCATATCAGCAGAACCTATAGAGATACGACCAGATCTAACTTATGAAGAGGAGCCAGTGAAAATTTTAGCTCGAGAAATGAAAGAGCTACGAAACAAAATGGTACCATTGGTGAAGGTCCTGTGGAAAAATCATAAGTCAGAAGAGGCAACTTGGGAAAATGAAGAGGTGATGAAGGCTCAGTATCCACAATTATTCCACTCCAGCTAAACAGGTAAATTTCGAGGACGAAATTTTTTTTTAGGAGGGGAAAATTGTAATACCCGATAATTTAGGCCACGGTCGCGGTTGACTGAAATCCGGTGTACCGAACCGATCGAGGTCTAAATTCGGACATGAAAGAAATAAATTAAAATAATAATAAGATGGGAGAAAAATATTTTGGATATTATTAATTGAGAATTTTGAAGTTTGGAATTAAAATTGAGAAAAAAATAATTTTTCGCTGAACGAAATTGGAAATTGCAATGTTTTTGGCACAGATATTTTAAGAAGGCATAAAAATGGAATATTCTTTATCTAAGGAAAGGAATATTCTTTTGATTAAAATAAAGTAAGAGTGATTTAAATTAATGGACCAATAGGAAGCAAGATTAGTAACTAATCCTAACCACCCACCTAATCCAACTATAAAAAGTCAAATTTCCACTTTTTTAACCATTCTTCTTCTTCCTCGCCTTAATTACACCCATTTCTCTCCCTTTTTCTCTCTTTGCCGTGAGCTTCTCCTCCTCCCTTGATGTTCTTCTTTTTGTTCTCCAATTAAAGCAAAGATTAGATGAAAAAAAGTGGGATTAAGGCAAGATCATGAAGAAAGTGAAGTAAAGTGAGCAAAACCAAGGAAGAGGAAGGAAGAAAGGAAGAGAAAAAGAGAGAAAGAAGTTTTTAGCCATTTGGAAGATCTTCAAAGGTGAGTTTAGATTTTCCATCTCCTTACTTTCTTCTTCTCATTTCTTTGAGTTTGGGGTTATTTGCCATTATAGCTAGTAAATTAGGGTTATTAGTATGTTAATGGTGATTAAGGGTGGATTAGTATGATTAGTGCTTGATTAGTGTAAAATTTGTTGTTAGGACAAAGAAGTGAACAAACTTTAAACCAAAATCAAAGGGGAAGTAAGGGCAAGGAAAAGGCTATCTAAGAGGAAGAGAAAAGTGAAGAAAAATAGAACTTTGAGGTATGTACATTTGGCAAAAATTCAATATAGAAAAGTATTGATTTTGATTTTGTGATGTAGTGAATTTATGTATGAAATTCTGAACATTTGATTGAGTGATTAAATGATGCCATGAATGTGAAAATAAAGACTAGAAAATGAGGTTGATGCATGAAAATGGAAAATGTATGAATTATTTGATGTGCTGGAAAATTCGTCTTATGAACAGTGTCTAGTGTTTTGATCATAACTTGAGTTCTGGAAATCATTTCTGAGTGATTCTTGCTGTGTTGGAAAGTTAAGACATAGGGATTGAACTTTAATTCAGACCATTAGACCTAAATATATCTGAAATTAGGTGAAAAATGGACTCAAACTTTGAACTAGAAATCTGTCCAGAAAAAAAAATACTGGGCAGAGTGCATTGAACATAGGTTAGAAGAAAATTCATAACTTTTGCTAAGAAATTATTTTTAATGTGATTCCAGTTGGAAATTAAATATAAGACATGTATCTACATTTTTCTAGTTGATCACTTGTCCAAATTCCATCAAGAAATGGATGAAAAAGACAGAGAACAATAAGGCAGAAATCTGCCCAGTAAAATACTGGGCAGATTGCAATGAACGTAGCTTAGGAGAAAATTCATAACTTTTGCTACGAAATTCGTTTTAATGTGATTCCAGTTGGAAATTAAATTTAAGACATTTACTTATATTTTGTTAGTTGATCACATGTCCAAATTCTGTCTAAAAATAGACGAAAAATACAGAGCAATATAAGGCTGAAATGCTGTCCAGAATAGGACTGCTGGTAGAAATGTGTTGATTGTGGATTTTTGTGTTAGAAAATGTATTAAGTGAATTTTTCTTATAGTTATAATGATTAAATGAGCTAATATGAGGTTGTAAAATATTGAATGGGAATGATTGCATTTATATTAATGTTTCCCTACATAATTTATGCAAATATGAATAAAGGTAACAAATGTAATTTAAGCCCTATAACATCTAGTCGAGAACTAGAAATTAGGATAAGTTGGCATGCCAATAAAAGGGTAGAAATGTAGGCACTAAAAATAATAGTGCTGAGTTAAAATTATGTAGGCACTAAAAATAATAGTGCTGAGTTGAAATTTACGTAGGCACTAAGAATTAGTGCTGAGTTCGAAATTTACGTAGGCATCAAAAAGGTGCTGAGTTGTTATTGAAAATGTAGGCGTTAATCGCCGAGGTATAAATAATTATGTGGGCGCCGAGTATACTGCCGGAGAGCAGAAACCCTATATCCAGTGTTTAGTTCCGGTCTAAGATGTCGTGGGCTATTAAATAAATAACAAAAAAAAATGATGTGAAGTTTGAAATTGATATTGTAAATTTTATATCTTGTATTGTTAAAATTTCAAGCATGCTTAATGAATAAAATGTCATAATTGATGAATTAAATATTTTTGCATGAAGAAAATAGTGTATTATTAATTGAATATTTGGCATGCTAAATAGATTAATTGTAGTTTCTAAAATTTCATTTTAGAATTATTATGTAATTATTGGATAGTTGTCAAACGTACCACTAAGCTAGTAGCTTAGCGCGTGTGTTTCACGCGCAGATAAATAGAAGTAGCTGTTCCGATAGGGCGACCGAAGAAGAGGGAACCCCAAGATCAGATTGCAGCAGTCTAGTTCTTTTTGTATGTTTTGAAAATGATGTTGTAAAAATTAAGTTTTAAAAATTTTGTTGATGTAAATTTGTGGCTTGTAATATTTATAAGTAATGGATTTGGTAATTATATATATCTAGAATTATTGTAGTTATATTTTTAAATATCATGGTTTAATGAATAAGTTATTTTGAATCACAATATTCCCATCACTAGATATATATTTAAATGGAAAAAAAATATGGTGATAAATATTCCGCTAATAATAAACTCAAAAATTGAAATAAAAAAAATATTTATAAAAAATTGAGCGTTGGTTTTAAATTAAATGAGCTTAGTAGCACTTCCATATCCTATTAGCGATTAGTAGGGTAAGGGAGCGCTACACAGCTCACTAAGGCGCTCTGGACCACTAATGTCTGGTTGTAAAATATATATAACCTACCGAGGCACTTTGGTCCACAAACCTCTAGGCCTTCAAATATATAACCCACTGGGATGCTCTGGTTTGTTAACCTCTATGCCTTCAAATATATATAACCCACTGAGGTGCTTTGGTTTGCTAACCTTTGGGCCTTCAAATATTTAACCCACTGAGGTGCTTTGGTTTTCTAACCTTTAGGACTTCAAATATATATGACCAACATAGGTCACTTTATACTAAAATCTCCCCTCAATGGCATGCCATCTATCCTAACTCTAATCCTAGTTAGAGTATTGGGTTTACAATATTATTATACTCACATTAATATTATTCATTACCATATTTTATATAAATCTCATTATTTCTACAATCATATATTTTCATACCATGCTAATAGCATGTATCTGAAGCCTACCATCTTCCAATGAATCAAATCAGATTCAAAACCAAACATATCCAATTTTTCATCAAAAATAGGTTCACACCTGTGAATAACCATTCACGGTCATGAAACACCACTTCACGGGTAGTCCCCCCCCACGACTCAAGATGCAATTCAACCTGTGAATCAGCATATGTTCACCACCATGAACCCAACTGTGAAACTACCCATGAATGGGTCTACTTCAGCAACAAGAATGCATCTCATGACATTCACGCTCGTGAACCCACCCTTCACGGCTGTGAATCCGGAAAATTTTCCAAAAAAATAGAGCATCACAAAACATGCCAATTCCACATGCAATATTCACTATAGTTGACCAATGTCAGCCACTCTATCAACATTCTAGCATGCATTCAAGCTATCTAACATGATTATATCATCTCTAATCGTGAATAATAATCAGAATTATTTCTCAAACATGTCAATTTAACCATGTTTATAAGGTTTCCCATCATGAATATTAATCCCACATTTCACCATTTATCTACTCATTTATCATCTAAAATGTCTTTAAAGCAAAGAAAACAGTAACACAAAGTAATAGCCTTAAGTGTTATTATGGACAAACCTTACACCTAGGATGGAGATTGGCTAATGCTTGATCTTTTAAAGCTTGTACTCTCCCTTGAGATGGAATTTCAGCTCTCTCTAGGTTCTATCAAAAAGAAAAAATCCTCTTAGCCTCTGGAACTCGAACCAATCCAGAAAAGGAAAAACCAAGCTTTTCCCTAAAATCTCAATCCCCTTTTCTCACTCTTCTTTCTCACTTTTCTCTTATGAAACCCTGATCTTCCAAGCTTCTCCAATGGAAGAAGATGGAGTTTGGAGGAAAAAGAAGATGAAGTTTGAGTGTTTTGTTGGTTTATAGGGAGTGGGGACCAGATTTAAAAGGGATGATAGAGAGGAAAACGTGATTGCCTAACTAGCTCTATTTGCCCAGGCTTCACAGCTGTGACTCCTCTTTTGTGGGTGTGAGCCTATCTTTCACGATCGTGAAGCAACTCTTCACAGCTGTGAAGAACCTCATCACAACTGTGCACTAAAACCCGATATTCACGGCTATGACACCCATTGTCATGGCCATGAAACATCCGATTTCAGCCACTCTCAACATCTCAAAACTCCACTTAATCCTCCATTTTCCACTAACCAATAACATAACTTATAAGTCCTAATCACATGCGTTACAGTGAGTGTATCTAACACCTACCTAACTTATTAGGATTTAGTCCCGACTAAATGGGAGGATGCTAACAAATATCATTTTATGAAAACCTATTGAATTTTAAATCTTTTATTTTCTTTGTAAAACTTTATATGAAAATATCATATTGCTATATTAAACCTTTGTATTAAAATAGGCCCTCAGCTTGCCCAACACTGACTGACGCTTCACTTTTACTGTCCCCTACACTACGACCTTGATCACATGACATCTTTCACAATAAAATAACAAATAGGAGAAAGCATACATTAGACTTATAATACTTTTAATTCAATAATTGGCTTGCATATACATTTAATCCATTCACTTAACCCCACTTTGATCTTAGAACTACCTAAACCATGCTCTAATATCACAAAATTGTAACACCCTTATTACAATCACTTTGTACGTACGTTACATTACCTTAAACGATTACCATGATTATTTAGTATTGTCTATAATATGATTATAACATATATGGGTAAATTGTTTTCTTTTTATTTATTAGTCCTAATGTCAATAACATACTATGTGATCGTTCACTTACCTATTCTTAAATTCTTACATGTGTTCCATCACTTATTTAACATGTTTATTACTGTACCGACTGACCTATCATTGTCCAGTCTTATTATTCATTCAACCAAAAATTTTGGCAACATAACAGCTATAAATCTAAACTACTCTTCTTGCACAACAAACAATTCCACAGCCCAAACAAGGAATAACAATTCAAAAATTGTGACATCCCGCCTACATAATAGGAATAATCCCATTACATAAGCGGAATGACACAGACAATCTCAATGAAACTAGCCTGAATTTAAAATTTTCATTTAAAAACTAAATTGATATTTTTTTTATATTCAAATATACATATGGATTCAATTATCAAATACATCATCATATTACATAAATATTATACTTCATTATAACTATCAAAATTAATGGTTTTTACCTTACATCTAACTATATAGATATAATACCAAAATACAAAATATGTTCTTAACTATAAATAGGACATGTCTAACAAACCCATATGCATGATAATAAAGAAAATGCAAAAATAATATGCATCTGACCCTCAACCAGTTCTGACGCGTCTCCTCTAGTATGGGCTTGTACTTCCTCTATCAACTTCACAGTTTACTACTAGCAAGCTCCAATTTCTGCGCGAGAAAAACCCATGCTAAGCCATTTCTAGCTTAGTGGTATATATAAGCATTTAAGTTTTCCCATGCAGTCACACAAACGTGGGTCATAATAATCATGATATAATTAAAATAAATTATTGCATAAAATTTAGAAAATATTATAATAAAATAAAATTTATGTTCCATTATATTATCATTATATTTGTATCAGGACATGAACTGTATATATATTCAACCATATGTAATATATAAAATATTAAGCATTCTACCCCCTCTCATGTTTTCATAACTCATTTTAATTTAATTGATTTTCCTAAAATTATGATTGTTTAGTTAACTCAAATCTCAATCCATATAAACATAAATATTTTAACATACTGTAACATTCAATGATTTAGACCCCGATTGCACGTGACCGTAGTGGAGTCCACTGGTTCAATCGGAGTCTAAATTTAAACCCAAAAACAATGAGTAATAATAAGAGAAAATAATTAAGGGTATTATTATTTTGGAATTAAAAAGATTTGGGGTAGAATTAGAAAAAAATAAAACTTTCTATGAACAAAATCGGTATTATGGCAATTGTTTGGGGAAAAAGTGTGAATATGGAGGAAGATGTGGCAAATAAGAATTTTCTTAAAGTTTAAAATTTCATTAAAATTAATTTATATTTTGGACCAATGAATGAAGAGCTTAATGTAGTCATGGAACCACCAAATACTCACCTAAAAAAAAAAAGATAAATACCTCATTTTCTCCACCAATTAAAACCCATTTCTCTCATTTTCTCTCATCTCTTTGCCGTCCACCATAGCTCTCCCAAAAATCTCCATTTCTCTTCAAATAAAGCTTGAAAAAGTGAGGAAAGAAATAAGTTTTGAGAGAGGAAAAATCAAAATTAAAAAGTTCTTACTACAAAGTAGAGTAAAGAAACAAGAAAGGAAGAAGAAAGAAGAGAAATAAAAGAGAAAAATTGAGGGGAAATTTGGCCAGCTTTGGAATGATCTTAAGGTGAGTTTATTCTTCTTAAATTCAACATTTTTCCTTCTATTTGAGACCCATAATGATGATAGATGTGATTAGGTTTGGTAGATTGAGCTTATGTTGCAAGATTGGAAGTATAAATTTAAGTTTGTGATTAGTTGATGGAAGTGTAATTAAACTTTGAATTAATAATATTTGATGTTAGGTAATTATTTTATGGCTTAAAAACTGAAGAAAATATAATGTTGAAGGATGAATGAGGGGCTGCCATAGTTAAATAAATTTGGGGGAAATTGAAATTAACATAGAAACACCACAATTGGTGTTAGATTAAGGGTGAATTGAGTGTTGAATTGAAGAAAATAAATTGGGAACTAGGATATGCTTTTTGGGCAAACATGACATATGAAGAAGGAAGTTTAACCTTAGTACATTTTAGCTCAATTAAGGTGTAAAACATATTAGGAGCATTAGAATATTATGTAGACATGAAAAGCGTTGAAATTGAATGTTGGAATTGAGTTATGGTATGGTTGTGTAGGAAAAATAAGTGAACAAGTGAGAGGCCCTCAAGAGAGTGACAAAGGCAAGGAGAAAGCTAGCTAATAAGGGAAGAAAAAGAAGGATTAAGGGAAGAACCAAGGCTGATTAGGTATGTGCTTCATTGATAAAAATTTTGCATGTTGTTAATATGTATGAAATTATATGTTAAGGTTTGTTATGTTTGTGTTTTTGAGATGTTGTGTTGTGACTTTTGATATTATATATGGAAATAGGACCAAATGGTGTGAAATAATTGAGACATATGAATGTATTTGTAATTTTGGAAATTTTAGTATTAAAATGAATGCAAATGATGAATGTGGCTGAAATATGGACTGATGCCAATTGATGGCTCGGGTACAGAATTTCAGGAACAGCTCTGTCTATTTTAATGATAACTTGAGTTATGGAACTCATTTTTGTATGTTATATGTTGTAAATGAAAGCTAAGACACAGGGATTTAATTTTTATTTAGACTATAATATCTAATTATGTCTAGATTTTCCCAGTTAAATACACGAAGTTTAAACCTAGAATCTGTCCAGAAAATTCTGGGCAGATAAGCCTGTGATGATGAAGTAGTGAATTAATCATAACTTTTGATAGAAAATTTGGATTTACGTGATTCTTGATGTATCTGAAAGATAAGACACTAAGATAAAAATGGTTAGAAGGCTAGAACTTCAAATTCGAATTATATATGGGCTAAAAATGAAGCTCAAAAATAAGTCTGAAATCTGCCATAGGTAAAAACATACAATATTGGGCTTTTTGCATGTGTTGTTATAATTATATGTAATAATCCATGCAAATATTTACTTTGATAGTAATTATAAATGTTTAACAAATTATTTATGTATGAGATTTTATTGCAATAATAATGGAAATAAAGAATAAAAATGAATAAGCATAATTTTGATAGTTAAATAATGTTGATTTTTTTAAAATATAGTGAATTAATATAAACATAGTTAAGCCCAAAAACACCTAGTCTAGAACTAGAATAGAGAATAGTTTGGCATGCCAATCAGGGAATTTAAGGCACTCGGTGCCAAATATGAAAGCCGGTAATGACAATTTATAAATGCGTTCGGCGCAAAATTATTAAGCCGGTAATGACAATATAACAAAAGCCGGTAATGACATTATTATAAAAGCGCTCGGCGCTATATTATGAAAGCCGAAAATGACAACCCCGTTATTCCTATTAGTTAGTTCGGTTATAGGTGTTATGGGCACAAATAAATAATAATAATAATAATAATAATATCGAAGTATGTGATTTTTTTTATAAATGTTATATGAATTAAAGTTATTAGATATTGAGTGTTTGCAGAAATTTATTGATTTTATATAATTCTTTATTTCATGTCTTATTTATTAAATGGATAATTAATCATTGAAGCACCACTAAGCTAGTAGCTTAGCGCGGGTGGTTTCCTCTCGCGCAGGTTTAGAAGGGTAGCCATAGAAAATAGACTGTCAGAAGAAGAACGGTACCCGGAGGGAAGCAGCAAAAAGCTTTGGGTTTTATTTTTGGTATATTTTGTTAAAAGCTTTGTAAATTAAAGTATCGCTTTTATTTCATATCATGTGTATTAAATATGTGAGTCACCATGTAAAAGAACATAATTTGAATGTAAATTAATGTACTTTATAAATAAATAAAATTTTTAATATTTGGGCTTGTATGAAATTTTATTTTAGTTTATACAATATTTTCAAAAAAAAAATATTTACTTCACTTCATTAATTTTATAAAACAGTAAGACGGGTAATGCTCATTTACCTTGCTGAACTATAGTGGGGTAGGGGGGTGTTACACATACAATTACTAAAATGCAATGTAGATAATTTATAATACAATACACAATATTCTAACATAGATTATACAGGGACAATCACATGATTATACAATAGTACCAAATTCATTGATAATATATATATATATATATATATATATATATATATATATATATATATATATATATATATATATATATATATATATAACTCAATTATAAGTTTAGCTTACCTTAATAAATATTTATAATTCATTCATATATATATATATATATATATATATATATATAACTCAATTATAAGTTTAGCTTACCTTAATAAATATTTATAATTCATGCTATTTCACATATTTTATCTTTCAACAAGTACATGTATGTCTTTTAATTATTTTATATATAATAATTTAATATAAATAGCCCAAATCTCATTCCCGCACTGTCCGGATATAGGGTGTGTAGTAAGGCCGCTCGCGGAGCTTAAGCACCCTACTCACTATAGTCTCAAGTCAAGAGCGCTCGCGGAGCTTAAGTCTCATGACTGAGTATAATCATATCATCTGTGTACAATTAGGACAGGCGTGCTCTCGGAGCTAATACCACCCTGTTCCTAAACCATATCAATATCGGTATCATAATGCCCCTGCAATGGTGCACCATCTATCCCTAGTTAGTCCACAGGTTGAGAACTGGGCAATTAATGTTATTACTTATTTATTTTATTTATATATTAATTTGTTGTAATCAATATTCCTATTACATTTATAATGAAAATATAATTATAAAATTTTAAAATCATATAATCATATGATATTCCATTATATATAACTATTTAAATAATATTGGCATACTTTAATTAGTTCTCTATACAATCAAAACCAACAAATCTTTTAATACAAAACCAAAATTTATAATAACTTTATGAGTCCAAGAATACATATGTCATACATGACTTTCTAACTTCACTCTTTATTGTTGTAATTATTCAATAATTACCATTAATAATTATTCCATTTTTAATCAATCATATACTAATCTATATTGAAAAATATATTATGTTACATATTGTAAACCACAATTTCCTATATTTTATCAATCAATTATTCATCCATATGTCTATACATGCATTAACATGAAGTTACATTAATTAAGCATCTTAATTCATTTTATATATACACATTTTAATACATTATTTAAATACGCAACTCATTGAAATAACACACAAACATGCAACAAGGCAAACTAAAATGCATATATGTACAAACCTCAATGGAGCTTTTTCTAAAATCTAAAATTTGGAGCTTGTCTACTTTTATTACTTTTCTTCTTGTTGAGATCCTAATTCGAAAATATAAATAATTAATACATTGATAAAATATTTATTGTTAATATAGTTTAAATAAATAACTACCATTTCTTTTAAGATGGAACAGGACCTTTTAGGACTGTTAGATCAATAACTTTTCTACACTTATCCAATTTATATGATTATTGATCCTGATTAAATATAACATCTAAAACTAAAACATACTAAAATTTCAAATTTTTTTGAACTATTACACGATTTTTGGTATATTTTTAAATATTGTTATGTTCTCTGCCTTTAGGCAGTTTCGGGGTACAACATTTAAAATTCCTATCTTTCAATGTGTAGCTTAAATTACTATGAAACATTTTATACAGTTATATAAGTTAATTTGGAACATTTTTCATGTTGACCCATTTTCAGATTCGGTCTCTATGGCTCTCAAATACTAGAGGATCTATAACTGGTTGAATATGAAGTATCAACCCGACCAGTTCAATTGTTCAGCTCATAACTCACAAAATACATAACATTTTAAGGTGATACTTTCACAAGAATTTAGATACGACATAGGATTAAAATTTTCATGTTTTGAACTTTGGCTAATTCGATCTAAAGGGAGGTCAAATATAAGGATGAAGTTACTGGAGCTGTATAGATATATGAAACCAGCTCAATCAAGGAACAATCATAGTTCATTTTAGAATAACTCAACCTACACAGAAGCCATTTATACGCAATTTGGAAAAAACGTCAACAACACATATACCTACAACTTTTATGTTTTACAAAATCTCAGATTAAGTTACTAAGATGATCAAGTTTTACAAAAACCATAGGTTATTTAGTTGATATGTCTCCCTGAACCAGTTTCACCCCAATGACCGTATCTCTTCAAATACTCTAAATCATTCAATAATATTTGGCAAAAAGATATACAAGACATAGATGAACAACTTTTATGTTTAACACTTCCCCAAATTGGATTCACAAGATAATCAAAAAAATGAACGAATTACACTGCAGAACATAATCCAAAAAATTCTAATAACACAATAATCATGGGAAAAATATTTCTTACCAAAATCAGATTTATTTGCACTGATTTATTTTGCAAATCTTGAAGGAAATGATGAAGATTTTGGGCTGTGATATGGAGGAAGGAAAAGGGATGATGAAGAAGAAGAAGGAGAAGAGAGATAGAGTTGGAAGAATGACCAAAAGAAGTCTTAATTGACTTCCACCCTAATTCACTTTTCTTTTGTCTCTTTTTTTTCTGTTGTGTGTTTTTTTACTGTTCACTGTTCACTTCATTTTTTTTAATTTTATTATTATTATTATTATTATTATTATTATTATTATTATTATTATTATTATTATTATTATCATCATCTTCACATATTTCCTTATATCTAATATCTTTAATTTTTTTATACCAAAAATACAATTTAATTATGTGATATAATTTAATCAAATTTATCATGTCTATAAATTTAATTTATTTTAATTTCTAATTTAGTCATTTATTCAATTTATTTAATTTGTTTTATGTCTATCATGTGTTTTCTTATGAATATCACATACTTATTTTAATTAGACTATTTGTGGGCGTTACAAAAATAAAAATATACATTCACCATTTATCTAATATCCAACATTTTGCATATTAAGCGTAATAGTTCACTAACAGAATACATAGTCCATAAAAGTTTTTTTTTACATACCTAACCACATATTCGAAATCTATTATAATGCATCCTACATATATATAAAAGGAAAAGGGATGATGAAGAAGAAGAAGGAGAAGAGAGATAGAGTTGGAAGAATGACCAAAAGAAGTCTTAATTGACTTCCACCCTAATTCACTTTTTTTTTTTTTTCTGCTGTGTTTTATTACTGTTCACTTCTTTTTTTTAATTTTATTATTATTATTATTATTATTATTATTATTATTATCTTATATCTAATATCTTTAATTTTTTATACCAAAAATACAATTTAATTATGTGGTATAATTTAATCAAATTTATCATGTCTATAAATTTAATTTATTTTAATTTCTAATTTAGTCATTTATTCAATTTATTTAATTTGTTTTATGTCTATCATGTGTTTTCTTATGAATACCACATACTTATTTTAATTAGACTAATTTGTGGGCGTTACAAAAATAAAAATATACATTCACCATTTATCTAATATCCAACATTTTGCATATTAAGCGTAATAGTTCACTAACAGAATACATAGTCCATAAAAGTTTTTTTTACATACCTAACCACATATTCCAAATATATTATAATGCGTCCTACATATATATGTCATTAAGTTTATCAAATAAAATTCTTCTTCGGACTGCTCCCAAAACGAGGTATGTTTGCTCTAGCCACACCCTAGCTAGTACCTACATGTAGTCAAAATAAACTACATGCTGACCATTAAAATGCTCAATGGTGGTTAGAAATTTCAAAATTTCCACTAGCCTAAATTTTTGTGTACACATTTGTGCAAAATTTCATACACTATTTATATTAACATAAAATTCTAATTTAACTTAAATTTACACTTTAACTTATTATTCAAGAATATACTCTAAATATTATAGTTATTTCATATTTATAATTATCCTTTTAATCATCATTATTATTATTATTATTATTATTATTATTATTATTATTATTATTATTATTATTATTATTATTATTATTATTATTATTGTTATCATTAATTACCATTAATTTACCTTTAATACCTTTATTAAATTAACAATTACACTTAGTACTCATCTTATAACTTATTTTTCATTTTAATCTACTTAATTTTTCTTTAGCAGCAAATTACGTTTTGATTTCTAAACTTCTATTTATTTACAGTTATATCATTAGTTTACACTTATTTACACTTTTGCCACTAGTTAATTTTTGTTTCTCTTTTATTTCCTTATTGAATACATAAATTATCATTTAATTCTTATATTACTAATTTACCCCTAAACTTTTTATTTTATTTCAATTAAGTCCATTTCCACCCTATTTCTTTAATTAACTCCCTTTTTACTCCCTTTTATTCTATTTTACCATTTTTTTTATATCTTCAATTCAGCCTAATATGCATTCTCACCATTAAAATTTTTCTTTCAGTTACTAACCATTCATTTCACTAATTCATACCTTCAACAATATGTATATACCAACATATTGCACTAAATCATAAATATACCTATATATACAAACATACATCATTTAGCCACTATGAATGTTCCACCATCCAAAATTATTTTATTTAAATTTAAGCATCTTAATCCATATTTTTAATGTCCTTAATCATGTTTCTAAGCTTACTTTTAATTTATCATGCAAAATACACAAATATACTCTAATTCCATAATCGAAATTCATATAAATTCAATGAAAATAATTAGATTTTGTAACCACTAACCCTAATCTTTGCTTTAGCCTTCTTAAACTTCCTTTTCCTTTGAAGTTCCTCCTCCTCCTTTGCTTTCTACCATAGGCCGAATACATGCATAGGTAAAACCACCAATATTTGCTTCCATAATTCAATATAACTTTATAAATATAATCTACATACTTTAAACTTCCTATTAGAACCCTTAAATAAATTTTAAACCCTCAATTTCTCTTACCTCAATTTGATGTCCTAGCTTGAATCCTTTTCTAACCCTTCAATTGAAGATTGGATACCTCAACTAGCTAATAGAAGGGTTCCAATAACATTAGAATGCTTGAATTTGGTGTAAGAATTAGAGAGAAGTGAGAAATTTGGTGGAGAAGAATGGGATGATCCATTTGGCCAAGATAAAAACAAGGAAGAGTTGGAGAAAAATGAATAATTTTCTAGAGAATTATGATAATTTGGATTTATATAGGTGGCTAGAATGGGTTGGGCCTTGATCGAGTCAAGTCATCCAACCTAATTAGGCTCATTAGTGAAATTAAGGCCCATTCAGCAATTCTAAATTATTTCTCTCACTTCTCAAGCCTAATTTCTCCCAAATTGTATTTCATAATTCATCAAATATATAAATTAGCCTACATAAATTTTTTTAATTCAATTGAAGTTTGTTTCTGGTTCGATTCACTCAAACCAGTACGATTAATCAAATTCTTATGCTATCGTAAAATTCCTTTTTTACTGTCAAATAGTTCTAAATATTATTTAGAGTGTATCCATGTCTTAAAATAAATTTTTAGAGGTTGTTTACTATTTTTAACAACCCAATCAAAGTACAGTCAAACCAAATTTACTATTTAAACCATGTCATGGTTTTTTTTAAACTTTTGGTGACATATTTGATATCATTTTCACTCCAAAACTAGTCACCTATATTTTTCCAATGATCAAATAAAATATTTTTTACTCACGGTGTATTTTTGACCATAGGTACAATGATCAATGTCTGAAACTACAGTTTACGACTAATTCAGTATTTTGGCCATTACACCACAAAAACCTAGAAAAGGATGTTCCTATGTTGGAACACCGTTTACATATGAGGGCCCAAAGATTGATGGACCCATCAAATCTAGTTGCATTTGATATGTCTAAGAATACATGATCTCAGAACACTGCGAAGGCAGAGGCAAAATTATTGCTTGTGGATGCATCAATGAGTTGTGTGAGGAGGCAACGCATGCTGTAAATAGGCTAGAAGAGTAGAAGTCCGGTGCTAAAAAGGTCTGTGCTGAGAAGATAGGTGTACAAGGCATATAAGGTCCATTAGATGTAGATAACTTAGAGTCTACAAAAGAAGTTTGATATTGCTTAAGCTTATGAAAAATAAGCAAGATCAAGCACACAATAACATGGTGCAGATGGAGAGACAAAAAATCTCTATGTCATTGTTGGCAACAAAATGATGGCTAATCAAATGGAGTATGTTCTCATTGCATTTCTTCTAAAATTAGAGCTGAAGCAAATGTAGGTTAAGAGGTGTCACTTTCTCTCTACGTCTTCCTTCACAGAGTGTCATTAATGAATTGGTGGCAATCTATTTTGTTAGATGAGTGGAGTCTAGCAATGAGAGGTGCTCAAGTATTTCAATCTATAATCAGTACATAAATTTGTCATACATAATTTTGTGCACAAAATGTAATTAACATGCATTTATAAAAGGCAGTTATTTTGGTCAAATTAGAATATGTAGAGACCAATGGGTGGACCCTCAACCACACTCTAATGGTAGATCCATCTATGTATAAGTCATCAATACTATTCCATATATTGTGAATGATAGTGGAGTGGAGCATCTGATGATGTACTAATAACCTCATGATGAGCTCTATTGTCCCATAACTAAATCTATTTTGAATGTTCCTTAATACAATTTGTACTAGTGTTGTTATGTAGAACTATAGAATGGAGCTCCTTTATCTGTTGTGCAGGCTGAGAGATTGGCTACTGTAGGTTAGACTATCTGAGAATCGATCAAACTAATGCCACTCCACTATATCCATGCATATCAATGGCACAACATCCCTCCATATATTATGACCTTATAAGCAGTCAGCCAGTAAGGATTGAATCATGTTTGGTTTATATGGTTCCCATATAATCTATCAATTAAATATAAGATGTCAAGCACTATTAATTGTTAGAACCAATTAAAAATTTTAAATGATAAGAAAACACATCTCACTAGAATGACAAGTATCAAGTTTGTGTTGGATCTGAATGAGGTGATGTGTAAGAGCCTTTTGTATTACCCGATCACTAATCCATCTATAATTATTTTTCTAATACCATCAAGTACAAAAAATGTAGTTTTTCATGATGTAATCATTAAAATAAACTAAATCATATAAATAATTAAAAATCATATACATTCAACCGAATGGTGCATCCTATGTACTCCATTTGTTCTCATTCTTGGAGCAAGAAATGGAAATCTCCCCATGTCCAAAGTGATAAGATAAATAATGCACCTATGATTTAGGATGTGTGAGGATATCTACATGTTATACATAATTCTCTATATGAAAAGCTCAATATGCAACTCTCAAAACTATACTGACTTATCATAGCAAAATGATCTAAAAATGGAAGGTAAATTAATGATATTCATCTAGTGCCCTTGCCACATAATAAAGACCCAATGATCAAATTAAAAATAACTGCATGTGCGAGACAGAGAATAGTATGCATGTCAACTTTGTGAGACAATAGAATAAATTGATTTGTGAGTCATCCCAATTTTAGAAAACAACCTCTAATGCATATGTTGGAGATCTAATTCCTAATAAATGCTAACAAATATATGACCAATCACCATTGCTTTGTCTAAAATTAGATGACCATCATTAAGTAGACTAGTCAAAATGGCTATATCCTATAGGGTATAATGATACACTTTCCTTCAGGCATAAGAAATGTATGTCTCTAGTCTCCATCTCCTGACATGTTTCTCTGTCCTAGTTCATGGGCATGACTATATATGTCACGGGCGTGAATGTTCTTCCAAGCCGTTATCCAAGTGGTGACTCTGGTCGTGAAGCTCTCTAGAAGAATTGAAAATGTTTGTTCATGGGCATGACTATATGTGTCATGGGCATGAACATTCTTCCAAGTCATGGTCTAAGTGGTGACTCTAACCATGACACTTTCTGGAAGAAATTCAAGTGTTTGGTCAGGGCGTGACTTGTTTGATCATTCATGGTTGGTTTGATCTTTCATGGCCATAAACTTTGAATGGTGGAAAATTGGCGCTAAGCTATTTTCACGGGTGTGACTTTGCTATTTCTTTGATTTTTATCTTCAAAAGTTGTCTTTCAATCTTGCTTCATGTTCTAATCAAAGTATATCCTGTTTAACACTCTTAGAATGCAGACATTATTAAATACATTATTGTGATTTTATTTGTTATTATCAAAATGATGGAAATACCCCTCAAGGTTCAATAAAATATATTTAACTAAAACATCAAATAATAGTTCTGTTTTCCTAAGACTTGTCTTTGCATTATGATGCGTCTAATCACATTTGCCACAAAAGGACACAAGTTGATCCTTTTGTGTTTTCTAGTCCATCTCATTTTTTTTGTGAGATGATTTTGGTCTCCTTTTTTGTATTTCCATCCAGGATTTGGAATAATAGGTGGATCATTTGACTTTGCTCAATAATCCTTGTGACTGAGTGGTTGAAAATAAGTTGACCATATATTCATTATCTCAGAAAAAGTATGAAATAAAGATATTGATGTAATCCATCCCATATTTCATATAAGTTGCAATGGCATGGGAACATGATATCTTGTTCTATTTAAACTTCTTACATATGCATGTCTGTTGTGTCAATTTCATTGTTTGACTGTGACTAACTTTCCTCCTATCATTGCTGTATTTTGTTTTGATAACAAATACACAATTTTTGTAACATCTTTCAATATAATCAGGAATAAACCTAACTGCACCAGATAATATTACAATGCACATGATTTAAAATGCATTAAATTAAAAGCTTTGATGCACTATGGCCATGATGACTTATTAAAAATCATAGAACATAAAATGTAATTAAAATGATTGAACAAAATTACTGAATTTGAATACAATAAATATATAGGCAATCATTAGCCTAAAGGTTTTATAAAATGAATAGTTACAAACCTACATGTCTCTTAAAATACAAGAACGTCATATATAACTACCCAATCCTAATAAAATAACCAAAACCAAAAAGAAGTACAAGGTATGTCACCCACCCTTGAGAATATCCTTGACTCTAAACTCTGGAGACTCCTCTTTTGATCAACTCCTAAGCTATAGACTTGTACATGGGAAACACTTATATGCTAGGCAAACTAATACTTAGCAGTACGTAACAATGTGCAAAACAAAAGTATACATATACAACATGCAAGATACTTTTACTATCATACCAATATGACTTACTTCAAAGTCTGCACATACAATATACTTTTTGTAGTGTCTGCTAATTAGGGCCTCATTAATAAGACATATTAAAGAAATATAAGTATGTGATTAAGGTTTATGGTATATGGAAAGAGTTCAGAAGAAATAAAAGAGTGGAGTGTCATAGGGTTCACAGTCGTGAACCATCATGGGATAGAATTCTGGCTTCAAGTAGATTCATGGCCATGATAAAAAAGAATCAGTTCATTCTTTCTTTTTCCTCATGAATTTTCTAAAAACCCTAGCTCCATTCCTATATTCTGACATTAGAAACATTCTTCCATCAATTCCCTTTGATTCCTAACTCAAAAAATAAGATTATAAGTCAAAGAACAAGATTTAACCAAACTCATTAAAGATTGTGGTTAGAGGGAGTTTGTTCATAAGAGGGAATACCTAAAGATCAAAAGTGATGTATATGTCACAAATATTATTCTTAGGTACAATGAACTTTAAGGAAGAATGTTGGCAGTTATGATGTCATGAAGTGAATATTCTTGAAATGTAATTGATGTTGGAAATGATCATATGACAATTATGTTTATATGGAATAAATAGGCTTGAAAGGGATACTTAGGTATTTATTTTGTCTTAAAGGTGAGTTAATACCATTTTTTCATACAATCTGGTAAGGGATGAAGGTTAGGTGACATGGGTGCTATTTGGTAACATAAATGCTTATAAGGCTGACTAATAAGTGTAGGAATGTGATTTATGATGGTTATGTGTCCATTTATGCTTGATGACATTATATCGATGTAGAGGTATTTCGGCATGAAATGTTGAGAATGTTGATAAGAAGAGGTTGTCAATGGTCAACCATTATATCCTTGCATGTGACTTCTATTAAATAATTTGTTTTATGGTTATATGGCTTGAAAACCCAAATTCACACCCCTGGCAAAGGGTTCACGGTCTTGAATCATAAATCCAAAACTACCCAGATCAAGTAAGATGTCTCATGGTTTTAGTCACTGCTTGACTTATAGCTGTGAATCACCACAGTCATGCCTATGCTATTTTTCTTCATGCTCGTTAAGAATGTGCATAAAATTGGACAGAAATATTCACAACTAAGTTCATTGTTTGGTTCATAGGTAGGGCTACCTATGAATGGACCTTCACTTCCATGAACATGTAATTCATGCCTGTGAAGCCTATTTAAAAGTCATATGCTTTTTATTCAACAATGCAATATGTTGATTATACATTTGTACTCCCTATGATAGTCCATAGATATGAACACCACGTTTATACGAAGTTTTACATGTGATTTATACATGAAGATGAATTGTATAAATAAATGGCATATGTAATAAGATGTGTTATATGATAAGGTATTTGATTAAAAAATGTTGAAAATGATGTTGGCATTAAGTGTTCATATGGAGGTATTTATTATTTATCAAGATTATGCATGAAATCCTAAGACATGGTACGACATGTGAACCTTGCTATAAGTTTGTATAATGTTGTAACAACACGAGTGATGAATAGAACTATTATATGAACCTTTATATGTAAGCATGTGAAAGATCATGATGATGTAATTGTATATACATGACTCATCTAGTTGCATGATCCTATGAAATGATGAGTATCTATGTACAACTCGTGGGAACACCTAAATGTGTTTAACACATTAAATATGCAAATGATACGTTACAAGTAAAGAACATATGTTTCCATTTATGTTAACACATGAATGAAACATAGTGAGTTTCCACATGATAAAAGTAAATATGTTATAAGATGGATGCATAATAAAAAGTATAATAAAGAGAAAATGAACATTTTTTGCCCAGGCTTTATACTTGGACTAGAAGTAGGAGAGGTGGCATTCCATTAAGGGGGCTTATGTACTATAGAATTATGATACAAGTTTTTTTCAAGAACAAAGTGGTTTAAGCTCAGAGCACTATGTACATTTTACTCAGTCGAGGTGGCTTAAGTTTGGAGAGTGCTCTTGACATGAGGAGCTCAGATGAGAACATATGATCATGGATAGTGGTAGGGTGGCTTAAGCTCAGAGATTGCCCCTGTTCACAAACCTATATCTAAATAGTCCATGTAGAGAGTTTTGGGTGAGAATATTTAAAGAAATATGGTACAGTGGAAAAAGTTAAGATATAAATGATTATTTGTTACTTGGATTATATGCCATGTGATACTTGATATGCCGGTGTGCAATACCAATGCATGATTATGGAAATTGATATATATAAGTATATGATGATATGATTGTTAAAGAAGTTCTCTAAAGGTAATCACCTTTAACACTTATTGTACAAATTTATTTGATTAATAAAAGGCATTTTCATTAATTTGATATATGAATTGATAGTGATCTCAAATCAATTAATGAAGTCCTTGATACATAACATAGCATGAATGAAATCATAATGAGATCATGATATTGAGATTCTTATCATGTGTAATTATGTTAGTATCTAAATTATCCCTAGTCATAGCATTAATGAGATGGGACATTGTTAATCCAGATAGACTAGCACATGTTATACTCCTTGATTGGATCAAGCAGTAGATCTCATAATCTGTAAACATGATATGGTTAGAGTTAACATATGGATGCTTGCTAAGTGTAGCTAAGTACATTGGATGACCTGTTATGAGACAATCATATGGATAATCTATTCAAATGTCAATGATAGTCTCATCATAGAAGTGGTGCAAGTATCTTTAGACTTGAGGTGCTTAAGGATATCTTGGTTATTGATTTTGTACTTTGATACTATTCCTTGTTGCCTCAGGAAGATTAATCATAGGGTGGTGATTAGGTGTAGCTTAAGGTATTTGAAGGTAATTGGGTAACCAACAAAGGATTTACCACTCCTGATAGAAAGAGTGTATACCCAAGGCCTCTTGTCGAGGTCATTACTCATAAATATTTGGTCAATGTGGAAATGTCATGAAGATAGTTTTTAATGACATGTCTAATAGAGTAATGAGCCTCAGGAATAAGAACTAACATTACTTAGACTAGATGTGATGTAGTCAGTCTAGTGAAAGTTGACACATGTCCATACTTTGAACCAAATGGGGTATAAAATGGTTAAAGGAATAATTGCAATGAAATTATCTATTGAAAGGTTCATAGTCAAACCATTGACTTTTCGGTCAAGTGGGGGTCAAGATGTGTTGTTATATGCTGCTCATGACTTGCTTAAATTAATTGTTAATTTAAGTGACCAACATAATCGGAAACCTAATGGGTCAGACACATTAGAGATATGGAGAATGAGTAAAATGGTCTTTGATAGGATCCAAAAATATGAGAGAATTATTTTGGGTCGGATCACAATGAGATTGCAGAAAAAAATTGCTCGGGAGTAGTCAAGGGCCCGCGTGGGCCTATTGGCTAGGCAGGTTACTGGCCTACCGGCAGGTTAGCTGGGCCTGCACAGTAGCAGGCCGAGCACGTGTGACACTGAGCGCTATAATGTGCTATTGGCATTAGGCCATAATTGGCCGTAATTAGGCAAATTATGGTCATTACTATTCATTCTTTTTGTTTTTCTTCTCTTTTGAATTTTAATATTCATTTTGAATATTATTCAAATTGAAAAGACATCAAATGACAGAAAAATACATGAAAATAATTTTTGGTGAAAGATCATTTTTGAGACACAATAATTCTCTCAAGAACATATTCAAAGCTATCACTTTGAATATTATTCAAACCATTTTCTTTTGTAAGTTTTTTCTTCATTCTTCACTTGGATTATCATTAAATACACTCTAGTTTGGATTGTTGTGGTTTGCTACAACCCAACAAGGTGAAAATTTGAATAAAAAATCAAGAAATTACAATGTATAATTTGCAATCTCAATATTCAATAAATTAGTTTTAACGACACAAGTATGATATTTTGTTTCGATTTTTAAAAATTTTATTTTTCGATTGCATTTTATGAATGTGATTTGCCTTCAAAACCCAATAGTAGTATCATAGCCCCATTGTGTCTATTAAATTACTTTTAAGTGAAAGTGCAATGAGATTGTACGGTCTTAATGATTTTGGATCAATATATTTAAAAAATTGAAAGTAATTTGTAAAATTTGTTTTACATATTTTTTTTCTTTGATCTAATCATGAGATAATTAAGGAATATTATTTTGATTAAAAAATGATTTGAATGAGATTCAAATAATTAATTTTAGATTTATTTCAAAAATGCTGAAAATTGCATTGTTCTGGGGCTATTTATATTTTTTTTATAATTTGATAATTTAAAATTTATTTATACATATTGAAAATGTGTTGAAACCTCAGGAAGTATCTAATAATTAATTAAAAAAAAATGTAATTAGTTTTTCAAACAAATATAAAATGGGGACTGTTTTGGTATACCCGGTGGGACTGTTTTGTTTGGTTTTTTTTATGTGTTTGTTTTATTTCTAACACCATACAATAATTTTTATGTAATGAAATTATATGTTATTTTTATGTTATATGCATGCCAAAATTAGTTTTCTTGAATTTAAAATTTTAAAAAAAAATTCAGATGTCCAATGAGTTGTTTTGAGCGTATAAGTATGTTGGTTCGTTTGTCTTAGTAATTTTGGCTTATGCCAAAAATATTTTGATGAACTTGAGCGAATCTCAAGATGCTTAGAATGATAATTTGAATTTCTAGAAATTTGTTTAAATTAATTTTGAATTAATTTAAGTTGAACAATGACAATTCTAGTATGACTAGAAATTGGTATGTATATTAAAATTAAATTATTTAATTATGACATCATAATAATTTGATTTTAATGTTGAATTAATTGATTCTGAAAATATGATATTTAATTTAATTTGATTAAATATTAAATTCAACATTGAAATGACATACAAAATTAAATTAATCGAAACAACACAAGTGAACAATTTCACTTCAAAAATGCTGAATCGATTTTCAAATTGGAAAAGCAAAATTGTGAATTTTATTTTATTTTATGCATTAGAGAATGCATGTTAAGGGTGTATGGAAATACATGATGGATTATTATGGATTTAGGCTCAATGTGATTGAGTATGCATAGATTTGTTTTGTTTTATGGTAAATAGGGTCTGCATGTCTCTACCTCTCTATCTTTCTCATGTATTTCTCTTCTCATCTTACTCCCTTCAAATGTAAATTGAAATTTTTTATATTTTGAAATATATAATTAGATTGCATAGAATTAGGATAGATTGGTGATACAAGGGAGCAAGAAGCGAAGGAGGTGGTACCATAAACAAGAAGACTTAGAAATAGAATTTGATTTCTATTTTGGATTTGTGAATTCATACATATGTCTAGGTAAGACCAAGTCAATCTCTTTTTGGCTCAAGAGATTTACTTTAGTATGTACATAATCATGCCATATAGTTTATGTAACTATGTTTATAAATCCATATGATGAATGTATGATATATAAAAATATGGAATAAAAACATAATGAGACTTAACATAGAAATTCCTCGCTAAATAAACAATTAAGTCTTACGTCTTTCATTGCTATGGAGAGAACCAGAGTTGTTCTAGAGTTAGGGTTGTTGAGTTGCCTCAAGCTCACTCTATAAGAATATGTTCAAACCATTGAAATTAGATTTCAGTATTAATGGATTGGACTTAACCGATATCATTAGCTTGTTAGATTTGCACCAAGATTAATGTGTATTGGAGGCAAAGTTGGGTTAGTGTACATGAGATGTACACATATCAAGAGTTGTTAGCCCAATGTATGTGCACATATTAATTAGTTGATACCATAAGATTCGATAGTTGCATGAATAATCCAATTGGTATGGATTAGATACCTACCAACCAAACTAAGGATGGCTTGTTGAGTTGCCTCAAGGTTATTCTTAGCTAGTTGGATATCTATCCATTAAGAGAACTTCCTTATATGTTCTTTCAGTTTCATAGCTAGTTGGATTTGCAACAAAATAGTGGGAGTCATAATGCAATTTATTATAGACTTAATAAACATGCATTTTCATGTATATTCTAACATGCTCTATTTTACATCTAGGTTGCTAGAATGATGATCATGGCGATGAGTGTGAATTTGCAATCACTAATGAAGTCAAATAAGTTGACTGAGCCTAACTTTTTGGATTGGCTAAGGAATTTTAGAATAGTTCTTAAATCCGAAAAGATTGCTATGTCATAAATGAGGACTTCCCAATCCTCCTGCTGCTGATGCGTTTGAAGATGTTCAGAAGGCATATCAAAAGCATCTCGATGATAGTGAGATGGAAAGTTGCATTATGTTTGGCACTATGTTAGCTGAGTTGCAAAAGCGACATGAGGATATGAGTGCTAATTCCATAGTCTACCATCTAAGAGAGCTTTTTGAAGAGCAAGCAGATTTTGAATGGTTTGAAACTTTAAGGCTGCTTTTCCGCACTAAAATGGTTGAGGGGACATGTAATATCATACCTTATGCATTTCAGTAAAACATATCCCTATGTCAAATAATTACATATGGCATACTAACAAGACATAGGGTCCTGTTAACAGTGATAGTAAATTGTTTTTTCATCATATCCTGTAATATCATTTAATGACTTTTAAAGTCAACATTAAGGTTTCACCATAATATAATATATGACATCTATTAAAACTTAAACTTCACATCGGAAGGATTATGGGTTCCTTCCATTTATACATTTCAAAACTAATCTAGAGTGACTATACTTGTTCAAACATGTAAGTCCAAAATACAGATGACATATTTTCATGCTCGTGTGGAATGCAAGGAGAGAGAGTGATGATGTGACACCCTTATAACACTTATTCTATATGTATGTACATGGGTTAATAAACTTATAGCGAATATGTGCCAAAAAAAATTTCTTAATTTAATAACCATAATAAACTTATTAATTAATCCTTTTTTATTTTTGAAAAATTTCTGCAGTATAACGGCTATACATTAACTACCCCACTTGCAATGCAAACAATTCTCACCCCATTTTTGGGCACAATAATACACATATCATACAAAATAGTTTTCATTCAACCATAACTCAACTTTCCATTCTTGACATATATAATAATTTACAAATAATCTTTATCATAACATATACATAATTTTAATCCTACAACTCCATATCCATACATATATATACATGTCATTTCTAATACTAACCTACTATTATTTATTCTTCCATCAGCTTCCAAAACTTGTACGCTTGCTTCTGCCTTCCCCACTACTATCTACATGCAGTCAAATAACTACGTGCTGAGCATTAATATGCCCAATGGTGATTACTAATCTAAAAATTTCCATTTCACTATCTTTATCACTTTTATCATATTTATCAAATTTATCACTTATGTTATTTTTATCATATTTTTCATTTTATTATTGTTCTCATATTTTTCACTTTATTCATTTTTATCATATTTTTCATTTTTATTATTTTTCTCATATTTTTCACATTATTCATTTTTATCATATTTTTTATTTTTATTATTTTTCTCATATTTTTCACTTTATTCATTTTTATCATTTTTTTACATTTATCATTTTTATTATTTTTCACATATTTTTCACTTTATTCATTTTTATCATATTTTTCACATTTATCATTTTTATTATATTTTTCACATTTACCATTTTTTTCATAGTTTTACTTTTATCATTTTATTGACATTTGTCACTTTTAACATTTTTACAATTATACCATTTTATCACTCTTATAATATTTTTCACTTATATCATTATTACTACTTTTATTCAAATTTGCCCCTAGTTTCCATTCGATAGAAACTCTTCGGACCAGATAAATGGAATGTGGACCCAAAAGTCCACTACACTAATGAGTAATTTCAAAGGATCACCCAAACACTGCATTGCACACTGTTCATTGAATCACTATCACTGTAGTAGACAATCATTGGCCTACATAAGCAAGTCGTCATGACCCATACTGCGGTAATGGTATCCCTATGGCTAGCCAATTATATCCTGGGCTAGATTTTGTTAGGTTTTGAAGAATGAATCAGATTCATAAATGTAGCAGAAAAATAAAATTTTCAAAACCTAAAACAAAAGATCATACTTGTGCCATTAAAACTAATTTATATAAACATAGAGGTTAGAAATTATACTTTGTAATTTCTTATTTGTTATTCAAATCCTCACTTTGTTGGGTTGTAGCAAACCACAACAACTACACTAGGATGTCTCTAATGATAATCCATGCGAAGAATGAAGAAGAAACTACCAAAAGAAATGGTTTGAAAAAATTTAAAGTGCTAGCTTTGAACGTGTTCTTAAGAGAATTTTGTTGTGTCTTAAAAATATTTTTTTCACAAAAAATATTTTCATATATATTTTCTACCATTTGATGTCTTTTCTATTTGAATCAATTTCAAAAAAAAGATGAAAAGTCAAAAATGGAGAAAAGGGAAATGAATGAATAGTAATTGGCCATAATTGGCCCAATTTAGGCTAAATTCACCCGTTGGCCAATGGGAGGGAGGCAGCAGCATGCTGGGCCTATATGGGCTGTTGCTGCACAACCCAGCGGGCCCACTAGATTGGCCAACAGCTTACCTAGCCCACGCGGGCCCGTGACCCTCCCGAACAATTTTTTCTATGTGATCTCATCGCGATCCATCCCTAAATAATTATCTCATATTTTGGATCATATCCAAGATCATTTTACTCATTTTCCATATCTTTAATGTGTGTGACCCATTAGGTTCCCGGTTATGTTGGCCACTTAAATTAACAATTAATTTAAGCAACTCATAAGCATTATCTAGCAACACATCATGACTCCCAATTGACCGAAAAGTCAGTGATTTGACTGTGAACCTTTCCATAGGCAATTTATGTGCAATTATTCCTTTCACTATTCTATACCCCACTTGGTTGAGAGTATGGACATGTGTCAACTCCTATTAGACTGACTACGTCACGTCTAGTCCATGTAATGTTAGTTCTTGTCCCTGAGGCTCATTACTCTATTAGATATGTCATTGAAGACTATCTTTATGACATTTCCACTCCGGCCATAGATTTTTGAGTAATGACCATGACAAGAGGCCATGGGTATACACTCCTTCTCTCAGGAGTGGTGAATCCTTTATTGGTTACCCAATTACCTTCGAATACATAATTCAGGACAAGAACCTCTTATAGAGTAGATAGCTATTGTGTCGTAATGGAAAGCACAAGTAGTTCCATAACCAGCTCCACCACCTCCTTCACCTCAGCCAAAACCCCAGATTGATAAGCTGAGAAAATATGCGACCAAAATTTTATAGGAAGGAGAGAGGATGACCCGACAACATCAGAGTTTTGGATGGAAGTGATAGAGTGGGTGTTTAAGGAGCTCGAGTGTCCAGAGGACCAAAAAGTCAGGTATGCAATGTCCCTTCTAAAGGATCATGCCTACGACTGGTGGAAATCAATTTTATAAAAGCCCCAAACACTGAAACCACCTTCATGGAATTTCTTCAAGGCATAATTTAGCAAGAAATATGTGCCTAGAGTCTATATTAATGAAAAGAAGAGGGAATTTCAAGACCTGATGCAAGGAAGCATGTCAGTGGCAGAATATGAGATGAAATTCACTAGACTAAGTATGCAATTGGAATTATTGCTGATGAGGCATATAGGTGTTGCAAATTTGAGGATGGACGCAAGGATGGCATTGGAAATATGGTTGCCACACTTCATCTTCAGGATTTTGCTACATTAGTATTCTCGGCCATCAGTGTGGAAAAAAGGTCAAAGAAAAAGAGGGTAGAAGAGCCACCCCGAAGATTGACAACTAGCATGGCCTAGACATTAGGTAAAAAACGCTGGACAATGCCTAGGTTTTTCTAATCATGGAGTTCTGGACCAACTTTTTTAGCTAGGCAAAGCCAGTAGTCGAAGCTAGACAGATGTATAGCTAGTACACCAACTTCGAGTAAAAGGAGATTTATATCTATCACATGTCAGCATTGTGGAAGATCACATACAAATGATTATTGGAGGATTACTAATGAATGTTTATGATGTGGATCTACTAAGCACAAACAGAAAGATTGCCCAAAAGGAAGAGGTACAAATGGTGTAGCATTAGTTTAGGTTGAGAATTTCACTTGAGGCAGAGGTAAGGGACGTGGACAGACTAGAAGCAGCAGGGTTGGCCAGAGTGTATCAGAATTAGTGAATAGAGTAGAGAGCAATCAAGGCCCAGCCTGACCATATGCCATCAGAGCTCGTGAGGAGCAGGATGCCTTTGATGTTAATATTGGTAAATTTTCTCTTTATCATACTGATTTATTTGCAGTGATAGATCCGATTTCTACACATTCATATTTATGCATCTCACCACCTAGTCAGGATAACATGGTAGCAGAGGAATTAAATTATGATATATTAGTGAAAAATCCTTCGGGTCATGGAGTGAAAGTTAGTCGAGTCTATAAATATGGTCTAGTCAAAGCTCAGAATGTAGAATTCCCAACTAACCTGATAGAGTTGCCATTCTGTGAGTTTAATGCAATCTTGGGGATGGATTGGTTAACTTAACATAGGGCAGTGGTGAATTGTCAGTATAGGAAAGTAACTTTCAAGAATTTAGGGTAGGATGACGTAATTGTCTTAGCCAAGAATCGACCATATCTGACTAATGTCATTTCTATTTCAAAGGCATGTAAGCTATTCAAAAAGGGATGTGAAGCATTTTTGGCACATATTGTAGATACTAAAAAAGAGAGTCTAGATCTCAGGGAGATTCCTACAGTATGTGAATATTCAGATATCTTCCTTGATGACTAGCCAGGGTTACCACCTATTAGGGAGATAGAGTTTGTCATGGATGTTTTGCCAAGCACAACCCCAATATTGATTATTCCCTATAGAATGGCACCTGCTGAACTAAAGGAATTAAAAGTGTAATTGCAAAAGTTGTTAGAAAAAGGGTGTAGCAGACCTAGTGTCTCACCTTGGGATGCTCCGGTTCTATTTGTGAAAAAGAAGGATGGCACCTTACGATTGTACATTAATTATCATCAGTTGAACAAGATGATAATTAAGAATAGATATCCATAATCAAAAACTAATGACTTGTTTGATCAGTTGAAAGGAGCAGGGGTTTTTTCTAAAACCGACCTCAGATAAGGTTATCATCAATTAAGGATTAGAGAGCCGAACATTTCAAAAACAATATTTAGGACTCGATATGGTCATTATGAGTTCTTAGTAATGCCTT
This sequence comes from Triadica sebifera, assembly GCA_023653625.1. Lineage (NCBI taxonomy): Eukaryota > Viridiplantae > Streptophyta > Magnoliopsida > Malpighiales > Euphorbiaceae > Triadica > Triadica sebifera. The sequence continues at coordinate 42,143,343 of CM042893.1, read as the reverse complement.
TTGGCCTGATGAATGCCCTAGCAGCATTTATGGATCTAATGAATAGAATCTTTAGGCCTTATTTGGACCAATTCGTGGTGGTGTTTATAGACGATATCTTAGTGTACTTTAGAAGGATAAAAGAGCATGATCGACATCTTCATATAGTTTTCTAGACCTTAAGAAAGAATCAATTATATGCGAAGTTGTCAAAATGTGCATTCTGGTTAGAAAAAGTTGGCTTTCTAGGGCATATTGTCTCAGCCGATGGGATCAGAGTCGACTCCAGTAAAGTAGAAGAGATCTTCAATTGGAAACCACCTTAGAATGTGACAGAGGTGAGAAGTTTTCTTGCTTTGGCTGGTTATTATCTGAGGTTCGTGAAAGGATTTTCAATGATAGCCTCACCATTGGAAAAATTGCTTAGAAAAGAAACCAGATTTGAGAGGACAAACCAGTGCTAGACTAGTTTTCATAAGTTGAAGAAAATGTTGAAAAGGCACCAGTGTTGACATAGCGAAAAGATTATGTGGTGTACAGTGATGCTTCCCTTAATGGTTTGGGCTATGTGTTAAAGCAAGAAGACAAAGTGATAGCATATGCTTCCAGAAAATTGAAGCCGTATGAGATGAATTATCCAACATATGATATGGAACTACCAACCATTGTGTTTACATTGAAAAATGGTGACACTACTTGTATGGTGAGAAATGTTATATCTATACAGACCATACAAGTCTAAAATATTTGCCTTCACAAAAGGAACTTAATTTGAGATAGAGGCGATGGATGAAATTGATCAAAGACTACAATTGTACCATTGATTACCAGCCGGTAAGGCCAATATGGTAGCTGACACACTAAGTAGAAAAACTCTAGCAGGTAAACGTTAAAACATAAATTTATTAATTGAACAAGATTAAATAACCAATAATGAGATAATAAGTAATTTATATATTATTTTGGCAGAATTGATGATTCAACCCACATTCATCCAACAAGTAAAGGACAATCAGAAGCAAGATACGAAATTTCAGAAAATCTTTCAAATGGCAAAAAAGGGTGAAAAAATAAAATGTACTATTAAAGCATATGGGAGTTTAAGGCATAAGGGCAGGTTATGTGTGTTAGAGGAGTGCTCTAAAGGCAATCACCTTTAGCACTTATTGTACAAATTTATTTGATTAATAAAAGACTTTTTCATTAATTAGATGTTCATTTGATATATGAATTGATAGTGATTTTAAATCAATTAATGAATTCCTTGTTACATAATATAGCATGAAGGAAATCATGATGAGATCATGATATTAAGAATCTTATTATGTGTAATTATGTTAGTATCAAAATTATCCCTAGTCATAGGATTAAAGAGATGAGACATTATTAATCCGGACAGACTAGCAAATATTACCCTCCTTGATTGAATCGAGCAGTGGATCTCATATTCTATAAACATGAGATGTTTAGAGTTAACATGTGGATGCTTGCTAAGTGTAGCTAAGTACATTGGATGACCAGCTATGAGACAATCATATGGATAATCTATTCAAATGTCAATGATAATCTCATCATAGCAATGGTGCAAGTACCATTAAGCTTTAGGTATTTGAAGGTAATTGGGTAACCAACAAATGATTCACCATTCCTGATAGAAGGAATGTATACCCATGGCCTCTTGTCATGGTCATTACTCAAGAATCTCTGGCCAGAGTGGAAATATCATAAAGATAGTCTTCAATGACATATCTAATAGAGTAACGAGTCTCAGAAATAAGAACTAATATTACTTGGACTAGACATGATGTAGTCAATCTAGTGGGAGTTGACACATGTCCATACTCTGAACCAAGAGGGGTATAAAATGGTGAAAGGAATAATTGCATGTAAATTGTCTATGGAAAGGGCCGTAGTCAAACCATTGACTTTTCGATCAACTGGGGGTCATGTTGTGTTGCTAGATATCGCTCATGACTTGTTTAAATTAATTGTTAATTAAAATGGTTAACATAACTGGGAACCTAATAGGTCACATGCATTGAAGATATGGAGAATGAGTAAAATGGTCTAGAATGGGATCCAAAATATGAGAGAATTATTTCGAGATGGATCTTGATGAGATCGCACAGAAAAATCGTTCGGGAGGGTCACGAGCCCGTACGGATCCATGCGGGCTAGCCAAGCTGTTAGCCCGCACAGGCCTAACATGAGCGCTAGTGTCTTCCGTTGGACAATGGGTGAATTTGGCCTTAATTAGGCTAATTATGGCCATTAAGCACATTTACTATCACTATTAACAGAACTTTATGTCTTTTTAGTATGCCATATGTGATTATTTGACATAGGGATAGGTTTTACTGCAATGAATAAGGTATGATGTTACATTTTTGGTATCAGAGCAGGGATAGGTTCCATGGGAATATGCATATGCATAAGAGCATGATAACATATGCATCATATATGTCGAGCATTATGTAGTGATACATTTCTATGAATTTTAGGGCCCTTATAGGACATGATTCACCAAGAAGGGAGAGGCCGGCTGAAATGCATTCTCTTGAGGCATCACCTCATTTATATAGAGATCAACCAGCAGTAGGAGCTAGGGCTCCAGCACATGCATCATAATCATCACATGCAGAGGTACCCCATAAAAACCCAGAACAGTAAGTATATGGTCCTTAAATGTACAAGGAAAGACGTTATGACAAGTTGAAGAAACAAGGTGCAACTGATTTCAATGGCACAACAAAGCCAGCGAAAGTTGAGACATAGCTGAAAAGGACATAGAGGGTACTGAATATGATGAGATGTACCCCATATGAGAAATTGGATTATGCAGTGTCTTTACTTCAAGGCGATGCTTAGGAATGGTGGGAGACGATCCCAGATAGTGATGCACAACCACCAGTCTTGATGTGGAACGATTTTCTTCAAGAATTCCAGAATAATTACATGATCGAGGCATATAAAGACTATAAGAGAAAGGAATTCCTGAATCTGAAATAGGAGAACATGTCCATTACTGAGTATGAGGTGAAATTAAACAAACTATCCCATTATGCTACTTTCATGATCTCTGCTGAAAGAGACAAATGTAGAAAGTTTGAGAAGGGCCTCAAATATGATATCAGAAACAGAATCACAACAACTGATCTCGATAGCTATACTAGACTCAAAGCTGTTGCATTTAGAGCTAAAAGGTTCATGAAGAACAACAATTTAAAAAGGCAACACGAGAGTTTTCCGGAGAGTCTAATAGAAGGCAAGGAAAGAGAGGAAGATACATGCTAGTATAGTCGAGTAACAAAGGTGGATACTTAAGCTTTAGAGTATTAAAGGAGTGCTCTAAAGGAAATCACCTTTAGCACTTATTGTACAAATTTATTTGATTAATAAAAGGCTTTTTCATTAATTTGATGTTCATTTGATATATGAATTGATAAGTGATCTTAAATCAATTAATGAAGTCCTTGATACGTAGCATAGTATAAAGGAAATCATGATGAGATCATGATATTGAGAATCTCATCATGTGTAATTATGTTAGTATCAAACTTATCCCTAATCATAGGATTAAAGAGACGAGACATTATTAATCCGAACATACTAGCAAATATTACCCTCCTTGATTGAATCGAGTAGTGGATCTCATATTCTATAAACATGAGATGTTTAGAGTTAACATGTGGATGCTTGCTCAGTGTAGCTAAGTACATTGGATGACCAGTTATGAGACAATCATATGGATAATCTATTGAAATGTCAATGATAGTCTCATCATAGCAATGATGCAAGTATCCTTAGAGTTGAGGTACTCAAGGATATCTTGAATATTGATTTTATATTTTGACACTATTCCTTATTACCTCAGGGAGGTTGCTCATAGGGTGGTGATTGGATACAGCTTGAGATATTCGAAGGTAATTGGGTAACCAACAAAGGATTCACCATTCTTGATAAAAAAGTGTATACCCATGGCCTCTTGTCGTGGTCATTACTCAGGAATCTCTGGTCACAGTGGAATTGTCATAAAGATAGTCTTCAATGACATATCTAATAGAGTAATGAGCCTCAAGGACAAGAACTAACATTACTTGGACTAGACGTGACGTAGTCAGTCTAGTGGGAGTTGACACATGTCCATACTCTGAATCAAGTGGGGTATAGAATGGTGAAAGGAATAATTGCACAGAAATTATCTATGGAAAGGTTTGTAGCAAAAGCACTGACTTTTCAGTCAATTGGGGGTCATGATGTGTTGTTAGATACTACTCATGACTTGCTTAAATTAATTGTTAATTTAAGTGGCCAACATAACCGGGAACCTAATAATCACATGCATTGAAGATATGGAGAATGTGTAAATGGTCTTGGATAGGATCCAAAATATGTGAGAATTATTTTGGGATAAATCGCGATGAGATCACACGGGAAAAATCGTTCGGGAGGGTCACAGGCTCATGTGGGCTAGGTAGGCAGGCCAATTACTATTTATTAATTTCACTTTTCTCCATTTTTTACTTTTCATCTTTTCTTTGAATTTGATTCAAATTGAAAAGACATTAATGACAGAAAATAGACATAAAAATATTTTTTTGTGAAAAAAATATTTTTAAGACAACAAAATTCTCTTAAGAACACTTTCAAAGCTAGCACTTTGAATTTGTTCAAACAATTTCTTTTGATAGTTTCTTATTCATTCTTCGAGTGGATTATCATTAGAGACATCCTAGTTTGGATTGTTGTGGTTTGCTACAACCCAACAAAGTGAAGATTTGAAGAACAAATAAGAAATTATAAGGTATAATTTCTAATCTCTATGTTTATATAAATTAGTTTTAATGACACAAGTATGATATTTTGTTTTGGGTTTTGAAATTTTATTTTTTCGCTATGTTTATGAATTCAATTCATTCTTCAAAACTCAACAGCGGTATCAAAGCCCCCTTGAGTCTCTTAAAATTAATTTTAATTGAAAGTGCAATGGGTTTGAATGATTTTGATGTTTTTGGATCAATAGGTTTTGAAAATTTGAAATTAATTTGTAAATAAGTTTTAAACATTTTCTTTCTCTAATCTAATCATGGGATGATTGAGGATGATTATTTTGATTGAAAAATGATTTGAATGTGATTCAAATAATGAATTTCGGATTTATTTCAAAATTGCCTAAAATTGCCTTGTTTATGAACATGTGTTGTTGTTTGGCTTAATTGATGGAGCTAGTTATATTTTTCTTATAATTTGATTATAAAAAAATTATTTAGATATATTAAGAATATTTTTATGCCTCTGGAAGTGTCCAATAATTAATTAAAAATTATTTTATTTAATTTTTCAAACAAACACAAAAAGGGACTGTTTTAGCATATCCGATGGGACTGTTTTGTTGGATTTTTTTGTATGTGTTTATTTTGTTTCCAGCATCTTGAAATATTTTTACGTGACTAAAAATATGTTATTTTGATGTTGATGTATTCCAAAATTATTTTTTAAGCATTTGAAATTTTAAAAAATTCTACATGTCGAATGAGTCATTTTAAGCGTCTAAGTGTGCTGGTTTGTTTGTTTTAGTAATTTTGGCTTGTGCCAAAAATATTTTGATGAACTTGAGCTAACCTAAAGATGATTAGAATGATGACTTGAAGTTCTGGAAATTTTTAGAATTTTTGGAAATTAATTTTGAATTAATTTAAGTTATGCAATTGTAATTCTAGTATAACTATAAATTGGTATGTATATTAAAATTAAATTGTTTAATTTTAATATCATAATATTCTGATTTTAAGGAGAATTAATTTTGAATTAATTCTAGAAATATGGAATTTAATTTAATTTGATTAAATATTAAATTCCACTTTAAAATTACATACAAAATTAAATTAACCGAAAGAATACAAATAGACAATTTCGGTTCAAGCGTTGAATAGATTTACAAATTGAAATCCCAAATTGTAAATTTTATTTTGTGCATTAGAGAATGTATGTTAGGGGTGTATGAAAAGACATGAAGGATGATTACAGACTTAGGCCCAATATGATTGAGCATGCATGGAATTATTTTATTTTATGGTAATTAGGGTATGCGTGTCCCTACCTCTTTTTCTTTCTTATGTATTTCTCTTCTCATCTTACCCCCCTCAAATGTAAATTGAGGTTTTCTATAATTTAAAATATGTAATTAGATTACATAGGATTAGGATAGAATGAAGATTCAAAGGAGCAAGAAGCAAAGGAAATGGTACCGTAAACAAGAAGACATAGAAATAGGAATTTGATTTCTATTTTAGGTTGTAAATTCATGCATATACCTTGGTAAGACCTAGTCAATTTCTCTTTGCCTCAAGAGATTGACTTTAGTATGTCCATAATCATGTCATATAGTTAATGTAATTATCTTTATATATCAATGTGATGTGATGAATGTATGATATATAAAAGCATGAAATAATAACTTGATGAGACTTAACAAAGAAATCCCTCTCTAAGTAAATAATTAAGTCTTATGCCTTCCATTAATATAGGGAAAACCAGAGTTCTTCTAGAGTTAAGGTTGTTGAGTTGCCTCAAGCTCACTCTATAAAAATATGTTCAATCTATCAAAATTAGATTTCACGATTAATGGGTTTGACTTAACCGATATTATTAACTTGTTGGATTTGCACCAAGGTTAATGTGTATTAGAGGCAAGTTGGGTTTGTATACATGAGATGTACACATATCAAGAGTTCATAGCCCAATGTATGTGCACACATCAATAATTTGATTGCACAAGATTCGATAGTTGCATGAATAATGCAATTGGTATGGATTAGATACCTACCAACCAAACTACGGATAGCTTGTTGAGTTGCCTTAAGGTTATTCTTAGCTAGTTGGATATGGATCCACTAGGAGAACTTCCATATAAGTTCTCTCGGGTTCATTGTGGGGGCTATGAATTTGCAATAAAATAGTGGGAGTCGTAATGCGATTTATTAAAGATCTAATAAACATCCATTTTATGTACATTCTAACATTTTCTATTTTACATCTAGATTGCTAGAATCATCATCATGACAAGTGTGAATTTGTGATCACTAATGGAATCAAATAAGTTGACTGGGCCTAATTTTTTGGATTGGCTAAGGAATCTGAGAATTGTTCTCAAATCAGAAAAGATTGGTTATGTCCTAGATGAGGCACTCCCTAATCCTCTACTCCTAATGCTTCTGAAGATGTTCAGAAGGCATATCAAAAGCATCTCGATGATAGTGAGATGGCAAGTTGCATTATGCTTGCTACTATGTCAGCTGAGTTGCAAAAGCAGCATGAGGCTATGGATGCTAATTCCAAAGTATACCATCTAAGAGAGCTTTTTGATGAGCAAGCATGTTCCGAAAGGTTTGAAACTTCGAGGTTGCTCTTCCGCACTAAGATGGTTGAGGGGCCATCTCTAGTGCAATATGCATTGAAGATGAATGGCTATATTGAGAGGTTGGCCACCTTAGGATTTGTGATGGACCACGAATTAAATGTTGACTTAATTCTAACCGGTTTGTTTGATAGTTATTCACATTTTGTACTTAACTATAGGATGAACCAAATCTCTACCACTATTCTTGAGCTGATTGACTTTGTTAACCTTGAGGGGTATTTCTGTCATTTTGATGATAATAAATAATATAGCAATATTGTATTTAACATACCTGTTTTTGTAAGTATATTATACAGGACATGAATTAAAATAGCAAGAATGGAAAATTGGAAGAATAATCCTTGAGAAACAAAAAGCAAGAAGTAGCATGTTCACTGTCGTGACTCTAGGAGTCACCCCCGTGAAGGAAGCTAACCGTTACCAAAACCAACATTTGAAGTTCACGGCCATGAAGGAAAACCAAACCGTGAAGTAAGCATTTCAGTCACCCCCGTGACTAAAGGTGTCACCCCCGTGAAGAGTCATGTAATTTCAACCAGAGAGCTTCACGACCAGAGTCACCACTTGGGTCACGGCTAGGAAGATGTTCACCCCAGTGAATGAATGTGTCACCCCCGTGAAGGCTTCATTCAATTTCATCCAGAGAGCTTCACGACCAGAGTCACCACTTGGTTCACGGCTGGGAAGAGTGTCACGCCCGTGACTCTATATGTCAAAACATACCAGAGAGCTTCACGACCAAGGTCACCACTTCAGTCACGGCTTGGAAAGAACTGTCACCCCCGTGACAGGCATATTCACGCCCGTGAACAATGAAAGAGAAAAATGTCAGGCGCGATTTTTTGGTTGGTATAACGGCTAGTTTCTTATTTAATGCACCCCAACGGCTATATTCAGCCATGAGAGTATAAATGGAAGTCATTTATGTATTTAGAAACAAGAGAATGACAAGAAAAACAAAAGATTAGCATATTCTTCAAATCACAAGCTATCTTGTACTTTTATACTTTGAGAACAAATTCATTCTCTGTAAAAATCTTATTGCTCCTCATATTTGAGCAATAAAGATTTATAAGTAGTTCTCTCTGTAATCTTTACTCAAGTGAGCATTGGGTAGTTCTGGGTTAAGAGAATAACACTTGTAAGGGTTAGTTGTGTGAACCTCCAAAACACAAATTAAAAGGTTGTTTGTGTGAGCCTGTAAAACACAAAGTATAGGTTGTTTGTGTGAGCCTGTAAAACACAAAGTGTAGGTTGTTTGTGTGAGCCTGTAAAACACAAAGGAATTGGTTATTGTGTGAGCCATTAAAACACAAGGGATTTCTAGGTTAGGTGTGAGTCATTGTGAGAAACACCATAGTTGGAAGTGAGCTTGTAAAACTCCATTGTAACACTTAGTGTGTTAGTGAAACTCCCAATTGCGATTGGTGAGAGGAGTAGGGTTTGTTAATACCCGAACCTCTATAAATCTTTGTGTCTGATTTTCTCTATCCCTTCTAAAATTAACAATTTTATTTCCGCACTTTAAAGCTTAATTTTTGAAACTCCAATTCAACCCCCTTTCTTGGTCTAATATCTGGGCAACAATTGGTATCAGAGCCTTGTCTAGCATTGAAGCCTAAAAAGCAATAGTAAAGGGTAAGATATGGCCAGTGAAGGATTCCAGAGTCTCAAACCTTACTTTGATGGAGCAAATTATGCCCATTGGAAGTTTAGGATGGAGACATACTTGGATAGTAAAGGAATTGAAGTCTGGGATAGTGTACGAAAAGAATGGACACCACCAACCAGAAGAGGAGCTGATGGTGAAGAGGAAATCCTATCAAAAGATGATTGGACAGAGCCCCAAAGAAGAGCAAATTTCAAAAACAAGAAGGCAATGACAATTCTATCAAGCTCATTATTTATTGAAGAATGTGGGAGAATACAGCACTGCTCAACAACATATAGTATGTGGAAGACATTGGAGAACTATCATGAGGGAACTAAGCAAGTCAAATCGAAGAAGATTCAACTTCTAACCTCAGAATATGAGCTCTTCAAGATGAAATCAAATGAGTCAATCACTGACATGACCAACCGTCTTCTATCCATTATAAATGGAATGAGGAAACTTGGGAAGCATCTGAGCTTGGAAGATGTAAACAATAAAATCCTGAGAAGTCTTCCTCTTAAAGACTATGGGTCAAGAGTTGTTGGCATAGAAGAAGCAAATGAAGATATGAGTATCATGAACACTGATGTGCTGATTGGCAAGCTTCTCACACATGAGATGGCAGTAAAGAGAGATAGAGAGCTTGAAGCAGAGCCAGAGAAAAGAAAACCCTTAGCACTCAAAGCCTCTACTTTAAAATCTCAAGAAGAAAGTGAAGATGATGAAGAGATTAGTGATGATGAAAATGAGGACATCGCTATCCTTTCAAGAGATTAAAAAGAATCATTGAGAAGAAAATGAGCAATTCCAGAAAATTCAGGCAAAGAAATCTCAAACAAACTTCAAATGATACACACAGAAGTAAGGAAGAGGTAAAATGCTATGAATGTGGAAAGAAAGGACATATCAAACCAGAATGTCCATGGCTCAAAAAGCATAAGAACAAATACCAAAGAGACAATGGGGAAAAAGGTCACAAAGCCACATGGGATGACGAAAGCACTTCAAGTGAAAAAGATAATAATGAAAGTGAAGAGGTCAACCTATGTTTCATGGCTATTGAGGATCACGTCTCGGACAAAGTAAGATCACTACATTCATACTCTTTCAATAATGATAGTAGTGATAATGATAGTGATAGTGATGATGGTGATGATGAGAAAAGCCTAATAGAAGAATTAAATATAAAATTAGAGAAATATAGAACTAAATTTAGTATCTATAGAAATAATATCTCTAATTTGAAAAATAAGATAGATGGCTTAGAAAAGGAGAACATAAAGCTTAAATCATCTAATGAATCTCTTCAAAAGTCATTAGATGAATACTCATCAAGACCCTCAACAGCTTCACTGTTAAAAGAAAATAATACTTTGAAAAATGAAGTTGAAGAACTTAGAAATTCCATTTCTAAATTTCACAAGGGTAAAGAGAGCTTAGATACTCTCATTGTGTCTCAAAGACCACCTTTAGTTAGACATGGTCTAGGTTTTAAGGACACATCATCATCTTCTAACAAAACAGTATTTGTTAAAGAACATAACATCTCCACACCTGTTAGAACTGCACCAAGAAATGAGAATGTTAAAACCTCTATACCGAAAAAGAATCATGCATTTATATATAGGAAGAATGTATCCAGAAAAATGCAAATTAATCATGATTGTGCATGCCATTGTTCTCAAAATCAGTCTAATCAAATTATGGGATTCAAATACATTGTAAGACCAAAAAGCAAGTTTACACCTAAATAATGTAATTACTGTATGAAAATGGGTCATATAAATAGAAATTGCTGGATAAGGAAGGCTCATTGGCAACCTTCATGTGCTAACCCCCAAGGACCCAAACTCATTTGGGTACCTAAATATCATACTTGATTTGTAACTCTGTAGGTATGCCTCAAGTCCACAATAAACAAAAATGCATGGCTAGTAGACAGTGGATGCTTAAGGCATATGACAGAAGACAAAGAACTCTTCAATGAAATCAAAAGTATTGATGGAGGTAAAGTTACCTTTGGAAACAATGCAAAGGGTAAGGTAATTGGCATTGGTTCTATTGGTGTTAATGGTACTACTTTTATTAAGGATGTTTTACTTGTTGATGGCTTGAAACATAACTTGTTAAGTGTAAGTCAATTATGTGATAAAGGAAACAAAGTAATCTTCACTTCAAATGAATGTCTTGTAATCTCTATTGATGGTCAAGAAATATTTAAAGGAAATAGAGATATCAATACACACATAATAAACTTACATGAACTATCTAACCATTCCTCTAAGTGTATTGTGACTACTAGTGATGAATCTTGGCTGTGGCATAGAAGACTTGGTCATGCTAACATGGATTTAATACAAAGTCTCAGCACAGGAGAGCTAGTAAAATGATTACCAAGAGTTAAATATGAAAAAGGAAAGACATGTGATCCTTGTCAAAGAGGAAAGCAACACAAGTCATCTTTCAAAGCCAAAAACATAGTAAGTACTTCAAAACCCCTTCAACTCCTACATTTAGACTTATTTGGACCTACTAGGGTTGCTAGCTTAGGAGGAAAACATTATGCATTTTTCATCGTAGATGATTACTCTAGATTTACTTGGGTAATTTTCTTCGCTCAAAAGAGTGACGCTTTTGAAAATTTCAAAAACTTTACTAAAAGAGTTCAAAATGAAAAAGGGTACTGCATTTCAAAAATAAGAAGTGATCATGGGAAAGAATTTGAAAATGAAAACTTTGAAAGTTTTTGTCTTGAACATGGTATTTCACATAATTTCTCATCTCCTAGAACACCTCAACAAAATGGAGTAGTTGAAAGGAAAAATCGAACATTAATTGAAATGGCAAGAACAATGCTTAATGAATATGAATTACCAACTTATTTTTGGGCAGAAGCCACAAACACTGATGTTATATTTCAAATCGAGTTTTCAAAAGACCACTTTTAAACAAAACCTCATTTGAGCTATGGAATGGAAGAAAGCCCTTGGTATCATACTTTAGAGTATTTGGATGCAAGTATTTTATATTGAACACTAAGGACAATTTTGGAAAATTCTCCTCTAAGTCTGATGATGGTATCTTTTTAGGATACTCTACAACCAGCAAAGCATATAAAGTATTTAATAAGAGATCATTAATAGTGGAAGAATCCATGCATGTTGCTTTTAATGAATCTAGTAGACTTGATCTTGTGAAAGGTAGTGCTCTTGATGATGTTGTAGATAATATGGAAAAACTTGTCATTGAAAATGGAAAAGAAGAAAACAATAAAGAAAAACTACTACCTCAAAATCAATAACAAATGGAGCAAGAACTTCCAAAAGAATGGAGAATGAACGGAAATCATCCAAAAGAGCAAATAATTGGTGATCTATTAAGGGGAGTAAGTACTAGATCTCATTTCAAGCATTTATTCACTGACATAGCTTTTATTTCACAAATTGAGCCTAAAAACATTGATGAGGCTCTTAATGATGAAAGTTGGGTAATTGCTATGCAAGAGGAACTCAACCAATTTGAGAGAAATAAGGTATGGAACCTAGTACCAAGACCTAAGAATCATCCAATCATAGGCAGCAAATGGGTATTTAGATGAACAAAGGTTAATAACCAGGAATAAAGCAAGACTAGTTGCAAAAGGATATAATCAGGAAGAAGGTATAGACTATGATGAAACATATGCACCGGTAGCTAGATTAGAAGCTATAAGAATACTCTTACCATATGTATGTCACATGAATTTCAAACTTTTTCAAATGGATGTGAAAAGTGCATTTCTAAATGGCTATATAGATGAAGAAGTGTATGTAGAACAACCACCAGGTTTTGAAAGCTATGATTTGCCAAATCATGTTTTTAAACTTTCAAAAGCTTTGTATGGTTTAAAACAAGCTCCAAGAGCTTGGTATGAGAGACTAAGTTCATTTTTACTAGAAAATAGCTTCACAAAGGGAAATGTTGACACTACACTGTTCATCAAAAAGCATAAGCATGAGATACTAATTGTTCAAAATTATGTTGATGATATAATATTTGGTTCTACTAATGAGCTGCTTTGTCAAGAATTTGCTAAGTGCATGACTAGGGAATTTGAAATGAGCATGATGGGAGAACTTAAGTATTTCCTTAGTCTACAAATCAAACAAAGCAATGAGGGCATATTCATCAACCAATCCAAATATGCCAAAGACTTAATCAAAAAATTTGGTATGGAAGGATGCAAAAATGCCAAGACTCCTATAAGTACATCAACAAAATTGGACAAAAATGAAAAGGGTAAGAGCATTAATGAAAAGCTTTATAGAGGTATGATCGGATCACTTTTATATCTCACTGCTTCTAGACCCGATATTATGTATAGTGTTTGCTTATGTGCGCGATTTCAATCATGTCCCAAAGAATCTCATCTAAATGCTGTCAAAAGGATTTTAAGATATTTACATGGAACATTGCATCTAGATTTATGGTATCCTAGGAATTCATTTTTCGATATTATAGGATATTTAGATGCAGACTATGCTGGTAGTCTTTTAGATAGGAAAAGCACTTCAAGTACTTGTCACTTCATTGGAGAATGTTTGGTTTCTTGGTTTAGCAAGAAACAAGTTTCAGTTGCTTTATCAACTACTGAAGCTGAATATGTAGCAGTTGGATGTTGTTGTACACAAATTCTTTGGATAAAACAACAACTTAAGGACTACGGTCATGAGATGAACCATATACCTATAAAATGTGACAACACCAGTGCTATAAATCTTTCAAAGAATCCTATTCAACACTCTAGAAGTAAACATATTGACATTAGACATCACTTTATTAGAGATCATGTTTAATATGGAGATGTTGAATTAGAATTTGTATGCACAGAAAAGCAATTAGCAGATATTTTCACTAAGTCTCTAAATGAGGAAAGATTTAATTTCATTAGAAGAGAACTAGGTATGATTGATGGATTAACCTTGTGATTACAAAAATATGAAATTTTTAATTGTTGATCTTAAAACATCTCACAAGTTATAAGATAAAGTTTTTTATGAGAATTTATGCTTTATGAAGTAAAATCTTTGTTGAAATGATTTAGTCTTGTTGCAAAACTTAATTTCAATCTGATGAAAATTATGGGGGAGTCACGCCCGTGACTTATACTCACGCCCATGACTTAAGTGGCTCAAAGAGGCAGTGTCGTTCACGACTTTGGTTCACGACATGCTTCACGGCTTCAAGTAGTGAAACATTGTTTCACTGCTTGAATCACGCCCATGGATAAGAATATTCACGCCCGTGATGTTTTTTCACTCCCGTGAACCATTACGCCTCAAAAACTCACAGAAGCTTTCACGCTTTGGGTCACGGCATGATTCACGGCTTCAAGTGGTGAAACATAGTTTCACGGCTTGCGTCACGCCCATGGCAAAGAACCTTCACACCCGTGACAGAGTGTCACGCCCGTGATTAATTACACCCAAAAACTCACAGAAGCTTTCACGCCTTGTGTCACGGCTTGCTTCACGGGTATAAGTAGTGAAATTCAACGGTTCACGCCCGTGACAATATATTCACCCCCGTGACCTATGATCATTCACGCCCGTGATGTTCATGGATCACACCCGTGAACGCATTCACACTTTCATTCACGGGTGGAACACTGCTTCAGCAAACCGTGAACACGACTATTCACGCCCGTGACACCGTAAGCCATGCACGTGAATGTATCGAATATAAAAGAAAACATCCGGTTACAATCTTCATTTCAACTCTCCATCTTCCAAAACCGCTCTCATTTACTCTCATTCATTGAGACATTGAAGATTCCGACTCCAAAGCCTTGATATTTCACTATAAATACCATCAAAAAGTTTGAATCTTCAGCAGAAATCATACACTTCTAGGGTCTTTTATCAAAATTTCTGTCAAAATTTTCTTCAACTCCATCAACAACTAATTTCTTCAAATATGGAGTCTGCTTCATCAAAGGGAAAGAGAAAGAACTCCCATGCACCAAAGAGGTATTCAGATTACTTCATGAACATCATTCCAGAAAGTTGCCATCCTCGGTACGCAACTTTGATGAAGAGACCTATTTTATCATCAAGGTCCTTCGAATGGCAGACAGTCCATAATCTCGGACTCGAGATGGCTATGACAGAGCAACTTTAAGCCTGTCATCTAAGAGAATTTGTTCAAATTCATCTGCCAACCCTACGGGAGCCAATGCTGGAATTTCTCAGCACCTTGCAGGTTTCACCAACTGGAGTGGTGAAATTCCAACTCTGCAAAAATGAAAACACCCTCAGTGCCATCGCATTTGGAGAATTGTTCAACCTACCATCTGATGGCATTCTGAATGAGACTGAGGTAGAATTCTCTGCCCCTACAGCATGGACACATTTTGGCACAGATTGCAGCTGGGATGTCAAGAAAACTAAGAGCACACATCTCAGGACCCCAGTACATAGGTATTTGCATAGGTTTATAACCTATAGCATTTTTGCTCGGGGAGAGAGCAATGGAACTATTAAGAAGTCAGAACTCTTCCTATTCGAGATGGCTCGCAGGGGAATCACAGTGGCGCTTTCCAGATGGTTTGCAAACCATATTCTCTCCATCGCCACCAAGCCTATTGGAGATATCCTGATTGGAGCTTATGTCACTCATATGGCAGTGAGGCTCAATTACTTGAAGCTAGATAACCATCACTTCAACATCATTCCTGCGCATCCACAAGATAGGCTGGATATAGAGTCATTCATCAAGATGGGAGCAGCTGTCAGAATCATTTTTCAGAACGATATCTTCTACCGCTTCACTGATACTACTGGAGAGATTATCTGGGAAGATCATGACACAGAGGATTTTAAAGCAGGCCTCCAGGGAGTCCAGCAGAAAAAGAGGGCTAGGATTGAGGAAGCAACTCCTGCCATCGAGCAGGACATTGGACAGTCCTCAGCCTCCACACCATCTTTAGCGCAGCAGGTGGTCGACCTCTTGGCACCACGTTTCGAGCAGCTGCAGACTTCCATGGATGAGAGGTTGGAAAACCTCAAGGACTTCATGGAGTCTCGGATAGACAGTCTTGAGGCTGAAGTAGCTAGGCTCCGTGATAGGATGTCTGGCTAGGATATAGGCTAAAGTGTAGCCTAAATTTGTTATGTTTGATCATTTTTTGTTTGTTATGTTTGCTTATGTAGGAAATCTTAAATTTCCTTTCATAGTTTGTATCCCTTCCTTCATAATATATATTTGCTTTTGTTTACTTTAATCTACATATTCTTTTTGATTGATGACAAAAGGGGGAGAAAACTAGCAATATATGATAGATAATATATGATAAGGGAAAGAAGTATCAAACTAGCAATATAAGAATTATGATTCAAAAAGTGAACAGACTTTGAATTGATTTAAAAATCTTGATTCAACTTTTCAGATGCAAAGTAGAAAAACTGAGCTTTTATATACTTTAAATATAACCTAAGTATACTTTGCATACACCTTAAGAGCAAGTTACAAATAAAAACATGCCATGATACACCTTATATATACCTTATGTCTTGAAAAGGAATTATGGTATGAATTGGATATACTTCTCATATAACTTGCATATACTTAAAAACTAGTTAAAATGCTACATCTTTATTTACTTTTCTTTCATATTATATTTTTTATTCTAAGTATATTTTGAGGGGGAGACTTCTCAAAATCACATATTGCTAGAATATTTGTCACCATCAAAAAGGGGGAGATTGTTAACCTTGAGGGGTATTTCCGTCATTTTGATGATAATAAATAATATAGCAATATTGTATTTAACATACCAGTTTTTGTAAGTATATTATACAGGACATGAATTAAAATAGCAAGAATGGAAAATTGGAAGAATAATCCTTGAGAAATAAAAAGCAAGAAGTAGCATGTTCACTGCCGTGACTCTATGAGTCACCCCCGTGAAGGAAGCTAACAGTTACCAAAACCAACATTTGAAGTTCACGGCCATGAAGGAAAACCAAACCGTGAAGTAAGCATTTCATTCACCCCCGTGACTAAAGGTGTCACCCCCGTGAAGAGTAATGTAATTTCAACCAGAGAGCTTCACGACCAGAGTCACCACTTGGGTCACGGCTGGGAAGATGTTCACCCCCGTGAATGAATGTGTCACCCCCGTGAAGGCTTCATTCAATTTCATCCAGAGAGTTTCACGACCAGAGTCACCACTTGGTTCACGGCTGGGAAGAGTGTCACGCCCGTCATAGATTAAAGTCACGCTCGTGACTCTATATGTGAAAACATACCAGAGAGCTTCACGACCAAGGTCACCACTTCAGTCACAGCTTGGAAAGAACTGTCACCCCCGTGACAGGCATATTCACGCCCGTGAACAATGAAAGAGAAAAATGTCAGGCATGATTTTTTGGTTGGTATAACGGCTAGTTTCTTATTTAATGCACCCCAAAGGCTATATTCGGCCATGGGAGTATAAATGGAAGTCATTTATGCATTAAGAAACAAGAGAATGACAAGAAAAACAAAAGATTAGCATATACTTGAAATCACAAGCTATCTTGTACTTTTATACTTTGAGAACAAATTCATTCTCTGTAAAAATCTTATTGCTCCTCATATTTGAGCAATAAAAATTTATAAGTAGTTCTCTCTGTAATCTTTACTCAAGTGAGCATTGGGTAGTTCTGGGTTAAGAGAAGAACCCTTGTAAGGGTTAGTTGTGTGAACCTTCAAAACACAAATTAAAAGGTTGTTTGTGTGAGCCTGTAAAACACAAAGTATAGGTTGTTTGTGTGAGCCTGTAAAACACAAAGTGTAGGTTGTTTGTGTGAGCCTGTAAAACACAAAAGAATTGGTTATTGTGTGAGCCATTAAAACACAAGGGATTTCTGGGTTAGGTGTGAGCCATTGTGAGAAACACCATAGTTGGGAGTGAGCTTGTAAAACTCCATTGTAACACTTAGTGTGTTAGTGAAACTTCCAATTGCGATTGGGGAGAGGAGTAGGGTTTGTTAATACCCAAACCTCTATAAATCTTTGTGTCTGATTTTCTCTATCCCTTCTAAAATTAACAATTTTATTTCCGCATTTAAAGTTTAATTTTTGAAACTCCAATTCAACCCCCCTTCTTGGTCTAATATCTGGGCAACAAACTTACTCAAAATAGTTGAGCCATCTGTCAAGAAGGACAGTAAGACTATGATATTGGTGGGCTCTTCAAGTTCTAAAAGGAAGATCCTTAAGAAGAAGAAGAAGTCCATGAAGCCTAAGGGAGGCGTGGCTAAGAAGAAGGCCAAGGTGATTGCTCCAAAAGGGATATGCTTCCATTGTGGCAAGGATGGCCATTGGAAGAGAAACTGCAAGGCTTACTTGGAGTCCTTGAAGAAGAAAGCATTTGATGCCCCATCTACTTCAAGTATTTTTGTCATTGAAATTAATATTGTTTCCAATAATAATATATGGGTATTAGGTACCGGTTGTGGCTCACACATATGCACTGATATGCAGGGCCTAAGGAACAGTAGACAGCTCAATAAGGGAGAGTCAGACCTACGCATTGGAAATGGAGCAAGGGTTGCTGCATTAGATGTAGGAACATATGTATGGACCCTCCCTAGTGGGTTTATATTAAATTTGGATAATTGTTATTATGTACCTGCTTTGACTAAAAATATTATTTTTGTTTCAAGTCTAAATAAAGATGGTTTCCTTTCAGCTTTTAGTAACAATTGTTGTTCTTTTATGTTAAATGGAATTCTTTATGCTAGTGGTACATTATGCAATGGAATATACATATTAGATATGTTAAATCCAATTTTAAACATCAATGATAATAAAGGGGAAAAACAAGATATGTTGAAATCATCTTACTTATGGCATTGTCGCCTTGGTCATATAAGTACGAAACGCATGGCTAAGCTTTACAAAAGTCGTAGTTTAGAGTCATTTGATTATGAATCATATGACACATGTGCATCTTGCTTATTAGGCAAGATGACTAAATTACCCTTTAAGGGAAAGGGTCTAATGGACTTTTTGACGTAATACATTCAGATATATGTGGTCCAATGTCTACACAGGCCAGAGGTGGTTTCATTTACTCATTACTTTTATTGATGACTACTCATGATATGGGTACGTGTATCTTATGAGATACAAATCTGAAGTTTTTGAAAAGTTCAAAGAATTCAGAAATGAAGTAGAGAAACAACTTGGCAAAAGTATTAAAACACTTCGATCATATCAAGGAGGTGAATACTTGAGCCAAGAGTGTCTAGATTATCTTAGGGATAATGGGATTTTATCTCAATGGACTCCACCTTACACACCACAAAACAATGGTGTGGCTGAAAGATGAAATCGAACCTTGTTAGACATGGTAAAGTCTATGATGAGTTTTCGGAACTGCCTAAATCCTTTTGGGGTTGACCACCATTTATATATTAAATGGAGTTCCTTCAAAGTCAGTTGATGTTACTCCATATGAGATATGGTATAACAAAAGGCTCACATTTTCTTATGTGAGAATTTGGGGTTGTCCTGCTTATGTGAAGTGGACAATGTCAGATAAGCTAGAAGTAAAGTCTGACTGATGTCTATTTGTTGGATATCGAAAAGCATCATATGGATATCAATTTTACCACCCCTTGGAACAGATGGTTTTTGTTTCAAGACATGTTATCTTTTTAGAGAGAGAACTCCTTCTAAAAGGAGATAGTGGGAGCACAATTGAACTTGAGAAAGTTCAAGATGCTCAAACAGATGCTAATCAACTGGCTGAACCCGAGTTTGTTACTCATGCAGATGAAATATTAGCTCAACCTTCTAAAGCACAAGAGCTTCGTAGGTCAAGTAGGATACGTACTATTCTAGAGAGATATGGATTTCTCATTAGTGAGCAGAACGATGTACTGCTCATAGAAAATGATGAGCCTACAACCTATGAAGAAGTTCTGAATAGTTCAGAATCTGACAAATGGCTTCAAGCCATGAAGTCAGAAATGGATTCCATGTATGAAAACCAAGTATGGACTTTAGTTGACCCACCTGAAGGGATAAAGCCTATAGGGTGCAAGTGGGTTTTCAAAAAGAAAAATGACATGGATGGTAATGTGATTACCTATAAAGCTAGACTTGTTGCTAAGGTTATCGTCAAAGATAAGGAATTCACTATGATGAAACTTTTAGCCCAGTAGCTATGTTTAAATCCATAAGGATACTCCTAGCCATTGCTACTCATTATGATTATAAGATATGGCAAATGGATGTGAAGACAGCATTCCTTAATGGAAATTTGACTCAGGATATATACATGACACAACCAGAAGGCTTCATATCCAAAGATGGCAAAAAGGTATGTAAGCTTCAAAGATCCATTTATGGATTAAAGCAAGCATCCAGGAGTTGGAATATTCGATTTGATGAGACAATCAAACAGTTTAGTTTCTTCCAAAATTTGGATGAACCTAGTGTTTACAATAAGGTTAGTGGGATTGCAATCGTATTTCTTGTATTATATGTCGATGACATATTGTTAATGGGAAGTGATGTCTCAACCTTACAATCAGTCAAAATTTGGTTATCCAATAATTTCTCTATGAAAGACCTTGGAGAAGCAGTGTATATTTTAGGGATAAAGATCTATAGAGATAGATCTAAAAGATTGGTTGTTCTTTCACAGTCTACATACATAGATAAGATACTAAAAAGGTTTAGCATGGAGTATTCCAAGAGGGGATATGTTCACATGACCCATGGGATTACTCTCTCCAAGTCTTTGTGTCCAAAGACACAAGATGAGAGGAAACACATGAGTTTGATTCCATATGCTTCAATTATAGGATCAATCATGTATGCTATGATATGTACAAGACTCGATGTATCATATGCTTTGAGTGTCATGAGAAGATACCAATCGGACCCTGGTGAGGGTCATTGGGTGGCTGTCAAGAATATCCTTAATTACTTAAGAAGGACTAAGGATGTATTCTTGGTATATGGAGATGGAGATCTTATTGTGAGCGGTTATACCATGCCAGCTTCCAATTTGACAAGGATGACTCAAAATCTCAGTCAGGTTATATATTCACACTAAATGGTGAAGTAGTTAGTTGGAAGAGTTCCAAACAGGAAACTACTACTGATTTCGCAACTGAAGCAGAGTACATTGCAGCTTCTGAATCAGCAAAGGAAGCAATTTAGATAAAGAAATTCATCATAGAACTTGGAGTGGTTCCCATCATTATTGATCCAATACAATTGTATGGTGATAATAATGGAGCACTTGCATAAGAAAATGAGCAATAGTCTCATCAGAGATCCAAACATGTACTGAGAAGATACCATTTGATTATAGAAATCATTGGTAGGAATTATGTAAAGATAGAAAGAGTGCCCACTGATCAGAATATTGCTGATCCTTTAACTAAGCCACTTCCCCAAAAGAAATATGATTCTCATGTACTCGCCTATGGAATTAAATACAAAGGAAATTGGCTTTAGTGCAAGTGGGATCTTGTTAGTGGAGTGCTCCAAAGGTAATAACTTTTAGCACTTATTGTACAAATTTATTTGATTAATAAAAGGCTTTTTCATTAATTTGATGTCCATTTGATATATGAGTTGATAAGTGATCTTAAATCAATTAATGACGTCCTTGATACATAACATAGCATGAAGGAAATCATGAAGCGATCATGATATTGAGATTTTTATCATATGTAATAATGTTAGTATCACAATTATCCCTAGTCATAGGATTAATGAGACGAGACATTATTAATCCGGATATAAAGCACATGCTACACTCCTTGATTGGATCGATTAATTGATCTCATAATCTATAAATATGAGATGTTTAGAGTTAACATGTGGATCTTGCTAAGTGTAGCTAAGTACATTGGATGACTAGTTATGAGATAATCATATGGGTAATCTATTGAAATGTCAATGATAGTCTCATCATAGCAACGGTGCAAGTATCCTTAGACTTGAGGTACTCAAGGATATCTTGAAAATTGATTATGTATTTTGACATTATTCCTTGTTGCCTCATGGAGGTTGCTCATAGGGTGGTGATTGGATACAGCTTGAGGTATTCGAAGGTAATTGGGTAACAAACAAAGGATTCACCACTCCTGATAGAAGGAGTGTATACCCATGGCCTCTTGTCGTGGTCATTACTCGGGAATCTTTGGCTGGAGTGGAAATGTCATAAATATAGTCTTCAATGACATATCTAATAGAGTAATAAGGCTCAAGGGCAAGAACTAACATTACTTGGACTAGACGTGACGTAGTCAATCTAGTGGGAGTTGACACATGTCCATACTCTGAACCAAATGAGGTACAGAATGGTGAAAGGAATAATTGCATGAAAATTGTCTGTGGAAAGGTTCATAGTTAAATCACTGACTTTTTGGTCGATTGGGGGTCATTATGTGTTGCTAGATACCGCTCATGACCTGCTTAAATTAATTATTAATTTAAGTGGTCAATATAATTGGTCACACGCTTTGAAGATATGGAGAATGAGTAAAATGGTCTTTGATAGGATCCAAAATATGAAAAAATTATTTCAGGATGGATCGCGATGAGATCGCATGGGAAAAATCGTTCAGGAGTCTCATGGGCTCGCACGGACTAGGTAGGCTATTGGCCAGCCTAGCAGACCAGCTAGGCTGTCCAGCGGCAGCCCGTAGTAGGCCCAACGCGGTGCTGCCTCCCTCCCATTGGCCAACGGCAGAAGTTAGCTTTAATTTGGCCAATTGTGGCCAATTACTATTCATTCATTTCCCTTTCTCCATTTTTGACTTTTCAACTTTTTTTTTTAATTTGATTCAAATTGAAAAGACATCAAATGGCAGAAAATAGACATAAAAATATTTTTAAGACAATAAAATTCTCTTAAGAACACTTTCAAAGCTAGCACTTTGAATTTATTCAAACCATTTTTTTTTATAGTTTCTTCTTCATTCTTCATGTGGATTATCATTAAAGACATCATAGTTTGGATTGTTTTGGTTTGCTACAACCCAACAAAGTGAAGATTTGAAGAACAAATAAGAAATTACAATGTATAATTTCGAACCTCTATGTTTATATAAATTAGTTTTAATGACACAAGTATGATCTTTTATTTCGGGTTTTGAAATTTTATTTTTCTATTGCATTTATGAATATGATTCATTCTTCAAAACCAACATAGAGGTCATGTTATGACTTCCTTTCACCCAGACAAAGGGCAAAGCCAATATACTAAACAAAGGCCTACATGTACTCATTATGGTGGACAACATACGGGAGAATGTAGAAGGCTCATAGGAGCGTGTTATTTATGTGGGTCAATAGAGCACATGTATAGAGACTGTCCGAAAAGAGCCAAACTAGCAAAGACCAATAGAGGTAGAGGAGTATCTGAGATGATGGTGGAGGTACCAAGGGTCTACCCTACTAGTGGGACACAGGGCAGAGGAAGATGTAGGGGCATAACTGGTACAACAGGCAGAGGAAGATGTAGGGGCATAACTGGTATAAGAGGCAGAGGAGTGACTAGATCTAATGGTCAAAGTTCTAGACCACCTGCATAGGCTAGAGTATTTTCCATGACTCGGCAAGAGGCAGTTGATGCTCCCGAAGTAGTCACCGGTAATATTTATATTTCTGAAATATTAGCATATGCATTAATTGACCCTGGTTCCACACATTCATTTATATCATTGCATATGGCATCCAAATTGCATCAAAAGTATTAGCCTTTAGGGATTGACATAAATGTGAACACTCCACTAGGGACAGAAGTAGTTGTGAATAATGTATGTCATGATTGCTTGATATGCATTGATAAAGCTGAGTTAATAGCTTATTTAATCTTATTACTGCTATATGAATTTGATGTGATATTGGGAATGGACTTGTTAACTAGACATCATGTAATAGTGAATTGCTTTACTAAAGAAGTAATTTTAGAATCACCAAACCAACCAAGGGTTGTATTTTTGGGTGAAAGAAAACTTGTGCCCACATGTCTAATCTCAGCTGTAAAAGCATTTCAGATGATCAAAAGAAGATGTGAGGCATATTTGCCATATGTGACTGATACTAGAACCACTGATAGCTCACTTGAAAATATACCAATGGTGAG
The DNA here is from genome assembly GCA_023653625.1 of Triadica sebifera. Taxonomy (NCBI): domain Eukaryota; kingdom Viridiplantae; phylum Streptophyta; class Magnoliopsida; order Malpighiales; family Euphorbiaceae; genus Triadica; species Triadica sebifera. The sequence goes on along the minus strand of CM042893.1, from coordinate 42,119,148 downwards.
GGAATTTTTTTATCTATTCCTAGATGATCTACCTAGTTTACCACCAGATAGAGAGATAGAATTCGCTATTGAACTAGTACCAGGAACAACACCAATATCAATGTCACCTTACAGAGTGACCCCAATTGAGTTGAAAGAACTGAAGGCCAAATTCCAGGAGTTGCTTGATAAATTGATAAAGGTTATATCAGACCTAGTGTATCACCTTAGGGAGCTCCAATATTATTTGTTAAAAAGACAGATGGAACAATGAGATTGTGCATTGATTACCGACAACTGAACAAAATGACAGTGAAGAACAAATATCTATTGCGCAAAATAGATTATTTGTTTGATCAATTGCAATGAGCCCAAATATTCTCCAAAATTGATTTGAAATCTGGTTATTACCAAAGATGTTCCAAAGACTGCCTTTCGAACCAGGTATGGACATTATTAATTTTTAGTAATGCCATTTGGGTTGACTAATGCTCTAGCTATATTTATGGCGTTAACGAATAAAGCGTTTCAACCATATCTGGATAAGTTTGTCATAGTATTTATTGATGACATATTGGTGTACTCAAAGAATAGGGGAGAACATTAACAACATTTAAAAATTGTGTTGCAAACTTTGAGGGAGAAACAACTTCATGTTAAATTGAGTAAATACGAATTCTAGTTAGATCATTTGGTTTTTCTTGGACATGTGGTATTGAGCAAGGGCATAGAGGTAGATCCAAAGAAAATAGAGGTCATGGTAAATTGGGAAGGTCCTAAAAATATTTCAGAAATGTGTAGTTTCCTAGGATTAACAGGATATTACCGCAGATTTGTTAATGGATTCTCCTTAATTTTTAGCCATTTGACTAAATTACTTAGAAAGAATGTGCCTTTCAAATGGTCTCTAGAATGCCAAAGGAGTTTTGAGGAGCTAAAATAGAGATTGACCTCAGCACCAGCGTTAGCTATTCCTATGGGTACAAGTGGATTTACGGTATATAGTGATGCTTCTCACTAAGGTTTGGGATGTATATTGATGCAACATGGTAAGGTGATAGCTTATTCATCCAGACAGTTGAGACCATATGCGATCTCATACCTAGCGCATGATTAGAATTTGCCTCAATTGTATTTGCATTGAAGATTTAGAGGCATTATTTGTATGGTGAGACATTCCAAATCTTCACAGACCAAAAAAGTTTAGGTTACTTGCTGACATAAAAAGAGTTAAACATGAGACAGAGGTACTGGTTAGAGCTATTAAAGGATTATGATTGAACAATTGAATATCATCCTAGGAAAGCAAATGTAGTAGCCAAAGAATTGAGAAGGAAGTCCAGTAGCAATGTAGCTCACTTGCAAGCATCCTCTTTTCCATATTTGATTCAATTATGATCTATGAATGTTGAATTAAAAATGCATGATGGAGGATAACTAATTGCCACTCTTCAAGTCAGATCTATGTTAAAGGAAAGGATTAAAGAGGCACAGGGTGGAGATCCTCAACTATATAAAAAGGGAAACAAAATAGATTTTCATATGCAAGATGATACATTGATGTTAATGTCCCACATGTGTGTTCCACACACTGATAATTTGCCCCAGGAAATACTAGAAGAGGCACACAATGTGCCCTATGCAATGCACCCAGGGGTAACCAAGATGTATCACAATTTAAGACCTCATTACTGGTGACCAAGAATGAAGAAATACGCGCCCAAATAAGGAAGTGCTATGTAGAATTCATCGATTAAAAACATCATTTCATATATACGTATAAATAAACGATAGTCGTATATTTTTTTCTTTATTTATTATTTATTTACTTTGGAGTGTAAAAGAAATCATAACAAGAAAGACAAAATACATTTTATATAATGACATGTTATTTACAAAACGTGCTATTTATTGTACAAATACTGTAAAATAAAATTCAAACTATAAAATAAAATTCAAACTATAAATTCAAAAGTTATGTGACTCATAGTGGTTGAAATAAGCTACTCTACTGGATCAAGTCACCGCTACTTTTACCTACTATTGTCTACTTATTTTTCACTATATCTGTGTGGAAGGAAACTCCCACGCTAAGCTCTAAGCTTAGTGGTGCATATAAATAATGCAATAATCTATTTCATGCAACATGCATTGTCATATATCAATTTATGCCCAATCATCTTTTTATGCAAACATACATTTCATAGTATTCTAGCATGCATAAACATCAAATTATATTATTATATCTCATATTTGTTTAACTTAATCAAAACATCATCATTATCCATATCACAAATCATAATTCCTTTTTATTTTCCATAATTTCTTTATAGCCCACAACACCTAATCATCTTTTCATGCAAACATACATTTCATAGTATTCTAGCATGCATAAACATCAAATTATATTATTATAACTCATATTTATTTTACTTCATCAAATCATCATTATTATCCATATTGTGGGGTTTTGAAGAATGAATCAGATTCATAAATGCAATAGAAAAATAATATTTTCAAAACCCAAAACAAAAGATCATACTTGTGCCATTAAAACTAATTTATATAAACATAGAGGTTAGAAATTATACCTTGTAATTTCTTATTTGTTATTCAAATCATCACTTTGTTGGATTGTAGCAAACCACATCAATCCACACTAGGATGTCTCTAATGATAATCCATGCGAAGAATGAAGAAGAAACTATCAAAAGAAATGGTTTGAACAAATTCAAAGTGTTCTTGAGAGAATTTTGTTGTACCTTAAAAATATTTTTTTCACAAAAAATATTTTCATGTCTATTTTCTATCATTTGATGTCTTTTCTATTTGAGTCAAATTCAAAGAAAAATGAAAAGTCAAAAATGGAGAAAAGGGAAAAGAATGAATAGTAATTGGCCATAATTGGCCTAATTATGGCCAAATTCACCCGTTGGCCAACGGGAGGGAAGCAGCAGCACACTGGTCTGCTGCGGGCTACCCACTGCCTAGCCCACGCAGGCCCGTGACCCTCCCGAACGATATTTTCTATACAATCTCATTGTGATCCATCTCGAAATAATTCTCTCATATTTTGGATCACATCCAAAATCATTTTACTCATTCTCCTTATCTTCAATGCATGTGACCCATTAGGTTCCCAGTTATGTTGGCCACTTAAATTAACAATTAATTTGAGAAAGTCATGAGCGGTATCTAGCAACACATCATGACCCTAATTGACTGGAAAGTTAGTGGTTTGACTACGAACCTTTCCATAGACAATTTTCGTGCAATTATTCCTTTCACCATTCTATACCCCACTTGGTTCAAAGTATGGACATGTGTTAACTCCCACTAGACTGACTACGTTACGTCTAGTCCATGTAATGTTAGTTCTTGTCCCTGAGGTTCATTACTCTATTAGATATGTCATTAAAGACTATCTCTATGACATTTCCACTCTGGCCTCTTTATGACCCCGACAAGAGGCCATGGGTATACACTCCTTCTATCAGGTGTGGTGAATCCTTTGTTGGTTACCCAATTACCTTTGAATACGTCAAGTTGTATCCAATCACCACCCTATGAGCAACCTCCCTGACGAAATAAGGAATAGTGTCAAAATACAAAATCAATATTCAAGTTATCCCTGAGTACCTCAAGTTTAAGGATACTTGCATCATTGCTATGATGAGACTATCATTGACATTTAAATAGATTATCCATATGATTGTCTCATAGTTGGTCATCCAATGCACTTAACTACATTTAGCAAGCATCTACATGTTAACTCTAAACATCTCATGTTTATAGATTATGAGATCTACTACTCAATCCAATCAAGGAGTGTAACATGTGCTAGTCTGTCTGGATTAATAATGTCCCATCTCATTAATCCTATGACTAGGGATAATTTTCATACTAATATAATTACACATGACAAGAATCTCAATATCATGATCTCATCATGATTTCCTTCATGCTCTATTATGTATCAAGGACTTCATTAATTGATTTAAGATCACTTATCAATTCATATATCAAATGAACATCAAATTAATGAAAAAGTCTTTTATTAATCAAATAAATTTGTACAATAAATGCTAAAGGTGATTGCCTTTAGAGCACTCCTCTAATACATATCACAATTCTTCATTCCCTTTTTGTTTTCAATCACTTCTTTATAGCCCACAACACCTATGAACCCCTTACTAGGATAACGAAGTTGCTATCCAGGCACTTAGGAGTTCCACCTGGGCAATATCATTTGCATATATATACATGTCATCACCGGCTTCATGAATTGTACCATTAATGGAATTAATCATACTCCCCCCCTGCTTAGCATGCCAAACTATCCTAAGTCTAGTTCTAGTTAGGTGTTCTAAGGCTTACTCAATGTCATTAAAATTCATAGTTATTCAATTCACCCATTTCATGCATCTCAAGGTGCAATTAATCACACAATTAATCAGTAAAAATAGTTTTTGCATACCATAAGAAGGTTCACAGTATTTTACTCATTACATTCCTTAACTGATATGTTGCCCTGACACTAGCAGATTCCATCCTCTATTTTGGACCTTAATTTTGGTCCTATTAAATATCGAATTAAATTATAGGGTCTTCTTAATAATTTTATTTCTGAATCTTAGCTTTAATATGCAACTTTAATAACTTAATTTGGAGTTCTTTATCAATAAATATCATCAAAGTAACACTGACTGGTCACTAACAATTCAGCCCAAAATTTATTGCACATATTCTAGGTCCGAACTTTATGTATTTTTTTAAAACAATATAGATATATCTGGATTTTATGGTTTCAATAAAAGTTTAAGCCCTATGTATTAGCTTTCAAACCCAACAAAGAACATACAAATCCTAATTATATAACTTATGTTGTAATAGTTTATGTATTCACTGCTCATCAATTCCAACAAAGAACACACATATTTACCATCTTCAAATTTTATCAAAATTAATCCTAAGTCTACCAAAAATGCATTCCCAAGATTTTTATCACAAAATACTATTAATTCAGAATCATTAACATGCCTAATACTCAAATCATGCAACTAAAAAAAATAAGACATAGGCTCTTGCCTTAGGTTATGCACAAACCTCTCTTTTTTTCTTTTCTTTCTCTTTTTCTTTGCTCCTTTGAGCTAGATCCTTGTCAGTTTGAGTTCCTAAAATACATAAAAGAGATCATTAAAACTTTACTTTATTAAAACTCCATAAACCCTAACCTCTCTCTCTCTTTTTTTCTCTCTCAAGCTTCTTTAAGCTTGGTTTGTGCAAGAAAATGGCTCTCTTTCTCCCTTTTCTCACTTTCTCTCACTAGAAGGAAGCTTTGGCTATGGAGGAAGATGGAGGGAACATGTGTCTTGTTTTTAGAACTTAGTAAATTCTAGATGTGAGGGGATAAGGAAGAAGTAGTGATAAACTTAATCAATAATGGGGACACTAAAGCCATATGAATTTAATGACTAATTACTGGATTCATGCATATTAATTAGCTTCTCAAAACTTTCCACTTGGTGTGTCCAACCACCACTTGTATATAATGTCCCACGTCATGCATTTAATTGGTGGTTATCCCAATTAATCCTCTAATTTTTGAGAAATTACAAAATGACCCCAAAACTTTTTAATTTTTACACTTAGGTCCTCCACCGTAAAATAACATCTTTAAATACTTTAAACACTTTTTTTAAATGTTTTCCATAATTATTTTCCATTATTGTAATTATTTTTTAATCATAATCCAAATTTAGACTCATGTTAAACCGACAAGTCGATTTAACAACACGCACGACTTGGGGTTTAAATTAGCGGATATGACATTCTCTCCCCCCTTAAAATAAATTTTGTGCTCGAAATTTTACCTATTCATTATGTATTGAACAACTGAGGATATTGCCTCTTCATGACTTCTTTGCTCTCCCATGTGGCTTATTCTGTAGAATGATTCTGCCACATCACTTTAATTAGAGAAACTCTTTTATTCCGAAGAATCTTCTTTTCACGTACTAATATTGCCATTGGTTCCTCTTCGTAAGTCACATTTGTCTGCACTTCTTTCTCCTCAGTTGGTATGACATGAGTCGGATCAGACCTCTATCTCGTTAGCATAGATACTTGGAATATATTGTGAATCCGGTCTAACTCTGGTGGAAGGGCTAAACGGTATGCCACGAGTCCAATTCTTTCCAAAATCTCATTAGGACCAATGAACCTTGGACTCGCTTTCCTTTTCCACCGAACCTCAATACCTTTTTCCAAGGCAAAACTTTAAGGAACACTTTGTCACCCACTTCATTCTCAATATCTCGCTTCTTTAAATCGGTATATGATTTTTGTTGATCTTGTGTTGCCTTTAGCCTTTCCTTGATCACTTTAACTTTCTCCTCAGTCTAGTGAACTATCTTAGGCCCAATCAACTTTTTCTCATTCAACTCAGTCCAACAAACTGGTGTCCTGCCTTTTCTTCCATACAATGCCTCATATGGAGCCACGCCTATTCTTGTCTGATGGCTATTGTTGTAGGCAAACTCCATAAGAGGTAGATGTCGATTCCAACTTCCTTCAAATTCAAGCACACAGCTTCTCATCATGTCCTCTAACAACTGGATATTCCATTCTGACTGTCCATCTGTTTGTGGATGGAAAGTCATGCTGAAATTGAGTCGAGTTCCCAAAGCTTACTGTAAGCTTTTCCAAAATTGCAATGTAAATCTAGGATCTCTATCAGAGATGATAGACACTGGCACTCTATGAAGTCTCCCTATCTCACTTACATAAATTTTGGCTAGCTTGTTCAATGAGTTATCCATTCTAATCGGTAAGAAATGTGTCAACTTTGTCAATCGATCCACTATCACCCACACCGCATCATGCTTTCTCTAAGTCACCAGTAAACCAGACACAAAATCCATTGTGATTCTTTCCCATTTACACTCTAGAATCGGTATTGGTTGCAATAATCCCATGGGTAACTAGTGTTTCGCTTTCACTTGCTGACAGGTTAGACACTTAACAACATACAAGATGATATCCTTCTTCATCCCTGGCCATCAGTATTGAGTTTTCAAGTCTTGATACATCTTGTTCCCTCTTGGATGTATGGTATATACAGTTCCATGTGCTTCTTTTAAGATATCAAACTTTAGCTCTTCTATTTAGGAACAGAAATCCTATTTTGGAAGTATATTGTGCCATCGTCCATCAATGAAAGCTCAAGCTTTTCTCTCTTTTTTCACTGCCTCAACTATCTCTACTAGCTTCTTCTCTTACTTTTGAGCATCTTTGATCATCTACATCAAGGTGGATTGTACTCACATCTCAGCTAAAATCTTCCTACTTGGTGCATCAGCAACCACATTAGCTTTTCCTAGCTGGTAGTCAATCACACAGTCATAATCTTTAATCAACTCCAACCATCTTCGTTGTCTCAAATTCAACTCTTTCTGTGAGGGAAGGCACCTAAGACTTTTGTGATCTATATAGATATAACATTTTTCCTCATACAAATGATGTCTCTAGATCTTAAGAGCAAAGACTATCACTGCAAGCTCTAAATCATGCATTGGATAGTTAAGCTCATAAGGCTTAAGCTGTCTAAAGGAAAATGCAACTACTTTTCCCTCTTACATAAGGACACAGCCTAGACCATTATGACTAGCATCACTATACATAATAAAGTCTTTTCCTGGAGTAGGTTGAGTCAAAACTTGTGCTTCAATCAACATTGCCATCAGTCGATCAAACCTTGCTTGACATCTATCTGTCCACTCAAAACGAACCTCTTTTTGTAGCAGTCGTGTCAACGGAGTCGCTAAGGATGAAAATCCCTTCACGAACCTCCTATAATATCCGGCTAATCTAAGGAAACTTCTCACTTCTGTCACATTTTTAGGTGGTTTCCAGTTAAGAATAGCTTCGATTTTACTAGGGTCAACCTAAATACCTTATGCTGAAACTACATGACCTAGAAAACTGACTACTTCAAGCTAAAACTCACACTTTGATAACTTTGCATACAACTGCTTCTCCTTCAGTGTTTGCAGCATTATTTTGAGATGTTGTTCATATTCTACTCGGTCTTTAGAGTAGACAAGAATGTCTTCAATAAAGACCACTACAAATTGATCAAGATATGGCCAGAACACTCGGTTCATCAAGTCTATAAAAGATGCCAGTGCATTTGTCAATCCAAAGGGCATAACCAAGAACTCATAATGACCATAACGAGTTCTAAATGCCATCTTAGGTACATCTGACTCTTTGATCTTTAGTTTATGACACCCTGATCGAAGATCTATCTTTGAAAATATGGTTGCACCCTTCAACTAATCAAATAAGTCATCAATCCTAGGCAGTGGGTATTTTTTCTTAACAGTAACCCTATTAAGCTGCTTGTAGTCGATAAAAAGATGGAGGGTGCCATCTTTCTTCTTCACAAATAAAACTGAAGCACTCCACGATGATACACTAGGTTGTATAAATCCATTATCTAACAAATCTTGCAACTATATCTTCAACTCCACTAGTGCCATCCTATATGGTGTAATGGAAATAAGAGTGGTACCAGGTAGCAAATCAATAGCAAACTCGATATCATATCTAGCGGTAACCCTGGCAACTCATCTGGACACACATCAGAAAACTCACTAATAGAAGGAATATCCACCAACTTCGGACTTGCTTTTTCTATATTCACCACATACGCTAAGTATGATTTGCACCCCTTACTAATGAGTTTCAGAGCTTTTAACACTAATATCACATTGTCTGTATATCCTCTATTCTCACCCATCACCACTATCACATCTTGCTCGGGAATTCTAATGATCATCTTCTTCCTTCCACAATCCACTACCACTCTATAACGAGCCAACCAAACCATTCCCAAGATCACATCAAACTCATGGAATGGTAACTCTAGCAAGTCTGCTGGGAATTGTTAGAGAAGTGCTCTAAAGGCAATCACCTTTAGCACTTATTGTACAAATTTATTTGATTAATAAAAGGTTTTTTCATTAATTTGATGTTCATTTGATATATGAATTGATAAGTGATCTTAAATCAATTAATGAAGTCCTTGATACATAACATAGCATGAAGGAAATCATGATGAGATCATGATATTGAGATTCTTATCATGTGTAATTATGTTAGTATCAAAATTATCCCTAGTCATAGGATTAATGAGATGGGATATTATTAATCTAGTCAGACTAGCACATGTTACACTCCTTGATTGGATCGAGTAATAGATTTTTATTTTCTTTTTTTTTCGAATTTCTACAACAATGCTGTCCATAGATCAAATGCTCGATTAATACGTAAATTCAACTTTTTTAGTCATAGGAATAATAAAAAAGATAATTTTAACGGATCCTTACTGGAAACAATAAAGATATATATCTATTTGTGTATCCTTATGCATGAAGATACTCAATTCGGTCGTTGTGGTCGGACTCTATTATGGATTTCTGACCACATTCTCCATTCTAGTACCATGACCAAAATGAACTCCCGCGGTGAGGTCTTCTCTATACACCGGAGCCCCCTTCCGTCGAAAATCGATTTTACGGTATAGACGCTTATAATCAGAAGAGAGAATGAGATATTTAGAGTTAACATGTTGATGCTTGCTAAGTTTAGCTAAGTACATTGGATGACCAACTATGAGACAATCATATGGATAATCTATTCAAATGTCAATGATAGTCGCATCATAGCAATGGTGCAAGTATCTTTAGACTTGAGGTACTCAAGGATATCTTGAATATTGATTCTGTATTTTGACACTATTCCTTGTTGCCTCAGGGAGGTTGCTCATAGGATGGTGATTGGATATAGCTTGAGGTGTTCAAAGGTAATTGGGTAACCAACAAAGGATTCACCACTCTTGATAGAAAGAGTGTATACCCATGGCCTCTTGTCGTGGTCATTACTCGAAAATCTCTGGCCGGAGTGGAAATGTCATAAAGATAGTCTTCAATGACATATCTAATAGAGTAATGAGCCTCAAGGACAAGAACTAAAATTACTTGGACTAGACGTGATGTAGTCAGTTTAGTGGTAGTTGACACATGTCCATACTCTGAACCAAGTGGGGTATAGAATGGTGAAAGGTATTACTGCACGGAAATTATCTATGGAAAGGTTTGTAGTCAAACCACTGACTTTTCGATCAATTGGGTGTCATGATGTGTTGCTAGATACCGCTCATGACTTGCTTAAATTAATTGTTAATTAAGTGGCCAATATAATCGGGAACCTAATGGGTCACACACATTGAAGATATGGAGAATGAGTAAAATGGTCTTGGATAGGATCCAAAATATGAGACAATTATATCGGGATGGATCGCGATGAGATCGCACAGAAAAATCATTCAGGAGGGTCACGGACCCATATGGTCCCGTACTGGCCTACGCGGGCTAGGCTGGCTACTGGCCTGCCTAGCGAGCTAGCTAGGCTACCCAGCAGTAGCCCGCAATAGGCCCAGCGCGCTGCTGCCTCCCAACCATTGGCCAACGACAGATTTTGGCCTTAATTAGGCCAATTACTATTCATTCATTTCCTTTTCTCCATTTTTGACTTTTCATCTTTTCTTTGAATTTGATTCAAATAGAAAAGACATCAAATGGCAAAAAATAGACATGAAAATATTTTTTGGTGAAAAAAATATTTTTAAGACAACAAAATTCTCTCAATAATACTTTCAAAGCTAGCACTTTCAATTCTTTCAAAGCTAGCACTTTGAATTTGTTCAAACCATTTCTCTTTATAGTTTCTTCTTCATTCTTTTCGTGGATTATCATTAGAGACATCCTAGTGTGGATTGTTGTGGTTTGCTACAACCCAAGGTGAAGATTTGAAGAACAAATAAGAAATTACAAGGTATAATTTCTAATCTTTTTATTTATATAAATTAGTTTTAATGGCACAAATATCATCTTTTGTTTCGAGTTTTGAAAATTTTATTTTTCTGCTGCGTTTATGGATATGATTCATTCTTCAAAGCCCAACAGGAATTGCCTACCTTAAATTTCAATAGGGCAACCCCTAAACACCTTGCTAACCCTCACACTGTGCCCTAACGGGTTAGTCATAAGAATATCAAATTCTAGAGCCTTGGTTGTGCAAGAAAATGGCTATCTTTCTCTCTTTTCTCACTTTCTCTCACTAGAAGGAAGCTTTGGCTATGGAGGAAGATGGAGGGAACACGTGGGCTGGTTTTAGAACTTAGTAAATTCTAGATGTGAGGGGATAAGGAAGAAGGAGTTATTAATGGCATAGAGACAAACTTAATCAATAATGGGGACACCTAAGCCATATGAATTTAATGACTAATTAATGGATTCATTCATGTTAATTATCTTCTCAAAGCTTGCCACTTGGTGTGGCTAACCACCATATGTATATAATGTCCCACTTCATCCATTTAATTGGTGGTTATCCCAATTAATCCTCCAATTTTTGATAAATTACAAATTGACCCCTATAAACTTTTTAAATTTTTCACTTATATCCTCCACAGTAAAATAACATCTTTAAATACTTTAAACACTTTTTTTAAATATTTTCCATTATTTTAATAATTTATCAGTTAAAATCAAAATTTAGACTCATGTCGAACCGATGAGTTGATTTAACAACCTATGCGACTTGGGGCCTAAATTAGCAATTATGATTGAATATATTTCCAAATACTTGACATGTCAGCAAATTAAATTTGAACATCAGGAACCAATTGGTAAATTACATCTATTGCCAGTGCCAGAATGGAAATGGGAGAAAATAACGATGGATTTTGTTTATGCATTACGAAGAACTCCACAGAAAAATGATGCAGTATGGGTAATTGCTGACAGATTAACAAAGTCAACACATTTTTTACATATCAGATGGGGTGTACACTTGAGAGTTTGGAAAAATTATATGTGAATGAGATAGTCAGATTACATGGCATTCCAGTGTCCATTGTGTTTGATAGAGATCCACGGTTTACTTCACATTTTTTGTGAGTTTACAAGATGCATTGGGAACAAAATTGAACTTCAGCGCTGCATTCCACCCACATACTGATGGGCAATCAGAAAGGACTATACTGACATTAGAAGAAATGCTCAGAGAATGTTCTATGGAATTTAGAGGAGTTTGGGATGAATATAATGCATTGATAGAATTTTCATACAATAACCAATATCATAGCAGTATCCAGATGGCACCATATGAGGCATTGTATGGCAAACAGTGTCAAAGCCCCATCATTTGGGATGAAGAAGGAGCACATGCATTAGAAGGGCCAGAGATAGTACAAGACACAGTGGATAAGATCAAGGTTGACAAGAAAAAGCTAAAGTCCTTAACAGACAAAAATGTTACGTTGATCAGCATAGAAGGGAGATGGAATGTGAGTTAGGTAAAAAAGTATTTCTACGAGTATCTCTATGGAAAGGGGTAATTCGATTTGACAAGAAGGGTAAATTGAGCCCAGGGTACATAGGGCCTTATGAAATTCTTGAGAAGGTTGGTCCATTGGCATACAAATTGGCTTTACCACCCAAGATGGCTAAAATTCATAATGTGTTTCATGTGAGTATGCTTAGAAGGTACAGGTCAGATCCTATACATGTACTTAAATATCAAGCCATCGAGATAGCAGATGATATGAGTTATGTTGAGGAACCAGTGGAAATCATCAGATACAAGACTAAATAGCTAAGAAACTAAGAAATACCTTTAGTTAAGGTATTATGACATAACCATTTACTAGAATAGTCAACATGGGAAATAGAAGAAAATATGAAAAGGCAATATCCACACCTATTTCTAGGTATTCAATTTCGAGGACAAAATGTTTAAAAGGAGGGGAGAATTGTAACATCCTTGACTTCCCACATATATATTTTTACATGCATTTCAATTGGATATATGCATTTGCATATATTTCACTTGAACACATGCACTTTATATGTATTTTTATAGGGACAAGTTCATGACACGCACTAGCTACGTGTCTGAGTATTTTGCAATTGTGTTGAATTGCATGTGTCCATTTTATAATTTAGTTAAGGGTGACATGAAATTGAAATTTATGTGAATAAAATTATTAGATTGAATTAATAAATTGAAAATTAAAAGAAACAAAGGAAAAAGAAAAAGAAAAAACAGGAAGAAACAAAATGGGAAAAGGACAAAAGTGAGGAGGTGGGAGGTGGACCTTATCTTCCTCCTCACTAATCTGCCTCCCTCACTCCAATTTCGTTTCTTCTCCTTCTTTCACCATTTCAGCCTTCTTTTCTTCCTTATTTCACTTAGTTTTTTCAACAAATTGATCCCTTTCAAATTCATTCTTGGTAAGTAACATTCTCTCCATTGTTTTAGTGTTGTTTGAGCTGTTAGGGTTAAGTTGAATTAGTATTTTGCACCCCAATTTTGATACCAATACAAACTGATTTCTTGAAAAGATTAAAACATTAAAGTTGTTATTTTATGTCTTATTTTTATGGATATATAAATAGTTCTGCAAACTTTGGTGTGTATTAAAAGATATTTCCATCTTATTGGAACTAGTCTAGGTGTGAACCCTAGCTGAGTTAGCCACTATATTCTTTAGTTTTGAATATGATAGAGCTAGTATTGTAGCAGGGTCAAAACATGAAAGTTGTAGATATATGGATTATATATATGTACACCAAATTTCATATTCATATGTCTTTTGGATGTTTAATTATGGTAAATGAAACCATGATTGTTCTATAGTTTGAACTTCCTACTTAGTGTCCTGAACAGATCCAGCAATTTGTTTAGCCATTTTAGGCTCTTTAGAGATCAATTCTGTAAATTATCAAAATATAAAAGTTATAGTTTTATGTCTTAGGTAACTTTTGGTATAATTATCACCTTAATATATTATGTATATAGTGAGATAGGGCCTTCACAAATCATACTAGTCCAAAAACCAACTTGGGTTTGGACCAGTGAAATGTTTCTTATAATTTGAGGACTTTAAAGACATAATTGATAAAAGTTGTGAACAAATAAAATGTTCCATTTTAACCTATCTAAATTTTTACCGAGTTTAATTTTAATCTGACTTAGATAATGTAAGATATGAAGGACCAAAATTGATACCCTAAAATGCCAAAGGGCTTAAACAAGGCAGAAAACATAATACAATTGGAAATTCCACCAAATATCGTACAATGCTCCAATTTCACTGAAATTTGATTATGGTATATAATTATATGTTAATTTTAATTAGGAATATAAATCATGTTAATTGGTCAAGTATAGAAAATGTTTGGGCTAATCAGTCCCACAAGGTCACACTGCCCCATATGAAAAAGCCTAACTATGTATATGCACTATTCATATTAATTTGTTTAAGCCACATTAAGTTTCTTTAGTTATAAATTAATCGATTATATTTTCATATTAGGCTCACAACATATTGGAGACCCACAAGGAGGGGATAGATAATAAGTTAAGGGTCGAAATCAAAAGAGAAAGGTGAGTATAGTTATCAAATGATTTCTTTAATGCATATGAATATTGCTTACTATGTGATATGTGAGATGATTTATGGTTATGTGATTCATATGATTTTCATGATTTGATTTTGTTAATGATATGATGGATAATTTATGATATATAAGTGGTAAATGTATGGTACATTTGAAATATATGTTTGGCATACGTGATATATACATGGTTTATATATAAATATGTGAAGTATATGCATGGTATACGTGGTATATATGTGATATATGTATGGTATATGTGATAACGATTCATTGGTTGATGAATGCTTAGTTACAAATGCATATGCATATGGACTAAAAAGGCGTTGTGACTAGTTAATCGATGTTGTAAAACAAAAGAAGAGGCCTATGGCCCAACAAATGTGTAAATGAAACAAATGATCAAGCTAGCTAGCAAGTGCAAATGTTCACATGGATACCCGGGACAATGTTTGTTTAACTTGGTCACAACAAAATGAAATAAGCAAAGCATTTGTATACGTAAAGAGTAATGATTATATGCTTCAATTTTACTAATATCTATATGATAATGGTGAATGGAATGGAACACATAATATGCAATGGGTGGTGATTTTTTACTATGAGTTGTTTGGTACTTTAGAGCCCATTCGATGATTATTCTTACTGAGCCATAACTCATAAATTTGCATCATTTTCAGGTAAAAAAAAGTGATAGCTTAATTTGAGTGGCATATAAAGACATGGAACACAAGTCACTGGCCGAGCCTCATCACTCTCTCTCCTTGCATTCCACATGAGCATGAAAACATGTCATCTGTATTTTGGACTTATATGTCTGAACATGTATAGTCACTCTCAATTAGTTTTGAAATATATAAATGGAAGTAACCCATAATCCTTTGGATGTACAGTTTAAGTTTTAACAGATGTGATATATTATATTGTGGTGAAAACCTTAATGTTGACTTGAAAATTCATTGAATGATATTACAAGATATGAAGAAAAAAAAATTACTATCACTATTAATAGGACCTTATGTCTTGTTAGTATGTCATATGTGATTATTTGACATAGGGATAGGTTTTACTAAAATGCATAAGGTATGACGTTACATTCATTTTGTCAAACAATTACTCAAGAATGTATTAGAGTAAGTTGGGTTGGGATTAAAATACTTGTAAGGGTTGTTGTGTGAGCCATAAAATACAAGGAATTGATTTTTGTGTTAACGAGTCAAAACACAAGGGAATTTAGGTTCAGTGTGATCCGAGTGAAATACCTAGTTTGGAGTGAGTTAGCAAAAACCCAGTGTATCTCGTTAAGTATATAGTTAAAATACCTAATTGCGGTTGGGAAGAGGAGTAGATTTAGTTAACACCTGAATCTCTATAAATCGTGTGTCTAATATTTCTTTACTTATTTTATATTTGTCTTTGCAAGAAATTTTAATTATCCTCCAATTTATCTCCCCCTTCTTGGTGATTGTCTGGGCAACATGTTCCATAACTCGCATCTAGATAATCCGATTTAGAATTTTGGACAAGGAAATGAATAAAAAGAATATGTTAATTGGAAAAATGATAAGTCAATAGCAAAACAAAGTGAACTAAATGAAGAGGTAAGATTTCAGTGAACTGGTATTATATATGAATGATTCATGTTTGTTGATAAGATAATATGCTTGTATTACCATGCATTAGGATAGTGATTTATGATCATGATAGAATAACATGTACAGGTATCATAATATCATCACTTGTATGATTGCATGTATAAATTTTTATACCTATATGTAATGCTAAGCTTTCAGTAACTTAGTGTGTGGGTCTCCTGCACACAAGTTTAAAGCCTAAAAGATAACTGAAGTTGACACGAAAAGAAGAGGTGCCCATATTGAGAGTCATTGTCAACCCTTAAGAGTTTGGTTTCATGTCATTTTTTTTTCTTTGTGCTTGACATGGATTTTTGGGTTTATTATTTGTATAAGTCTTTTTATGTTAAAGAACATGTTTTTACATTTAAAGGTTGCATTTTGTAAACAATGAGTCAGTTAAGGCCAAGTTTGTATTTATGATAGTGATCCTAAGGGATTAAGGTTTATGCATGAGTAACGATTTTCTTGTGATGTTAATTTATAAAAAGGATTATTGGAGATAAAGTTTTACAAAGAAAGAAACAAATTTTAAATTGAATAGGTTTTCTATAACAGTAACCGGTATCATCTGCCCATTTAGTTAAGAGTAATCCTGATTAGTTGGATTGGTATTATAAGAATAAAGAAAGATTAATTAAAGTAAATTAAACTTAGTTAACCCAAATAATATCTTGCATATGTGACATATGTCATCCATGCACACTAATCACCACCATTAATCATTATATAAAAAGGAGAATTTTAATTATTAATTCATTCTTCCATATTTGGTTTCATTTTGCAAACTGAAAACTCATTCTTGTTCCCTTTCAATTTCAAGTTTCTTCACCGTCCACCATGAGCATCAAACCTGAGAGCCCTCTTCATCTCCTTCCATTCCTTCTCTCGGCCAAACACACATTGAAGCAAAGAAAAGTAAATTGAAGCTTAAGGCTTGGAATTCCAAGAGGAAGAAGTATTCCTCCCTTTCTTTCAACCTAAACTCGATGCTATAAGAAAGACTGAGAGATTGGTGTACAAAGTGGAAGTTTGGACATAATTTGGGACCTAAAGGTGGGACTTAGCCCTTAAATTTGAGATTATTGGGGATGGAACTAATTGTGACCAAAAGCATTATATAAGGAAGAAGTTGTCGGCTTCGTGATGAGCTGTACACTAAACTTGTAAAAGTAAGCTTGGAATCCGAAAGCTTTAAGAACAATATTGGAATTGTAGAATAGTAATTTGAATTGAATCGGAATTATGAAAGAAGTGAAGCAATGGTTGAGTTAATTAGTGTTGATATTAAAATAAATAAAGTAAAAGACAGTATTGAGCAAAGCTTAAGGAGAAATAAATTTTTAAGAAAAATGAGTTGACATTTGGTCGAGATTTGCACGTTTAAGGACCGTGGATTGTACCTAATTACATCACAAAAAGAACCAAATCTTGCCAAAACCAAATGGTAAGATAAGACCAAGATGGGTACAAAAAGTGAACCCTGCCCAAAAGTCAAGCCTAAGTAAAGACAAATTATAAACAAATAATAGATAAAGAATAGTTGAATTTAGTATAATAAACTTTACAATTTGTGAATGAAATAACATTGAGAATGGGGTAAATAATAACAAAATGGGGACTAAAGATCGAAGTAGGAAAGTAGATTACGGTCATGACTGTAGGCAAGGTGTATGGAAGTATAAGCGACAAATAACTCTAATGTTAATCGAGATGCCACTTTATTTCTTTCCAAGTCACTAGTGCCTATATGCAAGGGCAAGGATTATGTAGATGCAGGAGAAGCTTAAATTCAGGATAATTAAAGCATTATAATAGCCATAATAGCAAAAAAAATATTAATCATAATGATATTTATATTATATTATATTATAAATTGATATACTTTGTGAAGTCCTTATTGCTATAGTGGTATGAGATGTAATGTGTATATATATATATTATACACATGTAGATGCACACACATATGACATGATATAGCACAATAACAAGTAATAGAAATATAATAGCAAGCATGAAAATATTAGAAAAAGCTAGTGAAGTGAATTTAGTAACATGGTGGCGAAAAGATATTAATATTAGGATAAATATATGTATACATAAGGATTTTTGTTTGAATTATAAAGTAGTTGAATTATATGATACATTTTAGAAATATAGATCATATATGACAATTTCTGATTGCTGAACATATGATAAAAATGAAACGCCATAAATTAATCATGATTACTGTATACATATATTACTTTATTTGAAAATCTATTAGAATATAATCATGTATTAATTTGAAATTCATGTGTAGTCTAGTCTAATTGTAAATGTTAATATTTTTATAGATAAAATATGTCTAGTCTAATTAATTTATACATATTACTATGTATGAATATGCTAAATATTATATTTTGAATGAATTTTATTTTTACCAGTTCAACTCCAGTTCGACTGTTAACCCTTAACCTATACTTTTCATATTCATTGACTGGACCAGGTCTAACAACATTACAAAATACAACAGTTGTATCACCCACCCCAAGTGTATATCCTTGACTCTGCTTTTGGGTATCCTCCTCTATCAATCAAGACCTAAGCTTCGAACCTACACATGGGAACATTCATATGCTAAGCAACCTAATGCTTAGTGCTACATAACAACATGCAAAGCACAAAATACATATACAAGATGCACAATACACTTACCGTCATACCAATATGACTTACCTTGTCGTCCGCACATATAACATACATATATTTATGATGTCATGTCTCAATGCTCTCAATAAAATGTTCAATTATTCATAGTTAAATAATGTAAACAACCATTAAATATACAAATATATACCACACATAAAATTTATTAATTACCTTATTTCTTGTTCGCTTTACTCATAACTAGACTAAATTGGATATAGGTAATCTATATCTCTCATATGTGTCCTTAGGACACCTGCCTGAGACTAAATTGGATACAGGTAATCTATATCTCTCATCTGAGTCCTTAGGACACCTGCCTGAGCTTTCCATAATACATGTTTGAGGAAAAAAGTGTGCACATATCAAGCACCGAGAGGAGCACACCTAGCTTAATCCTAGCATCAAGAATCTCGAACGTGACCAGCTTAGGTCACTTGGTACCAATCTCCCCTCAATGGCATGTCATCTCTCCTAACTTTAGTCCTAATCAGAGTAATGGGCTTAATTATTTTTCTCATCACAAACCATTTTATAATGTACATCATCTATGATTTTCATAATCACAACCATAATGTGCATTCTCATCACATGCTAAAACTATACAACAGAGGTACTCCGCCTCAAACCAAGTCAAATTTGATTCACATGCAACATACAACTTTTCAAGATTTAAGCAAATTCACGCCCGTGAATATACTTTTACGACCGTGAATAACCTCTTCATGGGTAGTTTACTCATGAATCAAATTGTAATTCACATGTGAATCAGTAATATGTTCACGATTGTGATCCACCCTTCACGGATGTGGACCAAACTGTGTTCTCAATCGTGAAGCTGCCTATGAATAGCTCTACCTAATCAACATAACTCATATTTATGACATTCACACCCGTGAACCACTAGTTCATGACCGTGAATCTGAAAATATTTCCAAAAAATAGAACACACCATCTCACATTATTTTCATATGCAATAATCTCTATGGTTGACCAATGTCAACTACCCTACCAACACTCTAGCATGCGTACAAGCCATATATAATGCCAATAACATTTATAAACATCAATATTTACCAATGTAATCCATTTAACATCTCAATCTATCATCTCAACCTATCAACGATAATATATCTCTAAATACATTTAACCCAAAATCATGCGCTATCGTACCCCAAAAATCACCCACAGCATGCATTCAAGACAAACAACACAAGAACATGCAATTAAAGTTTTGAATGTGATTATGTATAAACTTGTTCACCTAGAATGAGCCTAATCAAAGATTTAGCTCTCTAAACTTGTCCTCTCCCTTGAGATGGACTTCCAACACCTCTACCACCTAGCAACAAGAAAACATCTCCTTAAGCTTTCTAGAACTAAAACCAAAAGTAAGAACATCAAAACCAATTCTTTTCTTGCAACTCACAACCCTATCTTTCTCACTCTTCTCTCTAACTTTACTCTTATAAAACTAGGTCTTTGAAGCTCCAAAATTGGAGAAGAATGGTTTATGGTGATAAAAAGGAATAGAGGTGGCATGTTTTGTTGGTTAAAAGAGAATGGGGAGCAGATTTTAAGAGATGGAAGAGAGAGAAAATCATGGTTGTCTCACCTACCCTAATTGCCCAGGATTCACGGCTGTGACTCATCTTTCACAGGCATCATCCACTCATTCATGATCCTGATTAACCTTCATGGTTTGTTTACTAAAAATCCAATGTTCATGACCATAACACTTGTAATGACCCAAGTACAGAGTTAATTGTAAACTAAAAACTATAAAATACACCTGTGGGTGACAAATATTTTATTTGATCATCAGAAAATATAGGTTATGACTAGTTCGAGGGTAAAATTTAGAGTGAAAATCAAGTCAAATAAGTCCTCAAAAGTCAAAACTAAGAAAAAATGGGATCCGATTTAATTAAACAATTGGTTAACCGTACTTTGACCGGGCTATGGAAAATAGCAAACGACTTCCAAAAATTTATTTTAAGATATGGATAGACTCTAAATAATATTTAGGATTATTTGACAATGCAAAAAGAATTTTACAGTAGCACTAGAAATTCAATTATCAGTCTGTTTGAGTGAGCTAGAAAGAAAACGGACTCCGATTGAGTTGAAAATTTTTGTGTAGACATATAAAAATATTTTATGAATGATGGAATCAAATTTGGATAAATTTGAGTTTAGAAAGTGAGAAAATTAATTTATAGTGAATAATTGGCCTAAATGGGTTGGACTTTGTTTGGCCCATGCCCACCCAACTTAGACTACTATAAATAGACTCAAAAATTAGAATTTTCTAAAGAGAATTCTGCTTCATCTACTTCATCTTCTTCCCCTCTTGGCTGAACCATTTCTCCCATATTTCTCTTTCAAATTTCTTCTATTCTCTTCAATTTTTACACCAAAATCAAGCACCCAAAAATAATTTCAACATCTCTAATACCTAGTAGAAGCTTTTAATCTTCATTTGGAAGGCTAGAGCGGAAGGAAATCAAAGGAGAAAAGTTAGGATGCAAATTTGAGATAAGTGAAATTTATAGTTTTAAATTAGTTTAATGGTTCAAATAGGTAGTTTAAGGTATGTAGATGATAAATATGAAGTTTATTTGAGTTAAGGAAGCAAAATACTGGTGGATTAATATAGTGTAATTTTCGACCATTATAATTTCAAAGGGAAGTGAATGTGCTTCCAAGGAAAAAGCTAAGGAAAAGGAAGCTTAGTAATGCCAAAGCAAGAAATTAAGGTTAGTAATTTCAAAATTTGTCTATTTCCATTGATTAAGCATATTTTAAAGTTATGGAAATTAGGACTTTTGTGTGTTTTGCATGTAATTGATAATTAATGCTTAAAACATGCTTAAGAGATTATAAAAAGTGAATTAGAATTATTAATTTTAATTAAAAAAATTAATTAGTGGAAATTAGAAAATATGACCTTGTTATGTGAAAAATGCAAATTAAGGTGTAATTACATTTTATTATAATATTATGATATACATGGAACAATAAATGTATAAATTAGTGAAATGAATAATTAGAAGGTGAAAGAAAAATTTTAATGATGAAAATTAATTATAGGCCGAAATATGAGAAAGGAGCACTAAAACTGTGACACTCTATTAACAATCATTCTATACGTACGTTACATGGGTTAATACGATTATAGCCGATATGTGCCAAAAAAATTTATTAATTTAATTTAATGATCATTCTAATATTAGTACTTAATTAATTCTTCTTATTTTTTCAAAAATTTCGGAAACATAAAGGTTATAAACTAACTAATTCACCTGCAATGCAAACAATTCTTAGTCCATTTTTTGGCACAACAATACACATATAATACAATATATTCTCCATTCAATCACAAGTCAACATTTCATTCTTTACACATATAATAATTCACAAATATTGTTTATCATAATATGTACAAACATTTCATTTCTACAACTCCATATTTAAACATATATATACATATCATTCTTGACACTAACATACTATTATTTATCTTTAATTTGTCAACTCTCAAAATTTGTATGTTTACTTCTGTGTTTCCCGCTACCACCTGTACACAGTCAAATAACTATGTGTTGAGCATTAATATGCCCAGTGGTGATTACTAATATAAAAATTTCCATCGACTTATACTTTCATACATTCATACATGCAATAACATTTTTCATACACTATTGAAATTTTCCCTTTAATATATTTATTATTCTTTTTATCAATATTTTATTATTCTTTATCCTTAATTCACTAATTAATATTTTCATTAAATTTACCAATTTTTCTCAATTATGTTTTTTTAACTTCCAATTCCTTTCAATTTAATCCTTTTTCACTTTACTTCTTTCATTAACCCTTCTTTTCTTTCTTATTTTCAATCTTTCATTTAGTTAGCTACAATTTTCACTTTAATTCTTAAATTTCTATTTATTTACAATTATGCCACTACTTTACATTATTTTACACTTTTGCCACTGACTATTTTATTTTTCATTCATTTTCCTTTTAACTACATAATTTAACATTTTTATCCCACTTACTTTTAATTTTTCAATTTTACTAATTTTTTCACTTTTATCATTAGTATTATTACACCATCTTTATCATCTTTATCTTATTTAGCACTTATCTTATTTTTATCGTAATTTTTATTTATATCATTTTTACCATTATCTTATTTAGCACTTATCTTATTTTTATCGTAATTTTTATTTATATCATTTTTACCATACTTATCACTTATATCATTTTATTATTATTATTATTATTATTATTATTATTATTATTATTATTATTATTATTATTATTATCATTATTATTATTATTATTATTATTATTATTATTATTATTATTATTATTATTATTATTATTATTATTATTATTATTTTCACTTTATTCATTTTCCTTATACTTTTCACATTTATTCGCATTTATTCATTTTTATCATGTTTTTCACTTATTTTTCATTTCTATCATTTTTACTACTTTTATTCACATTTACCCCTAGTTTCAATTCGATAGAAAATCTTCAGACCAGATACATGGGACATGGACTCCAAAAGCCCACTACACTGAAAAGTAATTCTGAATGACTACCCAAGTACTGCATTTTACATCGATCACTGATTTACTATCACTAAAGTAGACCATCAATTGCCTATATAAACAAGTCGCCATGACCCGCACCACGGTAATGGTGACCCTATGGCTAGCCAATTACATTTTGGGCTAGATTTAACTATCAGAAAAATAATTAAGGGAATTATTTTATTCCTTTAATTCAATTTCCATTAAATGCATAAATTCTATTATTTTTACTTATTCATCACTTAACACTTTATTCATCCATACAATTTTATCACTACCATAATTTATCACACCTTCGATTCTAATATATCAATATTTCAATATAAAAAAATTAATTACTGGAAATTAGAAAATATGACCTTGTTATGTGAAAAATGTAAATTAAGGAATAATTACATTTTATTGTAATATTATGATATATATGGAATAATGAATGTATAAATTAGTGAAATAAATAATTAGAAGATGAAAGAAAAATTCTAATGATGAAAATTAATTATAGGCTGAAATATGAGAAAGGATAAATTAATATTTTTCTTGCTAATTAAACGAAACTTTAGTCATAAAATGCAAGAAAACATTATATTGAATGTCTAGGAATTTATTGGAAATTTTTAAATTATATATTGAATATTTTTCTAATTATTGATTATATTATGCATGAAATGAAAAATAATGAATAAAGTGTGTTTAGCGAGTTTAATAACATAATTGATTATTCATAATAAAATATTGATATATTAGAATGGAAAGTGTGATAAATTATGGTAGTGATAAAATTGTATGGATGAAAAAAATGTTAAATGATTAATAATGTAAAAATAATAGAATTTATGCATTTAATGGAAATTGAATTAAAGGAATAAAATAATACCCTTAGTTATTTTTTTTATGGTGAAATCTAGCCAAAGATATAATTGCCTACCTTAGGGACACCATTACTGCGGTGCGAATCATGACGACTCACTTATATAGGCCAATGATGGTCTACTTCAGTGATGGTGAATCAGTAATCAATATACAGTACAATGCTCGAATAATTCTTCGGGATTACTCTTCAGTGTAGTGGACTTTTGGGTCCACGTCCCATTTATCTAGTCCCAAGATTTTCTATCGAATGGAAACTAGGGGCAAATGTGAATAAAAGTATTAAAAATGATAGAAGTGAAAAATAAGTGAAAAACATGATAAAAATGAATAAATGTGAAAAATATGAGGAAAATGAATAATAATAATAATAATAATAATAATAATAATAATAATAATAATAATAATAATAATAATAAATGATATAAGTGATAAATATGGTAAAAATGATATAAGTGAAAATTATGATAAATATGATATATGTGATAAATATGATAAATATGATAAAAGTGATAAATATGATAAAAAAAATGGTATTACAATAATAATAATGATAAATATGAGAAAAGTGATAAATATGATAAAAAAAATGGTATTACAACAATAATAATAATAATAATAATAATAATAATAATAATAATAATAATAATAATAATAATAATAATAATAATAATGATGATGATGATGATGATGATGATGATGATGATGATGATGATGATGATGATGATAAAAGTGAAAAATATGACAAAAATAATAAAAATGAAAAATAAGTGGAAAAAAATGAAATAAAATTTTCAATTATGTAGTTAAAAAGGTAAATAAATGAAAAATAAATTTTATTAATAGCAAAAGTGTAAATAAACATAAAATAGTGGCATAATTGTAAATAAATAGAAATTTAGGAATTAAAGTGCAAGTTGTAGCTAATTAAATGAAAGATTGAAAAGAAGAAAGAAAATAATGGTTAATTAAAGAAGTGAAAAAAGATTAAATTGAAAGAAATTAAAAGTTCAAAAAAAAAACTTAATTGAGAAAAATTGGTAAATTTAATAAAGATACTGAATAGTGAATTAAGGGTAAAGAATATTAAAGTATTGTTAAAAAGAATAATAAATATATTAAAGAGAAAATTTGAATAACGTATTAAAAATATTATTGCATGTATGAATGCATGAAAACATAAGATAATGGAAATTTTTAGATTAAGAATCACCAATGGGCATATTAATGCTCAGCACGTAGTTATTTGACTATGTGCAGATAGCAGCGAAAAAAACAAGAGCAAGCGTACAAATTTTGAGAGCTTACGGAAGAATAAATAACAGTAGGTTATTATTAAAAATGATATATATATATATATATATATATATATATATATATATATGTGTGTGTGTGTGTGTGTGTGTGTGTGTGTGTGTGTGTGTGTTGTTTTAAGAATAAAATTATGTACATATTATGATAAAAAAAATATTTGTGAATTATTATATGTGTAAATAATGAAATGTTGAATTGTGATTTAATGAAAAATATATTGTATTATATGTGTATTGTTGTGCCCAAAAATGGGCTTAGAATTATTTGCATTGCAGGTGAGATAGTTAGTTTATAGCTGTTATGCTGCCGAAATTTTTGGAAAAATAAAAAGGATTAATTAAGTGTTAATAATATTATGGTCATTAAATTAAATTAAGAAAAATTTGTTTTAGCACTCATTGACTATAATCATATTAACTCACGTAACGTACGTATAGAATGATTATTATAAGGGTGTCAGTTTTAGTGGTATCAGAGCCGATTTTGGAGCAGTTGAAGAAATTAGGAGCTGAAGATTTCTACGGGCGTGATACATTGACCCATGTACAAATTGAAGAATAGTTATTTAAGATAAAGATATTATTTGAAATCACTCACAACCCGCCTGAAGAGAAATTTGAAGGTACTGTAGTGTTTCTTCAAGGTCCTGCATTTATTTGGTGGGATTCAGTACGCAAGCATACCCCAGGTGAACAGTTAAATTTGGATTTCTTCTTGGCCCAGTTTGAAAAGAAATACATAGGGTCAAAGTATAAAGCAGAGATGCAAGATGTGTTCTAGAGACTCAGGCATGGAAATAAGACAGTAGCAAAGTATGAGCACGAGTTTGATCGCCTCAATGCCTACCTTGATGATTATCAGTTGACAAAGGAGAAATTATATCAGAGATTTGAGAGGGGTCTCCATAACAAGATAGGACAGATAATGGGTTCACAACAGCATCCAAATTTGTGTGCTTTAGTGGAAACTGCTATTAAAGTGGAAAGTATCCAGTCATATGAGGCTAACAGGCAAACTTGGTTTCAGCAGAAGAGGAAGTCGAGATAGTTCAGTAGTTCGGGTGGTCAAATTAAGAAGTCTAGGGGACAATGTGCTCCATCACAGAGTCATACATCAGTTGCACTAGGGTGTGGACAAGGAAATACATTATGTGGCAATGCCTTAGTCATTTCTATGGGCAGTACACCTAGAGGCAGAGGGACAGGTACAGTTCAAACTTATAGCCATTGTGGTAGATCTCACTCAGGAGAATGCAAATATTTGACTGGTGTTTGTCTCAAGTGTAACATCCTTGACCTTCCCCACATGTATTTCATTGAATATAAGCATCTTACATACAATTCAATTGAACACGTGCATTTCACACATATTTTCTTAGAAACAAGTTCATGGCACCCACTAGCTACGTATCGTAGTATTTGGCAATTATATCGAGTCACACGTGTATCCTTATAACCTAAATAGGGATAACAAAGTATTAGAAATGAATAAGGTGACTAAATTAAAGTAAGCAAAAAGATTAGATTAAGATTAATAACATTTACATTGCTAATTTAGTTAAATCGGGCCAAATGATTAAGATGTATTATTGTGTGAATTAGTGGAATTATAAATATATGTAAATAATAATAATATAGACAAAATAAAATGAAAATGACACAAAAGAGAAATAGAAGAGAAGAGAAAAGAGAAATGACAAGAGAAAAGAGAAGAGAAGAAGAGAAAATGACAAAATGACAAAATACAAGTTGGCTTTATCTTCATCTTTCTTCCCCATTTCTGCCTTCTTCTCCAGCCCGACTTCTTCTTCAATTTCCTCCATTTCTGACTTCAATTCTTCCTTGTTTCACCTATTTTTTGAAGCTAATTTATCCCTTTCAAGGTTGTTCTTGGTAAGTAATCAATTCTTATTGCTATAGGGTTGATTTGAGTTGCTTAGGTTCAATATTAGGCACTAAATTGCACCCCGATTTTGATGTTAATAGAAATTGATTATGGAAATGTGTAAAACACAAAAGTTGTTCCTTTATGTCTTTTATTTGTGGATATGTGAACATTTTTGAAATATGTGATGTATAGGGAGAGATATGCTCTTCGTACTAAAACTGGTCAGGGTGTAAACCCTAACCAAGTTAGCTACTGTGTGGTTTGATTTCGAATATGTTAAAGCCCTTATATGAAGTCGCTCAAAACTTAATAGTTGTAGATATATGTCTTTTGTATTAGTCTGAAAACTTTCAGGTTCATAGACCTTGTAAATTGTGAGTTATGGTGAATGGAACCATGACTGTTCCATGGTTTGAACTGCATACCGAGTGCTCTGGGAAGATATAGTAACTTGTTTCACTAATTTGAGCTTGTTAGAATTATATTCTGTAAATGATCAAAACATGATAGTTATATTTATATGTCTTAGCAAATATTTGGTACTAATTTCAACTTCATTAGTTATGTATAGACTAAGTTATGGCCTTTGTAAGACATACTGGTCCGGAAGTCAATTCTATTCTGGACCAGTAAAATGTTTGGTATAATTAGAAGACCTTAGAGACATAATTGGTAAAAGTTGTAAACAAGAAACATATTCCATATTAACCCTTATAAGTGTCTGAAAAGTATCATTAAAATAGGACATATAGATTATAAGTTATGATGAACCCAAATGAGTACCCTAAAGCTGCCTAAAGGAAGAAAACAAGGCAGAAAACAGAACACTCTTAGAAATTCCACCAAATATTGTACAATAATCCAATCGGTCTGATATTTGAATATGTTATATAATTCTATGTTATTTTTAATTAGGAATAAGAATCAGATTAATTGGTCAATTATAGAAAACGTTATAGGCTAAACAGTCCCATAAGGTCACACTGTCTCATAGGAAAACTCTTAACTATTGACATGAACAATGCATATTAATTTGTTTAAGTCACATTAAGTCTCTCTTATCATGAGTTAATCGATTATGTTTTCATATTAGGCTCGCAACATATTAGACATCCACAAGGAGCAGATAGACAATAAGTTAGGGGTCGGAATCAAAGGAGAACGGTGAGTCTAATTATCGATTGAATTCTTTAGTGCAAATGAATGTTGCTTGCTATGTGATTCATGTGATTGTCATGATTGGTCCTTGATAATGTAATGATGGATAATTTGTGACATTGTGGTACACATAAATGGTATACTTGAGGTATATTTGAGGTATATGTTTGACAAATGTGATATATATACATGGTATATGTATAGTATATGCAAGTTATATGCTTGACATATGAGGTATATATGGAATATATGAATGTTGTATATGATAAAGATGCAATGGTTGATGAATGCTTAAATACAAGTGCATATGCATATGGGCTAAAAATGTGTTGTGACTAGTTAATCGATATTGTAAAGCAAAAGAAGAGGCCTATGGCCCAACAAATGTGCAAATGAAACAAATGATCATGCTAGCTAGCAAATGCAAATGCAAATGTTCACATGGCAAATATTCACATGGAAACCCGGGGCAATGTCTGTTTAACTTAGTCACAACAAAATGAAATAAGCAAAGCATTTGCATACATAAAGAGTAATGATTATATGTTTCAACTTTATTGATACTTATATGATACTGATGAATGGAATGGAATACATGGTATATATTGGAATTGTGATTTATTACTATGAGTTGTTTGGTACTTTAGAGCTTATTGGATGGTTATTCTCACTGAGCCACAACTCATCAATTTGCATCATTTTTCAGGTAAAGAAAAGTGATAGCTCATTTTGAGTAGCGTATAAAAGACATGGAGCACAGGTCACTGGCCGAGCCTCATCACTCTCTCTCCTTGCATTCCACACAAGCATGAAAAGATGTCATATGTGTTTTGTATTTACGTGCTTGAATATGTATAGTCATTTTGGAATGAGTCTAAAAATGTATAAATGAAATCAACTCAAAAATACTTAGGTCTAAAGTTTATTTTTTGATATATGTGATATATTATAGGATATGAGACTTGCAAAGTCATTGAATTATATTACAGGATATGAAAAAAAATCTTCTACTATTGTTAACAGGGTATTCTACCTTTCCAGTATGCTATGTATGATTACTTGATATAGGGATAGGTTATACTCAAATGCATAAGGTGTGATGTTACATTTTTGGTATCAGAGCAGGAATAGGTTCCATGGGAATATGCATATGCATAAGAGCATGATAACATATGCATCCTATGTGTTGAACATTATGTAGTGACATACTTTCATTTATTTTAGGGACATCATAAGACATGATACACCAAGGAGGGAGAGGCCGGCCGAAATGCATTCTCATGAGGCATCACCTCATTTACATAGAGAGCAACCAGTAATAGGAGCTAGAGCTCCAGTACATGCATCACAGTCATCTCATGCAGAAGTACCCCATGAAAACCTAGAACAAGAAGTGTATGGTCCTGAAATATACAAGGAAAAACGTTATGACAAGCTGAGGAAACATGGTGCAACTGATTTCAATGGCACAACAGATCGAACAAAAGCTGAGACATGGCTGAAAAGGACACAGAGGGTACTGAATACGATGAGATGTACCCCGTATGAGAAATTCGATTATGCAGTATCCTTACTGCAAGGAAATGCTTATGAATGGTGGGAGACAGTCCCTGACAGTGATGCACAACCACCAGTGTTAACATGGAATGATTTCCTTCGGGAATTTTAGAATAGTTACATGCCTGAAGAATATAAAGATGAGAAGAGGAAGGAATTCCTGAATCTGAAACAGGGGAACATGTCTGTTGCTGAGTATGAGGTGCAGTTCAACAGACTTTCCCACTATGCCACCTTCATGGTCTCTACTGAAAGAGACAAATGCAGGAAGTTTGAGGAGGGCCTCAAATATGAGATCAGAAATAGAATCACAACTACTGATCTTGATAGTTATGCAAGACTCAGATCTGCTGCAATCAAAGCTGAACGGTTAATGAAAGAAGCTGGGGAACAACAAATAAAAAGGCCATCACATGAGTTCTTTGGTGAGTCTAGCAGAAGGTTGGGGAAAAGAGGTAGATATATACCTGCACAATCTGGTAACAGAAGTGGGTACTCCAGTTCTAGAGGTCGAGGAATGACTTTCTCTTACCCAGGCAGAGGGCAGAGCCAATATGTTAAACAGAGGCCCACATGTAGTCATTGTGGCAGACAACATACGGGCGAATGTAGAAGGCTCACAGGAGCATGTTATTTCTGTGGAACGATGGAGCACATGTATAGAGACTGTCAAAATAGAACCAAACTAGCAGAGACCAGCAGAGGTAGAGGAGTATCTAAGACTACTGTTGAGGCACCGAGGGTCTACCCTACTAGTGGGACACAAGGCAGAGGAAGAGGCAGGGGCAAGACTGGTACACTGGGCAGAGGAGTGACCAGATCTGAAGGTCAGAGTTCTAGACCTCCTACTTAGGCCAGAGTGTTTGCTATGACTAGACAAGAGGCAATGGATGCTCCCGAAGTAGTCACTGGTAATATTTATATTTCTGAAATATTAGCATATGCATTGATTGACCCAGGCTCCACTCATTCATTTATATCATTGCATATGGCATCTGAATTGCATCAAATGCATGAGCCTTTGGGGATTGACATAAATGTGAGTACGCCATTGGGAACCATGGTAGTTGTGAATAATGTCTGTCGTGATTGCCTGATATGCATTGACAGAGCTGAGTTAATAGCTTATCTGATTTTATTGCCAATATATGAATTTGATGTGATACTGGGAATGGACTGGTTAACTAGACATCATGCAATAGTTAATTGCTTTCCTAAGGAAGTAATTTTGGAATCACCAAACCAGCCAAGGGTAGTATTTCTAGGTGAAAGAAAACTTGACCCTACATGTCTAGTTTCAGCTGTAAAGGCATTTCGAATGATCAAAGGGGGATGTGAAGCATATTTGGCATATGTGACTGATACTAGAACCATTGATAGCTTGCTTGAAAATATACCAATGGTAAGGGAATTTGCTAATGTATTCCCAGATGATCTACCTGGTTTACCACTAGATAGAGAGATAGAATTTACTATTGAACTAGTACCAGGAACTGCACCAATATCAAGGTCACCCTAGAGAATGGCCCCAGTTGAGTTGAAAGAACTAAAGGCCCAATTGCAGGAGTTACTTGACAAAGCGTATATTAGACCTAGTGTATCACCATGGGGAGCTCTAGTGTTATTTGTTAAAAAGAAAGATGGAACAATGAGATTGTGCATCGATTATAGGCAACTGAACAAAATGACGGTGAAGAACAAATATCCATTGCCTAGAATAGATGATTTGTTTGACCAGTTGCAAGGAGCCCAAATATTCTCCAAGATTGATTTGAAATCAGGCTATTACCAGCTGAAGGTAGCAGAAGCGGATGTTCCAAAGACTGCCTTTCGAACCAGGTATGGACATTATGAATTTTTAGTAATGCCATTTGGGTTGACTAATGCATCAGCTGCATTTATGGCATTAATGAATAAGGTGTTTCAACCATATCTGGATAGGTTTGTGATAGTATTTATTGATGACATATTGGTGTACTCAAAGAATAGGGGAGAACATGAACAACATTTAAAAGTTGTGTTGCAAACTTTAAGGGAGAAACAATTATATGCCAAATTGAGTAAATGTGAATTCTAGTTAGATCATTTGGTGTTTCTTGGACATGTGGTGTCGTGTAAGGGCATAGAGGTTGACCCAAAGAAAATTGAGGTTATGGTAAATTGGGAAGCTCCTAAAAATGTTTCTGAAATGCATAGTTTTTTGGGTTTAGCCGGATACTACCGCAGATTTGTTGATGGATTCTCCTTAATTGCTAGCCCTTTGACTAAATTGTTGAGAAATAATGTGTCTTTTAAGTGGACTTCTGAATGTCAAAGGAGTTTTGATGAACTAAAACACAGGCTAACCTCAGCACTAGTGCTAGCTATTCCTACAGGTACAGATGGATTTACGGTATATAGTGATGTTTCTCATCAAGGCTTGGGATGTGTATTAATGCAACATGGTAAGGTTATAGCTTATGCATCCAGACAACTGAGACCACATGAGATCTCATACCCAGTGCATGATTTAGAATTGGCTGTAGTTGTATTTGCATTGAAGATTTAGAGGCATTATCTGTATGGTGAGACATTCCAGATCTTCACAGACCATAAAAGTTTGGGTTATTTGCTGACACAAAAAGAGTTAAACATGAGGAAAAGACGATGGTTAGAACTATTGAAAGATTATGATTGTACAATTGAATACGATCCAGGGAAAGCTAATGTGGTAGCAGATGCATTGAGTAGGAAGGCTAGTAGCAGTGTAGCTCACTTGCAAGTATCCTCTTTTCCATATTTGATTCAATTATGATCTATGAATGTTGAATTAAATATACATGATGAAGGATCACTGATTGCTACTCTTCAAGTCAGACCTATACTAAAGGAGAGGATCAAAGAAGCACAAAGCAAAGATCCTAAATTGTGTGAGAAAATTGAATCAGTAAGGCAGGGAAACAGTAAAGATTTTCAATTGCAGGATGATGTACTGATGTTCAAATCATGCATATGTATTCCAGACACTGAGAACTTGCGTCAAGAAATAATGGAAGAGGCACACAATGCACCGTATGCAATGCACCCAGGGATGACAAAGATGTATCACAGTTTAAGGCCTCATTACTGGTGGCCAAGAATGAAGAAAGACATAGCAGAATATGTTTCCAAATGCTTAACATGTCAGCAGATTAAGATAGAACATCAAGCACCAGTTGGTAAACTACATCCTTTACCAGTGCCAGAGTGGAAATGGGAAAAGATAACAATGGATTTTGTTTATGGATTTCCTAGAACTCCGTGGAAAAATGATGCAATATGGGTAATTATTGATAGGTTAACAAAGTCAGCACATTTTCTACCTATCAGATGGGGCTGTACACTTGAGAGTTTGGCCAAATTATATGTGAATGAGATAGTCAGATTGCATGGCATTCCAGTGTCCATTGTGTCTGATAGAGATCCACAATTTACTTCATGTTTTTGGGTGAGTTTACAGAATGCATTGGGAACAAAATTGAACTTTAGCAATGCATTTCACCCACAGACTGATGGACAATCAGAAAGGACTATACAAACATTGGAAGAAATGCTTAGGGCATGTTCTATGGAATTCAGAGGTGTTTGGGATGAATATATAGCATTGATTGAATTTGCTTACAACAACCAGTATCATAGCAGTATCCAGATGGCACCATATGAGTCATTGTATGGCAGAAAGTGTCGAAGCCCTATCATTTGGGATGAAGAAGCAGCACGTGCATTAGAAGGGCCAAAGATAGTGCAAGACACAATGGATAAGATTAAGGTTGTCAAGAACAAGCTAAAGGCGGCACAAGATAGGCAGAAAAGTTATGTTGATCACCATAGAAGGGAAATGGAATACGAGTTGGGTGAAAAGGTATTTCTTCCTGTGTCTCCATAGAAAGGGATAATTCGATTTGGCAAAAAGGGTAAATTGAGCCCAAGGTATATAGGGCCTTATGAAATTCTTGAGAAGATTGGTCCACTGGCATATAGATTGGCGTTACCACCAGAGATGGCTCAGATACATAATGTGTTTCATGTGAGCATGCGTAGAAGATACAGGTCAGATCCTACACATGTACTTAAAGATCAAGCCATTGAGATTGTAGAGAACATGAGTTATGTTGAGGAAGCAGTGCAAATCATTGGATACAAGACTAAACAGCTAAGAAATTGAGAAATACCTTTGGTTAAGGTATTATGGCGTAACCATTTACAAGAAGAGGCAACATGGGAAACAGAAGAAAATTTGAAAAAGCAATATCCACACTTGTTTTCAGGTATCAATTTCGAGGAAGAAATTTTTAAAAGGAGGGGAGAATTGTAACATCCTTGACCTTCCCCACATGCATTTCATTGAACATAAGCATCTTACATACAATTCAATTGAACACGTGCATTTCACACATATTTTCTTAGAAACAAGTTCATGGCACGCACTAGCTACGTGTCGTAGTATTTGGCAATTATATCGAGTCACACGTGTATCCTTATAATCTAAATAAGGATGACAAAGTATTAGAAATGAATTGAATAAGGTGACTAAATTAAAGTAAGCAAAATGATTAGATTAAGATTAATAACATTTACATTGCTAATTTAGTTAAATCGGGCCAAATGATTAAGCAGTATTATTGTGTGAATTAGTGGAATTATAAATATATGTAAATAATAATAATATAGACAAAATAAAATGAAAATGACACAAAAGAGAAATAGAAGAGAAGAGAAAAGAGAAATGAGAAGAGAAAAGAGAAGAGAAGAAGAGAAAATGACAAAATGACAAAAAACAAGTTGGCTTTATCTTCATCTTTCTTCCCCATTTCTACCTTCTTCTCCAGGCCGACTTCTTCTTCAATTTCCTCCATTTCAGACTTCAATTCTTCCTTATTTCACCTAGTTTTTGAAGCTAATTGATCCCTTTCAAGTTTGTTCTTGGTAAGTAATCAATTCTTATTGCTATAGGGTTGATTTGAGTTGCTTAGGTTCAATATTAGGCAATGAATTGGACCCGGATTTTGATGTTAATAGAAATTGATTCTGGAAATGTGTAAAACCCAAAAGTTGTTCCTTTATGTCTTAGATATGTGGATACGTAAACATTTTTGCAATATGTGATGTATAGGGAGAGATATGCTCTTCGTACTAAAACTGGTCAGGGTGTAAACTCTAACCAAGTTAGCTACTGTGGGGTTTGATTTCGAATATGTTAAAGCCCTTATTTGAAGTTTCTCAAAACATACAAGTTGTTGATATATATTTTTTTGTATCTTTCTGCCAAATTTCAAGTTCATAGACCTTGTAACGTGTGAGTTATGGTGAATGGAACCATGACTGTTCCATAGTTTGAACTGCATACTGAGTGCCCTGGGAAGATACAGTAACTTGTTTGGCTAATTGGAGCTTGTTAGAACTAGATTCTGTAAATTAGCAAAAAATTAGAGTTATATTTATATGTCTTAGCTAAACTTTGGTACTAATGGAAACTTCATTGGTTATGTATAGACTAAGTTATGGCCTTTGTAAGCCATACTGGTCCGGAAGTCAATTCTATTCTGGACCAGTAAAATATTTGGTATAATTAGAAGACCTTAGAGACATAATTGGTACAAGTTGTAAACATGAAACATGTTCCATATGAACCCTTATAAGTGTCTGTAAAGTTTCATTAAAATAGGACATATAGATTATAAGTCATGATGAACCCAAATGAGTACCCTGAAACTGCCTAAAGGCAAAAAACAAGGCAGAAAACAAAACACTCTTAGCAATTCCACCAAATATTGTACAATGATCCAATTGGTCTAATATTTGAATATGTTCTATAATTCTATATTATTTTTAATTAGGAACAAGAATCAGATTAATTGGTCAATTATAGAAAAAGTTATAGGCTAAACAGTCCCATAAGGTCACACTACCTCATAGGAAAAATCTTAACTATTGACATGAACAATGCATATTAATTTGTTTAAGCCACATTAAGTCTCTCTTATCATGAGTTAATCGATTATTTTTTCATATTAGGCTCGCAACATATTGGAGACCCACAAGGAGCAGATAGACAATAAGTTAGGGGTCGGAATCAAAGGAGAACGGTGAGTCTAATTATCGATTGAATTCTTTAGTGCAAATGAATGTTGCTTGCTATGTGATTCATGTGATTGTCATGATTGGTCCTTGATAATGTAATGATGGATAATTTGTGACATTGTGGTACACATAAATGGTATACTTGTGGTATATTTGAGGTATATTTTTGACAAATGTGATATATATACATGGCATATGTATAGTATATGCAAGGT
This sequence comes from Triadica sebifera, assembly GCA_023653625.1. Classification (NCBI taxonomy): domain Eukaryota; kingdom Viridiplantae; phylum Streptophyta; class Magnoliopsida; order Malpighiales; family Euphorbiaceae; genus Triadica; species Triadica sebifera. The sequence goes on along the minus strand of CM042893.1, from coordinate 42,082,611 downwards.
ATATGCTTGACATATGAGGTATATATGGAATATATGTATGTTGTATATGATAAAGATGCAATGGTTGATGAATGCTTAAATACAAGTGCATATGCATATGGGCTAAAAACGCGTTGTGACTAGTTAATCGATATTGTAAAGCAAAAGAAGAGGCCTATGGCCCAACAAATATGCAAATGAAACAAATGATCAAGTTTGCTAGCAAATGCAAATGCCAATGTTCACATGGCAAATATTCACATGGAAACCCGGGGCAATGTCTGTTTAACTTAGTCACAACAAAATGAAATAAGCAAAGCATTTGCATACATAAAGAGTAATGATTATATGTTTCAACTTTATTGATACTTATATGATACTGATGAATGGAATGGAATACATGGTATATATTGGAATTGTGATTTATTACTATGAGTTGTTTGGTACTTTAGAGCTCATTGGATGGTTATTCTTACTGAGCCGCAACTCATCAATTTGCATCATTTTTCAGGTAAAGAAAAGTGATAGCTCATTTTGAGTAGCGTATAAAAGACATGAAGCACAGGTCACTGGCCGAGCCTCATCACTCTCTCTCCTTGCATTCCATACAAGCATGAAAAGATGTCATATGTGTTTTGTATTTACGTTCTTGAATATGTATAGTCATTTTGGAATGAGTCTAAAAATGTATAAATGAAATCAACTCGAAAATACTTAGGTCTAAAGTTTATGTTTTGATATATGTGATATATTATAGGATATGAGACTTGCAAAGTTATTGAATTATATTACAGGATATGAAAACAAAATCTACTACTATTGTTAATAGGGTATTCTACCTTTCCAGTATGCTATGTATGATTACTTGATACAGGGATAGGTTATACTCAAATTCATAAGGTGTGACGTTACATCAAATGTGGCTCAAAAGATCATCAGGTCAGGGATTGTCCAGTGGCTTTAGCTTTTATGGATATATCACTAGCACCTGGTATAGGATCTTTACCATCCAAAGGATGAGGTAGGGGAGCAGCCCTTAGCCCATTAGCATCTAGACCTTCTGCACAGCAACCCTGGTGTCAAAGACGAGCTACAAGTCATACATATGCAGTGAGAGCCAGATAAGAGGAGGATGCTTCTGATGTGATAGTAGGTAAATTCATACTTATGGCTGATTCTATTTATCCACTTGTTGATCCCGATTCCACATATTCCTACATAAATACTGATGTGGAACCAAGGGAAGGGTTAAAGGATTCACAATTAGACCAAGACATCTTAGTGAGCAATCCTTTAGGAAATAGTGTTGTGGTGAATAAGGTGTATAGGAATTGTCCCATTAGTGTGCAAGGTTATGAATTCTTAGCTAACCTAATTGAACTCCCATTCCACTAGTTTGATGTGATATTAGGGATGGATTGGTTATCTACCTACCAAGCGATAGTAGATTGTAAAAGAAAGAGAGTGACACTTAAACTCTCCGATGATCGGGAAATCACTATTGTCGACATCTATTTTGATTGCACCCTACATGATGGCACCTACAGAACTCAAAGAATTGAAGATTGATATAGGAATTGCTTGATAAAGACTTTATCAGACCCAGTATTTTCCCATGGGGAGCACTGGTACTCTTTGTAAAGAAGAAGAATGGGTCTTTCAGATTATGCATTCACTACAAATAGCTGAATAAGGTGACAGTCAAGAACAAGTATCCCCTTCCACATATTGAAGACTTATTTGATCAATTGAAGGGAGCAAGTGTATTTTCAAAGATTGACCTACGATCGGGCTACCATCAATTGAAAGTGAAAGAAGCAGATGTGCCCAAGACTGCTTTTCGCATAAGATATGGCCATTATGAATTTTTAGTCATGTCATTTGGACTTACGAATGCCCTATCAGCTTTCATGGATCTAATGAATAGGATCTTTCATCCTTATCTAGACCAGTTTGTGGTGGTATTTATTAATGACATTCTAGTGTATTCAAATATGCTAGAAGAACATGACAAGCACCTACAAATTGTCTTGCAGATATTGAGAGAGAAGCAGCTGTATGCAAAGTTTAGCAGGTGTGACTTCTGGTTGAATGAAGTATCCTTCTTGGGTCATGTAGTTTCTGCTTAAGGGATAAAAGTGGATCCAAAGAAGATTGAAGCAATTTTACAATGGAAAATACCTAAGACTATTACAAAAGTTAGAAGTTTATTAGGTTTGGATGGGTATTATAAGAGATTTGTAAAAGGTTATTCCACCATAGCAGCGCCACTCACTCGATTGTTAAAGAAACATATTAAGTTTGAGTGGACAGATAAATGTCAAGGAAGATTTGAGAAGCTTAAGAACATGTTGACAGAAGCCCTAGTGTTAACTCAACCAGAATCTGGTAAGGATTTTATGATTTACAATGATGCCTCCAAGAATGGGTTAGGCTGTGTATTGATGCAGGAAAGTAAAGTGATTGCATATGCTTCCCGATAACTCAAGACTCATAAAAAGAACTATCCTACTCACGATCTTGAACTTGCAGCAATTGTAATCGCTTTGAAGATTTGGAGACATTATCTTTATGGTGAGAAATATTACATTTACAGAGATCACAAAATTTTAAAATATTTGCTCACATAGAAGGAACTTAATTTGAAACAAAGGCGTTGGCTTGAATTGATAAAAGATTATGACTACTTAATCGACTATCATTCAGGAAAGGCAAATGTAGATGCTGATGCACTTAGTATAAAATTTATGGCAGCCCTTCGAGTGATGAATGTTAGATTGGATATGGCACAAGATGAAGGGATAATTGTGGAAATGCAAGTAAAAATAGACTTTCTTTAGCAAGTAAAAATGACATAAAAGTTAGATGATCGCTTGATTGCCATAGTGAACAGAGTAAAAAAGGGCAGTGAAGGTGATAATTCTTTGGTTGAAAATGATAGCCTTTATTTCAACCGGAGGTTATGTGTACCTGATCAAGATGAATTGAGAAAGAACATTCTCATATAAGCTCATCATAGCAGCTATGCGATGCATCCTGGTGGTAACAAAATGTATTAGGACTTGAAAGTACACTATTGGTGGCCAGGAATGAAATGTGATGTGACAGAATTCATGAGCAAATGTTTGATATGCTAACAAGTGAAAGATGAACACCAAGTTTCATCGAGTTTACTTCAGCCTATCTTGATACCAGAGTGGAAATGGGATCGAGTGACCATAGATTTTGTGATGAGATTGTCTTTGACTGGAAAGAAGCATGATGCTATTTGGGTAGTCATTAATAGACTCAAGAAATCAGTCCATTTCATACCAATATGGACGAACTATCCACTGACCAAGTTGGCAGAAATCTACATTAATGAGATAGTGAGGCTTCATGGAGTACCATCCTCCATTATTTAAGACAGATATCCAAGATTTACTTCTCAGTTCTGGAAGAAGTTGAAAGAAGCATTGGGGATAAAACTTCATTTTAGTACAGCTTTTCATCCTCAAATTGATGGACAGTCAGAGCAAATGATCCAGATACTTGAGGATATGTTGAAAAGTTGTGTCCTTAAGTTTGAAAGCAGTTGGTTAAGGTATTTTCCATTGGCTGAGTTTGCTTACAACAATAGTTATTAGTCTAGCATCAAAATGGTACCATATGAAGCATTTTATAGAAGAAAGTGTAGGACTCCTTTATGTTGGACAAAATTGAATGAGAAGAAGTTAATGGGGACAGATTTGGTTTAAGAAACTGAAGAGAAGGTATGAGTAATCAAGGATTGATTAAAAGAAGCCATGAACCGACAAAAATCATATGCGGATTTAAGAAGAAAAGACATAGAGTTCCAGGTCGAAGATCAAGTGTTCCTGAAGGTATCACTCTAGAAGAAAGTTATGAGATTTGGCAAGAAGGGAAAACTAATTCCGAGATTTTTAGGCCTTTATGAGATTATACAGTGAGTGGGACCCATAGCCTATCGACTGAAGCTGCCTTGAGAGTTGGAAAAGATTCATGATGTGTTCCATGTGTCAATGCTACAGAGGTATAAGTCAGACCTTAGCCATGTGATCAAGCTAGAAGAAATTTGAATACAGACTGATCTAACTTATGAAGAGAAATCATTAAAGATCCTAGCCAGAGAGATTAGACAACTTAGGAACAAGCAAATCCCACTAGTGAAGGTGTTATGGCATCACCACAATGTGCAAGAAGCCACGTGGGAGCCAGAAGCTACAATGAGGCAACAGTATCCACAGTTGTTCAATACAGGTGAAATTTCAAGGACGAAATTTTTATTAGTAGGGGAGAATTCTAATGGCCCAAATACCAGGCTAGTTGTATATTGCAGTTTTCGAAATTGATCTACATATCTAGGGGTTAAAAATACACATGTGGGTAAAAAAATATTTTATTTTATCATCGAAAAATATAGGTTATGACTAGTCCGAGGGTAAAATTTGGAGTGAAAATGAGGTCAAATAAGTCATCAAAAATCAAAACTAAGAAAAAATAGGACATGATTTAATTAAATAATTGGTTGATCGTACTTTGACTGGGCTATGAAAAAAAGCAAACGATATCCAAAATTTTATTTTTAGACATGGATAGAGTCTAAATAATATTTAGAATTATTTGACAGTGAAAAAAGAATTTTATGATAACACTAGAAATTGAATTATCAGTCTGGTTTGAATGAGCTGGATAGAAAATGGACCCCGATTGACTTAAAAAAACTTTTAGACATATAAAAATATTTTATGAATTATGGAATCAAATTTAGGCGAAATTGAGCTTGGAAAGTGAGAAAATTAATTTATAGTACATAATTGACCCTAAATGGGTTAGGCTTTGTTTGGCCCAAGCCCACCCAACTTAGACCACTATAAATAGACTCAAAAATCAGAATTCTCTAGAGAGATTTCCGCTTTATCTTCTTCCTCTTTCTTTCCCTCTTGGCCGAACCATTTCTCCCATCTTTCTCTTTTAAATTTCTTCTATTCTCTTCAATTTTTACACCAAAATCAACTACTCAAAAATAATTTCAGCATCTCTAGTACCTAGTAGAAGCTTTTAATCTTCATTTGGAAGGCTAGAGTGGAAGGAAATCAAAGGAAAAAGGTTAGGATATAAATTTGAGGTAGGTGAAATTTATAGTTTTAAATTAGTTTAATGGTTCAAATAGGTAGTTTAAGGTATGTAAATGATAAATATGAAGTTTATTTGAGTTAAGGAAGCAAAATATTGGTGGATTAATGGAGTGTAATTTTTGACCATGGTCGGTTCAAAGGGAAGTGAAGGTGCTTCCAAGGAAAAAGCTAAGGAAAATGAAGCTTAGGAAAGGTCAAAGCAAGAAATTAAGGTTAGTAATTTCAAAATCTATCTATTTCCATTGATTAAGCATGTTTTAGGGTTATAGAAATTAGGAATTTTGTGTGTTTTGCGTGTTTTATGTGTAATTGATAATTAATGCTTAAAACATGATTAACGGATTATAAAAAGTGAATTAGAATGGTTAATTTCAATTAAAAAAATTAATTAGTGGAAATTAAAAAATATCACCTGTTATGTGAAAAAATGTAAATTAAGGTATAATTCCATTTTATTGTAGTATTATGATATATATGGAATAATGAATGTATAAATTAGTGAAATGAATAATTAGAAGGTGAAAGAAAATTTCTAATGATGAAAATTAATTATAGGTCGAAATATGAGAAAGGACAAATTAATGTTTTTCTTGCTAATTAAATGCAAATTTGGTCATAAAATGCAAGAAAACATGATTTGAATGTGTAGGAATTTATTGGAAACTTTTAAATTATATATTGAATGTTTTTCTAATTATTGATTATATTATGCATGAAATGAAAAATAATGAATAAAGTGTGTTTAGTGAGTTTAATAACTTAATTGATTAATCATAATGAAATATTTATATATTAGAATGGAAAGTGTGATAAATTATGGTAGTGATAAAATTGTATCGATGAATAAAATATTAAGTGATTAATAATGTAAAAATAATGGAATTTATGCATTTAATGGAAATTAAATTAAAGGAATAAAATAATATCCTTAGTTATTTTTCTTATGGTTAAATTTAGACCAAGATATAATTGGCTAGCCATAGGGACACCATTAGCAGGTGCGGGTCATGGCGACTAGCTTATATAGGCCAATGATGTTCTACTTCAGTGATAGTGAATCAATGATCAGTGTACAGTGCAATGCTCAGGTAATCCTTCGAAATTACTCTTCAGTGTATTGAACTTTTGAGTCCACATCCCATGTATCTAGTCCGAAGATTTTCTATCGGATGAAAATTAGGGGCAAATGTGAATAAAAGTAGTAAAAATGATAGAAGTCAAAAATAAGTGAAAAACATGATAAAAATGAATAAATATGAGGAAAATGAATAAAGTGATAATAATAATAATAATAATAATAATAATAATAATAATAATAATAATAATAATAATAATAATAATAATAATAATAATAATAATAATAATAATAATTATGATGATGATGATGATGATTATGATGATGATGATGATGATGATGATGATGATGATGATGATGATTATGATATAAGTGATAAATCTGGTAAAAATGATATAAGTGAAAATTATGATAAATATGATATATGTGATAAATATGATAGAAGTGATAAAAATGATAAACATGATATAATAATAATAATGATAAAAGTAAAAAATATGACAAAAATAATAAAAATAAAATAAAATGAAAAATAAGTGAAAAAATGAAATAAAATGTTCAATTATGTACTTAAAAAGGTAAATAAATGAAAAATAAAATTTATTAGTGGTAAAAGTATAAATAAACATAAAGTTGTGACATAATTGTAAATAAATAGAAATTTAAGAATTAAAGTGAAAGTTGTAGCTAATTAAATGAAAGATTGAAAAGAAGAAAAAAAAAAGAGTTAATCAAAGAAGTAAAGTGAAAAAGGATTAAATAGAAAGGAATTAAAAGTTCAAAAAACTTAATTGAGAAAAATTGGTAAATTTAATGAAGATGCTAAATAATGAATTAAGGGTAAAGAATATTAAAGTATTATTAAAAAAAATAATAAATAGATTAAAGAGAAAATTTGAATAATGTATCAAAAATATTATTGCATGTATGAATACATGAAAACATAAGATAATGAAAATTTTTATATTAGTAATCACTACTTGATATATTAATGCTAATTACGTAGTTATTTGACTATGTGCAGGTAGCAACGGGAAAGGCAGGAGCAAGCATACAAATTTTAGGAGCTGACGGAATAATAAATAATAGTAGGTTATTATTAAGAATGATATATATATATATATATATATATATATATATATATATATATATATATATGTATGTATGTAGGTATATATGGATATGGTGTTGTAAGAATAAAATTATATACATATTATGATAAAGAATATTTATGAATTATTATATGTGTAAAGAATGAAATGTTGAATTGTGATTGAATGGAGAATATATTGTATTATATGTGTATTGTTGTGCCCAAAAATGAGCTGACAATTATTTGCATTGCATGTGGGGTAGTTAATTTATATTTGTTATATTGCCGAAATTTTTGGAAAAATGAAAAGGATTAATTAAGTGTTAATAATATTATGATCATTAAATTAAATTAAGAAAAAATATTTTTTGGCACTCATCGGCTATAATCATATTAACTCATGTAATGTACGTATAAAATTACTGTTATAAGGATGTCACAACACCACTTGTCACGGGCGTGAAACTGCAAAATCAACAACTCTAAAATATTTTTAATATTCTTTTTAACTCCTAACTCTCACCAACCTTTAATACAACTTATAGATCTTATATACAGACGTTATAGTTCAAGCCCATAGATCACCTAAACTAGAACTAGGTAGACTTGTTGACATGTCAATAGGGTTACATGGCTTCAGTCATGATATTTAACTTTAGTCATGTAGATTTTCTTTGACCATGTGGTTCGACTTTGGTCAATATAGTTGGTTTCAGCCAAGTAGTTTTCTTTGGTTGGTATATGCCACTTCTGCCATGTGGTGGCTATAGCCAAGATAAATAGCTTCGGTCCAGATGTATATATTATAGTCAAATGCCTTTTGTAGAATGACCTACAGGTTGGGATACCCTTTGTGTTTTTTGGAAATTAGTCTAAGTGGCTTAATTTATGGGCACAATAGATTAAACAAGTAAATGTATATTTGTTTTTAAATATTGTTCCCTATGTAATTTGATATGTATATATGATAATTCGCTTTATTAGTCATGTTTTATTATTTTCCTATAATGAGGGCATATCAAAAGTTATATGAAACACCTAATTGAGTTATGCATATTTATATACATATATTCATTGATTTCATTAAATAAGAAAGTTAAAATATTGTATGGAATTTTTAATTGTGTAATGTGTGATTATTATTGTAAAGATTGTACCACTGAGTGAAAGCTTAGTATGAGAGTTTTTTTTCCTTTTATGCAAGTGATAGACAAATATTGGTTAGTAGCATGTAGGTAGATCCAATGGACCCCACCTGATGAGCACAACATCAGTAGCAGTAGTAGCCACCATGTCAAGGCTAGCCTCTATATTTTATTTCATGTCATATATATAAGACAAACGCTATATACATATTTTAAACACACATGTTTGTAAATAAGTTGTGTATAAGTTAATGGACTATAATAATACAATTTTATTGTGTTATAAAAACATGTATGTTTTTGTTTCATGGGATATGTTTATGGTTATATATATGTTTTGTGTCCCTAAGTCCTATACAAACATATCGGTTAGTTAGATTGTGACATCACGCTACCTAATTATCATACAGAAGGGTACAACTGTAACATCCACTAATTAGAATTTAATTTGAATAAGTATGTGGTATAAATAGGAAAAATATGATAGATAATAGAGATTAAAATAGATGGAATAAATGATTAAATTAGAAATTAAAATAAATTAAATTGATAGCCATAATGAATTTGAATAAATTAGACCGCATAATTAAATTGTATTTTTGGTAAAATAAAATTAAAGATATTAGATATAAGAAAATATGTGAAGATGATGATGATGATGATGATGATGATAATAATAATAATAATAATAATAATAATAATAATAATAATAATAATATTTAAAAAAAAAAGTGAACAGTACAAGGGTCAGCAGAGAAAAAAAAAAGAAGACCAAAAATGAGAAATAGAGAGAAAGTGGGGTTGAAGTCTTTCTTTTGGTCATTTCTTCCAACTTCATCTCTCTTCTCCTTCTTCTACATCATCCCTTTTCCTTCCTCCATATCACAACTCAAATTATTCATCATCTTCTTCAAGATTTGCATCAAAAATCAGTCCAAATAAATCTGATCTTGGTAAGAAATATTTTTCCCATGATTATTGTGTTATTAAAACTCTTTAGGTTATATTTTTACAGGATATTGCACTCTATTTTTTATTATCTTTTGAATTGAGTTTTGGGATGTGTTAAACATAATGGTTGTTCATCTATGTCTTATATATCTTTTTGCTAAATTTTATTGAATGATTTTGAGTATATGAAGAGATATGGTTATTGGGGTGAAACTGGTTCAGGGAGACATATCAACCAAATAACCTACGGTTTTTGTAAAACTTAATCATCTTAGTGGCTTAATCTCAGATTTTGTAAAACATGAAAGTTGTAGGTATATATGTTATTGAGGTCTCTGAAAAAGTACATATAAATTTCTCTTGTATAGGTTGAGTTATTCTGAAATGAACTATGATTGTTCCTTGATTGAGCTGGTTTCATATACTTGTGCAGCTTCAGTAGATTCGTCCTTCTATTTTATCTATTTTTAGATTGAAATAGCCAAAGTTAAAAACATAAAAGTTTTACTAATATGTCTTATCTAAATATCTATGAAAGTCTCACCTTAAAATAGCATGTATTTTGTGAGTTATAAGCTAAACAATTAAACTGGTCGGGTTGATACTCTATGTTGAACCAGTTATATATCCTCCAATATTTGAGAACCTTAGAGACTGAATCTTAAAATGAATTAAACATGCAAAATGTTTCCAATTAACTCATATAACCTTATAAAACTTTTCAGAATAATTGAAGCTACACATTGAAAGCTATGAAGTTTTGAATTGGGTACCTCGAAACTACCTAAGGGCAAAAAACAGGGCAATATTTAAAATTATACCAAATATTATGTAAAGGTTCAAAAATTATGAAATTTTAATATTTTTTTTTACATGTTATATTTAATCAGAATCAAGAATCATATAAATTTGATAATTATAGAAAAAGTTATTGATCCAACAATCCTTAGAGGTCTTGTTCTAGCTTAAAAGAAATTATAGTTATTTATTTAAATTATATTAAGAATAAATATTTTATCAAGGTTTTAATTAATTATATTTTTAAATTAGGCTTTCAACAAGAAGAAGACTAACAAAAGTAAACAAGCTCTGAGCTTATATTTTGGAAAAGAAAAACCGTATCGAGGCTTGTACATATAATTATTCTAGTTTGCCCCTTATGCATGATTGTATGTGCATGACATGAATTATTTGTCACCATGATGAAATAATAGATTATGTCATGTTTTAACATTATAGAAATGTTATTAACTATGAACTTAATATTATGCTAATATTTGATAAAATATCATGCTATTATATGGTGTTGAAATAAGTTATGCGTATATCATTATGTTAATATGAAATAAGTATTGGTTATAGAAATAAGTAATTAATGGTGTTAATTGTTCATTTTTCTACCTAAAGACTGACATAGCATAGATGGTGCACCATTAGGGGAAATTTTCGGTACCGATATTGATATGATTTAAGGACAGGGTGGCTACAGCTCCGAGAGCACTCCTGCTCTTATTTACACACAGATAAATGATTTTACTAGGTCAAGGTGGCTGAAGCTCCGCGAGTGCCCTTGACTTAAGATTATAGTGAGTAGGGTGGCTTAAGCTCCGCGAGCGCTCCTATTTCACACCCTGTATTCGGACAGTCCGAGAATGAGATTTTGGGCTAATAATTCATAGAATAAAATATGAAATTTAATTAATTGATGTAAGTAACAAAGTGTAAAATGCTTACATGAGGTGGTGCAAATTTAATTATTGAATAATGTTATTTTGTTTATTTTTTTATGTTATGTATTTATTTATTTTATATGACAAATATACAATAAAAATTGATATGCCATGAATTTATTTGAGACATGCATTTGTGTGACTGCTTGGAGAAAACTTTAATACTTATATGTACCACTAAGCTAGAGATTGTTTAGCGTGGGTTCTTCTCACACAGGAATTGAAGTTGTAGATAGTAGATAGTGGAGTTGATCAGGAAGAAGTCCAAGCTCATATTAGCAGAGACACAATAAGCATAGTTAGAGGGTTGGTTATCTATTATTATTATTTTTTAGTTTGACTATGTATATGGTGTGGTAGACATGTCTCATATATTAATATTGTGTATGTAAATAATTATGTAACATAATCGGGTGCCATATGTGTATACAATATAAGGATAAATATATATTGTTAATTAGAACAACTTGCCTAAACCAATATAAATAAATAGATTAAGTTATTTAAAATGATAAAAAAATTCAATTCGAGCAGATTATTGAGTTAAGCTTGTGGCATCCTCCTTATATATATGGGATTATTCCTAATATATAAGTGGGTGTCACATTTAGTGGTATCAGAGCCAGGTTTAGGCGTTTCTAGGCCTAGGTGTGAAATGAGATATTAGGTTTAAATATACTTGTGTCTCATATAATTCTAATATGGGCTTTCTTCTTGGAAACTTGTAGGATTGTAAGAAGGTGTCTTCGGATGAACGGGATATGGTTGAGAGTACCGGCTCTCCTGATACTAGGACTCCTTATCAGCCTAGTGCAGCGAGCGTGCAAAGGCAAAATGCTGCTCCAAATCCCCCACCACATGCAGCAAAACAGATTGACCCTTGTCAAAATCCATTTATACAATAGATGATTGGATTATTCCAACAGATGGTACAAGCCATTCCTCAACCTACCCAGTGCCACCACCTAGACCAAAAGTAACAATTGATAAGCTTCATAAGTATGAGGCTTCGAATTTCTATGGTAAGAGAGATGAAGATCCAGCTGCAGCTGAGTATTGGTTGGAAAAGGCTCAAAGAATTTTTAAAGAGTTGCAAGTGGAAGTAGATGACAAAGCTAGATTTGCTACTTCTCTACTCCAAGATGAGGCATATGATTGGTGGAAATCAGTTCTTACCAAGCCAGATATGGTGGAACCGGTCTCATGGGATTCCTTCCTCTCTGACTTTAAAGAGCAATATATTTTGTTGATCTTTATTGATTAGAAAAAGAAAGAGTTCACGAATCTCAAGCAAGGTAAAATGTCAGTGACTGAGTATCAGCGGGATTTTACTAGACTGAGCAAGTATGCCCCTGAATTAGTTGGAAATGAAAGAGATAAATGCAAAAGATTTGAAGATGGCCTTAATGAAGAGGTTGGAGATATTGTGACTGCTTTTCAGCATAACAATTTTTCTCAGTTAGTTTTTGCAGCACTCAGCCTTGAAAAAAGGAAAAAGAGGAAAATAGAAGAATCTTCTAAAAAGTCAGCTACTCCTGAGACTCAATTCACTGGGAAGAAGAGTCATTTCTTTACTAGCCATTCACTGAATAGAGGACAAGGAAAGGGTTTTAGCTATTCAAAAAAAGGGTCTTTTAAGAGGGGGCCACCCTTTAAGGCACCTTCTGCTATAGCCTGTTCACAACCTCAGGTTGGTAAGAAAGCTATACCAGTATGTACCATTTGCAATAGGAGCCATCGGGGGGAATGTTGGCGTGTCACAGGTGCTTGCTTTAGATGTGGGTTCAAGGAACTTATACGAAGGGATTGCCTACTCTTGATAGGTGGTACTCCTACTCAGACTACTAGGTCAGCTCCGACTCAGTCTGGAGTTCATTTCAGAGGAGGACTAGGCCGACCGAGGCAGGCTGTTTCAGAGATAGTGAATAGACCTAGATCTAGCAGAGCTCCAGCCCGAGCCTATGCCATGAAAGCTAAGGAAGATCAGGCAGCAACGGATGTTATTGTTGGTATGTTTTCATTATATGATTTTGACATTTGTGCACTCATAGATCCGAGTTCCACACATTCCTATATTTGCACTAGTACACCTAGTCAGCATAATATGATTAAAGAAAACCTAGAATATGGAATTGAAGTTAAGAATCCTTTGGGTCACAATGTAATAGTGAATAAAGTATTTAGGAATTGTCCTTTAGTTATGCATGGGAAAGAGATTTTTGCAGACTTGATTGAGTTGCCATTCCATGAGTATGATGACATATTAGGCATGGATTGGCTCTCACATCACGAAGCAGTGGTGGATTGCAAGTCTAAATTTGTGGTACTTAAAATAGAAAATTAGGAGGAAATTATTGTAAAAGGTGAATTATTTTCACAACATCCTCGAGTCATATCCATAATGAAAGCTCGGAGATTGATGAGAAAAGGGTGTGAAGCTTATTTGGCCCATGTGATTGACACCAGAAAAATGAGGTTCAAATCTTGAAGATATTATGGTGGTAAATGAATTTCCAGATGTCTTTCCTTATGACTTACCTGGGTTACCTCCGGAGAGAGAGGTAGAGTTTACTATTGATTTTGTTCTAGGAACTATGCCTATATTAAAGACACCATACAGAATGGCCCCATCAGAGATGAAAGAAATTAAGACACAATTGCAAGAACTCCTTGATAAGGGTTTCATTAAACCAAGTACATCCCCATGGGGTGCACCAGTATTGTTTGTGAAAAAGAAGGATGGATCTTTGAGGCTATGTATTGATTATTGATAGTTGAATAAGGTGACCATCAAGAACAAGTACCCATTACCGCAGATTGATGATCTCTTTGACCAACTGAAAGGTGCATGAGTATTTTCCAAGATAGACTTGAGATCTGATTATCATCAATTAAGGGTGAAGATGGAGGATATTGCTAAAACTACATTCAGAACCAGATATAGTCATTATGAGTTTTTGGTTATGCCATTTGGGCTGACCAATGCTTTAGCAGCATTTATGGATCTTATGAATAGGATCTTCAGGCCACATCTTGATCAATTTGTTGTCGTTTTCTTTGATGATATTTTGGTGTATTCTAAAGATTCAGAAAAACATGAAAAGCATTTGAGAATGGCATTGTAGACTCTCAGAGAATATAAGTTTTATGCCAAACTCTTAAAATGTGAGTTTTGGTTAAAGGATGTGACATTTTTTAGACACATTATCTCTGTAGAAGGCATTAAAGTGGATTCTAGCAAAGTTGAGGCAATTGTGAGTTGGAAACCTACACGAAATGTGACTGAGGTCAAAACTTTCTTAGGTTTAGCTGGATATTATTGGAGATTTGTCAAAGGTTTTGCAATGATGGCTTCTCCTTTAACAAGACTATTGAGAAAGGATGTTAAATTTGAGTGGACAAATAAGTGTCAAGCTAGTTTTGATAAGCTCAAAAGTATGCTCACTAAGGCCCCTGTTTTGACACAGCTGATTCCTAATAAGGAGTATGTCATTTATAGTGATGCTTCTCATGATGGATTGGGTTGTGTATTGATGCAAGATGGAAAGGTGGTTACCTATTCTTCTAGACAGTTAAAGCCGCATGAGAAGAATTATCCTATCCATGATCTGGAGTTGGCAGCTATAGTTTTTGCATTGAAGATTTGGCACCATTATTTATATGAGGAGAAGTGTTTTATTTACACAGATCACAAGAGTTTAAAATATCTTCCATCACAGAAAGAATTGAATTTGAGGCAGAGAAGATGGCTAGAACTAATAAAGGATTATAATTGTGTGATTGACTATCATCCAGGCAAAGCTAATGTAGTAGCAGATGCTTTAAGCAGAAAGATGGTGACAGAGTTGAACCTTCAACCCACTCTTATGCAGGAAATCAAAAATGCACAAAGATAAGATAGGAAGCTAATTGAATTAGCTGAGTTGATCTCTAAGGGGGAGAGACCTGGATTGTAATGCCCGATAATTTAGGCCACGGTCGCGGTTGACCGAAATCTGGCGCGCTGAACCGATCGGGGTCTAAATTTGGACATGAAATAAAATAAATTTAAATAATAATAAGATGGGAGAAAAATATTTTGAATATTATTAATTGAGAAATTTGAAGTTTGGAATTAAAATTGGGAAAAAAATTTATTTTTCGCTGAACGAAATTTGGAATTTGCAGTGTTTTTGGCACATAAATTCTAAGAAGGCATAAAAATGGAATATTCTTTATCTAAGGAAAGGAATATTCTTTTGATTAAAATAAAGTAAGAGTGATTTAAATTAATGGACCAATAGGAAGCAAGATTAGTAACTAATCCTAACCACCCACCTAATCCAACTATAAAAAGTCAAATTTTTACTTTTTTGACCATTCTTCTTCTTCTTCATCTTGACCAAACTCATTTCTCTCTCTTTTCTTCTTCTTTGCCGTGAGCTTCTCCTCTCCCATTTACTTTTGTTTTTCTTTCTTCAAATCAAGCTAAGATTAGATGAAAAAAAAAGGGGATTAAGGCAAGATCATGAAGAAAGTGAAGTAAAGTGAGCAAAACTAAGGAAGAGGAAGGAAGAAAGGAAAAAAAAAAAAAAAGAGTTTTTAGCCATTTGGAAGATCATCAAAGGTGAGTTTAGATTTTCCATCTCCTTACTTTCTTCTTCTCTTTTCTTTGAGTTTGAGGTTAGTTGCCATTATAGCTAGTAAATTAGGGTTATTAGTATGCTAATGGTGTTCATAGATGATATCTTGGTGTACTCCAGAAGCAAAGAAGAGCATAATCAACATCTTCGTATTGTCTTCCATACCTTAAGAGAGAATCAATTATATGCGAAGTTGTCGAAATGTGCATTCTGGTTAGATGAGGTGGCCTTTCTAGGGCATATTGTCTCAGCCGATGGGATCAGAGTCGACACCAGTAAGGTAGAGGCAATCCTCAACTGGAAACCGCCTCGAAATGTGACAGAGGTGAGAAGTTTTCTTGGTTTGGCTGGTTATTATCGGAGATTTGTGAAAGGATTTTCAATGATAGCCTCACCACTGACAAAATTGCTTAGAAAGGAGACCAGATTTGAGTGGTCAGAACGATGCTAGACTAGTTTTGATAAGTTGAAGAAAATGTTGACAGAGGCACCAGTGTTGACACAGCCTACTGCGGGAAAAGATTATGTGGTGTACAGTGATGCTTCCCTTAATGGTTTGGGCTGTGTACTAATGCAAGAAGGCAAAGTGATCGCTTATGCTTCCAGACAATTGAAGCCTCACGAGAGAAATTATCCAACACATGATCTGGAACTAGCAGCCATTGTGTTTGCATTGAAAATATGGTGACACTACTTGTATGGTGAGCAATGTTATATCTATACAGACCATAAAAGTTTGAAATATTTGCCTTCACAAAAGGAACTCAATCTGAGACAGAGGAGATGGCTAGAATTGATCAAAGACTACAATTGTATCATTGACTATCAGCCCGGTAAGGCCAATGTGGTAGCTGACGCGCTGAGTAGAAAAACTCTTGCAGGTAAATGTTAAAACTTAAATTTATTAAGTGAAAAAAAATGGAATAATAAGTTCTTTATATATTATTTTGGCAGAATTGCGGATTCAACCCACATTGATCCAACAAGTAAAGGACAATCAGAAGCAAGACACGAAATTAAAGAAAATCTTTGAAATGGTGAAAAAGGGTGAAAAACCAGAATTTACTATTGAAGCAGATGGGATTTTAAGGCATAAGGGCAGGTTGTGTGTGCCAGACATACCAGAATTGAAACAAGATATTTTGAAGGAGGCTCACAACGTTATTTATGCAATGCACCCAGGAAGCAACAAAATGTATCATGACTTGAAGGCATATTACTGGTGGCCAGGAATGAAAAGAGATATCACGGAGTATACTACCAGATGTTTAACTTGTCAGCAAGTGAAGGCAGAGCATCAAGTACCAAGTGGATTATTGCAGTCTATTTCAATTCCGGAGTGGAAATGGGAAAGAGTCACAATGGACTTTGTTTCTGGTTTGCCCTTGACACAAAAGAGGCATGATGCAGTATGGGTAGTAGTAGAACGGCTCACCAAATCAGCTCACTTTCTACCGAGCTTAGTGAAAAGAAAGTAATGGGTCCAGATCTAGTTCAACAGACAGAGGAAAAAGTGAAAGTAATAAGAAATAGACTAAAAGCTGCTGCTGATAGACAGAAATCATATGCAGATTTGAAAAGGAGAGATATTGAATATACAGTTGGTGACAAAGTGTTCTTAAAAATCTCACCTTGGAAAAGGATTTTCCGATTTGGAAAGAAAGGAAAGTTGAGTCCTAGGTTCATTGGACCATACGAGGTACTTGAACGCATAGGTCTAGTGGCGTACAAATTAGCTCTACCACCAGAGTTAGACAAGATTCACAACGTATTCCATGTGTCCATGTTGAGAAGATATCGATCAGATCCATCTCATATCATATCAACAGAACCTATAGAGATACGACCAGATTTAACTTATGAAGAGGAACCAGTGGAAATTTTAGCTCGAGAAATGAAAGAGCTACGAAACAAAAAGGTACCATTGGTGAAGGTCCTGTGGAAAAATCACAAGTCAGAAGAGGCAACTTGGGAAAATGAAGAGGTGATGAAGGCTCAGTATCCACAATTATTCCACTCCAGCTAAAAAGGTAAATTTCGAGGACGAAATTTTTTTTTAAGGAGAGGAAAATTGTAATGCCCGATAATTTAGGCCACGGTCGCGGTTGACCGAAATCTGGCGCGCTGAACCGATCGGTGTCTAAATTTGGACATGAAAGAAATAAATTTAAATAATAATAAGATGGGAGAAAAATATTTTGAATATTATTAATTGAGAATTTTGAAGTTTGGAATTAAAATTGGGAAAAAAAATTATTTTTCGCTGAACGAAATTTGGAATTTGCAGTGTTTTTGGCACAGAAATTCTAAGAAGGCATAAAAATGGAATATTCTTTATCTAAGGAAAGGAATATTCTTTTGATTAAAATAAAGTAAGAGTGATTTAAATTAATGGACCAATAGGAAGCAAGATTAGTAACTAATCCTAACCACCCACCTAATCCAACTATAAAAAGTCAAATTTTCACTTTTTTGACCATTCTTCTTCTTCTTCATCTTGACCAAACTCATTTCTCTCTCTTTTCTTCTTCTTTGCCGTGAGCTTCTCCTCTCCCATTTACTTTTGTTTTTCTTTCTTCAAATCAAGCTAAGATTAGATGAAAAAAAAGGGGATTAAGGCAAGATCATGAAGAAAGTGAAGTAAAGTGAGCAAAACTAAGGAAGAGGAAGGAAGAAAGGAAGAAAAAAAAAAAGAGTTTTTAGCCATTTGGAAGATCATCAAAGGTGAGTTTAGATTTTCCATCTCCTTACTTTCTTCTTCTCTTTTCTTTGAGTTTGAGGTTAGTTGCCATTATAGCTAGTAAATTAGGGTTATTAGTATGCTAATGGTGATTAAGGGTGGATTAGTGTGATTAGTGTTTGATTAGTGTAAAATTTATTGTTAGGGCAAGGAAGTGAACAACCTTTGAACCAAAATCAAAGGGGAAGTAAGGGCAAGGAAAAGGTTATCTAAGAGGAAGAGAAAAGTGAAGAAAAATAGAACTTTGAGGTATGTACATTTGGCAAAAATTCAATATAGAAAAGTATTGATTTTGATTTTGTGATGTAGTGAATTTATGTATGAAATTCTGAACATTTGATTGAGTGATTAAATGATGCCATGAATGTGAAAATAAAGACTAGAAAATGAGGTTGATGCATGAAAATGGAAAATGTATGAATTATTTGATGTGCTGGAAAATTCGTCTTATGAACAGTATCTAGTGTTTTGATCATAACTTGAGTTCTGGAAATCATTTCTGAGTGATTCTTGCTGGATTGGAAAGTTAAGACATATAGATTGAACTTTCATTCAGACCATTAGACATAAATATGCCTGGAATTAGGTGAAAAATGGACTCAAACTTTGAACTAGAAATCTGTCCAGAAAAAAAATACTGGGCAGATTGCAGTGAACATAGGTTGGAAAACAATTCATAACTTTTGCTACGAAATTATTTTTAATGTGATTCCAGTTGGAAATTAAAGATAAGAAATTTACCTACATTTTTCTAGTTGATCACTTGTCCAAATTCCATCTAGAAATGGATGAAAAAGATATAGAAAGATAAGGCAGAAATCTGTCCAGTAAAATACTGGGCAGATTGCAGCGAACGTAACTTAGGAGAAAATTTATAACTTTTGCTAAAAAAAATTTTTTGATATGATTCCAGTTGGAAATTAAAGATAAGACATTTACCTATATTTTTTTAGATGATCACATGTCCAAATTCTGTCTAAAAATAGACGAAAAATGCAGAGCATCATAAGGTATAAATGCTGTCCAGAATAGGACAGCTGGTAGAAATGTGTTGATTGTGGATTTATGTGTTAGAAAATGTATTGATTGAATTTTTCTTATAGTTATAATGATTAAATAAGCTAGTATGAGGTTGTAAAAAAAATTGAATGAGAATTATTGCATTTATATGGAATTTATATTAATGTTTCCCTACATAATTTATGCAAATATGAATAAAGGTAACAAATGTAATTTAAGCCCTATAACATCTAGTCGAGAACTAGAAATTAGGATAAGTTGGCATGCTAATGAAAGGGTAGAAATGTAGGCACTAAATATAATAGTGCTGAGTTAAAATTATGTAGGCACTAAAAATAATAGTGCTGAGTTGAAATTTACTTAGGCACTAAGAATTAGTGCTGAGTTCAAAATTTACGTAGGCACCAAAAAAGTGCTGAGTTGTTATTGAAAATGTAGGCGTTAAACGCCGAGTTATAAAATAATTATGTAGGCGCCGAGTATACTGCCGGAGAGCAAAAACCCTGTATCCAGTGTTTAGTTCCAGTCTAAAATGTCGTGGGCTATTAAATAAATAACAGAAAAAAAAATGTGAAGTATGAAATTCATATTGTAAATTTTATATCTTGTATTGTTAAAATTTCAAGCATGCTTAATGAATAAAATATCATAATTCATGAATTAAATATTTTTGCATGAAGAAAATAGTTTATTATTAATTGAATATTTGGCATGCTAAATAGGTTAATTGTAGTTTCTAAAATTTTATTTTAGAATTATTTATGTAATGATTGGATAGTTGCCAAACGTACCACTAAGCTAGTAGCTTAGCGCGTGTGTTTCACGCGCAGATAAATAGAAGTAGCTGTTCCGATAGGGCGACCGAAGAAGAGGGAACCCCAAGATCAGATTGCAGCAGTCTAGTTTTTTTGTATGTTTTGATAATGATGTTGTAAAAATTAAGTTTTAAGAATTTTGTTGATGTAAATTTGTGGCTTGTAATATTTATAAGTAATGGATTTGGTAATTATATATATATAGAATTATTGTAGTTATATTTTTAAATATCATGGTTTAATGAATAAGTTATTTTGAATCACAATATTCCCATCACTAGATATATATTTAAATTGAAAAAAAAATATTTATACAAAATTGAGCGTTGGTTTTAAATTAAATGAGCTTAGTAGCACTTCCATATCCTATTAGCGATTAGTAGGGTAAGTGAGCGCTACAAAGATGGTGACAGAGTTGCACCTTCAACCCACTCTTATGCAGGAAATCAAAAATGCACAAAGATAAGATAGGAAGCTAATTGAATTAGCTGAGTTGATCTCTAAGGGGGAGAGACCTGGATTCACTATGGACTTAGATGGTGGATTGTTCTATCAAGACAAATTATGTGTACCTGATGTAGAAGATCTTAGACAGAGGATTCTTAGAGAGGCCCATGAAAGCAAATATGCTATGTACCCAGAGAGTAACAAGATGTACCAAGAGTTGAAGAGTAGATACAGGTAGGCATGTATGAAAAAGGACATCACAGAGTACACTTCAAAATGTTTGACTTGTCAGCGGGTCAAGGCGGAACATCAAGTACCTTTAGGGTTGCTACATCCAATTTCTATTCCAGAATGGAAGTGGAACGGATCACTATGGATTTTGTGACTGGATTGCCTTTGACTCCAAAGAAACATGATACTGTATGGGTCATAGTGGACAGATTTACAAAGTCAGCACATTTCTTACCTATCAGAAAGGACTATCCACTGAACAAATTGGCAGAAATTTATATGAATGAAGTTGTACGACTTCATGGAGTGCCTGTTTCTATTGTGTCTGGCAGGGATCCCCGTTTCACATCTCAATTTTGGGGTAGTCTACAACGAGTTCTAGGTACTAAGCTCAATTTTAGCACGGCTTTTCATCCACAGACAGATGGACAGTCAGAAAGAGTCATTCAGATTCTAAAAGATATGATGAGAAGTTGTGTCATCGAATTTAAAGGTAACTGGGACAAATATCTTTCTTTAATAGAATTCGTCTATAATAACAGTTATCAGTCTAGTATCCAGATAGCTCCATATGAGGCACTTTATGGTAGGAAGTGTCGAACATCTATATGTTGGACAAAGCTCAGCGAGAGGAAACTTATAGGACCAAACCTAGTGCAAGAAACAGAAGAAAAAGTGAAAGTCATTCGCGAAAGACTTAAAACAACTACAGATAGACAAAAATCATATGCTGACCTCAAGAGACGGGACATTGAATATGCAGTGGGTGATAAAGTTTTTCTTAAAGTATCTCCCTAAAAGAAAGTTTTGCGATTTGGAAAGAAAGGCAAGTTAAGTCCAAGGTTCATCGGACTTATGAAATATTAAAAAGAGTTGGACCTGTTGCGTATAGACTGGCTCTACCACCGGAGATGAGTCAAATACATGATGTCTTCCATGTCTCAATGTTAAGACGATATAGATCAGATCCTAATCACATCATACCTGCTGAAAGCATTCAGGTGAGACAAGATTTGACATATGAAGAACAACCAGTCTAAATTTTAGCAAGAGAAATTAAGGAACTGAGGAACAAGCGAGTACCATTGGTGAAAGTACTATGGAGGAATCATGCAATCGAAGAAGCAACATGGGAAAGTGAGGAGGTGATGAAAGCTCAATACCCTCACTTGTTCAGTGACAATGCATTAGGTATGTTTCAAGGACAAAACATCTTAAGGGGGAGAGAATTATAACACCCACTAATTAGAGTTTAATTTGAATACGTATGTGGTATAAATAGGAAAAACATTATAGATAATAGAGATTAAAATAGATGGAATAAATGATTAAATTAGAAATTAAAATAAATTAAATTGATAGCCATGATGAATTTGAATAAATTAGACCACATAATTAAATTGTATTTTTTGTAAAATAAAATTAAAGATATTAGATATAAGAAAATATGTGAAGATGATAATAATAATAATAATAATAATAATAATAATAATAATAATAATAATAATAATAATAATAATAATAATAATAATAATAATAATAAGAAGAAGAAGGAGAAGAAGAAGAAGAAAATTTAAAAAAAAAAACAAAAAGTAAAGTAAACAGTAGAACGGTCAGAAGAGAAAAAAAAAAGACCAAAAACGGAAAATAGGGAGAAAGTGGGGCTGAAGTCTTTCTTTTGGCCATTTCTTCCAACTTCATCTCTCTTCTCCTTCTTCTTCATCATCCCTTTTCCTTCCTCCATATCACAACTCAAATTATTCATCATCTTTTTCAAGATTTGCATCAAAAATCAGTTCAAATAAATCTGATCTTGGTAAGAAATATTTTTCCCATGATTATTGTGTTGTTAGAACTATTTAGGTTATGTTTTTACAGGATATTGCACTCTATTTTTGATTATCTTGTGAATTGAATTTGGGGATGTGTTAAACATAAAAGTTGTTTATCTATGTCTTGTGTATCTTTCTACCAAATTTTATTGAATGATTTTAAGGATATGAAGAGATATGGTTATTGGGGTAAATCTGGTTCAGGGAGACGTATCAACTAAATAACCTACGGTTTTTGTCAAACTTGATCATCTTAGTGGCTTAATCTGAGATTTTGTAAAACATAAAAGTTGTAGGTATATATTTATTGAGGTCTCTGCAAAATTTCGTATAAATATCTTTTGTGTAGGTTGAATTATTCTGAAATGAACTATGACCGTTCCTTGATTGAGCTGGTTTCATATACCTGTGCAACTCCAGTAATTTCGTCCTTATATTTCACCTATTTTTAGATCGAATTAGCCAAAGTTCAAAACTTCAAAGTTTTACTCCTATATCTTATCTAAATTTCTGTGAAAGTGTCACCTTAAAATGTCATGTATTTTGTGAGTTATGAGCTGAACAATTAAACTGGTTGGGTTAATACTCTATGTTAAACCAGTTATATATCCTCCAATATTTGAGAACCTTAGAGACCGAATCTCAAAATGCATTAAAAATTAAAAAAAAATGTTTCAAATTCCCTTATATAATTGTATAAAAATATTCAGAATAATTGAAGCTACACATTGAAAGTTATGATTTTTTGAATTGGGTACGTCGAAACTGCCTAAGGGCAGAAAATAGGGCAATATTTAAAATTATACCAAAAATTATGTAAAGGTTCAAAAATTCTGAAAGTTTAGTATATTTTAGTTTTACATGTTATATTTAATCAGGATCAAGAATCATATAAATTGGATAAGTATAGAAAACGTTATTGATCCAACAGTCCTTAGAGGTCTTGTTGTAGGTTAAAAGAAATTGTAGTTATTTATTTAAATTATATTAAGAATAAATATTTTATCAATGTATTAATTAATTATATTTTTAAATTAGGATTTCAACAAGAAGAAGACCAACAAAAGTGAACAAGCTCTCAGCTTATATTTTGGAAAAGAAAAACTGTATCAAGTTTTGTACATATAATTATTCTAGTTTGCCCCTTATGCATGATTATATGTGCATGACATGAATTATTTGTCACCATGATGAAATAATAGATTTATGTCATGTTTTAATATTATAGAAATGTTATTAACTATGAACTTAATATTATGTTAATATTTGATAAAATATCATGCTATTATATGGTGTTGAAATAAGTTATGCGTATATCATTATGTTAATATGAAATAAGTATTGGTTATAGAAACAAGTAATTAATGGTGTTAATTGTCCATTTCTCTACCTGAGGACTGACATATGATAGATGGTGCACCATTAGGGGAAATATTCGGTACCGATATTGATATGATTTAAGGACATGGTGGCTATAGCTCCGAGAGCGCTCCTGCTCCTATTTACACACAGATAAATGATTTTACTAGGTCAAGGTGGTTGAAGTTTCGCGAGCACCTTTGACTTAAGATTATAGTGAGTAGGGCGACTTAAGCTCCGTGAGCGCCCCTATTTCACACCCCGTATCCAGACAGTCCAGGAACGAGATTTTGGGCTAATAATTCATAGAATAAAATATGAAATTTAATTAATTGATGTAAGTAACAAAGTGTAAAATGCTTACATGAGACGGTGTAAATTTAATTATTGAATAATGTTATTTTGTTTATTTTTTTATGTTATGTATTTATTTATTTTATATGACAAATATACAATAAAATTTGATATGCCATGATTTTATTTGAGACATGCATTTGTGTGACTGCTTGGAGAAAAATTTAATACTTATATGTACCACTAAGCTAAAGATAGCTTAGCGTGGGTTCTTCTCATGCAGGAATTGAAGTTGTAGATAGTAGATAGTGGAGTTGATCAAAAAGAAGTCTAAGTCCATATCAGTAGAGATACAAGAAGCATAGTTAGAGGCTTGGTTATCTATTTTTTTTTTTTAGTTTGACTATGCATATGGTGTGGTAGACATGTCTCATATATTAATATTGTGTATATAAATAATTATGTAACATAATCGGGTGTCATATGTGTATACAATATAAGGATAAATATATATTGTTAATTAGAACAACTTGTCTAAACCAATATAAATAAATAGATTAAGTTATTTAAAATGGAAAAAAAAAATTCAATTCGAGCAGATTATCGAGTTAAGCTTGTGGCATTTTTCTTATATATGTGAGATTATTCCTAATATATAAGTGGGGTGTCACAACAACACTTTTGTCATGGACTCAGGTGTGGGATTTTAATATACCTCCAAAGCTTAAGCTCTTTGTTTGTAAGGCTTGTTGCAATTATTTACCTACACGTCTCTTCTTGAAAGTCTTGCCTATAGAGAATACATGTGTGGTTGGTAAGAACTGGCGGACCATTTTATGCATATCTTTGTTGATTGCCCATTTGCGAGTCAATGTTAGAAGGTGTCTGGTGTGTCAGTTATTAACATTCATATGGATGAGTTCAGCAGTTGGTTAAGTAAAATGTTTGAGTTAGGGATATTAATTTACGTGAACATATGTGTATGGTGTTATGGAAAATATAATAGCAAAGAAATAACTAGCTTTTGTGTTCTAATTTGGTCCATCTTGCTAGATGCATTAATAATTGTTTTGTTTTTCTTTATGAATTTCAGGTAGCAAACAAAGTTGTGGTTACAATTGTACTTTCGAGCTTTGATGCTACTCAAGTAAGGTGGGTCCATCCAACTACTAGTCAGTTAAAGCTAAACATTGATGTAGTTCTAAGTTTTGAGTGTGGGACTACGGGTTTTAGTATGATTATATAATACCAGTGTTTTGACTAGTTGTTTTGACGCTAAGGTGGTTGAGGCATGTTGTTTAATGGAACCGTTATGTTGCATTCAGTCACAAGAGTATGGCAATGTGCATGAGAAATCTGATGCAAAATTGGTTGTCGATGGGCTTGTTAATTTTACCTTTGATCTATGTCACAATGTGTCTATTTACCATGTTAGGCGTCAAGCTAATGTTGTGGCACATGCACTTGCAAAAGCGGCTCATTCTTCTCCTTTTCCTATGTTGTGGCATGAGACTCCTTCATTTGTTAAGCCTCACAATACAATATATATATATATATATATATATATATATATTCAGTTTAACTACCGAATCAACTACAGTTGTAACCCTCTATTTTTATCGATTTAAAAGTCAGACTTAGGTGTAAAATCATGAACATGATTTATAAAGACTAAAGAGTTCATTCACCATTTTTCTCGATTAAACAAAATAGATTATAACCTCTTTTATTTGAATTCTTATTGTTTTTTTTTCTCAAGAAAAAAGAAAAACATTTGGTAATTTTTTCAAAGTTAAGACAAATTTTGTGACACTTCAACTCGGATTGTAACTTATTTCGTCTTATGGAAAGAAAAAATAAATTATGCATTTTATCATTGTTTTTTATTTATTTAAAATTAAAATTTGATTACATTTTTTGTCTTCTAGTGTTTACTCATTACAATTTGTTTTCGTTCAAATAAAAATTCTACCTTTTTCCTTTATCTCCCCTTCCCTCTCTTTAAAATATTTTTCTCTTCTATTACTCTCTAATAATCATCCATATAGTAATATATAATTCCACGAAGCTTTATCACCAAATTTAGAATGGGTGAATGATATAAAAATAAATAAATACTCATTTATAATGTAGATATTCTCTCTCTTAACAAGATTTTGTCAAGATATTCTTAAAAATGTCCATGTTTCTACCGGCCCATAAGGATTTGGGTCATTGAGTCATTGGCCTACGTAACCTTTAAAGAGGAGGGACTGCCTTTTAGGCTCATACTAGAAATAATATATATATAAATCAATTTAAAGAAGAAAGGAGAAACTGTTTTTTTTAATTGGGTTTTCTCCAATTTTTGCAACATGTTTTTTTTTATGTTTTCAATTATTAAGTAACCACAATAAATAAATTTCAAATTATAAAAACGAAACTAAAAACCTAATTAAAAACAAAAACTATACTTGATATGGCCGTAGCATTTTTCTTTTGAATTCCTTTTTATTACTTTGACAAGAATGGTTGATTTTGGGCTTCGAACACAGTGAGTGACTGGGTAAGTATTGGGCTTGGGATGGCAATGTTAGCAAGACATGGTTTTATATTGCCTTTTACAAAATTCTTCCTTTATCCTAATAAACGATAAATCAACTTGCATTCAAGAACATTGAGCATAACTACACATATTCAGGTGCTGCTAAGATTCCAATTACTGCATTAAATGATAAGAGACTTAATACATAAACAATCTCTGAACTTGTATTAAAATGTCTTTTGCACAATTCAACTTTAAATGTCACACCTTAAAGGAGTAAAAAGTATAACAGTTTCATCCATGTAGGGACACATACACACGGGAAGATAGAAAAGAGAAAATGGAACACATATTAAAAGTCCCTGTAGAGAAGCATATATTACATTTTATACAGCTTTAGTCTTTAAGTGTGCAATATAAGTTGAAGCGTGCAAACGGTATTTTTAATTAATTAATTAATAATAATAATAATAATAATAATAATAATAATAATAATAATAATAATAATAATAATAATAATAATAATAATAATAATGGGCAAATAGGCCCAACCTTGTGACAAATATGGTGTAGCATACTTGTACAAACCCTAACGTGGTTTTGGATATTATGAATCCGTTTGGCATTAAGTTTGGGAAAAACGTTTTTGGAGAAAAAAAATTTATTTTTAATTTTTTTGAGTTTTGAAAACTGCTTTTAGATAGAAACGGATAAATAAATATTTTTTTTCAGAAGTATATTTAAGAAAAACAGTTTATAAAAATTTTAAAAATCAGTTAATTTAATCAAAAAATTTCTAAATTTACTTTTTTATATACTTAACAGTAATTTTAAACAATCCCTATTTAGTTTGCATCAAAAAAAAATATTTAGCATATTTTTAACTTTTATGACACCTTAGATTCGTAATTTGAAAAAAAAAAAAAACAAAAGATATCCCATTTGGAGTTGATAATTAGGAAACCAGATTTTAAGCAAAATATTGTACTTTAGGAATTAATCTTTGCAGTTTACTCTATTGAATATGCACCCAACCCCAGAGTGAAAGTGGGAAATTAATTTAAGGATTAAAATAGTCATTTACATGTTAAGAATAATTACAAGCAATTTAAAAATTTTATCTAGAAACTTTTGGCATGAAAGATGAAAAAGACCACACATGGATGATATAGAATTGAAAAGAAACAATGTGAAAAAAAAAAAAATATATTGAAGGTCCACAAAAATTGAGATGTACCACTGCGTAATGAGCGTAGAAATGTACATAAGATAACACAAATGCAAACAAGGACAGCACCCCCCGCTTTAAATGCAGGTCAGCGACTTTTTGAAGGACAATGTGAGCCACACCCTGATCTCTCTTCTTTCGGACCCTTAACAATTCGGTGTTCCTGCACAAAACTATGATGGCAATTTCGATCCAATCTGCAGTGTTCATCCTGATTTTACAGATTTTATTTTATTTTTTTTGTTCTGATCTCAATGTTTTTTTGGAAACGGAACGGAATGGTATATATATATTCTCTCTTGACCTGTCTCGATTTATATATTTATTATTTATATTTTAATATAATTAATATTTTTAATATAATAAAATAAAAATATAATATTTATTTAAAGTAAAAAAAATATTTTACCTAAATATTTATATATTTAACTAATTAATTGAAATAAAAAAAATTGAAAATATTTTTAACATTAAAATAAAATAAAAATTTTTAACATTAAAATTGAAAACGAGACGGAGTTGGAGATCTCCATTCCCATGTAGTGTGGTTTTTTCCGGAGGAGATCAGGATCAAAAACGGAAAACTCCATCTTATTGTCATTCCTACACAAACCCATAATTCTTTTTTATTTTTTCCTTTGAATATGCCAGTTAACTTTTCTCTCCTATTTTGACTCTCTAGGATATGTAAAATCTGTAAAGAAAAGAAAGAAAACCCACCATCCATTTTTCTCTTATATATATAAAAAAAAAAATTAGGGATTAAAAGGATGCTAGAAAAAATTTTAGAGGGCAATGGGACAAGTGCAACCATTACCCCTACCCTAGATCTGTCTCAGTTATATATTATTATTTTATTTGTAACTAGATTTTTTTTTATTTTTTTAAATTTGAATAATGTCCTTAATGTACTGATTAAGATTTTTTTTATCTAATTTGAATTAAATGTGATATGAATTGAAATGTCTAATTTATAAATTTTTTTCAATTAAATTGCAAATATAATTCTATAATACACTTTAATTTATATCATATTTAATTTAAATTGTACAAAAAAAATAACAACTTTTTACTATGTTAGTCAATTTTTTTAAAAAAATATCAGAAAATAATTCACTTGTTAATAAAATAATAATACATAAGCTTAAATCATCCAAGTAAAAATAAAGAAATCATATTGTAAAAAAATAAAAATAAAAACCTACAGAAATCAAATTACATGTTTCCCCTTTTATTCAAAAAAACATGTAGAATATACTAGTACATGTTAGAACTGTTACAATACGACAATGCACGAGATGCACAATTACACATGCACATTATCATATAGTGATTATAGCCTTATGATAGCTTCCTTTGTCTCACTTTTGGTTTTTCTTGTCAGTAAAGAAGATGGGAAAAGTGAGAAAAAAAAAAAGAATAAATCTTTGAGATTTTAGGGAGTTGCAGGGAGAAAAGAAAAAGAAAGAAAAGAAAAAAAAGATCCAACTTTTTATTTTTTTTCTCTTTTCTTTGTTTCTGTCTCTAGATAATAAAAGTACTATACCCACCACTTCTCTTTTTTTTTTCTTTTTTTATTCATTTTTACTTTTTTTCAATCAATCATAAGTAATCGATTACAAAATCATTTCGTTACCTCTCACATCAGACCATCTTTTCTGTTCTGCCAGAAAAGTCCTGTACCTTCTGGCCCCTTTGCATTTATTACTCTCTTTTCGAGGAATGGGCCAATTTAGGGTTACCACACCCACCACTCTCTCTGTCATTCGGGAACTCTCTCTTTCTCTCTCTCTATCAATTTCATATTCATATGTCAACTTCAAAGCGTACAACTTGGTTCTGAGTGTCAGTTGTAATGATAATGAGGTTTTATGACAGTGTTTACCCTATTAGTTTGAATTGACTAATACAATTATTATTATTATTTGCACTGCAAATCCAATTCTTGTTATGCTAACTTAAGCGCGTGTTTGATTTGAAGTTGAAAGAATTAAGAGCAGCAACAGAAGATAACGTCTACATTGTGTACACATATTCCTGATCGTATGACCATCTTATTGTTTTGTAAAATCATCTCATCATACAACAATTAATACTTGCACATGTCTCAGTTGAATCATTTCTAATTTTTTATATAAAAAATAATAGTAAAGAAAGGATTTAAAAACACTTCATTTATTTTCCAAAAAGGAAATAAAAGAAAAGTGATTTTTGATACAATAATGTTTAGTATAACTTTTAAATGGCATCTCAACTAACATAAATGTTTCTTACTTTATGAATTTTTTTTTATTAATTTAGAGAAGAAGATATACACAACTAAATTAGAAAGATAAGATATCGAAACTTTTCACTTTACAATTAATAATAAGTAAAGAAAATACAAAAAATAGACTAAATGTACAAACTAACTCTTATAATATAGGGCAAGGGGCATATCTATACTCCCAAAATAAAAAAATTTCTATTTGGACTTCATATAAAAAAACTTGGGTTAATTGTCCATTATGTTAAAATTTTGAAATGTAATATGGCTTCAAATTAGAGGAGATAAATGGATCGAAATTCTAGCATTAAGGGTGTAAAATAAATGTTCAATTATTAGAAGTTTATGTACACATTTCCTCATATTTTTGGTGTAATGTACATCATTGACCAAAAATAATAGAAAATATATAAAGTAGGTTGGCAAGTGAAACATACGCGAGAGATCGGGGGAAGATAATTGGAGGAAAGCATATATGGGTGGAAAAATTGTTGTTGGTAGTTAGGTTTTGTATGTAGTGTCGGTATAAGGGATGGTTCGCAGTACATTCTTTGAAATGGTGGTCTTTCACCTTCAACATATTCGCTTGTCAAAGGATATGAAATATACCGGAGCCCATCACAGTTTTCTCAGTTTTTTT
Source organism: Triadica sebifera (assembly GCA_023653625.1). NCBI lineage: Eukaryota > Viridiplantae > Streptophyta > Magnoliopsida > Malpighiales > Euphorbiaceae > Triadica > Triadica sebifera. Next base: position 42,051,482 of record CM042893.1, on the reverse strand, counting down.
TTCCCTTTTAATAATTCCTCTCTTCACAAAACAAAGAGAAAAGTCTTCTTCTTAACTATTGCCCTAAATCCTACTACCCTTCTCTTAACTATGACATCCTTCTCTCTCTCTCTCTAATAAATGACTGAACAATTGCCCTACATCCTACTACCCGTATCGTGTTGGAACTTGTTCATTGAATCTTTAGCTTTGAAGGGCAGACTAGTAGTAAAAAGAAAAGAAAAAAACAAAAAGACTTTTTATGGTTCTTAAGAGCCTTATTTTGATTAGTTTATGTTTTATGTTTCTAAATGCAATTAATCTACTTTAATTTCGCTTAGTCTTTTTTTTTACCACGTAAATTTACGAAAACCTTCTTACTGATAAACTAATTAATTGAGACCATTACGGACGAGCAAAACGTAATTTGCGATTCAAATTAGATGAAAATGCATATCCAACAACATGATTAATACATCAAAATGGTTAATAGATATAGCCGCCTTATTTTACTTCAAGAAATTGAATACTAAAAAAAGCATGAGGAATGCTAGTAATACTCTTTTTCAATACTCTCTTTTAACAATCTTTTCTCTATTTGTTTACTATTTTCAATTAAAAAAAACATGGAACCTCTTTTCTAAATAAGATTAAATATAGTGATTTTTTTTCTCTCATAAAAATGACTAAAACATTAAAATTTATTTTTTATTTACCATTCTCTCTTCTCTCTTTCCTCATATCTCACACCACTCATTATTTTTTTTACACTTTTTTATTAAAATTTAAAAAAATAAGAAAAATAAAATATATTTTTTGTCTGATTTTTGAGAATACAAATGATACTCTATGTAGTAGTCTCACACTCAAAAATTTAAGTCGAAATTAATTCAAAGTCTATATATCAAAGTGCAAAATACTTTTTTATGGATTTTATAATGAAGCTTATATAGCACAATTTTCTAGAAAAAATAGTGCGCATGAAAAGCAATTCAAAAACCAACAAAAAGAGAAAATAAAAAAACTAAAATCATAAAGAGAATCAAAACAAAATATATAGAAAAAATAAAATAATTTAAGCAATAAAAAATCTAAAACGAGAACAAAATCGAAAAAAATGATGAAGATAAAAGAAATAAAATATATAGAAAAATAAAATAATTTGAGTAATGAAAAATCTAAAACGAAGAGAAAATTAATTATATTATATATTAGATTTATTTTTAGTTTTTTATTTCCTTAAAAATAAAATTAATGTTCTCTTAATTATCAAAAAAAATTTTCTTTATCATTTATTCTATTTTTATTATGTTAATGATTTTTAAATAATTTTTGTTCTTAGTATAAAAATCAATCCAATTTTTTTTTATAATTTTTTTTATATATTTTTTAAATTTTAATAAAAAGTTAAAAAAATAATAAAAAGTGGTGTGAGATATGAGCAAAAAGGGAGAGGACAGAGAATGATAAATAAAAAAGTAGATTTTAATATTTCAGTCTCATTATTATGAGAGAAAATTATTATATTTAATTTTTACCTAAAAAATATATTACATATTTTATTTATTGAAAATAGTGGACTAATAGAAAAGAGAGTATTAAAAGAGAGTGTTGCTAGCATTTCTCATATATATATATATATATAATGGTTACTACATTATTTATCCATCCATGGATATTATTTTTTAACCGTTAAATTAAAAATTTAATGATTTTAATTAATTATATAATTATGATAACAATTTAATACTATAACATTTAATGTTATTTAATATTAAGGTTTATGACAGTTATTTACGAAGCTATAACTATTGAAAACTCTTAGATATAAGGTTTATGATGGTTATTTATGAAGTTGTGACTAATGAAAACTTATATATATATATATATATATATATATATATATATATATATATATATATATATATATACATGAACCCTTTAGTTTTGTCATCATAGTTATCGAAAATGATTTTTTTTACGTATGTTGTGGATCTAGGGTTTGCTAATAAAATTCTTATGGATTTAAAAATAATGCAATCATAAATAAATAAATAAATTTAATTATAAATTACTATGAAAATAAAGTCAGTATATGTAGGCCCCAAAATAGCTCAACAAGGAGGTGAATTGAGTTTAAAAAGAAATATATCTTTTTTTTAACAATGACACATTTTAAGGGTATTCTAAAGTATGCTAATACTCGATAGAAAATATACACAAAAATAATTTCAATATTTTTCACACTATCAAAGTTTTATAACCATAAATGATAATGAACCTAGAAAATTAGTTTTTGTTAAATAAAATACCTCTTTTATTTGTAACAAAAATTTCAAACAAATTTAAACATAAATAGATTTTTGCGAAAACAAATTTTAACATTTTTCTCATAAAAATCGAATATGAAATCTTCCCATCAAACAAGAATATTGAACTTAAGAACAAAAGAAATAAAATAATTTGACATACTTAAATTTATAAGGGTTTGACCCTTTTGCCTATATCCATTCCTTAAGACATAATGTTGAAAAATTCTTTCCACTAATGATTATTTTTAAAGACAAGCATAAAATCAAATAGTGTTAGATAGGTGGTCTAAAGGCAATCACCTTAGACATTTGATGTACATAGTCATTATTTAAACAAAGATTTTTCCATTATATGGTATTCATTATTATAAATTGTTATAAATATTAAACCACCTAATGAAGTTCTGGGTATGAAATACAACATGAGGAAAATTATGATGAGAACATGATTATGAGATTCTTATTATGTATAATTGTGTTTGTACCCAAATGGTCCCTAGTCATAAGATTAAAAAGACAAAACATTGTTAATCCGAATAAACCTGCATATGTTATAATTTTTTACTAGGTCAAGAAATTGATCTCATAAATTATAAACATGATATTTAGAGTTAACATGTGGATACTTGTTAAAGTAGTGAAGTACATTAGATGACCTAGTTATGAGATAATCACATAGATTTTATATTCTATATCAGTGAGAGTCTCATCATAGCAATCGTGCAAGTATCCTTAGACTTGAGATATTCAAGGTTATTGTGTATACTAAATCATATACTTTAACTCCATTTACTAGTACAAAAAGTGTTATAGATTTAGATCATATGCATTGATTTATTAAAATTCTGCTGCATATATAGAATGCAGTGATATTTTTGTAATTAAAAATCAAAATTATGAAAAATACGTGTCGGTTCTTATATAACAACCAATGCGTAAAGCTAAGAGAGATTATATGCGTCAGTTAAAAATAACGACAAACGCATATAATCTGATTTTAGGCATCGGTTATTTTATAATAACCGATGCGTATAGTATAGGCGTCTGTATTCTCATGAGACCAACACATAAATCTCTCCTATTTATAATAAAAAAAACTAATCAATATTCCCTCTCATTTCTTCATCTGTATTTTCTACCCCCTCCCAATAAATACTCATTTTCGCTTGTTTTTATTGCTGTTGTTCGAGCCCCACCCACGTCGGTTGTGTTGCCACTCCAAGCGTCGCCCACCCACGTTCCAGCTGTAGGCACCATTGCTTCGGTTCATGCCCCATCCTATGCCAACACCATACCAAGTCAGTTTTTTTTTTTTAGTTTTAGTTTCTATTTTTTTATTGCTTTCACTCCATTTCTGCATTTGAGTGTAATGTGCGCACACTTTCACTCCATTTCTACCAACACTAGCACTCAACAGTACCCCCATATTTGTTTTTTTATATTCATTTGAACATATATTTTCTATTTTGATTTAAAAAATAAAAATATATAAATAAATTAACATTAAGTTCATAAATAATAATTTCATTATATTTGCAAATTTTAATAATTATGAAGATAAATTTAATTTCTTTTATAAGTTTACTATCAAATTAGTTTAAGGTAACCACAAACTAAAAAGAAAAAAAATAGAGCCATAAAATTTTAAAATTCAAATTAAAATAATATCCCATAAATCAATTTATAATTTCAAAGATTTATTTAAATAATTTTAATTTGATAATTTTGTCAACCAATGAGTTTTTTTATTTAGCTAAATTATTTTTAGCATGATCATATTTGAGCTATTTATTTTAATTCTTGTATATATATATATTTTTTATGTTGAAGTCTTGAAATGTTCATAAAAATTTATACCAGTTTGTTTGAATTGGTAATTAAAATTAATAAAAAAGATAGGCTTATGATATATTCAATAATTAACTAAAAAATTAAATTAAATTCCTTATCCCATAAGACATTATATTTTTACACTTTTAAAAAAATTATATTACACTTTTAAAAAAAATATTATATGCATGATCAAAATTTTAATTAGAAGCAAAATTAAATTAAATTCCTTTTTCCATAAGACATTATATTCTTACACTTAAAATAAATAATATCATATTTGGTGATTTTTTTTTCATGTATTTGGTTATTTAGTTTATTTCTTTTTTTTAGAAGAATCCTTATTTTGTCAAATTTGTTTCTTATGCAATATTTTAAATATGAATGACATATAAATCAAAATAATTAAAAAAAGTGGAGTAAACCGAATTAACAAAGCCTCAAATTTAACATAATTGGAACTTAATTAATCCTAGAATTGAAACTTAATTCAAATTATTAATATTTTTAATGAAACTAATCTTATTAATAAACTGATTTTATTAGGAAATTAATCTAATTAAGAAATAATTTCATAATAAATTACAATTTATTTATTTTGTCTCATTACCTCATTGGTCCATTAACTTAAATCACTCTTACTTTATTTTAATCCAAAGAATATTCTTTTTCTTAGATAAAGAATATTTTATTTTTATGTCTTCTTAAAATATCTGTGCCAAAAATACTGCAATTTTCAATTTCGTTCAGCGAAAAATTATTTTTTTCTAAATTTTAATTCTGAACTTCAAAATTCTAAATTAATAATATCCAAAATATTTTTTTCATATTTTATTATTATTTTAATTTTTTTCTTTCATATCCGAATTTAGACTTTGATCGGTTCGGTGTGCTGAATTTTGGTCAACTGCGACCGTAGCCTAAATTATCGGGCATTACAGGAGGGATGAGAGGTTCAAATTTAGTGATTATAGGTGGAGGCTATGGAGATAAATGGGAGAAGAAGGAAGATGAGTTTAGAAGTTCTCTTTTGAATTTCGATTTTCTAAGAAAAGAAATTAAAAAGAATAAACTAAGATAAGGCCATCTTTGTTTTTTGGAAGACTTATAAAGTCATTAGCTTGCATGCCACACATGTGTCATTCATGCAAGTGGTGATTAAACTAATCTTTAGTTATTAAAATTTAGTTAGTAACATCTTATGATAACATCATAAGTAAACCTCTAATTTTCCATTATTTATATTTTAGCCATGATTGGAATTCATTTCTTTAAATTTTAAGCCCGAAACAACTTAATCTCTTGCAATTAAATACGTCAATATTCACTAAATAATTTACTCTATACACTAATGCTTTCGGTTTCATGATTGGGACATCAGAGTAAAAATCGCATTTTCTGAGATTTTTGCGGAACCGCAACTCATATTTTATTTCTTTGATTTCTACCCTAAACATTTGAGTTTTGACATAAAATTATACCAGCAAGTTCGTCTCAGTATTCTCTACGTCCAATGTCCTTCGTTCATGATTCGCTGACAGTGCGAAAATCGTGTATTATGGGACCAGATCCCGTTTCGTTGATTTTCTTGAAAAATTTAGCATTACATGTATGAAATAAAATTTCTCACTCACAATAGTCCAAATTTAAACTTTGGTCATATCAGCTCTATTTCGCTAGCAAACATGCTCAGTTTTTGGTTGGTCCGTCGTATCCAGTCGCAAAATGCACGTATCGCCCAGTCTTAAATTAGCGAACGTGACAATTTTCACTAGCGATACCTACTTATTTTGTAGCTATTTCACTTCCCTTACCAAAATAGCTATTGGCTCTTCTTCATATGTCAGATTTTGTTGTACCTTTACCTCATCTACCTAGATGACATGAAATGGATCATATCAGTACCCTCTGGGCATTGACACATGAAAACATATTATGAGTCTTCTCTAACTTAGAAGGTAGAGCCAGCCTATAGGCTGCTAGTCCTACTTGCTCTATCACATCAAAAGACCCAAAAAAACTGGGACTCAACTTGTCTTTCCTCCAAATCGAAGTACTTTCTTCTAGAGAGATACTATTAGAAACACCTTGTCACTAACCTCGTACTCAATGTCCCTACGTCTCAAGTCTGCATAAGACTTTTGTCTATCACTGACTGCCTTGAGCCTATCCTTAATAACCCGAATCTTCTTTTATGTATACTAAACCAAATTAGGTCCTAACATTTTTCTCTCACTAAGGTTTGTCCAACAAACTGTAGATCAACACTTTCTACTATATAGTGCTTCATATTGATCCATGTCGGTACTTGTCTGATAACTATTATTATATGTGAACTCCATCAGTGGCAAGTACTTGTCCCAACTTCCTGTAAACTCAATCGCACAACTTTGAAGCATATCCTCTAGCAACTGGATTACATGTTTCGATTGCCTATCTATCTAAGGATGGATAGCTATACTGAAATGAAGTCGGGTAACCAGAGATCCCTATAGACTTTTCCAAAATTGTGAGGTGAATCTAGGATCTATATCTAAAATAAAGGACAGTGGCACCCCACATAGTTGGACTATCTCATATACATACAATTTTGCTAATTGATCCATATAATGGTCCATTCTAATCGGTAAAAAGTGTGTAGACTTTGTTAACCTATCGACAATCATCCTTACCATGTCATGCTTGTAACACCCCCTCACCCTAGCAGCTTATGCCTGAATGAGGGTGTGCTACGCTGACTTTATCGGTTAAAATTTCATTTTATTAAATTGTGTTTAATTGAAAATTTCTCATATATATATATATATATTATTTACTATTTATTTACTTTGTAATATAAAAGAAATTATAACATAAAAAATAAACTACATTTTATAGAATAACATGTTCTTTACAAAACGTGTTGTTTATTCTACAAATACTACAAAATAAAACTCAAACCAGAATTACATAATTTGTGTGACCCACAATATCTGATACGAGCTGCCCTACTGGACTTGGATCACCGTGTCTTTATCCAAAAAAACCTCAGCTACTTCTTTAAATCTGCGCGGAAGGAAACTCCCACGCTAAGCTCAAGGCTTAGTGGTGCATATAAATAAGGCAATAAACTATTTTATGCAATCATGCATTATCATATCCCAACTCATGCTTAATCATATTCTCATGAAAATATACATATCATGGTATTCTAACATGTATAGACATCAAATTACATTATTTTATTTCATATTTATTTATTTTAGTACCACCTTATTGTATAACACTAAATATTATTTTTATACATGCCACAATTCATAATTCCATTTTTATTTTCAATAATTTTTTTATGTTCCATGACTTTTTATTTATGTATTTATTTATGCCCAGGACACCTATGAACCATTGACTCGGATAACGGAGTTGCCATCCAGGCACTTAGGAGTGCCACCCAGGCAATATGATGTGCACATATAAATGCCATTACCGGTGTAGATAACCGTGCCATTACCAGCGTAGATAATCGTGCCATTACCGGCGTAGATAACCGTGCCATTACCGGCATAGATAACAGTGCCATTACCGGCATAGATAATCATACCATTAATGGATTTAATCATTTTTATCATACTCCCCCCTATTTGGCATGCCAAACTATCCTAAGTTGGTTCTAGTTATGTGTTCTAGGGCTTATACAATTTCATTAAAATTCATAACAATTAATTTCATACTTTTCATGCATTTAATATCTCAAAATAATCAAATAATCACTCAATTAAAATAACATTTACATAATATAACAAGATTCACATCATTTTACTCATTTCGTTCCTCAATTCACATGTTGCCCTGTCACTGACATATTCTATTATCTGTTTTGGACCTTAAGCTTGGTCCTGTTTCGTTCTGAATTTAGTTATATGCTCTTCAAAAATATTTTAGATATGGATCTTAAATAAAAAATAAATAAAAAAAATTAAATCATGCAAATAAAAAAAATTAAAATAGGATATTGCCTTAGGTTATGCACAAACCTCTTTTTTTTTTCTCTTTTCTTTCTCTTTACTTTTCTTTCTCCTTTCCTTTGCTCCTTTGAGCTAGATCCTTGTCACTTTGAGTTCCTAAAGTTCATAAACAGATTATTAAAACTTTATAAACCTAATCTCTCTCTTCCTTCTTACTCTTTTAAGCTTTCTTAAGTATGAAAATGAAATTTTCCATTCCTTTCTCTCTCTTTTTCTCACTTTCTCTTCTTAGAACAAGGTTTGGTTATGGCTGTCCAAGGCAAAAACGTGGGCTGGTTTGAGAGGCAGAGTTTTCCCCAATGAAAATGGATAAGGAAGAAGAAGAAACAATTAAGAACAAAATGATAAAAGTCATTAAGATGGGGTACACATAAGCCACATTCTAGAAATCTTCATTAATGTTATATGCATGTATCTTCATTAGCTTATTAAACTTTGCCACTTGGTAGTGGGCTTCAAGAAACGTGGGAGGCAATTGAAAGATAGAAAATTCTAGATATGAAGAGATGAAGGAACAATTAAGAGAATAAAGACAAGCTACATAATTATGGGACACCTAAGCCAAATTCTAAAAGTCTTCATTAATGCATTCATCTCTCTTGGTGTATGTTAATTGTCCACTTAATGTATGCCACTTGGTGTGGCCAGCCCCTTCCCATGTTTTTAATATCCCAATCATGTATTTAATTTATGATTATCCCATTTAAATCCTCCAATTTTCGATAAATTGCAAATTGACCCCTAAACTTTTCAAAATTTGCAATTTAGTCCTTTACCGAAATTTAACATCTTTAAATATTTTGAACACTTTATTAGATATTTTCCATACTTAATTACCATTATTTTCATTATTTTTCATTAAAATTCCAAATTTAGACTTCGATCAAACCGACGAGTCGATTTAACAACTCGCGTGACTTAGGTCTCAATTAGCGGATATGACATTCTCTCCCCCTTAAAATAAATTTCGTTCTCGAAATTTACTTGTTAATTATGTGAACAACTGAGGATATTGCCTCTTCATGACTTCTTCATTCTCCCATGTGGCTTCTTCAGTAGCATGATTCTGCCATAGCAATTTAACTAATGGAACTTTCTTGTTTCATAAAACTTTTTCTTCACGTGCTAATATAGCCACCGATTCCTCTTCATAAGTCGAGTCAGTCTGCACTTCTATTTTTTCAATTGGTATGACATGAGTAGGATCAGACCTATATCTCCTTAGCATTGACACATGAAAAACATTATGGATTTTATCTAACCCTAGTGGAAGGGCTAACCGATATGCAACTGGTCCGAATCTTTCCAAAATCTCATAAGGACCAATGAACCTTGGACTTAACTTTCCCTTTTTACCGAATCTCAATACTTTCTTCTAAGGTGAAACCTTAGGAAATACTTTATCTCCCACAGCATACTCTATATCTCGCCTCTTAAGGTCAGCATATGATTTCTGTCGATCTTGAGCTACTTTCAATCTTTCTTGGATAATTCTAACCTTTTCTTCTGTTTGTTGCACTAATTCTAGCCCTATCAACTTCTTTTCACTCAATTTAGTCCAACAGATTGGTGTCCTGCATTTTCTTCCATACAATGCCTCATACGGAGCCATGCCTATGCTTGTTTGATAAGTATTATTGTAGGCAAATTCCATAAGAGGTAAATATCTATCCCAACTTTCCTCAAATTCAAGCACACAACTTCTCATCATATCCTCTAATAACTGAATAACTCTCTCCGATTGTCCATCCATTTGCAGATGAAAGGCCGTGCTGAAATTGAGTCGAGCTCCCAAAGCTTGTTGTAGACTCTTCCAGAATTGTGAAGTAAATCTGGGATCTTTATCAGATATGATGGACATTGGCACTCCATGCAATCTCACTATCTCACTTACATAAATTTCAGCTAGCTTGTTCAATGAGTAGTTCATTCTGACTGGTAAGAAGTGTGCCGACTTTGTCAATCAATCCACTATCACCCACACTGCATCATACTTTCTCTAAGACATCGGTAAACTAGACACAAAATCTATCGTTATTCTTTCCCATTTCCAATCTGGAATCAGTATTGGTTGCAGCAATCCTGTGGGCAATTAGTGTTCTGCTTTCATTTGTTGACAAGTTAGACATTTAGCAATATATTTAGTGATATCCTTCTTCATCCCTGGCCACCAATATAGAGTTTTCAAATCTTGATACATCTTGTTCCCGCCTGGATGCATGGTATATACCGTTTCATGTGCTTTTTTTAAAATATTGGACTTCAGCTCTTCTACACTAGGCACACAAATCCTATTCTTAAAGTACACTGTGCCATCCCCTGTCAATGAAAAATCAGGCTTTTCTCCCTTTTTCACTGCCTCGACTAGCTCTACTAACTTTTCATCTTGCTTCTGAGCATCTTTGACCTTCAGCATCAAAGTAGATTGTATTCGCATCTCAGCTAAAATCTTCCTGCTTAGTGCATCTGCAACTACATTAGCTTTGCCTGGCAGGTAGTCGATCACACAGTCATAATCTTTAATCAACTCCAACCATCTTGGTTGTCTCAGATTCAAGTCTTTCTGTATGGGAAGATATTTAAGACTTTTGTGATCTGTATAGATATAACATCTTTCCCCATACAGATAATGTCTCCAAATCTTAAGAGCAAAAACTATCACAGCCAACTCCAAATCATGTGTCGGATAGTTAAGCTCATGAGACTTAAGTTGTCTTGAGGCGTAAGCAATTACCTTTCCTTCTTGCATAAGAACACAACCTAAACCATTATGACTAGCATCACTGTACACAACAAAGTCTTTTCCTAGAATAGGCTGAGTCAAAACTGGTGCTTCAGTCAACATTGCCTTCAGCCGATCAAAACTTGCTTGACACTTGTCTATCCACTCAAAACGGACCTCTTTTCGTAGCAGTCATGTCAAAGGAGTCGCTAATGATGAAAATCCCTTCACGAACCTCCTATAATATCCGACTAATCCAAGGAAACTTCTCACTTCTGTCACATTTCGTGGTGGTTTCCAATTAAGAATAGCCTCAATTTTACTAGGGTTAACCCGAATACCTTCTGCTAAAATTACATGACCCAGAAAACTGACTGATTTAAGCCAAAACTCGCACTTAGATAGTTTTGCATACAACTGCTTCTTCCTCAATATTTGCAGCACTATTCTGAGATGTTGATCATGTTCTACTCGGTCTCTAGAGTAGACAAGAATGTCATCAATAAACACTACTACAATTTGATCAAGGTATGGCCTAAACACTCGGTTCATCAGGTCCATAAAAGCTGCTGGTGCATTCGTCAATCCAAAGGGCATAAATAGGAACTCATAATGACCATAACGAGTCCTAAATGTCATCTTAGGTACATTTGACTCTTTTATCTTCAGTTGATGATACCCCAATTGAAGATCTATCTTCGAAAATATGGCTGCACCTTTCAATTGGTCAAATAAGTCATCAATCCTAGGCAGTGGGTATTTATTCTTAATAGTCACCTTATTAAGCTACCTATAATCGATGCAAAGACGAAGAGTGCCATCTTTCCTCTTGATAATTAATACTGGAGCACCCCATGGTGATACACTAGGTCGCATAAAACCCTTATCTAACAACTCCTGCAACTGTACCTTTAGCTCTTTCAACTCTGCTGGTGCCATCCTATATGGTGTAATGGAAATAGGGGTGGTGTCGGGTACCAAATCGATAGCAAATTCAATTTCTCTATCCGGCGGTAACCCTGGCAACTCCTCTGGAAATACATTGGGAAACTCACTAATAGTAGGAATATCCATCAACTTCGAACTTGTTTTTTCCATATCAACCACATACGCTAAGTATGCTTCACATCCTTTACTGGTGAGTTTTCGAGCTTTCAATACTGATATCACATTGTTTGGATATCTTCTATTCTCACCCATCACCATTATCTCATCTCGTTCTGGAATTCTGATGATCATCTATCTTTTTCCACAATCCACTATCACTCCATAATGAGCCAACCAATCCATTCCCAAGATCACATCAAACTCATGGAATGGTAATTCTATCAAGTCTGCAGGAAATTACCTACCTTGAATTTCAATAGGGCAATCCCTAAATACCTTGCTAACCCTCACACTATGTCCTAATGGGTTAGTCACAAGAATCTCAAATTCTAGAGACTGTGGTTCTAAACCTTCTCGACCCGGTGGTGGTGTGCATATGTATGAATGCGTTGACCCTGGATCTATCGATGCATGTATGTTAGAACCAAAGAGAAGGAATTTACCAATTAAGACATCTGGTGCATCCTGCTCCTCTTGGCCTCTCATGGCATATGCTCTGGTTGGGGCAGCGCTGCTACTTTCTGGCCTCTCAATTGTCTCTAATCTAAACTGACTGGGCCCTGATCGGCCTCCTCTGCCTTGGCCTCTGCCTTGCCCAGAAGCCTGTGTCTGTATCGGCTCAGTGCTCCCCGAATCTCTGCCATACTGTAACAAGGGACAATCTCTTTTCAAGTGATCTTTGGAGCCACACCTCCCACATGCTCATGTCATCCACCAACACTCTCCTAGATGAGAACGACCATAATGTTGACATTCTAGTAGGGGTAGAGATCTATATGGTGTCTGTGTTGGTGCACTGGCTGCCGAAGAAACAGATCTCGTGGGTTGTCCCCACCTGAAAGAAGAAGGCCTGTTGGAACCCCCAGCCTGAAATTGGCCATTGAAAGATCTAGCTCTTTTGCCACTTAACTGTACTATACTCGGTTGTGATATGGGCCTCTTGAACCCTCTATCTTGTGTTGACTGTTATGTGGCTAGAACTCTCTCAACTTTTCTGGCAGATGCTAGCAAACTAGAAAAACTCATCAGACGTAGAGCTGAGACCTATAGCTTGATTGGGTCTCTCAATCCATCTTCAAAGCATCAGCACTTATTTGTCTCAGTGGATACAATGCCTCGAGCATACTTGCAAAGATGTGTGAATTCTCTTTCATATTCTGTTAGCGATAAGTTTCCTTGTTTCAACATCAAAAACTCTCTTTTCTTATCGTCTGTGTAGATAGGAGGAATATACTTCTCCTTAAACTTCTCTAGAAAGAACTCCCACGTCATAAGGTTAGGAGCCTTTATGCTTTGTGATTCAGATCACCACTAGTCATATGCATGCTCTTGTAGTAAAGATACCGCATACTCATATTTATGCTCGTTTGTGCAATGCAGTTGATCAAAAACTCTCTCTGCCAGTTCTAGCCAAAACTATGCCACTGTGGGGTCATCTTCCCATTTACAGTAGAAATCAGGTGCCCCTAGCTTCCTCAGCCTCTCAAATTGCAACTCCAATGAGACTGATTGTGATGCTCTTTGTAGCAAATCGATCATGTTCCTCATAAGCTCTGTTTGTTCTGTGCCAGCAATTGACTGCCCTCTTTATAGGCTAGCACTGGATCTATATACAGTAGCTTGGCGACGACTGGGTCGCGAAGAAGCTTGTGTTTCAGTAGGCTCATTACTTTCGCCTCCTTCGGCCACAATATGTCATGACCCTGAAGCCATACTATACCTATATCATAAAATAACGGCCCCAATCAGCAAACAACAACTTTAATACTTAATTGTGGGTACACACATATCATAATTATTTTGAAAACCATTTTAAAATCCCAAACTGCCCAAACCGGGCTTTAATACCAAAATCCAGAAACACCAACCTGGTGCTCTGATACCAAAAATTGTAACACCCCCTCACCCTAGCAGCTTATGCCTGAATGAGGGTGTGCTACGCTGACTTTATCGGTTAAAATTTCATTTTATTAAATTGTGTTTAACTGAAAATTTATCATATATATATATATATTATTTACTATTTGTTTACTTTGTAATATAAAAGAAATTATAACATAAAAGATAAACTACATTTTATATAATAACATGTTCTTTACAAAACGTGCTGTTTATTCTACAAATACTACAAAATAAAACTCAAACCAGAATTACATAATTTGTGTGACCCACAATATTTGATACGAGTTGCCCTACTGGACTTGGATCACCGTGTCTTTATCCAAAAAAACCTCAGCTACTTCTTTAAATCTGCGCGGAAGGAAACTCCCACTCTAAGTCAAGGCTTAGTGGTGCATATAAATAAGACAATAAACTATTTTATGCAATCATGCATTATCATATCCCAACTCATGCTTAATCATATTCTCATGCAAATATACATATCATGGTATTCTAACATGTATAGACGTCAAATTACATTATTTTATTTCATATTTATTTATTTTATTACCACCTTATTGTATAACACTAAATCTTCTTTTTATACATGCCACAATTCATAATTCCATTTTTATTTTCAATAATTCTTTTATGTTCCATGACTTTTTATTTATGTATTTATTTATGCCCAGGACACCTATAAACCACTGACTCAGATAACGGAGTTTCCATCCAGACACTTAGGAGTGCCACTTGGGCAATATGATGTGTGCATATAAGTGCCATCACCGGCGTAGATAACCGTGCCATTACCGGTGTAGATAATCGTGCTATTACCAGCGTAGATAACCGTGCCATTACCGGCATAGATAACAGTGCCATTACCGGTGTAGATAATCATACCATTAATGGATTTAATCATTTTCATCATACTCCCTCCCTATTTGGCATGCCAAACTATCCTAAGTTGGTTCTAGTTATGTGTTCTAGGGCTTATACAATTTCATTAAAATTCATAACAATTAATTTCATACTTTTCATGCATTTAATATCTCAAAATAATCACATAATCACTCAATTAAAATAACATTTACATAATATAACAAGATTCACATCATTTTACTCATTTCCTTCCTCAATTCACATGCTGCCCTGTCACTGACATATTCTATTCTCTGTTTTGGACCTTAAGTTTGGTCCTGTTTTGTTCTGAATTTAGTTATATGCTCTTCAAAAATATTTTAGATATGGATCTTATCTTTAATATTCAACTTGAATCACTTAATTCTGAGATCTTTAGCTAAAGATATGATAACATTAACACTAACTGGTCATTGATAATTCTGCCCAGAATTTTCTAGACAGATTCTAATTCTAAATGTTATGAATTGTTTTAAACAATTACAGACATATTCATATATTATAGTCTACATAACAATTTTAGCCCTATGTCTTATCTTTCATATAGAATAAACAACACACAAATCCAAGCTCCAGAACTCAAGTTATAATAGTTTAAGTACTTACTGCTCATTACTAACAATTCTGCCCAGAATTTCTGGACAGATTCTATGTCCGAACTTTATGAATTATTCTGGATAATTACAGACATATTCAAGTTTTATAGTCTAAATTAAAGTTATAGTCCTATGTCTTATCTTTCAAACCCAATAAAAAAACATACAAAACCAAGTTCCAAAAATTCAGTTATAACAGTTTAAGTGTTCACTGCTCATCCATTTCCAGCAAAGAACATACCAACTAATCACATTCAATTTTTACCAAATTAAATCCTAAGTCTAGCAAACATGCATCCCCAAGATTTTTCATCACAAATAATATTAATTCAGAATCATCAACATGCCAAATAATTAAATCATGCAAATAAAAAAATTGAAATAGGCTATTTCCTTGGGTTATGCACAAACCTCCTTTTTTTCTCTTTTCTTTATCTTTACTTTTCTTTCTCCTTTCCTTTACTCCTTTGAGCTAGATCCTTGTCACTTTGAGTTCCTAAAGTTCATAAACAAATTATTAAAACTTTATAAACCTAATCTCTCTCTTCCTTCTTACTCTTTTAAGCTTTCTTAAGCATGAAAATGGAATTTCCCATGCCTTTCTCTCTCATTTTCTCACTTTCTCTTCTTAGAACAAGGTTTGGTTATGGCTGTCCAAGGGAAAAACGTGGGCTGGTTTGAGAGGCAGAATTTTCCCCAATGAAAATGGATAAGGAAGAAGAAGAAACAATCAAGAACAAAATGACAAAAGTCATTAAGATGGGGGACACATAAGCCACATTCTAGAAACCTTCATTAATGTTATATGCATGTATCTTCATTAGCTTATTAAACTTTGCCACTTGGTAGTGGGCTTCAAGAAACGTGGGAGGCAATTGAAAGATAGAAAATTCTAGATATGAAGAGATGAAGGAACAATTAAGAGAATAAAGACAAGCTACATAATTATGGGACACCTAAGCCAAATTCTAAAAGTCTTCATTAATGCATTCATCTCCCTTGGTGTATGTTAATTGTCCACTTAATGTATACCACTTGGTGTGGCTAGCCCCTTTCCATGTGTTTAATGTCCCAATCATGTATTTAATTTTTGATTATCCCATTTAAATCCTCTAATTTTCGGTAAATTACAAATTGACCCCTAAACTTTTCAAAATTTGCAATTTAGTCATTTACCGAAATTTAACATCTTTAAATATTTTGAACACTTTATTAGATATTTTCCATACTTAATTACCGTTATTTTCATTATTTTTCGATAAAAGTCCAAATTTAGACTTCGGTCAAACCAACGAGTCGATTTAACAACTCGCGTGACTTAGGTCTTAATTAGCGGATATGACAATGCTTCCTTTAAGTCAAAGATAGTCCTAAGATGAAATCTATGGTGTCTCTTTCCCATTTCTAGTCCGATATGGAGATAAGTTGTAGCAACTCTAATAGCAACTGGTGTTTTGCTTTCATTTGTTGACATATTAGGCATTTGGTAGTGAATTATGTGATATCATTCTTAATACCTGGCCACCAATAACAGGACTTTAAATCTTGATACATCTTATTGCTGCCAAAATGTACGAAAATAGCCGATTCATATGTCTCTTTCAATATCTCTTGCTTCAACTATGATATATTAGGCACACATAATATTCCCTTGAAATGAATACTATTGTGTCCTTCCACATAATACTTAGGCCTCTCCTCCTTGGAAATAGCTTCATTAATCATCACAAGCCTAGGATCTTATTTTTAAGCTTCCTTGATTCACTGAACTAATGTGGGTAGGATCTGTAATTCTGCTAGAGTCTTTTGACTCAAAACATTGGCCTGATATTTTAAACTCTTGCGATCTATATATATGTAACACTTTTCTCCATATAGATAGTGTCGCCTGATCATTAAGGCAAAAACAATAGCTTCCAGCTTTATATCATGTGTATGATATGCAACTTCAGTTGTCCGAAAAGCATAAGATATTACCCTACCATCTTGTATCAATAGATAGCCTAAACCATTAAGAGATGCATCACTGTGTACCACAAACTCTTTGTAGCGCCCGCAACCTCCTCACCCGAACCGCACGTGCCTGGATAAGGAAGCGCTGTCGCCTATCTTTCTCATACTTCTTCTAATCGCTATATTTTTTTTCAATACTCAAGTATATATGGATATAAACAAAAATCAGAGTGCAATTTATTTACATAAAATAGTAATTTTTAACATCAGAGTAATTCTTAACAAACTTTAAAAGTAGGTTTTACAAACTCAAACATTTCTTTAATATAAAAGCCAAATACAAAAGTTTCAAAACTTGTAACACTTTCTCAAGATTTAGCTACTTTACTTGAATGGGATCACCGCTTGCTTTATCTAGCGTCTTCAGCTACCTTTCTATATCTGGGTGGAAATTAAACTTCACGCTAAGCTCTAAGCTTAGTGGTGCATATAAATAAGGCAATATACTATATCATGCAACAAGCATTTAAAAATATCATTTTGTGCATTAAAATGATCGCATGCATGACAATTAATATATTCCTATTTCATACAAGTATAAATGTCATACTCCTACAGACAATGTCATTTTCACTTATCTTTAATGGCAAATTATTATGTAAATCTCTTTATCATTTCATCTCAATCTCATATCATCATCGTTTTCTTATTCTTTCCTTTTCTTATTTTTCTGACATATCCTCATTATCTTGCCCACATCACTCTAAATGTTTGGACTGACTGGATACGGGTTATGGATCAGGAGCGCTCACATAAGCTTATGCCACCCTGTCCACTATCTGGCTCATAAGAGCTTCTCAAATCAATGGCGCTCACACAAGCTTATGCCACATTGATTGAGTATAATTTCATCATAGATGAATAACAGGATCAAGGGCGCTCACACAAGCTTATGCCACCTTGTCCTCATTTATATGTGCTCATCAGAGCTTTTTCAAGTCAGTAGCGCTCACACAAGCTTTAGCCACACTGACTGAGCATCCCAGACCAATGGTGCTCACACAAGCTTTAGCCACATTGGTTGAGGTATAGTATGGTACCGTTCACCCCCTTAATGACATGTCTTCTATCCTGATTCTAGTCCGCAAGTAAAGTAATGGGCTTCTTTATATTTTCACAACAATCAAATTTCAACACATCCATTTTTCTCATATTTATCAACATCTCAATTTTCTTATTTTGCAAACATATAGTCATACTCATACATCTTTTCATTCATTTACTAGATTCATCAAAATTCTCATGTTTATCATCTGCATCAGATTTCATATATTATTCATGACAATCCATTTTTCTACATCAATTCATTTTTCTATATCACAACATATCACATTCTCACACACACACACACACACACACATATATATATATATATATATATATATATATATATATATATATATATATCCATATCATTTTTATTTCACTGGATAGACAATGACTTTCATTTACTTACCTGAATTCTTCATTTGATAACCACATTCATAATCTCAAATACAGAGCATTCACGACCGCGATTACTAATTTCATGCCCGTGAATTAGTTCACGCTCGTAATCCCAAGCCGTGAACGCTACTGGAATGAATTCCCCAAAAGCATTCACGATCGTGATTACTCATTCACGCCCGTGAATAAGTTCACTTCTGTGATTCCAACCCATGAACGCTTTTGGAATGAATAGTACCATTTCCACCCAGAGTCACAATCGTGAACCCTCAAGTTCACGCCCGTGACTTTCAGCATAAAATCTGCATATTCACATTTCATTCATTCTAACATCATCCAAATCATACCAAATTCTATTCCATGCATTTCTAAGGTTCTTTACTCAACTTATTACTTTCTAATACATGTAAATGTCTTGATCATACAAGATTATCTAACATCATCATTAATTCAATGTCACACAAGGATCTCATTCATACATGTCTAATCCTATGGTTTCATGCCATAATCATCATTCTTGAAATGTATTTATCTAAAATCATATTCAGCATGCATTATTTCAAACAAAAATAGGCTATTGCCTTAAGTTATGCACAAACCTTAATCTTTCTCCTTCACTCTTTTAGGTAGCTTTCTCTTTTACTTTGCTCCTTAGAGCTTGTTCCTTGTCACTTGGAACTCCTACAATATCATAAATCATTATTAGCCTCGATATTACTAGGATCAACTCGAATACCTTCGGCTGAAATTACATGACCCAGGAAACTAACTGCTTCTAACCAAAACTCACACTAAGATAGTTTTACATACAATTGTTTCTCCCTCAAAGTCTGCAATACTTTTCTAAGATGTTGGTCATGTTCTACTTGATATTTTGAATAGACAAGATTGTCATCAATGAATACAACTACAAATTGATCAATATATGGCCTGAACACTAGGTTCATCAGGTCCATAAAACCTGCCGGTGCATTTGTCAATCCAAATGGCATCACCAAGAACTCATAATGATGATAACGAGTCCTGAATGCTGTCTTAGATACATCTGACTCTTTGATCTTCAGTTGATGATACCTCGATCGAAGATCTATCTTTGAAAATATACTTGCACCTTTCAGCTGATAAAATAAATCATCAATCCTAGGCAGTGGGTATTTATTCTTAACAGTAACCCTATTAAGCTGCATGTAGTCAATGCAAAGATGTAAAGTACCGTCTTTCTTCTTCACAAATAGTTGATACCCTAGGTCGTATAAATCCTTTATCTAACATTTCTTGTAACTGTATCTTCACCTCTTTCAATTATATGGATGCCATCCTATATGGTGTAACAGATATAGGAACGGTGCTAGGTAGTAATTCGATAGCAAATTCTATCTCTCGGTCAGGTGGTAGTCCTGGTAACTCCTTAAGGAACACATCAGAAAACTCACTAACAGTTGGGATGTCGGTCAACTTTGGACTTTTCTTTCGGGTGTCAATCACATACTTTAGGTAAGTCTCACATCCCTTATTGATGAGTTTTCGAGCTTTCAACGTTGATATCACATTATCTGGACATCCTCTATACTCACCCATCACTACTATCTCTTCTTGTTCTGAAACTTTAATTCTCATCTGCCTCTTTCCACAATCTATTATCACCCCATGGCAAGCTAGCGAATCCATTCCCAAGATCACATCGAACTCACGGAATGGTAGCTCTATTAGATTTGCTGGAAATTTCCTGCCTTGAATTTCGACTGGGCAACCTCTAAACACTTTACTAACCCGCACACTGTGTCCTAATAGGTTAGTCACGCGAATCTCATATTCTAGAGTCTCTGGTTTTAGACCCTCTCGACCCAATGGTGGTGTGCATATGTATGAGTGTGTTGACCCAGGGTCTATCAATTCATGTATACAAGAGCCAAAGAGAAGGAATTTACCTGCTATGATGTCAGGTGCATCCTGCTCCTCTCGGCCTCGCATGGCATAAGCTCTTCCTGGAGCAGCTCTACTGCCTTCAGGTCTCTCTACTATGTCCGATCTGAATTGGCTTGGCCCTGCACGACTTCCTCTTCTTTGTCCTCGGCCTCGTCCTCTGCCTTGTCCCATAGTCTGTATTGGCACTGACTCAACACTCCCTGAACCTTTGCCAAACTGTAGCAATGGACAATCTCTTTTAATATGGTTCTTGGAGCCACATCTTATGCACGCTCCTGTCATCGACCAACACTCTCCTTGATACGAACGACCATAATGCTGACACACCGGTAGAGTGGTAAACCTACGGGATGCCTGTGTCGGTGCACTGGCTGCCGATGAAGTAGATCTTACGGGTTGTCCCCGTCTGTAAGAATGAAATCTGCTGGAACTTCCAGCCTGGAATCGACCACCAAAAGATCTAGCTCTTTTGGCACTTGACTGTACTCCACTTGGTTGTGGCGCTGGTATACTAACCCTACTCATCTGTACTGGCTGTTGTGTCGCCAGGACTCTTTCAACTGTTCTAGCAGATGCTAGTAAATTACGGAAACTCATCAGTCGTAGGGCTGAAACTTGTAACTTGATCGTATCCCTCAATCCATCTTCAAATCGTCGGCACTTATCAGCCTCAGTGGATACAATACCACCAATATACTTGCAAAGATGAGTGAATTCTTTCTCATATTCTATTACAGACATATCCCTCTGTTTTAGCATCAGAAACTCTCTTTTCTTATCGTCTGTGTAAATAGGAGGAATATACTGCTCCTTAAAATATCATTTACAAATATCATTTTGTGCATTAAAATGATCGCATGCATGACTATCAATATATTCCTATTTCATACAAGTATAAATATCATGCTCCTATAGACAATGTCATTTTCACTTATCTTTAATGGCAAATTATTATGTAAATCTCTTTATCATTTCATCTCAATCTCATATCATCATCGTTTTCTTATTCTTTCCTTTTCTTATTTTTCTGACATATCCTCATTATCTTTCCCACATCACTCTAAATGTTTGGACTGACTGGATACGGGTTATGGATCAGGAGCGCTCACATAAGTTTATGCCACCCTGTCCACTATCTGGCTCATAAGAGCTTCTCAAATCAATGGCGCTCACACAAGCTTATGCCACATTGATTGAGTATAATTTCATCATAGATGAATAACAGGATCAAGGGCACTCACACAAGCTTATGCCACCTTGTCCACATTTATATGTGCTCATCGGAGCTTTCTCAAGTCAGTAGCACTCACACAAGCTTTAGCCACACTGACTGAGCATCCCAGACCGATGGCGCTCACACAAGCTTTAGCCATATTGGTTGAGGTATAGTATGGTACCGTTTGCCTCCTTAATGACATGTCATCTATCCTGATTCTAGTCCGCAAGTAGAGTAATGGGCTTCTTTATATTTTCACATCAATCAAATTTCAACACATCCATTTTTCTCATATTTATCAACATCTCAATTTTCTTGTTTTGCAAACATATAGTCATACTCATACATCTTTTCATTCATTTACTAGATTCATCAATATTCTCATGTTTATCATCTGCATCAGATTTCATATATTATTCATGACAATCCATTTTTCTACATCAATTCATTTTTCTATCTCACAACATATCACATTCTCACACACACACACACACACACACACACACACATATATATATATATATATATATATATATATATATATCCATATCATTCTTATTTCACTGGATAGACAATGGCTTTCATTTACTTACCTGAATTCTTCATTTGATAACTACATTCATAATTTCAAATACAGTTCATTCATGACCGTGATTACTAATTTCATGCCGGTGAAGTAGTTCGCGCCCGTAATCCCAAGCCGTGAACGCTACTGGAATTAATCCCCCAAAAGCATTGACGGTCGTGATTACTTATTCACGCCCGTGAATAAGTTCACTTCCGTTATTCCATCCCGTGAACGCTTCTGATATGAATAGTACCATTTTCACCCAGAAATTCACAACCGTGACACAATCAGTCACAACCGTGAACCCTCAAGTTCACGCCCGTGACTCAATAGTCACACCCATGACTTTCAGTAGGAAAACTGCATATTCACCTTTCATTCATTCTAACATCATCCAAAACATACCAAATTTTATTTCATGCATTTCTAAGGTTCTTTACTCCACTTATTACTTCCCAATACATGTACAAGCCTTGATCATACAAGATTTTCTAACATGCATCATTAATTCAAGGTCACACAAGAATCTCATTCATACATGTTTAATACTATGGTTTCATGCCATAATCATCATCATTCTTGAACTGTATTTATCTAAAATCATGTTCAGCATGCATTATTTCAAGCAAAAATAGGCTATTGCCTTGAGTTATGCACAAACCTTAATCTTTCTCCTTCACTCTTTTAGGTAGCTTTCTCTTTTCCTTTTCTCCTTAGAGCTTGTTCCTTGTCATTTGGAACTCCTACAACATCATAAATCATTATTTCCATATGATTTTCTCAAGACCCTAAGCTCTATTTTTCTCTCTCTTTCCATAAGTCTTAGATGAGTTCAAAATTCGAACTTCCTTTAGAAAAGGTGAAGAAGAAGAAAAAATACTTCTTACCTTACACTTTTCTTCACTTGATCACCACTTTGGAGATTTTCTCTCTCTAGCAAACTTGATTTTTCTTCCTCTTTCTTGCTCTTTCCAGCTTCCTTAAAAGTTATGGACCATAAAAATCACGTTGTCTTGCTCTTTCCCTTTTCTTCCCTTCCTTTCTCTCTCTAGAATCAAGGTGAGCTATGGAGAAAAAGTTGTGGCTAGCATGACTGGTAAAGAAAATAGAGAAGGAGGCAGAAAATGAAGAGAAGAAGAAGAAAAGAAAGCCTTAAATAGGGTACCCAAAAAGTCTTCATGTGGGACCCACCATTTGACCATTTTCTCCCAATTTTACACTTAATCAATATTAATCATCTTACTTTAATATAATGGCCGGCCAACACTATCAAAATGTTCCCAAAATTAATATGTTGATTAGCAATTAATCTGATTAATCCTCCAATTTTTGGTAATTTGCAATTAGACCCCAAAACTTATCAAATTTTGCAATTTAGTCCTTTACCGTAAATCAACTTCTTTAAACTCTATAAGCACTTATTTAGGAATTTATCATTTAATTTAGCCATTACTTGATCAATTTTTGTAAAAATCCAAATTTAGACACCGATCGGTCAAACGCGTCAACTTCGCAACACGTGCGACTCGGGGCCTAAATTAGTGGATATTACACTCTTCCCTAAAATGGGTTGCATCAGGATTGGTGCCTCTGTCGACATTATCTTCAATTGATGAAAACTAGTCTGACACTTATTTGTCTACTCAAATCTGACATCCTTGTAGAGTAACCACGTAATAGAAGTGTTTATATAAGAGAAACCTTTCACAAATAGTATGTAGTAGCCTACTAACCTAAAAAAACACCATATCTTACATTCCAAGGCGGCTTCTAATTGAAAATGGCTTTATCTTGCTAGAGTCAATTCTAATCCCATTTGGTAATACCACATGACCTAGAAAATATACTTTATTGAGCCAAAACTCACATTTGAATAGCTTCGCATAAAACTGTTTCTCTCTCAGAGTCTGAAGTACCTTTCGAAGATGTTAATTATGCTTCTCTCTATCCTAAGAATATACCAAAATATCATCAATGAAGACTACTATAAATTTGTAACACCCCCTCACCCAAATCGCACGTGCCCGGATGTGGAGGCGCTACTGCCTGTCTTTTTTACTTCATTAAATCGCTTAAGACTCTTGTGGTTCATATAAATATAGCATATTTCTCCATACAAATAATGTCTCCATATCTTAAGAGCAAAAACTATTGCTGGAAGCTCTAAATCATGCGTCGGATAGTTAAGCTCGTGAGGCTTAAGCTGTCTGGAGGCATATGCAATAACTTTTCCCTCTTGCATAAGAATACAACTTAGCCCATTGTGACTTGTATCACTGTACACAACATAATCTTTTCCTGGAGTAAGCTAAGTCAAAACTGGTGCTTCAGTCAACATTGCCTTTAATCGATCAAAGCTTGCTTGACATCTATCAGTCCATTAAAAAACGGACATCTTTTCGTAGCAATCGTGTCAAAGAATTCGCTATAGATGAAAATCCTTTCACAAATCTCCTATAATATCAGGCTAATCCAAGAAAACTCCTCATCTCAGTCACGTTGCGAGGTGGTCTCCAATTAAGAATAGCCTCGACTTTACTAGGATCAACTCGAATACCTTCCGCTGAAATTACATGACCCAGAAAACTAACTGCTTCCAACCAAAACTCACACTTAGATAGCTTTGCATACAATTGTTTCTCCTTTAAGGTTTGCAATACTTTTTCTAAGATGTTGGTCATGCTCTACTTAATCTCTAGAATAGACAAGAATGTCATCAATGAATACAACTACAAATTGATCAATATATGGCCTGAACACTCGGTTCATCAGGTCCATAAAAACTGCTAGTGCATTCGTCAATCCCAATGGCATCACCAAGAACTCATAATGACCATAACGAGTCCTGAATGTCATCTTAAATGCATCTGACCCTTTGATCTTTAGTTGATGATACCCCGATCTAAGATCTATCTTTGAAAATATACTTGCACCTTTCAGCTGATCAAATAAATCATCAATCCTAGGCAAGGGGTATTTATTCTTAATAGTAACCCTATTAAGCTGCCTGTAGTCAATGTAAAGATGTAGAGTACCGTCTTTCTTCTTGACAAATAATACTGGAGCACCCCATGGTGATACACTAGGTCGTATAAATCCTTTATCTAACATTTCTTGTAACTGTATCTTCAACTCTTTCAATTTTATGGGTTCCATCCTATATGGTGTAATAGATATAGGAGCGGTGCCAGGTACTAATTCAATAGCAAACTCTATCTCTCGGTCAGGTGGTAGTCCTAGCAACTCCTCAGGGAACAATTCAGAAAACTCACTAACAGTTGGGATGTCAGCCAACTTCGGACTTTTCTTTCGGGTATCAATCACATACACTAGGTAAGTCTGACATCCTTTATTGATGAGTTTTTGAACTTTCAACACTGATATCACATTGTCTGAATATCCACTATTCTCACTCATCACTACTATTTCTTCTTGCTCTGAAGCTTTAATCCTCATCTATCTTTTTCTGCAATCTACTATCACTTCGTGTTGAGCTAGCCAATCCATTCCTAAGATCACATCGAACTCATGGAATGGTAGCTCTATTAAATCCGCTGGGAATTGTTTATCTTGAATTTCAACTAGGCAACCCCAAAAGATTTTACTAACCCTCACACAGTGCCCTAATGGATTAGTCACAAGAATCTCATATTCTAGAGTCTCTGGTTTTAAACCCTCTCGACCCGATGGTTATGTGCATATGTATGAGTGTGTTGACAAAGAGAACATCCACAATGCTAACACTCTAGTAGAGTGGTAGATCTACGGGATGCCTGTGTCAGTGCACTGGCTACTGATGAAGTAAATCTTGCAGTTTGTCCCCGTCTATAAGACTGAGGTATGCTGAAACCTCCAACTTGGATTCGGCCACTAAACGATCTGGCTCTCTTGCCGCTCGAATATACTACACTTGGTTGTGGTGTGGGTCTACTAATCCCACTAACCTGCACAGGCTGTTGTGCCGCCAAGGCTCTTTCAACTGTTCTAGCAGATGCTAGTAAACTGGGGAAGCTCATCAAATGTAGGGCTGAAACTTATAACTTGATCGTATCCCTCAACCCATCTTCAAAACATCGACATTTATCAGTTTCTTTGGATACAATGCCCTCAGCATACTTACATAAATGTGTGAATTCCCTCTCATATTCTGTTTCTGACATATTTCCTTGTTTCAGAGTCAGAAATTCTCTCTTCTTGTCATCTGTGTATATAGGAGGGATATATTGTTCCTTAAATTTCTCCAGAAAGAATTCCTATGTCATAGGGTCGGATGCCTCTGTGCTTTGTGAGTCAGATCGCCACCAATCATATGCATGTTCCTATAGCAGCGATATTGCATACTCATATTTCAGCTCATTTGTACAGTGTAGTTGATCGAAGAATCGCTCTATCCGTTCCAACCAGAATTCTGCTGCAGAAGGATCATCCTCCTTTTTTCCATAGAAATCAGGTGCCCCTAGCTTCCTCAATCTCTCAAATTGTAATCCAGATAAGGTTGGTTGTGATGCTCTCTGTAGAAATTCTATCATATTTCTCATGAGCTCCGTTTGACCCGTATTAGTAGCTGACAACTCACAGGATGAGTTAGCACCAGATCTCGGTGCTGCAGCTCGGCGACTACTTGGTCTCGATGAAGCTCTTTGTAGCACCTCCCCCACTCGACCACCAACACGTGCTCGAATGAGAGAGCGCTAATGTCCATCTTTCTCTTTCTATCTTCAAATCAATATATTGTTTTATTTTTACACTCATGTATATATAAATATATACAAAAACCAGAGTACAATTTATTTACATAAGATAATAATTTTAACATCAAAGTAATTCGTAACAAACTTTAAAAGTAAGTTTTACAAACTCTAACATTTCTTTAATATAAAAGCCAAATACAAAAATTTCAAAACTTGTAACCCGCTTTCTCAAGGTTTAGCTGTTTTACTTGAATGGGATCACTGCTTGCTTTATCTAGCGTCTTCAGCTACCTTTCTATATCAGCGTGGAAATTAAACTCCACGCTAAGCTCTAAGCTTAGTGGTGCATATAAATAAGGCAATATACTATATCATGCAACAAGCATTTACAATTATCATTTTGTGCATTAAAATGTTTGCATGCATGACTATCAGCATTTTCCCATTTCATACAAGTATAAATGTCATGCTCATATAGATAGTGCTATTTTCGTTTATCTTAAATGGTAAATTATTCTGTTAATCTCTTTATCGTTACATCTCAATCTCATATCATCATCATTTTTTTATTCTTTTTATTTCTTATTTTCCGACATATCCTCATTATCATGCTTTCATCACTCTAAATTTTGGACTGACTGGATACGGGTTATGGATCAGGAGCGCTCTCACAAGCTTAAGCCACCCTGTCCACTATCTGGCTCATAAGAGCTTATGAAATCAATGGCGCTCTCACAAGCTTAAGCCATATTGATTGAGTATAATTTCATCATAGATGAATAACTGGATCAAGGGCGCTCTCACAAGCTTAAGCCACCTTGTCCTTATTTATATGTGCTCATCGGAGCTTTCTCAAGTCAGTAGCGCTCTCACAAGCTTAAGCCACACTGACCGAGCATCCCAGACCAATGGCGCTCTCACAAGCTTAAGCCACATTGGTTGAGGTATAGTACAGTACCGTTCGCCCCCATAATGACATGTCATCTATCCCGATTCTAGTCCGCAAGTAGAGTAATGGGCTTCTTTATATTTTCACATCAATCATAATTCTCAATTTTCAACACATCAATATTCTCATATTTATCTACATCTCAATTTTCTTGTTTTGCAACACACAGTCATACTCATACATTTTTTTTCATTCATTTACTAGATTCATCAATATTCTCTTGTTTATCATCTGCATCAGATTTCATATATCATCCATGAAAATTCATTTTTCTATATCAATTCATTTTTCTATATCACAACATATCACATTCTCATTATATCCATATCATTATTATTTCACTGGATAGACAATGACTTTCATTTACTTACCTGAATTCTTCATTTGATAACCACATTCATAATTATAAATACAGAGCATTCACGGCCGTGACTACTAATTTCACGCCCATGAATTAGTTCACGCCCGTAATCCCAAGCCGTGAACGCTACTGGAATGAATTGCCCAAAAGCATTCACGGTCGTGATTACTCATTCACACCCGTGAATAAGTTCACTTCCGTGATTCCAACCCGTGAACGCTTTTGGAATGAATAAAACCATTTCCACCCAGAAGTCACAACCGTGAAACAATCAGTCACAACCGTGAACCCTCAAGTTCACGCCCGTGACTCAATAGTCACGCCCGTGACTTTCTACAGGAAATCTGCATATTCACATTTCATTCATTCTAACATCATCCAAATCTTACCAAATTCTATTTCATGCATTTCTAAGGTTCTTTACTGAACTTATTACTTTCTAATACATGTAAATGTCCTGATCATACCAGATTCTCTAACATGCATCATTAATTCAATGTCACACAAGGATCTCATTCATACATGTCTAATCCTATGGTTTCATGCCATGATAATCATCATTCTTGAAATGTATTTATCTAAAATCATATTCAGCATGCATTATTTCAAACAAAAATAGGCTATTGCCTTAAGTTATGCACAAACCTTAATCTTTATCCTTCACTCTTTTAGGTAGCTTTCTCTTTTCCTTTGCTCCTTAGAGCTTGTTCCTTGTCACTTGGAACTCCTACAACATCATAAATCATTATTATCATCTGATTTTCTCAAGACCCTAAGCTCTCTTTTTCTCTCTCAAAACCCTAGTTTCTCTCTCTTTCCATATAAGTCTTGGATGAGCTCAAAATTCGAACTTCCTTTAAGAAAAGAAGATGAAGAAGAAGAGATTTTCTCTCTCTACAAACTTGATTTTTCTTCTTCTTTCTTGTTCTTTCTAGCTTCCTTAGGAGTTATGGAACATGAAGATCACCTTGTCTTGCTCTTTCCCTTCTCTTATCTTCCTTTCTCTCTCTAGAATTCAAGATGAGCTATGGAGGAAAAGTTGTGCTGGCGTCACTGGTAGAGAGAGAGAGAAGGATGCAAAAAATGAAGAGAAGAAGAAGAAAAGAAAGCCTTAAATATGGTACCCAAAAAGTCTTCATGTGGGACCCACCATTTGACCATATTCTTCTAATTTTTATACTTAATCAAAATTAATCCTCTTCTTTTAAATATCATGGCCGGCCAAACCTATCAAAATGTGCCCAAAATTAATATGTTGATTAGCAATTAATCTCATTAATTCTCCAATATTTGGTAAATTGCAATTTGACCCCAAAACTTATCAAATTTTGCAATTTAGTCCTTTATCGTAAATCAACTTCTTTAAACTCTATAATCACTTAATTAGGTATTTATCATTTAATTTAGCCATTACTTAATCAATTTTTATAAAAATCCGAATTTAGACTCCATCGTCAAACGCGTCAACTTCGTAATACGTGCAATTCGGGGTCTAAATTAGCGGATATTACATTCTCTCCCCCTTAAAATAATTTCGTCCTCGAAATTTACATGTTCATTCGGAGTTGAACAACTGGGAATACTGCTTCTTCATCACTTCGTCACTTTCCCACATGGGTTCTTCAACTGTATGATTCCACCACAAAATTTTAACCAGAGGGACTCTCTTGTTCTGAAGAACTTTCTCTTCATATGCTATTATAGCCACTGGTTATTCCTTATAATACATGTATGTCTGTACCTCTATTTTCTCAATGGGTATAATATGGGTTGGGTCTGAACGATATCTTCTTAACATTGAAACGTGGAACACGTTATGAATTTGGTCTAGCTCCGGAGGAAGAGCTAATCGGTAAGCCACTGGTTCTATTCTTTCTAGAATTTCATAAGGACCAATAAATATTGGGCTTAACTTTCCCTTTTTATCGAACCTTAATACCTTTTTCCACGGTGAAACTTTAAGAAATACTTTGTCACCTACAACATATTCTATATCTCGCCTCTTTAAATCGGCATATGATTTCTGTCGATCTTGTGCTGCCTTTAGCCTTTCCTTGATCACTTTAACTTTCTCCTCAGTTTATTGAACTATTTCCAGCCCAATCAACATTTTCTCATTCAACTCGGTTGAACATACTAGTGTCCTACACTTTCTTCCATATAAAGCTTCATAAGGATCCATGCCTATGCTCGTTTGATGACTGTTGTTATAGGCAAACTCCATAAGAGGTAGATATCGATCCCAAATTCCCTCAAATTCGAGTACACAACATCAAATAATATCCTCTAGCAACTGTATAACTCGTTCTGATTGTCCATCCGTTTACGGATGAAATGCCGTGCTAAAATTTAGTCGAGTTCCCAAAGCCTGTTGTAGACTCTTCTAGAACTGCGACGTAAACCTAGGATCTCTGTCAGAGATGATAGATACAGGTACTCCATGAAGTCTCACTATCTCATTCACATAAATCTCAGCCAGCTTGTTCAAAGTATAGTCCATTTGCAGTGGTAGAAAATGTGTTGACTTCGTCAATCAATCCACTATCACCCATACTGCATCATGCTTTCTCTGAGTTGCCGGTAAACCGGACACAAAATCCATCCTGATCCTCTCCCACTTCCATTCTGGTATGGGAATTAGTTGTAGTAATCCTGTGGGTAATTGATGCTCAGCTTTCACTTGTTGATAGATTAGACATTTAGCAACATATTCAGTGATATCCTTTTTCATCCCCGACCACCAGTATTGTGCTTTCAAATCTTGGTACATCTTGTTCGCACCTGGGTGCATAGTATAAATTGTTTCATGAGCTTCTTTTAAAATCTTTGACCTCAACTCTTCTATACTTGGCACGCAAATCCGGTTTTTGAAATACACAGTACCACATTCTGTTAAGGAAAATTCTGACTTTTCTCCATTTTTCAAGGCATCGACCATCTTCACTAGCTTCTCATCTTGTTTTTGGACATCTTTAATTCTTTGCATCATTGTGGATTCCACTCGTATCTCAGCTAAAATTTTCCTGCTTAGTGCATCTGCAACTACATTGGCCTTTCCTGGATGGTAGTCTATCACACAATCATAGTCTTTAATCAATTCCAACCATCTTTGTTGCCTCAGGTTCAACTCTTCCTGTGAAGGAAGATACTTAAGACTCTTGTGATCCGTATAAATGTAGCATCTTTCTCCATACAGATAATGTCTCCATATCTTAAGAGCAAAAACTATCGCTGCAAGCTCTAAATCATGCGTCGGATAGTTAAGTTCATGAGGCTTAAGCTGTCTGGAGGCATATGCAATTACTTTTCCCTCTTGCATAAGAACACATCCTAGCCCATTGTGGCTTGCATCAATGCACACCACATAGTCTTTTCCTAGAGTAGGCTGAGTCAAAACTGGTGCTTCAGTCAATATTGCCTTCAATCGATCAAAGCTTGTTTGACACTTATCTGTCCATTCAAAACGGACCTTTTTTCGCAGCAGTCGTGTCAAAGGATTCGCTATAAATGAAAATCCTTTCACAAATCTTTTATATTATCCTGCTAATCCAAGAATAGCCTCAATTTTACTAGGATCAACTCGAATACCTTCGGCTGAAATTACATGACCAGAAAACTAACTGCTTCTAACCAAAACTCATACTTAGATAGTTTTGCATATAATTGTTTCTCCCTCAAAGTCAGCAATACTTTTCTAAGATGTTGGTCATGCTCTATTCGATCTCTAGAATAGACAAGAATGTCATCAATGAATATAACTAGAAATTGATCAATATATGTCCTGAACACTCGGTTCATCAGGTCCATAAAAACTACCGGCGCATTCATCAATCCAAATGGCATCACCAAGAACTCATAATGACCATAACGAGTCCTGAATGTCGTCTTAGATACATCTGACTTTTTGATCTTCAGTTGATGATATCCCGATTGAAGATCAATCTTTGAAAATGTACTTGCACCTTTCAGCTGATCAAATAAATCATCAATCTTAGGCAGTGGGTATTTATTCTTAACAGTAACCCTATTAAGCTGCCTGTAGTCAATGCAAAGACGTAAAGTACCATCTTTCTTCTTCACAAATAGTACTGGAGCAGGTCGTATAAATCCTTTATCTAACATTTCTTATAACTGTATCTTCAGCTTTTTAAATTCTATGGGTTCCATCCTATATGGTGTAATAGTTATAGGACTGGTGCCAGGTACTAATTCAATAGCTAACTCTATCTCTCGGTCAGGTGGTAGTCCTGGTAACTCCTCAGGAAATACATCAGAAAACTCACTAACAGTTGGGATGTCAGCCAACTTTGGACTTTTCTTTCGAGTATCAATTACATACGCTAGGTAAGTCTCACATCCCTTATTAATGAGTTTTTGAGCTTTCAACGCTGATATCACATTATCTGGATATCCTCTATATTCACCCATCACTACTATCTCTTTTTGTTCTGAAACTTTAATTCTCATCTGCCTCTTTCCAAAATCTATTATCACCCCATGGATAGCTAGCCAATCCATTCCCAAGATCACATCGAACTCGCGGAATGGTAGCTCTATTAGGTCTGCTGGAAATTGCCTGCCTTGAATTTCAACTGGGCAACCCCTAAACACTTTACTAACCCGCAGACTGTGTCCCAACGGGTTAGTCACACAAATCTCATATTCTAGAGTCTCTAGTTTTAGACCCTCTTGACCCTATGGTGGTGTGCCTATGTATGAGTGTGTTGACCCAGGGTCTATCAATGCATGTATACAAGAGCCAAAGAGAAGGAATTTACCCGCTATGACTCCTGCTCCTCTCGGCCTCGTATGGCATAAGCTCTTACTGGAGCAACTCTACTGCCTTCAGGTCTCTCTACTGTATTTGATCTGAACTGGCTTGGCCCTGCATGACTTCCTCTTCCTTGTCCTTGGCCTCGTCCTCTGCCTTATCCCATAGTCTGTATTGGTACTGACTCAACACTCCATGAACCTCTGCCAAACTGTAGCAATGGACAATCTCTTTTAATATGGTTCTTGGAGCCGCATCTCATGCACGCTCCTGTCATCATCCAACACTCTCCTGGATACGAATGACCACAATGCTAACACTCCGGTAGAGTGGTAGATCTACGTGATGCCTGTGTCAGTGCACTGGCTGCCGATGAAGTAGATCTTATGGGTTATCCCCGTCTATAAGAATTAAATCTGCTGGAACTCCTAGTCTGGAATCGGCCACCAAAAGATCTGGCTCTCTTGCCACTAAACTATACTCCACTTGGTTGTGGTGCAGGTCTACTAACCCCACTAATCTGTACTGGCTGTTATACCGCCAAAACTCTTTCAACTGTTCTAGCAGATGCTTGTAAATTGGGGAAACTCATCAGACGTAGGGCTGAAACTTGTAACTTGATAGTATCCCTTAATCCATCTTCAAATCGTAGACATTTATCAGCCTCTGTAGACACAATACCACCAGCATACTTGCAAAGATGAGTAAATTCTCTCTTATATTATGTTACAGACATATCCCTCTGTTTTAGCATCAGAAACTCTCTTTTCTTGTCGTCTATATAAATAGGAGGAATATACTGCTCCTTAAACTTCTCTAGAAAGAATTCCCATGTCATAGGGTTAGGAGCCTCTGTACTCTGTGATTCAGATCGCCACCAATCATATGCATGCTCCTATAGTAGAGATATTGCATATTCATATTTCTGCTCATCTATGCAGTGTAGTTGATTAAATACTCGCTCTACTCATTCCAACCAAAATTCTACCACTGAGGGGTCATCTTCCCGTTTACCATAGAAATCAGATGCCCCTAATTTCCTCAGTCTCTCGAATTGTAATCAAGATGAATCTGATCGTGATGCTCTCTGTAGCAAATCTATCATATTTCTCATGAGCTCAGTCTGACCCATATTAACAGTTGAATGTTCACGAAGTGTGCTGGCACTAGATCTTGGTGCCGCAGCTCGACGATGACTTGGTTGCGACGAAGTTCCTGCCTCTGAAGGCTCATTACTCTCAGCTTCTTCTATTACTATTCGTCTTGATCCTGAAGCCATATCCTACCTATAACATAAAGGCAACGACCCTAATCAATAAAGCAGCAACTCCAAAAATGCAATTGTGGGTACATTTAAGAAAAACATTTTCAAAATTCACTTTAAAAATCCAAAACCGCCCAACCGGGCTTTAATATTAATATCCAGAAACACCAACCTGGCTCTGATACCAAAAAACCTGTAGCACCTCCCCCACCTGACCACCAACACGTGGCCGGATGAGGGAGCGCTAATGTCCGTCTTCCTCTTTCTATCTTCAAATCAATATATTGTTTTTTTTACACTCATGTATATATGGATATATACAAAAACTAGAGTACAATTTATTTACATAAGGTAGTAATTTTAACATCAAAGTAATTCTTAACAAACTTTAAAAGTAAGTTTTACAAACTCTAACATTTCTTTAATATAAAAGCCAAATACAAAAATTTCAAAACTTGTAACCCACTTTCTCAAGGTTTAGCTGCTTTACTTGAATGGGATCACCGCTTGCTTTATCTAGCGTCTTCAGCTACCTTTCTATATCTGCATGCAAATTAAACTCCATCCTAAGCTTTAAGCTTAGTGGTGCATATAAATAAGGCAATATACTATATCATGCAACAAGCATTTACAATTATCATTTTATGCATTAAAATGTTTGCATGCATGACTATCAGCATTTTCCCATTTCATACAAGTATAAATGTCATGCTCATATAGACAGTGCTATTTTCGTTTATCTTAAATGGTAAATTATTCTTTTAATCTCTTTATCGTTACATCTCAATCTCATATCATCATCATTTTCTTAATCTTTTCTTTTCTTATTTTTTGACATATCCTCATTATCTTGCCCTCATCACTCTAAATTTTGGACTGACTGGATACGGGTTATGGATCAGGAGCGCTCACACAAGCTTAAGCCACCCTGTCCACTATCTAGCTCATAAGAGCTTCTCAAATCAATGGCGCTCTCACAAACTTAAGCCATATTCATTGAGTATAATTTCATCATAGATGAATAACCGGATCAAGGGCGCTCTCACAAGCTTAAGCCACCTTGTCCTCATTTATATGTGCTTATCAGAGCTTTCTCAAGTTAGTAGCGCTCTCACAAGCTTAAGCCACACTGACTGAGCATCCCAGACCAATGGCACTCTCACAAACTTAAGCCACATTGGTTGAGATATAGTACGGTCCCGTTTGTAACACCACATCATATGCATTTAAGTATAACCTATTTCTGTATCAAATAATCATATGCTGCATGTTGGAAAGAGAAAATACCCTGATAACAGTGGTAGTAAATTTTTTTTCATATCATATCCTGTAAAATCAACTAATGATTTTGCAAGTCTCATATTCTGTAATACCTGTCAATGACTTTGCAAGTCTCATATCCTGTAATATCACTCAAAGACTTTTCAAGTCAACATTAAAAACCACAATACGATATATCACATATATTAAAGTATAAACTTTACATCCGAAGGATTACGGATTGCTTCTATTTATACATTTCAAAACTAATCTAGAGTGACAATACATATTCAAACATATAAGTGCGAAATACAGATAACATGTTTTCATGCTCATGTGGAATGCAAGGAGAGAGAGTGATGAGGCTCGGCCAATGACCTGTGCTCCATGTCTTCTATACACTACTCAAAATGAGCTATCAATTTTCTTTACCTGAAAAATGATGCAAATTGATGAGTTGCGGCTCAGTGAGAATAATCATCCAATGAGCTCTAAAGTACCAAACAACTCATAGTAATAAATCACAAATCCAATATATACCATATATTCCATTCCATTCATCAGTATCATATATGTATCAATAAAATTGAAACATATAATCATTACTCTTTATGTATGCAAATGCTTTGCTTATTTCATTTTGTTGTGACCAAGTTAAACAGATATTGCCCCGGGTTTTCATGTTAACATTTTCCATGTGAACATTTGCATTTGCTAGCTAGCTTGATCATTTGTTTCATTTGCACATTTGTTAGGCCATAGGCCTCTTCTTTTGCTTTACAATATCGATTAACTCATCACAACGCATTTTAAGTCCATTTGCATATGCACTTGTACTTAATCATTGATCAACCATTGCATCTTATCACATATAACATACATATACCGCATATATGCCTCATATGTCATGCATATACCTCACATATATTATACATATACCCTGTATATATATCACATATGTCAAATATATACCTCAAATATATCACAAGTATACCACTTATGTGTACCACAATTGCACAAATTATCCATCATCATATTATCAGGGACCAATCATGACAATCATATGAATCACATAGCAACAATAATCATTTGCACTAAAGAATTCAATCGATAATTAGACTCACCTTTCTCGTTTGATTCCGACCCCTAACTTATAGTCTATCCGCTTCTTGTGAGTCTCCAATATGTTGTGAGCCTAATATGAAAATATAATCAATTAACACATAATTAGGGAGACTTAATGCGGCTTAAACAAATTAATATGCATTGTTCATGTCAATAGTTAAGATTTTTCCTATGAGGCTGTAATGCCCGATATTTTAGGCCATGGTCGCGGTTGGCCGAAATCCGGCGCGCTGAACCGATCGGGGTCTAAATTTGGACATGAAAGAAATAAATTTAAATAATAATAAGATGGGATAAAAATATTTTGAAAATTATTAATTGAGAATTGTGAAGTTTGGAATTAAAATTGGGAAAAAAATTATTTTTCGCTGAACGAAATTGGGAATTGCAGTGTTTTTGGCACAGAAATTCTAAGAAGGCATAAAAATGGAATATTCTTTATCTAAGGAAAGGAATATTCTTTTGATTAAAATAAAGTAAGAGTGATTTAAATTAATGGACCAATAGGAAGCAAGATTAGTAACTAATCCTAACCACCCACCTAATCCAACTATAAAAAGTCAAAATTTCACTTTTTTGACCATTCTTCTTCTTCTTCATCTTGACCAAACTCATTTCTCTCTCTTTTCTTCTTCTTTGCCGTGAGCTTCTCCTCTCCCATTTACTTTTGTTTTTCTTTCTTCAAATCAAGCTAAGATTAGATGAAAAAAAAAGGGGATTAAGGCAAGATCATGAAGAAAGTGAAGTAAAGTGAGCAAAACTAAGGAAGAGGAAGGAAGAAAGGAAGAAAAAAAAAAAAAAGAGTTTTTAGCCATTTGGAAGATCATCAAAGGTGAGTTTAGATTTTCCATCTCCTTACTTTCTTCTTCTCTTTTCTTTGAGTTTGAGGTTAGTTGCCATTATAGCTAGTAAATTAGGGTTATTAGTATGCTAATGGTGATTAAGGGTGGATTAGTGTGATTAGTGTTTGATTAGTGTAAAATTTATTGTTAGGGCAAGGAAGTGAACAACCTTTGAACCAAAATCAAAGGGGAAGTAAGGGCAAGGAAAAGGCTATCTAAGAGGAAGAGAAAAGTGAAGAAAAATATAACTTTGAGGTATGTACATTTGGCAAAAATTCAATATAGAAAAGTATTGATTTTGATTTTGTGATGTAGTGAATTTATGTATGAAATTCTGAACATTTGATTGAGTGATTAAATGATGTCATGAATGTGAAAATAAAGACTAGAAAATGAGGTTGATGCATGAAAATGGAAAATGTATGAATTATTTGATGTGCTGGAAAATTCGTCTTATGAACAGTGTCTAGTGTTTTGGTCATAACTTGAGTTCTGGAAATCATTTATGAGTGATTATTGCTGGATTGGAAAGTTAAGACATAGGGCTTGAACTTTCATTCATACCATTAGACCTAAATATGCCTGGAATTAGGTGAAAAATGGACTCAAAACTTTGAACTAGAAATCTGTCCAGAAAAAAAAATACTGGGCAGATTGCAGTGAACATAGGTTTGAAAACAATTCATAACTTTTGCTAAGAAATTATTTTTAATGTGATTCCAGTTGGAAATTAAAGATAAGACATGTACCTGAATTTTAATAGTTTATCACTTGTCCAAATTCCATCTAGAAATGGATGAAAAAGATATAGAAAGATAAGGCAGAAATCTGTCCAGTAAAATACTGGGCAGATTGCAGCGAACATAACTTAGGAGAAAATTTATAACTTTTGCTAAAAACTTTTTTTTGATGTGATTCCAGTTGTAAATTAAAGATAAGACATGTACCTATATTTTGTTAGATGATCACATGTCCAAATTCTGTCTAAAAATAGACGAAAAATGCAGAGCAACATAAGGTAGAAATGCTGTCCAGAATAGGACAGCTGGTAGAAATGTGTGGATTGTGGATTTATGTGTTAGAAAATGTATTGATTGAATTTTTCTTATAGTTATAATGATTAAATGAGCTAGTATGAGGTTGTAAAATATTGAATGAGAATTATTGCATTTATATGGAATTTATATTAATGTTTCCCTACATAATTTATGCAAATATGAATAAAGGTAACAAATGTAATTTAAGCCCTATAACATCTAGTCGAGAACTAGAAATTAGGATAAGTTGGCATGCCAATAAAAGGGTAGAAATGTAGGCACTAAATATAATAGTGCTGAGTTAAAATTATGTAGGCACTAAAAATAATAGTGCTGAGTTGAAATTTACTTAGGCACTAAGAATTAGTGCTGAGTTCGAAATTTACGTAGGCACCAAAAAGGTGCTGAGTTGTTATTGAAAATGTAGTTGTTAAACGCCGAGTTGTAAAATAATTATGTAGGCGCCGAGTATACTGCCGGAGAGCAGAAACCCTGTATCCAGTGTTTAGTTCCGGTCTAAGATGTTGTGGGCTATTAAATAAATAACAGAAAAAAAATGTGAAGTATGAAATTCATATTGTAAATTTTATATTTTGTATTGTTAAAATTTCAAGCATGCTTAATGAATAAAATATCATAATTCATGAATTAAATATTTTTGCATGAAGAAAATAGTTTATTATTAATTGAATATTTGGCATGCTAAATAGGTTAATTGTAGTTTCTAAAATTTTATTTTAGAATTATTTATGTAATGATTGGATAGTTGCCAAACGTACCACTAAGCTAGTAGCTTAGCGCGTGTGTTTCACGCGCAGATAAATAGAAGTAGCTGTTCCGATAGGGCGACTGAAGAAGAGGGAACCCCAAGATCAGATTGCAGCAGTCTAGTTCTTTTTGTATGTTTTGATAATGATGTTGTAAAAATTAAGTTTTAAGAATTTTGTTGATGTAAATTTGTGGTTTGTAATATTTATAAGTAATGAATTTGGTAATTATATATATCTAGAATTATTGTAGTTATATTTTTAAATATCATGGTTTAATGAATAAGTTATTTTGAATCACAATATTCCCATCACTAGATATATATTTAAATTGAAAAAAAATATATTTATACAAAATTGAGTGTTGGTTTTAAATTAAATGAGCTTAGTAGCACTTCCATATCCTATTAGCGATTAGTAGGGTAAGTGAGCGCTACAGAGGCAGTGTGACCTTAAGATACTGTTTAGCCTATACATTTTTCTATACTTGACCACTTAACCTGATTCCTATTCCTAATTAAAACTAACATATAATTATAGAACATATTAAAATTTCAGCCCAATTGGATCATTGTACAATATTATATGGAATTTCTAAGTGTGTTCTGTGTTCTGCCTTGTTTCCTGCCTTTAGGCAGTTTCAGGGTACTCATTTGAGTTCATCATACCTTATAATATATAAGTCCTATTTTAATGAAAATTTACAGAAAATTATATGGGTTCATATGGAACATATTTCATGTTTAAAACTTTTATCAATTATGTCTCTAAGGGCTTCAAATTATAACAAACATTTTAGTGGTCCATAATAGAATTGGCTTCCGGACTAGTATGACTTATAAAGGGCATAACTTAGTCTATACATAACCAATTAAGCTGAAATTAGTACCAACATTTATCTAAGACATATAAATATAACTTTCATGTTTTGATCATTTACAGAATCTAGCTCTACGGAGCTCAAATTAGCTAAACAAATTTCTGGATCTGCCCAGGGCACTCAGTAGGCAGTTTAAACCATGGAATAGTCATGGTTCCATTCCCCATAACCCATATATCTACAAATAAAGCACACATATATCTACAACTTTTATGTTGTGAGATACTTCAAATAATGGCTTTAACATATTCGAAATCAAAGAACACAGTAGCTAACGTGGTTAGGGTTCACACCCTAACTAGTTTCAGTAGAGAGAGGATTTCTCTTCCTATACACCAAATCATGAAAAAAAATTTACGTATACATAAATATAAAACATAAAGGAACAAAGTTTGTGTTTTAAACTTTTTCAGAATCAATTTCTATGTGCATCAAAATCGGGTTTCAAATCAATGCCTATTAATGAACCTAAGCAACTCAAATCAACCCTATAGCAATAACAATTGATTACTTACCAAGAACGACCTTGCAAGGGATCAATATTCTTCAAAAACTAGGTAAAAAAATGATGAATTGAAATCTGAAATGGAGGAAATTGAAGAAGAAGTCGGGCTGGAGAAGAAGGCAGAAATGGGAAGATAAAGCTAACTTTTTGTTTTTGTCTTTTTATCTTTTTCTCATCTCTTTTCTCCTTTCCCTTCTCTTTTCTCTTCTCTTTTCTCTTCTCTTCTCTTTTATTTCTCTTTTGTGTCATTTTCATTTTATTTTGTCTATATTATTATTATTATTATTATTATTATTATTATTATTATTTACATATATTTATAATTCCACTAATTCACACAATAATACAGCTTAATCATTTGGCCCTATTTAACTACATTAACAATGTAAATGTTTACTAATCTTAATCTAATCATTTTGATTACTTTAATTTAGTCACCTTATTCAATTCATTTCTAATACTTTGTTATCCTCATTTAGGTTATAATTACACAAGTGCGACTCGATACAAGTGCCAAATACTAGGACACATAGCTAGTGCGTGTCATAAACCTGTTCCTACGAAAATACGTATGAAATGCACGTGTTCAATTGAATTGTATGCAAGATGTTTATGTT
Organism: Triadica sebifera; assembly: GCA_023653625.1. NCBI lineage: Eukaryota > Viridiplantae > Streptophyta > Magnoliopsida > Malpighiales > Euphorbiaceae > Triadica > Triadica sebifera. The sequence goes on along the minus strand of CM042893.1, from coordinate 42,009,892 downwards.
CAATGAAATGCATGTGGGAAAGGTCAAGGATGTTACACCATTCGCCCCCTTAATGACATGTCATCTATCCCGATTCTAGTCCGCAAGTAGAGTAATGGGCTTCTTTATATTTTCACATCATTCATAATTCTCAATTTTCAACACATCAATATTCTCATATTTATCTACATCTCAATTTTCTTGTTTTGCAACACACAGTCATACTCATACATTTTTTTTCATTCATTTACTAGATTCATCAATATTCTCATGTTTATCATCTGCATCAGATTTCATATATCATCCATGAAAATTCATTTTTCTATATCAATTCATTTTTCTATATCACAACATATCACATTCTCATTATATCCATATCATTATTATTTCACTGGATAGACAATGACTTTCATTTACTTACCTGAATTCTTCATTTGATAACCACATTCATAATTACAAATACAGAGCATTCACGGCCGTGACTACTAATTTCACGCCCATGAATTAGTTCACGCCCGTAATCCCAAGCCGTGAACGCTACTGGAATGAATTGCCCAAAAGCATTCACGGTCGTGATTACTCATTCACGCCCGTGAATAAGTTCACTTCCGTGATTCCAACCCGTGAACGCTTTTGGAATGAATAAAACCATTTCCACCCAGAAGTCACAACTGTGAAACAATCAGTCACAACAGTGAACCCTCAAGTTCACGCCCGTGACTCAATAGTCACGCCCGTGACTTTCAGCAGGAAATCTGCATATTCACATTTCATTTATTCTAACATCATCCAAATCATACCAAATTCTATTTCATGCATTTCTAAGGTTCTTTACTCAACTTATTACTTTCTAATACATGTAAATGTCTTGATCATACAAGATTCTCTAACATGCATCATTAATTCAATGTCACACAAGGATCTCATCCATACATGTCTAATCCTATGGTTTCATGCCATGATAATCATCATTCTTGAAATGTATTTATCTAAAATCATATTCAGCATGCATTATTTCAAACAAAAATAGGCTATTGCCTTAAATTATGCACAAACCTTAATCTTTCTCCTTCACTCTTTTAGGTAGCTTTCTCTTTTCCTTTGCTCCTTAGAGCTTGTTCCTTGTCACTCGGAACTCCTACAACATCATAAATCATTATTATCATATGATTTTCTCAAGATCCTAAGCTCTCTTTTTCTCTCTCAAAACCCTAGTTTCTCTCTCTTTCCATATAAGTCTTGGATGAGCTCAAAATTCGAACTTCCTTTAAGAAAAGATGATGAAGAAGAATATATGCTTCTTACCTTACTCTTCACTTGATCACAACTTTTGGAATGAATCCAAAACTGTGATCTTTCACTGAAATTGACCCACAGTAGATCAATTGCATCAAATATTACTGGCCTTAAGTCTTGCATTGCTTGGAATTCGAATATCTTCCACTTCAAGGATCCTAAAACTGTTGATTTTATTAACATCAGCTCTAATCAGTACTACACATTGACATCTCATTTTCGAGGTAAATATTTTTATTTGCATGTTATCATAAATAGTTAACTAAGAGGACAAAATGTTATTGCTATTAAAATGTTGTTTAATTTTTTTTTTGTTTTGGGTGAACTTTTATCACATAGGTTGTGCTGTATTTTTTGGGTTTTTCCAAAATATTTTATCATAAATATTTAAATTGTTTTATCATAAATATTTAAATTGACAAATAGTAATTAGTAACATAACACTCAAAAATATTCAAAAGGGTTCACCTAAGTGCATAAAATTTGGATCAAAGCAAGAGGTTTGTGCTGTATTTTTTGGGTTTTTCCAATATGATAATTATATAGGTAGATATTTTCCTTGACTTGACATGTTAAAAGAGACTCTAACATATTATTTTTTCATTTATCTCATAATATAACCCAACTTATTTTTGATTTTGTTTGTTACTTACCTTTATCTCATATTATTTTACATATGTCATTGTTTTGTCACAGTTCACAATCTATAATTAGCAAATAGAGACACTATCACATAGAAAAAGGTTTTGACTTGAAAACTTACCTAAAATACAATGACTAATCTTACAATTGTTATCAATATTCAAACTATATAAATATAAATAGGTTAAAAATGAGTTCAGACCGTTAGTGGATGTATAATAGGTTAACAAATGGTTGTTTGAACCAAGAATTTGTGGATGGTTTGCAACAATTTATTGACTTTGCTATTAGTCAACCAACATGGATGGATGGAAATAAGATCAAGTGTCCATGTAGTGGTCGTAAGTGCCAGAATCGTGTGTATCATGATTTTGAAACGGTAAAATTCCATGTGGCTAGAAATGGATTTGTACCAGACTATTATGTTTGGGATTGTCATGGGGAAGCCAATGTGGATGTTAGCAATAGTCAAAATATAGTTTTTAGCCAAGAATTTGATAATGCAGATGATTTAACTGCATACCACTCTATGGTGTTTGATGCTGCTGGTCCTCAATTTACTCCTCAACAGTTTGAGGAACCTCTAAACCCGGAAGCAAAGCAATTTTATGACATGCTTAGTGCTGCAGATAAGGAATTGTGGCCTGGTTGTAAAAAGCATATGTTGTTGTCATTTGCAGCTCGAGTTATGACCATGAAGTCTGAGAACCATATGATTGGAAAAATTTTGATCAAATGGTTCAATATATGAAGCAGATCTTTCCTGATGATAATGTTGTGACTGATAACTTCTATAGTACCAAAATGTTGCTACGAGGTTTAGGTCTACCAGTGGAAAAGATTGATTGTTGTACTAATCGTTGCATGATATATTGGGGTGAAGGTAGTGAACTAAATATTTGCAAGTTCTGTGAACATCCTCGTTACAAGAGAACATATAGAGAAAGTGGTAAAAGACATAAAACTAATATTTCATGCAAGAAAATGTACTACTTTCCTCTCACTGATAGACTAAAAAGATTGTATGCATCTAATGCCACAACTAAGGAAATAAGGTGGCATGCAGAGCATGAAGACGGTGTTATGATTTACTGCTCATATTTGCCTGCTTGGAGGAATTTTAATCAAACACATCCGAAATTTATTCGGAATGTTAGACTGGGACTTTGTACTGATTGGTTTCAACCATTTGGGCAATCAGGCAAACAATATTCTTCATGGTCGGTCATAGTAACACCGTACAACTTGCCGCCATGGCTGTGTATGAAGGAGCAATATATGTTCTTAACAGTATTACTTCCTAGGCCGGAAAATCCAAAAGAGAAGTTAGATGTATTCTTGCAGCCTTTTATTGCAGAATTGAAACAATTATGGGAGGCCAATGTTCTGACATATGACATTTCAAAGAAGCAAAACTTTTAGATGAGAGCTGCTCTTATGTGGACAATTAGTGACTTTCCTGCATATTCAATGTTGTCTGTATGGAGTACAGTGGGGTGGATGGCCTATCCTTATTGCATGGATGATTCAGATGCATTTTTTCTTTGAAAAAGTAGAAAGCAATCATGGTTTGACAATCATCGTAAGTTCTTACCACTAGATCATCCTTTTCAAAAAAATAAAACTTCATTCATTAAAAAAAAATGGTGGTCAAAGTTGCACCACCTGTAAAGTCTGAAATTGAAATATTGAGAGAGATTCAAAGTTTGGGGATAAAGAGAGTCCTAGAATTGGATGCTGAAGAGACTAATCGAGCAAAATGCAATCATAGCGGTTGGAAGAAAAGAAGCATTTTTTGGGATTTGCTGTATAGGAGTACACACTTGATTCGACACAATTTAGATGTTATGCACATTGAAAAGAATATATTTGACAATATATTCAATACGGTAATGGAGGTTGAAGGAAAAACAACAGACACATTCAAATATAGGGAAGGGTTGAATGAATATTGTTGTCATGCTGAGCTGGCACGAAATGTCCCAACAGGAAAATACCCTAAAGCTTGTTACACTTTGGATAAGTGTGGGAAACAAGCCTTGTGTGAGTGGGTCAAAAAACTTCAATTTCTTGATGGATATGCTTCAAATATGGCCAGATGTGTATACATGAAGAAGCATAAGTTGTATGGGATGAAGAGTCACGATTGTCATGTGTTTATGCAAAGGTTAATACCTATAGCATTCAGTGAACTACTCCCATCCAATGTCTGGAAGGCACTTACAGAGTTGAGCCTTTTCTTCAAGGAGTTGACAACTACTGTTATAAGAAATGAAGATATGGTTCGATTGGAAAAAGAAATTCCAGTCATATTGTGCAAGCTTGAGCGAATATTCCCTCTGAGCTTTTTTAACTCGATGGAGCATCTTCCTGTCCACTGGGCTTATGAAGCAAAAATGACCAGTCCTGTACAATACCGATGGATGTATCCATTTGAGAGGTACTTGGCATAACCACTATCTCCTTTCTTTCCATAAAATTTTTTTATGATGCTCTAAACATTACTTTATAATGTAGGTATCTCCGAAAGCTGAAAATAATGTGAACAACAAAGCCAAGGTGGAAGGATCGATATGCAATACATATTTGGTTGAAGAGGCTACATCATTTTGTTCCTACTATTTTGAGGACCATGTGAGCACGAGACAGACAAGTGCCACATAATGAAGACAATAGTATTCAAAGGTAGGAATGTGATGAACATGAAGGGAACTTGTCAATATTCAAATATCCTGGTCGACCATAGGGGAAAGAAAAGTCAAGAGTTTTGAGCGATGAAGAATATAAAGTAGCTTGTGGCTACATTCTGTTAAATTGCTCGGAAGTGAAACCATTCACAAGGTTAGTATAAATAATTGTCTTTACTTATGATAGATATCTTATGATGTTTATAAGCATATCTAATATTCCAATTTGTCATCATCTAATGTATTCAAAGAAACGAGGTCAACTCAATATCACTGAGATTGACAACAAACTAGAAAATGAATTCCCATACTGGTTTGAAACATATATGAGTATTATAACAACTAATTCTTTTGTATCAAGATAAATATATGAAGCACCATATATGTCATTTTTATTTTTCTAAAGGTTGTTTCAACTTATTTTATAGGCACATAATCCTTCAAACAATATTTCAAATAAGTTCATGAAAGATCTCGCAAAAGGTTCATTACCAACTGTTCTGTCATATCACGACTACTTTGTGAATGGTTACAGATTTCACACTTTACAACATGTGTCTATGAGAAGAATAATGAATAGTGGAGTGTGCATTAAAGGCTCTAATTTATGTGTCGATGAAGGTGATTACTATGGTCAATTAGTAGAAGTCATAGAGTTGGAATACCCTGCCTTACCAATCAAGAGAATTGTATTGTTCAAGTGCGATTGGTTTGACCCCACACCAAACTTGGGAACGAAAGTCCATAATGAGTATAAGCTTGTAGAGGTTAACAATAAATGAAGATTTAATAAATATGAACCATTTGTTCTAGCAGTGCAAGCAAACCACGTGTATTTTTTTAGTTACCCTAGTTTAAGGCGTGGCAAATGCGATTGGTGGGCAGTATTCAAAATAAAAGCTAGGGCTATTGTGGATGTTGTATTGCCTAATGAAACAAATGATCAATCACCATTTCAAGAAGATGAAATCGAGGTCCTCATCATAGTCAAAGTCCATTGGATGAAGAACCAATTTCCTTAAATGATCCAAATGGCATTTTTATAAACCTTGAGGGTGATACCATTGAATAGGAAGATGAGACATTAATTGAATCAGATGAAGAAGATTCAAATTTGACTGAAGAAGAAGAGTTATATGATGAATCAACTAATAGCTTGAATAGTGACTAGAGTTAATATCAGGTTACATTTTTAATTTATGTTGACTATTTAATTTGGCTCTAAACATAAGAACAAATGTGATACTTCTTGCTGTTTACGCAATATTAATTTAATTTGTTGTGTGATTTTTACTTTATTTTATCTATCATATAGTTGTTATTAGGATACTAATTATGAAGTAGTTTTCCATCATAGATTGTGTGACTTTTACTTTGTTGCATACTCTTTATCCATTTGTTGAAGTATACTAATTATGAAGTAAAAACTTATTGTGAGTGTTGTTTTTGAATTAATATAATGAATATGTATTTTTAAACTTTCTTGAATCAATCTTATACCATTTGTATCATAGTGTTATGGCTAGTGGGTCTTCTGGTAGAGAAGTTGGTCATGGCAGAGGAAATGGACATGGAGGGCGTTTAGTTGTAGGTGGTAGAGGAAATAAAAGTGGAGAGCATACACCAGCTATATCACAACCTATGACACCTTTAGATGGGAGTGGTACAAGAGATGTAAGTGGAGCAAATATATCGGATGCTGATACATCACCACCTGTCACACCTACAGGTGGAGGACGCACAAGTTCATCATCATCAGCACCACCACTAGTAGATGATTCACCACGATCACTTGCCACTCCAGCTTCTGGATCAATTCCTGCAGATCATATACTGACTTTATCATCATGAAATGATATAACTTCAAGTAGTGCTAAGCCACGTCTCGATATACGCTTCAGATGGTTATGTTCAACCCTAATTTTTGTTATTTGTCATCCAATTATTATCGATACATATTATTTATTTGTTCTTTGTGAATTATTTACCTAAGCTAAATATATTTATGTTTTTTTGTGCAATCAGCTTTACTCCATCTCATAAGGCTTCGACACAAATCACAATATGCATGAAACAACGATTTCACAAAGATGGATATACTTGGTCAGCAGTGCCCCAGGATATAAAGGAGTATTACTAGAATGAATTTCATGTTTTTTGTATTTTCCTTATTCTTTTTGAATAGAGTGCAAAGTGATAAAAATCAAGTTATTCTTCAATATGACTAACACCAATGAAAATATCTTGTAGAAACATTTTTCATTTGATACATCTTTAGAATCCATGATTCGGACTATCTGGGAGCGGCAAGCCAGTAAGCGCTATTCTAACACACTATCTGACTAGAGGAAATCAGAAAAGAGACCCCAAAGTGTTTCAGAAGAGATATGGGACAACTGGCAGCATAATTGGAATTCTCCAGATTTCTAGAACAAATGTAATATTACATCAAAAAATAGGTTAAGTGAGGTTGGAGGACCTGACACTGGATTGTCTAGGCACACTGGGGGTTCTATATCTGCTGTAGATCACAGAATTGAGTTGGTATGACAAATGGTAAACTTACAGTTCAAATTGACTTAAAAATTTTGAAAAATGTATTCTATTTTAAGCAACATAACAATGTGTTATGTTTTTTTTAGGCTAACGAGCATTTTGGACAACCCGTGACTGATTATGATATATTTGAGAGGATCCAGAAGACTAAGAAAGATGACAGTTTTGTTGATCAATGGTCAAAGATTATTGCGGTGAGTTAACTCAACATCATTAACTCAATGTAAATCATTTGGTTGTAGTATGTTTTTCTTTTTTGCATATTGATGGCCTAAACTTTATATAACCATAGGTAAGGTAACATATTGCTTGCAAACAATTATTTTGTTTTGAAATATTTGGCATTGTTAATATGGACATTGGTCTCTATTCCATGAGTTTCATTTTTTATGGCATAAAGCAAATTGAAATGAAATTTGTTGGTTTTTTCTTTAGGTTGTTAGATATTTTGTTATTGTTATAGATTGCAAAATATGTTTTTCATGTGAAGCAAATCTTTTGCTCATATTTCTTCTATTATGGAGGTTTTTGAGAATTTCAAGAAAAAAGAGTACATAATAGGCTCTAAACATTGTGAAAATTTTGTATGTTTAATGTTGTACAAATTTACATATTTATTTGCTTGTAGGATAAAGTGATGGAACGCTATAATACTGCTACTGAAAATCAGTCTGACGGAAGTTCTTCGGAGAGTGTTGACATGTCTAAGATTTATTATGAAGTTGTTGGACCATCCTAGAAGAAGTGGTGTTATGGCCTTGGAGGTAAACCTTTTGCAACTGCTATTAGTTCTTCTTCTACATCTGCAACTGCTATTAGTTCTTCTTTTACATTTGTAATAGTAGATTCTCATCAACTGCGGACTGAGATTTGTGAGGAGGTTCGAGATGCAGTATGAGATGAGCTTCGAGAGGAGATGAGGCAGAGAGAGGAGGAGATGGAGCGACAGATGAAACATAGGCAGAAGCGGATGGAGTAAGAGCTGAAGAAGAAGCAGCATGAAATGGAGGCTATGATCCAAAGGCTTTTGAGTGGTGTTGCAGGCACAGTGTTATATTCTAATCCTCCACCTACCAATGATGATGAAGAAGCTGAAGATCATGACTAGGACTAGATCAATATGATACTAATAAAGTATTAGTTTTCAACTTTTTTAATATACACTATGTTTGTATTAAATTTGATAAATACAATCTAAAATATGTTATGTTTAATATTTAATATTTCGTATTTGATCAATTCTATATAATATGTGTTATATTTATTTCTTTCATTAACAGGTTAATCAATTTAATTCTTTATATAATTAAAATTTAAATTTTTAAATAAATCAGTGAATTACCAACAGAATTTTTCCATTGGTAAATTACCAACGAATTTAATTTAACAACAGAAATATGCATTGGGAATCTGTTGGGAAATTTACCAACAGACACGTTTTTCCATTGGTAATTCGTTGGTAACTTTACCAATGAAATTTTTTTCGCGTTGGAAAATTTAACGACGAGCACTTTACCAACAGAATTTTTCCGTTGTCAATCCATTGGTAAATCAATTTACCAACAGATTTTTTTGTTTACCAACGGAAAAATTCCGTTGGTAAATCTTGATTTTCTTGTAGTGAAGGGTTAATTAGTAATAAAAAAACCAGGAATCTGAAATGGAAGACCTTGAAATTGCTGAGACTTCCTAAAATAGAGTTTTGACTTGAATTTAAATCCTAAAAGTAAAGAGAAATTAAAGATAAAGGTTAATTATGTAATGGACCCATTAGGGTTAAACTAGTAGAATTTATAAGTTGTGATGTATATAAGACAGTAAAGGGTGCTAAGATTAATGTACCATAAAACTAGAATTCCCATTTAAAGTCATGACACGTTGGCTTAGAGGATAAATCATAGAATAATAGACCAACCTCAAAAAATGTAAATAAGTACATATAGTAAAAAGTGTTGTGGAAAGGTTTACGATACACATGAAACCTTAAGATAGACATGAGAGTAGGTAAAATTAGTCGAAAAATAATCTTTTGATTAATATATATGCTTAAGTGGCATAGACGTTAATTGTTGTGCAGTTTTGTGTTAGACGTACTGACACCACGAATGGCCAAACTAGATAAAGGTAAAGGTATAGTCGACATAAGAGAGAAAAATTCAGGTTTGTTCAAATTTTATGGCAATATCCATTAAAATAAAACTAATTTAAAATAAAACGAAACAATAATTATATATATGGTATATATGTAGTATATATATGATATATGTGTGACATATGTGGTATATATAAGGTATATATGAGATATATGTATAGTATATGTGATATTTAAATGATATATGTATAGTATATGTGTGATATATGTGGTATATACGTAGTATATGTATACATATGTGGTATGTGTAAGATATATATGAGGTATACTTGTAGCATATGTGAAATCCAAATAGTATATATATAATATATGTGAGGTATATATGTGTTATAAGGAAAGTGCAAAAAAATGAATGATGTATTGGATACAATGGTATTAATGCCATACGAATTTGTTGCTAAAAATAGATAGATGTGACATAAGCCCAAAAATGAACCTGGATTACCATAGGGTAGGCTTATTGGCATGCTAATAGGGTTATACGATTATATGAATATATATGAATCCTCCAGCCTAGCTAGAATGTACAGTCTCATCCAAGATATGTGACATCTATACTTACAGGCGCCTGATCTTATATAATTACCCTTTGTGCCTCCCTAAAGCCAAATCTATGTTATATATATATATATAATGATAAGACTGAATTACCTAGGATGCATGTGCCCATAAGAAATCGCGGAGCCATCCATTAATAGTAATGGAATTTGTAAAGGGAATTAAATGTAAAATGAAGTCTAATATTAATATAAAAAAGAAAAATTATTCTAATTAGAATTCTAAATGAATTAGAATCATAAATGAATCTATTAATTAGTAATTAGAATATATTAGATAGAAATAGAAAATGTTATAGTAATTTAGAGTTATAAAGATATAGTTTATAGTTATAAAGAATACAACCTCAAGATATGTTTTCAGATACTGCTATACAATTACAACCCGTCTTTGCTCAATGGATACAAAACACCCATGCTTTAGCACCTAGTGCAACGACTCCTAGTGAATTAGCAAGCACCAGTTTGACTCGATTTGTGAAATAGTATCTCTCCAAAAAAGCATGTTTTTTTTACCGCCACACAATAATTTTTTTATATATGTCGAAGTGATGGAAAAGAAAGAATATATTTTACATATCCACTCAATATATATATATATATATATATATATATATATATATATATATAATGATATATGTTTATTGCTTACTAGAAGGAAACATGTTAGCATTTTAAATGAGAATTTAAAATTAATTATGAACTGACTATTTCTCTAAACCTCACATCATTGAGCTAAAACTCAGCTTGAGAGTTTAGTTTTCTCTCGTGCAGGTATCAAGACAAGAGTTGAGAGCGACGAGTTAGCTGAGAGAGCTGCTAAACTAGTGGAACCTACTTATAGAGTAGAGAGTAGTGGAAACCACTAGGATATGATTGGTTTGTATATATATGTGTGTGTATAAATGGTTTGTAAATATTTATGACATGTTTTGATCATATAATGTTATGTAAATATAAATATGTGAATTAAAGTTTTACCTCTTGTATACATGAGATATATATATATATATATATTGTATTTGTTGAATCTTGAAGAGTATTTTCGTTATTTTGATGATTTCAAATAATTTGAAAATAAGGAATTTAACCACATTTTGTGTTCTAAGTATGTTAGATAGGTTACATATTCTTAAAATCATGAAGCAAGTTTAAAAGAATAAAAATCAGCAATGATTCACACCCTTGAAGCTAATATTCACGCTAGTGAACAATATAACGCCCATGGTGAAGAATCCCCACAACCGTGAAAAGATAAATTCACATTCATGACTCATGTAGTAACGCCCATGATTGAGTTAGCGCCAAGACTGTTCTTCCAAATGATCACGACAGTGAAGCTTGACTAAATCATGCCCATGAAGAAATGTGTCACATCTGTAAAAGACTTCTCATTTCTGGACAAAACTGTTCATGCCAGCTTCACCACTTCAGTCACGGCTATGAAGAACAATCACGCCTTTGAACCTAGAAAGAGAAAGTTATTAGGCATGAACGGGAAAATTGTTGAATGAGCATTTTTGCATTAAATGCATCCCAAATGGCTATATTTGTTAGGGGAAGTATAAATACAACATATTCATGACTTCTAAAGGTTAGAAAAATAAGAGCAAATGTGCATTCAATCTTCTAATCTTGTATAGCCTTGTATATTTAATTGATTTCACCAATCTTATCTTTTATCTTGTAAGAACCATAATTGCTCAGAATTGTTGAGCTTTTTAGATAGTGAGTGTTTCATTCTTGTAATCAATTACTCAAAAGTGAGTTTGAGTAAGTTGGGTTATGAGTGAAACATTTGTAAGGGTTTTTGTGTGAGCCATCAAAACACAAGGATTTGGTTATTGTGTTAGCCATTAAACACACAACAGTTTTTCTTAGCCAAAAGAGTAAAACACCATAGCTAGGAGTGAACTAGGAAAAACTCCATTTGTAACATTATGAGTGTTAGTGAAATACCTAATTGAGATTGGGAAGAGGAGTAGGGTTTGTTAATACCTGAACCTCTATAAATCTTGTGTGCCAAATTTCTCTTTCTCTCTCACAAATCATTTTTTGGTAAAATTGCCTCAAGCAAAATTTTTTAATTACCAACTAATTCAATCCCCTTTATTGGTTATTGTTTTGGGCAACAATTGGTATTAGATTTAAGTTTAGTATTCAAGCCTAACAAGTTCTAGAAAAGATTAAATAATGGCTAATGAAGGATTTCATAGTCTCAAGCCCTTCTTTAATGGAGCTAACTATGCAAATTGGAAATTCAAGATTGAAGTCAATCTTGATAGTGAAGGTGAAGATATTTGGGAGTCCATTCAAAAAGAATGGACTCTTTCGACAAGAACAAACTCCGAAGGGGAAGAAGATATCATCCGATGAGATGATTGGACTGAAACTCAAAAGAGAGTAAATGGCAAAAACAAAAAAGCCATAACAATCCTAATAAGCTCTTTATCCCTTGAAGAGTGTGGTAGGATTCAACATTATCTTACCATTTATTCCATTTGGAAGAATTTGGAGAATTACCATGAAAACACCAAGAAGGGACACATTAAATCAAAGTGTCCTATGGTCAAGAAGTATAAGAGGAGACCTAATAAAGAAGATAAAGAAAAGGGTCATAAAGTCACTTGGGATGATGTAACCTCATCACTCATTGAAGAAGAAGAAGAGGAAGTGGCTAACTTTTGCTTCATGGCTATTGAGGATTATTCCACTGATGAGGTATGCTCTACATCCCAGCCTTGTGAGGATTTGTGTGATTTAATTAATGATGATGATGATGATATAGTTAAGTATTAAATCTAGAGATAGAAAGGTACAAAATGGAACTTGATTTTTATAGAAAAAATAGCTCTAAACTCAAAAATGATTTCAGTAACCTTCAAAGGTAGTTCAAGAGCTAAACATCTCAAATGACTATTTAAGGAAGTCATTAGATGAGTTTCATGAAAACCTTCAATCAATTCTCTAATAAAAGAAAATAATGCTTTAAAAAATGAGGTTCAAGAGCTTAGAAACTCTATCTTAAAATTTCAGAAAGGGAAGGAGAATTTGGATACGTTAATTGCATCTCAAAGACCTTATTTGGTAAGATATGGCTTAGGCTTTAATGGAGCATTATCATCTAATTCACTTAGAACTATTTTTGTAAAATCAAGTACACCACAAACCTCTACTATTGAGGTAATAGCCCCAAGGGGTACTGGCAAAGCACACACAAAACCCTCTATTCAATAGAAAAATAGCCAATAGTCACATGGCCCTAAAGGGAAACCTCAAACGGTCAATTATGATTTCTTATACAAGAAGTATGCACATAGGAAAGCACCTACAACACATGAATGTTTATGTCATTTTGCACACAATCCATATAGGAAAGTGGTAAAGCCTAAACCTATTGCAAAGTGGGAAAACATATTTAAATCCAAACAATGTGTTGAACCTTGAGGGATATTTTCGCCATTTTGATGATAACAAATAATTAGGCAATAAGAAATTTAACCACATTTTTGCTCTAAGTGTGTTAGACAGGTTATGCCCGTGAATTGAATTGAAGTTCAAAATATTGAAAGTAGAAAAGTGTAAAACCTTGAAGCAAGTTGAAAGACAAGAATTGAAGTTTAAAATATTGAAAATAAGCAAAGAGTCATGCCCTTCAATTGAAAAGTCACGCCCGTGACTAATGTTCACCACCCCGTGAAAATAGCTCTTCACGCTAGTAGAAATCTTAGTCACACCTGTGAAACAAGTAAGCGCCAAGATTGTTCATTCAAATGTTCATGGCAATGAAGCATTGACCCAACCGTGAATATTGATCAAGTCATGCCTATGAATGACCATTCATTTTTAGACATAATGAGTCACGACTAGAGGCACCACTTTCATTCATGGCTATGAAGAACAATCATGCCCATGAAGACTTAGTCACACTTGTGAAGACTCTGTCACGCCTGTGAAGACACAGTCATGCCCATGAAGACTCAATCACGCCCATGAAGACTTAATCACGCCCGTGAACTTGGAGAGAAAAACTTGTTAGGCACGAATGGAAAAGCAGTTGAATGATTATTTTCACATAAAATGCACCCCAAATGGCTTTATTTGATCTGGAAGTATAAATACAACACATTTATGACTTTTACATGAAAGAAAAAGAATCATTCAATCTTCATAATTGCTCATAATTGCTACGTATTTTGGTTGCTGAATGTTTTCATCTTGTAATCAATTACTCAAAAGTGAGTTTAAGTGAGTTGGGTTATGAGTGAAACACTTGTAAGAGTTTTTGTGTGAGCCATAAAAAACACAAGAATTTGGTTATTGTGTTAGCTATTAAAACAAAGGTTTTTCTGGGTTAGGTGTTAGCCAAGAGAGAAACACCATAGTTGGGAGTGAGCTAGAAAAGAGCTCCATTGTAACACTTCCCATGTTAGTGAAACACCCAATCAAGATTGGGGAGAGGAGTAGAGTTTCTTAATATCTGAACTTCTATAAATCTTGTGTGCACTATATCCCTCTTCCTTTCACTAGTTACTATTTAGCTTATTTTTTCTTCAAGTAATTTTTATTTGACAACTAATTCAACCCCTCCTTCTTGGTTATTATTTTGGGCAACAATTGGTATCAGAGCAAGGACTAGCAATCAAGCATGAAAAGCACTAGTAAAGATCAAACTATGGCCAACGAAGGATGTCATAATCTCAAGCCTTTCTTTGATGGAGCTAAGTATGTGAATTGGAAATTCAAGATTTAAATCTATGTTGATAGTGACAGAATAAATGTTTAAGAGTTCTTTCGGAAAGAATGGACACCTCCAAGAAGAAGAAATTCTGAAGGAGAAGAAGAAATTACTCTAAGGGATGATTGGACATAAATGTAGAAAATAGTAAATGGCAAGAGCAAGAAAGCCATGACTATTTGAAGAGTGTAGTAGGATTCAATATTGTCTTACCTATTTGGTAGACTTTGGAGAACTACTATGAAGGAACCAAACAGGTTAAATCCTAGAAGGTTCAACTTGTTATCATCGAGTATGAGCTCTTCAAGATGAAGCCAAATGAAACCATAACCAAAATGACAAATCATCTTCTAACCATTTTCAATAGCATGAGAAAGCTCAGAAGCACTATAGCTTGGAAGACATAAATAATAATATTTTGAAGAGTCTTCTAATAATGGATTATGGCTTAAGAGTTGTGGGCATAGAATAAGCAAATAAAAACTTAAGTGTGATCCCTACCGACGTGCTAATTGGCAAACTTCTCACTCTTAAGATGACTCTAGTAAGAGATAAAGAGAATGAAGGAGAAAAGGAGAGGAGAAAGCCAATAGATGAAGATCTTCTTAGTGATGAAGAATTAGTTGATGAAGGAGATCAGCAAATAGGCTTGTTTTTAAGGAGGATCAAGAGATTGATCTCCAACAAATATGGCTCAATCAATAACTACAAGCAAAATGCATCAAAGTTCCCTCCTAGAAACTTTTCATCCAACAAAGGCAAGGAGGAAGTAAAATGCTATGAATGTGGGAAGAAAGATCACATCAAATCGGATTATCCTAAGCTCAAGAAGTACAAGAGGAGACCCAATAAACAATATGAAGAGAAGGACCATAAAGCCACTTGGGATGATGACTCCTCATCATTAATTGAAAAAGAAGAGATAGAGAAGGTGGTTAACTTGTGCTTCATGGCTATTGAGGGTGACTCTATTGATGAGGTATGCTCTACATCCCCACATTGCGATTATTTATGTGATTTAACTAATGATGATGATGATGATATAGTTGAAGTCTTAAACTTTGAAATAGAAAGATACAAAAAGAAACTAGAAATTTATAGAAAGAATAGCTCAAAGCTTAGAAATAATTTTAATGACCTTCAAAAAGTAGTTTATGAGCTTAAAAATTTCAAATGACTCTTTAAAAAGATCATTAGATGAAATTTCTTCAAAATCATCAAAAAATTCTCTTTTAAAAGAAATAATGCTTTGAAAAATGAAGTTGAAGAGCTTAGAAATTCTATTTCTAGATTCCACAAAGGGAAAAAGAGTTTCGATACTTTAATTATATCACAAAGACCTCCCTTAGTGAGAAATGGTCTAGGCTTCAATGGAGCATCATCATCCTCTTCACCTAAAACCATATTTGTTAAGTCAAACACACCACAAACCTCTACTATTGAGGTAATAACCCAAAGGGCTAAAGGCAATGCACACATAAAACCCTCTACTCAAAAGATGAGTAATAAAGGGTCACTTGGCTCAAGAGGGAAACCTCAAAAAGGCAATCATGCTTTCTTATACAAGAAGCATGCACCTAGGAAAACACCTATCTCAAATGCATATTTATGTCATTGTGCACAAACACCACCTAGGAAAATAATCAAGCCTAAACATATGGCGAAATGGAAAAACATATATATGTCTAAATAATGTCATTATTGCATGAAATTTGGACATATAAACAAACATTGTTTTATAAGGAAGGCTCATTGGGAACCTTCTAGTGCTAACCCCTAAGGACCTAAGTTCATTTGGGTGCCTAAAAACCAAACCAAACCAAATTATGGTTTTGTAGGTATGCCTCAAATCCACATCAAAGGAAAATGCTTAGCTAGTGGATAATGGATGCTCAAGGCATATGACTGGTAACAAAAGACTCTTCACCCATATCAAGAGGATTGATGGTGGTAAGGTAACTTTTGGAAGCAATGCTAAGGGTAAGGTAATTGGCATTGGCTTTATTGGGTTAAATAATGCAAATTTAATTGAAAATATTTTATTTGTTAATGGTTTAAAACACAACTGTTTAAGTGTATGTCAATTATATGATAAGGGAAATCAAGTCACCTTTACCTCTGATGAATGTCTTGTAACCATTTTAAATGGCCAAGAGATATTCAAAGGAGATAGAAATGGCAATACTTACATAATAGACTTACACAAGATATCTAACCTCTCCTTTAAGTCTCTTATGAATATTAGCGATGAGTCTTGGCTATGGCATAGAAGGTTTGGTCATGCAAGGATAGACTTAATTCAAAGCCTTAGCAAAGGAGAGCTAGTCAATAGACTACCAAAAGTCAAATTTGAAAAGGATAAGACATATGAACCAAAGGGTGCAAGTACTAGATCTAATCTTAAACTATTAGACTCCAATCTTGCTTTTGTCTCTCAAATTGACCCACAGAATATTGATGAGTCTCTAAATGATGAAAATTGGGTAATTGCAATGTAAGAAGAGCTCAAGCAATATGATTGGACCTTAGTTTTTAGACCTAAGGACTATCCAATAATTGGTAGTAAATGGGTGTTTAGAAATAAGTTAGATGAACAAGGTCTTATAACTAGAAATAAGGCTAGATTAGTTGTCAAAGGGTACAATCAAGAGGAAGACATAGATTATGATAAAACCTATGCTCCGGTCGCTAGATTAGAAGCAATTAGAATACTTTTAGCTTTTGCATGCCACATGAATTTTAAACTTTTTCAAATGGATCTCAAAAGTGCCCTTTTAAATGGCTTTATAGAAGAGGAAGTCTATGTTGAACAACCTGCTAGTTTCAAAATTCATATATTTCCAAATCATGTTTTAAGCTCACTAATGACTTTATATGGTTTGAAACAAGCTCTAAGAGCTTGGTATGAAGGGTTTAGTACATTTCTATTGTTAGAGGAGTGCTCTAAAGGCAATCACTTTTAGCACTTATTGTACAAATTTATTTGATTAATAAAAGGCTTTTTCATTAATTTGATGTTCATTTGATATATGAATTGATAAGTGATATTAAATCAATTAATGAAGTCCTTGATACATAACATAGCATGAAGGAAATCATGATGAGATCATGATATTGAGATTCTTATCATGTGTAATTATGTTAGTATCAAAATTATCCCTAGTCATAGGATTAATGAGATGAGACATTATTAATCCAGACAGACTAGCACATGTTACACTCCTTGATTGGATCGAGTAATAGATCTCATAATCTATAAACATGAGATGTTTAGAGTTAACATGTGGATGCTTGCTAAGTATAGCTAAGTACATTGGATGACTAACTATGAGACAATCATATGGACAATCTATTCAAATGTCAATGATAGTCTCATCATAGCAATAGTGCAAGTATCCTTAGACTTGAGGTACTGAAGGATATCTTGAATATTGATTCTGTATTTTGACACTATTCCTTGTTGCCTCAAAGAGGTAGCTCATAAGATGGTGATTGGATACAGCTTGAGGTATTCGAAGGTAATTGGGTAACAAACAAAGGATTCACCACTCTTGATAGAAGGAGTGTATACCCATGGCCTCTTGTCGTGGTCATTACTCAGGAATCTCTGGCCCGAGTGGAAATATCATAAAGATAGTCTTCAATGACATATCTAATAGAGTAATGAGCCTTAAGGACAAGAACTAACATTACTTGGACTAGACATGATGTAGTCAGTCTAGTGGGAGTTGACACATGTCCATACTCTGAACCAAGTGGGGTATAGAATGGTGAAAGGAATAATTGCACAGAAATTGTCTATGGAAAGGTTCGTAGTCAAACCACTGACTTTCTGGTCAATTGGGGGTCATGATGTGTTGCTAGATACCGCTCATGACCTGCTTAAATTAATTGTTAATTTAAATGGCCAACATAACCGGGAACTTAATGGGTCACACGTATTGAAGATATGGGGAATGAGTAAAATGGTCTGGGATAAGATCCAAAATATGAGAGAATTATTTTAGGATGGATCGCGATGAGATCGCACGAAAAAATCTTTCGGGAGTGTCACGGACCTATATGGGCCCACGCGGCCCAGGCTGGCTGCTTGCCAGCCTTGTAGGCTAACTGGGCTGCCTAGCAGCAGGCCCAGTGTGCCTGCAGCTTCCCATCAGTTGGCCAACGACTGTTTTTGGCCTTAATTAGGCCAATTATGGACAATTACTATTCATTTGTTTCCATTTTCTCCAATTTTGACTTTTTATCTTATTTTTGATTTTGATTCAAATAGAAAAGACATCAAATGGCAGAAAATAGATATGAAAATATTTTTTGTAAAAAAAAATATTTTTAAGACACAACAAAAATTTTCTCAAGAACAATTTCAAAGCTAATACTTTGAGTTTGTTCAAACCATTTCTCTTGATAGTTTCTTCTTCATTCTTTGCATGGATTATCATTAGAGACATCCTAGTGTGGATTGTTGTGGTTTGCTACAAACCAACAAAGTGAAAATTTGAAGAACAAATAAAAATTACAAGGTATAATTTTTAACATTTACATTTATATAAATTAGTTTTAATGGTACAAGTATGATCTTTTGTTTTGGGTTTTGAAAAATATTATTTTTCACTGTGTTTATGAATATGATTCATCCTTCAAAACCCTATATTGGTATCATAGCCTCCTTGTATCCATTAAAATTAATTTTAATTGAAAGTGCAATGGGATTGCATGTTTTTGATGATTTTAGATCAATAGGCTTTGAAATTAATTTGTAAAATATAATTTACACATTTTTCTTTTTTAATCTGATCATGGAATGATTAAGAATGATTATTTTGATTGAAAAAAGATTTGAATGTGATTCAAATAATTAATTTCGGATTTATCTCAAAAATGCCTAAAATTGCCTTGTTTATGAATATGTGTTGTTGTTTGGCTTAATTGATGGGGATGGTTACATTTTTCTTCTAATTTAATTATGAAAAAAATTATTTAGACATATTGAGAATATGTTCATGCATCTAGAAGTGTCCAATAATTAATTAAAAAGTATTTTAATTAATTTTTCAAACAAACACAAAAACGAAACTGTTTTAGCATAACCGGTGGGGCTGTTTTGTTTGATTTTCAAAAACTTGAAATAATTTTTATGTGATTAAAAATATGTTATTTTGATGTTAGATGCATGCCAATATTATTTTGCAAGTATTTGAAATTTTAAAAAATTCTAGATATTGAATTAGTCATTTTAAGCGTTTAAGTGTGTTGGTTCGTTTGTCTTAGTAATTTTGGCTTGTGCCAAAAATATTTTGATGAACTTGAGCTGACCTAAAGATAATTAAAATGGTGATTTGATGTTTTGGAAATTTTTAGAAATTTTGGAAATTAATTTTGAATTAATTTGAGTTGTGCAATTATAATTCTAGTATGACTAGAAATTGGTATGTATATTAAAATTAAATTGTTTAATTTAAACATCATAATATTCTGTTTTTAAGGAGAATTAATTTTGAATTATTTCTGGAAATATGGAATTTAATTTAATTTGATTAAATATTAAATTTCACTTTAAAATGACATACTAAATTAAATTAACCGAAAGAACACATATAGACAATTTCGATTCAAGTGTTGAATCGATTTACAAATTGAAATCCAAATTGTCATTTTTATTTTGTGCATTAGAGAATTCAGAAATGAAGTAGAGAAACAACTTGAAAAAATTATTAAAACACTTCGATCAGATCGAGGAGGTGAATACTTGAGCCAAGAGTTTCTAGATTATCTTAGGGATAATGGGATTTTATCTCAATGGACTCCACCTTACACGCCACAACACAATGGTGTGGCTGAAAGAAGAAACCGAACCTTGTTAGACATGGTATGGTCTATGATGAGTTTTTCGGAATTGCCTAAATCCTTTTAGGGTTATGCACTAGGGACCATAATTTATATATTAAATGGAGTTCCTTCAAAGTCAGTTGATTTTACTCCATATGAGATATGGTATAACAAGAGGCCCACATTTTCTTACATGAGAATTTGGGGTTATCCTGCTTATTTGAAGCGGACAATGTCAGATAAGCTAGAAGCTAAGTCTGACCTATGTCTGTTTGTGGGATATCCAAAAGCATCATATGGATATCAATTTTACCACCCCTTGGAACAAAAGGTTTTTGTTTCAAGACATGCTATCTTTTTAGAGAGAGAATTCCTGAATAGTGGGAGCAAAATTGAACTTGAGGAAGTTCAAGATGCTCAAACAGATGCTGATCAACTGCCTGAACCCGAGCTTGTTACTCATACAGATGATATAACAACTCAACCTTCTGAAGCACAAGAGCTTCATAGGTCAAGTAGGATACGTACTGTTCCAGAGAGATATGGATTTCTCATTAGTGAACAGAACGACGTACTGCTCATAGAAAATGATGAGCCTACAACCTATATAGAGGTTCTGAATAGTTCTGAATTTGACAAATAGCTTCAAGCCATGAAGTCAGAAATGGATTCCATGTAAGAAAACCAAGTATGGACTTTGGTTGACCCACCCGAAGGAATAAAGCCTCTAGGGTGCAAGTGGGTCTTCAAAAAGAAAACTAACATGGATGGTAATGTGATTACCTATAAAACTAGTTGTGTTGCTAAAGGTTATCGTCAAAACAAGGAATTGACTACGATGAAACTTTTAGCCCAGTAGCTATGCTTAAATCTATAAGGATACTCCTAGCCATTGCTACTCATTATGATTATGAGAAATGGCAAATGGATGTGAAGATAGCTTTCCTTAATGGAAATCTGATTGAGGATGTGTACATGACACAACCAGAATTTTTCATATCCAAAGATGGAAAAAAAGGTATGTAAGCTTCAAAGATCCATTTATGGATTAAAGCAAGCATCTAGGAGTTGGAATATTCGGTTTGATGAGACAATCAAACAGTTTGGTTTCTTAGAAAATCCGGATGAACCTTGTATTTACAAGAAGGTTAGTGGGAGTGCAACTATATTGCTTGTGTTTTATGTAGATGGCATATTGTTAATGGGAAATGATGTCTCAGCCTTACAATCAGTCAAAATTTGGTTATCCAAGAATTTCTCTATGAAAGACTGTAACAACCCCCTCACCCCAGTAGCTCGTGCCCGAATAAGGGTGTGCTACACTGACTTCATCAATTAAAATATCATTATATAAGTTATATGTAAAGCAAAATCACTCGTACATTTTTTTTTCATTTCCAATATTCACTATTTATTTACTTTGCATTTATAGAAGAAATATAACATAAAAGTTAAACTACCTTTTTATATAGTAATATGTTATTTACAAAACATACTGTTTATTTTACAAATACTACAAAATAAAATTTAAAAGATAATACACAAAAGTTGTGTAACCCACGACGTATGCAACAGACTGCTTTACTGGATTAGGTCACCACTGGCTTTGTCTACTATTTTCTTTTTATTCTTTACTAAATCTGCGTGAGAAAACTCCCACGCTAAGCTCTTGGCTTATTGGTGCATATAGATAAGGCAATAAACTATTTTTAATGTCACATGCATTGTCATATAACAATTTATGATCAAATCATGCAAACATACATTTCATAATATTCTAGTATGCATAACATCAATTTATTGTATCTCATTTTGTTTATCATCATTCTCATGCAAATCATGGTATTTTAGCATGTATAGAAATCAAATTATATTATATTATCTCATACTTATTTATTTTATTAGCACCTTATTGTATAACACTAAACCTTCTTTTTATCCATGCCACAATTCATAATTCCATTTTTATTATCCATGTCACAAATCATAATTCCCGTTTTACTTTCAATAATTCTTTTATGTTCCATAACTTCTTTATTTATGTTTTCATTTATGCCCATGACACCTATGAACCACTGAATAGGATAACAGAGTTTCCATCCAGGCACTTAGGAGTGCCACCCGGACAATATGATGTGTGCATATAAGTGCCAAACCCGGCATAGATAATCATGCCAAACTCGGTGTAGATAACCGTGCCAAACTCGGAATAGATAATAATGCCATACCCGGCATAAATAACAGTGCCAAACCTGGCATAGATAACATTGCTAAATCCAGCGTAGATAATCATACCATTAATGGATTTAATCATTTTCATCATACTCCCCCCTATTTGGCATGCCAAACTATCCTAAGTTGGTTCTAGTTAGGTGTTCTAGGGCTTATATAATTTCATTAAAATTTATAACAAATAATTTAATACTTTTCATGCATGTAATATCTCAAAATAATCACATAATCACTCAATTAAAATAATATTTTCATAATACAACAAATTTCTCATCATTTTACTCATTTCATTTCTCAATTCACATGCTGCCCTGTCACTTGCAGATTCTGTTCTCTATTTTGGACTTTAATATTGGCCCTTTTCCTTTCTGAATTTAGTTACCAGATCTTCATACAAATTTTAGATATGGATCTTAGCTTTAATATTCATCTTGAATCACGTAATTATGAGTTCTGTATCAAAAGATATGATAATATTAATACTAACTGATCACTGATAATTCTGCCTAGAATTTTCTGGACAGATTCTAAGTCTAACTTTTATGAATTTTTATGGACAATGACAGACATATTAAAATATTATGGTCTGAATAAAACTTGTAGCCCTATGTCTTAGCTTTCATACAGAACAAAGAACACAAAAATCCAAGCTCCAGAACTCAAGTTATTACAGTTTAAGTACTTACTGCTCATTATTAACAATTCTGCCCAGAATTTCTGGACAGATTCTATGTTTGAGCTTTATGAATTTTTCTGGATAATTACAGATATGTTCAGGTTTTATGGTATTAATGAAGTTATAGTCCTATGTCTTATCTTTTCAACCCAACAAAGAACATACAAAACCGATATTCTATGTCTGAGCTTTATGAATGTTTCTGGATAATTACAGATATATTCAGGTTTTATGGTCTTAATGAAGTTATAGTCCTATGTCTTATCTTTTCAACCCAACAAAGAACATACAAAACCGAGCTCCAGATATTAAGTTATAACAGTTTAAGTGAACACTGATCATCAATATCCAGCAAGGAACATACAAGATAATCACATTCAATTTTTATCAAATTAAATCCTAAGTCTAGCAAATATGCATCCCCAAGATTTTCATCACAAAATAATATCAATTCAGAATCATCAATATGCCAAATAATTAAATCATGCAAATAAAAAAAAATAAAATAGGCTATTGCCTTAGGTTATGCACAAACCTCTCTTTTTCTCTTTTCTTTCTCTTTACTTCTCTTTCTCATTTCCTTTGCTCCTTTGATCTAACTCTTTGTCACTTTGAGTTCCTAAAATTCATAAACAGATTTTTAAAAATTCATAAACCTAATTTCTCCCTTTCTCCTTACTCTCTTAAGCTTCCTTAAGCATGAGAATGGGATTTTTACCTTACTTTTTCTCTTTTTTCTCACTTTCTCTTTCTAAAATCAAGCTTTAGCTATGGAGGAAAAAGGGAAAACATGGGTGGTTTGAGAGAACAGAATTTTCCTCAATGAAAATGGATAAGGAAGAAAAAGAAGCAATCAAGAACAAAGTGACAAAAGTCATTAAAATGGGGGGACACCTAAGCTTCATCTAGAAGCTTTCATTAATTTTATATGCATGTATCTTAATGAGCTTATTAAACTTTGCCATTTGGTGTGTTATGCTTCAAGAAACATGGGCTGGTTTGAGGGAAGATAAAAGTCTTCTAGATGTTTAAGTGATAAGGAAGAAGAGAGACAATTAAGAGAAAATCACAAACTTAATCAATTATGGGACACCTAAGCTTATATACATTAAATGTCTCATTCATGCATGTTATATGGCCAATTAAGGGTTGCCACTTGGTGTGGCTAGCCTCCATATTCATTTTATGTCCCAATTCATGCATTTAATATATGATTATCCCACTTAATCCTTCAATTTCTGATAAATTGCAAACTGACCTCTAAACTTTTCAAAATTTGCAATTTAGTCCTTTATCGAAATTTAACATCTTTAAATATTTTGAACAGTTTATTAGATATTTTCCATACTTAATTGCCATTATTTTCATTATTTTTCGATAAAAGACCAAATTTAGATTTCAGTCAAACCGACGAGTCGATTTAACAACTCGCGTGGCTTTAGTCTAAATTAGCGGATATGACAAAGACCTTGGAGAAGCAGTTTATATTTTAGGGATAAAGATCTATAGAGATAGATCTAAAAGATTGCTTGGTCTTTCATAGTCTACATACATAGATAAGATGCTAAAGAGGTTTAGCATGGAGCATTCCAATAGGGGATATATTCCCATGACCCATGGGATTTCTCTCTCAAAGTCTTTGTGTCCAAAGACACAAGATGAGAGGACACATATGAGTTTGATTTCATATGCTTAAGCTATAGGATCATTCATGTATGCTATGATATGTACAAGACCCGATGTATCATATGCTCTGAGTGTCACGAGTAGATACCAATTGGACCCTGGTGAAGGTCATTGGGTGGCTGTCAAGAATATCCTTACGTACTTAAGAAGAACTAAGGATGTATTCTTGGTATATGGAGATGGAGATCTTACTGTGAGCGGGTATAACGATGCCAGCTTCCAATCTGACAAGGAAGACTCAAAATCTCAGTCAGGTTATATATTCACACTAAATGGTGGAGCAGTTAGTTGGAAGAGTTCCAAATAGAAAACGACTGCTGATTCCACAATCGAAGCAGAGTACATTGCAGCTTCTGAAGCAGCAAAGGAAGTAGTTTGGATAAAGAAATTCATTACAGAACTTGGAGTGGTTCCTAACATTATTGATCCAATACAATTGTATTGTGATAATAATGGAGCCATTGCATAGCAAAGGGGCCACAGTCTCATCAGAGATCCATACATGTACTCAGAAGATACCATTTGATTAGAGAAATCATTGGTAGGAATGATGTAAAGATAGAAAGAGTGCCCACTTATTCTCTATTGCCTTATATCTCTTTTTGATTATGACAAAGGGGGAGAATAAGTAAGAAAATGTTAAATGCCATATGTGTATGATGATGAATGAAATGTATGACAATTATACTATGTTAATATACTTTTGAAATATATGTTACATATACCTATCATATTCCATGCATATAAAGCATAAAATGCCCTTATGAACATATCATATACTTACAATATACCTTTCATATACTTGGCATGAATACTATGTTTATGTTGGTATGAATGCTATGTTTATTGCTTATCTCAATCTCTTTTGAAGCAAGTTGAAAGTCAAGAATTAAAACTCAAAATGTTGAAAATAAGAAAAGAGTCACGCCCATGGTGAAAAATTATCACCCCTATGAAAATAGCTTTTCACACCCATGGAAATCTTAGTGACACCCATGAAACTAGTAAACATCAAGACAGTTCATTCAAATGTTCACGATAATGAAGCATTGGCCCAACCGGGGCCCAACCATGAAGATTGATCAAGTCATGCCTGTGGATGACCATTCATTTTCAAACATAATGAGTCACGACTAGAGGCACCACTTTCATTCACGGCTACGAAGAATAGTCACGCCCATGAAGTCTCAGTCACACCCGTGAAGACTCAGTCACGCCCATGAACTTGTAGAGAGAAACTTATCAAATGCGAATGGGAAAGCAGTTGAAAGAATATTTTCACATTAAATGCATCCCAAATGGCTATATTTGATCTAGAAGTATAAATGCAACACATTTATGACTTCTACATGAAAGAAAAACAATCATTCAATCTTCTAATCTTGTATAGCTTTATGCATTTATTTTTGATTCAACAACTTTCATTATTTATGATTGTAAAACCGTAATTGCTCATAGTTGCTAAGCATTTTGGTTAGTGAGTGTTTTCATCTTGTAATCAATTACTCAAAAGTGAGTTTGAGTGAGATGGGTTGTGAGTGAAAAACTTGTAAGGGTTTTTGTGTGAGCCATAAAAAATACAATGATTTGGTTGTTATGTTAGCCATTAAAACACAAAGGTTTTTCTGGGTTAGGTGTTAGCTAAGAGAGAAACACCACAGTTGGGAGTGAGCTAGAAAAAACACCATTGTAACACTTCAAGTATTAGTGAAACATTCAATTGAGATTAGGGAGAGGAGTAAGGTTTGTTAATACTCAAACCTCTATAAATCTTATGTGCACTATATCCCTCTTCTTATTACCATTTATTATTTACCTTTTTTTTCCTTCAAGTAATTTTTTTTTGCCAAGGAATTCAACCCCTTTCTTGGTTATTGTTTTGGGCAACACAATGCCACTGTTGCATGAAAGCTTGGGCATATAAACAAATATTGTTTTATAAGGAAGGCTCATTAGGAACCTTCTAGTAATAACGCTCAAGGACCTAAGTTCATTTGGGTACCTAAAAACCAAACCTAAATTGTTATTTTGTAGTTGTGCTTTAAGTCCACATCAAAAGAAATTGCTTAGCTAGTGGACAATGTATGCTCAGGGTACATGACTGGAAATAGAAGCGTTTTCACTCAAATCAAAAGAATATATGGTGGTAAGGTAACCTTTGGAAACAATGCCAAGGGTAAGGTAATTAGGATTGGATCAACTGGTTTAAATAATGGTTCTTTAATTGAAAATGTTTTACTTGTTGATGGTTTAAAGCATAATTTATTAAGTATAAGTCAATTATGTGATAAAGGAAAATAAGTCGCCTTTACCTCTAATGAATGTCTTATGACCAACCCAACTAGTCAAGAGATGTTCAAAAGAGATAGAGATGACAATACTTATATTAAGTGTAAGTCAATTATGTGATAAAGGAAAATAAGTCACCTTTACCCCTAATGAATGTCTTGTGACCACCCCAACTAGTCAAGAGATGTTCAAAAGAGATAGAGATGATAATATTTATATTATAGATTTATGCAAGCTATCTATCTAACCTTTCCTCTAAGTGTCTTGTGACAATTAACAATGAATCTTGGCTTTTGTATAGAAGGCTTGGTCATGCAAGCATGGACATAATTTAAAGCCTTAGCAAATGTGAGCTAGTGGATGGACTACCAAAAGTCAAGTTTGCAAAGCAAAAGACATATGAACCATGTCAAAGAGGAAAACAACACAAAACATAATTCATGTCTAAGAATGTAGTAAGTACCTTTAGATCTTTGCACTATAAGAATAATAGCATTTGCTGATGGCCATTCGACATTG
Source organism: Triadica sebifera (assembly GCA_023653625.1). Lineage (NCBI taxonomy): Eukaryota > Viridiplantae > Streptophyta > Magnoliopsida > Malpighiales > Euphorbiaceae > Triadica > Triadica sebifera. Next base: position 41,982,054 of record CM042893.1, on the reverse strand, counting down.
CTAACTGCCTAAATTACGTCAATAAATAGATATAGCGATGCCAATAAAGCATCTTAAAAAGTTGAGTCGTAACCAACATTTGGCGAAATGACTAAAAATGACGTCGCTAATTTGCTACGTGGAAATGGCATCACAAATTAGTGATTGGCATCGCTAAATAATGGAAACATACCAAGCATTCTATGACATTTTTAGCAATGCAATGTATAGTCGCCAATTTTGTGATGCTAATGTATGATAAATTACTTAACTATTATTTTTTTAGCAACACCAATTATTGGCATTGCTATTTTTATTTATTTATTTAAAAATATATGTTATTCATTTTAAAATAACTTGCTTATAAGACATAAGTAACTTGCTTGTAAAACATCTGAATATCATATAATTCAACATATTCATATGATTCAACATTCATTATAATACAATATTTTTTTTGTCTAAAACAACCTTTACAATAATAGATTCCCAACGTAAGTTGAAAAAAAAATACATCAAAAAGTGAATGGAGGATCTCTGAGCGAAGAAGAGTAAGGAATTGAATCTCCGGATTGGGGGCTGCTTGCTCTGTGTCCAATCATGGAATATAGCATGCATCCTATCCTTCATGATTGATTGTGTCTCTCTCTCGCAAGTGCTCCTTTAACTACTAATCTCGTTCCCGAATGAGCTGATGAAGCTGCTCAGCCTCTTGATCCCACTGCCTAAGGCATTCTTGAAATTGCTCCTCTATTTGCTCTTTGACTGTCCTCTCCATCTCCTCTATTTGAGTGTGAATAGTTTCTAGATTTACAGTGGAATTAACGGTGGATTAGGATGAGAATCCTTGGTCAGAGAATAATAATGAAGTCTTAATGCCCAATCCATAAACGCAACGATTGTTAGGCTGGGCGCCTATAACTTCTATGAACACACATTGACTCTCTACAGGCAAAATTTCTATAGGCTTAACCTGAGTTTCTGATCCTTCTGTAGATGGCTTTATTGATTGGGCAATGATATGTTGAACACGTTGCTGCAGTTAATAAAGAAATGGTTATGAATTAACACATTATTATATAGCTTTACAGTTAATGAAAATGCATTAAAATTCTTACAACAATTTGTTGTGCACGAGCATCGACCCATCCACCATCTTTTTCATGTGGTACTCTTGGAAGAGATGAATTAGTCCAGGATCCCTGGCTCCTTCTGAATTTGACAAATGAATAAAAAAATTAAGTATGTTAGATAGGTAAATTGTATAAAATCCAAATAATGAGATTTTTATTACTATTCGACATCTATGCTCCTTAAGAGAAATGAATCCAACAATGTGCCGAGAAAGACCTGTTCTCGGACCAACTTTTTCTAATAGGCAGTTTATGTTAGCTTTTGCTAATAATGCATGATATTTTAGTGTGCTCCACTGCTTATTTCAATGCTCCCAGATATCTTCATGAATATGAAGAGGGTGATCTTTCTTCTTCTATTTGGTCATCATATCCGAGTAGTGCCTTCCAGCTAGCGACTCCCTAACAACTCTTATGCTTTCATTAAGGTCAACATCCCACTCAAAATAGTTCTGCATAACGAAAAAATGAATTTTGTTATCAGAATTCGTACATCAACAAAGTTCATACATTATAGTACATGCTAAACACATTAGGTAGTTATTCTCATCATGCCTCAATTCCTAATTAACCTAAGTCAAACATGAAAATACACAATGTTTCATATACTAGCTATATAGTTTTTCTTAATAAATAAATATTTCCTTGCATTTACCTAAAACTCTCCAAAGTAGAAGTTTGTGGTCTCTTAGGACACTCCTCTCCATGTGGATCCCTCTTCGTCCACTTGATGCTTCAAGATTTGAGAGATCCGGGTAGCCAGTAGATGGCTTTCTATAAACCTATACTAATAAAATAGAGTGGTTATCCTTATCATGCCTCAATAATTTCAATAATAAGATACATAATTCAATTATATATGTAATGGTAATCTCGATAATAAGAGAGTTATAAGTATGAAAAGAACAAAAAAAACTAGTATACTCACTTTCCATTTTTTAGTGTAAGCCTCTTTCGACTTGAAGAAGAAGTGCACGACTCTCCAGTCTAATTTTTGGTAGAATGAGCTCCTGTCTGAGACTATGTGGAGGAATCATTGAGCTGAGTATTAGTGGAGAGATCTCTAGTCTGTGTCTGATTTGATGTATCTCTTGGTTGAGTCTGATGCTCTGATGTCTGGGTATTCAATCCTCATCCGGTGGTAATGCCCTAGCCTAAACGTGTATCTCCTCATCCCTGACCCCTCATACTACAAAGAAAAAAATAGGAAAATATTGTTAATCAACATCCATTATGTTAAGCCCCATGCAACTTGAAAGTCATTAATATAAAAAACCTCTATTCATTGGCACTCTCATCCTCATCGTTAAGTTCAGGTTCATCATCTTCATGAATATTAAACTTGTTGGGTTTTGAAGAATGAATCACATTTATAAATGAAGTGGAAAAATAAAATTTTCAAAATTCGAAACAAAAGATCATACTTGTGCCATTAGAACTTATTTTGTAACTCCCACAAATTAGTCTAAATTAAAATAAGTATGTGGTATACATAGAAAACACATGATAGACATAAAAATTTAAATAAATTAAATAAATGACTAAATTAGAAATTAAAATATATTAAATTTATTGACATGATAAATTTGATTAAATTATACCACATAATTAAATTATATTTTTGGTATAAAAAAATAAAGATATTAGATATAAAAAAATATGTGAAGATAATAATAATAATAATAATAATAATAATAATAATAATAATAATAATAATAATAATAATAATAATAATAATAAAGAGAAAAGTGAATAGTGAACAGTAAAAAAACACACAGCAGGAAAAAAAAAAGAAGAAGACTAAAAATCGTGAATTAGGGTGGAAGTCAATTAAGACTTCTTTTGGTCATTCTTCCAACTCTATCTCTCTTCTCCTTCTTCTTCTTCATCATCCCTTCCTCTATATCACAGCCCAAAATTTTCGTCATTTCCTTCAAGATTTGCATAAAAAATCAATCCAAATAAATATGATCTTGGTAAGAAATATTTTTTCCATGATTATTGTGTTATTAGAACTTTTTGGATTATATTCTACAGTGTACTTCGTTCATTTTTTTGATTATCTTGTTAATCGAATTTGGAGAAGTATTAAACATACAAGTTGTTCATCTATGTCGTATGTATCTCTCTGCCAAATTTTATGGAATGATTTTGAGTATATGAAGAGATATAGTTATTGGGGTGAAACTGGTTTAGGGAGATATATCAACTAAATAACCTACGGTTTTTGTAAAAATTGATTATCTTAGTGGCTTAATCTGAGGTTTTTAAAATATGACAGTTGTAGGTATATATGTTATTGAGGTCTCTGCAAAATTTCTTATAAATTTCTTTTGTGTAGGTTGAGTTATTCCGAAATGAACTATGACTGTTCCTTGATTGAGCTAGTTTCATATAACTATGCCGTTCTAGTAACTTCGTCCTTATATTTCACCTATTGTTAGATCACATTAGCCAAAGTGCAAAACATGAAAGTTTTACTCCTATGTCTTAGCTAAATTCTTGTGAATGTATCACCTTAAAATGTCATGTATTTTGTGAGTTATGAGCTGAACAATTGAACTGGTCGGGTTGATACTTCATGTTAAACTAGTTATATATCCTCTAGTATTTGAAGCTATAGAGACCGAATCTGGAAATTATGTAAACATGAAAAATGTTCCAAATTAACTTATATAATAGTATAAATATTATCATAATAATTTAACCTACACATTGAAAGATATGAATTTTTAAATGTGGTACCCCGAAACTGCCTAAGGGCAGATAAAAAAGCAATATTTAAAAATATACCATAAATCGTGTAATGGTTTAAAATTTCTGAACTTTTAATATGTTTTAGTTTTGGATGTTAAATTTAATTAGGATCAAGAATCATATAAATTGGATAAGTGTAGAAAAAGTGATTGATCCAACAGTCTTAAAAGGTCATGTTCCAGCTTATAAGAAATTGTAGTTATTTATTTAAACTATATTAAGAATAAATATTTTTATCAATGTATTAATTATTTATATTTTCGAATTATGGTCTCAACAAGAAGAAAAGCAATAAAAGTAGACAAGCTCCAAATTTTAGATTTTGGAAAAAGCTCCATTAAGATTTGTACATATATGCATTTTAGTTTGCCTTGTTGCATGCTTGTGTGTTATTTGAATGAGTTGCATATTTAAATAATGTATTAAATTGTGTATATATGAAATGAATTAAGATGCGTAATTAATGAAACTTCATGTTAATGCATGTAAAGACATTTGGATGAATAATTGATTGATAAATGTAGAAAATTTTGGTTTACAGTATGTAACATAATATATTTTTCAATATAGATTAGTATATGATTGATTAAAAATGGGATAATTATTAATGTTAATTATTGAATAATTAGGATAATAAAGAGTGAAGTTAGAAAGTCATGTATAACATATGTATTTGATATGAAAAGAGAGGTTATATGACATACTTGTACTCATAAGGTTATTATAAATTTTAGTTTTGTATTAAAAGATTTGTTGGCTTTGATTGTATAGAGAACTAATTAAAGTATGCCAATATTACTTAAATAGTTATATATAATGGAATATCATATGATTATATGATTTTAAAATTTTAAAATCATATTTTCATTATAAATGTAATGGGAATATTGATTCTAGCAAATTAATATATAAAGAAAATAAATAAGTAATAACATTAATTGCCCAGTTATCAACCTGTGGACTACTTAGGTATAGATGTTGCACCATTGCGGGGGCATTACAGTACCAATATTGATATGGTTTAGGAACAGGGTCGTATTAGCTCCAAGAACACTCCTATCCTAATTGTACACATATGATGTGATTATACTCGGTCATGATGCTTAAGCTCCGCGAGCGCTCTTGACTTGAGACTATAGTGAGTAGGGTGCTTAAGCTCCGTGAGCGGCCTTATTACACGCCCTATATCCGGACAATCCGGGAATAAGATTCGGGTTATTTATATTAAAATATTATATATAAAATAATTAAAAGATATACATATACTTGTTGAAAGATAAAATGTGTGAAATAACATGAATTATAAATATTTCTTAAGGTAAACTAAATTTATAATTGAGTTATATATATACATTATCAATGAATTTGGTACTATTGTATAATCATGTGGTTGTCCCTATATAATGTATGTTAGAATATTGTGTACTGTATTATAAATTATCTACATTGTATTTTGGTAATTGTATGTTAAAATATTTATGCTTATATGAATTGAGATTCGAGTTAACTAAACAATCATAATTTTAGGAAAATCAATTAAATTAAAATGAGTTATGGAAACATGAGAGGAGGTAATATGCTTAATGTTTTATATATTACATATGGTTGAATATATAAATACAGTTCATGTCCTGATACAAATATAATGATAATATAATGGAACATAAATTTTATTTTATTATAATATTTTCTAAATTTTATACAATAATTTAATAAAATTATATCATGATTATTATGACCCACGTTTGTGTGACTGAATGGGAAAACTTAAATGCTTATATGTACCACTAAGATATAAATGGCTTAGCATGGGTTTTTCTCGCGCAGGAACTGGACCTTGCAAGTAGTAAACTGTGAAGTTGATAGAGGAAGTACAAGCCCATACTAGAGGAGATGCATCAGAACTAGTTGAGAGTTGAATGCCTAGCCCTCGCGGGCCTGTACGGGCCCGTGACCCTCCCGAACGATTTCTCCGTACTATCTCATCATGATCCATCCCGAAATAATTCTCTCATATTTTGGATCCGATCCAAGAACATTTTACTCATTCTCCAAATCTTCAATGCGTGTGACCCTTTAGGTTCTCAGTTATGTTGGCCACTTAAATTAACAATTAATTTAAGCAAGTCATGAGTGGTATCTAGCAACACATCATGACCTCCAATTGAGTGGAAAGTCAATGGTTTGACTGCGAACCTTTCCACATATAATTTTCGTGCAATTATTCCTTTCACCATTGTATACTCCACTTAGTTTAGAGTATGGTCATGTGTCAATTCCCACTAGACTGACTACGTCACATCTAGTCAATGTAATGTTAGTTCTTGTCCCTGAGGCTCATTTCTATTAGATATGTCATTGAAGACTATCTTTATGACATTTCCACTCCGGCCAGAGATTCATGAGTAATGACCACGACAAGAGGCCATGGGTATACACCTTCTATCAGAAGTGGTGAATCCCTTGGTTGTTACTCAATTACTTTCGAATACCTCAAGTTGTATCCAATCACCACCTATGAGCAATCTCTTTGAGGCAATAAGGAATAGTGTCAAAAATACTGAATCAGTATCCAAGATATCCTTGATTACCTCATATCTAAGGATACTTGCACCATTGCTATGATGAGATTATCATTGACATTTGAATAGATTATCTATATGATTATCTCATAGCTAGTCATCCAATGTACTTAGCTACACTTAGCAAGCATCCACATGTTAACTCTAAACATTTCATGTTTACAGATTATGTTTTTGATATTTCAAATAAAAAAATTTCTCTTTCCTTTTTTTGTTATCCACTACTTGATGTAATAAATTTAATTTATTATGTATACAAATTGAAAGGGAAGTTATGATAAACCTAGAAAAAAAACTAAGAATAGTAATCTTTGAGGAATGGGATCAAGAATCATTATTATTTTGACAAAAAACATTGACACAAGAAAGGGATGTGGAAAATTCCTTTTATTGTGTTGAGGACTAGGAAGACAAATAAAATAAAAAGAATACCTCGTAGAATCTTTTGTTCCCCCTGCATTTAGCTTTTGCTTTAGTATCGATCCAATTAAGTATTGTAACATTTGCTAGTATGTCTGAATTAACAATGTCTTGTCTCATTAATCCTATGGCTAGGGATAATTTTGAAACTAACATAATTATACCTGATAAGAATCTCAATATGATGATCTCATCATGATTTCCTTCATGCTATGTTATGTATCAAGGACTTCATTAATTGATTTAAGATCATTATCAATTCATATATCAAATGAACATCAAATTAATGAAAAAACCTTTTATTAATGAAATAAATTTTTACAATAAGTGCTAAAGGTGATTGCCTTTATAGCACTCCTCTAACAAAACTGTGACTCAAAATTAGGTTCTTTTTTTAATTCCTCGTCTGAATCTTCTATTTCAATGAAATCACCATCAGGGTCAATTAAGGATTTATTTCAATTTCATCCTCTTGGAATGGTGGTGATTCATGTGTAAAAATTGAAGATCTTTCAGGAATTTCCATAATAGCTCGTGGTTTGATCTTGATCACAACCCACCAATCATGTTTGTCACGTCGTAAGCTGGGGTATGTGGAGTAATACACCTGACATGTTTGATTGGCCAAAATAAATGGTTCATATTTATAAAATCTTCTTTTTTGGTTCACTTCAACTATCTTATATTCATCATGAATTTTAGTCCCCAGATTTGATGTCGGATCGAACCATTCACACTTGAAGAAAATTGTTAACTTGATTGGCCAATTAGGATATTCAACCTCTACTACCTCAATGAGCTTTCCATAGTAATCACTTTCATATGCAGTATAGTTAGAGCCTTTAATGCACACTCTCCAAATCATAGTTTTTCTAACAGAATTAAGGCATTCAATTTGGAACTTATATCCATTCATAATATATCCAGTGTATGTTTTGACATAAATCAAAGGCCTTTTAGTGAGATCTAATGTAAGGATTTTCCACATTCGAATACTCGCTATTTTCCTGCAAATGATAAGTTGTAATTAATTGATCATTCGGGAATAAAGAAAGAGGCAACATAGTACTTGTTTTAGCATACTCACATATGTTTTGAACCACTCTAAAAATTTATTTTCAAGTTTAGTATCAACTTTTTTATCATCAATGCACGACCAAGTTTATCGCAACAAATTCGTGTAGATTCTTTACAATAAAAATTTAATTACAATGAGTACAAAAGCATTACAGTAAGTTTTGTTTAAGATAAGATTGAAATCGTCATCTTACTTGAGAAATGGTTGAACTTCCTCGCAATTGAGTAAAATATAAATGTGTGCAGCCTTGTTGATCCTCCATTTGTACGTAAAATTGAGAGGGTTGATCATCCGTTTGTACTTCATCTTCATGAACATCAAAATTAGAAGACAAGTTTTGGTTCATTGTTAGAACATGTTCCTCAAAGTAGTGGGATCAAAAGGTTGAAGCTTTTTCAACCAAATACACATTGCATATTGATCCTTCAACTTGTGCCTTATTCTTCACATTTCTTTTCAACTTTCCAAGGTACCTATATATGGAATTTTGTTGATTAGAAGTAAATTCCATCCAATAAGTGAAGAAAAATTAAGAAAAATATACATAAAAAGCATTAACTCTTGAAGGGATACATCTAGCAATATTGAATAGGTCTGACTATCCTTGCTTCATAAGGTAAATGGACTAGAAGATGTTCCATTGAGTAAAAGAAACTTATGGGAACATATGCTCCATCTTAGATTAGGCTACTGGAATTTGATCTTCCAGTCGAGCCATATCTGCATTTTGAATCACAGTGGATGTTCAGTCTTTGAAGAATAGGCTAATTTATGTTAATACCTTCCACACATGAACCGACAGTAATTTTTGGAATGCAATTGGTACTAACCTTTGCATAAAGACATGACAATCATGATTTTTAATACCAAACAACTTAAGTTTCTTCATGTTGACACATTTAGACATGTTGGATGCATATCCATCTGGAAATTTTAAGTTCTTCACCCATTCACACAATACTGACTTTGCCTATTTGTCAAAAGTGTAGCAAGCTTTAGGATATTTACCATCAATATTTGACCTTACAAGTTTAGGTTGACGATAGTAATCATTCAGTTCTTGTTTAGATTTTATGATGTCTTTTATTTTTCCCAATACATTCATGACTGTATTGAATATGTTCTTAAAGAAGTTTTTTCAATATTCATTACATCCAGATTGTGTCGAATTAGATTTGTACTCCAATATGGCAAATCCCAAAAGATGTTATGTTTTTTCCAACCTTATATTTTATTGACATAACTGTTAATTTGTGAAGCCCCCTATTCAATTATCTTTTTTAGATCCAAATGATCAATGATGTTTAATAATTCTGTTCTAGACATAATTGGTGGCACCTCTTTTGTGACTACTCGAGTCTTGAGGAATGAGTTTTTGTTCTTTCTAAAAGGATGATTATGTAGCAAGAAGTTTATGTGATTATCAAACCATGATTACTTACCACTCTTTGACAATGTAAATGCGTTTGACTCAGTCATACAATAGGAACATGCTAAACGTCCAATAGTGGTCCACCTAGACAACATTGAATATGCTGGAAAGTCACTAATTGTCAACATTAGAGCCCCTCTCAAAGTAAAATTTTGCTTTAAAGAAATATCATAAGCAGTAACCCCATCCTCCCATAACATTTTCAACTTTGAAACTAGCAGTTGCAGGAATACATCTAACTTGTCTTTTGGATTTCAAAGGTCGGAAATCAATACAGTTAGAAACATTGAAGAATTTTTTGTACATAGCTAGGGGGCAGATTATATACAGTAACAATGACTAGCCAACATGAATACTGTTGTTCAGAGTGACCAAAAGGTTGAAATCCATCAGTGCATAACCGAAGCCTAACATTTCTAATTTCATATGCAAATTGAGGATGTACATCATTAAAGTGTTTCCAAGCTATAAATTTGATGGATGAGATATGACACCCTTTTCAACCTCATATTCTATCGTATTTCTCCAGTTGTGGTATTCTATGGATACAATCTCTGCAAAGTGTGGTGTGAAAGGAAAATAATGCATCTTTTATGGGGGACACGTTTGCTTCTCCAACCATGACCATTATATTCTTGATTCCTCATGTACCACGGATGTTCACATATCTTACATTGACTCAATTTTGAGTATTTTCCCTAAAATATCATGCAATTAATCTTAAAACAATGAATTTTCTCAACTGGTAGACAAAGTGCATGCAATAAGCATTTGGTTGAGTAGAAATTCTTAGCAGCTACATTTTTAGGTGGCAAGGCTTCATTTACTAATCTTACTATTGCATCGAAAACCCTTTCTGACAGGTGATGTTCTACCTTAGTATTCAATAGTTTATTAACACAAGAAGGCTATGATTGATTCTCACACTTAGGCCACAGTTCTACATTAGCAGCATTGAGCATATCCTAAAATTTTTGGACTTTTGGAATTGGTTCTTGCTCACATGAAGACATCTTGAATGATGGACTCACCGCATCCATCACCATTTCATGATATACATTTCCATAATTGGGGACATCATATTGATCAACCCAATGGCTATGACTTGGCTCACCAATTCTGTTGGTTTCACCATGGCTTGTCCACACATAGTAGTCCAACATAAAACACTTCCCAAGTATATAATATTTGACTATGTAAGCATCCCTAAACGCTGTGTTTCAATACTTCTTTAGTGGGCATGGATACGTAATCTTTTCACCATCCATCCAATATGGTTGACTAAATTCAAATTCCATAAACTCATCCAAACCCCATAAACTCAAATGACCCTCTTTAAGTCTAGCATAAGTCCACTCACCAGAGTGGCTTATTTTAGGGCATTGAATGGATTAAAATTGAATGCACATATTTTAGTTATTTCCCATAAAAGAAAATTATAATAATTATAAGTCCACATAAATAACTCAATGTAGTCGAAAACTATAGACTAGTAATGCAGTATAAAATTGGTCATGAATAAAAATAAATACTTAAAATCTACCAAGCATAGCCTAGGTATCTAAAATAATTAATTTGTATGTTGTGTGTTAGGTTTCTAAGTTAAGAGATAGCTCTATTTGTATGTTGTGGGCATGTCTACAGATGGATGGAAGATGTGATGTGCTTCCAAATTATGACATAATAAATATTATCCCTTTCAACTTGTCATAAAATACTAGTTGAACACCTTAAAGATTTGCACGCTTCAACTTGACTTATAAGATCATAATACATAATTTAATTGACCCAAAATAAAATATGATAAATAAAAAAAGTATCAAATTGTATTAATACATACCTTATCTTTTTCTTTCTTTTTAAGAAGCAGCAAATTTTTTAAATCAAATTGCAATTTGAATCCATCATAATTTAAACCACATCAACAGAAATGAATACTCAAAAATCCCTCCCTTAATTTTATTTTGATGGTTTTTTTTTATATTTCCTTTAATTAATGTTAGAGTATATTTTAAAATATATAATTTCAATTTTTTGACTAAGTTTTCTTTTTAATTTTTGTAAAATTAAAATTCAACCTATTTTTAAATATTTGTTATTTCTCGTGTCACTTCAAGTGCTATTCATATATATATATATATATATATATATTCAAATATTTTAAATGATGGCATTATTATTTAGTTAAAACAACAATAATATATTCAAAATATTTCAAAATATACAATTTAAGGTTAATAAATGGCATTATTACTCAGAATAATGGCAATTTGGTTAGACAATACAAAATAATGGCACTAGTCCTCCAATATCCAAAGTTCCTTTTAAATGATATCTATATGTTATAAATGAGCTTGGCTCAATACTTTAGTAACTATATGATTGTGTGTTTGTACAAAAATTTCAATATTAAAAATAAAATATATGAATAGAACTATGAAAATATTTTATGTTTGGTGTTAAAGTTAAATTATTTTTTGATTGTAAAAATTTAAATTATAGTAATTTATTTAGGATTTTCATGTGAGCTGTGATGTGTAAGAGACTAGAAAGCTTTGTAGCTGTAGGAACACTGGGTCCAGCTTGCATTATTCCAACTCTATATAAATACAACATGCTTTTCATGCAGCTTGTCAAATACTAATACCTAGAAATTGGGGATGGATACTAAAATCTTTTATATTAGTATCTAAATTATCCCAAGTCATAGAATTAATGAGTTGGGACGTTGTTAATCCAGATAAGCTAGCACATATTATACTCCTTGATTAGATCAAGCAGTAGATCTCATAATCTGTAAATATAAGATGTTTAAAGTTAACATGTGGATGCTTGCTAAGTGTAGCTAAGTACATTGGATGACCTGGTATGGGACAACCATATGGATAATCTATTCAAATGTAAATGATAGTCTCGTCATAGTAATGGTGTAAGTATCCTTAGACTTGAGATACTCAAAGATATCTTGAATAATGATTTTGTATTTTGACATTTTTCCTTGTTGCCTCAGGGAGGTTGCTTATGGGGTGGTGATTGGGATCGGCTTGAGGTATTCGAAGGTAATTGGATAACCAACAAAGGATTCACCAGTCCTAATAGAAAGAGTGTATACCCATGGTCTCTTGTCGGGGTCATTACTCAGGAATCTCTGTGCAGAGTGGAAATATCATGAAAATAATCTTCAATGACATATCTAGCAGAGTAATGAACCTCAGGGCTAGGAAATAACATTACTTAGGATAAGTGACGTAGTTAATCTAGTGGGTATCGACACATGTCCATACTCTGAACCATGTGGGCTATAGAATGGCGAATGGAATAATTGTACATAAATTGTCTATGGAAAGGTTCATTGTCAAACCACTAACTTTCCTATCAATTGGGGGTCATGATGTATTGCTAGATACCGCTCATGAAATGCTTAAATTAATTGTTAATTTAAGTGGTCAACATAACCGAGAACCTAATGGATCACAAGCATTGGAAATGTGGAGAATGAGTAAAATGGTCTTGGATAAGATAAAAAATATGAGATAATTATTTTGAGTCAGGTCATGGGAAACAATCGCATGGGAGAGGTCAAATGCTTGCTGGGCTTGCCTAGCGGTAGGTCCATACAGGCAGCGCACAATGCCATTAGGCCATAATTAGGACAATTATAGCCATTACTATTCATTCAAGTCAATTTTCTTCTCTTTTGATTTTTGATCTTCTTTCTGAATTTGATTTAGATGAAAAAGGCATCAAAAGGCAGAAAAGAAAAATGAAAATTATTTTTTGGCGAAAAATAAATTTTGAGACAATAATTCTCTCAATAACATATTTAAAGCTAACACTTTGAGTATTGTTCAAACCATCTCTGTTGATAGTTTATTCTTCATATCTTCATATGGATTATCATTAGAGACATCCTAGTGTAGATTGTTATGGGTTGCTACAATTCAACAAGGCGAACATTTGAATAAAAATCAAGAAATTATAAGGTATAATTTCTAACATCTATGTTTGTTAAATTAGTTTTAATGACACAAGTATGATCTTTTGTTTTGGATTTTGAAAAATTTTATTTTTTCACTGCATTTATGAATGAGATTCGGCTTCAAAATCCAACAGTAGTATCAGAACACCCTTGTGTCCATTAAAATTAATTTTAATTAAGAGTGTAATGAGATTGTATGGTTTTTATGGTTTTGAATTAATTGGTTTGAAAAATTGAAATTAATTTGTAAAATTTGTTTTACGTATTATTTTTCTTTGATTTGAATATGAGATGATTAAGGATGATCATTTTGATTGAAAAATGGTTTGAATGTGATTCAAATAATTAATTTCGTATTTATTTCAAAAATGCTGAAAATTGCATTATTTATGAACATATATTATTGTTTGGCTTAATTGATGGGGCTGTTTATATTCTTCTTGTAATTTGATTATGGAAAAATTATTTATACATATTGAGAATGTGTTTAAGCCTCTGGATGTGTCCAATAATTAATTTAAATTAATTTTTTAAACAAATACAAAAACGGAACTGTTTTGGCATATTCGGTGGGGTTGTGTTATTTGATTTTTTTGTTTCTAGCACCTTGAAATAAGTTTTATGTGATTAAACATATGTTATTTTGGTGTTAGATATATGCAAAAATTATTTTTTTTTGAAATTTAAAACATAAAAAATATTCTACATATCGAATGAGTCATTTGAGCATTGTGGTGTATTGGTTCGTTTGTCTTAGTAATTTTGGCTTTTGCCAAAAATATTTTGGTGGACTTGAATTAACCTAAAAATGCTTAGAATGATGATTTGAGATTCTGAAAATTTTCAGAATTTTTAGAAATTAATTTTGAATTAATTATGTTGAGCAATGGTAATTCTAGAAATTTGTATGTATATTAAAATTAAATTATTTAATTTTGACATCATAATAATTTAATTTTAAAGGTGAATTAATTTTGAATTAATTATAAAAATATGAAATTTAATTTAATTTGATTAAATATTAAATTTCACATTGAAATGACATACAAAATAAAATTAACCGAAACAACACAAGTTGACAATTTCAGTTCAAACATTGAATTAATTTTTAAATTGAAATCCAAAATTATTGTTATTTAATTTTATTTTATGCATTAGAGAATGCATGTTAGGGGTGTATGTAATGACATGATGAATGATTATAGACTTAGGTCCAATGTGATTAAGCATTCATGGATTTGTTTTGTTTTATGGTAAATAGGATTTGCGTGTCCCTGCCTATTTCTCATGTATTTCTCTTCCCATCTTACTCTCCTTAAATGTAAATTGAGAATTTCTATACTTTGAAATATGTAATTAGATTATATAGAATTAGAAGCGAATGAGGTGGTGCAATAAACAAGAAGACTTAGAAATAGGAATTTGATTTCTATTTTGGGATTGTAAATTCATGCAAATATCTAGGTAAGACCTAGGCAATCTCTTTTTTGCTCAAGAGATTGACTTTCGTATGTCCATAATCACACCATATAGTAATGTAACTATCTTTATATAATCATGTGATGAATGTATGATATATAAAAGCATGAATAATAACATGTTGGGACTTAACAAAGAAATCTCTCGTTAAATAACCAATTAAGTTTTACATCTTCCATTAATATGGGGAGAACCAGAGTTTTTTTAGAGTTAGGGTTGATGAGTTGCCTCAAGTTCACTCTATAAGAATATGTTCAAACCATTGAAATAGATTTCCCGATTAATGGGTTAGACTTAACCGATATCATTAGGCTGTTAGAATTGCACCAAGGTTAATATGTATTGGAGGCAAAGTTGGGTTAGTGTACATGAGATGTACACATATCAAGAGTTGATAGCCCAATGTATGTGCACATATCAATTAGTTGATAGTACAAGATTCGAGAGTTGCATGAATAATGCAATTGGTAGGAATTAGATACCTACCAACCAAACTGATGATAGCTTATTGAGTTGCCTCAAGGTTATTCTTAGTTACTTGGATATTGACCCACTAGGAGAACTTCCTTCTAGGTTATCTCGGGTTCAATGGGAGGGCTATGGATTCGCAATTAAAAAAAGTGGGAGTCATCATACGAGTTATTAGAGACCTAATAAACATGCATTTTCATGTATATTCTAACATGCTTTATTTTACATCTAGGTTGTTAGAATCTTCTGGTTCTATGAAGAAGAACCTTAAAAAGAAGAAGTCCATGAAGCCTAAGGGAGGTGTGGCAAAGAAAAAGGCCAAAGAGATTGCTCCAAAGGGGACATGCTTCCATTGTGGCAAGGATGACCATTGAAATTAATACTGTTTCCATTAATGATTCGATACTGGTTGTGGCTCAAACATATGAAAACCAACTTGCACCCTATAGGCTTTTTCCATTCGACTGGGTCAACCAAAGTCCTTACATGGTTTTCATAAATGGAAACCATTTTTGACTTTATGACTTAAAGCCATTTTTCAGATTCTAAACTATTCAGAACTTCTTCATAGGTTGTAGGCTCATCGTTTTCTATAAGAAATATGTCGTTGTATTCACTAATGAGAAATCCATATCTCTCTACAACAGTACATATCCTACTTGACCTATGAAGCTCGAGTTTCAGAAGGTTGAGCTGTTATATCATTTGTATCAATAACAGGCTTGGGTTCAGGTAGTTGATCAGCATCTTGAACTTCATCTGGTTCAATTTTGCTCCCATTATCTGCTTTTAAAAGAAATTCTTTTTTGAAAAGATAACATGTCTTTAAATAAACACCTTTTGTTCCAAAGGGTGGTAAAATTGATATCCATATGATGCTTTTAGATATCCCACAAACAGACATCAGTTAGACTTAGCTTCCAGCTTATCTGACATTATCCACTTCACATAAGCAGGACAATCCCAAACTCTCATGTAAGAAAATGTGGGCTCCTTGTTATACTATATCTCATATGGAGTAACATCAACTGATTTCGAAGGGGCTCCATTTAAAATATAAAAGGCAAATTCTAGTGCATAACCCCAAAAGGATGCAGGGAGTTCTACAAGGCTCATCATATAACTTACCATGTCTAACAATATTCATTCTTTTTTCGGCCACACCATTGTGTTATGGTGTGTATGGTGGAGTCCATTGAGATAATATCCCATTATCCCTAAGATAATCTAGAAACTCTTGGATTAAGGATATCTTGAATATTGATTATGTATTTTGACACTATTCCTTGTTGCCTTAGAGAGGTAACTTATAGGGTGGCGATTGGATACAGCTTGAGGTATTCAAAGGTAATTGGGTAACCAATAAAGGATTCACCACTCTTGTTAGAATGAGTGTATACCCATGACCTCTTGGCATGGTCATTACTAAGGAATCTCTGGCCGAAGAGGAAATATCATAAAGATAGTCTTCAATGACATATCTAATAGAGTAATGAGCCTGAAGGACAAGAACTAACTTTACATGGACTAGACATGACGTAGTCAGTCTAGTGGGAGTTGACACATGTCCATACTCTGAACCAAGTGGGGAATAGAATGGTGAAAGGAATAATTGCAAGGAAATTGTCTATGGAAAGTTTCGTAGTCAAACCACTGACTTTCCGGTCAATTGGGGGTCATGATGTGTTGCTAGATACCACTCATGACCTGCTTAAATTAATTGTTAATTTAAGTGGCTAACATAACCGTGAACCTAATGGGTCACACGCATTGAAGATATGGAGAATGAGTAAAATGGTCTTAGATATGATCCAAAATATGAGAGAATTATTTCGGGATGGATCGCAATGAGATTGCACGAAAAAATCATTCAGGGGGGTCACGGGCCCGCACAGGCTAGTCGGGCTACTGGCCTGCCTAGTGGGCCAGCTGGTTTGCCCAGCAGCAGCCCGCAGCAGGCCCAGCGCGCTGTTGCCTCCCACCCGTTGGCCAAAGGGCAGATTTTAACCTTAATTAGGCCAATTATGGCCAATTACTATTCATTCATTTCCCTTTTCTCCATTTTTTACTTTTCATCTTTTCGTTAAATTTGATTCAAATAGAAAAGACATCAAATGACATAAAATAGATATGAAAATATTTTTTTGTGAAAAAAATATTTTTAAGACAACAAAATTCTCTCAAGAGCACTTTCAAAGCTAACACTTTGAATTTGTTCAAACCATTTTATCTTGATAGTTTATTCTTCATTCTTCGCGTGGATTATCATTAGAGACATCCTAGTGTGGATTGTTGTGGTTTGCTACAACCCAACAAAGTGAAGATTTGAAGAACAAACAAGAAATTACAAGGTATAATTTTTAACATTTATATTTATATAAATTAGTTTTAATGGTACAAGTATAATATTTTGTTTTGAGTTTTGAAAATTTTATTTTTCTGCTATGTTTATGAATATGATTCATTCTTGAAAACCCAGCATTGGCATCAGAGCCTCCTTGTATCCATTAAAATTAATTTTAATTGAAAGTGCAATGGGATTGCATGTTTTTGATGATTTTGGATCAATAAATTTTGAAAATTTGAAATTAATTTGTAAATTATGTTTTATACATTTTTCTTTCTCTAATCTTATCATGGGAAGATTAAGAATGATTATTTTGATTGAAAAATGATTTGAATGTGATTCAAATAATTAATTTCGTATTTATTTCAAAAATACATAAAATTACCTTGTTTTTGAATATGTGTTGTTGTTTGGCTTAATTGATGGGGATAGTTATATTTTCCTTGTAATTTAATTAATAAAAAATTATTTAGATATATTGAAAATATGTTTATACCTCTGGAAGTGTCCAATAATTAATTAAATGTATTTTAATTAATTTTTCAAACAAGCACAACAACGGGACATGTGAGGCTGTTTTGTTTGAATTTTTCTACATGTTTATTTTATTTTCAGCACCTTTAAATAATTTTTATGTGATTAAAAATATGTTATTTTGATATTAGATGCATGCCAAAATTATTTTGCAAGCATTTGAAATTTGAAAAATTCTAGATATCGAATTAGTCATTTTGAGCGTCTAAGTGTGTTGTTTCCTTTGTCTTAGTAATTTTGGCTTGTGCCAAAAATATTTTGATGAACTTGAGATGACATAAAGATGATTAGAATGATGATTTGATGTTCTGGAATTTTTTAGAACTTCGAAAATTAATTTGAGTTGTGCAATTGAAATTCTAGTATGACTAGAAATTGGTATGTATATTAAAATTAAATTGTTTAATTTTAACATCATAATATTCTGATTTTAAGGAGAATTAATTTTGAATTATTTCTGGAAATATGGAATTTAATTTAATTTGATTAAATATTAAATTCCACTTTAAAATGATATACAAAATTAAATTAACCGAAATAACACATATAGGCAATTTCGATTCAAGTGTTGAATCGATTTACGAATTGAAATCAAAATTGTCATTTTTATTTTGTGCATTAGAGAATGCATGTTAGGGGTGTATGAAAAGACATAATGGATGATTATGAACTTAGGCCCAATGTGATTGAACATGCATGGAATTATTTTGTTTTATGGTAAATAGGGCCTACGTGTCCCTACCTCTTTTTCTTTCTTATGTATTTCTCTTCTCATCTTACTCCCCTCAAATATAAATTGAGGTTTTCTATAATTTGAAATATGTAATTAGATTACATAGGATTAGGATAGAATGAAGATACAAAGGAGAAAGAAGTAAAGAAGATGGTACCATAACAAGAAGACTTAGAAATAAGAATTTGATTTCTATTTTGGGTTGTAAATTCATGCATATGCCTAGGTAAGACCTAGTCAATTTCTCTTTGGCTCAAGAGATTGACTTTAGTATGTCCATAATCATGCCATGTAGTTAATGTGACTATATTTATATATCAATGTGATGAATGTATGATATATAAAAGCATGAAATAATAACTTGATGAGACTTAACAAAGAAATCCCTCACTAAATAAACAATTACGTCTTATGCCTTCCATTAATATGGGGAGAACCAGAGTTTTTCTAGAGTTAGGGTTGTTGAGTTGCCTCAAGCTCACTCTATAAGAATATGTTAAATTCATTGAAATTAGATTTCACAATTAATTGGTTAGACTTAACCGATATTATTAACTTGTTGGATTTGCGCCTAGGCTTAACCGATATTATTAACTTGTTGGATTTGCGCCTAGGTTAATGTGTATTGCAGGTGAAGTTGGGTTTGTATACATGAGATGTACACATATTAAGAGTCGATAGCCCAATGTATATGCACACATCAATAAGTTGATAGCACAAGATTCGACAGTTGCATGAATAATGTAATTGGTATGGATTAGATAACTACCAACCAAACTAAGGATTGCTTGTTGAGTTGCCTCAAGGTTATTCTTAGCTAGTTGGATATCGACCCACTAGGATAACTTCCATATAAGTTCTCTCGGGTTCATAGTGAGGGTTATGGATTCGCAATAAAATAGTGGGAGCCATAATGTGATTTATTAAAGACCTAATAAACATGCATTTTATGTACATTCTAACATATTTTATTTTACATCTAGGTTGCTAGAATCATCATCACGACAAGTGTGAATTTGCGATCGCTAATGGAATTAAATAAATTGACTGGGCCCAATTTTTTGAATTGGCTAAGGAATCTGAGAATAGTTCTCAAATCCAAAAAGATTGGCATTGTCCTAGATGAGGCACTCCCTAATCCCCCTGCTGCTAATGCTTCTAAAGATGTTCAGAAGGCATATCAAAAGCATCTCGATGATAGTGAGATGGCAAGCTGCATTATGCTTGCTACTATGTCAGCTGAGTTGCAAAAGCAGCATAAGGCTATGGATGTTAATTCCATAGTATACCATCTAAGAGAGCTTTTTGATGAGCAAGCACGTTCCGCAAGGTTAGAAACTTCAAGGTTGCTCTTCTGCACTAAGATGGTTAATGGGACATCTCCAGTGCAATATGCATTGAAAATGAATGGCTATATTGAGGGGTTAGCCATCTTGGGATTTGGGATGGACCATGAATTAAGTATTGACTTAATTCTAACCGGTTTTTCTGATAGTTATTCACATTTTGTGCTTAATTATAGGATGAACCAAATCTCTATCACTATTCCTGAGCTGATTAACTTGCTTAAACAGCTAAGCCATCTGTCAAGAAGGACAGTAAGGGTGTAATGCTGGTGGACTCTTCAAGTTCTAAAAGGAAGAACCTTAAGAAGAAGAAAAAGTCCATTAAGCCTAAGGGAGGCGTGGCCAAGAAGAAGGCCAAGGAGATTGCTCCAAACGGGACATGCTTCCATTGTGGCAAGGATGACCATTGGAAGAAAAACTGCAAGGCTTACTTGGAGTCCTTGAAGAAGAAGGCATCTGATGCCCCATCTCCTTTAGGTATTTTTTTCATTGAAATTAATACTGTTTCCAATAATAATATATAGGTATTAGATACGGGTTGTGGCTCAGACATATGCACTAATATGCAGGGCCTAAAGAATAGTAGACAGCTCAATAAGGGAGAGTCAGACCTACGCATTGGAAATGGAGCAAGGGTTGTTGCATTAGCTATAGGAACATATGTATTGACCCTCCCTAGTGGGCTTATATTAAATTTGGATAATTGCTATTATGTACCTGCTTTGACTAAAAACATTATTTATGTTTCAAGTATAAATAAAGATGGTTTCCTTTTAGCTTTTAGTAACAATTGTTGTTCTATTATGTTGAATGAAATTTTTTATGCTAATGGTACATTATGCAATGGAATATACATATTAGACATTTCAAATCCAATTTTAAACATCAATGATAATAAAAGGGAAAAACAAGATATGTTGAAATCATCTTATTTATGGCATTGTCCTCTTGGTCATATAAGTGAGAAATATATGGCTAAGCTAAACAAAAGTGGTAGTTTGGGGTCATTTGATTATGAATCATATGACACATGTGAATCTTGTTTACTAGGTAAGATGACTAAATTACCCTTTAAGGGAATGGGTGAGCGTGCTAATGGACTTTTAAACTTAATACATTTAGATGTATGTGGTCCAATGTCTACACACGCTAGAGGTGGTTTCGTCTACTTTATTACTTTTATCGATGACTACTCACGATATGGATGCGTATCTTATGAGATACAAATCTGAAGCTTTTGAAAAGTTCAAAAAATTCAGAAATGAAGTAGAGATACAACTTGCCAAAAGAATTAAAACACTTCGATCAGATCGAGGAGGTGAATACTTGAGCCAAGAGTTTCTAGATTATCTTAGGGATAATGGGACTTTTTCTAAATGGAATCCACCTTACACGCCACAATACAATGGTGTGGCTGAAAGAAGAAACCGAACCTTATTAGACATTGTAAGGTCTATGATGAGTATTGCGGAATTGCCTAAATCATTTTGGGGTTATGCACAAGAGACTGCCATTTATATATTAAATCGAGTTCCTTCAAAGTCAGTTGATGTTACTCCATATGAGATATGGTATAACAAGAGGCCCACATTTTCTTACATGAGAATTTGGAGTTGTCTTGCTTATGAGAAGCGGACAATGTTAGAAAAGCTAGAAGCTAAGTCTAACCGATGTTTGTTTGTGGGATATCCAAAAGTATAATATGGATATCAATTTTTCCACCCCTTGGAACAAAAGGTTTTTGTTTCAAGACATGTTATCTTTTTAGAGAGATAATTCCTTCTAAAAGGAGATAGTGGGAGAAAAATTGAACATGAGGAAGTTCAAGATGCTCAAACAGATGCTGATCAACTGCCTGAACCCGAGCTTGTTACTCATACAGATGATATAACAGCTCAACCTTCTGAAGCACAAGAGCTTCGTAGGTCAAGTAGGATACGTACTGTTCCAAAGAGATATAGATTTCTCATTAGTGAACAGAACGATGTATTGCTCATAGAAAATGATGAGCCTACAACCTATGAAGAGGTTCCGAATAGCTTAGAATCTGACAAATGGCTTCAAGCCATGAAGTCAGAAATGGATTCCATGTATGAAAACCAAGTATGGACTTTGGTTAACCCACCCGAAGGAATAAAGCCTATAGGGTGCAAATGGGTTTTCAAAGAGAAAACTGACATGCACGGTAATGTGATTACCTATAGAGCTAGACTTGTTGCTAAAGGTTATTGTCAAAGACAACGAATTGACTACGATGAAACTTTTAGCACAGTAGCTATGCTTAAATCCATAAGGATAGTCCTAGCCATTGCTACTCATTATGATTATGAGATATGGCAAATGGATATGAAGACAACTTTCCTTAATGGAAATCTGACTGAGGATGTGTACATGACACAACCAGAAGGTTTCATATCCAAAGATGGCAAAAAGGTATGTAAGGTTTAAAGATCCATTTATGGATTAAAGCAAGCTTCCAGGAGTTGGAATATTCGGTTTGATGAGACAATCAAACAGTTTGGTTTCTTACAAAATCCGGATGAACCTTGTGTTTACAAGAAGGTTAGTGGGAGTGCAATTGTATTTCTTATGTTATATGTAGATCACATATTGTTAATGGGAAATGATGTCTCAGCCTTACAATCAGTCATAATTTGGTTATCCAAGAATTTCTCTATGAAAGACCTTGGAGAAGCATTCTATATTTTAGGGATAAAGATCTATAGAGATAGATCTAAAAGATTGTTTGGTCTTTCGCAATCTTCATACATATATAAGATGCTAAAGAGGTTTAGCATGGAGCAGTCCAAGAAGGGATATATTCCCATGACCCATGGGATTACTTTTTCAAAGTGTTTATGTCCAAAGACACAAGATGAGAGGACACACATGAGTTTGATTCCATATGATTCAGCTATAGGATCAATCATGTATGCTATGATATATACAAGACCCGATGTATCATATGCTCTGAGTGTCATGAGTAGATACCAATCGGACCCTGGTGAGGGTCATTGGGTGGCTGTCAAGAATATCCTTAAGTACTTAAAAAGAACTAAGGATGTATTCTTGGTATATGGAGATGGATATCTTACTGTGAGTGGGTATACCGATGCCAACTTCCAATCTGACAAAGATGACTCAAAATTTCAGTCAAGTTATATATTCACACTAAATGGTGGAGCGGTTAGTTGGAAATGTTCCAAAGAGGAAACGACTGCTGATTCCACAACAGAAGCAGAGTACATTGCAGCTTCCAAAGCAGCAAAGGAAGCAGTTTGGATAAAAAAATTCATCATAGAACTTGGAGTGCTTCCCAACATTATTGATCCAATACATTTGTACTGTGATAATAATGGAGCCATTGTGCAAGCAAAGGAGCCACGGTCTCATCAGAGATCCAAACATGTACTCTGAAGATACCATTTGATTAGAGAAATCATTGGTAGGAATGATGTAAAGATAGAAAGAGTGCCCATTGATTAGAATATTGTTGATCCTTTAACTAAGCCACTTCCCCAAAAAAATATGATTCTCTTGTACTTGCCTATGGAATTTAATACAAAGGCGATTGGTTATAGTGCAAGTGGGAGCTTGTTAGAGGAGTGCTCTAAAGGCAATTACCTTTAGCACTTATTATACAAATTTAGTTGATTAATAAAAGGCTTTTTCATTAATTTGATGTTCATTTGATATATGAATTAATAAGTGATCTCAAATCAATTAATGAAGTCCTTGATACATAACATAACATGAAGGAAATCATTATGAGATCATGATATTGAGATTCTTATCATGTGTAATTATGTTAGTATCAAAATTATTCCTAGTCATAGGATTAATGAGACGGGACATTATTAATCCAGACAGACTAGCACCTGTTACACTCCTTGATTTGATCGAGTAGTAGGTCTCATAATCTATAAACATGAGATGTTTAGAGTTAACATGTGGATGCTTGCTAAGTGTAGCTAAGTACATTGGATGACCAACTATGAGACAATCATATGGATAATCTATTCAAATGTCAATGATAGTCTCATCATAGCAATGGTGCAAGTATCCTTAGACTTGAGGTACTCAAGGATATGTTGAATATTGATTTTGTATTTTTACACTATTCCCTGTTGCCTCAGAGAGGTAGCTCATAGGGTGGCGATTGGATACAACTTAAGGTATTCGAAGGGAATTGGGTAACCAATAAAGGATTCACCACTCTTGATAGAAGGAGTGTATACCCATGGCCTCTTGTCGTGGTCATTACTAGGAAATCTCTGGTCGGAGTTGAAATATCATAAAGATAGTCTTCAATGACATATCTAATAGAGTAATGTGCCTCAAGGACAAGAACTAATATTACTTGGACTAGACGTGACGTAGTCAGTCTAGTGAGAGTGGACACATGTCCATACTATGAATCAAGTGGGGTATAGAATGGTGAAAGGAATAATTGCTTGTAAATTATCTATGGAAAGGTTTCGTAGTCAAACCACTGACTTTCTGATCAATTGGGGGTTATGATGTGTTGCTAGATACCGCTCATGACCTGCTTAAATTAATTGTTAATTTAAGTGGCCAACATAACCGGGAACCTAATGGGTCACATGCATTGAAGATTTGGAGAATGAGTAAAATTGTCTTGGATATGATCCAAAATATGAGAGAATTATTTCGGGATGGATCGTGATGGGATTGCACGAAAAAATCGTTCAAGAGGGGCACGTGCCCGCGCAGGCTAGCGGGCTAGCTGGGCTGCCCAGTGCGCTGCTGCCTCCCACCCATAGGCCAACAGCTGTTTTTGGCCATAATTAGGACAATTATGGCCAATTACTATTTATTTGTTTCCATTTTCTCCATTTTTGACTTTTCATCTTATTTTTGGATTTGATTCAGATTGAAAAGACATCAAATGGTAGAAAATAGACATGAAAATATTTTTTGTGAAAAAAAATATTTTTAAGACAACAAAAATTCTCTCCAGAACACTTTCAAAGCTAGCACTTTGAATTTGTTCAAACCATTTTCTCTTAATAGTTTCTTCTTCATTCTTCGCGTGGATTATCATTAGAGACATCCTAGTGTGGATTGTTATGGTTTGCTACAACCCAACAAAGTGAAGATTTGAAGAACAAACAAGAAATTACAAGGTATAATTTTTAACATTTATATTTATATAAATTAGTTTTAATGCTAGAAGAATGATTTTTTATTTTGGGTTTTAAAAATTTTAATTTTTCGCTGCGTTTATGAATATGATTCATTCTTCAAAACCCAACAAGAACTCCATTCAATATCATAAAACAACTGTTGTTACTAAAAGCTAAATGGAAACCATTTATATTTAAACTTGAAATAAAAATAATGTTTTTAGTTAAAGCAGGTACATAATAGCAATTATCCAAATTTAACATTAGCCCACTAGGGAGGGACAAAACATAAGTTCCTATAGCTAACATAGCAACCCTTGCTCAATTTACAATGCGTAGGTCTAACTCTCCCTTATTGACCTATATATTGTTCCTTAGGCCTTTCATATCAGTGCATATGTTTGAGCCAGAACCGGTATCTAATATCCATATATCATTGTTGGAAACAGTGTTAATTTCAAGTAAGCCTTGCGGTTTCTCTTCTAATGGCCATCCTTGCCATAATGAAAGCATGTCCTCTTTATAGCAGTCTCCTTGGTCTTCTTCTTGGCCATGCCTCCTTTAGGCTTTATGGAATTCTTCTTCTTCTTAGAACTAGAAGATTCCACTAGAATCACAATCTTACTGTCCTTCTTTATAGATGGCTCAGCTGTCTTAAGCAAGTTGATAAGCTCAGGAATAGTGGTGGAGATTTAGTTCATCCTACAGTTAAGAACAAAATGTGAAAAACTATCTAACAAACCAATTAGAATTAAGTCAATACTTAATTCATGATCCATCACAATTCCTAAAGTGGCCAACCTCTCAATATAACTATTCATCTTCAGTGCATATTGCACTAGAGATGGCCCCTCAACCATCTTAGTGTGGAAGAGCAACCTCAAAGTTTTGAACCTTTCAAAATGCATTTCCAAATCAAAAAGCTCTCTTAGATGGTAGACTATGGAATTAGCATGCATAGCCTTATGCGGCTTTAGCAACTCAGCTGATATAATAGCAAACATAATACAACTTGCCATTTCACTATCTTCGAGATGCTTTTGATATGCCTTCTGAACATCTTCAGAAGCATTAGCAGCAGGGAATTAGGGAGTGCCTCATTGAGGACATAGCCAATCATTTTAGATTGAGAACTATGCTCAAATTCCTTAGCCAATCTAAAAAATTAGGCCCAGTTAAGTTATTTGATTCCATTAATTATCACAAATTCACACTTTCCATTATGGTGATTTGAGCAACCTAGATGTAAAATAAAACATGTTAGAATGTACATGAAAATGCATGTTTATTAGGTCTTTAATATATTGCATTATGACTACAACTATCTTATTGCGAATCCATAGTCCTCACTATGAACTCGAAAGAACTTATATGGAAGTTCTCCTAGTGGGTTGACATCCAACTAGGTAAGAATAACTTTGAGGCAAGTCAACAAGCCATCCTTAGTTTGGTTGGTAGTTATCTAATCCATACCAATTGCTCTATTCATGCAATTATCAAATCTTGTTCTATCAACTAATTGATGTGTGCACATGCATTAGGCTATCAACTCTTGATATTTGTAAATCTCATATATACTAACCCAATTTCGCCTTCGATACAGATTAACCTTGGTGAAAATCCAACAAGATAATGATATCAGTGAAGTCTAATTGATTAATCGTGAAATCTAATTTTAATGGTTCGAACATAATCTTATAGAGCGAGCTTAAGGCAACTTGACTACCTTAACTCTAGAAGAACTCTAGTTCTCCTCATATTAATGGAAGGTGTAAGACTTAATTATTTATTTAGTAAGGGATTTCTTTGTTAAGTCTTATCATGTTTTTATTGCATGCTTTTATATATCATACATTCATCACATGGATATATAAAGATAGTTACATTAACTATATGGCATGATTATGGACATATTGAAGTCAATCTCTTGAGCAATAAAGAGATTGACTAGGTCTTACCTAGGTATATGCATAAGTTTACAACCAAAAATAGAAATTCGTATTTCTAAGCCTACTTGTTTATGACACCACCTCCTTTGTTTCTTGCTCCTTTGTATTTTCATTCTATCCTAATCCTATGTAATATAATTACATATTTCAAATTATAGAAAACCTAAATTTACATTTGAGGGGAGCAAGATGATAAGAGAATTACACAAGAAAGAAAGAGAGGTAGGGATACACAATCCCTATTTACCATAAAACAAAACAAATTCATGCATGCTGAATCACATTAGGCTTAAGTCCATCATCATCCATTATATCTTTCCATACACCCCTAACATACATTCTTTAATGTATAAAAGAAAATAATTACAATTTTGGATTTCAATTCGAAAATCGATTCAACGCTTGAATCGAAATTGCCTACTTATGTTGTTTCAGGTAATTTAATTTTGTGCGTCATTTCAATGTAGAGTTTAATATTTAATGAAATTAAATAAAATCTTGATTTCGAAAATTTATTCAAAATTTATTCACCATAAAATCAAAATATTAATTTTAATATACATACCAATTTCTAGTCATACTAGAATTACCATTGCTCAACTTAAATTAATTCAAAATTAATTTTGAAAAATTTCTAGAACTTCAAACCATCATTCTAAGCATATTTAGGTGAGCTCAAGTTCAACAAAATATTTTTGGCACAAGTCAAAATTACTAAGACAAACAAACCAATATACTTAGATGCTTAAAACGACTCATTCGACATCTAGAATTTTTTAAAATTTTAAATTCATGAAAAATAATTTTGGCATGCATCTAACATCAAAATAACATATTTTTAATCACAGAAAAAGTATTTGAAGGTGCTAAAAATAAAATAATCACATACAAAAAATTAAACAGTCCCATTGGGTATGTGAAAATAGTCCAGAGGCATAAACACATTCTTAATATGTATAAATAATTTTTTCATAATCAAATTGTAAGAAAAATATAAACAACCCCATCAATTAAGTCAAACAACAACACATATTTATAAATGAGGCAATTTTTAGCATTTTGAAATAAATCCAAAATTAATTATTTGAATCACATTAAAGCCATTTTTCAATCAAAATAATCATCCTTAATCATCCGGTGATTAGATTAAAGAAACAAAAATATGTAAAATAAATGTTACAAATTAATTTCAATTATTCAAACCTATTAATCCAAAACCATGAAAACCGTGCAATCTCATTGTACTTTCAATTAAAATTAATTTTAATGGAAACAAGGTGGCTCTGATACCACTGTTGGGTTTGAAGATGAATCTCATTCATAAAATGCACCGGAAAAAATAAAAATTTCTATATCCGAAACAAGAATCTTGCTTGTGCCATTAAAACTAATTTATCAAAACATAGATGTAAGAAATTTTACCTTATAATTTCTTGATTTATTCTTCAAATTTTCATCATTTAGGATTGTTGCAAACCACAAAAATTCACTTTAGGATGTCTCTAATATTGATCCATGCAAAAATATGAGAAGAAGCTACACGAGAAATGATTGAACACACCTTAAAGTGCTAGCAATGGTTTATGTTCAATTTTAGAGAATAAGAAAAATAACTATTTTTTTTAATTTCATAATTTTCAAAACCAATTTTTAGACTTTTAAACATTTGAACAATGTTTTTACCCTAAAAATAGTCTAGGTACAAAATGCACAAGACAAAAGGAGAAATTTTGGGTTTTTTTGCCTTACTTAGCCTTAATTGGCCAATTAATGCCAATTAGGCCAACTGATGGCTAGCAGCCCAGCTAGCATGCCTGGCAGCCTAGCAGCCCATACGAGCCTATGACCCCCTGAATGATTTTTTGTGCAAACTAATCGCGTTCCATACCAAAATAATTCTCTCATATTTTTGGATATCATCCAATACCATTTTACTCATTCTTCATATCTCTAATGCGTGCGACCCATTAGGTTCCAAGTTATGTTGGTCACTTAAATAAACAATTAATTTAAGCAAGTCATGAGCGATATCTAGCAACACATCATGACCCATAATTGACCAAAAAGTCTTTGGTTTGACTATGAACATTTCCGAATACAATTTCCATGCAATTATTCCTTTCGCC
Organism: Triadica sebifera; assembly: GCA_023653625.1. NCBI lineage: Eukaryota > Viridiplantae > Streptophyta > Magnoliopsida > Malpighiales > Euphorbiaceae > Triadica > Triadica sebifera. The sequence continues at coordinate 41,952,562 of CM042893.1, read as the reverse complement.
ATTATATACCCCACTTGGTTCAGTGTATGGATATGTGTCAACAACCCCTATACTGACTACACCATGTCTAGTCCAAGTAATGTTAGTTCTTGTCCCTAAGGTTCATTACTCTATTAGACATGTCATTGAAGATTATCTTCATGACATTTTCACTTCGGCCAAAGAATCCTAAGTAATGACTCTAACAAGAGGCCATGGGTATACACACCTTCTAGTAGGAGTGGTGAATCCTTTATTGGTTACCTAATTACCTTCGAATACCTCAAGTTGTATCCAACCCCCACCCTATGAGCAACCTCCCTAAGGCAACAAGGAATAATGTCAAAATACAGAATCAGTGTCCAAGATATCCTTAAAAACCTCAAGTCTAAGGATACTTGCATCATTACTATGTTGAGACTATCATTGACATTTTAATATATTATCCATATGTTTGTCACATTGCAAGTCATCCAATGTACGTAGCTACATTTAGAAAGCATTCACATGTTAACTCTAAACATCTCATGTTTACAGATTAGGAGATTTACTACTCGATCCAGTCAAAAAGTGTAACATGTGCTAGTCTGTCCAGATTAACAATGTCCTTTCTCATTAATCCTATGACTAGGGATACTTTAGACATGATTTCCTTCATATTATGTTATGTATCAAAATTTTCATTAATTGATTTAAGATCACTATCAATTCATATATCAAATGAACATCAAATTAATAAAAAAGCCTTTTATTAATCTAATAAATTTGTACAATAAGTGCTAAAGGTGATTGCCTATAGAGAACTTCTCTAATAGATACAAAATTAAAGACTATCTTCATGATATTTCCACTTTGACTAGAGATTCTCGAGTAATGACCTCGACAAGAGGCAATGGGTGTGCACTCCTTCTGTCAGGAGTAGTGAACCTTTGTTGGTTACCCAATTATATTCGAATACCTCAACCTGTGCCTAATGGAAATATGTCCCCTTTGATGCAGTCTCCTTAGCCATGCCTCTCTTAGGCTTCGTGAACTTCTTCTTCTTAGAACCAGAAGAGTCCACCAGCTTCATAACTTTACTATCCTGGTTGACAGATGTCTCAGTTGTCTTGAGCATGTTGATCACCTCAGGAATAGTGGAGATTTTGTTCATTCTATAGTTAAGCACAAAATGTGAAAAACTATTAGACAAACCAGTTAGAATTAAGTCAATATTAATTTATGATCCATCACAAAACCCAAGGTGACTAACCTCTCAATGTAGCCATTCATCTTCAATGCAAATTGTAGAGGAGATGTCTTCTCAACCATCTTGGTGTAGAAGAGCAGCCTTAAGGTTTTGAACCTTTTAAAATATGCTTGCTCATCAAAAAGCTCCCTTAGATGGTAAACTATGGAATTAACATCCATAACCTCATGTTGCTTTTGCAACTCAGCTGACATAATGGCAAGCATAATGCAGCATGCCATCTCACTATCCTCGAGATGTTTATGATATGTCTTCTGAATATCTTCATAAGCATTAGCAGTAGGGCGATTGGGGAGTGCCTTATCTAGAACATAGCTAATCTTTTCGGATTTGAGAACTATTCTCAAATTCCTTTGCCAATCCAAAAATTGGGCCTAGTCAATGTATTTGACTCCAATACTGATCACAAATTCACACTCATCGATATGATGATGATTCTAACAACCTAGATGTAAAACAGAGCATGTTATAATATACATGAAAATGCATGTTTATTAGGTCTTTAATAATTCATATTATGACTCCCACTATTTTATTGTGACTCCATAGCCCTCACTATGAATATGAGAAAGCTTATATGGAAGTTCTCCTAGCGGGTCGATATCAAACAAGCTAAGCATAACCTTGAGGCAACTAAACAAGACATCTTTAGTTTGGTTGGTAGGTAACTAATCCATACCAATTGCATTATTCATGCAACTATCGAATCTTGTGCTATCAACTAATTCATGTGTGCATATCAACTATTGACATGTGTACATCTCATATACACTAACCCAAATTCACCTCCAATACTCATTAACCTTGGCGCAATTCCAACAAGCTAATGATATCGGTTAAGTCCAACCCATTAATTGTGAAATCCAATTTCAATGGATAGAACATATTCTTATAGAGCAAACTTATGGAAACTCAACAACCCTAACTCTAGAAGAACTCTAGTTCTCCCTATATTAATAGAAAGCGTAAGATAGTTACATTAACTATATGGCATGATTATCGACATACTAAAGTCAATCTCTTGAGCCAAAAAGAGATTGCCTTAGTCTTACCTAGGCATATGCATGAATTTACAACCCAAAATAGAAATCAAATTCCTATTTCTAAGTCTTCTTGTTTATGGCACCACCACTTTCGCTTATTCCTCCTTTGTATCACCATTCTATCCTAATCCTTTGTATCACCATTCTATCACATACAAAATATCATCTTGTGCCATTAAAACTAATTTATCAATCATAGAAGTTAGAAATTATACCTTATAATTTCTTGATTTGTTCTTCAATTTTTCACCTTGTTGGTTTGTAGAAAACCACAACAATCCAAAGTAGGATGTCTCTAATGATAATCTAGATGAAAAATGAAAAAGAAACTAACAAGAGGGATGGTTTTCACAAATTTCAAATTGCTAGCCTTGAATTTGTTCTTGAGATAATTTTTTTTATATCAAAAATTATTGTTCACTAAAACTAATTTTTATACCTATTTTCTGCCACTTAAGATATTTTCAATCTGAATCATATTCAAAAAAAGATTATGTAACACCCCCTTACCCCTGCTATGCATAGTCGGATGAGAGAGTGCTATGCTAACTTCATCGGTTGAAATATTATTTTTAAATTATGCATAAATGAAAATCACTCGTGTATATATATATATATATATATATATATATATATATATATATATATAGTGTAAAAGAAATCAAAGTAACAAAACACAATACATTTTATAAAGCATTATTTACAACCATTATAAAATAAAGCTCAACCCAAAATATACAAAAGATGTGTGACCCACAGTTTGAAATAGGCTGCTTTACTGGATCAGGCCACTGCTACCTTTGTCTACTATTGTCTACTTATTCTTTGATATACCTGCACGAGAGAAACTCTCACACTAAGTTCTAGGCTTAGTGGTTCATATAAATAAGGCAATAAACTAGTTTATGCAACATGCATTGTCATATATCAACTCATGCTCAATCATCTTCTCATGAAAATATAAATATCATGGTATTCTAGCATGTATAAGCATCAAATTATATTTTTTTATTTCATACTTATTTACTTTATTAAAACATCATTATATAACACATCAAAATTAATCATGTTACAAGTCATTATTCCTTATATTTTTCTTAACCTTTTTATGCCCACAATACCCAATCATCTTTTCATGCAAAAATACATTTCATAAATGTTATTCTTTTATATTTCATATTTATTTTACTTTATCAAATCATTATTATTGTTAGAGGAGTGCTCTAAAGGCAATCACCTTTAGCACTTATTGTACAAATTTATTTGATTAATAAAAGGCTTTTTCATTAATTTCATGTTCATTTGATATATGAATTGATAAGTGATCTTAAATCAATTAATGAAGTCATTGATACATAACATAGCATGAAGGAAATCATGATGAGATCATGATATTGAGATTCTTATCATGTGTAATTATGTTAGTATCAAAATTATCCCTAGTCATAAGATTAATGAGACAGGACATTATTAATCCAGACAGACTAGCACATGTTCCACTCCTTGATTGGATCGAGTAGTAGATCTCATAATCTATAAACATGAGATTTTTAGAGTTAACATGTGGAAGCTTGCTAAGTGTAGCTAAGTACATTGGATGATCAATTATGAGACAATCATATGGATAATCTATTCAAATGTCAATGATAGTCGCATCATAGCAATGGTGCAAGTATCTTTAAACTTGAGGTACTCAAGGATATCTTGAATATTGATTCTGTACTTTGACATTATTCCTTGTTGCCTCAGAGAGGTAGCTCATATGGTGGTGATTGGATATAACTTGAGGTATTCAAAGGTAACTGGGTAACCAAAAAAGTATTCACCACTCTTGATAGAAGAAGTGTATACCCATGGCCTTTTATCGTGGTCATTACTCAGGAATCTCTTGCCGGAGTGGAAATGTCATAAAGATAGTGTTCAATGACATATCTAATAGAGTAATGAGCCTCAAGGACAAGAACTAACATTACTTGGACTAGACGTGACATAATCAGTCTAGTGGGAGTTGACACATGTCCATACTCTGAACCAAGTGGGGTATAGATTGGTGAAAGGAATAATTGCACAAAAATTGTCTATGAAAAGGTTCATAGTCAAACCATTGACTTTCCGGTCAATTGGGGGTCATGATGTGTTGCTAGATACCGCTCATGACCTGCTTAAATTAATTGTTAATTTAAGTGGCCAACATAACCGGGAACCTAATGGGTCACACGCATTGAAGATATGGAGAATAAGTAAAATGGTCTTGGATAGGATCCAAAATATGAGAGAATTTTTTTAGGATGGATCTCGATAAAATCACATGAAAAAATCTTCACTTTGAATTTGTTCAAACCATTTTCTCTTGATAGTTTCTTCTTCATTCTTCGCATGGATTATCATTAGAGACATTCTAATGTGGATTGTTGTGGTTTGCTACAACCCAACAAAGTGAAGATTTGAAGAATAAATAAAAATTACAAGGTATAAATTTTAACATTTATATTTATATAAATTAGTTTTAATGGTACAATTATTATCTTTTGTTTTGGGTTTTGAAAAATTTTATTTTTCGCTGCGTTTATGAATATGATTCATTCTTCAAAACCCAACAATTATGCATAGCCTTTTATTGCCCATAACACCTATGAATCACTGACTAGGATAACGGAGTTTCCATCTAAGCACTTAGGAGTGCCACCCGGCCAATATGATTTGCTCATATAAGTTCCATTACTGGCATCATAATAGTGCCATTACTACCCTCATAATAGTGCCATACCCGGCGTAGATTGTAATGCCATACCCGACATTTATAATAGTGCCATATCCAGCATCAATAATAGTACCATACTTGGTATCGTTAATCATACCATTAATAGATTTAATCATACTCCCCACCGGTTGGCATGCCAAACTCTCCCAAGTCTAGTTCTAGTTAGATGTTCAAGGGCTTACCAATCTCATTAAAATTCATATCAATTAAATTCACACTTTTCAAGGATTTAAAGACTCAAATAATCACATAATCATTCAATTAAAATAATATTTGCATAATATTACAAGGTTCACATCATTTTACTCTTTAAATTCCTCAACTCATTTGCTATCCTGTCGCTAGTAGATTCTATTCTCTATTTTGGTCCTATTACAATATGAATTTAGTTAAAGGACTTCTTCACAATTTTAGGTCTGGATCATATATTTAATATGCAACTTGAATCAATTAATTCTAAGTTTTGTATCAAAAGATATGATAAAATCAATACTAATTGGTCACTAACAATTCTGCCCAGAATTTTCTAGATAGATTCTAAGTGCAAACTTTATGAATTTTGTTGGATGATTACAGACATATTCAGATGTTATGGTCTAAATACAAGTTATATCCCTGTGTCTTATAGTTCAAACCAAACAAATAACACACAAATCTGAACTCCAAAACTAAAGTTATAACAGTTTAAGTACTTATTACTCATCAATTCTAGCAAAGAACACACATAATTACCACCTTCAATTTTTACCAAAATTAATCATAAGTCTAGCAAACATGCATCCCCAAGATTTATATTACAAAATACTATTAATTTATAATTATTAACTTGCCAAACATTCAAATCATGCAACTCAAATATAAATCATAGGCTATTGCCTTAAGTTATGCACAAACCTCTACTCTTCCCTTTTCTTTCTTTTTACTTCTCTTTCAATTTTCCTTTGCTCCTTTGAGCTAGCTCCTTGTCAATTTGAGTTCCTAAAGCATAAAAGAGATCATTAAACAAGCTTTAACCTTTCTCCCTCTTTTTGCTCTCTCAAGCTTCCTTGAGCTTGGTTGTGCAAGAAAATGGCTCTCTTTCTCTCTTTTCTCACTAGAAGGAAGATTTGGCTATGGAGAAACTTGTGGAATATGGGGCTAGTTTAGGAAGGCAGAAATTCTCAATGCAAAGGGATAAATAAGAAAGGAAGAAGAAGCATTTAAGAGCATAAGACAAACTTAATTAATTATGATTTTAATGTCTAATTAATGGATTTATGCATGTTAATTGCCCACTTAATGCATGCCATTTGGTGTTGCTGGCCCACTCCATGTTTAATTCATGAATTTAATTAATGGTTATCCAAATTAATCCTCAAATATTTGGTAAATTGCAAATTAACCCCTAAACTTTTCAAAATTTGCAATTTAGTCCCTTACCGTAATTTAACATCTTTAAATATTTTAAACACTTTATTAGATATTTTCCATAATTATTTGATATTATTTTAATTATTTTTCTGTAAAAATCTAAATTTGGACTCTAGTCAAATCGACAAGTCGATTTAACAACTTGCATGACTTGAGGTCTAAATTAGCGGATATGACAACCTCTCCCCCTTAAAATAAATTTCGTCCTCAAAATTTTACCTGTTCATTCTTTGTTGAACAACTAACGATATTGCCCCTTCATGACTTCTTCACTCTCCCATGTGGCTTCTTTTGTAAAATGATTCTGCCATACCACTTTAATTAGAGGAAGTCTTTTTATTCTGAAGAATCTTCTCTTCATGTGCTAACATAGCCAGGAGTTCCTCTTCACAAGTCATATCTGTCTGCACTTCTATCTCCTCAACTGGTATAACATGAGTCGGATTGGACGTATATCTTCTTAACATAGATATATGGAACACATTGTGAATTCAGTCTAACTTCGGTGGAAGGGCTAAACGGTAAGCCTTGGGTCCAATTCTTTCCAGAATCTCATAAGGTCCAATGAACCTTGGACTAATTTTTCCCTTTTTATTGAACCTCAATATCTTTTTCCAAGGTGAAACTTTAAGGAATACTTTATTACCCACATCATATTCAATGTATCGCCTCTTTAAATCGACATATGATTTTTGTCGATCCTGTGCTGCTTTTAGCCTTTCTTTGGCCACTTTAACTTTCCCCTCAATCTGTTGAACTATCTCAGGCCCAATCAACTTTTTCTCATTCAGCTCGGTCCAACAAACTGGGGTTCTACACTTTGTTCCAAACAAAGCCTCATATGTAGCCATGCCTATGCTTGTCTAATAACTATTACTGTAGGCGAACTCTATAAAAGGTAGATATCTATCCCAACTTCCCTCAATTTTGAGCACACAAATTCTCATCATATCCTCTAACAACTAAATAACGCATTCCAATTGTCCATTTGTCTGTGGAGAAAGGCCGTGCTGAAACTGAGTCGAGTTCCCAAAGCTTGCTGTAGACTATTCTGGAATTGTGAAGTAAATCTGGGATCTCTATCAAATATGATGGACATTCGCACTCCATGCAACCTCACTATCTCACTTACATAAATTTTGGCTTGCTTGTTTAATGAGTAATCCATTATGACTAGTAAGAAGTGTGCCGACTTCGTCAATCGATCCACTATCACCCACACTGCATCATGCTTTCTGTGAGTCATCGGTAAGCCAGACACAAAATTCATTGTGATTCTTTCCCATTTCCACTCTGGAAGCAGTATTGGTTGCAACAATCCTATGGGTAACTGATGTTCCTTTTTCCCTTGTTGACAGGTTAGACATTTAGCAACATACTCAGTGATATCCTTTTTCATCCCTGGCTACTAGTATTTTGCTTTCAAATCTTGGTACATTTTGTTTCCACCAGGATGCATTGTATACACCATTTCATGTGCTTCTATTAATATCTTGGACTTCAGCTCTTCTATACTAGGCACACAAATCCTATTATTGAAGTACACTGTGTCCTCTTCTGTCAATGAAAACTCAGGCTTTTTTTTACCTTTTTCACTGCCTCCACTATCTTTACTAACTTCTTCCCTTGCTTATGAGCATATTTGATCCTCTGCATCAAAGTAGATTGTATTTGCATCTCAGCTAAAATCTTTCTACTTAGTGCATCTGTAACCACATTAGCTTTTCCTGGCTAGTAATCGATCACACATTCATAGTCTTTAATCAACTCCAACCATCTTCGTTGTCTCAGATTCAACTCTTTCTATGAGGGAAGGTACTTAAGATTTTTGTGATCTATATAGATATAACATCTTTCCCCATATAGATAATGTCTCCATATCTTAAGAGCAAAAACTATCACAGATAGATAAGCTCATGAGGCTTAAGTTGTCTTGAGGCCTAAGCAATCACCTTTCCTTCTTGCATAAGAACACAACCCAAACCATTATGACTAGCATCGTTGTACACAACAAAGTATTTTCCTAGAATAGGTTGACTCAAAACTGGTGCTTCAGTCAACATTGCCTTCAGTCGATCAAGGCTTGCTGACACCTCTCTGTCCACTCAAAACGGTCCTCTTTTCATAGCAGTCATGTCAAAAGAGTCGCTAAGGATGAAAATCCCTTCACGAACCTCCTATAATGTCCAGCTAATCCGAGGAAACTCCTCACTTATGTCACATTTTGTTGTGGTTTCCAATTAAGAATAACCTCAATTTTACTAGGGTCAACCCAAATACCTTATGTTGAAACTACGTGACCCAAAAAACTGACCGATTTAAGCCAAAACTCGCACTTAGATAGCTTTGCATACAACTGTTTCTCCCTCAGTGTTTGCAGCACTATTCTAGATGTTGATCATGTTCTACTCAGTCTCTAGAGTAGACAAATATGTCATCAATAAGCACCACTACAAATTGATCAAGATATGGCCTGAACATTCGATTCATCGGTCCATAAAAGCTACTGGTGCATTCGTCAATCCAAAAAACATAACCAGGAATTCATAATGACCACAACGAGTCCTGAATGTCGTCTTAGGTACATCTGACTCTTTTATCTTTAGTTGATGATACCCCGATCTAAGGATTTATCTTTGAAAATATGGTTGCACCTTTCAACTAATCAAATAAATCATCAATTCTGGGTAGCGGGTATTTATTCTTGATAGTCACCTTATTAAGATGCCTGTAATCGATGCAGAGACGTAAGGTGTCATCTTTCTTCTTTATAAATAATACTGGAGAACCCCACGGTGATACACTAGGTCGTATAAATCCCTTATCTAACAATTCCTGCAGCTGTATCTTCATCTCTTTAAACTCCACTGGTGCCATCCTATATGGTGTAATAGAAATAGGAGTGATGACAGGTACCAAATCAATAGCAAATTTCAATTTCTCTATCGAGCGGTAACCCTGGAAACTCCTCTGGAATCACATCAGGAAACTCACTAACAATAGGTATATCCACCAACTTCAGAGTTACTTTTTCTATATCAATGACATATGGTAAGTATGCTTCGCATCCCTTTCTGATGAGTTTCTAGCTTTCAACACTGATATCACATTGTCTGTATGTCTTCTATTCTCACCCATCACCACTATCTCATCTTGTTTCAGAATTCTAATGATCATTTGTCTCCTCCCACAATCCACTATCACTCCATAACGAGCTAGCCAATCTATTCCCAATACCACATCGAACTCATGAAATGTGTGTAAATGAGAGCAGTGTCAAGAAATTGGAAATTTGAAATGTGAAAAATAACCGGTAGAAATATTATATAGCCGACCGCTTCACGGGCGTGAAGTGTTGTGTTCACGGTTTGCTGAAATGGTGCTCTACCCGTGAATAAAGGCGTGAAATTGTTCACGGTCATGACATTTGAATGTCACAGGCGTGAATGATGAACTATCACGATGGTGAAAAATGAGTCATGGGCATGAAGTGTTGAATTGCATTACTTATGCCCGTGAAACAAAGCATGACTCAAGGCGTTAACGCTTCTGTGAGTTTTTGGTGAAAATGTTCACGGGCGTGAATAAGGCTTTTCAAGGGAGTGAATCAAGTCATGAACATAGGCTTCACTACTTTAATCCTTAAGGTATTGTCACATCTAATAGGTATATGGTTCATATCGTGACCATAATCCTTAAGTTGTTGTTTCATCCAAAGGATTTATGTACAACAACATCCTACTGCTGTTGGGTTTTGAAGAATGAATCATATTCATAAACGCAGTGAAAAATAAAATTTTTCTAAACCCAAAACAAAATATCATACTTGTACCATTAAAACAAATATATATAAATGTAAATGTTAAAAATTATACCTTGTAATTTTTATTTGTTCTTCAAATCTTCACTTTGTCAGGTTGTAGCAAACCACAACAATCCACACTATGATGTCTCTAATGATAATCCACGTGAAGAATGAAGAAACTATCAAGAGAAATGGTTTGAACAAATTCAAGGTGCTAGCTTTGAAAGTGTTCTTGAGAGAATTTTTGTTGTCTTAAAAATATTTTTTTCACAAAAAATATTTTCATGTCTATTTTCTGCCATTTGATGTCTTTTCTATTTGAATCCAATTCAAAAATAAGATCAAAAGTAAAAAATGGAGAAAATGGAAACAAATGAATAGTAATTGTCCATAATTGGCTTAATTAAGGCCAAAAACAGCTGTTGGCCAACGGATGAGAAGTTGCAGGCGCGCTGGGCCTGCTGCGGGCTATAGCTAGGCAGCCCAGTTAGCCCGCAAGGCTGGCCAGCAGCCTGCCTAGCCCGCGCGAGCTGTGGCACTCCTGAATGATTTTTCTGTGCGATCTTCTTGCGATCCATCCTAAAATAATTATCTCATATTTTGGATTCTATCCAAGAACATTTTACTCATTCTCCATATCTTCAATGTGTGTGACCCATTAGGTTCCCGGTTATGTTGGCCACTTAAATTAACAATTAATTTAAGCAGGTCATGAGCGGTATCTAGCAACACATCATAATCCTAATTGACCGGAAAGTCAGTGCTTTGACTACAAACCTTTCCATAGACAATTTATGTGCAATTATTCCTTACACCATTTTATACCCCACTTGGTTCAGAGTATGGACATGTGTTAACTCCCACTAGACTGACTACATCACGTCTACTCCAAGTAATGTTAGTTCTTGTCATTGAGGCTCATTACTCTTTTAGATATGTCATTGAAGACTATCTTTATGACATTTCCACTCCAGCCAGAGATTCCTGAGTAATGACCACGATAAGAGGCCCTGGGTATACACTCCTTCTATCAAGAGTGGTGAATCCTTTGTTGGTTACCAAATTATCTTCAAATACCACAAGCTGTATCTAATCACCACCCTATGAGCTACCTTTCTGAAGCAATAAGGAATAGTGTCAAAATATTAACATGCATAAATCCATTGATTTATGTACAACAACATCACCCAAGTTCTGTGATGAATTTCCTTATCCAAGCTGCTTCCTTTGCTGCTTCAGAAGCTGCAATGTACTCTACTTGGGTCATCAAATCAGCTGTCATTTCCTGTTTGGAACTCTTCCAACTAACTGCTTCACCATTTAGTGTGAATATATAACCTGACTGAGATTTTGATTCATCTTTATCAGATTGGAAGCTGGCATCAGTATACCGGCTCATAGTAAGATCTCGATCTCCATATACTAAGAATACATCCTTAGTTCTTCTTAAGTACTTAAGGATATTCTTGGCAGCCACCCAATGACCCTCACCAGGGTCCGATTGGCATCTACTCGTGACACTCAGAGCATATGATACATTGGGTCCTGTACATATCATAGCATACTTGATTGATCCAAAAGCTGAAGTATATGGAATCAAACTCATGTGTGTCCTCTCATGTTGTGTCGTTGGACACAAAGACTTTGAGAGAGTAATCCCATGGGTCATGGGAATATATCCCCTCTTAGACTGCTCCATACTAAACCTCTTTAGCATCTTATCTACATATGTAGACTGTGAAAGACCGAGCAATATATTAGATCTATCTCTATAGATCTTTATCCCTAAAATATAAACTGCTTCTCCAAGGTCTTTCATAGAGAAATTCTTGGATAACCAAATTTTGACTGATTGTAAGGCTGAGACATCATTTCCCATTAACAATATGTCATCTACATATAACACAAGAAATACGATTGCACTCCCACTAACCTTCTTGTAAACACAAGGTTCATCCGAATTTTGTAAGAAACCAAACTGTTTGATTGTCTCATCAAACCGAATATTCCAACTCCTGGATGCTTGCTTTAATCCATAAATGGATCTTTGAATCTTACATACCTTTTTACCATCTTTGGATATGAAACCTTCTGGTTGTGTCATGTACACATCCTCAGTTAGATTTCCATTAAGGAAAGTTGTTTTCACATCCGTTTGCCATATCTCATAATCATAATGAGTAGCAATGGCTAGGAGTATCATTATGGATTTAAGCATAGCTATTGGGCTAAAAGTTTCATCGTAGTCAATTTCTTGTCTTTGACAATAACCTTTAGCAACAAGTCTAGCTTTATAGGTAATCACATTACCATCCGTGTCAGTTTTCTTTTTGAAGACCCACTTCCGCCGTATAGGCTTTATTCCTTTGGGTGGGTTAACCAAAGTCCATACTTGGTTTTCATACATGGAATCCATTTCTGACTTAATGGCTTGAAGCCATTTGTCAGATTCTGAACTATTCAGAACCTCTTCATAGGTTGTAGGCTCATCATTTTCTATGAGCAATACGTCGTTCTATTCACTAATGAGAAATTCATATCTCTCTGAAACATTACATATCCTACTTGACCTACGAAGCTCTTGTGCTTCAGAAGGTTGAGCTATTATATCATCTGTATGAGTAACAAGCTTGGGTTTAGGCAGTTGATCAGCATTTGTTTGAGCATCTTGAACTTTCTCAAGTTCAATTTTGCTCCCACTATCTCCTTTTAGAAGGAATTCTCTCTCTAAAAAGATATCATGTCCAGAAATAAAAACCTTTCGTTCCAAGGGGTGGTAAAATTGATATCCATATGATGCTTTTTAATATCCGACAAACAGACATCAGTCAGACTTAGCTTCTAGCTTATCTGACATTGTCTGCTTCACATAAGCAGGACAACCCCAAATTCTCATGTAAGAAAATGTGGGCCTCTTGTTATACCATATCTCATATGGAGTAACATTAACTGACTTTGAAGGAACTCCATTTAATATATAAATGGCGGTCTCTAATGCATAACCCCAAAAGCATTTAGGCAATTCTGCAAAAATCATCATAGACCTTACCATGTCTTACAAGGTTTGGTTTCTTCTTTCAGCCACACCATTATGTTGTGGTGTGTAAGGTGGAGTCCATTGAGATAAAATCCCATTATCCCTAAAATAATCTAGAAACTCTTGGCTCAAGTATTCACCTCTTCGATCTAATCGAAGTGTTTTAATACTTTATCTAAGTTATTTCTCTACTTCATTTCTGAATTCTTTGAACTTTTCAAAAGCTTCAGATTTGTATCTCATAAGATACACGTATCCATATCATGAGTAGTCATTGATAAAAAGTAATGAAGTAGATGAAACCACCTCTAGCGTGTGTAGACATTGGACCACATAAATCTGAATGTATTAAGTGTAAAAGTCCATTAGCACGTTCACCCTTTCCCTTATAGGGTAATTTAGTCATCTTGCCTAGTAAACAAGATTCACATGTGTCATATGATTCATAATCGAATGACCCCAAACTACCATTTTTGTGTAGCTTAGCCATGCATTTCTCACTTATATGACCAAGACGACAATGCCATAAATAAGATGATTTCAACATATCTTGTTTTTGCCTTTTATTATCATAGATTCTTCAACAGTTAATGATCTTTGATTAAATACTCTATATGCTTTGCTAGTTGTAGAGTATCCTAAAAAGATACCTTCATCAGATTTAGAGGCAAATTTTCCAAGGTTGTCCTTGGTATTCAATATGAAGCACTTGCATCCAAATACTTTAAAGTATGATATCAAGGGCTTTCTTCCATTCCATAGCTCAAATGAGGTTTTGTTTAAAAGAGGTCTTTTGAAAATTCGATTTGAAATATAACAAGCAGTGTTTGTGGCTTTTGCCCAAAAGTAAGTTGGTAGACCATACTCATTGAGCATTGTTCTAGCCATTTTAATTAAAGTTCGATTTTTCCATTCAACTACCCCATTTTGTTGAGGTGTCCTAGGAGATGAAAAATTATGTGAAATGCCATGTTCAAGATAGAAACTTTCAAAGTTTTCATTTTCAAATTCTTTGCCATGGTCACTTCTTATCTTTGAAATACAATATCCTTTTTCATTTTGAACTCTTTTAGCAAAGTTTTTGAAATTTTCAAAGCAACACTCTTTTGAGCTAAGAAAATTACCCAAGTAAATCTAGAGTAATCATCTATGATGACAAAGGCATAATGTTTACTCTTAAGCTAGCAATTCTAGCAGGTCCAAATAAATCTAAATGCATGAGTTATAGAGGTTTTGAGGTACTTACTATGTTTTTGGCTTTGAAGGATGACTTGTGTTGCTTCCCTCTTTGGCAAGGTTCACAGGTCTTGTCTTTTTCAAATTTGACTCTTGGCAGTCCCTTTACTAGTTCTCCTATGCTGAGGCTTTCAATTAAATCCATGTTAGCATGACCAAGCCTTCTATGCCACAACCAAGATTCATCACCAGTAGTCACAAGACACTTAGAGCAATGGTTAGATAATTCGTGTAAGTCTATTATGTATGTGTTGACATTTTTACTTCCTTTAAATATCTCTTGATCATCGATAGAAGTCACAAGACATTCATTGGAAGTAAAGGTTACTTTGTTTCCTTTATCGCATAATTGACTAACACTTAACAAGTTATGTTTCAAGCCATCAACAAGTAAGACATCTTTAATAAAAGTGGTACCATTAATACCAATAGATCCAATGCCAATTACCTTACCCTTAGCATTATTTCCAAAGGTAACTTTACCTCCATCAATACTTTTGATTTCATTGAAGAGTTCTTTATCTCCTATCATATGCCTTGAGCATCCACTATCTACTAACCAAGCATTTTTTATTATTGTGGACTGGAGGCAAATGATTTTTAGGTACCCAAATGGTCTTGGGTCTTTGGGGGTTAGCACATGAAGGTTTCCAATGAGCCTTCCTTATCCAACAATGTTTATTTATATGACCAATCTTTATACAATAATTACACTGTTTATGTCTATCGTTGCCTTTTGGTCTTACAATATTTTTGAATGCCATATTTCTATTAAACTGATTTTGAGTACAATGGCATGCACAGTCATGATTAATTGATGCTTTTTCTAGATGCATGCTTCTTATACATAAAGGCATGATTATTCTTTTTATGTATAGAAGGTTTAATATATTTATTCCTAGGTGTTGTTCCAACAAGTGTGGAGATGTGATGTTCACTAGACTTAACAAATATGGTTTTGTGAGAAGATGATGATGTGTCCTTAAATCCTAGACCATGTCTAATTAAAGGTGGTCTTTGAGACACAATGAGAGTATCTAAACTCTCTTTTACTTTGTGGAATTTTGCAATTGAATTTCTAAGTTCCTCAACTTCATTTTTTAAAGTGTTATTTTCTTTAAGCAAGGAATTAGTTGAGGGTTTTGATGAGTATTCATCTAATGATTTTTAAAGAGATTCATTAGATGATTTAAGCTTAATGTTCACCTTTTCTAAAACATCTATTTTGTTTTTGAAATTAGAGATGTTATTTCTATAAGTACTTAATTTACT
Source organism: Triadica sebifera (assembly GCA_023653625.1). Taxonomy (NCBI): domain Eukaryota; kingdom Viridiplantae; phylum Streptophyta; class Magnoliopsida; order Malpighiales; family Euphorbiaceae; genus Triadica; species Triadica sebifera. Next base: position 41,936,770 of record CM042893.1, on the reverse strand, counting down.
CCTATATTTCTCTAGTTCTAAATTCAATTCTTCTATAAGGCTTTGCTCATCATCATCATCATCATCATCACTATCACTATTACTATCATTATCACTATTATTGAAAGAGTATGAGTGTAGTGATTTTACCTTATCCGAGATGTGATCCTCAATAGCTATGAAGCATAGGTTGACCTCTTCGCTTTCATTGTCATCTTTTTCGTTTGAAGAGCTTTCGTCATCCCATGTGGCTTTGTGACCTTTCTCCCCATTGTCTCTTTGGTATTTGCTCTTATGCTTCTTGAGCCTTGGACATTCTGGTTTAATATGTCATTTCTTTCCACATTCATAGCACTTTACCTCTTCCTTACTTCTTTGTGCATCATTTGACATTTGTTTGAGGTTTCTTTGCTTGAATTTTCTGGAGTTGCTCATTTTCTTCTCAATGATTCTTTCCATCCTTTTTGAAAGCATAGCAATGTCCTCATTCTCATCATCACTCATTTCTTCATCATCTTCACTTTCTTCTTGAGATTTTGAAGTAGAGGCTTTTAGTGCTAAAGGCTTTTCTTTCTCTGGCTCTGCTTCAAGCTCTCTATCTCTTTTCACTGCCATTTCATGTGTGAGAAGTTTTTCAATAAGCACATCAGTATTCATGATGCTCATGTCTTCATTGGTTATTTTATGCCAGTAACTCTTGAGCCATAGTCTTTAAGAGGAAGGCTTCTCAGAATTTTGTTGTTTACATCTTCCAAGCTCAGATGCTTCCCAAGTTTCCTCATTCCATTTATAATAGCTAGAAGATGGTTGGTAATGTCAGTGATTGACTCATTGGATTTCATTTTGAAGGGCTCATATTCTGAGGTAAGAAGTTGAATCTTCTTGTATTTGACTTGCTTAGTTCCTTCATGATAATTTTCCAATGTCTTCCACATGTTGGAGGCTGTTGGGTAGTGTTGTATTCTTCCACATTCTTCAATGGATAAAGAGCTTGAGAGGATTGTCATTGCCTTCTTGTTTTTGAAATTTGCTCTTCTTTGAGACTCTGTCTAATCATGTCTTGATAAGATTTCTTCCTCACCATCAGCTCCTCTTCTGGTTGGTGGTGTCCATTCTTTTCGTACACTATCCCAGACTTCAATTCCTTCACTATCTAGGTATGTCTCCATCCGAAACTTCTAATGGGCATAATTTGCTCCTCAAGGTAAGGTTTGAGACTTTGGAATCCTTCAATGGCTATATTTTAATCTTTAGTAGCGTCTTTTAGGCTTCGATGCTAGACAAAGCTCTGATACCAATTGTTGCCCAGATATTGATCCAATAAGGGGGGTTGAATTGGAGTTTAAAAAAATTACTTTAAAGTGTGGAAATAAAAATTAAGTTTAGGAGGGATAGAGAAATTTGGCACAAGGATATTTATAGATGTTCGAGTGTTAACAAACCCTACTCATCTCCCCAATCGCAATTTGAGTTTCACTAACACCCTAAGTGTTACAATGGAGTTTTACAAGCTCACTCCCAATTATGGTGTTTCTCACAATGGCTCACACTTAACCCAGAAATCCCTTGTATTTTAATGGCTCACACCTAACCCAGAAATCCCTTATGTTTTAATGGCTCACACAATAACCAATTCCTTTTGTTTTACAGACTCACACAAACAACCTTTACTTTGTGTTTTACAAGCTCACACAAACAACCTTTACCATGTTTTTACAGGCTCACACAAATAACCTTTCTTTGTGTTTTAAAGGCTCACACAACTAACCCTTACAAGTGTTCTACTCTTAACCCAGAAATACCCAAAACTCACTTGAGTAAAAATGATTACAGAGAGAAACACTTACAAATCTTTATTGCTCAATAAATGATGAGCAAAAAGATTTTCACTAAGAATAAATATTTGTTTTGAAAGTATTAAATGCCCAAATAGCTTACATCAAGATTTTGATTTGAAGTATTAGCTATCCTCTTGTATTGAATGCATAAATGACTTGCATTTATACTTCAATGGTGAATTATAGCCATTAGAATGCATTTATTATGAAACTAGCCATTGCACCAACCCTAATAATTGCGCCTAACATTTTTCTCTTTCATCTTTCACGGGCGTGACTCTGTGTGTCACGGTCGTGACTGTTCTTCCATGTCGTGACTGAAGTGGTGACCTTGGCCGTGAAGCATTCTAGAAAGTTTTGAAATATTGGGTCATGGGCTTGACATATATCTTCACGGGTGTGACAACCTTCTAAGCTGTGGTCCAAATGGTGACTTTAGTCGTGAAGTTCTCTGGAAGAATTTGTCATGTCTTTCACGGGTGTGGCATTTCTTTCACGGGTGTTAATGAAATGCTCATTCACGGTTTGTTTTCTTCCTTCATGGCCGTGAACTTCAAATGTTGGTTTGTTGGCGCTAGGCTTAATCACGGGCGTGACACATAGGATCACGGGCGTGAATGATGCTGCTTCTTCAATTTTATCTTTCAAAGAGTAATCTTCCATTCTCCATTCTTGCTATTTTATTCCATACCCTGTTTAACAGACTTAGAAAACAAGTATGTTAAATACATTATTGCTATTTAATTTGTTATTATCAAAATGATGGAAATACCCCTCAAGGTTCATCACATATCATGGTATTCTAGCATGTCTAAATATCAAATTGTATTCTTTTATCTCATATTTGTTTACTTTATTAAAACATCATTATATAACACATCATCATTCCCGGTGTAGATAGTCGAGCCATACTCAGGATCGATTGTAGTGTCATACCTGGCATGGCATCAATAATAGCATCATACCCAATGTCTTTAATCATGCCATTAATGGATTTAATCATACTCCCCCCTGCTTGGCATGCCAAACTATCCCAAGTCTAGTTCTAGTTAGGTGTTCTAGGGCTTACACAATCTCATTAAAATTCATAGCAATTAAAATCACTCTTTTCATGCATTTAAAGACTCAAATAATCACATAATCACTCAATTAAATTAATATTTGCATAATAAAACAAGGTTCACATCATTTTAATCTTTAAATTCCTCAACTTATATGTTGCCCTGCCACTAGTGGATTTCGTTCTCTGTTTTGGACCTCAATTTGGGTCCTATTACAATCTGAATTTAGTTACAAGGTCTTCTTAAACATTTTAGGTATGGATCGTAGCTTTAATATGCAACTTGAATCACTTAAATCGGAGTTTTGTATCAAACGATATGATAAAATGAATACTGACTGATCTCTAACAATTCTGCCCAAAATTTTCTAGAAAGATTCTAAGTCTGAACTTTAAGAATTTTTTAGGACAATTACAAATATATTTAGAAAATTATGGCCTGAATAGAAGTTATAGCCCTATTTCGTATCTTTCAAACCAATGAAAGAACACACAAATCCAAACTCCAAAACTCAAGTTATAATAGGTTAAGTACTTACTGCTCATCAATTCCAACAAAGAACACACATAATTACCACCTTCAATTTTTACCAAAATTAGTCCTCAGTCTGGCAAACATGCATCCCCAAGATTTCTATTACAAAATACTATTAATTTAGAATTATTAACATGCCAAACATTCAAATCATACAACTCAAATATAAATCATAGGCTATTGCCTTAGGTTATGCACAAACCTTTACTTTTCCCTTTTCATTCTCTTTACTTCTCTTTTTCTTTTCCTTTGCTCCTGTGAGCTAGCTCCTTGTCAATTTGAGTTCTTAAAACATAAAAGAGATCATTAAACAAAGTTTAACCTGTCTCTCTCTTTTTTCTCTCTTAAGCTTCCTTGAGCTTGGTTGTGTAAGAAAATGGCTCTCTTTCTCTCTTTTCTCTCACTAGAAGGAAGCTTTGGCTATGGTGGAACTTGTGAAACGTGGGGCTGGTTTAGGAAGGTAGAAATTCTCAATGCAAAGGGATAAGGAAGAAAGTAGAAGCATTTAAGAGCATAAGACAAACTTAATTAATTTTGGGACACCTAAGCCCATATGATTTTAATGTCCAATTAAGGGATTTATGCATGTTAATTGCCCATTAATGCATGCCACTTGGTGTGGCCTGCCCACTCCATGTTTATTGTTCCAATCATGCAATTAGTTAATGGTTATCCCAATTAATCCTTAAATGTTTGAGAAATTGCAAATTGACCCCTAAACTTTTCAAAATTTGCAATTTAGTCCATTACCGCAATTTAACATCTTTAAATATTTTAAATACTTTATTTGATATTTTCCATAATTATTTGCTATTCTTTTAATTATTTTTTAGTAAAAATCCAAATTTAGACTTTGATCAAACTAATGTGTCAATTTAACAACTCACATGACTTGAGGTCTAAATTAGCAGATATGATAAATTAAAAGTCAAAAATGGAGAAAAGAAAACTTAATGAATAGTATTTGGCCATAATTGGCCTAATTTAGGCCAAAAGAAGGTCGTTGGCCAACGGGAGCAGTGTGTTGGGCCTGATACTAGCCTGCCTGGCCAGCGGACCCAACCCGACCCATACTGACCAGCAGACCTGTAAGGAACCGTATTTTTTCTGCGATCTCATTGCGATTCGGCTCGAAATAATTCTCTCATATTTTTGGATCTTATCCAAGAACATTTTAATCATTCTGCATATCTCCAATCCATGTGACCTATTAAGTTCCCAATTATATTGGCCACTTAAACTAATAATTAATTTAAGCAAGTCATGAATGGTATCTAACAACACATCATGACCCCTATTTGACCAAAAAGTCAATTCTTTGACTATAAACCTTTCCATAGACAATTTTCATGCAATTAGTCATTTCACCATTCCATACCCCACTTGATTCAGAGTATGGACATGTATGAACTCCCACTAGACTGACTAAGTCATATCTAGTCTAAGTAATGTTAGTTCAGGTCCCTGAGGCTCATTACTCTGTTAGATATGTCATTGAAGACTATCTTCATGATATTTCCACTATGGCTAGAGATTCCCTAGTAATGACCCCAACAAAAGGCCATCAGTATACACTTCTTCTTTTAAGAGTGGTGAATCATTTGTTGGTTATCTAATTACCTTCGAATACCTCAAGTTGCACCCAATCAACACCCTAAGAGCAACATCCTTAAGGCAACAAGGAATAGTGTCAAAATACATAATCGGTATCCCAAATATCCTTAAGTACCTCAAGTCTAAGGATACTTGCACCATTTCCATGACAAGACTATCATTGACATTTGAATAGATTATCCATATGATTGTCTCATAGTAAGTCATCCAATGTACTTAGCTATACTTAGCAAGCATCCATATGTTAACTCTAAATATCTCATGTTTATAGATTATGAGTCTACTTCTTGATCTAATCAAAAAGTATAACATATGCTAGTCTATCTGGATTAACAATGTCTTGTCTCATTAATCCTATGACTAGGGATAATTTAGACAATAACATAATTACATATGATAAGAATCTCAATATCATATTCTTATTATGATTTCCTTTGTGCTATGTTATGTATCAAGGACTTTATTAATTGATTTAAGATCACTATCAATTCATATATCAAAAAATATCAAATTAATGAAAATGCCTTTTATTAATTAGATAAATTTATACAATAAGTGTTGAAGGTGATTTCCTTTAGAGCACTTCTCTAACAATATCCTTTTCACCCTTATGACTATTTTATGTTAGGGTTGTGAACATAACATGCTTCAAATGGCAGAAGTGTTCACGCCTTTGTTCATGGGATGGGTCACCATTTGGTCTTCCTATGAATACGATTATTTATGCCCATGAAATTTTCTTCACGGCTGTGAATCGTTCGATTTAAAGCTTGAAACATTACTATTTCTCTCGATTTTCTCTTTTCAAAATTGCAACAGTCATATCCTACTTCATATTTGTAGCCAAATATGATCTCTCAAACACCTTTTCAACAAAAATTATCACCGGAATCATCCTTTAAACACTGTAATCATCAACTTCATCAATTTTCCTCAAGTTTCTTTGAGTTTTTCATGCAGGAATCAAACCCTAGGTATTGTTTTCTCCTCTTTCATTTTTCTTCGAAGATTTCAATCACAACCATGGCCTTCGGAGTCGGTTCCTCTAAAAGGAGCATGGCTCCAAAGCTATATATAGACCATATTCTTATTGTTCAACCCTAACACTTCCATCAAAAGTATGCTTCTCTCAAAAAGCAACTATTTTGTCCACCCGAAAATTCGATTAGGATTGGGTCAAGGCTCTTGGCCTTAAATTAGATATGAAAGTCTACCTCTAGTAATGTGGATTGTTGGAATTCATAGAGATCTATAAGGCCACTTTCGAAGAGCCAATCCTATAGTTTTTTAATACCTTCCATGTAATGGTCAAAAATTAGGGCCTAGAATTTATATGTTCAATAATGGTATATTGAGAGTATATGGGAACCATATGTATGGTTATGGGTGTTAAGACCCTTAATAAAATGAAAATAATAGAAAAAAGTGAAGTTTCCAGCGTTCATTCCCATGATAAAGTTAATCACGGCCTTGAATGTCATGAAATTCAGATTCTGAAGCTGAGAAGCTTCACTCTGTGACACTATGGTTCACGCTCGTGACACTATAGTTTATGCCCGTGAAACCTTACAGTTTATATAAGGCAGTTTTGTATTTTAGCAGAAAACTCACGAAAACACAATTCTCTAGACTTTCATGACCCAATTGAGTTTTGGCTTTGTTTATATGTAACCAACCCTTAAAACAATATTAAAAGTGATTAATACTAAGGGATTTACCAAAGTATTGAAGTCAGAAACAAGGAGTGTAAAAAACACAATTTTTAACTCATGTATTAATCTAGTTAGATGAAATAGAGGTAAGAAATCATGTTCCCATGAGTCTTTTGATCTAGTTTAATTCGAATTTTATAGATTGAGGGATTTGTAGGCTAAAATCAATAAAAAGTTGGATGTTTTATTAGTTTATGGCATATATAGGTTAACTACGGTATTAGAATGATAATATAGTCTCTGATTCCATATTAGGGACTAAGGTTGAAGGTGGAGACACCCATCAGAGGCAGTAGATGTGAGAGTGTCGAGTTTTAGGTCTCCAATATTAAGGTTTGTACATATACTCATTTTTATTTGATTATAATGTGCTTGTGATGTGAATTATGAATTTTGATGTGGTTAGTGATAAGAAATGTTAATATCATATACGCTAGAATTGAGTTAAATGGTTTGTCATACTTTATGATGTACAATAATGCTAATATGTTAATGATTGATGTTGGGATGTTGATAAATAAGTCATGAAGCCTAGTTTGAATGATTAAATGTGATCATAAGCATGTTTATGGTTGATTTTACATTCTGGAATATGGAAAGTGTTGATAGGTGTGGCTACCATTGGTTAGCTTTAGAATGTTAAATGATTTTGTGTGAAATTGGTTAAAAGCAGTGATGTAAATTATGTTTCTATATGATCTATAATGCTTCTAAAGCCAAGCTTCATGCCCATGAAGCCTAGCTTTATGCCCATAAAAGTATGAATTTCTCTCCTGTGAACAAATGTTCATGCCCGTGAATGATCATGAGCTAGCCATGGTTGAGTCACGGGTAGACAAACCATGATAGAAGGCCTCACACTCTTAAATGCCCTATATCCAGAAACTTGTAAATTGATTTATGTTATGAAACAACATGAGATTGATATATACACATTTGTTATGATAAAATGAGAATAATTGCATTAAGATGTCATGATTATGAAACATGTGAATGCACTAGGTGCTATGAATATCAGAATGATACGTGATGATAATTTGGAATTATAGAATGTAACATAAATGATGTTAAATCCAGAAAGTGAATAAATATACTCATTCTCTATTCGAGAAATAGCTAGGATAGGTGGCATGCCACTGAGGGGGTTACAATACCATGGAATATTTATGCATGCGATTATTATATTGCTCATCAGGGTGGCTTAAGCTCGTGTTTGAGCACTTCTTATTTGAGAAGCTTAATGGTAGCAGATTTGGATTTGGGACAAGGTGGCTTAAGCTCGTGTCAGAGTGCCCTTGCACCATATGTATGTTGTCTTTGCTCATCAGGATGGTTTAGGCTTGTGTTAGAGTGCTCCTGATTTGATAAGCTTAGTGGTAGCAATACGAATAGATACAATAGGGAGTAGGGTGGCTTAAGCTCATATTATAGCGCTCTTACTTCACAACCCACATCCGGGTGGTTTGGGTTTAGAGTATTGGGCTAAGAAAATTAGAATTTGGTAATACAACAATATGGGAAATTGTAAAGCAAAGCCTTGCCACAAAATATATAGAATTCATTAAATCAGAATATAGTCACATCCTAGAAAAAGGATTATGGAAACCAGTAATTATATAAATGATGTTAAAAGTTGATATTTCAGAATATGATGAAATTTAGTATTAATATGATCGATATATAGTATGATTATATAAAAGGGATTTACTTATGATAATTATGCCATGCATGTAATTAGATTATGATATTAATATGTATGCTTTACTTTAACGTATATATGGCATGGCTGAGTATGCTGGTATTACATGTATTGAATATTATAATATTATCGAACAACCTTGACAAGTCAACATTAATAAGTAAGTCAAGATGTTATATATGAATGAATGTTATAATTTAAATGATTATATGTACTACCAAGCTTTCAGTAGCCTAGCATATAGATTTTTCTGCATACAAGTTTGGAGCCAGTAGACTGATGAGTGATGTGAAGAGAAGACAGAGCCAGTCAGAGTGACACATATTGGGTCTGTTACTTTATCTCATTCATTTAATTATTGATTATTCTACATGACATAGGATAGAGACATATAGTTATTTCAACGTTTAAATAAAGACATGTAATAGATTTTCATCAGCACAAGTGTTATGGATTATGAAATAAGGGATGTTAAATCCCAAGATAGTTTTGAGAGCGAATCGGATTTGGTATTGTTAATAGAGATTATTTTTGATGTATGTTTAAAATCACATAGTATACAATATGATGATCTTAGTATGGAGAAAAGTTAGAAAATTTTAATTCTCACAGGTAGATGCAGATCTAGTTGTGTGGCATTCATCTGTATAGCAAGTTCGCATTGGTTGTGTGGGTGGGCACTATATTGCAAGTATCTCCTGTCGGCAAGGTCTCCTTCTAGCTCTATAGGTAAGAGAATTCTCTCACCACCTCAAAATTTATGGATATCTTCAAATTACCACATGAGGGCTCAATAAATGAGAGTGAGGCAAAGGATTTTAATTCCTCTACAGATTGGCACAACTTTGGTAGTAATTGCAGTTGGGATGTAAAGAAGACTGAGAGCACTCACTTGAAGAATCTGGTTCTCTGCTGCATTCACTGGTTCCTGACATACTCAATCTTTGCCCAAGGAGATAGCAACGGGGTAGTTAGGAAATCAAATTTTCTTTTGTTCGAGACGGCTCAAAAAATGAGCCATTTTCCATGTCAATATGGTTAGCATCCCATCTTTAGTTGATAGCCTTAAAACCATTGGGTGACATTCTTGTAGGTGGCTACATTACTCATCTAGAAATTGAGCTGAAGTTGATGGATCTTAATGATCATAACTTCACCATTTTCGCGGCATCCCCAAAGATCGACCAGATATTGAATCCTTCATTAAGATGGGAGCCGCAGTGAGAATCCCTTTTCAGGATGACACCTACTCTAGGTTTATCACCCCTGTAGATAAGATTGCATGGAAACCAAAGGATTGAAAAGCCTTTAAAGTTGGCCTTCAAGGACCACAACAGAGAAAAATAGCTAAAGTCGAGCCTCCTAGTGTTTCGACAGATATACCAGATGCTCCAGCAATTGGTAAAACATCTTCATCTCAACCAGATATGGCTTAATAGCTTATGGCACTTAACACTCCTCACTTCGACATGCTTCAACCAATCATGGATTGCTTTTAGCAATCCATTCATAAGAAGCTAGAGAATCTCAAGGATTTTATGGAGTCAAGAGTTGATAGCCTCGATGAGGAGGTAGCTCATTTTCGCAAGCAAATATATGGCTTCAAACCATGATTTATCTTTTCTTTAGCTGTAGTTTCAATTTTATAATCTTATTTTAAGATTATTAGGATCCTTAGATGGGAAATATAGTTTGTACTTAAACTCATATATGTATTTTTTTTATTATGTAATGAAATATGAGATTTTCTTTATATTGTCTATTTTCTTCTCTTGATTGACATATACATTTAACATAAAATATACTTGACATATACCTTCCATATACTTGGCATAAATGTTATGATCAATGCTTAATTGAATTTCTTTTGAAATTTCATTTCCTATTTGCTTATGGTTTGAAATGTGGTATCTTTGTGCTTTTTATAATTCATATTTATCAAGCATCTTTTGAGGGGGAGAAATTTATTTCTCCTTACGCCACATATTGCAAAATTATTTATCACCATTAAAAAGGGAGATTGTTGAAATTTGAGTGGTATTTCCATCATCTTGATGATCACAAATAATTGGGCAATAAGGAATTTAACCACATTTTGTGTTCTAAGTGTGTTAGATAAGTTACATATTCCTAAAACTATGAAGCAAGTTGATTGAAATTTGTTGAAGTTCAAAGGAATAAAAATCAGCAAAGCTTCATGCCTGTGAAGTAGATATTAACACTAGTGAATAATGTCATGCTCGTTGTGAAGAATCGCCACAATCATGACAAGAGAAATTCACGCCCGTGACTTATGAAGTAACGCCCGTGAATGAGTTAGTGCCAAGATTGTTCTTTCAAATGATCAAGATAGTGAAGCATTGGACTACTCGGGAAAAAATGTGTCACGCCCGTGAAAACTTCTCATTTCTAGACAAAACCATTCATGGCCAGCTTCATCACTTCAGTCACGACTATGAAGAATAGTCATGCCCGTAAACATTAAGTCATGCCTATGAACTTAGAAATAGATATTTGTTAGGCACGAATGGCAAAGTTGTTGAATGGGTATTTTTTTCATTAAATGCATCCCAAATAGCTATATTTGTTAAGGAAAATATAAATACAATATATTTATGACTTCTAAATACTAGAAAAATAAGAGAAAATATGCATTCAATCTTCTAATCTTGTATAGCCTTGTGTATTCAATTGATTTCACCAATCTTATCTTTTATCTTGTAAAAACCATAATTGCACAAAATTGTTAAGCTTTTTGGTTGGTGAGTGTTGTATTCTTGTAATCAATTACTCAAAAGTGAGTTTGAGTGAGTTGGGTTAGGAGTGAAACCTTTGTAAGGGTTTTGAGTTAGCCATCAAAACTCAAGGATTTGGTTGTTCTGTAAGCCATTAAACACACAAGGGTTTTTTTAGGTTAGGTGTTAGCCAAGAGAGTAAAACACACAAGGGTTTCCTAGCTAGAAGTGAGCTAGGAAAATCTCCATTTGTAACACTTTGAGTGTTAGTGAAGTACCCAATTGAGATTGGAGAGAGGAGTAGGGTTTGTTAATACACAAACCTGTATAAATCTTGTGTGCCAAATTTGTCTCTCTCAAAAATCATTCTTTAGTAAAATTGCCTCAAGAAAAATTTTTAATTACCAACCAATTCAACCCCCCTCCCCTTTTTGGTCATTATTTTGAACAACAGTATTTATACAAGGGTTTGAGATTAAAGATGAGTAAATAGATATCTATGTTAATATATATACAATTTTGACCAAATAGGCAGACACTGATATCAACTTACTTGACTAATATATAGGAGGGTAAGGGGGTGTTACAGGACACCTTTAATCTAGCCGCTACCATTGCCTCTGGCAGGTGCTGATCCCTATGTCTGAGCCTACCGCTTAACTACCACATTAGTTCTTTAAGTCCTGTATGGGTAATCTCTCTTGAGATGGCTTATCACCCCACACTGATAACAACTATAAAAAGCATTTAATAGTCTCATGTGTTGTGTATGCCTTGGTACTAATATTGAGGATAGGTAACAAATCTTTCCCTTATTGAATATAGGGTATTAATGATCGATGGTGCTGATATTGCGGGCTGGACCTGTATGATTGGTGCACTAGAACCTCTGCCCCTAGTATGATGTCTACTCCTAGAGAATCGAGCTTTCTTACTGGCTAAAGAACTTGCACCATGATGATAGAAAGATCTCTTACTATGGCCCTAGGCTACTGTCTTCAACTCTACAACAACAGCCTCCTCCACAGCCTCAATAGTTGTCACTAAGCTAGTGAAGTCCTTAATTTGAGAACCCACGACTCTAGCTCTAATAGAAGGTCAAAGTCCCTTTTCGAATCTCCTACATCTATCAATATCATCAATTATAACATCATACCTTATGCACTTAAGTATAGCCTATCCCTTTGTCAAATAATCACATATGGCATACTAGTAAGACATAAGATTCTGTTAGCAAAGATAGTAAAAAAAATTTCTTCTTTACACCCCATAACATCATTCAATGAATCTGCAATTCAACATTGAGGCTTTCACCAAAACATAACATATCACATGTATTAAAATTAAACTTTACACCTATAGGTTTACTAGTTACATCCATTTACATTTCAGTGTCAACTCTAAATAAATATACATGTACATTCACATAAGCCCAAAATATTGATAACATGATTTCATGTTTGTGTGGAATGCAAAGAGAGAGAGTGTGAGGCTCGACCAATGACCCGTGTTCCATGTCTTATATATGCCATTCAAAATGAGTTATCACTTTTCCTTACCTAAAAAATGATGCAAATTAATGAGTTGCGGCTCAGTGAGAGTAATCATCAAACAAAATCTAAAGTACCAAGCAACTCGTACTAACAAATCACAAATCTAATGCATACTACGTATTTCATTTCATTCATCGATATCATATAGTTACTAGTAAAATTAAACCCTATGATCACTATTCTTTGCTTATGCTTATGCTTTGCTCATATTATTTTGTTGTGATCAAGTTAAGAAGACAATTTTCCATATGAATATTTGCCATGTGAACATTTGCATTATCTAGCTAGCTTGATCATTTGTTTCATTTGCACATTTATTGGGCCATAGGCCTCTTCTTTGCCTTTCAACATCGGTTAACTAGTCACAATGTCTTGTTAAGTCCTTATGCATATGCATTTGCAACTAAGAATTCATCAACCATTGTATATTACATTTATCGTACATATACCATATATATACATCATATGCGTGACCTCACATATACTAAACAAATACCATGCATACATCATGTATGCCACATATATACCTCAAATATACAATACATATGCCACATATGTAACAAATTACCCATCATCTCATTATCAAAGTTAAATCAGGGCAATCATATGAATCACATAATCATAAGTCAATTCACAACTCATATAGCAAGCAATGTCCATATGCACTACAAAAATCATTTGATAATTAAAATCACCTTTCTCCTTTGATTCTGACCCTTAGCTTATGGTCTATCCCCTACTTGTAGGTCTCCAATTTTGTGTGTGCCTAATATAGAAATGTAATTGATTAACTCATGACTAGAAAAGCTTAATATGGCTTAAACAAATTAATAAGCATAGTTCATATAGATAGTTAGGGTATTTCCTAGGAGGTAGTGTGACTTTATTAGACTAATTAGCCCATAAATTTTTCTAAAATTGTCTAATTTATCTTATTTGTTTGCAATTAAATTTAACATATAATTATATAATATATTCCAATTTCAGAGCAATTAGAGCATTGTACAATTTTTGGTGGAATTTCCAATTGTGTTATGTATTTTACACTATTTTATGCCCTTAGGTAGTTTTAGGGTACCAATTTTGGTCATTCATATCTCACATTATACAAGTCATATTATAGTGAATTTTTTTTGACATTTATATAGGTTAAAGTGGAACATTTTATATGTTTAAAACATTTATTAATTATGTCTATATGGTCTTGAAGATATAAGAAACATTTCACTGGTCTAGAACAGAGTTGGCTTCCGGACTAGTATGGATTATGAAGACCATATCTTACTCTATAAATAACATATTAAGGTAAAAGTTTTAACAAAGTTTATCTAAGACATAATCCAATAATTTTATGTTTTGAAAAATGACGTATTCTATATATATGGAGCTAAAAATGACCAAACAAGCTTCTGAACCTACCTAGGGCACTAAGTAAGCATTTCAAACTATGGAATAGTCATAGTTGTGTTCATAATAAATCAACATCCACAACATAGGTGAACCTAAAATTTGGTATCAAGATAGATAACACATGTATGTAAAACTTTTATGTTTTGATATATTTAAAATAAGGTCTCTATCATATTCAAAACAAAACAAACACTGTAGCATACTCAACTAGGGTTCACTCCCAAACCAGTTTCACTTAAATGCTAATATCTTCTCATATATAGAAAATATTGCAAAAATATTTATATAGCCAAAAATCTAAGACATAAATCTACAAATATCATGTTTTATTCTTTTCTAGAATTAGCTTTTAAGGTCTTCGAATTTGTAGCACAACTTTCTGCCATTCATAGACTGAACAACACTTCTCAAGGTTAAAACAATCAAAGATAATAACTTACCAAGAACAAACATATAACATCATACCTTACGCATTTCAAAAAAACCTATCCCTGTGTCTAGCACTCACATATGGCATACTGGGAAGTTAAATGAACTGGTTAACATTGATAGTAAATTTGTTTTTTTTTATCATCATTCAATAAATATGCAAATCAACATATCTCACATATATTAAAACTTAAACCTTACATCTAAGATTTATTAGTTGCATCCATTTATATATCATTGTATAACTCTGAGAAAATATACATTTCTATTCATATAAATACAAAATGTAGATGACATGAACTCATGTTTGGGTGGAATGCAAGGAGAGAGAGTGGTGAGGCACAACTAGTGACATGTGTTCCACGTCTTTTATATGCCACTCAAATAAGCTATCACTTTCCTTCAATTAAAAAATGAAGCAATTCAATGAGTTGCGACTCAGTGAGAGTAATCATCAAACAAGCTCTAAAGTACCAAGCAACTCATAGTAACAAATCACAAATCCAATGCATACCACATATTCCATTTCATTCATCAATATCATATAGTTACCAATAAAAATAAAGCATATAATAATTACTCTTTACGTATGCACATGCTTTGCTTATTTCTTTTTGTTGTGACCAAGTTAAATAGACATTGTCCCGGATTTCCATGTGAACATTTGCATTTACTAGCTAGCTCGATCATTTGTTTCATTCGTACATTTTCTAGGCCATAGGCCTCTTTTTGTGCTTTACAATATCGATTAAATAATCACAACTCCTTTTTAGTCCATATGCATATGCATTTGTAACTAAGCATTCATAATCCATTGTATCTTTATCACATATATCATATATGTGTTAGGTTTTGAAGAATGAATCAGATTTACAAACACAGCGGAAAAATAAAATTTTCACCTGAAACAAGAGATCATACTTGTGCCATTAAAACTAATTTATATAAACATAGAGGTTAGAAATTAAATCTTGTAATTTCTTATTTTTTATTCAAATCCTCCCTTTGTTGGGTTGTAGAAAACTACAACAATCCACACTAGGATGTCTCTAATGATAATCCATCTGAAGAATGAAGAAGAAACTATCAAAAGAAATGGTTTGAACAATTTCAAAGTGCTAGCTTTGAAATTGTTCTAGAGAGAATTTTGTTGTGTCTTAAAAATATTTTTTCCACAAAATATTTTCATGTCTATTTTCTACCATTTTATGTCTTTTCTATTTGAATCAAATTCAAAGAAAAGATGAAAAGTCAAAAATGGAGAAAAGGAAAATGAATGAATAGTAATTGGCCATAATGGGCCTAATTAAGGCCAAATTCCCTTATTGGCTAATGGGCGGGAGGGCGTAGTGCGCTGGGCCTACTGCGGGCTGCCGCTGGGCCCGTGACATTCCCGAACGATTTTTTAGTGCGATCTCATCGCGATCCATCCTAAAATAATTCTCTCATATTTTGGATCCTATGCAAGACCATTTTACACATTCTCCATATCTTCAATGCATGTGACCCATTAGGTTCCCAGTTATGTTGTCCACTTAAATGAACAATTAATTTAAGCAGGTCATGAACGAAATCTAGCAACACATCATGACCTTCAATTGACCAGAAAGTCAGTGGTTTGACTACGAACCTTTCCATAGACAATTTCTGTGCAATTATTCCTTTCACCATTTTTTACCCCACTTGGTTCAGAGTATGGACATGTGTCAACTCCCACTAGACGGACTACATCACGTCTAGACCAAGTAATGTTAGTTCTTCTCCTTGAGGCTCGTTACTCTATTAGATATGTCATTGAAGACTATCTTTATGACATTTCCACTCCGGCCAGAGATTCCTGAGTACTGACCACGACAAGAGGCCATGCGTATACACTCCTTCTATCAAGAGTGGTGAATCCTTTGTTGGTTACCCAATTACCTTCGAATACCTCAAGTTGTATCCAATAACCACCCTATGAGCTACCTCTCTGAGGCAACAAGGAATAATGTCAAAATACAGAATCAATATTGAAGATATCCTTGAGTACCTCAAGTCTAAGGATACTTGCACCATTGCTATGATGAGACTATCATTGACATTTGAATAGATTATCCATATGATTGTCTCATAGTTGGCCATGGAATCAAACTCATGTGTGTCCTCTCATCTTATGTCTTTGGACATAAAGACTTTGAGGGAGTAATCCCATGGGTCATGGGAATATATCCCCTCTTGGACTGCTCCATGCTAAACCTCTTTAGCATCTTATCTATGTATGTAGACTATGGAAGACCAAGTAATCTTTTAGATTTATCTATAAAGATCTTTATCCCTAAAATATAGACTGTTTCTCCAAGGATTTTCGTAGAGAAATTCTTGGATAACCAAATTTTGACTAATTGTAAGGCTGAGACATCATTTCCCATTAACAATATGTCATCTACATATAACACAAGAAATACGATTGCACTCCCACTAACCTTCTTGCAAACACAAGGTTCATTCGGATTTTGTAAGAAACCAAACTATTTGATTGTCTCATCAAACCGAATATTCCAACTCCTGGATGTTTGCTTTAATCCATAAATGGATCTTTGAAGCTTACATACCTTTTTGCCATCTTTGGATATGAAACCTTCTGGTTGTGTCATGTAGACATCCTCAGTCAGATTTCCATTAAGGAAAGCTGTTTTCACATCCATTTACCATTTCTCATAATCATAATGAGTAGTAATGGCTAGGAGTATCCTTATGGATTTAAGCAAAGCTATTGGGATAAAAGTTTCATCCTAGTCAATTTATTGTCTTTGACGATAACCTTTAGCAACAAGTTTAGCTTTATAGGTAATCACATTACCATCCATGTCAGTTTTCTTTTTGAAAACCCACTTCCACCCTATAGGCTTTATTCCTTCGAGTGGGTCAACCAAAGTCCTTACTTGGTTTTCATACATGGAATCCATTTCTGACTTCATGGCTTGAAGCCATTTGTCAGATTTTGAACTATTCAGAACCTCTTCATAGGTTGTAGGCTCATCTTTTTCTATGACCAATACATCGTTCTGTTCACTAAAGAGAAATTCATATCTCTCTGGAATAGTACGTATCCTACTTGACCTATGAAGCTCTTGTGCTTTAGAAGGTTGAGCTATTATATCATCTGTATAAGTAACAAGCTCGGGTTCAGTTGATCAGCATCTGTTTGAGCATCTTGAACTTCCTCAAGTTCAATTTTGCTCCCACTATCTCCTTTTAGAAGGAATTATCTCTCTAAAAAGATAGCATGCCTTGAAACAAAAACCTGTTGTTCCAAGGGGTGGTAAAATTGATATCCATATGATACTTTTGGATATCCCATAAACAGACATTGGTCAGACTTTGAAGGAACTCCATTTAATATATAAATGGCAGTCTCTGGCGCATAATTCCAAAAGGATTTAGGCAATTCTACAAAACTCATCGTAGACCTTACCATGTCTAACAAGGTTCGGTTTCTTCTTTTAGCCACACCATTGTGTTATGGCATGTAAGGTGGAGTCCATTGAGATAAAATCCCATTATCCCTAAGATAATCTAGAAACTCTTGGCTCAAGTATTCACCTCCTCGATCTGATCGAAGTGTTTTAATACTTTTTCCAAGTTGTTTCTCTACTTCATTTCTGAATTCTTTGAACCTTTCAAAAGCTTCAGATTTGTATCTCATAAGTTACACGTATCCATATCGTGAGTAGTCATCGATAAAAGTAATGAAGTAGATGAAACCACCTCTAGCGTGTGTAGACATTGGACCACATACATCTAAATGTATTAAGTCTAAAAGTCCATTAGCACGTTCACCCATTCCCTTAAAGGGTAATTTAGTCATCTTACCTAGTAAACAAGATTCACATGTGTCATATGATTCATAATAAAATAACCCCAACTACCACTTTTGTGTAGCTTAGCCATGCGTTTCTCACTTCTATGACCAAGACGACAATGCCATAAATAACATGATTTCAACATATCTTATTTTTGCCTTTTATTATCATTGATGTTTCAAATTGGATTTGACATATCTAATATGTATATTCCATTGCATAATGTACCATTAGCATAAAGAATTCCATTCAACATAATAGAACAACAATTGTTACTAAAAGCTAAAAGGAAACCATCTTTATTTAGACTTGAAACAGAAATAATGTTTTTAGTCAAAGTAGGTACATAATAGCAATTATCCAAATTTAATATAAGACCACTAGGGAGGGTCAATACATATGTTCCTATAGCTAATGCAACAACCCTTGCTCCATTTCTAACGCGTAGGTCTGACTCTCCCTTATTGAGCTTTCTACTGTTCCTTAGGCTGTGCATATGTGTGAACCACAACTGGTATCTAATACCCATATATTATTATTGGAAACAGTATTAATTTCAATGACAAAAATACCTGAAGTAGATGGGGCATCAGATGCCTTCTTTTTCAAGGACTCTAAGTAAGCCTTGCAGTTTCTCTTCCGATGGCCATCCTTGCCACAATGGAAGCATGTCCCTTTTGGTCCAATCTCCTTAGCCTTCTTCTTGGCCATGCCTCCCTTAGGTTTCATGGACTTCTTCTTCTTCTTAACGTTCTTCCTTTTAGAACTTGAAGAGTCCACCAACATCACAGCCTTACTGTCCTTCTTGACAGATGGCTCAGCTGTTTTCAGCAAGTTAATCAGCTCAGGAATAGTGGTAGAGATTTGGTTCATCCTATAGTTAAGCACAAAATGTGAATAACTGTCAGACAAAGCAGTTAGAATTAAGTCAATACTTAATTCATGGTCCATCACAAATCCCAAGGTGGCTAACCTCTCAATATAGCCATTCATCTTCAATGCATATTGCACTGGAGATGTCCCCTCAACCATAGTACATGATTGATATAATAGCTCAAGCATATGGAATCAAACTCATGTGTGTCCTCTCATCTTATGTCTTTGGACACAAAGACTTTGAGAGAGCAATCCCATGGGTCATGGGAATATATCCCCTCTTGGACTGCTCCATGCTAAACCTCTTTAGCATCTTATCTATGTATGTAGACTGTGAAACACCAAGCAATCTTTTAGATCTATCTCTATAGATCTTTATCCCTAAAATATAGACTGCTTCTCCAAGGTCTTACATAGAGAAATTCTTGGATAACCAAATTTTGACTGATTGTAAGGCTGAGACATCATTTCCCATAAACAATATGTCATCTACATATAAGAAAAGAAATACGATTGCACTCCTACTAACCTTCTTGTAAACATAAGGTTTATCCGGATTTTGTAAGAAACCAAACTGTTTGCTTGTCTCATAAAACTGAATATTCCAACTCTTGGATGTTTGCTTTAATCCATAAATAGATCTTTGAAGCTTACATACCTTTTTGCCATCTTTAGATATGAAGCCTTCTGGTTGTGTGAGTACACATCCTCAGTCAGATTACCATTAAGGAAAGCTATCTTCACATCCATTTGCCATATCTCATAATCATAATGAGTAGCAACGGCTAGGAGTACCCTTATAGATTTAAGCATAGCTATTGGGCTAAAAGTTTTATCATAGTCAGTTCCTTGTCTTTGAAGATAACTTTTAGCAATAAGTCTAGCTTTATTGGTAATCACATTACCATCTATGTCATTTTTCTTTTTGAAAACCCACTTGCACCCTATAGGCTTTATCCCTTCGGGTGGGTCAACCAAAGTCAATACTTGGTTTTCATACATGGAATCCATTTCTGACTTCATGGCTTCAAGCCATTTGATAAATTATGAACTATTCAGAACTTCTTCATAGGTTGTAGGCTCATTTTTTTCTATGAGCAATACGTCATTTTGTTCACTATTGAGAAATCCATATCTCTCTAGAATAGTACATATCCTACTTGACCTACAAACCTCTTGTGCTTCAGAAGGTTGTTATATCATCTGCATGAGTAAAAAGCTCAGATTCAGGCAGTTGATCAGCATCTGTTTGAACATCTTGAACTTCCTCAAGTTCAATTTTCTCCCACTATCTCCTTTTAGAAGGAATTCTCTCTTTTAAAAGATAGCATGTCTTGAAACAAAAACCTTTCGTTCCAATAGGTGCTCAAATTGATATCCATATGATGCTTTTGGATATCCAACAAACAGACATCAGTCAGACTTAGCTTCTAGCTTATCTGACATTGTCCGCTTCACAAAAGCAAGATAACCCCAAATTCTCATGTAAGAAAATATGGGCCTTTTGTTATACTATATCTCATATGGAGTAACATCAACTGACTTCGAAGGAACTCCATTTAATATATAAATGGTTGTCTCTAGTGCATAACCCCAAAAGGATTTAGGCAGTTCCGAAAAACTCATCATAGACCTTACCATGTCTAACAAGGTTCGGTTTCTTCTTTCAGCCACACCATTGTGTTGTGGAGTGTAAGGTGGAATTCATTGAGATAAAATCGTATTATCCCTAAGATAATATGGAAACTCTTGGCTTAAGTATTCACCTCTTTGATCTACTTGAAATGTTTTAGTACTTTTGCCAAGTTGTTTCTCTACTTCATTTCTAAATTCCTTAGACTTTTCAAAAACTTCAAATTTGTATCTCATAAGATACACGTACCCATATCATGAGTAGTCATTGATAAAAGTAATGAAGCAGATGAAACCATCTTTGGTATGTGTAGACACCACATACCTCTAAATGTATTAAGTCTAAAAGTCCATGACCACGTTCACCCTTTCCCTTAAAGGGTAATTTAGTCATCTTGCCTAATTAGCAAGATTCACATGTGTCATATGATTCATAATCAAATGACCCCAAACTACCACTTTTGTGTAGCTTAGCCATGCATTTCTCACTTATATAACCAAGACGACAATGCCATAAGTAAAATGATTTCAACATATCTTATTTTTCCCTTTTATTGTCATTGATGTTTAAAATTGGATTTGACATATCTAATATGTATATTCCATTGCATAATGTACCACTAACATAAAGAATTCCACTTAACATTATAGAACAACAATTGTTACTAAAAGCTAAAAGGAAACCATCTTCATTTAGACTTGAAACAGAAATAATGTTTTTAGTCAAAGCAGGTACATAATAGAAATTATCCAAATTTCATATAAGTCCACTAGGGAGGGTCAATACATATGTTCCTATAGTTAATGCAGTAACTCTTGCTCTATTTCCAACACGTAGGCCTAACTCTCCCTTATTGAGCTGCATTTTTTTCCTTAGGCCCTGCATATCAGTGCATATATGTGAGCCACAACTGGTATCTAATACCCATATATTATTATCGGAAATATTATTAATTTCAATGACAAAAATACCTAAAGTAGATGGGGCATTTGATGCCTTATTCTTCAAGGACTCTAAGTAAGCCTTCCAGTTTCTCTTCCAATGGCCATCCTTGCCATAATGGAAGCATGTCCCTTTTGGAGCAATCTCCTTGGCCTTCTTCTTGGCCATGCCTCCCTTAGGCTTCATGGACTTCTTCTTCTTCTTAAGGTTTTTCCTTTTAGAACTTGAAGAGTCCACCAGCATCACAGCCTTACTGTCCTTCTTGATAGATGGCTCAGCTGTTTTGAGCAAGTTAATCAGCTCAGGAATAGTGGTAGAGATTTGGTTCATCCTATAGTTAAGCATAAAATGTGAATAACTATTAGACAAACCTGTTAGAATTAAGTCAATACTTACTTCATGGTCTATCACAAATCTCAAGGTGGCCAACCTCTTAATATAGCCATTCATTTTCAATGAATATTGCACTAGAGATGTCTTCTAAACCATCATAGTGCGGAAGAGCAACCTTGAAGTTTTGAACCTTTCAAAACGTGTTTGCTCATTAAAAAGCTCTCTTAGGTGGTATACTATGGAATTAGCATCCATAGCCTCATGCTGCTTTTGCAAGTCAGCTGACATAGTAGCAAGCATAATGCAGCTTGCCATTTCACTCTCATCAAGATGCTTTTGATATGCCTTCTGATCATCTTCAGAAGCATTAGTAACAGGGGGATTAAGGAGTGTCTCATCTAGGACAGCCAATCTTTTCAGATTTGAGAACTATTCTCAGATTCCTTAGCCAATCTAAAAAATTATTTGATTCCATTAGTGATCGCAAATTCACACTTGTCATGATGATGATTGTAGCAACCTAGATGTAAAATAAAACATGTTATAATGTACATAAAATTCATGTTTATTAAGTCTTTAATAAATCGCATTATGACTCCCACTATTTTATTGTGAATCTATAGCCCTCACTATGAACCCGATATAACTTATATTGAAGTTCTCCTAGTGGGTTGATATCCAACTAGCTAAGAATAACCTTGAGTCAACTCAACAAACTATAATTAGTTTGGTTGATAAGTATCTAACCATACCAATTGCATTATTCATGCAACTATCGAATCATGTGCAATCAACTTATTGATGGGTACACATGCATTGGGCTATCAACTCTGAATATGTGTACATCTCATATATACAAACCCAACTCCGCCTCCAAAACACAAGTTAATAATATCGGTTACCTATTAATCGTGAAATCTAATTTTAATGGATTGAACATATTCTTATATAGTGAGCTTGAGGCAACTCAACAACCCTAACTCTAGAAGAACTCTGGTTCTCCCCATATTAATGGAAGGTGTATGACTTAATTGTTTATTTAGTGAGGGATTTCTTTGTTAAGTCTCATCAAGTTATTATTTCATGCTTCTATATATCATACATTCATCACATGGATATATAAAGATAGTTACATTAACTATATGACATGATTATGGACATATTAAAGTCAATCTCTTGAGCCAAAGAGAAATTGACTAGGTCTTACCTAGATATATGCATGAATTTACAATCCAAAATAGAAATCAAATTCCTATTTCTAAGTCTCTTGTTTATGGTACCACCTCCTTTGCTTCTTGCTCCTTTGTATCTTCATTCTATCCTAATTCCATGTAATCTAATTACATATTTCCAATCATAGAAAACCTCAATTTACATTTGAGGGGAGTAAGATGAGAAGCTAAATACATAAGAAAGAAAAAGACATAGGGACACGCAGACCCTATTTATCATAAAACAAAACAATTCCATGCATGCTCAATCACATTGAGTCTAAGCCCATAATCATCCATCATGCTTTTTCATACACCCCTAACATGCATCCTTTAATGCACAAAATAAAAATGATAATTTTGGATTTCAATTTGTAAATCGATTCAACGCTTGAACCGAAATTGCCTCTTTGTGTTCTTTCGGTTAATTTAATTTTGTATGTGATTTTAAAGTGGAATTTAATATTTAATAGAATTAAATTAAATTCTATATTTACAGAATTAATTCAAAATTAATTCTCCTTAAAATCAAAATATTATGCTGTGAAAATTAAACAATTTAATTTTAATATAAATACCAATTTCTAGTCATACCAGAATTTCAATTGCACAACTTAAATTAATTCAAAATTAATTTCCAAAAATTCTAAAAATTTTCAGAACTTCAAATCATCATTCTAATCATTTATAGGTTAGCTCATGTTCATCAAAATATTTTTGGCACAAGCCAAAATTACTAAGACAAACGAACCAACACACTTAGACACTCAAACTAACTCATTCAACATCTAAACTTTTTTAAAATTTCAAATGCTTGAAAAATAATTTTGGCATGTATATAACATCAAAATAACATATTTTTAATCATTTAAAAATTATTTCAAAGTGCTGAAAATAAAATAAATACATACAAAAAATCTTACAAAATTGGCTCACCGGATATGCTTAAACAGTCCCATCATGCTCATTTCAAATTCCCTAGTCATACACTTAGCAAATTCTTGACAAAGAAACTCATTAGTAGACCCAAATATTATATCATCAACATAAATTTGAACAATTAGTATATCATGCTTATGTTTTTTAATGAAAAAAGTGGTGTCAACATTTCCCTTTGTAAAGTTATTTTCTAATAGAAAATAACTTAGCCTTTCATACCAAGCTCTTGGGGCTTGTTTCAAACCATATAAAGCTTTTGAAAGTTTGAAAACATGATTTGGAAAATTATAGCTTTCAAAGCCTGATGGTTGTTCTACATATACTTCTTCTTCTATATAACCATTTACAAATGCACTTTTCACGTCCATTTGAAAGAGTTTGAAATTCATGTGACATGCATATGCTAAAAGTATTCTTATGGTTTCTAATCTAGCTACAGGTGCATAGGTTTCATCATAATCTATACCTTCTTCCTGATTATATCCTTTTGCAACTAATCTAGCCTTATTCCTAGTTATTAAACCTTGTTCATCTAGTTTATTTCTTAATACCCATTTGCTACCTATAATTTGATGATCCTTGGGTCTAGGTACTAAGGTCCATACCTTACTTCTCTCAAATTGGTTGAGTTCCTCTTGCATGGAAATTACCCAACTTTCATCATTAAGAGCCTTATCAACATTTTTTGGCTCAATTTGAGAAATAAAAGCAATGTCAGTGACTAAATATTTGAAATGAGATCTAGTACTTACTCTCCTTGAGAGATCACCAATGATTTGCTCTTTTGGATGATCTTTCGTTATTCTCCATTCTTTTGGAAGTTCTTGTTTGTTTTCTTCTTGAGTTTGAGGTAAAGAATCATTTTGATGTGAATCTCCTTGATCATTTTCTTCTTTTCCATTTTCAAGATCAAGTCTTTCCATGTTACCTACAACATCATCAAGAACACTACCTTTCACAAGATCAAGTCTACTAGATTCATTAAAGACAACATGCATAGATTCTTCAACAATTAATGATCTTTTGTTAAACACTCTATATGCTTTGCTAGTTGTAGAGTATCCTAAAAGGATACCTTCATCAGATTTAGAAGCAAATTTTCCAAAGTTGTCCTTGGTATTCAATATGAAGCACTTGCATCCAAATACTCTAAAGTAAGATATCAAGGGCTTTCTTCCTTTCCATAGCTCAAATGAGGTTTTGTTTAAAAGAGGTCTTTTGAAAACTTGATTTGAAATATAACATGCAGTGTTTATGGCTTCTGCCCAAAAGTAAGTTAGTAAACCATATTCATTGAGCATTGTTCTAGCCATTTCAATTAAAGTTCGATTTTTCCTTTCAACTACCCCATTTTGTTGACGTGTTCTAGGAGATGAGAAATTCTGTGAAATGCCATGTTCAAGACAAAAGCTTTCAAAGTTTTCATTTTCAAATTCTTTGCCATGATCACTTCTTATCTTTGAAATATAGTACCCTTTTTCATTTTGAACTCTTTTAGCAAAGTTTTTGAAATTTTCAAAAACATCACTCTTTTGAGAAAAGAAAATTACCCAAGTAAATCCAGAGTAATCATCTACGATGACAAATGCATAATGTTTACCTCCTAAGCTAGCAGTTTTAGTAGGTCCAAATAAGTTTAAATGCAGGAGTTGAAGAGGTTTTGAGGTACTTACTATGTTTTTGGCTTTGAAGGATGACTTGTGTTGCTTTCCTCTTTAGCAAGGTTCACATGTCTTGCCTTTTTCATATTTAACTCTTGGTATTCCTTTTACTAGTTCTCCTATGCTGAGGCTTTATTTTAAGTCCATGTTAGCATGATCAAGCCTTCTATGCTACAGCCAAGATTCATCACTAGTGGTCACAAGACACTTAGAGGAATGGTTAGATAGTTCATGTAAGTTTATTATGTATGTATTGACATCTCTATATCCTTTAAATATCTCTTGACCATTGATAGAGATCACAAGACATTCATTGGAAGTAAATATTACTTTGTTTCCTTTATCACATAATTGACTAACACTTAACATGTTATGTTTCAAGTCATCAACAAGTAAGACATCTTTAATAAAAGTAGTTTCATTAATACCAATAGATCCAATGCCATTACCTTACCCTTAGCATTGTTTCCAAATGTAACTTTACCTCCATCAATACTTTTGATTTCTTTGAAGAGTTCTTTATCTCCTGCCATATGCCTTGAGCATCCACTGTCTACTAGCCAAACATTTTTGTTTATTTTGGACTTGAGGTATACCTATAGAATCACAGTTCAAGTATAATTTTTAGGTACCCAAATGAGCTTGGGTCCTTGGGGGTTAGCACATGAAGGTTCCCAATGAGCCTTCCTTATCCAACAATGTTTATTTATGTGACCCATTTTCATACAATAATTACATTGTTTCGGTCTAAACTTGTTTATTGGTCTTACAAGATTTTTGAATACCATATTTCTATCAAATTTATTTTAAGAATAATGACATGCACAGTTATGATTAATTGATGCTTTTCTAGATGCATATTTCTTATATATAAAGGCATGATTATTCTTTTTATGTATAGAAGGTTTAACATGTTTATTCCTTGGTGTTGTTCCAACAAGTGTGGAGATATGAGGTTCACTAGACTTAACAAAGATGGTTTTGTGAGAAGATGATGATATGTCCTTAAATCCTAGACCATGTCTAATTAAGGGTGATCTTTGAGACACAATGAGAGTATCTAAACTCACTTTACCTTTGTGAAATTTAGAAATGGAATTTCTAGGTTCCTCAACTTCATTTTTCAAAGTGTTATTTTCTTTAAGCAAATAAGCAGTTGAGGGTCTTGATGAATATTCATCTAATGACTTTTGAAGAGATTCATTAGATAATTTAAGCTTCATAATTTCCTTTTCTAAAACATCTATTTTATTTTTTAAATTAGAGATGTTATTTCTATAAGTACTAAATTTACTTCTATTTTTCTCTAATTCTAGATTTAATACTTCTATTAGGCTTTGCTTATCATCATCATCATCACTATCATCATCATTATCACTACTATCATTGTTCAAAGAGTATGAGTGTAGTGATCTTACCTTATTCGATACGTGATCCTTAATAGCCATGAAGCATAGGTTGACCTCTTCGTTTTCATTATCATCTTTTTCACTTGAAGAGCTTTCGTCATCCCATGTGGCTTTGTGATCTTTCTCCCCATTATCTCTTTGGTATTTGCTATTATGCTTCTTGAGCCTTGGACATTCTGGTTTGATATGTCCTTTCTTTCCACACTCATAGCACTTTACCTCTTCTTTACTTCTTTGTGCATCATTAGAAGTTTGTTTGAGGTTTCTTTGCCTGAATTTTCTAGAGTTGCTCATTTTCTTCTCAATGATTCTTTTTAGTCTTCTTGAAAGCATAACAATGTCTTCATTTTCATCATCACTCATTTCTTCATCATCTTCACTTTCTTCTTGAGATTTTGAAGTAGAGGCTTTGAGTGCTAAGGGCTTTCTTTTCTCTGGCTCTACTTCAAGTTCTATATCTCTTTTCACTGCCATTTCATGTGTGAGAAGTTTGCCAATTAGCACATCAATATTCATGATGCTCATATCTTCATTTGCTTATTCTATGCCAACAACTCTTGAGCCATAGTCTTTAAAAGGAAGGCATCTCATGATTTTGTTGTTTACATCTTTCAGACTCATATGCTTCCCAAGTTTCCTCATTCCATTTATAATGGCTAGAAGATGGTTGGTCATGTCAGTGATTGAGTCATTGGATTTCATCTTGGAGAGCTCATATTCTGAAGTAAGAAGTTGAATCTTCTTGGATTTGACTTGCTTAGTTCCTTCATAATAATTTTCCAATGTCTTTCATATGTTGGGCAGTGTTGTATTCTTCCACATTCTTCAATAGATAATGAGCTTGATAGGATTGTCATTGCCTTCTTGTTTTTGAAAATTGCTCTTCTTTGAGCCTCTATCCAATCATCTCTTGATAGGATTTCTTCTTCACCATCAGCTCCTCTTCTAGTTGGTGATGTCCATTCTTTTCGTACATTATCCCAGACTTCAATTCCTTCACTATCCAGGTATGCCTCCATCCGAAACTTCCAATGGGCATAATTTGCTCCATCAAAGTAAGGTTTGAGACCTTGGAATCCTTCACTGGACATATCTTAATCTTTACTAGTGCTTTTTAGGCTTCGATGCTAGACTAAGCTCTGATACCAATAGTTGCCCAGATATTAAGCCAAGAAGGGGGGTTCAATTGGTGTTTTAAAAATTTAACTTTAAAATGCGGAAATAAAAATTAATTTTAGGAGGGATAGAGAAATTTGACACATGGATTTTTATAGAGGTTCGGGTGTTAACAAACCCTACTCCTCTCCCCAATCGGAATTGGGAGTTTTACTAACACACTAAGTGTTACAATGTAGTTTTACAAGTTCACTCCCAACTATGGTGTTTCTCACAATGGCTCATACCTAACCCAGAAATCCCTTGTGTTTTAATGGCTCACACAATAACCAATTCCTTGTGTTTTATAGGCTCACACAAACAACCTTTTATCTTGTGTTTTACAGGCTTACACAAACAACCTTTACTTTGTGTTTTTACAGGCTCACACGAATAACCTTTACAAGTGTTCTACTCTTAACCCAGAAATACCCAAAACTCACTTGAGTAATAAATGATTACAGAGTGAAACACTTATAAATCTTAATTGCTCAATAAATGATGAGCAAAAAGATTTATCACAGAGTATAGAAGTTGATAATTAAAGTATTAAATGTACAAATAGCTAGTAATGAGATTTTAATTCAAAGTATTTGCTATCCTCTTGTACTGAATGCATAAATGACTTGCATTTATACTCTCATGGCTGTTTATAGCCGTTAGGGTGCATTTAATATGAAACTAGCCGTTGTACCGACCAAATAATCATGCCTGACATTTTTCTCTTTCATCCTTCACATGCGTGACTATGTTTGTCACGGGCGTGACTGTTCTTCAAAGTCGTAACTGAAGTGGTGACCTTAGTCGTGAAACTTTTTGGAAGGTTTTGAAACATTGGGTCACGGGCGTGAAATGCATCTTCACTGGCATGATAAACTTCTCATCCATGATCCAAGTGGTGACTTTGGTCGTGAAGCTCTCTAGATGAAATTGTCATGAAGATTCATGGGCGTGATATTTAATTCACGGGCATGACTTAAATGTACATTTCACGGCTTGTGACTTCCTTTATGGTCGTAAACTTCAAATGTTGGTTTTGGTAACAGTTAGCTCCTTCACGGGCGTGACACATAGGGTCACGGGCGTGAACATGCTACTTCCTTAATTTTGTCTTTCAATGATTATTCTTCCATTCTCTATTCTTGCTATTTTATTCCATACCCTTTCTAATAAACTTAGAAAACAAGTATGTTAAATACAATATTGTTATTTTATTTGTTATCATTAATATGATAGAAATACCCCTCAAGGTTTAATAATTACTATGAAGTGTGTGATGTAATATCCGCTAAATTAGGTCCCGAGTCGCACCTGTTGCGAAGTTGATGCATATGACCGATCGGAGTCTAAATTTGGATTTTTTACAAAAATTGATTAAGAAATGGTTAAATTAAATAATAAATGCCAAAATAAATGATTATAGAGTTTGATGAAGTTGATTTACGGTAAAGGAATAATTTGCAAAATTTGATAAGTTTTGGGGTCAAATTGCAATTTACCAAAAATTGGAGGATTAATGAGATTAATGGCTAATTAACTTAAGAAATTTGGACATTTAAAATTGGGTTGGCCGGCCATGATATTAATGGAAGATGATTAATATTGATTAAGTGTAAAATTGGGAGAAAATGGTCAAATGGTGGGTCCCACATGAAGACTTTTTGGGTACCCTATTTAAGGCTTTCTTTTCTTCTTCTTCTTCTCTTCATTTTCTGCTCCTTCTCTCTTTTCTTTACCAGTCACGCCAGCCACAATTTTCCTCCATAGCTCACCTTGATTCTAGAGAGAGAAAGGAAGGGAAGAGAACGGAAAGAGCAACACAAGGTGATTTTCATGTTCCATAACTCATAAGAAAGCTGGAAAGAACAAGAAAGAGGAAGAAAAATCAAGTTTGGTAGAGAGAGCAAATCTCCAAAGTGGTGATCAAGTGAAGAAAAGTGTAAGGTAAGAAGTATTTCTTCTTCTTCTTCATCTTTTCTAAAAGAAGTTCAAATTTTGAACTCATCTAAGACTTATATGGAAAGAGAGAGAAACTAGGGTTTTGAAAGAGAGAAAAAGAGTTAGGGTCTTGAGAAAATCATATGGAAATAATGATTTATGATGTTGTAGGAGTTCCAAATGAGAAGGAACAAGCTCTAAGGAGCAAAGGAAAAGAGAAAGTTACCTACAAGAGTGGAGGAGAAAGATTAAGGTTTGTGCATAACTTAAGGCAATGACCTATTTTTGTTTGAAATAATGCATGCTGAACATGATTTTAGATAAATACAATTTCAAAAATGATGATGATTATGGCATGAAACCATAGGTTTAGACAAATATGGATGAGATAATTATGACATTGAATTAAAGATGCATGTTAGAGAATCTTGTATGATCAAGACATTTATATGTATTGGAAAGTAATAAGTGGAGTACAGAACCTTAGAAATGCATGAAATAGAATTTGGTATGATTTGGATGAGGTTAGAATGAATGAAAAGTGAATATGCAGATTTCCTGCTGAAAGTCACGGGCGTGAACTTGACGGTTCACAGTTGTGACTGATTGTGTCAGGGTTGTGAAATTCTAGGTGGAAATGGTACTATTCATTCCAAAAGCGTTCACGGGTTGGAATCATGGAAGTGAACTTATTCACGGGCGTGAATGAGTAATCACGACTTTGAATGCTTTTAGGCGATTCATTCCATTAGTGTTCACGGCTTGGGATTACGGGCGTGAACTAATTCATGGGCGTGAAAGTAGTAAGCATGGTCGTGAATGCTCTGTATTTGAAATTATGAATGTGGTTATTAAATGAGGAATTCAGGTAAGTAAATGAAAGTTATTGTCTATCCAGCAAAATAAGAATGATATGGATATGGATATTTGTATATATATATTGATGTGAGAATGTGATATGTTGTGATATAGAAAAATGAATTGATGTAGAAAAATGAATTGTCATGGATAATATATGAAATCTGATGCAGATGATAAACATGAGAATATTGATGAATCTAGTAAATGAATGAAAAGATGTATGAGTATGACTATATGCTTGTAAAACAAGAAAATTAAGATGTTGATAAATATGAGAAAAATGGATGTGTTGAAATTTGAGAATAATGATTGATGTGAAAATATAAAGAAGCCCATTACTCTACTTGTGGACTAGAATCAGCATAGATGACATGTCATTAACGGGGTGAACGGTATTGTACTTTACCTCAACCAATGTGGCTAAAGCTTGTGTGAGCGCCATTGGTCTAGGATGCTCAGTCAGTGTGGCTAAAGCTTGTGTGAGCGCTATTGACTTGAGAAAGCTCCGATGAGCACATATAAATGAGGACAAGGTGTCATAAGCTTGTGTGAGCGGCCTTGATCCGGTTATTCATCTATGATGAAATTATACTCAATCAATGTGGCATAAGCTTGTGTGAGCGCCATTGATTTGAGAAGCTCTTATGAGCCAGATAGTGGACAGGGTGGCATAAGCTTGTGTGAGCGCTTCTGATCCATAACCCGTATCCATTCAGTCTAAAAATTTAGAGTGATGTGCGCAAGATAATGAGGATATGTCGGAAAAATAAGAAAAGGAAAGAATAAGAAAATGATGATGATATGAGATTGAAATGTAATGATAAAGAGATTTACAGAATAATTTGCTATTAAAGATAAATGAAAATAACAATATCTATATGAACATGACATTTATACTTTTATGAAACAGGAATATGTTGATAGTCATGCATGCAAACATTTTAATGCACAAAATGATAATTGTTAATGCTTGTTGCATGATATAGTATATTGCCTTCTTTATATGCACTACTAAGCTTAGAGCTTAGCGTGGAGTTTAATTTCCACGTAGATATAAAAAGGTAGCTGAAGACGCTAGATAAAGCAAACGGTGATCCCATTCAAGTAAAGCAGCCGAATATTGAGAAAGTGGGTTACAAGTTTTGAAACTTTTGTATTTGACTTTTATATTAAAGAAATGTTTTAGTTTGTAAAACTTACTTTTAAAGTTTGTTAAGAATTACTCTGATGTTAAAAATTACTATTTTACGTAAATAAATTGTACTCTGATTTTTATTTATATCCATACATACATGAGTAAATATATATATATATGAAGTACGAGAAAGACATGCCGCAGCGCTTCCTTATCCGGGCATGTGGTATTCGGGTGAGGAGGTGCGGTCGCTGCTGTTTTTGGTTTCAGAGCATGGTTTGGTGTTTCTGGATATTGATATTAAAGCCGGTTTGGATTTTAAAGTGAATTTTGAAAATGTTTTTCTTGAAATGTACCCACAATTGCATTTTTGGAGTTGTTGCTTTATTAATTAGGGTCGTTGTCTTTATGTTATAAGTAGGATATGGTTTCAGGATCAAGACGAAGAGTAATAGAAGAAGCTGAGAGTAATGAGCCTTTCGAGGCAAGAGCTTCGTCGTAACCAAGTCATCGTCGAGCTGCGGCACCGAGATCTAGTGCCAGCTCACTTCGTGAACATTCAACTATTAATATGGGTCAGACTGAGCTCATGAGAAATATGATAGATTTGCTACAGAGAGCATCACGATCAGATTCATCTGGATTACAGTTTGAGAGACTGAGGAAATTAGGGGC
This sequence comes from Triadica sebifera, assembly GCA_023653625.1. Classification (NCBI taxonomy): domain Eukaryota; kingdom Viridiplantae; phylum Streptophyta; class Magnoliopsida; order Malpighiales; family Euphorbiaceae; genus Triadica; species Triadica sebifera. The sequence continues at coordinate 41,903,596 of CM042893.1, read as the reverse complement.
ATCTGATTTCTATGGTAAACGGGAAGATGACCCCTCAGTGGCAGAATTTTGGTTGGAACGAGCAGAGCGAGTATTTAATCAACTGCACTGCATAAATGAACAGAAATATGAATATGCAGTATCTCTGCTACAGGAGCATGGATATGATTGGTGGCAATCTAAATCACAGAGTATAGAGGCTCCTAACCCTATGACATGGGAATTCTTTCTAGAGAAGTTTAAGGAGTAGTATATTCCTCCTATTTACACAGACGACAAAAAGAGAGTTTCTGATGTTAAAACAGAGGGATATGTCTGTAACAGAATATGAGAGAGAATTCACTCATCTTTGCAAGTATGCTGGTGGTATTGTATCCAATGAGGCGGATAAGTGCCGACGATTTGAAGATGGATTGAGGGATACTATCAAGTTACAAGTTTCAGCCCTACGACTGATGAGTTTCCCTAATTTACTAGCATCTGCTAGAATAGTTGAAAGAGTCCTGGCGACACAACAGCCAGTACAGGTTAGTGGAGTTAGTAGACCAGTGCCACAACCAAGTGAAGTACAGTCTAGTGGCAAAAGAGCCAGATCTTTTGGTGGCCGATTCCAGGCTGGGAGTTCCAGCATATTTCATTCTTATAGACGGGGACAACCCGTAAGATCTACTTCATCGGCAGCCAGTGCACCGACATAGGCATCCCGTAGGTTTACCACTCTACCAGTGTGTCAGCATTGTGGTCGTACACATCAAGGAGAGTGTTGGTCGATGATAGGAGCATGCATGAGATGCGGCTCCAAGAACCATATTAAAAGAGATTGTTCATTGCTACAGTTTGGCAGAGGTTTAGGGAGTGTTGAGTCAGTACTAATATAGACTATGGGACAAGGCATAGGACGAGGCTGAGGACAAGGAAGAGGAGGCCGTGTAGGGCCAAGCCAGTTCAGATCAGATACAGTGGAGAGACCTGATGGCAGTAGAGCTGCTCCAGCAAGAGCTTATGCCATGCGAGGCCGAGAGGAGCAGGATGCACCTGATGTCATAGCGGGTAAATTCCTTCTCTTTGGCTCTTGTATACATGCATTGATAGACCCTGGCTCAACACACTCATACATATGCACACGACCATCAGGTCGAGAGGGTGTAAAACCAGAGACTTTAGAATATGAGATTTGTGTGACTAACCCATTAGGATACAGTGTGCGGGTTAGTAAAGTGTTTAGAGGTTGCCCAGTCGAAATTCAAGGCAGGCAATTTCCAGCAAATCTAATAGAGCTACCATTCCGCGAGTTCCATGTGATCTTGGGAATGGATTGGCTAGCTTGCCATGGAGTGATAATAGATTGTGGAAAAAGGCATATGAGAATTAAAGTTTCAGAACAAGAAGAGATAGTAGTGATGGGTGAGTATAGAGGATATCCAGATAATGTGATATCAGTGTTGAAAGCTCGAAAACTCATCAATAAGGAATGTGAGACTTACCTAGCGCATGTGATTGACACCCAAAAGAAAAGTCCAAAGTTGGCTGACATCCCAACTGTTAGTGAGTTTTCTGATGTATTTCCTGAGGAGTTACCAGGACTACCACCTGATCGAGAGATAGAGTTTGCTATTGAATTAGTACCTGGCATCGCTCCTATATCTATTACACCATATAGGATGGCACCCATAGAATTGAAAGAATTGAAGATACAGTTACAAGAAAAGTTAGATAAAGGATTTATACGACCTAGTGTATCTCCATGGGGTGCTCCAGTACTATTTGTGAAGAAAAAAGACGGTACCTTATGTCTTTGTATTGACTACAGGCAGCTTAATAGGGTTACTATTAAGAATAAATACCCATTGCCTAGGATTGATGATTTATTTGATCAGCTGAAAGGTGCAAATATATTTTCAAAGATAGATCTTTGATCAGGGTATCATCAACTGAAGATCAAAGAGTTAGATGTATCTAAGACGACATTTAGGACTCGTTATGGTAATTATGAGTTCTTGGTGATGCCATTTGGATTGACGAATGTGCCAGCATTTTTTATAGACCTGATGAACCGAGTGTTCAGGCCATATATTGATCAATTTGTAGTTGTATTCATTGATGACATTCTTGTTTATTCAAGAGATCGAGCAGAACATGACCAACATCTTAGAAAAGTATTGCAGACCTTGAGGGAGAAACAATTGTATGCAAAGCTATCTAAGTGTGAATTTTGGCTAGAAGTAGTTAGTTTTCTGGGTCATGTAATTTTAGCCGAAGGTATTCGTGTTGATCCTAGCAAAATCGAGGCTATTCTTAATTGGAAACCACCTCGAAATATGACAGAAGTGGGAAGTTTTCTTGGATTAGCCGGATAATATAGGAGATTTGTGAAAGGATTTTCATCTATAGCGAATCCATTGACACGACTACTGCGAAAAGCGGTCTGTTTTGAATGGACACATAAGTGTCAAGCAAGCTTTGGTCGATTGAAAGCAATGTTGACTGAAGCACCAGTTTTGACTCAGCCTACTCCAGGAAAAGATTATGTTGTGTATAGTGATGCAAGTCACAATGGGCTAGGATGTGTTCTTATGCAAGAGGGAAAAGTGATTGCATATGCCTCCAGACAACTTAAGCCTCATGAACTTAACTATCCGATGCATGATTTAGAGTTTACAGCGATAGTTTTTGCTCTTAAGATTTGGAGACATTATTTGTATGGAGAAAGATGCTACATTTATATAGACCACAAGAGTCTTAAGTATCTTCCTTCACAGAAAGAGTTGAATCTGAGTCAACGAAGATGGTTGGAATTGATTAAAGACTATGATTGTGTGATAGACTACCATCCAGGAAAGGCTAACGTGGTTGCAGATGCACTAAGCAGGAAGATTTTAGTTGAGATGCGAGTGGAATCCACATTGATGCAAAGAATTAAATATGTCCAAAAAGAAGATGAGAAGTTAGTAAAGATGGTTGAAGCCTTGAAAAATGGAGAAAAGTAGGAATTTACTTTAATAGAAGATGGTACTGTGTATTTCAAGAACCGGATTTTTGTGTCAAGTATGAAAGAGTTGAGGACAGAGATTTTAAAATAAGCTCATGAAATGGTCAATACTATGCACCCAGGTGGGAACAAGATGTACCAAGATTTGAAAGGACAATATTGGTGGTCGGGGATGAAAAAGGATATCACTGAATATGTTGCTAAATGTCTAATCCGTTAGCAAGTGAAAGCTGAACATCAATTACCCACAGGATTACTACAACCGATTCCCATACCAGAATGGAAGTGGGAGAGGGTCACGATGGAGTTTGTGTCTGGTTTACCGGTAAGTCAAAGAAAGCATGATGTAGTGCGGGTGATAGTGGATCAATTGACGAAGTCAGCACATTTTCTACCAGTCCGAATGGACTATACTTTGATCAAGCTGGCTGAGATTTATATGAATGAGATAGTGAGACTTCATGGAGTGCCTGTATCTATCATCTATGACAGAGATCCCAGGTTTACGTCGCATTTCTGGAAGAGTCTACGGCAGGCTTTGGGAACTCGACTAAATTTTAGCACGACATTTCATCCGCAAATGGATGGAAAATCAGAGCGAGTTATACAGTTGCTAGAGGATATGATGAGATGTTGTGTACTTGAATTTGAGGGAAGTTGGGATCGACATTTACCTCTTATGGAGTTTGCCTATAACAACAGTCATCAAACGAGCATAGGCATGGCTCCTTATAAAGCTTTATATGGAAGAAAGTGTAGGACATCGATATGTTGGACCGAGTTGAATGAGAAAAGTTGATTGGGCCAGAAATGATTAAACAAACTGAGGAGAAAGTTAAAGTGATCAAGGAAAGGCTACAAACAACACAAGATCTACAGAAATCATATGCCGATTTAAAGAGGCGAGATATAGAATATGCTATAGGTGACAAAGTATTTCTTAAAGTTTTGCAGTGGAAAAAGGTATTGAGGTTCGGTAAAAAGGGAAAGTTAAGCCCAAGATTTATTGGTCCTTATGAAATTTTGGACAGAATAGGACCAGTGGCTTACCAATTAGCTCTTCCTCCGGAGCTAGACCGAATTCATAACGTGTTCCACGTTTCAATGTTCAGAAGATATCGTTCAGACCCAACCCACATCATACCAATTGAGGAAATTGAGGTGCAGATAGATATGTCTTATGAGGAAGAACCAGTGGCTATAATAATATATGAAGAGAAAGTTCTTCGGAACAAGAGAGTTCCTCTAGTTAAAGTTTGGTGGCGGAATCATACAGTTGAAGAAGCCACTTGGGAAAGTGAAGAACTAATGAAGAAGCAGTATCCCCAGTTGTTCAACCCCGAATGAAAAGGTAAATTTCGAGGACGAAATTATTTTAAGGGGGAGAGAATGTAATATCCGCTAAATTAGATCCCGAGTCGCACGTGTTGCGAAGTTGACGCGTGTGACTGATTGGAGTCTAAATTCGGATTTTTACAAAAAATTGATTAAGAAATGGTTAAATTAAATAATAAATGCCTAAATAAGTGATTATAGAGTTTGAAGAAGTTGATTTACGGTGAAGGACTAATTTGCAAAATTTGATAAGTTTTGGGGTCAAATTGCAATTTACCAAAAATTGGAGGATTAATGATATTAATGGCTAATTAACTTAAGAAATTTGGACATTTAAAATTGGGTTGGCTGGCCATGATATTAAAGGAAGATGATTAATATTGATTCAGTGTAAAATTGGGAGAAAATGGTCAAATGGTAGGTCTTACATGAAGACTTTTTGGGTACCCTATTTATGGCTTTCTTTTCTTCTTCTTCTTCTCTTCATTTTCTTCTCCTTCTCTCTTTTCTTTACCAGTCATGCCAGCCACAATTTTCCTCCATAGATCACCTTGATTCTAGAGAGAGAAAGGAAGGGAAGAGAAGGGAAAGAGCAAGACAAGGTGATTTTCATGTTCCATAACTCATAAGAAAGCTGGAAAGAACAAGAAAGAGGAAGAAAAATCAAGTTTGGTAGAGAGAGAAAATCTCCAAAGTGGTGATCAAGTGAAGAAAAGTTTAAGGTAAGAAGTATTTCTTCTTCTTCTTCATCTTTTCTAAAGGAAGTTCGAATTTTGAACTCATCTAAGACTTAAATGGAAAGAGAGAGAAACTAGGGTTTTGAAAGAGAGAAATAGAGTTAGGGTCTTGAGAAAATCATATGGAAATAATGATTTATGATGTTGTAGGAGTTCCAAATGAGAAGGAACAAGCTCTAAGGAGCAAAGGAAAAGAGAAAGCTACCTAAAAGAGTGAAGGAGAAAGATTAAGGTTTGTGCATAACTTAAGGCAATAGCCTATTTTTGTTTGAAATAATGCATGCTGAACATAATTTTAGATAAATGCAATTTCAAGAATGATGATGATTATGGCATGAAACCATAGGTTTAGACAAATATGAATGAGATAATTGTGACATTGAATTAAGGATGCATGTTAGAGAATCTTGTATGATCAAGACATTTACATGTATTGGAAAGTAATAAGTGGAGTAAACAACCTTAGAAATGCATGAAATAGATTTTGGTATGATTTGGATGAGGTTAGAATGAATGAAAAGTGAATATGCAGATTTCCTGCTTAAAGTCACGGATGTGACTATTGAGTCACGGGCATGAACATGACGGTTCACGCCCGTGACTCAATAGTTACACCCGTGAACGATTGTGAAATTATGGGTGGAAATGGTACTATTCATTCCAGAAGCGTTCACGGGTTGGAATCATGGAAGTGAACTTATACACGGGCATGAATGAGTAATCACAACTGTGAATGCTTTTGGGCAATTCATTCCAGTAGCGTTCACAGCTTGGGATTACGGCGTGAACTAATTCACGGGCGTTAAAGTAGTAATCACGGCCGTAAATGCTCTGTATTTGAAATTATGAATGTGGTTATTAAATGAGGAATTCAGGTAAGTAAATGAAAGTTATTGTCTATCCAGCAAAATTAGAATGATATGGATATGGATATATGTATATATATATATTGATGTGAGAATGTGATATGTTGTGATATAGAAAAATGAATTGATGTAGAAAAATGAATTGTCATGGATAATATATGAAATCTGATGCAGATGATAAACATGAGAATATTGATGAATCTAGTAAATGAATGAAAAGATGTATGAGTATGACTATATGCTTGTAAAACAAGAAAATTAAGATGTTGATAAATATGAGAAAAATTGATGTGTTGAAATTTGAGAATAATGATTGATGTGAAAATATAAAGAAGCCCATTACTCTACTTGTGGACTAGAATCAGGATAGATTACATGTCATTAAGGGGGAGAATGGTACTGTACTATACCTCAACCAATGTGGCTAAAGCTTGTGTGAGCGCCATTGGTCTGGGATGCTCAGTCAGGGTGGCTAAAGCTTGTGTGAGTGCTACTAACTTGAAAAAGATCTGATGAGCACATATAAATGAGCACATATAAATGAGGACAAGGTGTCATAAGCTTGTTTGAGCAGTCTTGATTCGGTTATTCATCTATGATGAAATTATACTCAATCAATGTGGCATAAGCTTGTGTGAGAGCCATTGATTTGAGAAGCTCTTATGAGCCAGATAGTAGACAGGGTGGCATAAGCTTGTGTGAGCGCTCCTGATCTTTAACTCGTATCCAGTCAGTCCAAAAATTTAGAGTGATGTGGACAAGATAATGAGGATATGTTGGAAAAATAAGAAAAGGAAAGAATAAGAAAATGATGATGATATGAGATTGAAATGTAATGATAAAGAGATTTACAGAATAATTTGCTATTAAAGATAAATGAAAATAACAATGTCTATATGAGCATGACATTTATACTTCTATGAAATAGGAATATGTTGATAGTCATGCATGCAAACATTTTAATGCACAAAATGATAATTGTTAATTCTTGTTGCATGATATAGTATATTGTCTTCTTTATATGCACCACTAAGCTTAGAGCTTAGCATGAAGTTTAATTTCCATGCAGATATAGAAAGGTAGCTGAAGACGCTAGATAAAGCAAGCGGTGATCCCATTCAAGTAATGCAGCCGAATCTTGAGAAAGTGGGTTACAAGTTTTCAAACTTTTTTATTTGACTTTTATATTAAAGAAATGTTTGAGTTTGTAAAACTTACTTTTAAAGTTTGTTAAGAATTACTCTGATGTTAAAAATTACTATTTTATATAAATAAATTGTACTCTGATTTTTATTTATATCCATATTTACATGAGTAAAAATATATATATATATATATATGAAGTATAAGAAAGACAGGCGGCAGTGCTTCCTTATCCGGGCAAGTGGTATTCGGGTGAGGAGGTGCAGTCGCTGCATATGACCTATAATAAACATTGTCTAATAGTATTTTCACACAACCATTTTCAAATATAACTTTAAAACCAAAACCTAACAGAACAGGCACATAAACCAAAATTTGTCGAACTTTAGGAGCATAGAGCATGTCATAGATATAAAGTGCGTGACCTCCCCACAACACCAGCTTACAGGTATTAATCCCAAGCACATCAACAGAATCATTATTCCCCATATAGATACTTCTACTCCCCTTTGGAATCCAACGAAACTCTATAAAGGCATATTAATCCATTGTTATGTGATCGATTACTGCTGAGTTTATAGTCCAATAAAGAATAGTTTCAGCTAGCATCAAACAACTACTAACATATAAATCATAAGGATGAATTTGGCCATACCATAGCTTTAGCTCAATGCAATCACGAGCAAAATGACCGGGCTTCCCACAATTTCAGCAATTCATGTTCTAGCCATCGTGTCTTCCCGGCTTGTGTTTCTTTCCACTAAAATTGGTTTTCTTCCCTCCTTTGCCTTGCTTATTTTTCTTACCTATCTATTTCTTCAGTTCATAATATTAGATAAGTGCTCTAATGGCAATCACCTTTAACACTTATTGTACAAATTTATTAAATTAAAAAAAGGTATTTTCATTAATTTTATATTTATTTGATATCTGAATTGATAGTGATCTACAGTCAATTAATGAAGACCTTAACACATAACATAGCATGAAGGAAATCATGATGAGATTATGATATTGAGATTCTTATCATGTGTAATTATGTTAATATCAAAATTATCCTTAGTCATAAGATTAATAAGGCGAGACATTGTTAATCCGGAAAGACTAGCACATGTTATACTCCTTGACTGGATCAAACAGTCGATCTCATAATCTATAAACATTAGATGTTTATAGTTAACATTCAGATGCTTACTAAGTGTAGCTAAGTACATTAAATGACCTGCTATGAGACAATCATATGGATAATCTATTCAAATATCAATGATAGTCTCACCATAACAATAGTTCAAGTATCCATAGACTTGAGGTACTTAAAAATATCTTGGATGCTGATTCTGTATTTTGAAACTATTGTTTATTTCCTCAGGGAGGTTGTGTTTGATTTTCAAAGTGAATCTCATACATAAATGCAATAGAAAATAAAAATTTCAAAACCCGAGAGAAGAATCTTACTTGTGCCATTAAAGCTAATTCATTAAATAATATATCTTAGAAATTATACCTTGTAATTTCTTAATTTGTTATTCAAATTTTCACCTTGTTGGATTGTAGCAAACTATAACAATCCACAGTATGATGTCTCTAATGGTCATCCATGTGAAAATATGAAGAAGAAACTACTAAAGAAATAGTTGAACACATATCAAAGTGGTAGCAATGGTATAACTCTATTTGAAAGAATATGAGAAATAAATCTTATATTTTCATTTTTAATTTCTTAAGTTCCAAAACAATTTTTAAACTTTTCAAACATTTCAAAAATGTTTTTACTCCAAAAATAGTATATTTACAAAGTATACAAGACAAGGGGAGGGATTTGGGAGATTTTTCCTTAATTGGCCAGTTAAGGCCAATTAGGCTAGCTGCTAGCCAACAATGTGCTGGGGAGGCTAATAGCCCATGCGGGCTCATATGGGACCATGACCCCCCCTCCATATGATTTTTTCGTGCGATTCGTTCCAAAATAATTCCCTGATATTTTTGGATCCTATCCAAGACCATTTTACTCATTTTCCATATCTCTAATGCATGTAACCTATTAGATTCCCAGTTATGTTGGTCACTTAAATTAACAATTAATTTAAGCAAGACATGAGTGGTTTCGATTCACACAACATGACCCCCCAATTGACTGAAAAATCAATGGTTTGACTATGAATCTTTCCGTAGAAAGTTTTGGTGCAATTATTCCTTTTACCATTATATACCCACTTAATTTAAAGTATGGACATGTGTCAACTCTCACTAGACTAACTACATCACATCTAGCCCAAGTAATGTTAGTTCTTGTCCCTGAGGCTCATTACTCTATTAAATATGTCATTGAAGACTATCTTCATGACATTTCCACTCCGACCAGGGATTCTAGAGTAATGACCCCAAAAAGATGCCATAGATATACACTTTTTCTATTAGAAGTGGTGAATCATTTATTGGTTACTCAATTTCCTTCGAATACCTCAAGCTGCACCCAATCACCACCCTATTAGCAACTTTCCTAAGGTAACAAGGATTAGTATCAAAATGCAGAATCATTATCCAACATATCTTTGAGTACCTCAAGTCTAAGGATACTTGCACCATTACTATTGCCCAGCTATTAAGCGGAGAAGGGGGGTTGAATTGGTATTTTAAAAATTAAACTTTAAAATGTGGAAATAAAAAATAATTTTAGGAGGGATAGAGAAATTTGACACAAGGATTTTTCTAGAGGTTTGGGTGTTAACAAACCCTACTCCTCTCCCCAATCGCAATTGGGAGTTTCACTAACACACTAAGTGTTACAATGGAGTTTTACAAGCTCACTCCCAACTATGGTGTTTCTCATAATGGCTCACACCTAACCCAGAAATCGCTTGTGTTTTAATGGCTCACACAATAACCAATTCCTTGTGTTCTACAGGCTCACACAAACAACCATTTATCTTGTGTTTTACAGGCTTACACAAACAACCTTTACTTTGTGTTTTTACAGGCTCATACAAATAACCTTTACAAGTGTTCTACTCTTAACCCATAAATACCCAAAACTCACTTGAGTAATAAATGATTATAGAGTGAAACACTTACAAATCTTTATTGCTCAATAAATGATGAGCAAAATGATTTATCACAGAGAATAGAAGTTCATATTGAAAGTATTAAATGTACAAATAACTTTCAATGAGATTTTAATTCAAAGTATTTGCTATCCTCCTGTACTGAATACATAAATGACTTGCATTTGTACTCCCATGGCTGATTATAGCCGTTAGGGTGCATTTAATACGAAACTAGCTGTTGTACCAACCAAATAATCGCGCCTGACATTTTCCTCTTTCATCCTTCACGAGCGTGACTATGTTTGTCACGGGCGTGACTGTTCTTCCAAGTCATGACTGAAGTGGTGACATTGGTCATGAAGCTTTTTGGAAGGTTTTGAAACATTGGGTCACGAGCGTGACATGCATCTTCATGGGCATGACAAACTTTCCAGCCGTCATCCAAGTGGTGACTTTGGTCGTGAAGCTCTCTGGATGAAATTGTCATGAAGATTCACGGGCATGATATTTAATTCAAAGGTCTGACTTAAATGTACATTTCATGGCTTGTGTCTTCCTTCATGGTCGTGAACTTCAAATGTTGGTTTTGGTGACGGTTAGCTCTTTCACGGGTGTGACACATAGGGTAATGGGCATGAACATGCTATTTCCTTAATTTTGTCTTCCAAAGATTATTCTTCCATTCTCCATTCTTGCTATTTTATTTCATACCCTATTTAATAAACTTATAAAACAAGTATGTTAAATACAATATTGTTATTTTATTTGTTATCATCAAAATGACGGAAATACCCTTCAAGGTTTAACAATTACTATGACAAAACTATCATTGACATTTGAATAGATTATTCATATGATTGTCTCATAGTAGGTCATCCAATGTACTTAGCTACACTTAGCAAGCATCCATATGTTAACTCTAAACATCTAATGTTTATAGATTATAAGATATACTGCTTAATCCAATCAAGAAGTATAACATGTGTTAGTCTATCCAGATTAACAATGTCCTACGACTAGGGATAATTTCTATACTAACATAACTACACATGATAAGAATCTCAATATCATGATCTCATTATGATTTCCTTTATGCTATGCTATGTATCAAGGACTTCATTAATTAATTTAAGATCACTATCATTCATATATCAAATGAATATCAAATTAATGAAAATACATTTTTATTAATCAAATAAATTTATACAAAAAATGCTAAAGGTGATTGCCTTTATTACAATAAGTTTGTATCAAGGACTTCATCCAATCGCGCTTGTATTTAATTCCATAGGTGAGTACATAAGAATCATATTTATTTTCGAGAAGTGGCTTACTTAAAGGATTAACAATATTCTTATCAGTGGGCACTCTTTCTATCTTTACATCATTCCTACCAATGATTTCTCTAATCAAATTCTTCTGAGTACATGTTTGGATCTCTGATGAGACCATGGATCATTTGCTTGTGCAATGGCTCTATTATTGCCAAAATACAATTGTATTAGATCAATAATGCTCGGAACCACTCCAAGTTCCATGATGAATTTCTCTATCAAAACTGCTTCCTTTGCTGCTTCTAAAGTTGCAATGTACTTTGCTTCAGTTGTGGAATCATCAGTCATTTTCTGTTTGGCACTCTTCCAACTGACTACTCGACCATTTAGTATGAATATATAACCTAACTGGGATTTTGAGTCACCCTTGTTAGATTGGAAACTGGCATCAGTATACCTGCTCACAATAAGATCTCCATCTCCAATGACTTTCACTAGGGTCCGATTGGTATTTGCTTGTGACACTCAGAGCATATGATACATTGAATTTAGTACATAACATAGGGAACATGATTGATCCTGTAGCTGAAGCATATGGAATCAAACTCATATGTGTCCTCTTATCTTGTGTCTTTGGATATATAAACTTTGAGAGAGTATTCCCATGGGTCATAGGAATATATCCTGTAACATCCTTGACCTTCCCCATATGCATTTCATTGAACATAAACATGTTTCATACGATTCAATTGAACACGTGCATTTCATACGTAATTTCGTAGGAACAAGTTTATGATATGCACTAGCTACGTGTCCTAGTATTTGGCACTTGTATCGAGTGGCAGTTGTATCGAGTCGCACTTGTGTAATTATAACCTAAATGAGGATAACAAAGTATTAGAAATGAATTGAATAAGGTGACTAAATTAAAGTAAGTAAAATGATTAGATTAAGATTAGTAAACATTTACATTGTTAATTTAGTTAAATCGGGCCAAATGATCAAGCTGTATTATTGTGTGAATTAGTGAAATTATAAATATATGTAAATAATAATAATAATATAGACAAAATAAAATGAAAATGACACAAAAGAGAAATAAAAGAGAAGAGAAAGGAGAAAAGAGATGAGAAAAAGATAAAAAGACAAAAAACAAAAAGTTAGCTTTATCTTCCCATTTCTGCCTTCTTCTCCAGCCCATTTTCTTCTTCATATTCCTCCATTCCAGAACTCAATTCTTCCTTGTTTCACTTGGTTTTTGAGGCAATTTGATCCCTTGCAAGTTTGTTCATGGTAAGTAATCAATTCTTATTGCTATAAGGTTGATTTGAGTTGCTAAGGTTTATTAATAGGCACTGATTTGTACCCCACTTTTGATATCAATAGAAGTTGATTCTAGAATAGTTTAAAACAAAAACGTTGTTTCTTTATGTCTTATCTTTATGGATATGTACACCGTGTTGTAATATGTTGTGTATAGAATGAGATATCCCTTTTGTACTGAAACTGGTTAGGGTGTAAACCCTAGCCAAGTTAGCTATTGTGTTCTTTGATTTCGAATATGTTAAAGCCATTATTTGAAGTATATCAACACATAAAAGTTGTAGCTATATTGGTTATGTATCGGTATACCAAATTTCAGGATCGTTGGAGTTGTAGATTTTGAGTTATGGGGAAAGGAACTATGACTGTTCCATAGTTTGAATTGCCTACTTAGTGCCCTAGGCAGATCGAGCAACTTCTTTGGCCAATTTGAGCTCTTTATAGCTAGATTCTATAAATTATCAAAATATTAAAGTTATAGGTATATGTCTAATCTAAACGTGGGTACTAAGTTCAGCTTAATATGTTATGTATAGACTACGGTATGTCCTTTTGAAGTCATACTGGTCCGGAACCCAATTCTATTCTGGACCAGTACAATGTTGGTAATATTTTGAAGACCTTAGAGACATATTTATAAAAGTTTCAAACATGAAAAATATTCCATATGACCCCATATAAGTGTCTGTAAATTGTCCTTAAAATATGGCCTATATATTATAAGTTATGATGAACCCAAATGAGTACCCTGAAACTGCCTAAAGGCAGAAAACAAGGCAGAAAACAGAACACACTTAGAAATTCCATAAAATATTGTACAATGATCCAATTGGTCTCAAATTTTAATATGTTCTATAATTATATGTTAGTTTTAATTAGGAATAATAATCAGATTAATTGGTCAAGTATAGAAAACGTTATAGACTAAACAATCTCATAAGGTCACACTACCTCATAGGAAAAATCTTAACTATTGACATAAACAATGCATATTAATTTGTTTAAGCCACATTAAGTCTCCCTAATCATGAGTTAATCGATTATTTTTTTACATTAGGCTTGCAACATATTGGAGAACCATAAGGAGTGGATAGACAATAAGTTAGGGGTTGGAATCAAAGGAGAACGATGAGTCTAATTATCTATTGAATTCTTTAGTGCAAATGAATGTTGCTTGCTATGTGATTCATATGATTGTCATGATTGGTTATTGATAATGTAATGATGGATAATTTGTGACATTGTGGTACATATAAATGGTATACTTGTGGTATATTTGAGGTAGAAGTTTGACATATGTGATATATATATATATGGTATTTGTATAGTATACGCAAGGTATATGCGTGACATATCAGGTATATATGGAATATATGTATGTTGTATATGATAAATATGCAATGGTTGATGAATGCTTAAATACAAGTGCATATGCATATGGACTAAAAAGGCGTTGTGACTACTAGTTAATCGATATTGTAAAGCAAAAGAAGAGGCCTATGGCCCAACAAATGTGCAAATGAAACAAATGATCAAGCTAGCTAGCAAATGCAAATGTTCACATGGAAACTCGAGGCAATGTCTATTTAACTTGGTCACAAAAAAATGAAATAAGTAAAGCATTTTCATACATAAAGAGTAATGATTATATGTTTGAATATGTATTATCACTCTAGATTAGTTTTGAAATGTATAAATGGAAGCAACCCGTAATCCTTCGGATGTGAAGTTTATGTTTTAATATATGTGATATATCGTATTGTGGTTTTTAATGTTGACTTGAAAAGTCATTGAGTTATATTACAGGATATGAGACTTGCAAAGTCATTGAATGGAATTACAGGATATAAGACTTGTAAAGTCATTAGTTGATTTTACAGGATATGATATGAAAAAAAACTTACTACCACTGTTATCAGGGTATTTTCTCTTTCCAAAATACAGTATGTGATTATTTAATACAGAAATAGGTTACACTTAAATGCATATGATGTGGTGTTACATTTTTGGTATCAGAGCAGGGATAGGTTCTATGGGAACATGCATATGCATAAGAGCATGATAACCTATGCATCATATGTGTTGAACATTATGTAGTGACATAATTTCATTTATTTTAGGGACATCATAAAACATAATTCACCAAGGGGGGAGAGGCCAGCCGAAATGCATTCTTATGAGGCATCACCTCATTTACATAGAGATCAACCAGCACTAGGAGCTAGAGCTCCAATACATTCATCATAGTCATCTCATGCAAAAGTACCCCATGAAAACCTAGAACAGAAAGTATATGGTCCTGAAATGTACAAGGAAAGATGTTATGACAAGCTGAGGAAACATGGTGCAACTAATTTCAATGGCACAATAGACCCAGCAGAAGCTGAGACATGGCTTAAGCATATAAAGATGAGAAGAGGAAGGAATTCATGAATCTGAAACAAGGGAATATGTCTGTTTCGGAGTTGAAGTACAGTTTAATAAACTTTCCCATTATGCCACCTTTATGGTGTCTACTGAAAGAGACAAATGCAGGAAGTTTGAGGAGGGCCTCAAATATGATATCAGAAACAGAATCACGACTATTGATCTTGATAATTATGCCAGACTCAGAGCTGCTGCAATCAGAGCTAAATGGTTAATGAAAGAAGCTGGGGAGCAACAAATTAAAAGGGCAGCATGTGAGTTTTTCGGTGAGTCTAGCAGATGGTAGGGAAAAAGAGGCATATATATGCCTGCACAGTCTAGCAACAGAAGTGGGTACTCCAGTTCTAGAGGTCGAGGCATGAATTTCTTTTACCAGGCAGAGGGCAGAGCAAATATGTTGAATAGAGGCCCACATGTAGTCATTGTGGTAGACAGCATACGGGCGAATGTAGAAGGCTCACAGGAGTATGTTATTTATGTGGATTGATGGAGCACATGTATAGAGACTGTCCAAATAGAGCCAAACTAGCTTAGACTAGCAGAGGTAGAGGAGTATCTGAGAATACAATTGAGGCACCGAGGGTCTACCCAACTAGTGGGACACATGGCAGAGGAAGAGGCAGGGGCAGGACTAGTACAATGGGCAGAGGAGTGACCAGATCTGAAGGTCAGAGTTCTATACCCCCTACTCAGGCTAGAGTGTTTGCTATGACTAGACAGGAGGCGGTGGATTCTCCCGAGGTAGTTACCGATAATATTTACATTTATGATATGTTAGCATATGCATTGATTGACCCTGGCTCCACTCATTCATTTATATCATTGCATATGGCATCTAAACTGCATCAAACGCATGAGCCTTTGGGGATTGACATAAATGTAAGTACACCATTGGGAATAGTGGTAGTTGTGAATAATGTCTGTCGTGATTGCCTGATATGCATTGACAGAGCTGAGTTAATAGTTGATCTGATTTTATTACCAATATATGAATTTGATGTGATACTGGGAATGAACTGGTTAACTAGACATTATGCAATAGTGAATTACTTTACTAAGGAAGTAATTTTGGAATCACCAAACCAGCCAAGGGTAGTATTTCTAGGTGAAAGAAAGCTTATGCCTACATGTCTAGTTTCAGCTGCAAAGGCACTTTGAATGATCAAAGGGGGATGTGAAACATATTTGGCATATGTGACTAATACTAAAACCACTGATAGCTTGCTTGAAAATATACCAGTGGTAAGGGATTTTGCTGATGTATTCCCAGATGATCTACCTAGTTTACCACCAGATAGAGAGATAAAATTCACTATTGAACTAGTACCAGGAACATCACCAATATCAAGGTCACCCTACAAAATGGCCCCAGTTGAGTTGAAAGAACTGAAGGCCCAATTGCAGGAGTTACTTGACAAAGGGTATATTAGACCTAGTGTATCACCTTGGGGAGCTCCAGTATTATTTTTTTAAAAGAAAGATTGAACAATGAGATTGTGCATCGATTATAGGCAACTGAACAAAATGACGGTGAATAACAAATATCCATTGCCTAGAATAGATGATTTCTTTGACCAGTTGCAAGGAGCCCAAATATTCTCCAAGATTGATTTGAAATTAGGCTATTACTAGCTGAAGGTAACAGAAGTGGATGTTCTAAAGACTGCCTTTCGAACCAGGTATGGGCATTATGAATTTTTAGTAATGCCATTTGGATTGACTAATGCTCCAGCTGCATTTATGGCTTTAATGAATAAGGTGTTTCAACCATATTTGGATAGGTTAGTGATAGTATTTATTGATGACATATTGGTGTACTCAAAGAATAGGGGAGAACATGAACAACATTTAAAAATTGTGTTGCAAACTTTGAGGGAGAAACAATTATATGCCAAATTGAGTAAATGTGAATTCTGGTTAGATCATTTGGTGTTTCTTGGACATGCGGTGTCGTGTAAGGGCATAGAGGTTCACCCAAAGAAAATTGAGGCTATGGTAAATTGGGAAGCTCCTATAAATGTTTCTGAAATGCATAGTTTTTTGGGTTTAGCCAGATACTACCGCAGATTTATTGATGGATTATCCTTAATTGCTAGCCCTTTGACTAAATTGTTGAGAAAGAATGTGCCTTTCAAGTGGAATCCAGAATTTCAAAGGAATTTCGATGAACTAAAACACAAGCTAACCTCAGCATCAGTGGTAGCTATTCCTACGGGTACAGGTGGATTTACGGTATATAGTGATGCTTCTCATCAAGGCTTAGGATGTGTATTAATGCAACATGGTAAGGTTATAGCTTATGCATCCAGACAACTGAGACCACATGAGATCTCATATCCAGTGCATGATTTAGAATTGGTTGCAGTTGTATTTGCATTGAAGATTTGGAGGCATTATCTGTATGATGAGACATTCCAGATCTTCACATACCATAAAAGTTTGGGTTATTTGCTGACATAAAAAGAGTTAAATATTAGGCAAAGACGATGGTTAGAGCTATTGAAAGATTATGACTGTACAATTGAGTACCATCCAGGCAAAGCCAATGTGGTAGCAGATGCATTGAGTAGGAAAGCCAATAGCAGTGTAGCTCATTTACAAACATCCTCTTTTCCGTATTTGATTCAATTACGATCCATGAATGTTGAATTAAATATGCATGATAGAGGATCACTGATTGCTACTCTTCAAGTCAGATTTATGCTAAAGGAGAGAATTAAAGAAGCACACAATGCACCATATGCAATACACCCAGGGATGACAAAGATGTATCACAGTTTAAGGCCTCATTACTGGTGGCCAAGAAAAGACATAGCAGAATATGTTTCCAAATGCTTGACATGTCAGCAGATTAAAATTGAACATCAGGTGCCAGTTGGTAAACTACATCCATCACCAGTGCCAAAATGGAAATGGGAAAGAATAACGATGGATTTTGTCTATGGATTGCCAAGAACTCCACGAAAAAATGATGCAGTATGGGTAATTATTGACAGATTAACCAAGTCAGCACATTTTCTACCTGTCAGATGGGGCTGTACACTTGAAAGTTTTGCCAAATTATATGTGAATGAGATAGTCAGATTGCATGGCATTCCAGTGTCCATTGTGTCTGATAGAGATCCATGGTTTACTTCACGTTTTTGGGTGAGTTTACAGAATGCATTGGGAACAAAATTGAACTTTAGCACTGCATTCCACCCACAGACTTATGGACAATCTGAAAGGACATAGAGACATTGGAAGAAATGCTTAGGGCATGTTCTATGGAATTCAAAGTTGTTTGGGATGAATATATAGCATTGATTGAATTTTCTTACAACAACCAGTATCATAGCAAGATCCAGATGGCACCATATGAGGCATTGTATGGAAGAAAGTGCTGAAGCACTATCATTTAGGATGAAGAAGGAGCACATGCATTAGAAGGGCCAGAGATAGTGCAAGACACAGTGGATAAGCTTAAGGTTGTCAAGAACAAGTAGAAAAGTTACGTTGATCAGCATAGAAGGGAGATGGAATATGAGTTAGGTGAAAAGGTCAGATCCTACACATGTACTTAAAGATGAAGCCATTGAGATTGTAGAGGACATGAGTTATGTTGAGGAACCAGTGAAAATCATTGGATACAAGACTAAACAGCTAAGAAACTGAGAAATACCTTTGGTTAAGGTATTATGGCGTAACCATTTATAAGAAGAGGCAACATGGGAAACAGAAGAAAATATGAAAAAGCAATATCCACACCTGTTTTCAGGTATTAATTTCGAGGACAAAATTTTTAAAAGGAGGGGAGAATTGAAACATCCTTAACCTTCCCCACATGCATTTCATTGAACATAAGCATCTTGCATACAATTCAACTGAACACGTGCATTTCATACGTAATTTCATAGGAACAAGTTTATGACACGCACTAGCTACGTGTCCTAGTATTTGGCACTTGTATCGAGTCGCACTTGTGTAATTATAACCTAAATGAGGATAACAAAGTATTAGAAATGAATTGAATAAGGTAACTAAATTAAAGTAAGCAAAATGATTAGATTAAGATTAGTAAATATTTACATTGTTAATTTAGTTAAATCGGGCCAAATGATTAAGTTGTATTATTATGTGAATTAGTGGAATTATAAATATATGTAAATAATAATAATAATAATAATAATAATAATAATAATAATAATAATAATAATATAGACAAAATAAAATGAAAATGACACAAAAGAGAAATAAAATAGAATAGAAGAGAAAAGAGAAGAGAAAGGAGATAAGAGATGAGAAAAGATATGAGAAAAAGATAAAAAGACAAAAAACAAAAAAGTTAGCTTTATCTTCCCATTTCTGCCTTCTTCTCCAGCCCATTTTCTTCTTCATATTCATCCACTCCAGAACTCAATTCTTCCTTGTTTCACTTGGTTTTTTAGGCAAATTTATCCTTTGGAAGTTTGTTCTTGGTAAGTAATCAATTCTTATTGCTATAAGGTTGAATTGAGTTGCTAAGGTTCATTAATAGGCACTGATTTGCACCCCAATTTTGATATCAATAGAAATTGATTCTCGAATAGTTTGAAACACAAACATTGTTTCTTTATGTCTTATAATTATGGATATGTAAACCGTGTTTCAATATGGTGTGTATAGAATGAGATATCCTCTTTGTACTGAAACTGGTTAGGGTGTGAATCCTAGCCAAGTTAGCTACTGTGTTCTTTGATTTTGAATATGTTATAGCCATTATTCGAAGTATCTCAAAACATAAAAGTTGTAGCTATATAGGTTATGTATTGGTATACCAAATTTCAGGATCATTTGACTTGTATATTTTGAGTTATGGGGAAAGGCACTATGACTGTTCCATAGTTTGAATTACCTGTTTAGTACCCTGGGCAGATCCAACAACTTGTTTGGCCAATTTGAGCTCGTTATAGCTAGATTTTGTACCTTATCAAAACATTAAAGTTTTAGGTATATGTATTATCTAAAATATGGTACTAATTTAAGCTTAATATGCTATGTATAGACTACGTTATGGCCTTTTGAAGTCATACTAGTCTGGAAGCCAATTCCATTCTGGACCAGTAAAAGTTTGTTATAATGTGAAGACCTTAGAGACATAATTGATAAACGTGTCAAACATGAAAAATGTTCCATATGAACCCATATAAGTTTCTGTAAATTTTAATTAAATATGACTTATATATTATAAGTTATGATGAATCCAAATGAGTACCCTAAAACTGCCTAAAGGCAGAAAAGAAGGCAGAAAACATAACACAGTTAGAAATTCCACAAAATATTGTACAATGATCAAATTTGTCTGAAATTTTAATATGTTCTATAATTATATGTTAGTGTTAATTAGGAATAAGAATCCGATTAATTGGTCAAATATAGAAAAAGTTATAGGCTAAACAGTCCCATAGGGTCACACTGCCTCATAGGAAAAATCTTAACTATTGACATGAACAATGCATATTAATTTGTTTAAGCCACATTAAGTCTTCCTAATCATGATTTAATCAATTATGTTTTCACATTAGGCTCGTAACATATTGGAGACCCACAAGGTGTGGATAGACAATAAGTTTGGGGTCGGAATCAAAGGAGAACGGTGAGTCTAATTATTTTAGTGCAAATGAATGTTGCTTGCTATGTGATTCATATGATTGTCATGATTGGTCTTTGATAATGTAATGATGGATAATTTGTGACATTGTGGTTCATATAAATGGTATACTTGTGGTATATTTGTGGTACATTTGAGGTATATGTTTGACATATGTGATATATATACATGGTATATGTATAGTATATGCAAGGTATATGCGTGACATATGAGGTATATATGGAACATATGTATGTTGTATATGATAAAGATGCAATGGTTGATGAATGCTTAAATACAAGTGCATATGCATATGGACTAAAAAGGCGTTGTGACTAGTTAATCGATATTCTAAAGCAAAAGAAGAGGCCTATGGCCCATCAAATGTGCAAATGAAACAAATGATCAAGCTAGCTAGCAAATGCAAATGTTCACATGGCAAATGTTCACATGGAAACCCGGGAAACTGTCTGTTTAACTTGGTCACAACAAAATGAAATAAGCAAAGCATTTGCATACATAAAGAGTAATGATTATATGTTTGAATATGTATTATAACTCTAGATTAGTTTTGAAATGTATAAATGGAAACAACTCGTAATCCTTCGGATGTGAAGTTTATGTTTAAATATATGTGATATATCGTATCATGGTTTTTAATGTTGACTTGAAAAGTCATTGAGTGATATTACAGGATATGAGACTTGCAAAGTCATTGAATGGAATTACAAGATATAATACTTGTAAAGTCATTAGTTGATTTTACAAGATATGATATGAAAAAAAAATTACTACCACTGTTATCAGGGTATTTTCTCTTTCCAACATGAAGTATGTGATTATTTAATACAGAAATAGGTTACACTTAAATGCATATGATGTGGTGTTACATATCCTCTCTTAGACTACTCCATGCTAAACCTTTTTAGTATCTTGTCTATATATGTAGACTATGATAAAACAATCAATCTTTTAGATCTATCTCTATAGATCCTTATCCCTAAAATATAGACTACTTCTCGAAGGTCTTTGATAGAGAAATTTTTGGAGAACAAAAATTTGACTGATTTTAAGGCTGAGACATATTTTTCCATTTGCAGTATGTCATCTACAAACAACATAAGGAATACAATTGCACTCCCACTAATCTTTTTGTACACACAAGGTTGATCCAGATTTTGTAAGAAACCAAATTGTTTAATTGTCTCATCAAACCAAATATTCCAACTCATGGATGCTTTCTTTAATCCATAAATAGATCATTGAAGCTTGCATAAATTTTTGCCATTTTTGGATATGAAGCCTTCTAGTTGTGTCATGTACACATCCTCGGTTAGATTTCTATTAAGGAAAGCCATCATCACATTCATTTATCATATCTCATAATCATAATGAGCAGCAATGGCTAGGAGCATCATTATGGAATTAAGCATAACGACTAGGCTAAAAGTTTCATCATAATCAATTCCTTGTCATTGACGATAACCTTTAGCTACAAGCCTAGCATTATAGGTAACCACATTACCATCCATGTCAATTTTCTTTTTGAAAACCCATTTGCATCCTATATTCTTTATCCTTTTGGGTGAGTTAACCAAAGTCGATACTTTGTTTTCATACATGGAATCTATTTCTAACTTAATGGCTTAAAGCCATTTGTAAGATTTTGAACTATTAGGAACTTCTTCATAGGTCATAGACTAATCATTTTCTATGAGAAATATGTCATTCTATTCACCAATGAGACATCCACATCTCTCTAGAACAGTATGTATCTTTCTTGACCTACGAAGCTCTTGTGCTTCAAAAGGTTGAGATGTTATATCATCTACATGAATAATAGGCTTGGGTTCAAGCAATTGATCAACGTCTACTGAAGCATCTTGAACTTTCTCAAGTTCAATCTTATTTCCACTATCTCCCTCTAGAAGAAATTCTCTCTCTAAGAAGATATCATGTCTTGAAAAAAATACCTTTTGTTACAGGGGGTGGTAGAATTGATATCCATATGAAGCTTTTGAATATCCCACAAATAGACATTGGTTAGACTTAGCTTTCAGCTTATCTGACATTGTTCGTTTCAAATAAGCAAGACAACCCCAAACTCTCATGTAAGAAAGTATGGGCTTCTTGTTATTCCACATCCCATATGGAGAAACATGAACTGACTTCGAAGGGACTCCATTTAATATATAAATGACAGTCTTTAGTGCATAACCCCAAAAGGATTTAGGGAGTTTTACAAAGCTCATTATAGAACTTACCATGTCTAACAGGGTTCAATTTCTCCTTCTAGACACACCATTGTGTTATGGCGTCTATGGTGTGTTGGGTTCTTAATATGCATCACATACATGGCACAGCAGAAAATTAAAAATTAATCGAACCCAAAACCATGGAACACCCTATAAATACTAAAATCGGATCATACCATCAATATGGGAGAAGTTGATTACCTTTGTTTGCAACTCTTGATCTTCCAAGTTGTGAGCTTTTCATTTTTTTGTTGGATTATAGCGAACCATAACAATCCAAAGTTAATAACTCTTATAAAAGGCCCAATTCTCTTTCTTTCTCATTTGGATTTTATCCAAAATCCATTTTACATTTTCTTCATTCCCTCTATGCATGCGACCTAATAGGATTTTTTTGTCATATTGGCAGCTTAAGTCTCGGGAGGAATCCTAATCCAATTAGGATTCTATAAGTCAAACACTTTTGACCCATAATGAATTTCTAATCAATTTTCCTTGACTTAGTAGATCATAAGCGATATCTAGTAGTACATCATGACCACCCAATTAAGCAAAAAGCCAATGGTTTGACTTTTAACCCTTCCATAGACAATTGTTATGCAATTCATCCTTTCACCAAACTATACCTCATTTGGTTTAGAGCATGGACTGTGTGTCAACTCCCACTAGACAGACTACATGACATCTAGTCCAAATGATATTAGTTCTTGTCTATGAGAGTCATTATTTTGATAAAATTTATCCTTGAAGACCTTCTTCAAGACATGTCCCCTTTGGCCAAGGATTTCTAAGTAATGATCTCGACAAGAGGCCAAATGTATACTCTCCTTCTATCAGGAGTGGTGAATCCTTTATTGACTACTCAACTACCTTTGAATACCTTATGCTATACCCAATCACCACCTTATGAGCAACCTCTTTGTTGGGTTTTGAAGAATGAATCATATTCATAAACGCAGCGAAAAATAAAATTTTTGAAAAAACCAAAACAAATGATCATACTTGTACCATTAAAACTAATTTATATAAATGTAAATGTTAAAAATTATACCTTGTAATTTTTAATTGTTCTTCAAATCTTCACTTTGTTGGGTTGTAACAAACCATAACAATCCACACTAGGATGTCTCTAATGATAATCCATGTGAAGAATGAAAAAGAAATTATCAAGAGAAATGGTTTGAACAAATTCAAAGTGCTAGCTTTGAAAGTGTTCTTTAGAGAATTTTTGTTGTCTTAAAAATATTTTTTTTCACAAAAAATATTTTCATGTCTATTGTAATATCTGCTAATTTAGGCCCCGAGTCGCACTTGTCGCGAAGTTGACGCGTTTGATCGATCGGAGTCTAAATTCGGATTTTTACAAAAAAATTGATCAAGTAATGGCTAAATTATATGATAAATGCCTCATTAAGTGATTATAAAGTTTAAAGAAGTTGATTGACAGTAAAGGACTAAATTGCAAAATTTGATAAGTTTTGGGGTCAAATTGCAATTTACCAAAAATTTGAGGATTAATGAGATTAATTGCTAATTAACCTAGGAAATTTGGACACTTAAAATTGGGTTGGCCGGCCATGACATTAAAGAAAGAGGGTTAATATTGATTAAGTATAAAATTGGAAGAAGATGGTCAAATGGAGGGTCCCACATGAAGACTTTTTGGGTACCCTATTAATGCCTTCTTTTCTTCTTCTTCTTCTCTTCATTTTCTGCCTTCTTCTCTCTCTTTTCTACCAGTCATGCCAACCCCAACTCCTCCATAGCCAATCTTGAATTATAGAGAGAGAAAGGAAGGGAAAAGAAGGGAAAGAGCAAGACAAGGTGATCTTTATGGCCCATAACTCCTAAGGAAGCTGGAAGGAACAAGAAAGAGGAAGAAAAGTCAAGTTTGGTAGAGAGAGAAAATCTCCAAAGTTGCGATCAAGTGAAGAAAAGTGTAAGGTAAGAAGCATCTCTTCTTCTTCGTCATCTTTTCTTAAAGGAAGTTCAAATTTTGAACTCATCCAAGACTTATATGGAAAGAGAGAGAAACTAGGGTTTTGAGAGAGAGTTCCAAGTGACAAGGAACAAGCTCTAAGGAGCAAAGGAAAAGAGAAAGCTACCTAGAAGAGTGAACGACAAAGATTAAGGTTTGTGCATAACTTAAGGCAATAGCCTATTTTTGTTTGAAATAATGCATGCTCAACAAGATTTTAGATAAATGTATTCCAAGAATGATGATGATTATGGCATGAAACCATAGGTTTAGACATGTATGAATGAGATCCTTATGTGACATTGAGTTAATGATGCATGTTAGAAAATCTTGTATGATCAAGACATTTACATGTATTAGAAAGTAATAAGTTGAGTAAAGAACCTTAGAAATACATGAAATGGAATTTGGCATGATTTGGATGTTGTTAGAATGAATGAAAAGTGAATATGCAGATTTCCTGCTGAAAGTCACGGGCGTGACTATTGAGTCACGGCTGTGAACTTGAGGGTTCACGGTTGTGACTGATTGTATCACAGTTGTGACTTCTGTGTGGAAATGGTACTATTCATTCCAGAAGCGTTCACGGGTTGGAATCACGGAAGTAAACTTATTCACAGGCGTGAATGAGTAATCACGACCGGCTTGGGATTACGGGCGTGAACTAATTCACGGGCGTGAAATTAGTAATCACGGTCGTTAATGCTCTGTATTTGTAATTATGAATGTGGTTATCAAATGATGAATTCAGGTAAGTAACTGAAAGTCATTTTCTATCTAGTGAAATAAGAATGATATGGATAAATATATATATATATATATATATATATATATATATATATATATATATATATATATATATATATTGATGTGAAAACATATTATGTTGTGATATAGAAAAATAAATGTTGACACGGATGATATATGAAAAATGATACAGATGAAATACGTGAACTAATACAGGTAATAAACATGAATATTGATATGGATGTGAATGGAAGTAAATAGAGATATATGAATTATATGATATTGATTAAGCCCTAGAACAACTACCTAGAACTATACTAAGGATAGTTTGGCATGCCAAGCAGGGGGGGAGTATGATGAAAACCATTAATGGAATGATTTTCTATGCCGGTAATGACATGGATTATGAATACTATGCCGATAATGGCATGGATTATGAATATTACGCCGGTAATGGCACTTATATGCCCACATCATATTGCCGTGTGGCACTCCTAAGTGCCTGGATGGCAACTCCGTTATCCTAGTTTGGAGTTCATTGGTGTTATGGGCTAATATATATATATATATATATAAATGATGGAAAGCGGTATACATATATAAATACATGATTTATGATGTAAAAGAGATATTTATAATTAATGCTAGAAATGAAAATGATGATTGTCATGTATGCATGAAGTCATAATTGTTTGAGAAAGGATCATAAGGAATAGAATTGCATGAAAGAACATTAATATGAAAAATGATACATGTTGTTGCCTGTTGCATGATATAGTATATTGCCTTATTTATATGCACAACTAAGCTTAGAGCTTAGCATGGAGTTTTCTTTCCACGCAGATATAGAAAGGTAGCTGGAGGCGTTAGATAAAGCAAGCGGTGATCCTATTCAAGTAAAGCAGCCGAACCTTTAGAAAGTGGGTTAAAAGCTTTGAAATTTTTGTATTTGGCTTTTTATTTTAAAGAGTTTTAGAGTTGTAAAACTTACTTTTAAAGTTTGTTAAGAATTAATTTGATGTTTAAAATTACTATCTTATGTAAATAAATTGTATTCTGGTTTTTGTTTATATCTATATATACATGAGTGTTGAGAAAATAAAGGTAAAATAATAATAATAGCGAATTGAAGAAGTAAAGAAGACAGGCAGTAGCACTCCCTTATCCAGGCACGTACGGTTCGGGTGAGGGGGTTGCGCGCTACAGGTTTTTGGTATCAGAGCACCAGGTTGGTGTTTCTGGATTTTTGTATTAAAGCCCGTATGGGCCCGTGACACTCCTGAACGATTTTTTCGTGCGATCTCATTGCAATCCATCCTACAATAATTCTCTCATATTTTGGATCCTATCCAAGACCATTTTACTCATTCTCCATATCTTCAATGCGTGTGACCCATTGGCCACTTAAATTACACAATTAATTTAAGCAGGTCATGAGCGGTATCTAGCAACACATCATGACCCCCAATTGACCAAAAAGTCAGTGGTTTGACTATGAACCTTTCCATAGACAATTTATGTGCAATTATTCCTCTCACTATTCTATACCCCACTTGGTTCAGAGAATGGACATGTGTCAACTCCCACTAGACTGACTACATCACGTCTAGTCCAAGTAATGTTAGTTCTTGTCCTTGAGGCTCATTACTCTATTGGATATGTCATTGAAGACTATCTTTATGAAATTTCCACTCCAGCTAGAGATTCCTTAGTAATGACCATGACAAGAGGCCATGGGTATACACTTCTTCTATCAAGAGTGGTCAATCCTTTGTTGGTTACCCAATTACCTTCAAATACCTCAAGTTGTATCCAATCACCACCCTATAGCTACCTCTCTGAGGCAATAAGGAATAGTGTCAAAATACAGAATCAATATTCAAGATATCCTTCAGTACCTCAAGTCTAAGGATACTTGCACCATTGCTATGATGAGACTATCATTGACATTTGAATAGATTATCCATATGATTGTCTTATAGTTGGTCATCCAATATACTTAGCTACACTTAGCAAGCATCAATATGTTAACTCTAAACATCTCCTGTTTATAGATTATGAGATCTACTACTCGTCCAATCAAGGAGTGTAACATGTGCTAGTCTGTCTGGATTAATAATGTCCTGTCTCATTAATCCTATGACTAGGGATAATTTTGATACTAACATAATTACACATGATAAGAATCTCAATATCATGATCTCATCATGATTTCCTTCATGCTATGTTATGTATCAAGGACTTCATTAATTGATTTAAGATCACTTATCAATTCATATATCAAATGAACATCAAATTAATGAAAAAGCCTTTTATTAATTAAATAAATTTGTACCATAAGTGCTAAGGGTGATTGCCTTCAGAGTACTCCTCTAACAAGCTCCCACTTGCACTAAAGCCAATCGCCTTTGTATTTAATTCCATAGGCGAGTACATGAGAATCATATTTCTTTTGGGGAAGTGGCTTAGTTAAAGGATCAGCAATATTCTGATCAGTGGGTACTCTTTCTATCTTTATATCATTCCTACCAATGACTTCTCTAATCAAATGGTATCTTCTAAGTACATGTTTGGATCTCTGATGAGACCGTGGCTCATTTGCTTGCGCAATGGCTCCATTATTATCACAATACAATTGTATTAGATCAATAATGCTAGGAACCACTCCAAGTTCTGTGATGAATTTCCTTATCCAAACTGCTTCCTTTGTTGCTTCAGAAGCTGCAATGTACTCTGCTTCGGTTGTGGAATCAGCAGTCGTTTCCTGTTTGGAACTCTTCCAACTAACTGCTCCACCATTTAATGTGAATATATAACCTGACAGAGATTTTGAGTCATCCTTGTCAGATTGGAAGCTGGCATCGGTATACCCACTCACACTAAGATCTCCATCTCCATATACCAAGAATACATCCTTAGTTCTTCTTAAGTACTTAAGGATATTCTTGACTGCCACCCACACCAGGGTCCGATTGATATCTACTCGTGACACTTAGAGCATATGATACATCGGGTCTTGTACATATCATAGCATAAATGATTGATCCTATAGCTGAAGCATATGGAATCAAACTCATGTGTGTCCTCTCATCTTGTGTCTTTAGACACAAAGACTTTGAGAGAGTAATCCCATGGGTCATGGGAATATATCCCCTCTTGGACTGCTTCATGCTAAACCTGTGTAGCATCTTATCTATGTATGTAGACTGTGAAAGACCAAGCAATCTTTTAGATCTATCTCTATAGATCTTTATCCCTAAAATATAGACTGCTTCTCCAAGGTCTTTCATAGAGAAATTCTTGGATAACCAAATTTTGATTGATTATAAGGTTGAGACATCATTTCCCATTAACAATATGTCATCTACATATAACACAAGAAATACGATTGCAATCCCACTAACCTTTTTGTAAACACAAGGTTCATCCGGATTTTGTAAGAAACCAAACTGTTTGAATGTCTCATCAAACCGAATATTCTAACTCCTGGATGCTTGCTTTAATCCATAAATGGATCTTTGAAGCTTACATAACTTTTTTCCATCTTTGGATATGAAACCTTCTGGTTGTGTGATGTACACATCCTCAGTCAGATTTTCATTAAGGAAAGCTGTTTTCACATCCATTTGTCATATCTCATAATCATAATGAGTAGCAATGGCTAGGAGTATCCTTATGCATTTAAGCATAGCTACTGGGCTAAAAGTTTCATAGTTGTCAATTCCTTGTCTTTGATGATAACCTTTAGCAACAAGTCTAGCTTTATAGTGAATCACATTACCATCCATGTCAGTTTTCCTTTTGAAAACCCACTTGCACCCTATAGGCTTTATTCCTTTGGGTGAGTCAACCAAAGTCGATATTTGGTTTTCATACATGGAATCCATTTCTGACTTCATGGCTTGAAGCCATTTGTCAGATTCTGAACTATTCAGAACCTCTTCATTGGTTGTAGGCTCATCATTTTCTATAAGCAATACTTCATTTTGTTCACTAATGAGAAATCCATATCTCTCTATAACAATACGTATCTTACTTGACCAACAAAGCTCTTGTGCTTCAGAAGGTTGAGCTGTTATATCATCTGTATGAGTAACAAGCTCGGGTTCAGGCAGTTGATCAGCATCTGTTTGAGCATCTTGAACTTCCTCAAGTTCAATTTTTCTCCCACTATCTCTTTTTAGAAGGAATTCTCTCTCTAAAAAGACAGCATGTCTTGAAAAAAAAACCTTCTATTCCAAGGGGTGGTAAAATTGATATCCATACGATACTTTTGGATATCCCACAAACAAACATCGGTCAGACTTAGCTTCTAGCTTATCTGACATTGTCTGCTTCACATAAGCAGGACAATCCCAAATTCTCATGTAAGAAAATGTGGGTCTCTTGTTATACCATATCTCATATGGAGTAACATCAACTGACTTTGAAGGAACTTCATTTAATATATAAATGGCGGTCTCTAGTGCATAACCCTAAAAGGATTTAGGCCATTCCGCAAAACTCATCATAGACCTTACCATGTCTAACAAGGTTCGGTTTCTTCTTTCAACCACACCATTGTGTTGTGGCGTGTAAGGTGGAGTCCATTGAGATAAAATTCCATTATCCCTAAGATAATCTAGAAACTCTTAGCTCAAGTATTCACCTCCTCGATCTGATCGAAGTGTTTTAATACTTTTGCCAAGTTGTTTCTCTACTTCATTTCTGAATTCTTTGAACTTTTCAAAAGCTTCAGATTTGTATCTCATAAGATACACGTATCCATATCGTGAGTAGTCATCGATAAAAGTAATGAAGTAGATGAAACCACCTCTAGCGTGTGTAGACATTGGACCATATGCATCTGAATGTATTAAATCTAAAAGTCTATTAGCACGTTCACCCTTTCCTTTAAACAAGATTCACATGTGTCATATGATTCATAATCAAATGACCCCAAACTACCCCAAGTCGACAATGCCATCAATAAGATGATTTCAACATATCTTGTTTTTGCCTTTTATTATCATTGATGTTTAAAATTGGATTTGACATATGTAATATGTATATTCCATTGCATAATGTACCATTAGCATAAAGAATTTCATTCAACATAATAGAACAACAATTGTTACTAAAAGCTAAAAGGAAACCATCTTTATTTAGACTTGAAACAGAAATAATGTTTTTAGTCAAAGCAGGTACATAATAGCAATTATCCAAATTTAATATAAGCCCACTAGGGAGGGTCAATACATATGTTCCTATAGCTAATGCAGCAACCCTTGCTCCATTTCCAATGCGTAGGTCTGACTCTCCCTTATTGAGCTATCTACTGTTCCTTAGGCCCTGCATATCAGTGCATATGTGTGAGCCACAACCGGTATCTAATACCCATATATTATTATTGGAAACAGTATTAATTTCAATGACAAAAATACCTGAAGTAGATGGGGCATCAGATGCCTTCTTCTTCAAGGACTCCAAGTAAGCCTTACAGTTTCTCTTCCAATGGCCATCCTTGCCACAATGGAAGCATGTCCCTTTTGGAGCAATCTCCTTGGCCTTCTTCTTGGCCATGCCTCCCTTAGGCTTCATGAACTTCTTCTTCTTCTTAAGGTTTTTCCTTTTAGAACTTGAAGAGTCCACCAACATCACAGCCTTACTGTCCTTCTTGACAGATGGCTCAGCTGTTTTAAGCAAGTTAATCAGCTCAGGAATAGTGGTAGAGATTTGGTTCATCCTATAGTTAAGCACAAAATGTGAATAACTATCAGACAAACCGGTTAGAATTAAGTCAATACTTAATTCATGGTCCATCACAAATCCCAAGGTGGCCAACCTCTCAATATAGCCATTCATCTTCAATGCATATTGCACTAGAGATGTCCCCTCAACCATCTTAGTGTGGAAGAGAAACCTTGAAGTTTCGAACCTTTCGTAACATGCTTGCTCATCAAAAAGCTCTCTTAGATGGTATACTATGGAATAGCATCCATAGCCTCATGCTGCTTTTGCAACTCAGCTGACATAGTAGCAAGCATAATGCAGCTTGCCATCTCACTATCATCAAGATGCTTTTGATATGCCTTCTGAACATCTTCAGAAGCATTAGTAGTGGGGGATTAGGGAGTGCCTCATCTAGGACATAGCCAATCTTTTTGGATTTGAGAACTATTCTCAGATTCCTTAGCCAATCCAAAAAATTGGGCCCAGTCAACTTATTTGATTCCATTAGCGATCACAAATTCACACTTGTCATGATGATGATTCTAGCAACCTAGATGTAAAATAGAACATGTTAGAATGTACATAAAATGCATGTTTATTTGGTCTTTAATAAATCGCATTATGGCTCCCACTATTTTATTATGAATCCATAGCCCTCACTATGAACCCAAGAGAACTTATATGGAAGTTCTCCTAGTGGGTCGATATCCAACTAGCTAAGAATAACCTTGAGGCAACTCAACAAGCTATCCTTAGTTTGGTTGGTAGGTATCTAATCTATACCAATTGCATTATTCATGCAACTATCGAATCTTGTGCTATCAACTTATTGATGTGTGCACATACATTGGGCTATCGACTCTTGATATGTGTACATCACATGTATACAACCCAACTTCACCTCCAATACACATTAATCTTGGCGTAAATCCAACAAGTTAATAATATCGGTTAAGTCTAACCCATTAATAATGAAATCTAATTTCAATGGATTGAACATATTATTATATAGTGAGCTTGAGGCAACTCAACATCCTAACTCTAGAAGAACTCTGGTTCTCCCCATATTAATTGTTTATTTAGTGAGGGATTTCTTTGTTATGTCTCATCAAGTTATTATTTCATGCTTTTATATATCATACATTCATCTCATTGATATATAAAGATAGTTACATTAACTATATGGCATGATTATGGACATACTAAAGTCAATCTCTTGAGCCAAAGAGAAATTGACTAGGTCTTACCTAGGTATATACATGAATTTACAACTCAAAATAGAAATCAAATTCCCATTTCTAAGTCTTCTTGTTTATGGTACCATCTCCTTTGCTTCTTGCTCCTTTGTATCTTCATTCTATCCTAATCCTATGTAATCTAATTACATATTTCAAATTATAGAAAACCTCAATTTACATTTGAGGGGAGTAAGATGAGAAGAGAAATACATAAGAAAGAAAAAGAGGTAGGGACACGCAGACCCTATTTACCATAAAACAAAATAATTACATGCATGCTCAATCACATTAGGCCTAAGTCCATAATCATCCATCATGCCTTTTCATATACCCTTAACATGCATTCTCTAATGCACAAAATAAAAATGATAATTTTGGGTTTCAATTTGTAAATCGATTCAACACTTGAATCAAAGTTGCCTATATGTGTTCTTTCGGTTAATTTAATTTTGTATGTCATTTTAAAGTGGAATTTAATATTTAATCAAATTAAATTAAATTTCATATTATTAGAAATAATTCAAAATTAATTCTCCTTAAAATCAGAATATTATGATGTTAAAATTAAATAATTTAATTTTAATATACATATCAATTTCTAGTCATACTAGAATTACAATTACATAACTTAGATTAATTCAAAATTAATTTCCAAAACTTCTAACAATTTCTAGAACATCAAATCACCATACTAATTATCTTTAGGTCAGCTCAAGTTCATCAAAATATTTTTGGCACAAGCCAAAATACTAAGACAAACGAACGAACACACTTAGACGCTCAAAATGACTAATTCGATTTTTAGAATTTTTAAAATTTGAAATACTTGCAAAATAATTTTGGCATGCATCTAACATCAAAATAATATATTTTTAATCACATAAAAATTATTTCAAGGTTCTGGAAATAAAATAAACATATACAAAAAAATCAAACAAAACAGCCCCACCAGGTAAGCTAAAACAATCCCGTTTTGTGTTTGATTGAAAAATTACTTAAAATAATTTTTAATTAATTATTGGACACTTCCAGAGGTATAAAAATATTCTCAATATGTCTAAATAATTTTTTCATAATTAAATTACAAGAAAAATACAACCAGCCCCATCAATTAAACCAAACAACAATACATGTTCATAAACAATGCAATTTTAGGCATTTTTTAAATAAATCCGAAATTAATTATTTGAATAACATTCAAATATTTTTTCAATCAAAATAATCATTCTTAATCATCCCATTATCAGATTAAAGAAAGAAAAATGTGTAAATTATATTTTAATTTAACAATCCACACTAGGATGTCTTTAACGATAATCCACACTAGGATACTATCATTGACATTTGAATAGATTATCCATATGATTGTCTCATAGCGGGTCATCCAATGTACTTAGCTACACTTAGCAAGCATCCACACTTTAACTCTAAACATCTCATATTTATAGATTATGACATCTACTACTCAATTCAATCAAAGAGTGTAACATGTGTCAGTCTATCCGAATTAATAATGTCCCATCTCATTAATCCTATGACTCGGGATAATTTTGATACTAACATAATTACACATGATAAGAATCTCAATATCATGATCTCATCATGATTTCCTTCATGTTATGTTATATATCAAGGACTTCATTAATTGATTTAAGATCACTTATCAATTCATATATCAAATGAACATCAAATTAATGAAAAAACCTTTTATTAATTAAATAAATTTGTACAATAAGTGCTAAAGGTGATTGCCTTTAGAGCAGTCCTCTAACAAATAGCCCATTGGCACGTTCACCCTTTCCACTTAAAGGTGATTTTGTGATCTTTTCTAACAAACATGATTCACATGTGTCATATGATTCATAATCAAATGACCTTATGTCACCATTCTTGTGTAACTTAGTCATACGCCTCTCATTTATGTGGCTAAGACCATAATGCCATAAATATGATGGTTTTAGGTTATCTATCTTTCGTTGTTTATTATTGATATTGAGGATTGAATTAGACATGTCAATAATGTAAATTCAATTACATAATGCACCAGTTCCATAAAGAATATCATTCAACCATATCAAGCAATCATTGCCATTAATAGTTAAATGAAATCCTTTTCTATTTAAACAAGAAATAGAAATAATATTATTTGTTAAAAGTGGAACATAATAATAATTGTCTAATTTCAAAACAAGGCCACTTAGGAGTGTTAATAGATAAGTTCCTACAGCTAATGCAATAACTTTTGCTCTATTGCCAACACGTAGGTCTGACTCTCCTTTCTTGAGTTGTCTACTATTCCTTATGCCTTTCATATTTGTGCATATGTGACACCCACATCCAGTATCCAATAATGCAACCTACCAACTCACTATCATCCACTTGCTTCTTATAAGCCAACTGTTCATTAACAGATGCATCATTAGCAGGACGGGAGGGAAGCAACTATTCCA
Source organism: Triadica sebifera (assembly GCA_023653625.1). Classification (NCBI taxonomy): domain Eukaryota; kingdom Viridiplantae; phylum Streptophyta; class Magnoliopsida; order Malpighiales; family Euphorbiaceae; genus Triadica; species Triadica sebifera. The sequence continues at coordinate 41,868,491 of CM042893.1, read as the reverse complement.
AGATATAGGCTATTTTTTTCGGTTTTGAGAACTATTCTCAAATTCCTTAACCAAGCATGGAAGTTCAGGCCAGTTTATTTATTGGATTCAAGAATTTAACGTAAGATCATATTTCATGACATGATTTATCAACCTAGATGTAAAGAAAGATCATGTTTAGAGAATGTACTAAATGCATGAATTTTAGGTCTTTAATAAACACGGATTATAACTCTTACTATTTTATTGCGAACCCATAGCCCTCACTAAGAATCCGAGAGAACCATTGGAAGCTCTCCTAGTGGTTCAGTATCCAACATCACCAAGAATGACTTTTGGTTTACCCAACAAGCCATCTTAGGTCAATTGGTAGGTATCACATACCAATTGCATCCTCTATGCAACTACTAAATCATTGAGCTATCAACTGTTGATATGTGCACATCTCATGTACACTTACCTAACTTTGCCTCTAATTCACATTGACCTTAGGTTTGCCAATCAAGCCAATGTAACTAGTTAAAGCTGAGCCATTAATCATGAAATCATATTTCAATGGTTTGAACATATTCATATAGAGCAGGCTTGGTTTTTTCCAACAACCTAGACTCTAAAAGAAATCTGATTCTTGCCATATTAATGGAAGGCATTGGCTTTAATATTATTAATGAGGGATTTCTCTAATTTAGGTCTCATCATGAAAATTTGGCATGCATAATATATCTATTCATCAGATATAGATATATAAGATAATTTTACTAACTATATGTTCATGATTATGGATATAATCTAACTCAATCCTTCGAGCATTTAAGGGATTGACTAGGTCTCACCTAGGTAGATGCTTGAAATTATAACACCAAAATAGAAAACAATTTTCTATTCTAATGCTCCTTTGTTTTAGGCACCATCTCCTTGGCTTCTTGCTCCCTTGCATTTCAATTCTATTCTAATCCTATGTAATCTAATTACATAAATTCTTCATAAGAAAACCTCAAGTTAAATATGAGGGGAGTTAGATGAGAAAAGAAATACAATTGAGAGAAAAAGAAGGCAGGAACTCATAGGCCCTATTTACTAAAAAAATATTTCATGCAAGATCAATCACATTGGTCAAGTCCATAATCATACCATCATGTCATTCTATACACCCCTAGCATGCATTCTTTAATGCATAAATAAAGGTAATCTATTAAAGTAACAATTTGGGTTCCATTTGTTTCCACTCTTGAAACAGTGTTTTGATCATTTGGTCTTAATGAAATTCATCATAAATTTATTATTTAATATGTCTACACAAAAATTTTCAACTCAATCAGAATCCGTTTTCTGTCCAGCTCACTCAAATCACACTTATAATTCAATTTTTGGTGTTACCGTAAAATTCCTTTTTCACTGCCAAATAATCCTAAATATTATTTAGAGTCTATCCATGACTTGAAATAATTTTTTTTATGTCGTTTGTTATTTTTCATAGTCCGGTCAAAGTACGGTCAACTAACTATTTAATTAAACCTGCTCCTATTGTTTTCTTAGTTTTGACTTTTAAGAACTTATTTGACCTCATTTTTACTCCAAATGTTACCCTCAGACTAGTTATAACTTATATTTTCTGATGATCAAATAAAATATTTTTCACCCAATGGTGTATTTTTAACCCCCGAGTATGCAGAGCAATTTCAGAAACTATAGTTTGCAACTAACCAGATATTTGGATCATTACAATTCTCCCTACTAATAAAAATTTCATCCTCAAAACTTTACCTGTATTGAACAACTGCGGATATTGTTGTCTCATTGCAGCTTCTAGCTCCCACAAGGCTTCTTCCACATTGTGATGACTCCATAACACCTTCACTAGTGGGATTTGCTTGTTCCTGAGCTATCTAACTTCTCTGCCTAGGATCTTTAATAATTTCTCTTCATAAGTCAGATCAGCCTATATTCGAATTTCTCCTGGCTTGATCACGTGGCTAGGGTCTGACCTATGCCTCCATAGCATTGACACGTGGAACACATCATGAATCTTTTCCAACTCTTGAGGCAACTTCAATCGATAAGCTATGGGTCCCACTCGCTGTATAATCTCATAAGGGCCTAAAAATCTCGAACTTAGTTTACCCTTCTTACCAAATCTCATAACCTTCTTCCAGGGTGATATTTTCATAAATACTTGATCTCTGACTTGGAATTCTATGTCTTTTCTTCTCATGTCTGCATATGACTTTTGTCTGTCTATGGCTTTTTTTAATCTATCCTTGATCACTTGTACCTTCTCTTCAGTTTTTCGAACAAAATCTATCCCCATTAGTTTCTTCTCTCTCAATTATTTCCGACATAAAGGAGTTTTACATTTTCTCCCATACAATGCTTCATATGGCACCATTTTGATGCTGGAATGATAGCTGTTGTTGTAAGCAAACTCAGCTAATGGAAAATACATTTTCCAACTGCTTTCAAACTCAAAGATGCAACATCGCAATATATCCTTAAGTATCTGAATCATATGCTCTGACTGCCCATCAGTCTGGTGATGAAAAGTAGTACTAAAATGAAGTTTTGTCCCCAATGCTTCTTACAACTTCTTCCAGAACTAGGAAGTAAACCTGGGATCCCTGTCTGAAATAATGGAGGATGGTACTCCATGGAGTCTCATATCTCATTAATGTAGATTTCTGCCAACTTGGTCAGTGGATAGTCCCTCTGTACTAGTATGAAATGAGCTGATTTTGTGAGTCTATCAATGACTACCTAGATAGCATCATGCTTCTTTTCAATCAGAGGCAATCCCATCACAAAATCCATAGTCACTCGATCCCATTTCTACTCTAGTATCGTGATAGGTTGAAGTACACCCGATGGAACTTGGTGTTCATCTTTCACCTATTGTCATATCAAACATTTGCTCACAAATTATATCACATCACGTTTCATTCCTGGCCACCAATAGTGTACTTTCAAATCCTTATACATTTTGCTACCATGAGGATGCATTGCAGAACTGCTACGATGAGCTTCTGTGAGAGTATTCGTTCTCAATTTATCTTGACTTGGTACATATAACCTTCGGTTGAAATAAAGGCTTCCATCTTCACCTAAAGCATAATCACCTTCATTGCCCTCTTTTACCCTATTCACTATGGCAATCAAGCAATCATCTAGCTTTTGTGGCGCTTTCACTTGTTGAAGAAAGTCTGGTTTTACTTGCATTTCTGCTATTATTGCTCTATCTTGTTCCATATCCAATCTGACATTCATAATCCGAAGGGCTGCCATAAATTTTCAACTAAGTGCATCAACTACTACATTTGTCTTTCCTGGATGATAATCAATTAAGTAGTCATAGTCTTTTATCAATTAAAGCCAACGCCTCTATCTCAAATTAAGTTCCTACTATGTGAGCAAATATTTCAAACTTTTGTGATCTGTGTAAATGTAACATTTCTCACCATAAAGATAATGTCTCCAAATCTTCAAGGCTCGTACAATTGTTGCAAGCTTAAGATCATGAGTAGGATAGTTCTTCTCATGAGTCTTGAGTTGTCGGGAAGCATATGCAATCACTTTACCTTATTGCATCAATACATAGCCTAACCCATTCTTGGAGGAATCACTGTAAATCACAAAATCCTTATCAGATTCTAGTTGAGTTAACACTGGGTTTTTGTCAACATGTTCTTAAGCTTCTCAAGCTTCCTTGACATTTATCCATCCACTCAAACTTAATGTGCTTCTATAATAGTTGAGTGAGTGGTGCTGCTAAGGTGGAAAAACCTTTTACAAATCTTCTGTAATACCCAACCAAACTTAAGAAACTTTTGACTTCTGCAACACTTTTAGGTATTCTCCACTGTAAGATTGCTTCAATCTTCTTTGGATCCACCTTTATCCCTTCAGCAGAAACTACATGACCCAATAATGATACTTCATTCAACCAGAAGTCACACTTGCTAAACTTTGCATATAGCTGCTTCTCTCTTAAAATCTGCTAGACAATTCGTAGGTGTTTGTAATGTTCTTCTAGCATCTTCGAATACATTAAAATGTCATCAATAAATACCACCATGAACTGGTCTAGATAAGGATGAAAGATCCTATTCATTAGATCCATGAAAGTTGTTGGGGCATTCGTAAGTCCAAATGGAATAACTAAAAATTCATAGTGGCCATATCTTGTGTGAAAAGTAGCCTTGGGCACATCTGTTTCTTTTATTTTCAACTAATGGTAGCCCAATCGTAGGTCAATCTTTGATCCTGCTCCCTTCAATTGATCAAATAAGTCTTCAATACATGGAAGGGGATACTTGTTCTTGATTGTCACCTTATTCAGCTGTCTATAGTCAATGCATAATCTGAGAGACCCATCCTTCTTTTTTACAAAGAGTACCAGTGCTCCCCATGGTAAAATATTGGGTCTGATAAAGCCTTTATCAAGCAATTCCTACAGTTGAATCTTCAATTCATTGAGTTCTGTAGGTGTCATCCTATAGGGTGCAATCGAAATAGGTGTTGTGCCTGGAGCTACATCAATAGTGAATTCGACTTCCCTGTTAGGTGGCAATCCTGGTAATTCATCAGGAAAGACATTTGGATAATCTCTCACTGTAGGCACATCTAAAACCTTAAGATCTTCCTTTTTAGCTTCCATTACATAACAAAAATAAGCAATGCACACCTTTCTTATAAGTCTCTTAGCAGCTTTAGCTGAAATCACATATGATAAGAAGTTTGTTCTTTCACCCATAATAGTGATTTCCCAATCATTAGAGAGTTTAAGTGTCACTCTCTTTCGTTTAAAATTTACTATCGCTTGATGGGCGAACAACCAATCCACCCGCAATATCACATCAAACTCGCGAAATGCGAGTTCAATTAGGTTATCTAGGAATTCATAACCTTGCGCACTAATGGGAAAATTCTTATACACCCTGTTCACCATAACACTATTCTCTAAAGGATTACTCACTAGGTTGTCCTGGTCTAATTGTGAATCTTTTAACCCTTTCCCCCGTGCAACATCAGTATTTATGTAGGAATGTGTGCAACCATGATCAACAAGTGCATAAAAAGAATCAGTCATAAGTATGAATTTACGTACTATCACATCAAGAGCATCCTCTTCTTATCTAGCTCTCACTGCATAAGTATGGACTGTAGCTCGTCCCTGACCCTAGAGTTGTTGTGCAGAAGGTCTAGATGCTGATGGGTTTGAAATAGGCACCAGTCAAATATCTGCACTCTCCTGGGTGAGATCTACCACAATGGCTACAAGTCTGAACTGTACCTGCCCCTCTGCCTCTAAGTGTATTGCCCACAGAAGTGACTGAGTCATTTCCACGGAATGTATTTCCTTATTGTAACACCCCCTAACCCCAGCAGCTCGTGACCGGATGAGTGAGTGCTATGCTGACTTCATCGGTTAAAATATCATTTTTTAAATTTTGTATATATGAAAATAATTCATTTAATTTTTTTATTTACTATTTATTTACTTTGTAGTATACAAGAAATATAACATAAAAGATAAACTACATTTTCATATAGTAACATGTTCTTCACAAAAAAGTGTTGCTTATTTGACAATTACTACAAAATAAAATTCAAAAGATAATATACAAAAGTTGTGTAACCCACGGTGGTTGAAATACGCTACTCTACGGATCATATCACCGTTAGCTTTATCTACTATTGTCTACTTATTCTTTGTTATACCTGCTCGAGAGAAACTCCCACACTAAGCTCTAGGCTTAGTGGTGCATATAAATAAGGCAATTTTATGCAATCATGCATTGTCATATATCAATTTATGATCAAATTATCTTTTCATGCAAACATACATTTCATAATATTCTAGTATGCATAACATCAATTTGTTTTATTGTATCTCATTTTTGTTTAACATAATCAAATCATCATTCTTATTCATTTTACAATTCATGATTTCCTTTTTTTATTTTCAATAATTTGTTTATGTCCACAACACTCAATCATCTATTAATGCATGTCACAAATCATACTCAATCATTTTTTTTTTCATGCAATTTACATTTCATAAATTTTATTCTTTTATATCTTATATTTATTTTACTCTATCAACTCATTATTGTCCATAGCTTTTCATTGCCCATTACACCTATGAACTACTGACTAGGATAACGGAGTTGTCATCCAAACACTTAGGAGTGTCACCCGGGCAATATGATGTGTGCATATAAGTGTCATTACTGGCATAGATAACAGTGTCAGGCCTGGCATAGATAACCGTGTCATACCCGGCATAGATAATAATGTCATCCCGGTGTAGATAACAGTGCCATAACCAGTGTAGATAATAATGGCATCTCGGTGTAGATAACATACCATTATTGGATTTAATCATTTTCATCATACTCTCCCCCTACTTGGCATGCCAAACTATCTTAAGTTGGTTCTAGTTAGGTGTTCTAGGGCTTATACCATCTCATTAAAATTCATAGCAAGTAAATTCACACTTTTCATGCATTTAAAGTCTCAAAATAATCACATAATCACTCAATTAAAATATTATTTACATAATATAACAAGGTTCACATTATTTTACTCATTTCATTCGTCAACTCATATGCTGCCCTGTCACTGGCAGATTCTGTTCTCTATTTTTGAACTTAATTCATCCCCAAGATTTTCATCAGAAAATACTATTAATTCATAATCATCAACATTTCAAATAATTAAATCATGCCAATAAAAAAAATAAAATATGATATTGCCTTAGGTTATGCACAAACCTTTCTTTTTCTCTTTTCTTTCTCTTTACTTCTCTTTCTCCTTTCCTTTTCTCCTTTGATCTAGCTCCTTGTCAACTTGAGTTCTTAAAATTTATAATCAGATTATTAAAACTTCATAAACCTAATCTCTCTCTTTCTTCCTTACTCTCTTAAGCTTCTTTGAGCATGAAAATGGAAATTTCCCTTACTTTTTCTCTCTTTTCTCACTTTCTTTCACTAGAACTAAGCTTGGCTATGGAGGAAGATGGAGGAAACGTGGGTTGGTTTAGAGAGTAGAGTGTTCTAGATGTTAAGTGATAAGAAGGAAAGAGAAAGCAATTAAGAGAAAGTTGACAAACTTAATTAATAAAGAGGGACACATAAGCCTTATGAATTTAATGACTAATTAATGTCTTCATGTATGTTAATTGGCTTCTTAAAATGTGCCACTTGGTTAAACCAACCTCCACATGTTTAAAAATGTCCCAGTTCATGCATTTAATTGATGATTATCCCAATTAATCCTCCAATTTTTGGTAAATTGCCAATTAACCCCTAAACTTCTCAAATTTTGCAATTTAGTCCTTTACCGAAATTTAACATCTTTACTTACTTTAAAAAATTTATTGAGTATTTTCCATAATTAGTTGCCATTTTTTTGATTATTTTTCGATAAAAATCCAAATTTAGACTTCAGTCAAACCGATGAGTCGAGTTAACAACTTGCATGACATAGGTCTAAATTAGCGGATGTGACATCCTCTCCCCCTTAAAATAAATTTCGTCCTTGAAATTTTACCTATTCATTCTTTGAACGACTAGGGATATTGCCTCTTCATGACTTCTTCGCTTTCGTATGTGGCTTCTTCAATAGTATGATTCCGCCATAGCACTTTAACTTATGGAACTTACTTGTTTCGTAAAACTTTTTCTTCACGTGCTAATATAGCCACTGATTCCTCTTCATATGTCAAGTTGGTCTAGACTTCTATCTCCTCAGTTGGAATAACATGAGTCAGATTAGACCTATATCTCCTTAGCATCGACAGATGAAAAACATTATAGATTTTATCCAACTCTGGTGGAAGTGTTAACCAATATGCCACTGGTCGGATTCTGTCCAAAATCTCATAAGGACTAATGAACCTTAGACTTAACTTTCCCTTTTTACTGAATCTCAATACTTTCTTCCAAGGAGAAACTTTAAGAAACACTTTATCTCCCACAGCATACTTTATATCTCACCTCTTAAGGTCAGCATATGATTTCTGTCGATCTTGAGCTGCTTTCAATTTTTCTTGGATAATTCTAACTTTTTCTTCTGTTTGTTGCACTAACTCTGGCCCTATCAACTTCTTTTCACTCAATTCAGTCTAACAAACTGGTGTCCTGCATTTTCTTCCATACAATGCCTCATACGGAGCCATGCCTATACTTGTCTGATAACTATTGTTGTAAGGAAACTCCATAAGAGGTAGATACCTATCCCAACTTCCCTCAAATTCAAGCACACAACTTCTCATCATATCCTCTAGCAACTGTATAACTTGCTCCAATTGTCCATCCGTCTGTGGATGAAAGGTCGTGCTGAAATTGAGTCGAGTTCCCAAAGTTTATTGTAGACTCCTCTAGAATTGTGAACAAAATCTAGGATCTCTATCAGATATGATGGATATTAACACTCCGTGAAACCTCACTATCTCACTTGTATAAATTTGGGCTAGTTTGTTCAATGAGTAGTCCATTCTAACTAGTAAGAAGTGCGCTAACTTCGTCAATCGATCCACTATCACCCACACTGCATCATGCTTTCTCTGAGTCACCGATAAACCAGACACAAAATCCATCATGATTCTTTTCCATTTCCAATCTGGAATTGGTATTGGTTGCAACAATCCTATAGGTAACTGGTGTTTCACTTTCACTTCTTGACAAGTTAGACATTTAGTAACATATTCGGTGATATCCTTTTTCGTCCCTGGCCGCCAATATTGAGTTTTCAAATCTTGGTACATTTTGTTCCCACCTGGACGCACGGTATACACTGTTTCATGTGCTTCTTTTAATATCTTGGACTTTAGCCCTTCTATACTAGGCACACAAATCCTATTCTTGAAGTATACTGTGCCATCTTCCGTCAATGAAAACTCAGGCTTTTCTCCCTTTTTCACTGCCTCGACTATCTTTACTAACTTCTCATCTTGCTTCTGAGCATCTTTAATCCTCTGCATCAAAGTAGATTGTATTCGCATCTCAGCTAAAATCTTCCTTCTTAGTGCATCTGCAACCACATTAGCTTTGCCCGGCTGGTAGACGATCACATAGTCATAATCTTTAATCAACTTCAACCATCTTCGTTGTCTCAGATTCAACTCTTTCTGTGAGGGAAGGTACTTAAGACTTTTGTCATCTGTATTGATATAACATGTGTCAGATAGTTAAGCTCCAACCTGGTGCTCTGATACCAAAAACTATTACACCACCTAACCCCAGCAGCTCGTGCCCGGATGAAGGAATGTTATGCTGACTTCATCAGTTAAAATATCATTTTTTAAATTTTGTATATCTGAAAATCATTTATTTAATTTTTTTATTTACTATTTATTTACTTTGCAGTATAAAATAAATATAACATGAAAGATAAACTACATTTTTATATAATAACATGTTCTTTACAAAAAAGTGCTACTTATTTTATAATTACTACAAAATAAAATTCAAAAGATAATATACAAAAGTTATGTAACCCACAGTGGTTGAAATACGCTGCTTTACGGATCAGGTCACCCTTAGCTTTATCTACTATTGTCTACTTATTCTTTGTTATACCTACGCGAGAGAAACTCCATGCTAAGCTATAGGCTTAGTGGTGCATATAAATACAACAATAAACTATTTTATGCAATTATGCATTGTCATATATCAATTTATGATCAAAACATCTTTTCATGCAAACATACATTTCATAATATTCTAGTATGCATAACATCAATTTTTTTTATTGTATCTCATTTTTGTTTAACATAATCAAATCATCATTCTTATTCATTTTACAATTCATGATTTCCTTTTTTTATTTTTAATAATTTGTTTATGTCCACAACACTCAATCATCTATTAATGCATATCATAAATCATACTCAATCATTTTTTTTTCATGCAACTTACATTTCATAAATTTTATTCTTTTATATCTTATATTTATTTTACTCTATCAACTAATTATTATCCATAGTTTTTCATTGCCCATTACACCTATGAACCACTGACTAGGATAATGGAGTTGACATTTGTTCCCCATATGGTTTGCAAAAAATACCAATTGTTGTCCAGATATTGAACCAAGAAGGGGGTTGAATTGGATATTAAAAATTGAACTTTTAAGTGCGAAAGAAAAGTTAAGTTTAGTACGGTCGTGACTATGTGTGTCACGGTGGTGACTATTCTTCCAAGCCTTGACTTGAGTGGTGACCTTGACCGTGAAGCATTCTGGAAGGTTTTGAAGTGTTTGATCACGGGCGTGACATTTTATCTTCACGGGCATGACATCTTTCCATGCCGTGGTCCAAGTGGTGACTCTGGTCGTGAAGCTCTCTGGAAGAATTTGTCATGTCTTCTCACGGGCGTGACTTTAATTCACGGGCATGACTGAAATGTTCATTCACGGTTGCTATCATTCTTTATGGATGTGAACTTTAAATGTTGGATTGTTGGCACTAAGCTTCATCACGGGCGCGACACATAAGGTCATGGGCGTGAACATGCTATTTATTCAATTTTATCTTTTTAAGATTAATCTTCCATTCTCCATTCTTGCTATCATATTCCATACCTTGTTCAATAGACTTAGAAAACAAGTATGTTAAATACATTATTGCTATTTTATTTGTTAGCATCAAAATGATAGAAATACCCCTTAAGGTTCAACATCATCCAGGCACTTAGGAGTGCCACCCAGGCAATATGATGAGCGCATATAAGTGCCATTACCGGCGTAGATAACAGTGCCAAATCTAGCGTAGATAATCGTGTCATACCCGGTGTAGATAATAATGTTATCCTAACATAGATAACAGTACCATACCAGCGTAGATAATAATGCCATCCCGGTGTAGATAACATACCATTAATGGATTTAATTATTTTCATCATACTTCCCCCCTGCTTGGCATGCCAAACTATCCTAAGTTGGTTCTAGTTAGGTGTTCTAGGGCTTATACCATCTCATTAAAATTCATAGCAATTAAATTCACATTTTCATGCATTTAAAGTCTCAAAATAATCACATAATCACTCAATTAAAATAATATTTACCTAATATAACAAGGTTCACATCATTTTACTCATTTCATTCCTCAACTCATATGCTGCCCTATCACTAGCAGATTATGTTCTCTATTTTGGACCTTAATTTTGGTCTTGTTATGATCTGAATTTAGCTACATGGTCTTCTTAACAATTTTGATATGGATCTTAGATTTACTATTCAAATTTAATCACTTAATTATGAGTTCTTTATCAAAAGATATGATAAAATTAACACTAACTGCTCATTAACAATTCTGCCCAGAATTTTTTGGACAGATTCTAAGTCCGAAATTTATGAATTGTTCTGGACAATTATAGACATATTCAGATTTTATGGTCTAAATTAAAATTATAGCCCTATGGCTTAGCTTTCAAACCCAATAAGGAACATGCAAAACCGAATTCTAGAAATTAAGTTATTACAGTTTAAGTGCTCACTACTCATCCATTTCTAGCAAAGAACATACAAACTAATCACATTCAACTTTTACCAAATTAAATCCTAAGTCTAGCAAACATTCATCCTCAAGATTTTCATCACAAAATACTATTACTTTATAATTATCAACATGCCAAATAATCAAATCATGCTAGTAAAAAAAATAAAATAGGCTATTGCCTTAGGTTATGCACAAACCTCTATTTTTCTCTTTTCTTTCTCTTTACTTCTCTTTCTCCTTTCCTTTGCTCCTTTGATCTAGATCCTTGTCAACTTGAGTTCCAAAAATTTATAATCAGATTATTAAAACTTCATAAACCTAATCTCTCTTTTTTTTCCTTACTCTCTTAAGCTTTCTTAAGCATGAAAATAGAAAATTTCCCTTAATTTTTATCTCTTTTCTCACTTTCTTTCACTAGAACTAAGCTTGGCTATGGAGGAAGATGGAGAAAATGTGGGCTGGTTTAGAGAATAGAGTGTTCTAGATGTTAAGTGATAAGAAAGAAAGAGAAAGCAATTAAGAGAAAGATGACAAAGTTAATTAATAAAGGGGGACACATAAGCCTTATGAATTTAATGACTAATTAATGTGTTCATGTATGTTAATTGGCTTCTTAAAATGTGCCAATTGGTTAAGCTAGTCTCCAAATGCTTAAAATTTCCCAATTCATGCATTTAATTGATGATTATCCTAATAAATCCTCCAATTTTCTGTAAATTTCAAATTAACCCCTGAACTTTTCAAAATTTGGAATTTAGTCCTTTATCGAAATTTAACATCTTTACTTACTTAAAACACTTTATTGAGTATTTTTCTTAATTAATTGCCATTAGTTTAGTTATTTTTTGATAAAATTCCAAATTTAGACTTCGGTCAAACTGACGAGTCGAGTTAACAACTCGCGTGACTTAGGTCTAAATTAGCAGATGTGACACTTATCCATGCCCTAGTGCAACTGATGTATGGCTCTGCGATGGAACTGGTCCCTTAGACTTCTTACTCTGAGCACCCGAGCCACTTAACTGTCTCTGCTTTCACTTCTGTTGAAACCAAGTTTGTCTGTTAGCCTCATCTAATTGGATACTTTCCACTTTAACAACCGCTTTTACCAAAGCATGCAAATTTGGATGCTGTTGTGCACTCACTATCTGTCTGATCTTGGTATGGAGACCCCTCTTAAATATCTGACATAATCTCTCTTCTATCAACTGGTAATCATCAAGGTAGACATTGAGGCACTCAAACTCGCGCTCATATTCTGCTACTGTCTTGTTTCCCTATCTAAGTCTCTAGTAGACATCTTGTATCTCTACTCTATAGTTTGACCCTATGTATTTCTTTTCAAACTGGGCCAAGAAGAAATCCCAATTTCATTGTTCACTTGGTGTATGCTTATGTACTGAATCCCACCAAATGAATACAGAACCCTGAAGTAATGCTACAGTACCTTCAAATTTCTTTTCAGGTGGGCTGTGAGTAATTTCAAATAACCTCTTTATCTTGAACAACCATTCCTTAACTTGTTCAGGGGTCAATGGATCCCGCCCGTAAAAATCTTTAACTACTAATTTCTTTAACTGCTCCAAAATTGGCTTCTTTTTAGATGGAGCTGGAGGCTGTACCTGGGTCACTGGCTGTGGCTATTGAGCTTGTTCAGCTTGCATTGAGTGTTGAATATAATTAGCCATAAGATTTAGAAAATCCATCTATGGTGGTGGAGGTGGTGTAACTGGCGGAGTGACATTCTATTGCGAGGCTTCAGCTTGCCCAGCACTAACCAACGCTTCACTCTCACCGTCCCCAACACCTTGACCTTGTTGGGATGCTTTCATTCACTATAAAATAGGACAGAAGCAAGCATACGCTAGACTTATAACACACTTCATCCATCAATTGGCATGTATATACATATAATTCATTCACTTAATTCCCACTCCGATCTTAGAACCGTCTTAACCACGCTCTGATACCATTAAAACCGTGACACCCTATTAAGTTGAAATTTCACTGTGCCGATGGGAGAGACTTGCAGGGTGCTAAGGAATTTGAGGGTAGGTTCCCTTAGCATAGATTGATGGATATCAACAAAATCTTTTAGATGACAAGCCTGAAGTTGTTCCGTCATGATTGTCTCGAGACCAAGGGTCCTGATAGCATGCCATTCAAAGGATCGAGAGGAAAGGAGTGGTCTTTTCTTGAGAACCAAGTACCTCGGATCATAGTGCTCCGGAATAATATTGAGAAGGTAATTTGTGTACCTTCTTGGAGCATGAGACTTCTTTTTTATGCCTTTGGAGAAGTCATCTTCCATTTTTGGGTTTGAAATTGATTCTTGAAAAGAAAAAATTTGATAGGATTTTTGAAGAGTACCTAGTGATATTTGATTTCTGAAGAATGAAATAGTTTTTGAAGGTATTTATAGATGGAAAATGTTGCTAGGGAGTTGGAATCTATGAAAGGTATTGAATGGTGATAAATAAGAGAAGTTAGAGAGTTGGAAATGAGAGTAATAACAGCAGAAAATGTTTTATAGCCGACATCTTCACGGTCGTGAATGCTTAGTCTCGAGCGTCAAATGTCGTGTTCACGGTTTGCTGAAGAGGCACTCTACCCGTGATGAAGAATATGAAATGATTCACGGTCGTGACATTTAATGGTCACGAATGTGAATGATGAAATTTCACGGTGGTGACAAATGAGTCACAGTTGTGAAGTACAATCTTCACTACTTGTGACCGCGAGACAAAGCATGACACAAAGCGTGAACGCTTCTATAAGTATTTGGTGGAAATGTTCATAGTCGTGAATAAGTGACAGAAAAGGTTATAGGCGTGAAACATAGTCTTCACTACCTTCAACCGTGAAGCATGTCGTGAAGCAAGGTGTGAAAGCTACTGGAGCTTTTGGCAATTATGATCAAGACCGTGAATATATGTCATGGGCGTGATTGCCTAAAATCCTCATTAAATAAAACTAAGCCTAAAACAATACTAAAGGATTTATAAGGTGCTTCTATCCCCTATAATATATCTTTCTATCATGTTAGCCACTTCATACCTTAAAAGATGAGACAATAACACAAGATTAACAATCAAGGTTCGATAAATTTGGTAATCATAAAGTTAATCCATCAATCATACCAAGCTCTCTTCTTAAGAAGTTAAATCTTTCTTCATTTAAAGACTTAGTGAAGATATCTGCCAATTGATTGTTTGTGTTTATAAATTCCAATACAACAATTCCATATTGAACATGATCTCTAAGAAAATGATGTCTTATGTCAATATGCTTACTTTTAGAGTGTCGAATGGGATTCTTAGATAGATTTGTAGCAATTGTATTGTCACATATGATAGATATATGGTCCAAACTATGACCATAACCCTTAAGTTGTTGTTTCATCCAAAGGATTTGAGTACAACAATATCCTGCAGCCACATACTCCGCTTCAACGGTAGAAAGAGCAACTAAAACTTGTTTCTTGCTAAACCAAGAAACTAAGCATTCACCAATAAAGTGACAAGTACTTGAAGTACTCTTTCTATTCAAGAGACTTCCAGCATAATCAGCATCTGAATATCCTATAACGTGAAAGGATGAATTTCTAGGATACCATAAACCTAGATGCAATGAGCCATGTAAATATTTTAAAATTCTTTTCACATCACTCAAATGAGATTCTTTAGGACATGATTGAAAGCGAGCACATAAGCATACACTATACATTATATCGAGTCTAGAGGTAGTAAGATATAAGAGTGATCCGATCATACCTCTATAGAGCTTTTCATTAACGCTCTTACCCTTTTCAACCTTGTCTAATTTTGTTGATGTGCTCATTGGAGTCTTGGCATTTTTGCATGCTTTCATTTCAAATTTCTTGATTAAGTTTTGGCATATTTGGATTGGTTGATGAATATGCCCTTATTGCCTTGTTTTATTTGTAGACCGAGGAAGAACTTAAGCTTACCCATCATGCTAATTTCGAATTCCCTAGTCATACACTTAGCAAATTCTTGGCAAAACAATTCATTAGTAGACCCAAATATGATGTCATCAACATAAATTTGAACAATTAGAATATCATGCTTATGCTTTTTAATAAATAAAGTAGTGTCAACATTCCCCTTTGTAAAACTATTTTCTAAAAGAAAAAACTTAGTCTTTCATATCAAGCTCTTGGGGCTGGTTTCAAACCATATAAAGCTTTTGAAAGTTTAAATACATGGTTAGGCAAATTATGGCTTTCAAAACCCGATGGTTGTTCTACATAAACTTCTTCTTCTATAAAACCATTTAAAAAGACACTTTTGACATCCATTTGAAAGAGTTTGAAATTCATATGGCATGCATATGCTAAACGTATTCTTATGGCTTCTAATCTAGCTATAGGAGCATAGGTCTCATCATAATCTATTCCTTCTTCCTGATTATATCCCTTTGCAACTAACCTAGCCTTATTCCTAGTTATTGAACCTTGTTCATCTAGTTTATTTTTAAATACCCATTTACTTCCAATGATTTTATGCTCCTTGGATCTAGGAACTAAGGTCCATACCTTACTTCTTTCAAATTGGTTGAGTTCCTCTTGCATAGCAATTACCCAATTTTCATCATTAAGAGCCTCATCAATATTTTTAGTCTCAATTTAAGAGACAAAGGCAAGATTAGAATCTAAAGGTTTGAGATGAGATCTATTACTTACTCCCTTTGTAGGATCACCAATGATTTGCTCCTTGGGGTGATCTTTTGTCAATCTTCATTCCTTTAGGAGCTCTTGCTTGTTTTCCTCTTGAGTTTGAGGTAGAGAGTCATCTTGATGTGAATTTGCTTGATCATTTTCTCCTTTTTCATTTTCAAGATCAAGTTTTTACATTGTACCTACTGTTAGAGGAGTGCTCTAAAGGCAATCACCTTTAGCACTTATTGTACAATTTTATTTGATTAATAAAAGGCTTTTTCATTAATTTGATGTTCATTTGATATATAAATTGATAAGTGATCTTAAATCAATTAATGAAGTCCTTGATACATAACATAGCCTGAAGGAAATCATGATGAGATCATGATATTGAGATTCTTATCATGTGTAATTATGTTAGTATCAAAATTACCCCTAGTCATAGGATTAATTAGACGAGACATTATTAATCCAATCATCTCTTGATAAGATTTCTTCTTCACCATCAACTCCTTTTCTAGTTGGTGGTGTCCATTATTTCCGAACACTATCCCAAACATCAATTCCTTCACTATCCAGATATGTCTCCATCCGGAACTTCCAATGAGCATAATTTGCTCCATCAAAGTAGGGCTTGAGACTTTCGAATCCTTCATTGGCCATTTCTTGATCTTTGCTAGCTCTGTTTAGGCTTCGATGCTAGACTAAGCTCGGATACCAATTGTTGCCCAGATAATGAACCAAGAAGAGGGTTGAATTGGATATTAAAAATTCTTAACTTTTAAGTGCAAAATGAAAAGTTAAGTAGAGTAGGGATAGGAAGATATCACACAAGAAATTTATAGAGGTTCAGATGTTAACAAACCCTACTCCTCTCCCCAATCTCAATTGGGAGTTTCACTAACACACTAAGTATTACAATGGAGTTTTACAAGCTCACTCCCAACTATGGTGTTTCTATCAATGGATCACACCTAACCCAGAAATCCCTTGTGTTTTAATGGCTCACACAATAAACCAATTCCTTGTGTTTTAATGGCTCACACAAATAACCCTTACAAGTGTTTTACTCTTACCCTAATATACCCAAACTCACTAGAGTAGTAGATTACAAAGAGAAACACTCACAAATCTATAATGCTTAGAAATAATGAGCAAAAAGATTTTTACAGAGAATTAAAGTTTAGTTGAAAGTAATTAATGCACAAATGGATACAACAAGATTTTGATTCGAAGTAATTGTCATTCTCTTGTTTTGGATTCATAAATGACTTGCATTTATACTTTCATGGCAAATTATAGCCGTTTGGATGCATTTAATGCGAAAATAGCCATTGCACCAACTCTTAATTTCACGCCTGACATGTTTCTCTTTCCTCTTTCACAGTCGTGAATGTTCTTCGAAGCCATGACTCAAGTGGTGACTCTAACCGTGAAGCATTTTGGAAGGAATTGAACTGTTTGATCACGGATGTGACTTTATTCTTTCACAAGCGTAAATATCCTTCCAAGTCGTGGTCTAAATGGTGACTTTGGCTGTGAAGCTCTATGGAGGAATTTGACATGTTTTCTCACAAACGTGACTTTCTTTCACGGGCATGACTGATATGATCATTCACGGTTGCTATGATCCTTTATGGCCGTGAACTTTAAATAATGCAAAGTTGGCGCTAAGCTACATCACAGGCATGACATAAATAGTCACGGGCGTGAATATGATATTTCTTCATTTTTTGACTTTCAAAGTTAGTCTTCCATTCTTGCATCATATTCCATACCCTGTTCAATAAACTTAGAACACAAGTATGTTAAATATATTATTGCTATTTTATTTGTTAGCATCAAAATGACGGAAATATCCCTCAAGGTTCAACAAATAGTAAGTTCTAGTTTTTCACCATTTCAAAGATTTCCTTTAATTTCGTGTCTAGCTTTTGATTGTCGTTTACTTGTTGGATCAATATGGGTTGAATTTGTAATTCTGCCAAAATAATATATAAGTTACTTATTATCTCATTATTATTTTTTTAATCTTGTTCACTTAATAATTTAAGTTTTAATGTTTACCTGCCAGAGTTTTTCTACTCAGAGTGTCAACTACCACATTGGTTTTACCCAGCTAATAATCAATGATACAATTGTAGTATTTGATCAATTCTAGTTATTGCCTATATCTCAAATTGAGTTCCTTTTGCGAAGTCAAATATTTCAAACTTTTATGATCTGTCTAGATATAACATTTCACACCATACAGGTAGTGTCGCCATATTTTTAATACAAACACAATGGCTGCTAGTTCCAGATCATATGTCAAATAATTTCTCTCATAAGGCTTCAGTTGTCTGGAAGCATAAGCAATCACTTTGTCTTATTGCATTAATACATAGCCCAAACCATTAAGGGAAGCATCACTGTACACCACATAATCTTTTCCCTCAATAGACTATGTCAACATTGGTGCTTCTATCAACATTTTCTTCAACTTATCTAAACTAGTATGGCACCAGTCTGCCCACTCAAATCTGGTCTCCTTTCCAAACAATTTTGTCAATGGGGAGGCTATCATTGAAAATCCTTTCACAAACCTCTAATAATAACCAACCAAACTAAGAAAATTCTCATCTTTGTTACATTTCGAGGCGGTTTCTAGTTGAAGATTGCCTCTACCTTGCTGAAGTTAACTTTGATCATTTCAACTGAGACAATATGCCCTAAAAAGGCTACTTCCTCCAACCAAAATGTACATTTTGACAACCTCGCATTTAATTGATTCTCTCTCAAGGTATGGAAGACCATACAAAGATGTTGATCATGCTCTTCTTTGCTTATGGAGTACACCAAGATATTGTATACCATGAACTGGTCCAAATAAAGCCTAAAGATTCTATTCATTAGATCCATAAATGTTGTTGGGGAATTCGTTAGGCCAAAAGGCATTACTAAGAACTCGTAATGACCATATCAAGTCCTAAATGTTGTTTTCAAAATGTACAACTCTCTAATCTTCAATTGGTGATTTCCTTATCTGAGATTAATTTTAGAAAATACCTCTGCTCCTTTCAACTGATCAAACAAGTCATCTATTTTCGGTAATGAATATCTGTTCTTAATTCTCATCTTGTTCAATTGACGATAATCAATGCACAACCGTAAGGTGTCATCCTTCTTTTTCACTAATAGAACCGGAGCACCCCAAGATGAGATACTGGGTCTGATAAACCCTTTTTCTAACAACTCTTGCAACTATAATTTTAATTCCTTTAGTTTCGCAGGTGCCATTCTGTAGGGAGTGATCAATATTAGGGTTGTGCCTAGCAAAACATCTATGGCAAACTCTATCTCCCTAACAAGTGGTAACCCTAGCAAGTCCTCAGGGAAGATATCTGGAGATTGACATACTGTAGAAATCTCCCTGAGATCTAGACTCCCTTTTTTGGTATCTACAATATATGCCAAAAATGCTTCACATCCCTTTTTGATAATCTTACATGCCTTTGTAATAGAAATGTCATTAATCAAATATGGTCGATTCTCGCCCAAGACAATTACGTCATCCTACCCTAACTTCTTGAAAGTCACTCTCCTATATTGACAATCCACCACTATCCTATGCTGAGTTAACTAATGCATCCCCAAGATTGTATCAGACTCAAGGAATGGCAGCTTTATTAGGTTAGCTGGGAATTCTACATTCTGAGCTTTGACATAACTGGTTTTATAGACTCGACTAACTTTCACTCTATATCCCAAAGGATTTGTCACTAATATATCATAATCTAATTACTCTACTACCATGTTACCTTGACTAGATGGTGACATGCATCCATATCTACCTATAAATCAGAAGAAGGGACCCATATCAGATCATTGCAGCATTTCATACATATGCATAAGGCACACTTTTTATTTTACACCCATTGTTTAAGAATCAATTAGTCTAGGCTCTGATACTACTAAATGTAGCACTCTCTTACCCTACTAGCCGTTAATAATATAGGAAAGTGCTACCTAGCTCATTATTTGAAAACTGATGCTTAATTTTTTTTATTTTTTTATTTTGAGTTTGATATTAGTGGAATATTTATTATTTAATTATTATATCATTTAAATATGTATATAGTGATCTAAATATCTTGATCATAAAATTTCTTGATTTAACAATATTCATACATTAAGCTATAATATTCAAATATATATTTACAAATAATACAAATTATATTAATATAAATTTACACTTTTATAAATTCTACATGCACATTTTTACAACAAAAAAGAAAAAACTTAAAATTTATTTATACAATATAATATCCAAAATATACAATAAGAAAAATAAACTACAGCAATTTGATCTTGGGGTTCTCATTTTTTCAGTTGGTCCTAATGTAATAGCTACTTCTACTAATCTGCGTGTGAAACACACGCGCTAAGCTACTAACTTAGTGGTACTTTTGACAATTATCTAATAATTATACAATTATCTCTAAAATAAAATTTTTATCAATTACAATTAATTTTCTAAGTCTACCAAAACATTCAAATTAAATAAAAACTATATAAATCATACAAAATGTATAATTAATCAATTATAACATTTCATTCATTAAACATACTAAAATGTATTAATAATAATACAAGACAATCATTTTAATAATTTACATTTTTTTCCTCTTTATTTATTTGATAACCCATGATATCTTAGACAGAAACTAAACACTAGATACAGAGTTTCTATTATTCGATAGTGTACTCGGTGCCTACTTAATTATTTGATAACTCAGCGTTTAACGCCTATATTTTCAATAATAACTCAACACCTTTTTGGTGGCTACATAATTTCAAACTCATATATACCAGCTGCCCTATTTTGGGCAGAATTTATGTCTCATATTTTCTTACATTTTTCATCAATTTTTAAATAGAATTCAGACAAGTGATCAACTAACAAAATATAGATGCATGTCTTATATTTAATTACCAATTAGAATCATATCAAACCAAACTTTGTAGCAAAAGTTATAGATTTTTCACTTAGCTACGTTCCTTTCATTCTGCCCAGTATTTAATTGAACAGATTTCCAGTTCAAATTTTGAGTCAATTTTAAACCTAAATGCAGGAATATTCAGATGTAATGATCTAAATGAAAGTTAAAGCCCTATGTATTAAATTTCCAACCCAATACTAAACACTAAAAAATCACATCCAGAACTCAAGTTATGGCCTAAAATGTAGACGCTGCTCAAAAGATGAATTTTCAGTACTTCATTAAATCATACAACTTCCTATCTTCATGGATCAACAACATATTCTAAATTTAATTTTCACATTCATGGCATTATTAAATCATTATTTCATCACTTAATCATAATATCAATAATTTCTTACACAATCATAAATAATATCATACTCAACATAATAATACAATCAATAATTAACATTTTTAGCATATTGAATTTTTTGTCAAAAGTACATACCTCAAAAAGTCCACTTTGATTCACCCTTCTCTACTTCCTAATTGGATTTCTCCTTGCCCTTATTCCCTTTTTGATTATGTCCCAAAAGTTGCTCACCTCCTTGTCCTAATAACAATTTTACACATACACTTCAATTTTTATATCTTTTACTTTAATGTTACATGTGCACTTAAAGCTCATTTAAACCACTAATCACCTCTATCCCATTTTATGTCCATAAACTACTCTTCTAATCCATCATTAATCCTTAAATCACACTAATCAAGCATTAATTACACTAATCAATCCTTAATTACCGTTAATATGCTAATAACCCCAAATTACCAATCTTAATGGTAACTAACCTCAAAATGGAAGTAAAGAGGAGAAGAAAAGTGAGAAGATGAAAAATCTAACCTCACCTTTGTAGATCTTCAAGATGGCCAAAATATTTCCTTCTCTTTCTCTTATTTTCTTCCTTCCTCTTCCTTCCTCTTCCTTTGCTTGGTTCACTTTACTTCACTTTCTTGCTGATCTTGCCTTAATCCATCTTTTTTCTATCTAAATCCTAGCTTTAATTGAAGACAAAGAAGAAGAAAGGGGGAGATGAAGGTCACAACAAATAGAAGAAAATGAGAGAGAAATTTTGTTTGTTTAAGATGAGGAAGAAGAAGAAATTAAGATAAAAGGTGAAATTTTGACTTTTATAGTCGAATTAAGTGGGTTGTTTGGATTAATTAGATAATTTTGTCTCTCATTGATCCATTAATTTAAATCAATCTTACTTTATTTTAATCTAAAGAATATTCCTTTCCTTAGATATAGAATATTTCATTTTATCCAAAGAATATTTCTTTCCTTAGATAAAGAATATTTTATTTATATTCCTTCTTAAAAATATCTATATTAAAAACACCGTAAATTCAAATTCCGTTCAGAGAAAAATTATTATTTTCTAAATTTTAGCTCCGAATCTCAAAATTCTCAATTAATAATATCAAAAATATTTTTCTCATATTGTATTATTATTTTTATTTTTTTTCATGTCCGAATTTAGAACCCGATTGGTTTGGTGTGCTGGATTTCAGTCACCTGCGATTATGGCCTAAATTATTGAGCATTAAAATTGTGCAATTTGTCCTTTCAGCATATTATACCTCATTTGTGTTGGAGCATGGACTGTGTGTCAGATCTAGTCCAAATGATATTATTTCTTGTCTATAAGACTCGTTACTTTATAAGAAATATCCTTGAAGACCTTCTTCTAGAAATGTGAACCTTAGCCAAGAATTTTTGAGTAATGATCGCTACAAGAGACAATAGGTATACTTTCATTCTATCAAGAATGGTGAATTATTTATTGACTACTCTATTAGAGAGGTGCCCTAAAGGCAATCACTTTAGGCACTTGGTGTACTCTTTTATTATTAATAAAAATCATTTTCGTTATATGGTATTCATTGCATATGCATTGATATATATCTTAAACTGTTTAATAAAGTCCTTGGTATGTAACACAATAAGTAGGAATTCATAATGAGATAATGATGATGACATTCTTATTATGTGTAATTGTGTTTATACCAAAATTATCCCTAGTCATAGGATTAACAAGGTAAGACATTGTTAATCCTAATAGACTAACACATGTTATACTCCTTGACTACGTCAAGCAGCTGATCTTATAAGCTAAAAGCATGAGATGTTTAAAGTTAACAAGTGGATACTTGCTAAGAGTAGCAAGTACATTGGAAGACCTACTATGAGACAATCACATGGATATCTATTCAATGTCAATGATAGTCTCATCATAAGCAATGGTGCAAGTATCCTTACACTTTAGGTACTCAAGGTTATCTTGGATATTGAATCCTATACTTTGACTCCATTCCTTGTTGCCTCTGAAGAGGCTGCTCATAGGATGGTGATTGGGTATAACATGAGATATTTGAAGGTAGTTGAGTAGTCAATAAAGGATTCACATAAAAGGAGAGTATATTTATAGCCTCTTATAGATATCATTAATCAAAAATCCTTGGCCAAGGTGGACATGTCTTGAAGAAGGTCTTCAAGGACATATCTGATCAGGGTAATGAGTCTCATAGACAAAAACTAATATCATTTGAACTAGATGTGATGTAGTTAATTTAGAAAGAGTTGACTCACAATCCATGCTCTGAACCAAATGAGGTATAGTTCGGTAAAAGGACAAATTGCATGGTAATTGTTTATGGAAGGGTTAAAAGTCAAACTATTGACTTTCTAGTTAATTAGGTGATCATAATGTGTTGCTAGATACTGCTCATGATCTGCCAAGTCAAGGAAAATTGATTAGAAATTCATTATGGCTCAAAAGTGTTTGACCCAAGCACTGCACTGTACATTGATTACTGAATCACTATCACTTAAGTATACCATCATTGGCCTACATAAGCGAGTCGTCATGACCCGTACTGCGATAATAGTGTCCCTATGACAAGTCAATTATATCCTAGGCTAGATATAATCATCAGAAAAATAACTAACGACAATATCTTATTTCTTTAATTCAACTTCCATTAAATTCATAAATTCCATTATTTTTACATTATTAATTACTTAACATTTTATTCATTCATAAAAATTTTATCTCTACCATAAATCTTCACACTTTCCATTCTAATATGTCAATATTTCATCATTAATAATCAATTAAGTCATGAAGCTCACTAAGCACACTTTATTCATTATTTTTCATTTCATGCATAAAATAATCAATAATTAGAAAAATATTCAATACATATTTTAAAAATTCTCAATAAATTTTTATACATTTAATATCATATTTTCTTGCATTTTATGACTTATTTTTCATTTAATTAGTAAGTAAAATAATAATTTCCTTTTTTTTCATATTTCAGTTTGCACTAGATTTTCATTATTAAAATTTTTCTTTCGCCTTCTAATTATTCATTTTACTAATTTATACATTCATTATTCCATATGCATCATAATATTACACTAAAATGTAATTATCCCTCAATAGACATTTTTCACATAATAGGGTCATATTTTCCAATTTCCACTAATTAATTTTTTATTTGAAATTAACCATTCTAATTCACTTTTTCTAATCCCTTAATCATGTTTTAAGCATCAATTATTAATTAAATGCAAAACACACAAAATTCCTAATTTCCATAACCCTAATTCATGCTTAATCAATGGACATAAGTAGATTTTGAAATCACTAACCTCGTTTCCTTCCTTTAGCCTTCCTAAGCCTCCTTTTTCTTGGCTTTTTCCTTTGAAGCACCTTCACCTCCTAGAATACCTACCATGGCCGAAATATATACACCATTAATTTACCAATATTTTGCTTCTATGACTCAATTTAACTTCATAAATATCACCTACATACCTTAAACTATCTATTTGAACCCTTAAACAAATTTAAAACTCTCAAATTCTCTTACCTCAATTTTGGGTCCTAACTTGTCTCATTTGATTTCCTTCCACTCTAGCCCTCCAAATGAAGATTAGAGACTTCCAATAACTACTAGAGAGGCTAAAATAATATTAGGGTGCTTGATTTTGGTGTAAAAATTAGAGAAAATTGAAGAAATTTAGAAGAGAAAATGGAAAACCCATTTGGCCAAGGGAGAAGCATGGCGGAAGAAGAAGATGTTGAATTCTTTAAAGAATTCTAATATTTTGAGCCTATATAAGTGGCTGGAAAGGGCTGGGCTTTGGCCAAGACAAGTGATCCAACCCCATTAGGCTCATTTAGCAATTCTAAATTATTTCTCTCACTTTCTAACCTCAATTTATCCCAAATTTGATTCCATAATTTATAAAATATTTTTATATGTCTACACAAAATTTTTTAACTCAATTGTAGTCTGTTTCTTGTCCAGCTCACTCAAACCGGACTAGTAATTCAGTTTTCGGTGTTACCGTAAAATGTTTTTTCACTGTCAAATAATCTTAAATATTATTTAGAGCCTATGCATGTCTTAAAATAAATTTTTTGATGTCATTTGCTATTTTTCATAGCCCGATCAAAGTATGGTCAACTACTTTATTAATTAAACCAGATCCTTTTTTTCTTAGTTTTGAGTTTTGAGGACTTATTTGACCTCATTTTCACTCCATATTTTATCCCAGAACTAGTCATAACCTATATTTTCCAATGATAAATTAAACTTTTTCACCCACGGGTGTATTTTTGACTGATCATTTTTGGAAATTACAGTTTATGACTAACTCGGTATTTGGGCCATTACAATTATCCTCTACCAATAAAAATTTTGTTCTCAAAATTTTATCTGTATTGAACTGTGACACCCTTATAACAATCAATATATACGTACATTACGTACTTATGCAATTATAGCCAATGTGTGCTAAAATTGTTTTCCTTAACTTAATTTAATGACCATAATATTATTAGCACTTAATTAATCCTTTTTATTTTTCAAAACTTTTGGTAGCATAACGGTTATAAACTAACTATCTCACCTGCAAAGTAAACAATTCACAGCTCATTTTTAGGTACAACAATACATATATAATACAATATATTCTTCATTCGACCATAACTCAACATTTTATTCTTTACACATATAATAATTCACAAATAATCTTTTATCAGAATATGTGCATAATTTTATCCATACAACACCATATCTAAACATATATATACATGTCGTTTTATATAATAACCTACGATTATTTCGATCTTCCGTCAGCTTCCAAAATTTGTATGTTTGCTCTTGTCTTTTCCACTACTACCTACACGGAGTCAAATAACTACATGATGAGTATTAATATACCTAGTGGTGATTACTAATCTAAAAATTTTCATCGTCCTATATTTTCATGCGTTCATACATGCAATAACGTTTTTAATATACTATTTAAATTTTCTATTTTTATTATTTTTTTATCAATACTTTACTTTTATTTACCCTTAATTCACTATTTAATATCTTAATTAATCTTAACAACTTTTCTCAATGTTTTTTTACTTACATCTTTTCTTATCATATTTTTCACTTAAACCATCTTCACTACTTTTTATTCACATTTATTATTTTTCTCATATTTTCACTTTTATCATTTTATTCACCTTTTTCACTTTTATCATTTTTACAGTTATACCATTTTATCATTCTTATCATATTTTTTACTTCTATCATTATTACTATTTTTATTCACATTTGCCCCTAGTTTTCATCCGATAGAAAATCTTCGAACCAGATACATGGGATGTGGACTCAAAAGTCTACTATACTGAATAGTAATTCTGAAGGATCACCCGAGCACTGCACTATACACTGTTCACTGAATCACTATTACTATAGTAGACCATCATTGGCTTACATAAGAGAGTTGCCATGACCCGCACCGCGGTAATAGTATCCCTATGGCTAGCCAATTATATCCTAGACTATATTTAACCATCAAAAAAAAAACTAAGGGTATTATTTTATTTCTTTAATTCAATTTCCATTAAATTCATAAATTTCATTATTTTTACATTATTAATCACTTAACATTTTATTCATCCCTACAATTTTATCACTACCATAATTTTTCACACTTTCCATTCTAATATATTAATAATTCATTATGAATATTCAATTAAGTAATTAAGCATCACTAGAAAAATATTCAATATATAATTTAAAAATTTCCAATAAATTTCTATACACTTAAAATCATATTTTCTTGCATTTTATAACTAATTTTTCATTTAATTAGCAAGGAAAAATATTAAATTTTTTTTCTTCATATTTCGGCCTATAATTAATTTTCATCATTAAAATTTGTCTTTCATCTTCTAAATATTCCTTTTACTTATTTATACATTCCTTGTTCCATATATATATCTTAATATTATAATAAAATATATTTATACCTTAATTTACATTTTTCTCATAATAAGGTCATATTTTCCAATTTCTACTAATTAATTTGTTTATTGAAATTGACCATTCTAATTCACTTTTAGTAATTCCCTTAATCATATTTTAAGCATTAATTAGCAATTACATGCAAAACACACAAAATTCTTAATTTTCCATAATCCTAAATCATGCTTAATAAATGGAAATAAATAGATTTTGTAATGAAATAAATCAAAAAATGGATTTTTGTTCAAGAAAGAAATCTTATTGGAACTGTCCATATCCAGTTCATCCTTCAGAACCATATCACATTCAATCTTAATTTCTTGTTTAGGCCTTCCTAATCTTTCTTTTCCTTAGCCTTTTCTTTGGAAGCACCTAGACCTTTTCTTGAACCTATCATGGCCAAAATTTTCCCTTCATTAATCCACCATTATTTTGCTTCCTTAACTCAAATCAACTTCATATTTATCATCTATATACCTTAAACTACTTATTTGAACCATTAAACTAATTTAAAATTATAAATTTCACTTACCTCAAATTTGAATCCTAACTTTCCTCTTTTAATTTCCTTCCACTCTAGCTCTCCAAATGAAGATTAAAAACTTTTATTAGTTACTAGAAAGGCTGAAATTATTTTTGGGTGTTGATTTTGGTGTAAAAAGTGAAGAAAATTGAAGAAAATTGGAGAAGAAATGGGAAAACGTAGGTTCATCCATGAGGGAAAGAAAGAGGAAGAAGATTAAACAAATTTATCTCTAGAGAATTCTAATATTGAGCCTATTTATAGTGGTCTAAGTTTGGTAGGCTTGGGCCAAACAAAGCCCAACCCATTTAGGCCCAATTATACATTATAAATTATTTTTCTCACTTTCCAACCTTAAATTTATCCAAATTTGATTTCATAATTCATAAAATATTTTTATATGTTTACACAAAAATTTTCAACTCAATCATAATCCGTTTTCTGTCTAGCTCACTCAAATCGGACTGATAATACAATTTTCAGTGTTACCGTAAAATTCTTTTTTCATTATAAAACAAAATCCTAAATATTATTTAGAGTCTATCCATGTCTTGAAATAAATATTTAGATGTCATTTGCTATTTTTCATAACCCGATCAAAGTACGGTCAACTAACTATTTAATTAAATCGGATCCCATTTTTTTTCTTATTTTTGACTTTTGAGGACTTATTTGATATCATTTTCACTCTAAATTTTACCTTTAGACTAGTCATAACCTATATTTTTCGATGATAAAATAAAATATTTTTCACCCACGGATGTATTTTTAACCCCTGGATATGCTGATCAATTTCGAAAACTACAGTTTACAACTAACCTAGTATTTGGGCCATTACATGAACAGTTGTGGGTATTGTTTCATTGCTTCTGGATCCCATGTGGCTTCTTCCACATTGTGGTGACTCCATAACACCTTCACTAGTAGGATTTGCTTATTTCTGAGCTATCTAACTTCTCTGCCTAGGATCTTTAATGGTTTCTCTTCATAAATCAAATCAGCCTGTATCCGAATTTCTTCTAGCATGATCACATGGCTAGGGTCTGACCTATACCTCCATAGCATTGACACATGGAACACATCATGAATATTTTCCAACTCCTGAGTCGATAGGCTACAGGTCCCAGTCGCTGTATAATCTCATAAGGACCTAAAAATCTCGGACTTAGTTTTCCCTTTTTGCCAAACCTCATAACTTTCTTCTAGGGTGATACCTTTAGAAATACTTAATCTCTAACCTAGAACTCTATATCTTTTCTTAAATCCTCATATGATTTATGTCAGTCCATAGCTTATTTCATTCTATCTTTGATCACGCGAACCTTCTTTTCAGTTTCTCGAACCAAATCGGTCTCCATTAACTTGTTTACACTCAATTATGTCCAACATAAAGGAGTCCTACACTTCCTCCCATAAAGTGCTTCATATGGTGCCATTTTGATGTTGAACTGATAACTGTTGTTGTAAGTAAATTTGAGTAATGGAAAATACCTTTCCCAACTACTTTCAAACTTAAGGACACAACTTCTCACCAAATCCTCAAGTATCTGAATTACATATTCCGACTGTCCATCAGTTTGGGGATGAAAAGTTGTACTAAAATGAAGTTTTCTCCCCAATACTTTTTGCATCTTTTTCCAGAACTGGGAAGTAAATCTGGGATCCCTATCTGAAATAATGGAGGATGGTACTCCATGGAGCCTCACTATCTCATGAATGTAGATTTCTACGAACTTGGTCAATGGATAGTTCATTCGTAATGGTATGAAATGGGCTGATTTTTTTGAGTATATCAGTGACTACCCAAATAGCATTATGCTTCCTTCCAATTAAAGGAAGTCCTGTCACAAAATCCATGGTCACTCGATCCTATTTCCACTCTGGTATCGCGATAGGTTGAAGCAAACCTAATGGAACTTGGTGTTCAGCTTTCACCTGCTGGCATATCAAACATTTGCTCATAAATTTTGTCACATCACGTTTCATTCCTAGCCACCAAAAGTGTACTTTCAAGTCCTGATA
Source organism: Triadica sebifera (assembly GCA_023653625.1). Lineage (NCBI taxonomy): Eukaryota > Viridiplantae > Streptophyta > Magnoliopsida > Malpighiales > Euphorbiaceae > Triadica > Triadica sebifera. The sequence goes on along the minus strand of CM042893.1, from coordinate 41,838,444 downwards.
CATTTTGTTACCACCAAGATACATCGCGTAACTGCTATAATGAGCTTTTGGGAGAATTTTCTTTCTCAATTCATCTTGATCGGGTACACATAATTTCCAGTTGAAATAAAGGTTGTCATCTTCACCTAAAGAATAATCACCTTCATTGCCCTCTTTTACTCTATTCACTATGGAAATCAAGCGATCATCCAGCTTTTGTGCCGCTTTCACTTGCTGAAGAAAGTTTGGTATTACTTGCATTTCCGCTATTATTGCTCCATTTTATGCCATATCCAATCTAACATTCATCACCCGAAGGGCTACTATAAATTTTCTACTAAGTGCATCAGCTACTACATTCGCCTTTCTTGAAAGATAGTCGATTAAGCAGCCATAGTCTTTTATCAATTTAAGCCAACGCCTCTATCTCAAATTATGTTCCTTCTGTTTGAGCAAATATTTCAAACTTTTATGATCCATGTAAATGTAACATTTCTCACCATAAAGATAATGTCTCCAAATCTTCAAGGCGAGTACAATTGCTACAAGCTCAAGATTGTGAGTAGGATAGTTCTTCTCATGAGTCTTGAGTTGTTGGGAAGCATATGCAATCACTTTACCTTCCTGCATCAATACACAGCCTAACCCATTCTTGGAGGCATCACTGTAAATCACAAAATCCTTGCCATATTCTGGTTGAGTTAATATAAGGCTTCTATCAACATGTTTTTAAGCTTCTCAAAAATTCCTTGACATTTATCTATCCATTCAAACTTAATATGCTTTTGTAATATTCGAGTGAATGGTACTGCTATGGTGGAAAAATCTTTTACAAATCTCCTATAATACCCTGCCAAACCTAAGAAACTTCAAACTTCTATAACAGTCTTAGATATTCTCCACTGTAAGATTGCTTCAATCTTTTTTGGGTCCACCTTTATCCCTTCAGCTGAAACTATGTGACAAAAGAAGGATACTTTATTCAACTAGAAGTCACAGTTACTGAACTTTACATATAGCTACTTCTCTTTCAATATCTGCAAGACAATTCATATGTGTTTGTTATGTTCTTCAAGCGTATTCAAATACATTAGAATATCATCAATAAATACCACTACAAATTGGTCTAGATAAGGATGAAAGATCCTATTCATTAGATCCATGAAAGCTGCTGGAGCATTCGTAAGGCCAAATGGCATGACTGAAAATTCATAGTGGCCATATCTCATGCGAAAAGCAGTCTTGGGCACATCTGCTTCTTTTACTTTCAAATGATGGTAGCCCGATCGTAGGTCAATCTTTGAGAACACACCTTCTCCCTTCAATTGATCAAATAAGTCTTCAATACTTGGAAAGGGATACTTGTTCTTAATTGTCACCTTATTCAACTATCTGTAGTCAAAGCATAATCTGAGAGACCCATCTTTCTTCTTTACAAAAAAGTATTGGTGCTCCCCATATGGAAATACTAGGTCTGATAAAGCCTTTATCAAGCAATTCCAGCAACTGAATCTTTAATTCCTTAAGTTTTGTAGGTGCCATCCTGTAGGATACAATCAAAATAGGTGTCGTGCCTAGAGCTACATCAATAGTGAATTCGACTTCCCTGTCAGGTGGCAAGCCTGGTATTTCATTAGGAAAGACATCTAGAAAATCTTTCACTGTAGGCACATATGAAATCTTAAGATCTTCCTTTTTAGCTTCCATTGCATAACATAAATAAGTAATGCACCCCTTTCTGATAAGTCTCTTGGCAGTTGTGGTTGAAATCAAATCTCATAAAAATTTTGTTCCTTCAGCCACAATAGTGATTTCCTAATCATTGAAGAGTTTAAGTGTCATTCTCTTCCGTTTACAATCTACTGTCGCTTGGTGGGCGGATAATGTTGGGTTTTGAAGAATGAATCATATTCATAAACGCAGCGAAAAATAAAATTTTTCAACACCCAAAACAAAAGAACATACTTGTAGCATTAAAACTAATTTATATGAATGTAAATGTTAAAAATTATACCTTGTAATTTTTATTTGTTCTTCAAATCTTCACTTTGTTGGGTTGTAGCAAACCACAACAATCCACACTAGGATATCTCTAATGATAATCCACACGAAGAATGAAGAAGAAACTATCAAGAGAAAATGGTTTGAACAAATTCAAAGTGCTACCTTTGAAAGTGTTCATGAAAGAATTTTTGATGTCTTAAAAATATTTTTTTTCACAAAAAATATTTTCATGTCTTTTTTCTGCCATTTGATGTCTTTTCTATTTGAATCAAATTCAAAAATAAGATGAAAAGTCAAAAATGGAGAAAATGGTAACTAATGAATAGTAATTGGCCATAATTGGCATAATTATGGCCAATTACAGTCGTTGGCCAACAGATGGCAGCTGCAGACGCACTGGGCCTACTGTGGGCTGCTGCTGGGCTTGCGAGCCAGCATCCTGCCTAGCTCGCGCGGGCCTGTGACACTCCTGGCTTTAGTCCAAGTGGGAGCTTGTTATAGATTATGAGATCTACTACTCGATCCAATCAAAGAGTGTAACATGTGCTAGTCTGTCTGGATTAATAATGTCCCATCTCATTAATCCTATGACTAGGGATACTTTTGATACTAACATAATTGCACATGATAAGAATCTCAATATCATGATCTCATCATGATTTCCTTCATGCTATGTTATGTATCAAGGACTTCATTAATTGATTTAAGATCACTTATCAATTCATATATCAAATGAACATCAAATTAATGAAAAAGCCTTTTATTAATCAAATAAATTTGTACAATAAGTGCTAAAGGTGATTGCCTTTAGAGCACTCCTCTAACAAGCTCCCACTTGCACTAAAGCCAATCGCCTTTGTATTTAATTCCATAGGTGAGTACATGAGAATCATATTTATTTTGGGGAAGTGGCTTAGTTAAAGGATCAGCAATATTCTGATTAGTGGGCACTCTTTCTATCTTTACTTCCTACCAATGATTTCTCTAATCAAATGGTATCTTCTGAGTACATGTTTGGATCTCTTATGAGACCGTGGCTCCTTTGCTTGCGCAATGGCTCCATTATTATTAGAATACAATTGTATTGGATCAATAATGTTGGGAACCACTCCAAGTTCTGTGATGAATTTCTTTATCCAAACTGCTTCCTTTGCTGCTTCAGAAGCTGCAATGTACTCTGCTTCGGTTGTGGAATCTGTAGTCGTTTCCTGTTTGGAACTCTTCCAACAAACTACTCCACCATTTAGTGTGAATATATAACCTGACTGAGATTTTGAGTCATCCTTGTCAGATTGGAAGTTGGCATCGATATACTCGCTCACAGTAATATCTCCATCTCCATATACCAAGAATACATCCTTAGTTCTTCTTAAGTACTTAAGGATATTCTTGACAGCCACCCAATGACCCTCACTAGGGTCCGATTGGTATCTACTCGTGACACTCAGAGCATATGATACATCAGGTGTTGTACATATCATAGCATACATGATTGATCCTATAGCCGAAGCATATGGAATCAAACTCATGTGTCCTCTCATCTTGTGTCTTTGGACACAAAGACTTTGAGAGAGTAATCCCATGGGTCATGGGAATATATCCCCTCTTGGACTGCTCCATGCTAAACTTCTTTAGCATTTTATGTATATATGTAGACTATGAAAGACCAAGCAACCTTTTAGTTCTATCTCTATAGATCTTTATCCCTAAAATATAAACTGCTTCTCCAAGGTCTTTCATAGAGAAATTCTTGGATAACCAAATTTTGACTGATTGTAAGGCTGAGACATCATTTCCCATTAATAATATGTCATCTACATATAACACAAGAAATACGATTGCACTCCCACTAACCTTCTTGTAGACACAAGGTTCATCCAGATTTTGTAAGAAACCAAACTGTTTGATTATCTCATCAAACCGAATATTCCAACTCCTGGATGCATGCTTTAATCCATAAATGGATCTTTGAAGCTTACATACCTTTTTGCCATCTTTGGATATGAAACCTTCTGGTTGTATCATGTACACATCCTCAGTTAGATTTCCATTAAGGAAAGTTGTTTTCACATCCATTTATCATATCTCATAATCATAATGAGTAGCAATGGCTAGGAGTATCCTTATGGATTTAAGCATAGCTACTGGGCTAAAAGTTTCATTGTAGTCAATTCCTTGTCTTTGATGATAACCTTTAACAACAAGTCTAGCTTTATAGGAAATCACATTACCAACCATGTTAGTTTTCTTTTTGAAAACCCACTTGCACCCTATAGGCTTTATTCCTTCGGGTGGGTCAACCAAAGTCCATACTTGGTTTTTATACATGGAATCCATTTCTGACTTCATGGCTTGAAGCCATTTGTCAGATTCTGAACTATTCAGAACCTCTTCATAAGTTGTAGGCTCATCATTTTCTATGAGCAATATGTTGTTCTGTTCACTAATAAGAAATCCATATCTCTCTGGAACAGTACGTATCCTACTTGACCTACGAAGCTCTTGTGCTTCAGAAGGTTGAGATGTTATATCATCTGTATGAGTAACAAGCTCGGTTTCAGGCAATTGATCAGCATCTGTTTGAGCATCTTGAACTTCTTCAAGTTCAATTTTGCTCCCACTATCTCCTTTTAGAAGGAAGTCTCTCTCTAAAAAGATAGCATGTCTTGAAACTAAAACCTTTTATTCCAAGGGGTGGTAAAATTGATATCCATATGATGCTTTTGGATATCCCACAAATAGACATCGGTCAGACTTAGCTTCTAGCTTATCTGCTTCACATAAGCAGGACAACCCCAAATTCTCATGTAAGAAAATATGGGCTTCTTGTTATACCATATCACATATGGAGTAACATCAACTGACTTTGAAGGAACTCCATTTCATATATAAATGGCGGTCTCTAGTGCATAACCCCAAAAGGATTTAAGCAATTCTGCAAAACTCATCATAGACCTTACCATGTCTAACAAGGTTCAGTTTCTTCTTTCAGCCACACCATTGTGTTGTGGAGTGTAAGGTGGAGTCCATTGAGATAAAATCCCATTATCCCTAAGATAATCTAGAAACTCTTGGCTCAAGTATTCACCTCCTCGATCTTACCGAAGTGTTTTAATACTTTTTCCAAGTTGTTTCTCTACTTCATTTCTGAATTCTTTGAACCTTTCAAAAGCTTCAGATTTGTATCTCATAAGATACACATATCCATATCATGAGTAGTCATCGATAAAAGTAATGAGGTAGATGAAACTACCTCTAGCGTGTGTAGACATTGGACCACATACATCTGAATGTATTAAGTCTAAAAGTCCATTAGCACGTTCACCCTTTCCCTTAAAGGGTAATTTAGTCATCTTGCCTAGTAAACAAGATTCACATGTGTCATATGATTCATAATCAAATGACCCCAAACTACCACTTTTGTGTAGCTTAGCCATGCATTTCTCACTTATATGACCAAGACGACAATGCCATAAATAAGATGATTTCAACATATCTTGTTTTTGCCTTTTATTATCATTGATGTTTAAAATTGGATTTGACATATCTAATATGTATATTCCATTGCATAATGTACCATTAGCATAAAGAATTCCATTCACATAATAGAACAACAATTGTTACTAAAAGCTAAAAGGAAACCATCTTTATTTAGACTTGAAACAGAAATAATGTTTTTAGTCAAAGCAGGTACATAATAGCGATTCTCCAAATTTAATATAAGCCCACTAGGGAGGGTCCATACATATGTTCCTATAGCTAATGCAGCAACCCTTGCTCCATTTCCAATGCGTAGGTCTGACTCTCCCTTATTTAGCTGTCTATTGTTCCTTAGGCCCTGCATATCAGTGCATATGTGTGAGCCACAACTGGTATCTAATACCCATATATTATTATTGGAAACAGTATTAATTTCAATGACAAAAATACCTGAAGTAAATGGGGCATTAGATGCCTTCTTCTTCAAGGACTCCAAGTAAGCCTTGCAGTTTCTCTTCCAATAGCCATCCTTGCCACAATGGAAGCATGTCCCTTTTGCAGCAATCTCCTTAGCCGTTTTCTTGGCCACGCCTCCATTAGGCTTCATGGACTTCTTCTTCTTCTTAAGGTTTTTCCTTTTAGAACTTGAAAAGTCTACCAGCATCACAGCCTTACTATCCTTCTTGACAGATGGCTCAACTGTTTTAAGCAAGTTAATCAGCTCAGAAAATAGTGGTAGAGATTTGGTTCATCCTATAGTTAAGCATAAAATATGAATAACTATTAGACAAACTGGTTAGAATTAAGTCAATACTTAATTCATGGTCCATCACAAATCCCAAGGTGGCCAACCTCTCAATATAGCCATTCATCTTCAATGCATATTGCACTAGAGATGTCCCATCAACCATCTTAGTGCGGAAGAGCAACCTTGAAGTTTCAAACCTTTTAGAATGTGCTTGCTCATCAAAAAGTTGTCTTAGATGGTATACTATGGAATTAACATCCATAGCCTCATGCTGCTTTTGCAACTCAGTTGACATAGTAGCAAACATAATGCAGCTTGTCATCTCACTATCATTGAGATGCTTCTGATATGCCTTCTAAACATCTTCAGAAGCATTAGCAGTAGGGAGATTAGGGAGTGCCTCATCTAGGACATAGCCAATCTTTTTGGATTTGAGAACTATTCTCAGATTCCTTAGCCAATCCAAACAATTGGGCCCAGTCAACTTATTTGATTCCATTAGCGATCGAATCTTGTGCTATCAACTTATTGATATGTGCACATACATTAGGCTATCGACTCTTGATATGTGTACATCTCATGTATACAAACCCAACTTCACCTCCAATACACATTAACCTTGGTGCAAATCCAACAAGTTAATAATATCAGTTAAGTCTAACCCATTAATCGTGAAATCTAATTTCAATGGATTGAACATATTCTTATAGAGTGAGCTTGAGGCAACTCAACAACCCTAACTCTAGAAGAACTCTGGTTCTCCCCATATTAATGGAAGGTCTAAGACTTAATTGTTTATTTAGTGAGGGATTTCTTTGTTAAGTCTCATCAAGTTATTATTTCATGCTTTTATATATCATACATTCATCAAATTGATATATAAAGATAGTTACATTAACTATATAGCATGATTATAGACATATTAAAGTCAATCTCTTGAGCCAAAGAGAGATTGACTAGGTCTTACCTAGGTATATGTATGAATTTACAACCCAAAATAGAAATCAAATTCCTATTTCTAAGTCTTCTTGTTTATGGTATCATCTTCTTTGCTTCTTGCTCCTTTGTATCTTCATTCTATCCTAATCATATGTAATCTAATTACATATTTAGAATTATAGAAAACCTCAATTTACATTTGAGAGGAGTAAGATGAGACGAGAAATACATAAGAAAGAAAAAAGAGGTAGGGACACGCAGACCCTATTTACCATAAAACAAAATAATTCCATGAATGCTCAATCACATTGGGCCAATGTCCATAATCATCCATTATGCCTTTTCATACAACCCTAACACGCATTCTCTAATGCACAAAATAAAAATGACAATTTTGGATTTCAATTTGTAAATCGATTCAACACTTGAATCGAAATTGCCTATATGTGTTCTTTCGGTTAATTTAATTTTGTATGTCATTTTAAAGTGAAATTTAATATTTAATTAAATTAAATTAAATTCCATATTTCCAGAAATAATTCAAAATTAATGCTCCTTAAAATCAGAATATTATGATGTTAAAATTAAACAATTTAATTTTAATATACATACCAATTTCTAGTCATACTAGAATTACAAGTGCACAACTTAAATTAATTCAAATTTAATTTCCAAAAATTCTAAAAATTTTCAGAACATCAAACCACCATTCTAATTATCTTTAGGTTAGCTCAAGTTCATCAAAATAGGTTTGGTACAAGCCAAAATTACTAAGACAAATAAACCAACACACTTAGACGCTCAAAATGACTAATTCGATATCTAGAATTTTTAAATTTTCAAATGCTTGAAAAATAATTTTGGCATGCATCTAACATCAAAATAACATATTTTTAATCACATAAAAATTATTTCAAGGTGTTGGAAATAAAATAAACACATACAAAAAAATAAAACAAAATAGCCCCACCGGGTAAGCTAAAATAGTCCCGTTTTTGTGTTTGTTTGAAACATTAATTAAAATAATTTTTAATTAAATATTGGACACTTCCAGAGGCATAAAAATATTCTCAATATGTCTAAATAACTTTTTCATAATTAAATTACAAGAAAAATGCAACCAGCCCCATCAATTAAGCCAAACAACAACACATGTTCATAAACAGGGCAATTTTAGGCATTTTTGAAATAAATCCGACATTAATTATTTGAATCACATTCAAATCATTTTACAATCAAAATAATCATTCTTAATCATCCCATGATCAGATTAAGGAAAGAAAAATGTGTAAATTATATTTTAAAAATTAATTTCAATTTTTCAAAACCTATTGATCCAAAATCATTAAAAACATGCAATCCCATTGCACTATCAATTAAAATTAATTTTAATGGATACATGGAGGCTCTGATACCAATGTTGGGTTTTGAAGAATGAATCATATTCACAAACGCAGCAAAAAATAAAATTTTTCAAAATCTAAAACAAAAGATCATACTTGTACCATTAAAATTAATTTATATGAATGTAAATGTTAAAAATTATACCTTGTAATTTTTATTTGTTCTTCAAATCTTCACTTTGTTGGGTTGTAGCAAACCACAACAATCCACACTAGGATGTCTCTAATGATAATCCACACAAAGAATGAAGAAGAAACTATCAAGAGAAAATGGTTTGAATAAATTCAAAGTGCTAGCTTTGAAAGTGTTCTTGAGAGAATTCTTGTTGTCTTAAAAATATTTTTTTTCACAACAAATATTTTCACATTTTTTTTCTTCCATTTGATGTCTTTTCTATTTGAATCAAATTCAAAAATAAGATGAAAAGTCAAAAATGAAGAAAATGGTAACTAATGAATAGTAATTGGCCATAATTGGCGTAATTATGGCCAATTACAGCCGTAGGCCAACGGATGGCAGCTGCAGGCGTGCTGAGCCTGCTGCGGGCTGCTGCTGGGCCTACGACACTCCCGAACGATTTTTTTCGTGCGATCTCATCGCGATCCATCCTAAAATAATTCTCTCATATTTTGGATCCTATCCAAGACCATTTTACTCATTCTCCATATCTTCAATGCGTGTGACCCATTAGGTTCCCGATTATGTTGGCCACTTAAATTAATAATTAATTTAAGCAGGTCATGAGCGGTATCTAGCAACACATCATGACCCCCAATTGACCGGAAAGTCAGTTGTTTGACTACGAACCTTTCCATAGATAATTTCTGTGCAATTATTCCTTTCACCATTCTATACCCCACTTGGTTCAGAGTATGGACATGTGTCAACTCCCACTAGACTGACTACGTGACATCTAGTCCAAGTAATGTTAATTCTTGTCCTTGAGGCTCATTACTCTATTAGATATGTCATTGAAGACTATCTTTATGACATTTCCACTCCGGCCAGAGATTCCTGAGTAATGACCACAACAAGAGACCATGGGTATACACACCTTCTATCAAGAGTGGTGAATCCTTTGTTGGTTACCCAATTACCTTCGAATACCTCAAACTGTATCCAATCACCACCCTATGAGCTACCTCTATGAGGCAACAAGGAATAGTGTCAAAATACAGAATCAATATTCAAGATATCCTTGAGTACCTCAAGTCTAAGGATACTTGCACTATTGCTATGATGCGACTATCATTGACATTTGAATGGATTATCCAAATGATTGTCTCATAGTTGGTCATCCAATATACTTAGCTACACTTAGCAAGCATCCACATGTTAACTCTAAATATCTCATGTTTATAGATTATGAGATCTACTACTCGATCCAATCAAGGAGTGTAACATGTGCTAGTCTGTCTGGATTAATAATGTCCTGTCTCATTAATCTTTTGACTAGGGATAATTTTGATACTAACATAATTACACATGATAAGAATCTCAATATCATGATCTCATCATGATTTCCTTCATGCTATGTTATGTACCAAGGACTTCATTAATTGATTTAAGATCACTTATCAATTCATATATCAAATGAACATCAAATTAATGAAAAAGCCTTTTATTAATCAAATAAATTTATACTATAAGTGCTAAAGGTGATTGCCTTTAGAGCACTCCTTTAACAGATAACCAATCCATCCCCAATATCACATCAAACTCGCGGAATGGGATTCAATTAGGTTAGCTGGAAATTCATAACCTTGCATACTAATGGGACAATTCCTATACACCCTTTTCACCACAAAGCTATTTCTGAAAGGATTACTCATTAGGATGTCCTGGTCTAATTGTGAATCTCTTAACCCTTTCCTAGCACTAACTGACGCTTCACTCTCACCGTCCCCAATACCTGGACCTTGTAGGGATGCCATCTTTCACTCTAAAACAAGGAAATGAGCCAACAAACATTAGACTTATAACACATTTCATCCAACAATTGACACGTATTTACATATAATCCATTCACTTAATCCCCACTCCGATATTTGAACCACCTAAACCTCGCTCTAATACCACTAAAACTGTGACACCCTTATAATAATCATTCTATATGTACGTTATATGGGTTAATAAGATTATAGCCGATGTGTGCAAAAAAAAATTTCTTAACTTAATTTAATGACCATAATATTATTAGTACTTAATTAATCCTTTTTATTTTCCAAAATTTTCTAGAGTATAACAGCTATAAATTAACTATCCCACCTGCATTGCAAACATTCCACAACCCAATTTCGTGCACAACAAAATACATATAATACAAAATAGTCTTCATTCAACCACAAATCAACATTCCATTCTTTACACATATAATGATTCATAAATATTCTTTATCAGAATATATATACATAGTTTCATTCCTATAACTCCATATCCATACGTATATTATATACATGTCATTCTAAATAATAACCTACTATTATTTTATTCTTCTGTCTGCTCCCAAAATTTGTACGCTTGCTCTTGCCTTTCCCGCTACTACCTCCATGCAGTCAAATAACTATGTGCTGAGTATTAATATGCCCAGTGACAATTACTAATCTAAGAATTTTCATTGACTTATTTTTTTTCATGCTTCCATACATGCAATAATATATATACTCCACTATTCAAATTTTTTCTTTAATATAATTATTATTCTTTTCACCAGTACTTTACTATTATTTACCATTATTTCACTAATTAATATCTTCATTAAATTAACAATTTTTTTCTCAATTAATCTACTTTTTTCAGTTTACTCCTGAACTGTCATTATCTTTGAGTATAGTCTATTTCAACTTTATCTCTTTAATTAACTTTTTTTTTCCATCTTTTATTTAATTAGCTACAAATTTCTCTTTGGCCTCTAAATTTCCATTTATTTACAATCATGCCACTAACTATTTTATTTTTTATTTATTTTCCTTTTAACTACATAACTTAACATTTTTCTTCCACTTATTTGTCATTTTTCAATTTTACTATTTTTGTCGTATTAATCATTGTTATCATATTTATCACATATGTCATTTTTATCATAATTTTTACTTATATCATTTTTACCATATTTATCACATATATCTTTTATTATTTTTATTTTTATTTTTTCACTTTATTCATTTTCCTCATATTTTTCACATTTATTCACATTTATTCATTTTTATCATATTTTTCACTTATATTTTACTTTTATCATTTTTACTACCTTTATTGACATTTGCCATTAGTTTCAATCTAATAGAAAATTTTCAGACCGGATACATGGGACGTGGACCTCAAAAGTCCACTACACTGAAGAGTAATCTCGAAGGACCACCCGAGCACTACACTATACATTGATCAGTGAATTACTATCACTGAAGTAGACCATCATTGGCCTACATAAACGAGTCACCATGACTCGCACCGCGGTAATAGTGTCCCTATAGCTAGCAAATTATATCCTGGTCTAGATTTAACCATCAGAAAAATAACTAAGAGAAATATCTTATTTCTTTAATTCAACTTCCATTAAATTTATAAATTCCATTATTTTTACATTATTAATTGCTTAATATTTTATTCCTTCATAAAATTTTTATCTCTACCATAAAACTTCACACTTTCCATTATAATATATCAATATTTCATCATTAATAATCAATTAAGTCATTAAGCTCACTAAGCACACTTTATTCATTATTTTTCATTTCATGCATAAAAAATAATCAATAATTAGAAAAATATTCAATACATATTTTAAAAATTTTCAATAAATTTTTATACATTTAATATCATATTTTCATGCATTTTATGACTTAATTTTCATTTAATTAGTAAGGAAAATAATAATTTCTTTTTTTTCATATTTCGTCCTGCACTAGATTTTCATTATTAAAAATTTTCTTTTGCCTTCTAATTGAAGTAGAGGCTCTTAGTGCTAGAGACTTTTGTTTTTTCTGGCTCAGCTTCAAGTTCTCTATCTCTCTTTACTACCATTTCATGTGTTAGAAGTTTGCCAATAAGCACATCGGTAATCATGACGCTCATGTCTTCGTTGGCTTCTTCTATACCAGCAACTCTTGAACCATAATCTTTGAGAGGAAGGCTTCTCAGAATTTTGTTGTTTACATCTTCCAAGCTCAAGTGTTTCCTAAGCTTTCTCATGCCCTTTATGATGGCTAGAAGATGGTTCATCATATCGGTGATTGACTCATTGGATTTCATCTTGAAGAGTTCATACTCTGAAGTGAGAAGTTGAATTTTCTTGAATTTAAGTTGCTTTGTTCCTTCATGATAATTTTTCAATGTTTTCCACATGCTATACGCGGTTAGTTAGTGTTGTATTCTGCCACATTTTTTAATGGATAGTGAGCTTGAGAGAATTGTCATTGCCTTTTTGTTTTTGAAATTTGCTCTACGTTGAGGCTTTGTGCAATCATCTTTTGAAAGAATTTCTTCTTCACCATCAACTTCTCTTCTGGTTGGAGGTATCCATTCTTTCCAAACACTATCCCAGACTTCAATTCCCTCACTATCGAGATATGTCTCCATCCGAAACTTCCAATGAGTATAATTTTCTCCATCAAAGTAAGGCTTGAGACTTTGGAATCCTTCATTGGCCATTTCTTGATCTTTGCTAGCACTTTTTAGGCTTCGATGCTAGACTATGTTATGATACCAATTGTTGCCTAGATAATGAACCAAGAAGGGGGGTTGAATTGGATATTAAAAAGTTCTCAACTTTTCAATGTGGAAAAAAAGTTAAATAAAGTAGGGATAGGAAGATATTAGATAAGAAATTTATAGAGGTTCAAGTATTAACAAACCCTACTCCTCTCTCCAATCTCAATTAGGAGTTTCACTAACACACTTAGTGTTACAATGGAGTTTTACAAGCTCACTCCTAACTATGGTGTTTATAAGAATTGAATTTACTTCTATATTTTTCTAGTTCTAGATTCAATACATCTATTAAGCTTTGCTTATCATCATCTTCACTATCACTATCATTATCACTACTATCGTTATTGAACGAGTATGAGTGAAGTGATCCTACCTTATCCGAGATGTGATCCTCTATAGCCATGAAGCATAGGTTGACCTCTTCACTTACATTGTCATCTTTTTCGCTTGAAGAGGCTTCGTCATCCTATGTGGCTTTGTGGCCTTTCTCCCCATTGTCTCTTTCGTATTTGCTCTTGTGCTTCTTAAGCCTTGGAAATTACGATTTAATAAGTCCTTTCTTCCCACATTCATAGCACTTTACCTCCTCTTTACTCCTTTGAGAGTCATTTGAGGCCTGTTTGAGATTTCTTTGCTTCAATTTTCTAGAGTTGCCCATTCTCTTCTCAATTATTCTTTTCAGCCTTCTTGACAGCATAGCAATGTCCTCATTTGTATCATCACTCTTTTCTTCATCATCTTCAACTTCTTCATGAGATTTTGAAGTAGAGGCTTTTAGTGCTAAAGGCTTTCTTTTTTCTGGCTCAGCTTCAAGCTCTCTATCTCTTTTCACTGCCGTTTCATGTGTTAGAAGTTTGCTAATAAGCACATCGGTATTCATGATGCTCATGTCTTTATTGGCCTCTTCTATACCAGCAACTTTTGAACTGTAATCTTTGAGAAGAAGACTTCTCAAAATTTGTTATTTACATCTTCCAAGTGCAAGTGTTTCCAAAGCTTTCTTATGCCATTTATGATGGCAGTTTGTCATATCGGTGATTGACTCGTTGGTTTTCATCTTGAAAAGTTCATACTCTGAAGTAAGAAGTTGAATCTTATTGGATTTAACTTGCTTTGTTCCTTCATGATAGTTTTCCAATGTTTTCTACATGCTATATGCAGTTGGGCAGTGTTGTATTCTGCCACATTCTTCAATGGATAATGAGCTTGAGAGAATTGTCATTGCCTTCTAATTTTTGAAATTGGCTCTCCTTTGAGGCTTTATCCAATCATCTATTGACAAGATTTCTTCTTCACCAACAACTCCTCTTCTAGTTTCAAGAATGTGAGCTTAGGTGTCCCATCCTTAATTGGTTTTTGTCATTTTCTCATCAATTGCTCATTCATCCTCTCTTATCCCTTTGAATCTAGAAATTCCTATCAATTATTTGTCTTCCATGTTGCTTCTTGAGTCACCATACATCAAAGTAAGATGAACACATTAATTGAACAATAATGAAAGCTTCTAGATGAAGCTTAGGTGTCCTTCATTTTAATGAATTTTGTCATTTTGTTATTGATTGTTTATTCCTCTTCCTTATCCATTTTACATTGAGGAAAATTATGTTCTCCAAACCAGCCTACGTTTTTCCTTGGACAGCCATAACCAAACCTTGTTCTAAGAAGAGAGTGAGAAAAAGAGAGAGAAAATCATGGGAAATTTCATTTTCATGCTTAAGAAAGCTTAAAAGAGTAAGAAGAAAGAGAGAGATTAGGTTTATAAAGTTTTAATAATCTGTTTATGAACTTTAGGAACTCAAAGTAACAAGGATCTAGATCAAAGGAGCAAAGGAAAGGAGAAAGAGAAGTAAAGAGAAAGAAAAGAGAAAAAAAGAGAGGTTTGTGTATAACCTAAGGCAATAGCCTATTTTATTTTATTTTTAATTGCATGATTTAATTATTTGGCATGTTGATGATTCTGAATTGATATTATTTTGTGATGAAAAATCTTGGGGATGCATGTTTTCTAGACTTAGGATTTATTTCGATAAAAATTTAAGATAGTTCATGTATGTATTCTGTGCTGAAAATTGATGAGCAGTGTTTAATTAAACTGTTATAACTTAATTTATGGAACTCGGTTTTGTATGTTGTTTGTTGGGTTTGAAATATAAGAAATAGATCTATAACTTTCATTTAGACCATAAAACCTGAATATGTCTGTAATGATCCATACAAATTCATAAAACTCGGATATAGAATCTGTCCAGAAATTCTGGACAGAATTGTTAGTAATGAGCAGTAAGTACTTAAACTGTTATAACTTAAGTTCTGGAGCTTGGATTTGTGTTTTCTTTATTCTGTATGAAATCTAAGACATAGGGCTACAATTTTTATTGAGACCATAATATCTGAATATGTCTATATTTGTCCAGAAAAATTCATAAATTTTAGACATAAAATCTGTCCAGAAAATTATGGGCAGAATTATCAGTGACCAGTCAGTGTTAATATTATCATATCTTTTGACAAAGAACTCATAATTCAGTATTTCAAGTTGAATATTAAAGCTAAGCTCCATATCTAAAATGTTTATGATGATCATATAGCTAAATTCAGAAAGGAATGGGACCAAAATTAAGGTCCAAAACAGAGAACAGAATCTGCCAGTGACAGGGCAGCATGTGAATTGAGAAATGAAATGAGTAAAATGATGAGAAATTTGTTATATTATGTAAATATTATTTTAAGTGAGTGATTATGTGATTATTTTGAGATATTACATGCATGAAAAGTATTAAATTAATTTTTTTGAATTTTAATGAAATTGTATAAGCCCTAGAACACCTAACTAGAACCAACTTAGGATAGTTTGACATGCCAAATAGGGGGGAGTATGATGAAAATGATTAAATCCATTAATGGTATGATTATCTACGCCGGTAATGGCACTATTATCTATGTTGGTAATAGCACTTTTAACTACGCTGGTAATGGCACGATTATCTACGTCGGTAATGGCACGATTATCTACACCGGTAATGGCATGGTTATCTACACCGGTAATAGCACTTATATGCGCACATCATATTGCCCGGGTGGCACTCCTAAGTGCCTGGATGGCAACTCCGTTATCCAAGTCAGTGGTTCATAGGTGTCCTGGGCATAAATAAAGATATAAATAAAAAGTCATGGAACATAAAAGAATTATTGAAAATAAAAATGGAATTATGAATTGTGGCATGTATAAAAAGAAGATTTAGTGTTATACAATAAGGTGGTAATAAAATAAATAAGTATGAGATAATATAATATAATTTGATGTCTATACATGCTAAAATACCATGATTTTTCATGAGAATGATGATTTGATTATGTTAAACAAAATGAGATACAATAAATTGATGTTATGCATACTAGAATATTATAAAATGTATGTTTGCATGATTTGTTCATAAATTGTTATATGACAATGCATGTGACATTAAAAATAGTTTATTGCCTTATTTATATGCACCACTAAGCCAAGAGCTTAGCATGGGAGTTTTTCTCACGCAGATTTAGTAAAGAATAAATAGAAGATAGTAGACAAAGCCAACGGTGACCTAATCCATTAAAGCAGCCTGTTGCACACATCGTGGGTTACACAACTTTTTTATATTATCATGTAAATTTTATTTTGTAGTATTTGTAAAATAAATAGTATGTTTTGTAAAGAACATGTTACTATATAAAAAGGTAGTTTATCTTTTATGTTATAATTTCTTTTATATTACAAAGTAAACAAATAGCAAATAATATATATATATATATATATATATATGAGAAATTTTCAGTTAAACACAATTTAATAAAATGAAATTTTAACCGATAAAGTCAGCGTAGCACACCCTCATTCAGGCATAAGCTGCTAGGGTGAAGGGGTGTTACAGTTTTTGGTATCAGAGCACCAGGTTGGTATTTCTAGATTTTGGTATTAAAGCCTGGTTTGGGCGGTTTTGAGATTTGAAAATGGTTTTCAAAAATAATTATAACATGTGTGTACCCAGAATTAAGTATTAAAGTTGCTGCTTACTGATTGGGACCGTTATTTTGTGATATAGGTATAGTATGGCTTCAGGGTCACGACATATTGTGGCCGAAGGAGGCGAAAGTAATAAGCCTACTGAAATACAGGCTTCATCGCGACCCAGTCATCGCCAAGCTAATGTATCTAGATCCAGTGCTAGCCTATCATGAGGGCAGTCTATTGCTGGCACAGGACAAACAAAGCTTATGAGGAACATGATAGATTTGCTACAAAGAGCATCACAACTAGCCTCATCAGGATTACAATTTGAGAGACTGAGGAAGTTTGGGGCACCCAATTTCTACGGTAAACGGGAAGATGACCCCTCAGTGGCAGAGTTTTGGCTAGAACGGGCAGATAGAGTTTTTGATAAGCTGCATTGCACAAACGAGCATAAATATGAGTATGCAGTATCTTTACTACAGGAGCATGCATATGACTGGTGGCGATCTGAATCACAGAGCACAGAGGCTCCTGACCCTATGACATGGGAGTTCTTTTTAGAGAAAATTAAGGAGCAATATATTCCTCCTATCTACACAGACGATAAGAAAAGAGAGTTTTTGATGCTGAAATAAGGAAACTTATCGGTAACAAAATATGAAAGAGAATTCACGCATCTTTGCAAGTATGCTCGAGGCATTGTATCCACTGAGACAGATAAGTGCCGACATTTTGAAGATGGATTGAGAGACCCAATCAAGCTACAGGTCTCAGCTCTACGTCTGATGAGTTTTTCTAGTTTGCTAGCATATGCCAGAACAGTTGAGAGAGTTCTAGCCACACAACAGTCAACACAAGATAGAGGGTTCAAGAGGCCTATATCACAACTGAGTATAGTACAGTCAAGTGGCAAAAGAGCTAGATCTTTCAGTGGCCGATTTCAGGTTAGGGGTTCCAACAGGCCTTCTTCTTTCAGGCGGGGACAACCCACGAGATCTGTTTCTTCAGTAGCCAGTGCACCGACCCAGACACCATATAGATCTCTACCCCTACTCGAATGTCAACATTGTGGTCGTTCTCATCTAGGAGAGTGTTGGTGGATGACAGGAGCATGTGGGAGGTGTGGCTCCAAAGATCACTTGAAAAGAGATTGTCCATTGTTACAGTATGGTAGAGGTTCGGGGAGCACTGAACCAATACAGACACAGTCTTCTGGGAAAGGCAGAGGCCGAGGCCGAGGACAAGGCAGTGGAGGCCGATCAGGGCCCAGTCAGTTTAGACCAGAGACAATTGAGAGGCCAGAAAGTTGTAAAGCTGCCCCAGCCAGGGCTTATGCCATGAGAGGCCGAGAGGAGCAGGATGCACCAGATGTCTTAATTGGTAAATTCCTTCTCGTTGGCTCTAACATACATGCATTGATAAATCCGGGGTTAACGCATTCATACATATTCACACCACCACTGGGTCGAGAAGGTTTAGAACCACAGTCTCTAGAATTTGAGATTCTTGTGACTAACCCATTAGGACATAGTGTGAGGGTTAGTAAGGTATTTAGGGATTACCCTATTAAAATTCAAGGAAGGCAATTCCCAGCAGACTTGATAGAATTACCATTCCATGAGTTCAATGTGATCTTGGGAATGGATTGGTTAGCTCATTATGAAGTGGTACTGGATTGTGGAAGAAGACAGATGATCATCAGAATTCCAGAACAAGAAGAGATAGTGGTGATGGGTGAGGATAGAAGATACCCAGACAATGTGATATCAGTGTTGAAAGCCCAGAAACTCATGAATAAGGGATGTGAAGCATACTTAGCGTATGTGGTTGATATGGAAAAAACAAGTCCGAAGTTGCTGGATATTCCTACTGTTAGTGAGTTTCCTGATGTGTTTACAGAGGAGTTGCCAGGGTTACCGCCGGATAGAGAAATTGAATTTGCTATCGATTTGGTACCCGACACCACCCCTATTTCCATTACACCATATAGGATGGCACCAGCAGAGTTGAAAGAGCTAAAGGTACAGTTGCAGGAGTTGTTAGATAAGGGTTTTATACGACCCAATGTATCACCATAGGGTGCTCCAGTATTATTTGTGAAGAAGAAAGATGGCACTCTTCATCTTTGCATCGCTTACAGGCAGCTTAATAAGGTGACCATTAAGAATAAATACCCGCTGCCTAGGATTGATGACTTATTTGACCAATTGAAGGGTGCAGACATATTTTCAAAGATAGATCTTCGATCAGGATATCATCAACTGAAGATAAAAGAGTCAGATGTACCTAAGATGACATTCAGGACACGTTATGGTCATTATGAGTTCCTGGTTATGCCCTTTGGATTGATGAATGCACCAGCAGCTTTTATGGACTTGATGAACCGAGTGTTCAGGCCATACCTTGATCAATTTGTAGTGGCGTTTATTGATGACATTCTTGTCTACTCTAGAGACCAAGTAGAACATGATCAACATCTCAGAATAGTGCTGCAAACATTGAGGGAGAAGCAGTTGTATGCAAAGCTATCTAAGTGCGAGTTTTGGCTTGAAGCAATCAGTTTTCTAGGTCATGTAATTTCAGCAGAAGGTATCCGGGTTGATCCTAGTAAAATTGAGGCTATTCTTGATTGGAAACCACCACGAAATGTGACAGAAGTGAGAAGTTTTCTCGGATTAGCCGGATATTATAGGAGATTCGTGAAGGGATTTTCATCCTTAGCGACTCCTTTGACACAACTGCTATGAAAAGAGGTCCACTTCGAGTGGACAGATAAGTGTCAAGCAAGTTTTGATCGACTGAAGGCAATGCTGACTGAAGCACCAGTTTTGACTCAGCCTACTCCAGGAAAAGACTTTGTTGTGTACAGCGATGCTAGTCATAATGGTTTAGGCTGTGTTCTTATGCAAGAAGGAAGGGTGATTGCTTATGCTTCAAGACAACTTAAGCCTCATGAGCTTAACTATCCGACACATGATTTAGAGTTAGCTGCGATAGTTTTTGCTCTTAAGATCTGGAGACATTATCTGTATGGGGAAAGATGTTATATCTATACAGATCACAAAAGTCTTAAGTACCTTCCCTCATAAAAAGAGTTGAATCTGAGACAACGAAGATGGTTAGAGTTGATTAAAGATTATGATTGCGTGATCGACTACTAGCCAGGAAAAGCTAATGTGGTTGCAGATGCACTAAGTAGGAAGATTTATGAATATGCAGTATCATTGCTACAGGAGCATGCATATGATTGGTGATTCAGATCGCCACCAATCATATGCATGCTCCTGTAGCAATGATACTGCATATTCATATTTTTGTTCATTTATGCAGTGTAGTTGATTAAATACTCGCTTTGCTCGTTCCAACCAAAATTCTGCCACTTAGGGGTCATCTTCCCGTTTACCATAGAAATCAGATGCCCCTAATTTCCTCAGTCTCTCAAACTATAATCCAGACGAATCTGATCATGATGCTCTCTGTAGCAGATCTACAATATTTCTTATGAGCTCAGTCTGACCCATATTAATAGCTGAATGTTCACAAAATGAGCTGACACTAGATCTCGGTGCCGCAGCTCGACGACGACTTGGTTGCGACGAAGCTCTTACCTCGGAAGGCTCATTACTCTCAGCTTCTTCTATTACTATTCGTCTTGATCCTGAGGCCATATCCTACCTATAACATAAAGACAACGGCCCTAATCAATAAAGCAACAACTCTAAAAATGCAATTGTGGGTAGATTTCAAGAAAAACATTTTCAAAATTCACTTTAAAATCCAAACCGACTTTAATATCAATATCCAGAAACACTAAACCGTGCTCTGATACCAAAAACTACAGCGACTGCACCTCCTCACCCGAATACCACGTGCCCGGATAAGGAACCGCTGCCACCTATCTTTCTCATACTTCATATTTTTTTTTTACTCATGTATATATGGATATAAATAAAAATCAGAGTACAATTTATTTACATAAAATAGTAATTTTTAACATCAGAGTGATTCTTAACAAACTTTAAAAGTAAGTTTTACAAACTCAAACATTTCTTTAATGTAAAAGTCAAATACAAAAGTTTCAAAACTTGTAACCCACTTTCTCAAAATTCGGCTGCTTTCCTTGAATGGGATCACCGCTTGCTTTATCTAGAGTCTTCAACTACCTTTCTATATCTGCGTGGAAATTAAACTCCACGCTAAGCTCTAAGCTTAGTGGTGCATATAAAGAAGGCAATATATTATGTCATGCAACAAGCATTAACAATTATCATTTTGTGCATTAAAATGTTTGCATGCATGACTATCAACATATTCCTATTTCCAAAAAGTATAAATGTCATGCTCATATAGACAATGTTATTTTCACTTATCCTTAATAGCAAATTATTCTGTAAATCTCTTTATCATTACATTTCAATCTCATATCATCATCATTTTCTTATTATTTCCTTTTTCTTATTTTTCCAACATATCCTCATTATCTTGCCCACATCACTCTAAATTTTTGGACTGACTGGATACAGGTTATGGATCAGGAGCGCTCACACAAACTTATGTCACCCTGTCCACTCTCTGGCTCATAAGAGCTTCTCAAATCAATGGCACTCACAGAAGCTTATGCCACATTGATTGAGTATAATTTCATCATAGATGAATAACCGGATCAAGGCTGCTCACACAAGCTTATGACACCTTGTCCTCATTTATATGTGCTCATCGGAGCTTTCTCAAGTCAGTAGCACTCACACAAGCTTTAGCCACTCTGACTGAGCATCCCAGACCAATGGCACTCACACAAGCTTTAGCCACATTGGTTGAGGTATAGTACGGTACCGTTCGCCCCCTTAATGACATGTCATCTATCCTGATTCTAGTCCACAAGTCGAGTAATGGGCTTCTTTATATTTTCACATCAATCATTATTCTCAAATTTCAACACATCCATTTTTCTCATATTTATCAACATCTTAATTTTCTTGTTTTACAAGCATATAGTCATACTCATACATCTTTCCATTCATTTACTAGATACATCAATATTCTCATGTTTATCTTCTGCATCAGATTTCATATATTATCCATAACAATTCATTTTTCTACATCAATTCATTTTTCTATATCACAACATATCACATTCTCACATCAATAAATATATATACATATATCCATATCCATATCATTCTTATTTTGCTGGATAGACAATAACTTTCATTTACTTACCTGAATTTCTCATTTAATAACCACATTCATAATTTTAAATACAGAGATTTCACGGTCGTGATTACTACTTTCACGCCCGTGAATTAGTTCACGCCCGTAATCCTATGCCGTGAACGCTACTGGAATGAATCGTCCAAAAGCATTCACGGTCGTGATTACTCATTCACGCCCGTGAATAAGTTCACTTCCGTGATTCCAACCCGTGAACACTTCTGGAATGAATAGTACCATTTCCACCCAGAAATTCACAACTGTGACACAATCAGTCACAACCGTGAACCCTCAAGTTTATGCCCGTGACTTAATAGTCACACCCGTGATTTTCAGTAGAAAATCTGTATATTCACTTTTCATTCATTTTAACCTCATCCAAATCATACCAAATTCTATTTAATGCATTTCTAAGGTTCTTTACTCCACTTATTACTTTCCAATACATGTAAATGTCTTGATCGTACAAGATTCTCTAACATGCATCCTTAATTCAATGTCACAAGTATCTCATTCATATATGTTTAAACCTATGGTTTCATGCCATAATCATCATCATTCTTGAAATTGCATTTATCTAAAATCATGTTCAGCATGCATTATTTCAAACAAAAATAGGCTATTGCCTTAAATTATGCACAAATCTTAATCTTTCTCCTTCACTCTTTTAGGTAGCTTTCTCTTTTCCTTTGCTCCTTAGAGCTTGTTCCTTGTCATTTGGAACTCCTACAACATCATAAATCATTATTTCCATATGATTTTCTCAAGACCCTAACTCTCTTTCTCTCTTTCAAAACCCTAGTTTCTCTCCCTTTCCATATAAGTCTTAGATGAGCTCAAAATTCGAACTTCCTTTAGAAAAGATGAAGAAGAAGAAGAAATACTTCTTACCTTACACTTTTCTTCACTTGATCACCACTTTGGAGATTTTCTCTCTCTACCAAACTTGATTTTTCTTCCTCTTTCTTGTTCTTTCCAGCTTTCTTATGAGTTATGGAACATGAAAATCACCTTGTCTTGCTCTTTCCCTTCTCTTCCCTTCCTTTCTCTCTCTAGAATCAAGGTGAGCTATGGAGGAGAAGTTGTGGCTGCATGACTGGTAAAGAAAAGAGAGAAGGAGTAGAAAATGAAGTGAAGAAGAAGAAGAAGAAAAGAAAGCCTTAAATAGGGTACCCAAAAAGTCTTCATGTGGGACCCACCATTTAACCATTTTCTCCCAATTTTACACTTAATCAATATTAATCATCTTCCTTTAATATCATGGCTGGCCAACACTATCAAAATGTGCCCAAAATTAATATGTTGATTATCAATTAATCTCATTATTCCTCCAATTTTTGGTAATTTGCAATTTGACCCCAAAACTTATCAAATTTTGCAATTTACTCCTTTTCCGTAAATCAACTTCTTTGAACTTAAATATCACTTATTTAGGCATTTATTATTTAATTTAACCATTTCTTAATCAAGTTTTGTAAAAATCTGAATTTAGACTCCAATCGGTTACACGCGTTAACTTCGCAACACGTGCGACTCGGGACCTAATTTAGCGGATATTACATTCTCTCCCCCTTAAAATAATTTCGTCCTAAAAATTTACCTATTCATTCGGGGTTGAACAACTGGGGATACTACTTCTTAATTACTTCTTCACTTTCCCAAGTGGCTTCTTCAACTGTATGATTCCGCCACCAAACTTTAACTAGAGGAACTCTCTTGTTCCGAAGAACTTTCTCTTCATATGCTATTATAGCCACTGGTCCTTCCTCATAAGACATATCTGTCTGCACCTCTATTTCCTCAATTGGTATGATGCGGTTTAGGTCTGAATGATATCTTCTTAACATTGAAACGTGGAACACGTTATGAATTTGGTCTAGCTCTAGAGGAAGAGCTAATCGGTAAGCCACTGGTCCTATTCTTTCCAAAATTTCATAAGGACCAATAAATCTTGGGCTTAACGTTCCCTTTTTACAGAACCTCAATACCTTTTTCCACGGAGAAACTTTAAGAAATACTTTGTCTCCTACTACATATTTTATTTCTCGCCTCTTTAAATTGGCATAGGATTTCTGTCGATCTTGTGCTGCTTTTAGCCTTTTCTTGATCACTTTAACTTTCTCCTGAGTTTGTTGAATTATTTCTGGCCCAGTCAACTTTTTCTCATTCAACTCGGTCCAACATATCGGTGTCCTACACTTGCTGACAGATTAGACATTTAGCAACATATTCAGTGATATCCTTTTTCATCCCCGACCACCAATATTGTCCTTTCAAATCTTGGTACATCTTGTTCCCACCTGGGTGCATAGTATAGACCATTTCATGAGCTTCTTTTAAAATCTCTGTCCTCAACTCCTTCATACTTGGCACATAAATCCTATTCTTGAAATACACAGTACCATCTTCTGTTAAAGAAAATTCTGACTTTTCTCCATTTTTCAAGGCTTCGACCATCTTTACTAACTTCTCATCTTGTTTTTGGACATCTTTAATTCTTTGCATCAATGTGGATTCCACTCGCATCTCAGCTAAAATCTTCCTGCTTAGTGCATCTGCAACCACGTTAGCCTTTCCTGGATGGTAGTCTATCACACAATCATAGTCCTTAATCAATTCCAACCATCTTCGTTGCCTCAGATTCAACTCTTTCTGTGAAGGAAGATACGTAAGACTCTTGTGGTCTGTATAAATGTAGCATCTTTCTCCATACAAATAATGTCTCCAAATCTTAAGAGCAAAAACTATCGCTGCAAGCTCTAAATCATGCGTCGGATAGTTAAGTTCATGAGGCTTAAGTTGTCTTGAGGTATATGCAATCACTTTTCCCTCTTGCATAAGAACACATCCTAGCCCATTGTGACTTGCATCACTGTACACAACATAATCTTTTCCTGGACTAGGCTGAGTCAAAACTGGTGCTTCAATCAATATTACCTTCAATTGATCAAAGCTTGCTTGACATTTATCTGTCCATTCAAAACAGACCTTTTTTCGCAGTAGTCGTGTCAATGGATTCATTATAGATGAAAATCCTTTCACAAATCTCCTATAGTATCCGGCTTATCCAAGAAAACTTCTCACTTCTGTCACATTTCGAGGTGGTTTCCAATTAAGAATAGCCTCGACTTTACTAGGATCAACTCGAATACCTTCTACTGAAATTACATGACCCAGAAAACTAACTGCTTCTAACCAAAACTCACACTTAGATAGCTTTGCATACAATTGTTTCTCCCTTAAAGTTTGCAATACTTTTTTGAGATGTTGGTCATGTTCTACTCGATCTCTTGAATAGACAAGAATGTCATCAATGAATACAACTACAAATTGATCAATATATGGCCTGAACACTCGGTTCATCAGGTCCATAAAAACTGCTGGCGCATTCGTCAATCCAAATGGCATCACCAAGAACTCATAATGACCATAACGAGTCCTGAATGCCATCTTAGATACATCTGACTCTTTGATCTTCAGTTGATGATACCCCGATCGAAGATCTATCTTTGAAAATATACTTGCACCTTTCAACTGATCAAATAAATCATCAATCCTAGGCAGTGGGTATTTATTCTTAATAGTAACCCTATTAAGCTGCCTGTAGTCAATTCAAACACGTAAAGTACCATCTTTCTTCTTCACAAATAGTACTGGAGCACCCCATGGAGATACACTAGGTCATATAAATCCTTTATCTAACATTTTCTTGTAACTGTATCTTCAATTCTTTCAATTCTATGGGTGCAATTCTATATGGTGTAATAGATATAGGAGCAGTGCCAGGTACTAATTCAATAGCAAACTCTATCTCTCCATCAGGTGGTAGTCCTGGTAACTCCTCAGGAAATACATCAGAAAACTCACTAACAGTTGGGATATCGGTCAACTTTGGACTTTTCTTTCGAGTGTCAATCACATACGCTAGGCAAGTCTCACATCCCTTATTGATGAGTTTTCGAGCTTTCAACGCTGATATCACATTATTTGGATATCCTCTATACTCACCCATCACTACTATCTCTTCTTATTCTGAAACTTTAATTCTCATCTGCCTCTTTCCACAATCTATTATCACCCCATGGCAAGCTAGCCAATCCATTCCCAAGATCACATCGAACTCGCGGAATGGTAGCTCTATTAGATCTGCTGGAAATTGGTTGCCTTGAATTTCGACTCGGCAACCTCTAAACACTTTACTAACCCACACACTGTGTCCTAATGGGTTAGTCACACAAATCTCATATCCTAGAGTCTCTAGTTTTAGACCCTCTCGACCCGATGGTGGTGTGCATATGTATGAGTGTGTTGACCCAGGGTCTATCAATGCATGTATACAAGAGCCAAAAAGAAGGAATTTACCCGCTATGACATCAGGTGCATCCTGCTCCTCTCGGCCTCGCATGGCATAAGCTCTTACTGGAGCAGCTCTACTGCCTTTAGGTCTCTCTACTGTGTCCGATCTGAATTGGCTTGGCCCTGCACGACCTCCTCTTCCTTGTCCTCGGCCTCGTCCTCTGCCTTGTCCCATAGTCTGTATTGGTACTGACTCAACACTCCCTGAACCTCTGCCAAACTGTGGCAATGGACAATCTCTTTTAATATGGTTCTTGGAGCCGCATCTTATGCACGCTCCTGTCATCGACCAACACTCTCCTGGATGCGTACGACCACAATGTTGACACACCGGTAGAGTGGTAAACCTACGGGATGCCTGTGTCGGTGCACTGGTTGCCGATGAAGTAGATCTTATGGGTTATCCCCGTCTATAAGAATTAAATCTGCTGGAACTACCAACCTAGAATCGACCACCAAAAGATCTGGCTCTTTTGCCACTAGACTGTACTCCACTTGGTTGTGGTGCTGGTCTACTAACCCCACTAATCTGTACTAGTTGTTGTGTTGCCATGACTCTTTCAACTGTTCTAGTAGATGCTAGTAAATTAGGGAAACTCATCAGTCGTAGGGCTGAAACTTGTAACTTGATCGTATCTCTCAATCCATCTTCAAATCGTCGGCACTTATCTGCCTCAGTGGATACAATACCACCAGCATACTTGCAAAGATGAGTGAATTCTCTCTCATATTCTGTTACAGACATATCCCTCTGTTTTAACATTAAAATCTCTCTCTTTTTTGTCGTCTGTGTAAATAGGAGGAATATACTGCTCCTTAAACTTCTCAGAAAGAATTCCCATGTCATAGGGTTAGGAGCCTCTATACTCTGTGATTCAGATCGCCACCAATCAAATGCATGCTCCTGTAGCAATGATATTGCATATTCATATTTCTGTTCATCTATGCAATGTAGTTGATTAAATACTCGTTCTAATCGTTTCAACCAAAATTCTGCCACTTAGGGGTCATATTCTCGTTTACCATAGAAATCAGATGCCCCTAATTTCCTCAATCTCTCAAATTGTAATCCAGACGAATCTGATCGTGATACTCTCTATAACATATCTATCATATTTCTTATGAGCTCAGTCTGACCCATATTAATAGCTGAATGTTCACGAAGTGAGCAGGCACTAGATCTCAGTGCCGCAACTCGACGACGACTTGGTTGCGATGAAGCTCTTGCCTCGGAAGGCTCATTACTCTCAGCTTCTTCTATTACTATTCGTCTTGATCCTGAGGCCATATCCTACCTATAACATAAAGACAACGGCCCTAATCAATAAAGCATCAACTCCAAAAATGCAATTGTGGGTAGATTTCAAGAAAAACATTTTCAAAATTCACTTTAAAATCCAAACCGGCTTTAATACCAATATCCAGAAACACTAAACCGTGCTCTGATACCAAAAACTACAGCGACCACACCTCCTCACCCGAATACCACGTGCCCGGATAAGGAAGCGCTGCTGTCTGTCTTTCTCATACTTCATATATTGTTTTTTTACTCATGTATATATGGATATAAATAAAAATCAGAGTACAATTTATTTACATAAAATAGTAATTTTTAACATTAGAGTAATTCTTAACAAACTTTAAAAGTAAGTTTTACAAACTCAAACATTTCTTTAATATAAAAATCTAATACAAAAGTTTCAAAACTTGTAACCCACTTTCTCAAGATTCGGCTGCTTTACTTTAATGGGATCACCGCTTGCTTTATCTAGCGTCTTCAGTTACCTTTCTATATCTGCGTGGAAATTAAACTCCACACTAAGCTCTAAGCTTAGTGGTGCATATAAAGAAGGCAATATACTATATCATGCAACAAGCATTAACAATTATCATTTTGTGCATTAAAATGTTTGCATGCATGACTATCAACATATTCCTATTTCCTAAAAGTATAAATGTCATGCTCATATAGACAATGTTATTTTCACTTATCCTTAATAGCAAATTATTCTGTAAATCTCTTTATCATTACATTTCAATCTCATATCATCATCATTTTCTTATTCTTTCCTTTTTCTTATTTTTTCGACTTATCCTCATTATCTTGCCCACATCACTCTAAATGTTTGCATTGACTGGATACGGGTTCTGGATCAGGAGCGCTCACACAAGCTTATGTCACTCTGTCCAATATCTGGCTCATAAGAGCTTCTCAATTCACTAGCACTCACACAAGCTTATGCCACATTGATTGAGTATAATTTCATCATAGATGAATAACCGGATCAAGGTCGCTCACACAAGCTTATGACACCTTCTCCTCATTTATATGTGCTCATCGGAGCTTTCTCAAGTCAGTAGCGCTCACACAAGCTTTAGCCACTCTGACTGAGCATCCCAGACCAATGGCACTCACACAAGCTTTAGCCACATTGGTTGAGGTATAGTACGGTACCGTTCGCCCCCTTAATGACATGTCATCTATCCTGATTCTAGTCCACAAGTAGAGTAATGGGCTTTTTTATATTTTCACATCAATCATTATTCTCAAATTTCAACACATCCATTTTTCTCATATTTATCAACATCTTAATTTTCTTGTTTTACAAGCATATAGTCATACTCATACATATTTTCATTCATTTACTAGATTCATCAATATTCTCATGTTTATCTTCTGCATCAGATTTCATATATTATCCATAACAATTCATTTTTCTACATCAATTCATTTTTCTATATCACAACATATCACATTCTCACATCAATATATATATATACATATATCCATATCCATATCATTCTTATTTTGCTGGATAGACAATAACTTTCATTTACTTACCTGAATTTCTCATTTAATAACCACATTCATAATTTCAAATACAGAGAATTCACGGTCGTGATTACTACTTTCACGCCCGTGAATTAGTTCACGCCCGTAATCCTATGCCGTGAACGCTACTGGAATGAATCGCCTAAAAGCATTCACGGTTGTGATTTCTCAATCATGCCTGTGAATAAGTTCACTTCCGTGATTCCAACCCGTGAATGCTTCTAGAATGAATAGTACCATTTCCACCCAGAAATTCACAACCGTGACACAATCAGTCACAACCGTGAACCCTCAAGTTCACGCCCGTGTCTCAATAGTCACACCCGTGATTTTCAGCAGGAAATCTGCATATTCACTTTTCATCCATTCTAACCTCATCCAAATCATACCAAATTCTATTTCATACATTTCTAAGGTTCTTTACTCCACTTATTACTTTCCAATACATGTACATGTCTTGATCATAGAAGATTCTCTAACATGAATCCTTAATTCAATGTCACAATTATCTCATTCATATATGTCTAAACCTATGGTTTCATGCCATAATCATCATCATTCTTGAAATTGCATTTATCTCAAATCATGTTCACCATGCATTATTTCAAACAAAAATAGGCTATTGCCTTAAATTATTCACAAACCTTAATCTTTCTCCTTCACTCTTTTAGGTAGCTTTCTCTTTTCCTTTGCTCCTTAGAGCTTGTTCCTTGTCATTTGGAACTCCTACAACATCATAAATCATTATTTCCATATGATTTTCTCAAGACCCTAACTCTCTTTCTCTCTTTCAAAACCCTAGTTTCTCTCTCTTTCCATATAAGTCTTAGATGAGCTCAAAATTCGAACTTCCTTTAGAAAAGATGAAGAAGAAGAAGAAATACTTCTTACCTTACACTTTTCTTCACTTGATCACCACTTTGGAGATTTTCTCTCTCTACCAAACTTGATTTTTCTTCCTCTTTCTTGTTCTTTCCAGCTTTTTTATGAGTTATGGAACATGAAAATCACCTTGTCTTGCTCTTTCCATTCTCTTCCCTTCCTTTCTCTCTCTAGAATCAAGGTGAGTTATGGAGGAGAAGTTGTGGCTTCGTGACTCGTAAAGAAAAGAGAGAAGGAGTAGAAAATGAAGAGAAGAAGAAGAAGAAAAGAAAGCCTTAAATAGGGTACCCAAAAAGTCTTCATGTGAGACCCACCATTTGACCATTTTCTCCCAATTTTACACTTAATCAATATTAATCATCTTCCTTTAATATCATGGTCGGCCAACACTATCGAAATGTGCCCAAAATTAATATGTTGATTATCAATTAATCTCATTAATCCTCCAATTTTTGTTAATTTGCAATTTGATCCCAAAACTTATCAAATTTTGCAATTTAGTCCTTTACTGTAAATCAACTTCTTTGAACTTAAATATCACTTATTTAGGCATTTATTATTTAATTTAACCATTTTTTAATCAATTTTTGTAAAAATCCAAATTTAGACTCCTATCGGTCACACGCGTCAACTTCGCAACACGTGCGACTCGGTACCTAATTTAGCAGATATTACAGAATATGTCTGTAATTGTCCAGAAAAATTCATAAATTTTAGACTTAGAATCTATCCAGAAAATTCTGGGCAGAATTATCAGTGACCAGTCAGTGTTAATATTATCATATCTTTTGATAAAGAACTCAGAATTAAGTGATTCAAGTTGAATATTAAATCTAAGATCCATATCTAAACTTTTTATGAAGATCATGTAACTAAATTCAGAAAGAAACGGGACCAAAATTAAGGTCCAAAACAGAGAACAGAATCTGCCAGTGACAGGGCAGCATATGAATTGAGAAATGAAATGAGTAAAATGATGAGAAATTTGTTATATTATGTAAATATTATTTTAATTGAGGGATTATGTGATTATTTTGAGATATTACATGCATGAAAAGTATTAAATTAATTTTTATGAATTTTAATGAAATTGTATAAGCCCTAGAACACCTAACTAGAACCAACTTAGGATAGTTTGGCATGCCAAATAGGGGGGAGTATGATGAAAATGATTAAATCCATTAATGGTATGATTATCTACGCTAGTAATGGCACTGTTATCTACGCCGGTAATGGCACTTTTATCTACGCCGGTAATGACACTTTTATCTACACCGGTAATGACACAATTATCCAGGCCGGTAATGGCATGGTTATCTACGCCGGTAATGGCACTTATATGCGCACATCATATTGCCCGGGTGGCATTCCTAAGTGCCTGGATGGCAACTTCGTTATCTGAGTCAGTGGTTCATAGGTGTCCTGGGCATAAATAAAGACATAAATAAAAAGTCATGCAACATAAAAGAATTATTGAAAATAAAAATGGAATTATGAATTATGGCATGTATAAAAAGAAGATTTAGTATTATACAATAAGGTGGTAATAAAATAAATAAGTGTAAGATAATATAATATAATTTGATGTATATACATGCTAAAATACCATGATTTGCATGAGAATGATGATTTGATTATGTTAAACAAAATGAGATACAGTAAATTGATGTTATGCATACTAGAATATTATAAAATGTCTGTTTGCATGATTTGATCATAGATTGTTTGATGACAATGCATGTGACATTAAAAATAGTTTATTGCTTTATTTATATGCACCACTAAGCCAAGAGCTTAGCGTGGGAGTTTTTCTCATGCAGATTTAGTAAAGAATAAATAGAAGATAGTAGACAAAGCCAACGGTGACCTAATCCAGTAAAGCAGCCTGTTGCACACATCGTGGGTTACACAACTTTTTTATATTATTATGTAAATTTTATTTTGTAGTATTTGTAAAATAAACAATATGTTTTGCAAAGAACATGTTACTATATAAAAAGGTAGTTTATCTTTTATGTTATAATTTCTTTTATATTACAAAGTAAACAAATAGCAAATAATATATATATATATATATATATATGAGAAATTTTCAGTTAAACACAATTTAATAAAATGAAATTTTAACCGATAAAGTCAGCGTAGCACACCCTTATTCGAGCATGAGCTGCTAGGGTGAGGGGGTGTTACAGAGACAGAAGCCTAACTTCAGAATTTGATGGAAAGAGAGGGTAAAATAAAGGTAAGTAATTTATGGAAATAATTAGTGCCAAATTGTTGAAAATATGACTAAGAATGATAAAGGACTTGATTGCAAAAGTTAGAAAGTTTTAGCACAAAATTACAAAATTGTCAAAGTTAGACGACCAAAATGGATATTTTTCAAGTGAATAAAAATTAAACACATTTTTAATGCATGTCGGCCAGCCTTACATGACATGACGAGGAGAGAATTTTATTGAAGAGAATTAAGATAATAAATAATTCATAAAAATTCTATGTTAGTCAATTTGGTGGGTCCCATCCATTTGTTTTTTAAATTTTTTTTCTTTTTCCTTTTCCTTCTTTTTCCTGCTTTCTCATCCCCTTTTCTCTAGCATTTTTTTCCATAAACTAACCCTATCCATTCCTCCATCATTCTCCTTTGTTAAAGCTTGGTTTTACAGAGAGAAAGTGAAGAATAAGTGAGAAAGAGCTTGGAAAAGCCATTTTCATACACAAAGGACTAATAGGAGGCCAAAGAAGCTAAGAATGGAGAGGAAAAGAGGATGGAAATGGGAGTGTTCCTGAGGGATATTTCCATCATTTTGAGGATCATAAATAATTTAGCAATAAGGAATTTGACCATATGTTGTGTTCTAAGTGTTTTAGATAGGTTATATATTCCTAAGACCTTGAAGCAAGTTGATTCAAATCAATTGAAGCTCAAAAGATTGAAAATCAGCAAGGATTCATGGATGTGACAAAGTGCCTCAAGCCCTTGAATCAAGTAATGCCCATGGTCAATAATCACTACCATCGTGAAACTTCAATTTCATGCTCGTTACTCATAAAGCCACGTTACCAATAATCCTTAGAGCTAATTCTCTTAGGTTCAAATGTTCACGGCTGTGAAGTAATGGCCAAATCGTGAAGCAAGAACAGTCATGCTCGTGAAATATCATGCATTCTTAGATAAAAGCATTCACAACTAGCTTCACCACTTTAGTCATGACTTCACCAAGAACAATCGCATCCGTGAAGAGTTAGTCACGCCCGTGAACTTGCATATTTAATGTTAATAGGCATGAATGAAAAAGTGGTTCAATGCCTAGTTTTGCATTAATTGCTCCCAAAATAATTTTATTTCTCAGAGAAAGTATAAATACAACTCATTTATGAACTTCCAAGGGTAAGACAACAAGAAATGAAGCATTTAATCTTTGTAAAGCCCTTTGTGCAATTATTCAAATTTGATTTTTATAATCCCTATTGTGAAAACCATTTTAGCTTAGTTTATTGAGCTCTTTTGGTTAGTGAGTGATTATATTCTTTTAATCCAATACTAATAGAGGACATGAGTGAAACACTTGTAAAGGTTTTTGTGTGAGCCATTAAAACACAAGGATTTTATTATTGTATTAGCCATCAAAACACAAGGATTTATGGGATAGGTGTTAACTAAGAGAGTAAAACACCATAGTTGGGAGTGAGCTTGGAAAACTCCATTTGTAACACTTTGAGTGTTAGTGAAATACCCAATTGAGATTTGGGAGAAGAGTAGGATTTGTTAATACCTGAATCTCTACAAATCTTATGTCTCCATCTCTCTACTTCTTCTCTATCTATTCTTATTCATTTTCTTGAGAGAAAAATTTTATTTAATAACCAATTCAACCCCCTTTTCTTGGTTATTATTTTGGGCAACAATTGGTATCAGAGCTAAATCTAGCATTCAAGCCTGAGAAGTGCTAGCAAAGATTGAATTATGGGCAATGATGGGTTTCACAATCTCAAAGCCTTTTTTTGATAGAGCAAACTATGCGAATTGGAAATTAAAAATGGAAACTTATCTTTATAGTGAGGGAGTAGATGTTTGGGACATCATTTGGAAAGAATGGACACCTCCAACAAGAAGGAATGCCAAAGGAGAAAATGAATCACTCTAAGAGATGATTGGATCGATCCTCAAAAGATAGCTAATGGAAAAAATAAGAAAGTCATGATAATTCTAATAAGCTCTCCATCACTTGAAGAATACTGTAGAATCCAACATTGTCCAACCACTTACTGTATTTAGAAAACTATCACAAAAGCACTAAAATAGTAAAGTCCAAGAAGGTTCAACTTCTTATCACCGAATATGAACTCTTCAATATGAAGCCCAATAAGACCATAACCGAAATGACCATTCGACTTCTTGCTATCATCAATGGCATGAGGAAGCTTGGAAAGCATTTTAATTTGGAAGATGTAAATAACAAGATTCTAAAGAGTCTTCCAATGAAAAATTATAGCTCAAGAGTTACGGGTATTGAAGAAGCCAATGAAGACTTGAACGTAATTCCTACCGATGTACTTATTGGCAAATTCCTCACTCATGTAATGACTCTAGTAAGAGAAAATGAACTTGAATGAGAAAAGAAGAAAAGAAAAACTCTAGCACTCAAAGCTTCAACTTCTATACCTATAGATAAAGATCTCCTTAGTAATGAAAAGGTGGTTGATGAAGGTGATGATCAAATATCCTTACTTTCAAAGAGAATCATGAGGTTGATCACCCATAAGTATGGCTCAATTAAGAACTACAAGCAAAGAGCCTCAAGATTCCCTCCTAGAAACTCCTCATCTAACAAAGGCAAAGATAAAGTCAAGTGTTATAAGTATGGAAAGAAGGGACACATTAGATCGGAGTGCCTTATGGTCAAGAAGTACAAGAGGAGACCCAATAAAGAAGATGAAAAAAAGGGTCACAAAGCCACTTGCGATGATAAAACCTCAAAATTTATTGAAGAATAAAAAGAGGAGGAGGCTAACTTATGCTTGATGGCTATTGAGGATAACTCCATTGATGAGGTATGCTCTACATCTCAATCTTATGATGACTTGTGTGATTTAATTGATGATGATGATGATGATAATGATATAGTTGAAGTATTAAACCTAGATATAGAAAGGTACAAAATAAAACTTGATCTTTATAGAAAAAATAGCTCTAAACTTAGAAATTATCTTAATAACCTTCAATAGGTAGTTAAAGAGCTAAAAACCTCATATCACTACTTAAAGAAGTCATTGGATGAGTTTTCATCAAAACCTTCAGCCAATTATCTAATAAAAAAATAATGCTTTAAAAAAATGAGGTTGAAGAGCTTAGAAATTCCATCTCAAAATTCAACAAAGAGAATGAGAATTTGGATACCTTAATTGTATCTTAAAGACTTCCCTTAGTGAGACATGACTTAGGCTTTAATGGAGCATCATCATCTTCCCCACCTAGAACAATATTTGTTAGATCTAGCACTCCACAAACCTCTTCTATTGAGGTAATAGCCTCAAAGGCTAAGAGCAAAGCACACACAAAACCCCCTACTCAAAAGAAAAGTAGTGAAAGGTCACATGGCTTAAGAGGAAAATCTTAAAAGGCCAATCATGCCTTCTTATATAAGAGGCATGCACTTAGAACACCCACTACACATGCTTGCTCATGTTCTTGTGTGCATGATACCTCTAGAAAGGTTGTGAGGCCTAAACTTCATGCAAAATTGCAAGGTTAATTTAAATATAAACAATGCCATTATTGTATAAAGCTTGGGCATATAAATATTAATTTTTTTGTGAGGAAGGCTCATTAGGAAATGTCCAAAGCTAACCTCCAAGGACCCAAGTTCGTTTCAAAACCTAAGAACCGAAACTAAATTGTTATTTTGTAGGTATCCCTTAAATCCACTTCAAAGGAAAATGTTTGGCTAATGGATAGTGGATGCCTAAGGCACGTGATCGGAAATATTACCCTTTTCACCCAAATCAAAAGGATTGATAGTAGTAAGGTAACCTTTGGAAACAATGCCAAAGGTAAGGTAATTGGCATTGGTTCAATTGGTTTAAATGATATTCCTTTTATTGAAGATGTTTTACTTGTTGATAGTTTAAAACACAATCTTTTAAGTGTAAGCCAATTATGTGATAAAGGAAACCAAGTCACTTTTAGCTCTAATGGATGTCTTGTGACCACTCCAAGTAGCCAAGAGATATTCAAAGGAGAAAGAGATGGAAATACTTACATAATTGACTTACACAAGTTGACTAACATTTTCTCTAAGTGTCTTATGTCTATTAGTGATGAATCTTGGCTATGGCATAGAAGGCTTAGGCATGCATGCATGGACTCAATTTCAAAGAAGAGCTAATTGATGCGTTATCCAAAGTCAAATTCACTAAAGATAAGACATGTGAACCTTGTCAAAAGGGAAAGTAACATAAAACATCTTCTAAGGCTAAGAATATTGTAAGTACTTCTAAACCCCTACAAATTTTGCATCTCGATTTTTTAGACCTACTAGAGTTGCTAGTTTCGGAGGCAAATACTATGCTTTTGTCATTGTTGATGGTTACTCTAAGTTTACTTGGGTAATTTTCTTAGCTCATAAAAATGATGCTTTTGAATCTTTTAAAAATTTGGCCAAAAGAATTCAAAATGAAAAAGGCTATTTTATTTCTAAAATAAGAAGCGATCATGGCAAAGAATTTGAAAATTAACATTTTGAAAACCTTTGTTTGGAATATGGGGTTTCTCATAATTTTTCCGCTCTTAGAACACCTCAACAAATGGGGTTGTTGAAAGAAAAAATAGAACATTGGTAGAAATAGCTAGAATAATGCTCAATGAGTATGGTTTACCAATCTACTTTTGGGCCAAAGCCACCAATACCGCGTGTTATATTTCTAATCATGTTTTCAAATGGCCTATCTTAAATAAAACCTCTCTATGGAATGTAAGAAAACCCATAATCTCATACCTTAGAGTATTTGGATGCAATTATATTATATTGAATACCAAGGACAACCTTAGAAAATTTGCCTCTAAATCCGATAAAGGTATCTGCTTAGGATACTCCATAACTAGCAAGGCTTATAGAGTCTTTAATAAAAGATCATTAGTTGTAGAAGAGTCTATGGATGTTGTTTTTGTTGAATATAGCAAACTTGATCTTGGAAAAAATATTATTTTTTTATGATGTTATAGGATTAATGGAAAAGCTTGATCTTGATCATGAAGAGGATGGTGAAACCTCAAAGAAAGATGATAATGATGATCAAGAGGAGAATTAAGACGAACATCAAAAGAAATAATTGCCTCAAGCTCAAGAGCAAGGCACCCAAGAGCTACCAAAGGAGTGGAAGTTCATAAGAAACCATCCCATAGAGCAAGTCATTGTGATCCCACCAAGGGTGTAAGTACTTGATATCATATTAAGTTTTTAGATTATAATCTTGTTTTTGTCTCTCAAATTGAGCGAAGGACTATTGAGGATGCTCTTAGTAATGAGAGCTGGGTTATTTCTATGCAAGATGAACTCAACCAATTTAAGAGAAATAAAGTTTAGACCTTAGTTCTAAGACCTAAGGACTACCAATTATTGGTAGTAAATGGGTCTTTAGGAATAAGTTGGATGGGCAAGGTCAAATCATTAGGAACAAAGCTACAATGATTGCTAAAAGATACAACCAAGAGGAAGGCATAGATTATGATGAGACCTATGCTCTAGTAGCAAGATTAAAAACTATTAGGATTCTTTTAGCATTTGCATGCCATATGAATTTTAAACTTTTTCAAATAGATGTTAAAAGTGCATTTCTAAATGGTTTTATAAAGGAGGAAGTTTATGTTGAGCAACCTCTCAGTTTTAAAAGTCATGCATTGCCAAATCATGTGTTCAAACTCATTTAGGCCTTATATGGTTTAAAACAAGCTCTAAGAACTTTGTATGAAAGACTTAGTGCATTTTCCTTAGAAAATGGTTTTTTTAAAGACGTGTAGATAGTACTTTTTTTATCAAAAAGCATAAGCATGACATTATACTTGTTCAAATTTATATTGATGATATCATCTTTGGGTCTACTAATGAATTGCTTTCTCAAGAATTTGATAAGTGTATGACTAGGAGTTTAAAATGAGCATGATAGGAGAGCTCAAATTCTTCCTTGGTCTTCAAATCAAGCAAAGAAAATAAGTCATATTCATCAACCAATCCAAGTACACTAAAGGGTTTCTAAAAAAATTTGGAATTGAAGGATGCAAGAGTGCCAAAACTCAAATGAGCACATTAATTAAGTTGGATAGAGATGAGAAGTGTAAGGCTATAGATGAAAAGCTCTATAGAGGTTCCCTTTTGTACCATACCTCTTCTAAACCCAATATAATGTTTAGTGTATGCTTGTGTACTAGATTTCAATCATGTCCTAAGGAATCTCATCTGAATGCTGTGAAAAGGA
This sequence comes from Triadica sebifera, assembly GCA_023653625.1. Classification (NCBI taxonomy): domain Eukaryota; kingdom Viridiplantae; phylum Streptophyta; class Magnoliopsida; order Malpighiales; family Euphorbiaceae; genus Triadica; species Triadica sebifera. The sequence continues at coordinate 41,799,432 of CM042893.1, read as the reverse complement.
TTTTAAAATACATTTTTGGCACAATGCACTTAGGCTTATGTTATCCTAGGAACACTTCATTTCATATCATTGGTTTTTCGGATGCCAATTATATCGATAGTCTTTTGGATAGAAAAATACATCCAAAACTTGTCACTTCATTGGTGAATGTTTCTAAGTTTATCAAGAAACAAGTTTAGTTGTCTTATCCACTATCGAAGCAGAATATATGACAGCAGGTTATTGTTGCACTTAAGTTCTTTAGATAAGATAACAACTTAAGGACCATGGTCAAGAGATTGATCACATTCCCATCAAATGTGACAATACAAGTGCTATAAAGCTTTCTAAAAATCCTATTCAACACTCTAGGAGCAAACACTAGACATTAGGCATCATTTTATAAGAGATCATGTCCAAAATGGTGATGTTGTGCTAGAATTTATTGACACAAATAATCAACTGGTTGACATTTTCACCAAGCCTCTCAATGATTAAAGGTTTTGTTTTATAAAAAATGGAGCTTAGTATGCTTAATGAGAGCACTTTTTCTTAAAAAAGGTTTAAAAGGCATACATTGCATTCATTATGCATTTTGATGTTTAATTATGAACCTTGAGTGTTATGCCATGATTTAATGATATATTGGTTCAAATTATGTGATGCATGTATGTATGCCATGAAAATATGTGTTTTATTTTTTTAAGAAAATATACAGAAGAACAAAATTTCTTTTTGGATATTGTTTAGTTTTTTCTATTTTTAGAACTTCACGCCCATGACTAGTTAGTCATGGCTATGAATGTTGTTGAACCAAAATGTCCAAAAACGTTCACAATTTAGTTCACATCTTTTATCATGATTTTAAACCGTGAATATCAATGTTCACGCCAGTGAATATAATTCACGGCCATAACACCTATGAACCTCTATCTTTCCAAATTCGTTCACACCCTTAGTCACAATTAGTGTCATGATTGATCTTCCTCGTGAACAATTAGTATTCAAGCCTATGAACTTTCATTCACGATTGTGAATTGTGCAATATAAAGTCTACTTTCATTGTTTGACTCTCGATTTTCTCTCTCCTCTCTCACCGACTATCTCGATTCTCTGTTTTTCCATCCAAGTATGACCTCCATAACACCTTTTCACTCTAAATCATTGCCGATTTCATCCTTCAAACATCTCAAACACCATTTTTACCAAATTTCTTCAAGGTTTAATTAAGTTTTTTTTTATAAAAACCCTAGGTCTTTTCAAATCTAACTTCAACAATGACATCTAGAGCCAGTTCTTCTAAGGGGAAGAAGAATAGCATAGCCTCCAGACTCTACAGATACTATTTGCTCAATGTCTTACCCCAACACACTCATAAAAAGTACTCCGCCCTTAAGAAACAACCCATTCTATCAGCAAAAACTTTTGACTGGAATTGTATCTGAGCACTAGGACTGGAATCTTATATAAAAGTTTGGCTTCAAAAGTGTGGCATCCTAGAGTTTTTTGACATCTACAAGCCCACATTTAAAGAGCCAACACTGGAGTTTCTGAGTATCCTGTAAGTGTCACTAGTGGGCAAGGTTTCTTTCCAGCTTAGCAAGCAAGAAAAGACTCTCACAGTTGCTGAATTTGTGGAGATTTTCAAGCTACCACACGAAGTCCTGATAAATGAAAGTGAGGCAAAAGACTTTTTTCCTTTCTTCAGTATGGAACCATTTTGGTAGCAATTGTAGCTAGAATGTCAAGAAGACCAAAAGCACTCATTTGAAGAATTCGGTTCTCTACTACATTTACCAATTTCTAACATACTCAATCTTTGCCTGAGGTGATAGCAATGACTCAAGTCCGAATTGTTGTTATTTGAATGGGCTAGATCAAATCAACCAGTTGTATTGTCCTAATGGTTTGCTTCTCATCTCTAATCGATCGAGAAGAAGCCTTCGATTGACATACTCAATAGAAGCTATGTCACTCACTTGGCTTTAGAGCTAGGACTTTTGGATCTTAATGATCACATTTATACCATTGTCCCAACTTCCCCCAGAGATCGACTTGAGGTCGAATCCTATATCAAAATGGAAAGAATTGTCATAATCATCTACTAGGATGATGTTTATTATCGCTTCATCACACCTAAATAACATGGAAGCCAAAAAACCCTGAGGCATTCAAAGCTGGTCTTCAAGGGCCACAATAGAGAAAGAGGGCTAGAATTGAGCCTCCTACAGATTCAACAAATATACCGGATGCCCCAGTAACTGATGCGACCTCTTCAGCATTTCTATAGGAATTGGCTCAGCAACTCATGGATTTGATCACTCTTCGATTGCACATTCTTCAAGCAAACATGGATTCTTTTGAGCAATCGGTTAATAAGAAGTTAGAAGACCTCAAAGACTTTGTCGAGACTAGAGTTGACAGTCTAAAGGAAGAGATTACTAGTCTTCGTGAGCAGTTATATGGCTTCAAGCACAAGTATAATAACTACTTTAAGTTAAAGGTTATATATGTCTATTGTGTAAATGACAGACGCTTAAAATGGAGGCAGTGACATTTTTGTAAATATGTTACTTGTTATATGCATCTGTTAATATAAATGTCAGTCATATAATGTTTAGACGTCTGTCTTTATTAAATGACAGACGCATATAAATTTTTTAAAAACCGGCATTTTGATTTGTCATCTCTAACAGTACTATATATATATATATATATATATATATATATATATATATATATATATATATATATATATATATTCGTCTAAAATAAATTAATTAATTTGGAGAGTAAGAGTGGTAATTAAAAAATTGAATTAAAAAAAGACAAATTGATATTTAACCAAATAATATTTAAATTAATTAATTAAATATATATCATGTTTGGTTAACTAATAATATACATATATGATGAATGAATGAATTAATTAATATTAATTTAATTTTTTATTAATTTTAGTTATATATATATATATATATATATATATATATATATATATATATATATATATAAATATTAAAGGCAGCCAACTTAATTATATTATTATGCAGATAATTAAGTTTAATTTTATATATTAAATATTAAAAAAAGATATAATAGGAGTCTGTTTTTATCTAATGCCAGACGCATAAAAATGTTATAGGCGTCTGTCTTTAATTAATGACAGACGCATATAATATATAATAGGCAGTGACTTTTTTGTAAATATGTCAATAGTTATATGCGTCTGTCATTATAAATGACAAACATATAAAAGTTTAAGCGTTTGTCTTTATTTAATGACAGACACATATGTTATTAGAATAAGCGTCTGTTATTATTTACGACATACGCATATAAGTTAATGAGAACATTTTGGCAACTTTGAGTGGTGACATGAGATTGATGCATGAGATGGTTGCTAAATTGCCTACTGGGTATATTTTTTAAGTTCCTGCAGACATTACAGTGTTTAAGTATCCAGTAGATAATCAGATGATTCATGTTGGTATGGAAGACATCACTCAACTCATCTCCATGGAATGGCTTGATGTCTCGATCATTCTAATATTTATGATGTAAGATTATACTATTTATTACTAATATTATAAGATTGATTTAAAAAATACAAAAATAATACTTATGTATGTATTGTCATTCATGTATGCAGGTACCTTCATAACTTGTGCGATACATTCTTTATATCGTCGATCGGATTTCTTTGTCCAACAATGCTTCATTTGATGTTCACAGAGACTAACTCAGCAGAAAGATATATTATATAAGCTTTGAAGGAACAAAGAGATAAACATTTCATTCTACTACCATACTTCCAGAAGTAAGAAATATTTACATTCATGTTTGCATAATTTTTATTCTCAACATTTTTACTAACTTCAACATATTTGTATATCTCTAGTAACCATTGGATATTGATTGTATTTTTCTATGAACGGAGTAAGGCATTTTTCATGGATCCTCTAGCTCGTGGCAGCCGCAATATAAGTTTGAAACCTTATATTAACCTGTAAGTTATAATACTACTAGCTAATAGTTTCTACAATGTTTGTAGCGTTTTCAATATTAATGCCGATTTTGATATACACTTATTTTTCAGAGCCTATAAAACTTAAGCTATAGAAGGTGGAAAAAATAAAGGTGCCAGGTTAAAATGGAATGACATTTCGGTGAGAATTTTATATTCTGAATTACTAGTTAGATTAAAGTTTTTATGATTTTTATAATCCTTTATTTGGCATGGGCCTTTGTTGTTTTTTCTATTTTAAGTGCCCTCAACAATAAGGAGGTGTTGAATGTGGATATTACATCATGAGATATATGTACGAAATTGTCGTATATCATAACAGTGATACAACATTGCTTAAGGTATGTTCTTTCAAATACTAGTCAGTTTATATTACAAGTATGATACATAACTAGCTATTAATTTATTCATCTCTAACATATTTTCTATTATTTGTTTGATTTGTCTTGTAGGCTTTTGAAAATGGATCATATAGTCAAGATCAAATAGATGAAATTCGACATATGTGGTCAAATTACTTTATGAGAGAGTGAATGTAATCTTTTTATTTACTTTTGTAAAATATTTCATATTAATGAGAAATCCAATTTTAAATTAAAGAATTTTGAAGAACTTGTGGATTAATTATTTTCATTTGAATTGTTTTAGGCATGATGAGGTATTGTTTTGATTTATTTAATTTTTTTAGTTTGTGTTGTCCTATGAATTCTTGATTATTGAGTATTTGTGACTTGAATGTTGGATGCCTATTGTGGCTTATTGAAACAGAATTATTATGAATTTTGAAGCGCGCAGGTTATATATGAATGGTAGCAGTATAATATGAACTTTAATTAAAAAAAAAAGACAATAGGCGTCTGTCGTTTAATAATAACAGACGCATATAATCAGTTATACATGTCTGTCGTTAAAACTAGCAGACGCGTGTAACCTGATTATATGCGTCTACTATTATTAAACGACAGACGCATATAATCAGGTTATACGCGTCTACTATTATTAAACGACAGACGCGTATAACTGATTATATGTGTCTGCTATTATTAAATGACAGACGCATATAACTGATTATATGCGTCTATCACAATGATAGACACATAAAATTTATATCATATGCGTATCCTATATATGTGTCTACTATTTGACAGACGCATAAAATGCAAAATAACAGACACATATAACTCTATTCTGTACTAGTGAAGGCATGACTATCTTACCTTTAAGTTTTTATTTTAGGATCATTAGGACAGAAAAACATGTTTTGTTTAAAATCAAACTCTTGCTTGTAATTTCTTTTTGCTTAAGTAATGGATATGATATTTGCTTTCATCTTGTTTATTTACTTGTTTCTTTTTTTATGATGACAAATTGGGAGAAGAAATAATAAACAAATCTTGACATATGCAAATTAAAAATATTTCTAATCTTAACATATATTTGACATATACTTGGCATATATTGTGACATATACTTGACATATATCTTCCATATACTTTCCATTGATCAATACTTTTATTGAATCTCTTTTGAACTTCTTCCTTTATTATATGCTTACGGTTTAAAATGTGGCATTATTGTGCTTTTATTTTTTCATTCTTTGATAAGCATATTTTGAGGGAGAGAAATTTATTTCTCCTTAGCCACATATTGCAAGATTATTTGTCATCATCAAAAAGAAGGAGATTGTTGAACCTTGAGTTGTATTTCTATCATTCTGATGATCACAAATAATTGAGCAATAAGGAATTTAACCATATGTTGTGTTCTAAGCATTTAGACAAGTTATATATTCCTAAGACCTTGAAACAAGTTTATTCAAATCAATTGAAGTTTAAAAGATTGAAAATCAACAAAGATTCATGCCTGTTACAAAGTTCCTCATGCTTGTGAATCAAGTAATGCCCATGGTCAATAATCACCACCACCGTGAAACTTTAGTTTCATGCCCATTACTCGTAAAGTCATGCCCATGAAAATTCTTAGCACTAATTCTCACTAGTTCAAATGTTCATAGTTATGAAGCAATGGCCAAACCGTTAAACAAGAACAATAACGCTAGTGAAAAAATAGCCACGCCCATGAAATATCCTGCATTCTTGGACATAAGCATTCACGGCTAGCTTCACCACTCCAGTCACAGCTTCACTAAGAAATGTCATGCCCATGAAGACTTAGTCATCCCCGTGAACTTGAGTATTTAATGTTGATATGCACGAATAGAAAAGTGATTCAATGGCTAGTTTGCATTAATTGCACCCAAAATGACTTTATTTCTTAGAGAAAGTATAAATACGACTTATTTATGAACTTTCTAGGGTAAGCCAACAAGAAATCAAACATTCAATCTTTGTAAAGCCATTTTTACAATTATTCAAATCTAATTTTTATAATCTCTATTATGAAAACCATTTTAGCTTAGTTTGTTGAGCTCTTTTGGTTAATGAGTAATTTCATTCCTATAATTAAATACTCAATAGAGCACTTGAGTGATTTGTGTAGTGAGTGAAACACTTGTAAGGGTTTTTGTATGAACCATTAAAAACATAAGGATTTTGTTATTGTGTTAGCCATTAAAATACAAGGGTTTTTGGGTTAAGTGTTAGCCAAGAGAGTAAAAAACCATAGTTGGGAGTGAACTTGGAAAACTCCATTTGTAACACTTTGAGTGTTAGTGAAATATCCAATTGAAATTGGGGAGAGGAGTAGGGTTTTCTAATACTCGAACCTCTATAAATCTTATGTCTCCATCCCTCTACTTCTTTTCTATGTATTCTTATTCATTTTCTTGAAAGAAAAATTTTATTTGATAACCAATTAAACCCTCCTCCCCCCCCCCTTCTTGGTTATTGTTTTGGGCAACAAGGAGAGAGGATCGCCACTTGGTTTGTCCATGGGAATTTCAAGGTGGAAGTAAGTAGTTTTTCTTCTTCCTTTCATTTTTCTCTGTATAAAAATATGTTTTAAAGCTTTTAAAGAGCTTATTAGTGAGGCTTGTAATCTTGTATGCAAGTAAGGGCTTTAAAGAGTTTTGATAGTGGAAAAAGGATAGAAAAAGCATTTGGAAACCTTAAAAAAAAAAAAAGAAAAGATGAGATTAGAAAGGCTAGTGAAGGTTGAATTCAAGAAAAATGAAGAAAGAGATTTTTAAGGCTCAGAGTTGAAAAGAGAGAAACTTAAGTGAAGGTTTAAGTGTAAGCAAGAAAAGTATTTTAATGAAGTTTTTACATATGTAAGATACTATTTTTTAAAGAAATGAAGACAAGAAGATGAAAGAATAAAAGGAATGCAATCGAAGAGAAAAGATAAGCGTAAAGGAAAAAATGGAAGTAAAAAGGTTAGTGCATGCTTTTAAGGCAATAGCCTATAGTGTTTGCAAAATTTGCATGATTTGTAATGAGTTGCATGTGTTAACTTGACTAAATATGCATGATACCTTGCTAATAGGATTAATATATGATAAATAAAACATTTAGTATTGAATTTTTGAGGAAAATATAGAGTTAAGGGAAATGAAAGAAATCATAGCATAATTACTTGAATTTGATGTATAAGATGCATGTTGAACCATGAAAATGTGTTTTTATATGCCTTAAAATTTTATGGTTTTTTCAGTATTCCTTAGAATGAATTAAAGTTGGAAAATAGTTTTCCAACAGTGATTCATGAATGTGAATTTCTGCATGGAAATATTACTATTTACTCTAGATTCATTCACGGCTTAGAAGCAAAACAAGGGTCATGGACATGAATAATTGTCTCACAGTTGTGAAACAATTTTTGAACTATTCATGGATTTTGAACAATTATTTATGGTTGTAAAGCAACTTGCATCACAAATATGAATAGATAAGTCATGGTCGTGAATGTTTTGTTATGAATAAGAAATTCATTAATAAACCATTGAATGCTTAATTGAAAATTGGATTTAGATAAAATAAGATATAAGTCTAATTACATAAATTAAATGGAGACGAGTTGAAATAATACAAGTAGTAGACATATTATATGAATAATTTAGTTATGCAACGAAATAAAATGAAATGATACTAGGGTAAGGTTATTGATAAATTTTTGAATATTATGACATTATAAATGTTTGATTGCATGAAATGAACGGGGATAATAATATAACAATGTTGTAAAATGTTACATTTATACATGCATTACATTTATCACTTTACAACATTGTTATATTAAATAAATGTTCCTATAAGAAAATGTGGAAAGAGAGGAAACAAGTTATGTGGTTGTACCAAAAATAAGGATGGATAATAGATCTTGTGACAAGCTGAATTTAAGCCCAATATATGTACCTAACTTATACCAGAATAGATAGACAAGTTGGTACACTAATTAGGGATGATAGACTGTAAAACATGTAAGCTTCATGCCCATAGGCATAGGCTATTATGCCTATAGGTATTAAATGCCCATAGGCAATTTATTATTTTTTTTATGGACATTCACTATGTAATTGCCTAAATATCGGGTTATTCATAAACTGTAGTTTCTGAAATTGATCAGTATATCCAGGGTCAAAAATACACCCGTGAGTGACAAATATTTTATTCGATCATCGGAAAATATAGGTCACAACTAGTTCGAGGATAAAATTTGGATTGAAAATGAGGTCAAATAAGTTCTCAAAAATCAAAAACAAGAAACAATCATAACAGAGTCTACCTAATAAAATGGTTTCACTGTTCTTTGACCGGGCTACTAAAAATAGTAAACGACATATAAAAATTTATTTTAAGATATGGATAAATCAAAATAATATTTAGAATTATTTGATAATGAAAAAGGAATCTTACGGTAGCACCGAAATTTGACTAATCAGTCCGGTTTGGATGAATCGGACAGGAAACAGACTCTAATTGAGTTGAAAATTTTTATGTGGGCATAATATATATTATGAATTATGAAATCAAATTTGGGTGAAATGGAACTTGGAAAATGAGAGAAATAATTTAGAGTGATTGAATGGGCCTAAATGGGTTGGACTTTGTTTGAGCCAAGCTCACTCATTTTAAGCCACTATATAAGGACTTAAATATCAAAATTCTCTAGAGAGAATTCTGCAATTCCTTCCCCAAATCTCCTTGCTTGGATGAACCTATCTTTTCTATTTTCTCCATCAAATTTCTCTTCTTCTCTATAATTCTTACACCAAAATCAAGTACTCTAATATTATTTCAACCCTCTATTTGCTAGTTAAAGTCTCTAATCTTCATTTGAAGGGCTAGAAGTGGAAGAAAATTAAAAGATACAAGTTAGGACATAAAATTGAAGTAAGAGATTTTGAAGGTTTAAAATTTATGTAAGGATTCAAATAGAAACTTAAGGTATGTAGGTGATATTTATGAATTTAGATTGAGTTATGGATGTGAAATAATTGTGGTTTTATTATGTATATATTTAAGTCATGGTAGCAGTTCAACGAGATGAAGACACTTCAAAGGATAAAGACAAGGAAAAGGAAGCCTAGGAAGACAAAGAAATAAGGTTGTGGTTACAAAATCTAACTATTTCCATTGTTTATGACTAAATTAGGGTTACGGAATTTAGGGTAATTGTGTGTTTTGCATGTTAATGGAAAGTGAAGCTTAAAACATGATTAAAGGAATATAAAAAGTGGATTAGAATGTTTAAATTCAAAAAATATATATATTAGGGGAACTTAAAAAAATGGTCTTATGATGTAATTTGTTTTTATAGACATAAATATTGAATAATGTAATATTATGGCATATATATAAAATGATGGAAGTATGAATTTGTGAAATAAATTATTAGAAGGTCAAAGAAAAATTTTAATGATGAAAAAGTTTGTAGACCAAAATGTAGATATAAAGTATTTAATATTTTCCTTGCTAATTAAATGAAAACTAAGTTGTAAAATGCAAAAAGACATGACATTGAGTGTATAAGAATTTATTGAGATTTTTAGATTATATATTGAATATTTTTCTAATTAGTGATTATCTTATGCATAAAATAGAATATAATAAATAAAGTGTGTTTAGTGAGTTTAATGACTTAATTGAGTATTAATGGTGAATATTTGATACATTGGAATGAAAGTGTGAAAAATAAGATTATGGTAAAGGTAATTTGGTAATTAATAATGGAAAATAAAAGAAATTTATAAATTTATTGGGAATTAAATCAAAATGATAAGTTCATTGCCCTTAGTAATAGTCTAGTGGTTAAATCTAGTTCAGGATATAATTGGCTAGCCATAGGGACATCATAGTCCCGGTGCGGGTCATGGCAACTCGCTTAAATAGGCCAATGAGGTGTACTTCAATGATATTATTTCAGTGTATAGTACAATGTATGGATGGGCCTTCGAGATCACTCTCAGTATAGTAGACTTATGAAGTCCACGTCCTAGGTACCTAGTGCGGTGGTTTTTGACTAGATTGACTCTAGGCGCAAGATTGTAAAATTGTAAAATAAAAAAGGGAAAAATTCAGAGATAAATTGGTAAAATAAGGGTTAAATGGTAATTTATATATTTAAAAAGAAAATAAATGAAAAAAATATAACTAGTGGCAAAAGTGTAAATAAATATAAAATAGTGGTATAATTGTAAATAAATAAAAGTTCAGAAACCCAAATTTAATTTGTAGCTAAAGAAAACTTAAATGAAGGTATTTAAAAGATAATTATTATTATGATATAAAAATGAGATTTTAAATAATTCTTAATTTATACATTGAAAAGTAAATGAATATTAAATTGGGATTAAATTAGAAAAATGTAGTAATTATAATTTTACATGATTGTGTATGTTTAATTGAGATCAATAGAAATCTCTATATTGGTAACCACCACTGGGCATATTTAATGCTCAGCACGTAGTTATTTGACTGGATACAGGTATTAGCTAGGGAGGCATCGAAGCAAGCATACTACTCTTGGGAGTAGCTAAAAAAATATTATTATGAATGACATGTATATATATGTGTAAAACCTTGAGGGGTAATTCTGTCATTTTGATGATAACAAATAATATAGCAATATTGTATTTAACATACTTGTTTTTGCAAGTATATTTTACAGGACATGAATTAAGATAGCAAGAATGGAGAATTGGAAGAATAATCCTTACGAAACAAAATTCAAGTAGTAGCATATTCACTGTCGTGACTCTAGGAGTCACTCCCGTGAAAGAAGCTAACCGTTACCAAAACCAACATTTGAAGTTCACGGCCATGAAGGAAAAACAAACTGTGAAGTAAGCATTTAAGTCACCCCCGTGAATAAAGGTGTCACCCCCGTGAAGATTCATGCAATTTCATCCAGAGAGCTTCACGACCAGAGTCACCACTTGGATCACGGCTGGAAAGATTGTCACGCCCATGAATGAGTATGTCACGCCCATGACTCTACATGTCAAAACATTCCAGAGAGCTTCACGACCAAGGTCACTACTTCAGTCACGGCTTGGGAAGAACTGTCACCCCCGTGACAAGCATAGTCACGCCCGTGATCAATGAAAAAGAAAAATGTCAGGCGCGATTTTTTGGTTGGTACAACGGCTAGTTTCTTATTTAATGCACCCCAACGGCTATATTCAGCCATGGGAGTATAAATGGAAGTCAGTTATACATTAAGAATAAGGAGAATGATAATAAAAACAAAAGAATAGCATATACTTCGAATTTAATTCTTATTACAAGCTATTTGTACTTTCATACTTTGAGAACAAATCTATTCTCTGTAAAAATCTTTTTGCTCCTCATATTTGAGCAATAAAGATTTATAAGTGGTTATCTCTGTAATCTTTACTCAAGTGAGCTTTGGGTAGTTCTGGGTTAAGAGTAGAACACTTGTAAGGGTTAGTTGTGTGAACCTCCAAAACACAAAGTGTAGGTTGTTTGTGTGAGCATGTAAAACACAAAGTGTAGGTTGTTTATGTGAGCCTGTAAAACACAAAGTGTAGGTTGTTTGTGTGAGCCTGTAAAACACAAAGTGAAGGTTGTTTGTGTGAGCCTGTAAAACATAAAGTGTAGGTTGTTTGTGTGAGCCTGTAAAATACAAAGTGTAGGTTGTTTGTGTGAGCCTGTAAAACACAAGGAATTGGTTATTGTGTGAGCCATTAAAACAAAAGGGATGTAGCACTCACTTACCCTACTAATCGCTAATAGGATATGAAAGTGCTACTAAGCTCATTTAATTTAAAACCAACGCTCAATTTTGTATAAATATTTTTTTTTTCAATTTAAATACATATCTTGTGATGGGAATATTGTGATTCAAAATAACTTATTCATTAAACCATGATATTTAAAAATATAACTACAATAATTCTAGATATATATAATTACCAAATCCATTATTTATAAATATTACAAGCCACAAATTTACATCAACAAAATTCTTAAAAATTAATTTTTACAACATCATTATCAAAACATACAAAAAGAACTAGACTGCTGCAATCTGATCTTGGGGTTCCCTCTTCTTCGGTCGCCCTATCGGAACAGCTACTTCTATTTATCTGCGCGTGAAACACACGCGCTAAGCTACTAGCTTAGTGGTACGTTTGGCAACTATCCAATCATTACATAAATAATTCTAAAATAAAATTTTAGAAACTACAATTAACCTATTTAGCATGCCAAATATTCAATTAATAATACACTATTTTCTTCATGCAAAAATATTTAATTCATGAATTATGATATTTTATTCATTAAGCATGCTTGAAATTTTAACAATACAAGATATAAAATTTACAATATGAATTTCATACTTCACATTTTTTTTTCTGTTATTTATTTAATAGCCCACGACATCTTAGACCGGAACTAAACACTGGATACAGGGTTTCTGCTCTCCGGCAGTATACTCAGCGCCTACATAATTATTTTATAACTCGGCGTTTAACGCCTACATTTTCAATAACAACTCAGCACCTTTTTGGTGCCTACGTAAATTTCGAACTCAGCACTAATTCTTAGTGCCTAAGTAAATTTCAACTCAGCACTATTATTTTTAGTGCCTACATAATTTTAACTCAGCACTATTATATTTAGTGCCTACATTTCTACCCTTTTATTGGCATGCCAACTTATCCTAATTTCTAGTTCTCGACTAGATGTTATAGGGCTAAAATTACATTTGTTACCTTTATTCATATTTGCATAAATTATGTAGGGAAATATTAATATAAATTCCATATAAATGCAATAATTCTCATTCAATATTTTACAACCTCATACTAGCTCATTTAATCATTATAACTATAAGAAAAATTCAATCAATACATTTTCTAACACATAAATCCACAATCAACACATTTCTACCAGCTGTCCTATTCTGGACAGCATTTCTACCTTATGTTGCTCTGCATTTTTTGTCTATTTTTAGACAGAATTTGGACATGTGATCATCTAACAAAATATAGGTACATGTCTTATATTTAATTTCCAACTGTAATCACATCAAAACAAATTTTTTAGCAAAAGTTATAAATTTTCTCCTAAGTTACGTTCGCTGCAATCTGCCCAGTATTTTACTGGACAGATTTCTGCCTTATCTTTCTATATCTTTTTCATCCATTTCTAGATGGTATTTGGACAAGTGATCAACTATAAAAATTCAGGTACATGTCTTATCTTTAATTTCCAACTGGAATCACATTAAAAATAATTTCGTAGCAAAAGTTATGAATTGTTTTCCAACCTATGTTCACTGCAATCTGCCCAGTATTTTTTTTTCTGGACAGATTTCTAGTTCAAAGTTTGAGTTCATTTTTCACCTAATTACAGGCATATTTAGGTCTAATGGTCTGAATGAAAGTTCAAGACCTATATCTTAACTTTCCAATCCAGCAAGAATCACTCAGAAATGATTTCCAGAACTAAAGTTATGACCAAAACACTGGACACTGTTCATAAGACGAATTTTCCAGCACATCAAATAATTCATACATTTTCCATTTTCATGCATCAACCTCATTTTCTAGTCTTTATTTTCACATTCATGGCATCATTTAATCACTCAATCAAATGTTCAGAATTTCATACATAAATTCACTACATCACAAAATCAAAATCAATACTTTTCTATATTGAATTTTTGCCAAATGTACATACCTCAAAGTTCTATTTTTCTTCACTTTTCTCTTCCTCTTAGATAGCCTTTTCCTTGCCCTTACTTCCCCTTTGATTTTGGTTCAAAGGTTGTTCACTTCCTTGCCCTAACAATAAATTTTACACTAATCAAACACTAATCACACTAATCCACCCTTAATCACCATTTGCATACTAAAACCCTAATTTACTAGCTATAATGACAACTAACCTCAAACTCAAAGAAAAGAGAAGAAGAAAGTAAGGAGATGGAAAATCTAAACTCACCTTTGATGATCTTCCAAATGGCTAAAAACTCTTCTTTTTTTTTTTTCTTCCTTTCTTCCTTCCTCTTCCTTAGTTTTGCTCACTTTACTTCACTTTCTTCATGATCTTGCCTTAATCCCCTTTTTTTCATCTAATCTTAGCTTGATTTGAAGAAAGAAAAACAAAAGTAAATGGGAGAGGAGAAGCTCACGGCAAAGAAGAAGAAAAGAGAGAGAAATGAGTTTGGTCAAGAAGAAGAAGAATGGTCAAAAAAGTGAAAATTTGACTTTTTATAGTTGGATTAGGTGGGTGGTTAGGATTAGTTACTAATCTTGATTCCTATTGGTCCATTAATTTAAATCACTCTTACTTTATTTTAATCAAAAGAATATTCCTTTCCTTAGATAAAGAATATTCCATTTTTATGCCTTCTTAGAATTTATGTGCCAAAAACACTGCAATTCCAAATTTCGTTCAGCGAAAAATAATTTTTTTCCCATTTTTAATTTCCAAACTTCAAAATTCTCAATTAATAATATTCAAAATATTTTTCTCCCATCTTATTATTATTTAAATTTATTTTTTTCATGTCCAAATTTAGACCCCGATCGGTTCAGCGGGCCGAATTTCGGTCAACCGCGACCGTGGCCTAAATTGTCGGGCATTACAATTTTCCTCTCCTTAAAAAAAAATTTCGTCCTCGAAATTTACCTTTTTAGCTGGAGTGGAATAATTGTGGATACTGAGCCTTCATCACCTCTTCATTTTCCCAAGTTGCCTCTTCTGACTTGTGATTTTTCCACAGGACTTTCACCAATGGTACCTTTTTGTTTCGTAGCTCTTTCATTTCTCGAGCTAAAATTTCCACTGGTTCCTCTTCATAAGTTAAGTCTGGTCGTATCTCTATAGGTTCTGTTGATATGATATGAGATGGATCTGATCGATATCTTCTCAACATGGACACATGGAATACGTTGTGAATCTTGTCTAACTCTGGTGGTAGAGCTAATTTGTACGCCACTGGACCTATGCGTTCAAGTACCTCGTATGGTCCAATGAACCTAGGACTCAACTTTCCTTTCTTTCCAAATCGGAAAATCCTTTTCCAAGGTGAGATTTTTAAGAACACTTTGTCACCAACTGTATATTCAATATCTCTCCTTTTCAAATCTGCATATGATTTCTGTCTATCAGCAGCAGCTTTTAGTCTATCTCTTATTACTTTCACTTTTTCCTCTGTCTGTTGAACAAGATCTGGACCCATTACTTTCTTTTCACTAAGCTCGGTCCAACCTAGAGGTGTTCTACATTTTCTCCCATATAAGGCTTCATATGGTGCCATACCGATACTGGCTTGGTGACTATTATTGTAGGCAAATTCTATCAATGGAAGATATTTATCCCAACTGCCTTCAAATTCTATCACACAACTCCTCAACATATCTTCCAATATCTGTATGACCCTCTCTGATTGTCCATCTGTTTGTGGGTGGAATGTTGTGCTGAAATTGAGTCGAGTACCCATGGCTTGATGCAAACTTTTCCAGAATTGTGAAGTGAACCGCGGGTCTCGATCTGAAATGATTGAAACTGGCACACCATGTAAACGGATTATCTCATTAACATAGATCTCTGCCAAACGGTTAAGTGGATAATCCATCTTGATCAGTAGAAAGTGAGCTGATTTGGTGAGCCGGTCTACTACTACCCATACTGCATCATGCCTCTTTTGTGTCAAGGGCAAACCAGAAACAAAGTCCATTGTGACTCTTTCCCATTTCCACTCCGGAATTGAAATAGACTGCAATAATCCACTTGGTACTTGATGCTCTGCCTTCACTTGCTGACAAGTTAAACATCTAGTAGTATACTCCGTGATATCTCTTTTCATTCCTGGCCACCAGTAATATGCCTTCAAGTCATGATACATTTTGTTGCTTCCTGGGTGCATTGCATAAATAACGTTGTGAGCCTCCTTCAAAATATCTTGTTTCAATTCTAGTATGTCTGGCACACACAACCTGCCCTTATGCCTTAAACTCCCATCTACTTCAATAGTAAATTCTGGTTTTTCACCCTTTTTCACCATTTCAAAGATTTTCTTTAATTTTGTGTCTTGCTTCTGATTGTCCTTTACTTGTTGGATCAATGTGGGTTGAATCCGCAATTCTGCCAAAATAATATATAAAGAACTTATTATTCCATTTTTTTTCACTTAATAAATTTAAGTTTTAACATTTACCTGCAAGAGTTTTTCTACTCAGCGCGTCAGCTACCACATTGGCCTTACCGGGCTGATAGTCAATGATACAATTGTAGTCTTTGATCAATTCTAGCCATCTCCTCTGTCTCAGATTGAGTTCCTTTTGTGAAGGCAAATATTTCAAACTTTTATGGTCTGTATAGATATAACATTGCTCACCATACAAGTAGTGTCGCCATATTTTCAATGCAAACACAATGGCTGCTAGTTCCAGATCATGTGTTGGATAATTTCTCTCGTGAGGCTTCAGTTGTCTGGAAGCATAAGCGATCACTTTGCCTTCTTGCATTAGTACACAGCCCAAACCATTAAGGGAAGCATCACTGTACACCACATAATCTTTTCCCGCAGTAGGTTGTGTCAACACTGGTGCCTCTGTCAACATTTTCTTCAACTTATCAAAACTAGTCTGGCATCGTTCTGACCACTCAAATCTGGTCTCCTTTCTAAGCAATTTTTTCAGTGGTGAGGCTATCATTGAAAATCCTTTCACAAATCTCTGATAATAACCAGCCAAACCAAGAAAACTTCTCACCTCTGTCACATTCCGAGGCGGTTTCCAGTTGAGGATTGCCTCTACCTTACTGGTGTCGACTCTGATCCCATCGGCTGAGACAATATGCCCTAGAAAGGCCACCTCATCTAACCAGAATGCACATTTCGACAACTTCGCATATAATTGATTCTCTCTTAAGGTATGGAAGACAATACGAAGATGTTGATTATGCTCTTCTTTGCTTCTGGAGTACACCAAGATATCATCTATGAACACCACCACGAACTGGTCCAAATAAGGCCTAAAGATTCTATTCATTAGATCCATAAATGCTGCTGGGGCATTCGTCAAGCCAAAAGGCATTACTAAGAACTCGTAATGACCATACCGAGTCCTAAATGTTGTTTTTGAAATGTCTGATTCTTTAATTCTCAATTGGTGATAACCTGATCTGAGGTCAATCTTAGAAAATACCCCTGCTCCTTTCAACTGATCAAACAAGTCATCTATTCTCGGCAAGGGATATCTGTTCTTAATTGTCATCTTGTTCAACTGACGATAATCAATGCACAACCGAAAGGTGCCATCTTTCTTTTTCACAAATAGAACAGGAGCACCCCAAGGTGAGACACTAGGCCTGATAAACCCTTTCTCTAACAACTCTTGCAACTGGACCTTTAATTCTTTTAGTTCAACAGGTGCCATTCTGTAGGGAGTGATCGATATCGGGGCTGTGCCTGGCAAAACATCAATGGCAAACTCTATCTCTCTGATAGGTGGTAACCCTGGCAAGTCCTCAGGAAATATATCTGGATATTCACATATTGTAGGAATCTCCCTGAGATCTAGACTCTCCTTTTTGGTATCTACAATATGTGCCAAAAATGCTTCACATCCTTTTTTGATAAGCTTACTTGCCTTCGTCATAGAAATGACATTAGTCAAGTATGGTCGGTTCTCGCCTAAGACAATCACGTCATCCTGCCCTGAATTCTTGAAACTCACTCTCCTATACTGACAATCCACCACTGCCTTATGCCGAGTTAACCAATCCATCCCCAAGATTGCATCAAACTCACGGAATGGCAACTCTATTAGATTAGCTGGGAATTCTACATTCTGAGCTTTGATTGGACTATTTTTATAGACTCGACTAACTTTCACTCCATGACCCAAAGGATTGGTCACTAATATATCAAAATCTAATTCCTCTGCTACCATATTACCGTGACTAGGTGGTGACCTACATAAATATGAATGTGTAGAACCCGAATCTATCAGTGCAAATAAATCAGTATCATAAAGAGAAAATTTACCAATTATCACATCCGGGGCATCCTGCTCCTCACGAGCTCTCATGGCATATGCTCGGGCTGGGGCTCAACTACCTTCTGCTCTATTCACTGATTCTGATATACTCTGCCCAATTCTGCCACTTCTAGACTGTCCTTGTCCCCTGCCTCTGCCTCGAGTGACATTCTGAACCTGAACTGATATTACACCACCTGTACCTCTTCCTCTCGGGCAATCTTTCTGTTTGTGCTCAGTAGATCCGCATCGTAAGCATGCTCCAGTAATCCACCAGCAATCACCTGCATGTGATCTCCCACAATGTTGACATGTGACAGATATGAATCTCCTATTACCCGAAGCTGGTGCACTAGCTGTAGATCCCTCTGGCCTCGACCGCTGGCTTTGCCTAGTTGAAAAGTTTGATCTAGTACCCTGTGACTGGAAAAACCTAGGCGTTGTCCGCCCCCTTTTACCTGATGTCTGGCCCATGATAAATGTCTGTCTCCGTGGTAGCTCTTCTATCCTCTTTCTCTTTGACCTCTTTTCCACACTAATGGCTGAGGATACTAGTGTAGCAAAATCCTCAAGCTGAAGGGCGGTCACCATATTCCCAATATCATCATTAAGCCCATCCTCAAATCTTCGGCATCTGTCTGCCTCATCAGCGATGATTCCAGTCGCATATTTACTTAGTCGGGTGAATTCCATCTCATACTCGGCGACTGACATGCTTCCCTGCTTCAAGTCTTGAAACTCCCTTTTCTTTTCATTCACATAAACTCTTGGCACATATTTCTTGCTAAATTCTGCCTTGAAGAAATTCCAAGAAGGTGGCTTCGGTGTCTGGGGCTTTGATAAAATTGATTTCCACCAATCATAGGCATGATCTTTTAAAAGGGACACTGCATATCTAACCTTCTGTTCCTCTAGACACTCTAATTCCTCAAACACCCTTTCTGTGGATTCCATCCAAAACTCTGAAGCTGCTGGGTCATCCTTTCTCCTTCCCATAAAATCTGTGGCCCCATATTTTCTCAGCTTATCAATCCTGGGTTTTGGCTGAGGTGGAGGAGAAGGTGGAGCTGGTTGTGGAATTGCTTGTACTATTCGTTGCAATAAATTAGCTATCTGCTCCATAAGAGGCTCCTGTCCTAAATTATCCTGTCTCTCTGCTCTCGGAGGAGCTACTACACTCGGCCCGGAATCTCTCACAGATTGAGGTTGTCTGGGATTGGCTGAGCGTGAAGGATTATTACTCAGTTCATCTTCTGAGAAATCTTGTTCCGATTCCGAATCCATATCTACCTAAAACCAAGAGAAGGGACCCAAATCAGATAATTGCAGCATTTTATGCATATAAATGAGACACATATTCTATTTTACACCCACTGATTAAGAATCATTAACCTGGCTCTGATACCACTAAATGTAGCGCTCACTTACCCTACTAATCGCTAATAGGATATGGAAGTGCTACTAAGCTCATTTAATTTAAAACCAACGCTCAATTTTGTATAAATATTTTTTTTTTCAATTTAAATATATATCTAGTGATGGGAATATTGTGATTCAAAATAACTTATTCATTAAACCATGATATTTAAAAATATAACTACAATAATTCTAGATATATATAATTACCAAATCCATTACTTATAAATATTACAAGCCACAAATTTACATCAACAAAATTCTTAAAACTTAATTTTTACAACATCATTATCAAAACATACAAAAAGAACTAGACTGCTGCAATCTGATCTTGGGGTTCCCTCTTCTTCGGTCGCCCTATCGGAACAGCTACTTCTATTTATCTGCGCGTGAAACACACGCGCTAAGCTACTAGCTTAGTGGTATGTTTGGCAACTATCCAATCATTACATAAATAATTCTAAAATAAAATTTTAGAAACTACAATTAACCTATTTAGCATACCAAATATTCAATTAATAATAAACTATTTTCTTCATGCAAAAATATTTAATTCATGAATTATGATATTTTATTCATTAAGCATGCTTGAAATTTTAACAATACAAGATATAAAATTTACAATATGAATTTCATACTTCACATTTTTTTTTCTGTTATTTATTTAATAGCCCACGACATCTTAGACCGGAACTAAACACTGGATACAGGGTTTCTGCTCTCCGGCAGTATACTCGGCGCCTACATAATTATTTTATAACTCGGCGTTTAACGCCTACATTTTCAATAACAACTCAGCACCTTTTTGGTGCCTACGTAAATTTCGAACTCAGCACTAATTCTTAGTGCCTAAGTAAATTTCAACTCAGCACTATTATTTTTAGTGCCTACATAATTTTAACTCAGCACTATTATATTTAGTGCCTACATTTCTACCCTTTTATTGGCATGCCAACTTATCCTAATTTCTAGTTCTCGACTAGATGTTATATGACTTAAATTACATTTGTTACCTTTATTCATATTTGCATAAATTATGTAGGGAAATATTAATATAAATTCCATATAAATGCAATAATTCTCATTCAATATTTTACAAACTCATACTAGCTCATTTAATCATTATAACTATAAGAAAAATTCAATCAATACATTTTCTAACACATAAATCCACAATCAACACATTTCTACCAGCTGTCCTATTCTGGACAGCATTTCTACCTTATGTTGCTCTGCATTTTTTGTCTATTTTTAGACAGAATTTGGACATGTGATCATCTAGCAAAATATAGGTACATGTCTCTTATTTAATTTCCAACTGGAATCACATCAAAAAAATATTTTTAGCAAAAGTTATAAATTTTCTCCTAAGTTACGTTCGCTGCAATCTGCCCAGTATTTTACTGGACAGATTTCTGCCTTATCTTTCTATATCTTTTTCATCCATTTCTAGATGGAATTTGGACAAGTGATCAACTATAAAAATTCAGGTACATGTCTTATATTTAATTTCCAACTGGAATCACATTAAAAATAATTTTGTAGCAAAAGTTATGAATTGTTTTCCAACCTATGTTCACTGCAATCTGCCCAGTATTTTTTTTTCTGGACAGATTTCTAGTTCAAAGTTTGAGTCCATTTTTCACCTAATTCCAGGCATATTTAGGTCTAATGGTCTGAATGAAAGTTCAAGCCCTATATCTTAACTTTCCAATCCAGCAAGAATCATTCAGAAATGATTTCCAGAACTCAAGTTATGACCAAAACACTGGACACTGTTCATAAGACGAATTTTCCAGCACATCAAATAATTCATACATTTTCCATTTTCATGCATCAACCTCATTTTCTAGTCTTTATTTTCACATTCATGGCATCATTTAATCACTCAATCAAATGTTCAGAATTTCATACATAAATTCACTACATCACAAAATCAAAATCAATACTTTTCTATATTGAATTTTTGCCAAATGTACATACCTCAAAGTTCTATTTTTCTTCACTTTTCTCTTCCTCTTAGATAGCCTTTTCCTTGCCCTTACTTCCCCTTTGATTTTGGTTCAAAGGTTGTTCACTTCCTTGCCCTAACAATAAATTTTACAATAATCAAACACTAATCACACTAATCCACCCTTAATCACCATTAGTATACTAATAACCCTAATTTACTAGCTATAATGGCAACTAACCTCAAACTCAAAGAAAAGAGAAGAAGAAAGTAAGGAGATGGAAAATCTAAAATCACCTTTGATGATCTTCCAAATGGCTAAAAACTCTTCTTTTTTTTTTCTTCCTTTCTTCCTTCCTCTTCCTTAGTTTTGCTCACTTTACTTCACTTTCTTCATGATCTTGCCTTAATCCCCTTTTTTTTCATCTAATCTTAGCTTGATTTGAAGAAAGAAAAACAAAAGTAAATGGGAGAGGAGAAGCTCACGGCAAAGAAGAAGAAAAGAGAGAGAAATGAGTTTGGTCAAGATGAAGAAGAAGAAGAATGGTCAAAAAAGTGAAAATTTGACTTTTTATAGTTGGATTAGGTGGGTTGTTAGGATTAGTTACTAATCTTGATTCCTATTGGTCCATTAATTTAAATCACTCTTACTTTATTTTAATCAAAAGAATATTCCTTTCCTTAGATAAAGAATATTCCATTTTTAAGCCTTCTTAGAATTTATGTGCCAAAAACACTGCAATTCCAAATTTCGTTCAGCGAAAAATAATTTTTTTCCCAATTTTAATTTCCAAACTTCAAAATTCTCAATTAATAATATTCAAAATATTTTTCTCCCATATTATTATTATTTAAATTTATTTCTTTCATGTCCAAATTTAGACCCCGATCGGTTCAGCGCGCCGAATTTTGGTCAACCGCGACCGTGGCCTAAATTATCGGGCATTACAAGGGATTTCTAGGTTTGGTGTAAGCCATTGTGAGAAACACCAAAAGTTGGGAGTGAGCTTGTGAAACTCCATTGTAACACTTAGTGTGTTAGTGAAACTCCCAATTGCGATTGGGGAGAGGAGTAGGGTTTGTTAACACCCGAACCTCTATAAATCTGTGTGTCAAATTTTCTCTATCCCTTTTAAAATTAATCTTTTATTTTCGCACCTTATAATTTAATTTTTTGAAACTCCAATTCAACCCCCCTTCTTGGTTTAATATCTGGGCAACAATTGGTATCAGAGCCTTGTCTAACATCGAAGCCTAAAAAGCGCTAGTAAAGAGTAAGAATATGGCCAGTGAAGGATTCCAGAGTCTCAAACCTTACTTTGATGGAGCAAATTATGCCCATTGGAAGTTTAGGATGGAGACATACTTGGATAGTGAAGGAATTGAAGTCTGGGATAGTGTACGAAAAGAATGGACACCACCAACCAGAAGAGGAGCTGATGGTGAAGAGGAAATCCTATCAAGAGATGATTGGACAGAGCCTCAAAGAAGAGCAAATTTCAAAAACAAGAAGGCAATGACAATCCTATCAAGCTCATTATCTATTGAAGAATGTGGGAGAATACAACACTGCTCAACAGCATATAGCATGTGGAAGACAATGGAGAACTATCATGAGGGAACTAAGCAAGTCAAATCTAAGAAGATTCAACTTCTAACCTCAGAATATGAGCTCTTCAAGATGAAATCCAATGAGTCAATCACTGACATGACCAACCGACTTCTATCCATTATAAATGGAATGAGAAAACTTGGGAAGCATCTGAGTTTGGAAGATGTAAACAATAAAATCCTGAGAAGTCTTCCTCTTAAAGACTATGTTTCAAGAGTTGCTGGCATAGAAGAAGCAAATGAAGATATGAGCATCATGAATACTGATGTGCTGATTGGCAAGCTTCTTACCCATGAGATGGCAGTGAAGAGAGATAGAGAGCTTGAAGCAGAGCCAGAGAAAAGAAAACCCTTAGCACTCAAAGCCTCTACTTCAAAATTTCAAGAAGAAAGTGAAGATGATGAAGAGATGAGTAATGATAAAAATGAGGACATCGCTATGCTTTCAAGGAGATTAAAAAGAATCATTGAGAAAAAAATGAGCAATTCCAGAAAATTCAGGCAAAGAAACCTCAAACAAACTTCTAATGATACACATAGAAGAAAGGAAGAGGTAAAATGCTATGAATGTAGAAAGAAATGACATATCAAACCAGAATTTCCAAGGCTCAAGAAGCATAAGAGCAAATACCAAAGAGACAATGGGGAGAAAGGTCATAAAGCCATATGGGATGACGAAAGCTCTTCAAGTGAAAGAGATGATAATGAAAGTGAAGAGGTCAACCTATGCTTCATCGCTATTGAGGATCATGTCTCGGATAAGGTAAGATCACTACACTCATATTCCTTCAATAATGATAGTAGTGATAATGATAGTAATAGTGATAATGATGATGATGATGATGAGCAAAGCCTAATAGAGGAATTAAATATAGAATTAGAGAAATATAGAACTAAATTTAATACCTATAAAAATAATATCTCTAATTTAAAAAATAAGATAGATGGTTTAGAAAAAGAGAACATAAAGCTTAAATCATCTAATGAATTTCTTCAAAAGTCATTAGATGAATACTCATCAAGACCCTCAACAGCTTCATTGTTAAAAGATAATAATACTTTGAAAAATGAAGTTGATGAACTTAGAAATTCCATTTCTAAATTTCACAAAGGTAAAGAGAGCTTAGATACTCTCAGTGTGTCTCAAAGATCACCTTTAATTAGACATGGTTTAGGATTTAAGGACACATCATCATCTTCTAACAAAACAGTATTTGTTAAGTCTAAAGAACCTAACATCTCCACACCTGTTAGAACTGCACCAAGAAATAAGAATGTTAAACCTTCTATACAGAAAAAGAATATTCATGCCTTTATATATAGGAAGAATGTATCTAGAAAAATGGAAATTAATCATGAATGTGCATGCCATTGTTCTCAAAATCAGTCTAATAGAATTATGGCATTTAAACACAGTATAAGACCGAAAAGCAAGTTTAGACCTAAACAATGTAATTATTGTATGAAAATGGGTCACATAAATAAACATTGCTGGATAAGGAAGGCTCATTAGAAACCTTCATGTGCTAACCCCCAAGGACCCAAACTCATTTGGGTACCTAAAAATCATATTTGATTTGTGATTCTATAGGTATACCTCAAGTCCATATATAAACAAAAATGCTTGGCTAGTAGACAATGGATGCTCAAGGCATATGACAGGAGACAAAGAACTCTTCAATGAAATCAAAAGTATTGATGGAGGTAAAGTTACCATTGGAAACAATGCAAATGGTAAGGTAATTGGCATTGGTTCTATTGGTGTTAATGGTACTGCTTTTATTAAGGATGTATTACTTATTGATGGCTTGAAACATAACTTGTTAAGTGTAAGTCAATTATGTGATAAAGGAAACAAAGTAATCTTTACTTCAAATAAATGTCTTGTAATCTCTATTGATGGTCAAGAAATATTTAAAGGAAATAGAGATATCAATACGTACATAATAAACTTACATGAGCTATCTAACGATTCCTCTAAGTGTCTTGTGACTACTAGTGATGAATCTTGGTTGTGGCATAGAAGACTTGGTCATGCTAACATGGACTTAATACAAAGTCTCAGTACATGAGAGCTAGTAAAAGGATTACCAAGAGTTAAATATGAAAAAGGCAGGACATGTGATCCTTATCAAAGAGGAAAGCAACACAAGTCATCTTTCAAAGCCAAAAACATAGTAAGTACTTCAAAACCTCTTCAACTCCTCCATTTAGACTTGTTTGGACCTACTAGAATTGCTAGCTTAGGAGGAAAACATTATGCATTTGTCATCGTAGATGATTACTCTAGATTTACTTGGGTAATTTTCTTAGCTCAAAAGAGTGATGCTTTTGAAAACTTCAAAAACTTTACTAAAAGAATTCAAAATGAAAAAGGTTACTCCATTTCAAAAATAAGAAGTGATCATGGGAAATAATTTGAAAATGAAAACTTTGAAAGTTTTTGTCTTGAACATGGAATTTCACATAATTTCTCATCTCCTAGGGCACCTCAACAAAATGGGGTAGTTGAAAGCAAAAATCGAACATTAATTGAAATGGCTAGAACAATGCTTAATGAATATGATTTACCAAATTATTTTTGGGCAGAAGCCACAAACACTGCATGTTATATTTCAAATCGAGTTTTCAAAAGACCTCTTTTAAACAAAACCTCATTTGAGCTATGGAATGGAAGAAAGCCCTTGATATCATACTTTAGAGTATTTGGATGCAAGTGTTTTATATACAATCTTGGAAAATTTGCCTCTAATTCTGATGAAGGTATCTTTTTAGGATACTCTACAACCAGCAAAGCATACAGAGTATTTAATAAAAGATCATTAACGGTTGAAGAATCCATGCATGTTGTTTTTAATGAATCTAGTAGACTTGATCTTGTGAAAGGTAGTGCTCTTGATGATGTTGTAGGTAATATGGAAAAACTTGTCATTGAAAATGGAAAAGAAGAAAACGATCAAGAAAATTTACTACCTCAAAATCAAGAACAAATGGAGCAAGAACTTCCAAAAGAATGGAGAATGACGAAAGATCATCCAAAAGAGCAAATAATTGGTAATCTATCAAGGGGAGTAAGTACTAGATCTCATTTCAAGCATTTAGTCTCTGACATTGCTTTTATTTCACAAATTGAGCCTAAAAATATTGATGAGGCTCTTAATGATGAAAGTTGGGTGATTGCCATGCAAGAGGAACTCAATCAATTTGAGAGAAATAAAGTATGGAATCTAGTACCTAAATCCAAGGATCATCAAATCATAGGTAGCAAATAGGTATTTAGAAACAAATTAGATGAACAAGGGTTAATAACTAGGAATAAAGCAAGACTAGTTGCAAAAGGATATAATCAGGAAGAAGGTATAGATTATGATGAAACATATGCACCTATAGCTAGATTAGAAGCTATAAGAATATTCTTAGCATATGCATGTCACATGAATTTTAAACTCTTTCAAATGGATGTGAAAAGTGCATTTCTAAATGGTTATATAGATGAAGAAGTGTATGTAGAACAACCACCAGGTTTTCAAAGTTATGATTTGCCAAATCATGTTTTTAAACTTTCAAAATCTTTGTATGGTTTAAAACAGGCTCCAAGAGCTTGGTATGAAAGACTAAATTCTTTTTTACTAGAAAATAACTTTACAAAGGGAAATTTTGACACTACACTATTCATCAAAAAGCATAAGCATGATATACTAATTGTTCAAATTTATGTTGATGATATAATATTTGGTTCTACTAATGAGCTGCTTTGTCAATAATTTGCTAAGTGCATGACTAGGGAATTTGAAATGAGCATGATGGGAGAACTTAAGTATTTCCTTGGTCTACAAATAAAGCAAAGCAATGAGGGCATATTCATCAACCAATCTAAATATGCCAAAAATTTAATCAAGAAATTTGGTATGGAAGGATGCAAAAATGCCAAGACTCCTATGAGCACATCAACAAAATTGGATAAAGATGAAAAGGGTAAGAGCATTAATGAAAAGCTTTATAGAGGTATGATCGGATCACTTTTATATCTCACTGCTTCTAGACTCGATATTATGTATAGTGTTTGCTTATGTGCACGATTTCAATCATGTCCTAAAGAATCTCATTTAAATGCTGTAAAAAGGATTTTAAGATATTTACATGGATCATTGCATCTAGGTTTATGGTATCCTAGGAATTCATCTTTTTATATTAAAGGATATTCAGATGCAAATTATGCTGGTAGTCTTTTGGATAGGAAAAGTACTTCAGGTACTTGTCACTTCATTAGAGAATGTTTGGTTTCTTGGTTTAGCAAGAAACAAGTTTCAGTGGCTCTCTCAACTACTGAAGCTGAATATGTAGCAGTTGGATGTTATTGTACACAAATTCTTTGGATGAAACAACAACTTAAGGACTATGGTCATGAGATGAACCATATACCTATAAAATGAGACAACACTAGTGCTATAAATCTTTCAAAGAATCCTATTCAACACTCTAGAAGCAAACATATTGACATTAGACACCACTTTATTAGATATCATGTTCAATATGGAGATGTTGAATTAGAATTTATAAGCACAGAAAATCAATTAGCAGATATTTTCAATAAGTCTCTAAATGAGGAAAGATTTAATTTCATTAGAAGAGAACTTGGTATGATTGATGGATTAACCTTGTGATTGCAAAAATATGAAATTTTAATTGTTGATCTTAAATCATATCACAAGTTATAAGATAGAAATTTTGATGAGAATTCATGTTTTAAGAAGTAGAATCTTTGTTGAAACGATTTAGTCTTGTTGTAGAACTTAATTTCAATTTGACGAAAATTTTAGGGGAGTCACGCCCGTGACTTAAGTAGCCCAAAGAGGCAGTGTCGTTCACGACTTTGGTTCACGACATGATGCACGACTTCAAGTGGTGAAACTTATTTTCACGGCTTGAGTCACGCCCGTGAAAATGGACTTTCACGCCCGTGATGCATTTTCACTCCCGTGAACAATTGCACCCCAAAAACTCATAGAAGCTTTCACGCCTTGTGTCATGGCTTGCTTCACAGGCATAAGTAGTGAAATTCAACAGTTCACACCCGTGACCATTTATGCACCTCTGTGACCGATGATCATTCACGCCCGTGATGTTCAAACATCTCGCCCGTGAACATATTCATGCCTTTATTCATGGGTGAAGCACTCCTTCAGCAAACCATGAACACGACAATTCACGCCCGTGA
Source organism: Triadica sebifera (assembly GCA_023653625.1). Lineage (NCBI taxonomy): Eukaryota > Viridiplantae > Streptophyta > Magnoliopsida > Malpighiales > Euphorbiaceae > Triadica > Triadica sebifera. The sequence goes on along the minus strand of CM042893.1, from coordinate 41,770,811 downwards.
AACCATAAGTCACGCCCGTGAATGTATCGAGTATATAAGAGAACAGTTGATTACAACCTTCATTTCAACTCCTCATCTCCCAAAACCGCTCTCATTTACTCTCATTCATTAAGACATTGAAGATTCCGACCCCAAAGACTTGAAATTTCACTATAAATACCACCAAAAGTTCAAAACTTCAGCAGAAATCACACATTTCTAGGGTTTTACATCAAATTTTCTGTCAAAATTATTTTCAACTCCATCAACAACAAATTTCTTCAAATATGGAGTCTACTTCATCTAAGGGAAAGAGAAAGAAGTCTCATGCACCTAAGAGGTATTCAGATTACCTCATGAACCGCATTCCGGAGAATTGCCATCCTCGGTATGCAACTTTGAAGAAGAGACCTCTTTTAACATCAAGGTCCTTCGATTGGCAGATAGTCCGTAGTCTCGGGCTTGAGATGGCTATGATAGAGCAACTACAAGCCTGTCATCTCAAAGAGTTTGTTGAAATTCATCAGCCGACTCTGAGAGAGCCAACGCTGGAATTTCTCCGCACATTGCAAGTTTCACCTACTGGAGTGGTGAAATTCCAACTCTGCAATAATCCTAACACCCTCAGCGCCATCGCATTGGGAGAATTGTTCAACCTACCATCTGATGGCATTCTAAATGAGACTGAGGTAGAATTCTTTGCTCCTCCAGTCTGGACACATTTTGGCACCGGTTGCAGCTAGGATGTTAAGAAAACTAAGAGCACACATCTCAGGACCCCAGTACACAGGTATTTGCATAGGTTCCTAACCTATAGCATTTTTGCTAGGGGAGAAAATAATGGAACTATTAGGAAGTCAGAACTCTTCCTATTTGAGATGGCTCGCAGGGGAGTCACAGTGGCACTTTCCATATGGTTTGCCAACCATCTTCTCTCCATTGCCACCAAGCCCACAGGGGATATTTTGATTGGGGCATATGTCACCCATATTGTAATGAAGCTCAATTATTTGAAGCTGGATAACCATCACTTCAACATCATTCCTGCACATCCTCGAGATAGGCTGGATGTCGAGTCGTTCATCAAGATGGGAGCAGCTGTGAGAATCATTTTTCAGAACGATATCTTCTACCGCTTCACTGACACTGCTGGGGAAATTATATGGGAAGCTAATGACACAGAGGATTTTAAAGCAGGCCTCTAAGGAGTCCAGCAGAAAAAAAGGTCTCGGGTTGAGGAAGCACCTCCAGCAGTCGAGCAGGGCATTGGTCAGTCCTCAGCTTCCACACCATCCTTAGCGCAGCAGGTGGTTGACCTCTTGGCACCACATTTTGAGCTGCTGCAGACTTCCATGGATAAGAGGTTGGAAAACCTAAAGGACTTCATAGAGTCTCAGATGGACAGCCTTAAGGCTGAAGTAGCTAGGCTTCGTGATAGGATGTCTAGCTAGGAGATATGATAGAGTGTAGCCTAAATTTGATTGTTTTTAGCTTGTTTGTTATATTTATGTTTGCTTGTGTAGGAAATTTTTAAATTTCCTTTCTAAATATTTTAACTTAGTTTGTATCCTTTTTCCTTTATGCAATATATATTTGCTTTTGTTTACTTCAATCTTCATATCCTTTTTTATTGATGACAAAAGGGGGAGAAAACTAGCAATATATGATAATCTATAAATGATAGATAGGCAATGAATTTTGAATCAAATAATTAAAAGTGAATTGACTTTGAACTTCATATGCAAAGTATACAAATTGAGCTTTATATACCTTAGATACAACTTAAGTATACCTTGAATATACCTTAAAGCAAGTTACAAATATAAATATGCCATGATATACCTTAAATATATCTTACATATACTTTATATCTTGAAAAGGAATTATAGTATGAATTGGATATACTTCTCATACTTAGAGTTTATTTAAAATGCTACATCATTATCTATTATTCTTGCACATGATAAATTTTTTATCCTAAGTATATTTTGAGGGGGAGACTTGTCAAAATCACATATTGTTAGATTATTTGTCACCATCAAAAAGGGGGAGATTGTTAAACCTTGAGGGGTATTTCCATCATTTTGATGATAACAAATAATATAGCAATATTGTATTTAACATACTTGTTTTTGTAAGTATATTTTATAGGACATGAATTAAGACAACAAGAATGGAGAATTGGAAGAATAATTCTTAAGAAACAAAATTCAAGTAGTAGCATGTTCACTGTCGTGACTCTAGGAGTCACTCCCATGAAGGAAGCTAACCGTTACCAAAACCAACATTTAAAGTTCACGACCATGAAGGAAAAACAAACCGTGAAGTAAGCATTTAAGTCACCCCCTTGAATAAAGGTGTCACCCCCGTGAAAATTCATGCAATATCATCCAGAGAGCCTCACGACCAGAGTCACCACTTGGATCACGGCTGGGAAGATTGTCACGCCCGTTAATGAGTATGTCACGCCCGTGAATCTACATGTCAAAACATTCCAGAGAGCTTCACGACCAAGGTCACCACTTCAGTCACGGCTTGGGAAGAACTGTCACCCCCATGACAAGCATAGTCACGCCCGTGAACAATGAAAAAGAAAAATGTCAAGCGCGATTTTTTGGTTGGTACAACGGCTAGTTTCTTATTTAATGCACCCCAACAACTATATTCAGCCATGGGAGTATAAATGGAAGTCAGTTATGCATTAAGAATAAGGAGAATGATAAGAAAAATAAAAGAATAGCATATATTTCGAATTTAATTCTTATTACAAGCTATTTGTACTTTCATACTTTGAGAACAAATCTATTCTCTGTGAAAATATTTTTGCTCCTCATATTTGAGCAATAAAGATTTATAAGTGGTTCTCTCTGTAATCTTTACTCAAGTGAGCTTTGCGTAGTTCTGGTTTAAGAGTAGAACACTTGTAAGGGTTAGTTGTGTGAACCTCCAAAACACAAAGTGTAGATTGTTTGTGTGAGCTTGTAAAACACAAAGTGTAGGTTGTTTGTGTGAGCCTGTAAAACACAAAGTGTAGGTTGTTTGTGTGAGCCTGTAAAACACAAAGTGAAGGTTGTTTGTGTGAGCCTGTAAAATACAAAGTGTAGGTTGTTTGTGTGAGCCTGTAAAACACAAAGTGTAGGTTGTTTATGTGAGCCTGAAAAACACAAGGAATTGGTTATTGTGTGAGCCATGAAAACACAAGGGATTTCTGGGTTAGGTGTAATCCATTGTGAGAAACACCAAAAGTTGGGAGTGAGCTTGTGAAACTCCATTGTAACACTTAGTGTGTTAGTGAAACTCCCAATTGCGATTGGGGAGAGGAGTAGGGTTTGTTAACATCCGAACCTCTATAAATCTGTGTGTCAAATTTTCTCTATCCCTCTTAAAATTAATCTTTTATTTCCGCACCTTATAATTTAATTTTTTGAAACTCCAATTCAACCCCCCTTCTTGGTTTAATATCTGGGCAACAATATGAATATATAATTTTACATGACTGTGTATGTTTAATTTAGATCAATAGAAATCTCTAGATAGGTAACCACTACTGGTTATATTTAATGCTCAGCACATAATTATTTGACTGCATGCAAGTATTAGCTGGGAGACACCGAAGCAAGCATACTGTTCTTGGGAGTAGCTAAAAAAAAATTATTATGAATGACATGTATATATATGAATATGTATATAAGTTTTGGATTATGTATCTATTATGATAAAAAGACTTTTGAAAACTGATATATGTGATGAGTGGATTGATGGGTTTTTGTTTAAATGGAGAATTGTTTTTGATATATTTGAATTGTTGTGCCCAATATGGGTTGTGGATTGTTTTTAGTACATGCGGGATAGTTAGATTTATAGTCGTTATATTGTCAAAATTTTTGGAAAAAAAATAATAACAATGTGGTAACGTTATTATGGTCATTAAGTAAAAAACAAAAATTTACACACATCGGCTATAATCAATTTTAAAAGATACCAACAGACTTGGTAATCGCATAAGACTACATAACATATAAATTAGAGATGCAAGATGCTTTTTGGAGACTCAGACCGGGAAATGAGACAGTAGCAAAATATGAACGTGAGTTTGAGCGTCTTAGTGCCTATATTGATGATTATCATTTGATTAAGGAGAAGTTATGTTAGATATTTGAGAGGGGTCTCTATAAAAAAAATCATATAGATAATGGGTGCACAACAGCATCCAAATTTGCATGCTTTGGTAGAAGCGGCTATTTAGGTGGAAAGTATCCAAACAGATAAAGCTAACAGACAAACTCGGTTCCAACAGAAGAGAAAGCCAGGATAGTTCAGTGGTACGAGTACTCAAAGTAAGAAGTCTAGAGGACTAGCTCCATCACAGGATTGCGCATCAGTTGCACAGGGTGTGGACAAGGAAATACATTTCTGAGCAATGACCCCAGTCACTTCCGTGGGCAGTACACCTAGAAGCAAAGGGGGAGGTGTAGTCCAGATTTGTGGTCATTATGGTAGATCTCACCCAGGAGAGTGCAGATGTTTGATTGGTGCCTATTTCAAGTGTGGTTCAAAAGATCATCATGTCAGGGACTGTCCAGTGGCTCAAGCTTCTATGGCTACATCACTAGCACCAGGTACTAGACCTTTACCATCCAGAGGCCGAGGTAGGGGAGCAGCCCTTAATCCATTAACATATAGACTTTTTGCACAACAACTCCAAGGTCAGGGACGAGCTACAGGCCGCACTTATACAATGAGAGCTAGAAAATAGGATGATGCTCCTGATGTGATAGTCGGTAAATTTATGCTTATGATTTATTCTGTTTATGCACTTGTTGATCCTGGTTCCACACACTCTTATATAAATATTGATGTTGCATGTGGGAAAGGGTTAAGAGATTCACAATTAGACCAGGACATCCTAGTGAGCAATCCTTTAAAGAATAGTGTGGTGGGGAACAAGGTGTATAAAAAGTGTCCCATTAGTGCACAAGGCTATGAATTTCCAGCTAATCTAATTGAACTCCCATTCTATGAATTTCCAGCTAATCTAATTGAACTCCCAATCCACCAAGTGAGAGTAGATTGTAAATGAAAGAGAGTGACACTTAAACTCTCTGATGACCGAAAAATCACTATTGTGGGTGAAAGAACAGACTTTTCTATCTGATGTGATTTCAGCTACAACTGCTAAGAGGCTTATAAGGGAGGGGTGCATTGCTTACTTGTGTTATGCAGTGGAAGCTAAAAAGGAAGATCTTAACGTTTCATATGTGCCTACAGTGAGAGATTTTCTAGATGTCTTCCATGATGAACTACCTAGCTTGCCACCTGACAGGGAAGTTGAATTCACTATTGATGTAGCTGCAGACACTGCACCTATTTCTATTGCACCTTACAGGATGGCACCCACAGAACTCAAAGAATTGAAGATTCATCTGCAGGAATTGCTTGATAAAGGCTTTATTAGACCCAGTATTTCACCATGGGGAGCATTGGTACTTTTTGTAAAGAAGAAGGATGGGTCTCTCAGATTATGCATGAATAAAGTGACAATCAAGAACAAGTATCTCCTTCCACATATTGAAAAGTTATTTGATCAATTGAAAGGAGCAAATGTGTTTTCAAATATTGACCTAAGATCATGCTACCAACAGTTAAAAGTAAAGGAAGCATATGTGTAACACCCCCTTACTCCACTATAGCTCAGCAAGGTAAGTGAGCATTACCTGACTAACTGTCTTATAAGATTCACTAAATGAAGTATAATTGTTTTTTGCAAAAATATTACACACACCAAAATAAAATTATTACAAATAACAATATTCAAAATTTTATCTATTTATAAAATATATTATTTTACATCCAAACTATGTCAATTACATTAGTTTTACACATCCTCGATACATACTAGATGAGATAAAACTATAATTTAATTTACAAAGCTTCTAACAAAATATACCAAAAATAATCCAAAGCTTTAAGTCGCTTTTCGTCTAGATACCCTTCTTCTTCCGACAACTATATTATCTACGACTATTTTTTAGAACCTGTGAAAAAGGAAACCATCTGCGCTAAGCTACTAGCTTAGTGGTGCTTCAAGGATAAAAATCTTACATACATATAATTTTTTACATGTCATTTCATAATTTTCACAAATAAGGCATAGAACAAAAGAAATACATGAAATCAAAGAAATGTTATCAAACATTTAATGTTTAGCAATTTTGATTTAACACAATATTATCAAAATGATACACTTTTATATTATTTTTATTTTCATTTTCTTTGCATCCATAATACCTATAACTGAACTAACTAATATAAATAATAGGATTATCATTACCGACTTTCATAATATTGCATCGAGCGTGCGTCGAGCGCATTTATAGAATTGTCATTACTGACTTTCATATTTTGGCACCGAGTGCCTTACATTCCTTGATTGGCATGCCAAAATATTTTATATTCTAGTTCTAGGTTAGGTGGCTTAAAGCTTAACTATTTTTATATTTACTCCTGACATTAAGATTATTATTCACAATATTTTCAAAAATGATAATTATACCAAATTTTCACTTATGTGTTTATTTATTTTTTGTTATTTATTTCCATTATTATTGAATTAGAACCTCACACATAAATAATTTATTAAATGTTTATTACTAAAATTAAAGTCAAAATTCATATTAATTAACATATGTATTCATCACACCACATGCAAAAGCCCAATATGTCAATTATTTATTTATGACAGATTTCGGCCCTGATTTTGGGCCTCATTTTTAGCTCATTTATAGTTCGAATTTAAATTTATGGTCTTTTATTATTTTTGTATCTTATTGTCTCATATTTCAGATTCATTAAAAATCATCCAAATCCAAGTTTTCTAGCAAAAGTTATGGCCCTTTTACTGAAAGGTGTTTCATTAGTTTTATTACCCATTATTTTCTAAGTACCTACAAGTCTGGGATTTTGTGTCCAATGTTTAGCCTATTTGAAATTAAAATTTGAACTTAGGTTATGAATGAAAGTTTTAGCCTTATGAGTCAACTTTCATGTCCAACTAATTTCATCTCAATCTCATTACCAGAACATTAGTTATGATAAAAAAACAATGTCAAGACTGCTCCTAGAATTCTGTAGCAGAGTCATCAATTGGTACAAACCTATCTAATAAATACATCCATCATATGTATTCATTTTTATACCAAAATTTTCAGCTCAAAATTACATTCATATATCTTAATATCTTCATACCATTTAGTTCCATAAAAAAAAAATAAAAAAAAATAACTACCAATCACATTCTATGGCAAGCTACATTCATATCAAGCATTAACACATAATTTCACACATTTAGATAATATGTAAGATTTTTATCAATGAAGCACATATCTAAACCCTGAGCTTTCCTTCCCTCATTAAATAACTTTCTTCTTGCCTTTGTCACCCTTTTGAAGGCCTCTCTTTTACTCACTTTATTTTCCTACACAACCATACCATATCCCATTTCTATCATCCCTTTTTACAAATTTTCATTCCTACACAAAATCCTAATGCCCCAAATATGTTTTATCCTTTATTTTCGTCAAAATGTATTAAGGTTAAGCTCTTTTTCTGATAGGTCATAGATGCCCAAAAATATTATCATAGGTCCCAATTTATTTTCTTTAAATTAACACTCTAATCACAATTCACTCATTACCAATTGTCTTGCCCCTAGGTTAATTTCGTTTTTCCTAAATTACCTTAACTAAGGCAGCCCCTCTTTTCTCTATTAGAGTTATCTTTCTTTAGATTTTAAGTCATAAAATAATTAACTAACATCAATTATCATTAATTAAAAGTTTAGCTTCACTTTTCTTCAACTAGTTACCAATTTCAAATCCTAGGTCAATTCTTGCCAAATAACCCTAATCTACCAATCCTAATTATATCTATTATCCTTATAGATCTCAAATGGAAAGAAGCATGTTGAATTTAAGAAGAATAAACTCACCTTAATGGCTCACCAAAGTGGGCCGAATTTGTCCCAAAGTTTTCTCCCTTTTTCTTTCTTCTTCCTTCAGTCCTTCTTGCTCCTTAGCTTTCTTTATAGCAAAAACTCTTTAATTTCTAAATTTTTCTCTCTCAAAACTTATTTTCCCTCTCTTTTCCAAGCTTGAAATAAAGCACAAATGGTGGCTTTGGAAGGCTAGAGTGGATAGCACAAAGAGAAGAAAATGAGTTAGATATTTAGGTGGAAGAATGTAGAATTTCTTCCTCTTTTTGACTTTTATACTAAAATTAAGGTGTGGGCCCCAATAATTAAACTTAATCCTAAATTCATCTTTATTAACTTTTAAATTTTGAGAAATTCCTCATTTTCCACCAATTTCCTCATCTTCACAATTTTTTCCCAATAATTCCAATAATACTGATTTTGTCTGCAGGGTAACTTTATTTTTTTTTCACTTCTAGCGCTAATATTTTTAATTTCCAATTAATAATACCCTTAATTATTATTTCTTATTATTTTTCATATTTTTATGGGTCCAAATTTAGACTCCAATTGAACCAGCACAACCCACTACGGTCACGTGCAATTGGGGCTTAAATTACCGAATGTTACAAAATGTGCCCAAAACTGCTTTTCACATAAGATATGACCAATATGAGTTTTTTGTCATGCCATTTGGGCTTACAAATGCCCCAGCAGCTTTCATGGATTTAAGATGCTAGAAGAACATGACAAGCACCTACAAATTGTCTTGCAGATATTGAGAGAGAAACAGCTATACGCAAAGTCCAGTAAGTGTGACTTATGGTTGAATGAAGTATCCTTTTTGGGTCACATAGTTTTAGCTGAAGGGATAAAGGTGGACCCAAAGAAGATTGAAGCAATCTTACAATGGAGAATACCTAAGACTATTATAGAAGTTAAAAGTTTATTAGGTTTGGCTGGGTATTATAGGAGATTTTTAAAAGGTTTTTCCACCATAGTAGTGTCGCTCACTCGACTGTTACAAAAGCATGTTAAGTTTGAGTGGACGGATAAATGCCAAGGAAGTTTTGAGAAGCTTAAAAACATGTTGACAAAAGCCCCAATATTAACTCAACCAGAATCTGGCATAGATTTTGTGATTTACAGTGATGCCTTCAGGGATGGGTTAGGTTGTGTATTGATGCGTGAAGGTAAAGTGATTGCATATGCTTTCCGACAACTCAAGATTCATGAGAAGAACTATCCTACTCACGATCTTGAGTTTGCAGCAATTGTACTCGCTTTAAAGATTTGGAGACATTACCTTTATGATGAAAAATGCTACATTTACACATATCATAAAAGTTTAAAATATTTGCTCACATAGAAGGAACTTAATTCGAGATAAAAGGGTTGGCTTGAATTGATAAAAGACTATGATTGCTTAAAAGACTATGATTGCTTAATCGACTATGATCCAGGAAAGGCGAATGTAGTAGCTAATGCACTTAGTAGAAAATTTATGGTAGCCCTTCGAGCAATCAATGTTAGATTGGATATGGCATAAGATGGAGCAATAATAGTGGAAATGCAAGTAAAATCAGACTTTTTTCAGCAAGTGAAAGCAGCACAAAAGCTAGATGATCTCTTGATTGCCCTGGTGAACCAAGTAAAAGAGGGCAATAAGGGTGATTACTCTTTGGGTGGAAATGACATCCCTTATTTTAACCAGAGGTTATGTGTACCCGATCAAGATGAATTGAGGAAGAGCATTCTAATAGAAGCTCATCATAGCAGCTACACGATGCATCCTGGTGGTAACAAGATGTATCAGGACTTGAAAGTACATTATTAGTGGCTAGAAATGAAACGTTATATGAAAAAATTCGTGAGCAAATACTTAATATGCCAGCAGGTGAAAGCTGAACACCAAGTTCTATCGGGTTTGCTTCAGGCTATCACGATACCTGAGTGAAAATGGGATCGAGTAACCATGGATTTTATGAAAGGACTACCTTTGAGTGGAAGGAAGCATAATGCTATCTGGGTATTCATTGATAGACTCACTAAATCAGCCCATTTCATACCAGTGCGGATGGATTATCCACTAACCAGGTTGGCAGAAATCTACATTAACGAGATAGTGAGGCTCCATGGAATACCATCCTCCATTATTTCAGACAGGGATCCAAGATTTACTTCCTAGTTCTTGAAGAAGTTGCAGGAAGCATTGAGAACAAAACTTCATGTAGTACGACTTTTCATCCCTAAACTGACGGGCAGTCGGAGTGTGTGATTCCAATACTTAAGGACATATTGAGAAGTTATGTCCTTGAGTTTGAAAGCAGTTAGGAAAAGTATTTGTTGCTGGCCGAGTTTGCTTACAACAACAGCTATCAATCCAGCATCAAAATGGCACCATATGAAGCACTTTATGGAAGAAAATGTGGGACTCATTTATGTTGGACAAAATTAAGTGAGAAGAAACTAACGGAGACCGATTTGGTTCACAAAGCTGAAGAGAAGGTATAGGTGATCAAAGATAGATTGAAAAAAGCCATAGACCAATAAAAATCAGATACAGATTTAAGAAGAAAAGACATAAAGTTTTAGATCAGAGATCAAGTGTTTTTAAAGGTATCGCCCTAGAAGAAGGTTATGAAGTTTGATAAGAAGGGAAAATTAAGTCCAAGATTTTTAGGCCCTTATGAGATTATACTGTCATATCAGCTAATTTAGACTCCAAGTCATGCGAGTTCATAAATCAACTCGTCGGTTGACCAGAGTCTAAATTTGGATTTTGACTGAAAAATAATTAAAATAATAGCAATTAAATATGAAAATATCTAATAAAGTGTTAAAAGTAATTTAAGATATTATTTTACGATGAAGGACTAAATTGTAAATTTTAAAAATTTTATGGGTCAATTTGCAATTTATCAAAAATTAAGGGATTAATTGGGATAATCACCAATTAAATACATGAATTGGAAAATTATATGCATGTGGTAGTTGGCCACACCAAGTGGTAAGTTTTGAGAAGCTAGTTAACATGCATGAATCCATTAATTAGTCATTAAATGCATATGACTTAGGTGTCCCCATTATTGATTAAATTTGTCTTTATACCTTTAATTACTTCTTCTTCCTTATCCCCTCATATCTAGAATACTATAATCTCCTAAAACCAGCCCACGTGTTCCTCCATCTTCGTCCATAACCAAAGCTTGATTCTAGTGAGAGAGTGAGAAAAGAGAGAAAAAAGAGCCATTTTCTTGCACAACCAAGCTTAAGGAAACTTGAGAGAGCAAAAAGGGTTTATGGAATTTTAATAAACTAAATTTTTAATAATCTCTTTTATGTATTTTAGGAACTCAAATTGACAAGGATCTAGCTCAAAGGAGCAAAGAAAAAGAGAAAGAGAAGTAAAGAGAGAGAAAACAAAATAGAGGTTTGTGCATAACCTAAGGCAATAGCCTATGTCTTATTTTTTTTTAGTTGCATGATTTGAGCATTTAACATGTTAATGATTATGAATTAATATTATTTCATGATAAAAATCTTAGGGATGCATGTTTGCTAGATTTAGGATTAATTTTGGTAAAAATTAAAGATGGTAAATATGTGTGTTCTTTGCTGGAATTGATGAGCAGTGAGTACATAAACTGTTATAACTTAAGTTATGGAATTCATATTTGTATATTATTTATTGGGTTTGAAAGCTAAGACATAGGGCTTGAACTTTTATTTAGACTATAAAATCCAGACATGTCTATATTTTCCAGTAAAATATATAAAGCTCAGACCTAGAATCTATCCAGGAAATTCTGGGCAAAATTGTTTGTGACCAGTCAATGTTAATTTGACCATATCTTTTGACACAGAACTCCCCATTAAGTGATTCAAGTTGTATATTAAAGCTAAGATTCAGAAATAAAATTATTAAGAAAAACCTATAATTTAATTCAAATTTTAATAGGACCAAAATTAAGATTCAAAATAGAGAACAAAATCTATCAATGACAGGGCAGCATATGAGTTGAGGAATGTAATGAGTAAAATGATGTGAACCTTGTTATATTATGCAAATACTATTTTTCTTGAGTAATTTTGTGATTAATTGAACCTTTACATGCATGAAATGGGTGAATTTAATAACTATGAATTTTAATGACCGGGAGTAAGTCCTAGAACACCTAACTAGAACTAGACTTAGGATAGTTTGGCATACCAAGCAGGGAGAGTACAATGAAAACTATTAATGGTATAATTATTAAGCCAGTAATGGCACAATTACTGAAGCCGGTAATGACACTATTATTGAATCTGGTAATGACACTATTATTGAAGCCGGTAATGACACTTGTATGCGCACATCAAATTGCCTAGGTGGCACTCCTAAGTGCCTGGATGGCAACTCTGTTATCCTAGTCAGTGGTTCATAGGTGTTTTAGGCTATAAAGAAAGATTGAAAAAAAAACCGTGAATTGTGATATGGATAATAATGATGATTTGATAAAGTAAAACAAATATGAGATATAATAATATAATTTGATCTTAATGTATGCTAAAATACTATGAAATATATGTTTGCATGAAAAGATAATTGAGTGTTGTGGGCATAAAAAGGTTAAGGAAAATAAAAGGAATAATGACTTGTAACATGGTTAATTATCATGTGTTATATAATGATGTTTTAATAAAGTAAACAAGTATGAGATAAAAGAATATAATTTGATGTTTATACATGCTAGAATATTATGATATGTATATTTGCATGGAAAGATTATGTGAGCATAAATTGATATATGGCAATGCATGTTGCATAAAATAGTTTATTACCTTATTTATATGCACCACTAAGCTTATAGCTTAGCGTGGAAATTTCTCTTGCGCAGATATAGTAAAGAATAAGCAAACGATAGTAGGTAAAGGTAGCAGTGGCCTGATCTAGTAGAACAGCTTGTATCAAATATTGTGGGTCACACAACTTTTGTATTTATAGTTGAATTTTATTTTATAATATTTGTAAAATAAGTGCACGTTTTGTGAATAATACTTTATTATATAAAATGTATTGTATTTCTTTATTATGATTTCTTTTACACCACAAATAAATAAATAGTAAATAATAAAAACAATAATATACGAGTGATTTTCATTTATACATAATTTAAAAATGATATTTCAACCGATGAAGTCAGTATAGCACTCCTTTATCTGGGCACGAGCTGCTGGGATGAGGGAGTGTTACATATACAGTGAGTGGGACCCGTAGCCTATTGATTGAAGCTGACTCAATAGTTGGAAAAAATTCATGATGTGTTCCATATGTCAATGTTAGGTAGGTATAGGTCAGACCCTAGCCACATGATCAAGCCAGAAGAAATTCTGATACAACCTTATCTGACTTATGAAGAGAAACAACTAAAGATTCTAGCCAGAGAGGTTAGACAGTTCAGTAACAAGCAAATCTCACTAGTGAAGGTGTTATGGAATCACCACAATGTGAAAAAAGCCACATGGAAACCAGAAGCAACAATGAGACAACAATATCCACGACTGTTCAATACAGGTAAAATTTCAAGGACAAAATTTTTATTGGTAGGAAAAAATTTTAATGGCTCAAACACCGAGTTAGTCATAAACTGTAGTTTATGAAATTGATCAATATAACAATCATCAGAAAATTTAGGTCACAACTAGTTTGGGAGTAAAATTTAGAGTAAAAATGAGGCCAAATACGTCTTCAAAAATCAAAAATAAGAAAAAATCGTGACACGGTCTACCTAATAAATTGGTTTGACCATACTTTGATCGGACTATTAAAAATAGTAAACGACATTTAAAAAGTTATTTTATGGCATGGATAGATTCTAAATAATATTTAGAATTACTTGACAATAAAAAAGAAATTTTACGGTTGCACTGAAATTTGACTAATCAATCTAGTTTGGGTGAGCCGAATAGGAAACAAACTTTGATTGAGTTAAAAAAAAATTATGTGGGCATATATATATATATATATATATATATATATATATATATATATATATATATTGAATTATAGAATCAAATTTGAGTGAAATGGAGTTTGGGAAGTAAGAAAAATAATTTAGAGCGATTAAATGGGTATAAATGGGTTGAACTTTGTTTCGGTCAAGCCCACCCATTTTAAGCCACTATATAAGGACTTAAATATCATAATTCTCTAGAGAGAATTCTGCAACTCCTTCTGTCCCAAATCTCCTTGCTTGGCCGAACCTATCTTCTCCATTTTCTCTATCAAATTTTTCTTCTTCTTTCTAATTCTTACACCAAAATAAAGCACCATAATATTATTTTAGCCCTCTATTAGCTAGTTGAAGTCTCTAATCATTATTTGAAGGGCTAGAAGTGGTAGAAAATCAAAGGATACAAGTTATGACATAAAATTGAGGTAAGAGAATTTGAAGGTTTAAAATTTATGTAAGGGATCAAATGGAAAGAATAAGGTATGTAAGTGATATTTATGAGTTCCATTGAATTATGCAAGCAAAATAATAGTAGTTTTATTGTGTGTATATTTTGACTATGGTAGGAGTCTAAGAAGGTGAAGGCACTTCAAAGGATAAAGACAAGAAAAAGAAAGCCTAGGAAGGCTAAGGAAAAGAAATAAGGTTAGTGGTAACAAAATCTAACTATTTCCATTGTTTATGCTTAAATTAGGGTTATGGAATTTAGGGTAATTATATGTTTTGCATGTAAATGGAAAGTGAAGCTTAAAACATGATTAAGGGAATATAAATGGTGGATTAGAATGTTTAAATTCAAAAATATATATATATTAGGGGAACTTAAAAAAAAGGTCTTATGATGTAATTTGTTTTTATAGACATAAATATTGAATAATGTAATATATATATATATATATATATATATATAAAATAATGGAAGTATAAATTTGTGAAATAAATTATTAGAAGGTGAAAGAAAAATTTTAATGATGAAAAAGTTTGTAGGCCAAAATGTAAATATAAAGTATTTAATATTTTATTTGCTAATTAAATGAAAACTACGCCGTAAAATACAAGAAGACATGACCTTGAGTGTATAAGAATTTATTGAGAATTTTTAGATTATATATTGAATATTTTTATAATTAGTGATTATTTTATGCATGAAATGGAATATAATGAATAAAGTGTGTTTAGTAAGTTTAATGGCTTAATTGAATATAATGAATAGCTAAATGAAGTATTTTTTTTTTTTTTTGCAAAATTATTACAAACACTAAAATAAATTTATTACGAACACCGATATTCAAAATTTTATTTATTTATAAAATATATTATTTTACATCCATACTATATCTATTACATTAAAGTTACACATTCCCAATACATACTAGATGAGATAAAAACTATAATTTAATTTAACAAATTTTTTACAAAATATACCAAAATATGTCCAAAATTTTATATCGCTTATTGTCCGAGTACATTTTTTTCTTTTGACAACTATACTATATACAGCTTTTCTTTATAACATGCGTGAGATGAAACCACCCTCTAAGCTATTAGCTTAATGGTGCTTCACGGATAAATATTTTATATACATATATTTTCTTATATATCATTTAATAATTTCACAAATAAGACATAAAATAAAAAAATTATATGAAATTAAATAAACGCCATCAAACATTTAATATTTAACAATTTTGATTTAAAGCAACATTATCAAAATGACATACTTCTGTAATATTGTTATTTTTCATTTTCTTTGTGCCCATAACACCTATAACCAAACTAACTAATAGGAATAACGAGGTTCTCATTACCGGCTTTTATAATATTTTCCCGAGTGCTTTTATAATAGTGTCATTACTGACTTTTGTAATATTATCATTACCTGTTTAATAATTTTGCGCCGAATGCATTTATAAAATTGCTATTACCTGTTTTTATATTTGGCACCGAATGTCTTAAATCCTCTTATTGGCATGTCAAACTATTCTCTATTCTCGTTCCAGATTAGGTATCCTAGGGCTTAACTATTTTTATATTTATTCACAATATTTTCAAAAATAATAATTGTACTAATTTTTTTTACATATATGTTTAATTATTTTTGTTATTTATTTCCATTGTTATTGCATTAGAACCTCACACATAAATAATTTATTAAATATTTATAATTATAATTAAATTCAAAATTCACATTAATTAATACATATATTCATCATATCACATGCAAAAGCCCAATATATCAAATTTTTGTTTATGATAGATTTTTGCCCTGATTTCGAGCTTCATTTGTAGCCCATTTATAGTTCGAATTTGAATTTATAGTCTTCTAATATTTTGTATATTAATGTCTCAAATTTCAAATGCATGAAAAATCATACAGATCCAAATTTTCTATCAAAAGTTATGGTCTTTTTACTAAAGTGCGTTCCATTAGTTTTACCTAGTATTTTCTGGGTACCTACAGTTCCGGAATTTTGTATCTAATTTATAGCTCATTTGAAATTAGAATTTGAACTTAGGTTATGAATGAAATTTTGATCCTTATGAGTCCATTTTCATTTCCAATTGATTTCATCTCAATATCATTAATAAAGCATTAGTTATGATCAAAATAGTCAAAACTGCTCCAAAAATTTTGTAGTAGGGTCATCAATTGACACAAACCTATTTATTAATTACATCCATCATATGCATTCATTTTTATGGAAAAGTTTTCATATCAGAATTAGATTCACATATCTTAATGTTTTTACACCATTTAGTCCATTACCATAAAAAAATTTAAAAGTAACAACCAATCACATTCCATGGCAAACCACATTCATATCAAACATTAATACATAATTTTACATATTTAAACATGTAAGATTTTTATCAATGAATCACATACCTAATCAGTCTTAGAGCTTCTCTTTTTTCTTATTTTCCTCCCCTCACTTAGTTTTCCTGCGCAACCATGCCATATATCATTTCTATCATTCATTTTCAAAACTTTTCATGCCTACATAAAATTCTAATTCTCCTAATATATTTTATACTTTAATTTAGCTAAAAAGTACAAAAGTTAAACTTCCTTCTTGATATGTCATTATTGCCCAAAAACCTTGTCATAGGTCCCAATTTATTTTCTTCAAATTAACATTCTAATCATACTTCATTTATCACTAATTGTATTGCTCCTAGGTTAATTTCAATTTTCCCTAAATTATCTTAACCAAAGCAGCCCCTTCTTCCTCCATTAGAGTTATCTTTCTCTAGTTTTTAAGTTCTAAAATAATTAACTAATATCAATTATCATTAATTAAAAGTTTAACTTCACTGTTCTACAACTTGTAATATCCGCTAATTTAGATTTCTGAGTCGCACGTGTTGCAACATTGACGCGTGTGACCGATCGAAGTCTAAATTCGGATTTTTACAATAATTGATTAATAAATGGTTAAAATAAATAATAAATGCTTAAATAAGTGATTATAGAGTTTAAAGAAGTTGATTTACGGTAAAGGACTAATTTGCAAAATTTGATAAGTTTTGGGGTCAATTAGCAATTTTCCAAAAATTGGAAGATTTATGAGATTAATGGCTAATTAACTTAAGAAATTTGGACATTTAAAATTGGGTTGGCCGGCCATGATATTAAAGGAAGATGATTAATATTGATTAAGTGTAAAATTGGGAGAAAATGGTAAAATGGTGGGTCCCACTTGAAGATTTTTGGGTGCCCTATTTAAGGCTTTATTTTCTTCTTCTTCTTCTCTTCATTTTCTACTCCTTCTCTCTTTTCTTTACCAGTCATGCCAACCACAATTCTCCTCCATAGCTCACCTTGATTCTAGAGAGAGAAAGGAAGGGAAGAGAAGGGAAAGAGCAAGACAAGGTGATTTTCATGTTCCATAACTCATAAGGAAGCTGGAAAGAGCAAGAAAGAGGAAGAAAAATCAAGTTTGGTAGAGAGAGAAAATCTCCAAAGTGGTGATCAAGTGAAGAAAAGTGTAAGGTAAGAAGTATTTCTTCTTCTTCATCATCTTTTCTAAAGGAAGTTCGAATTTTGAGCTCATCTAAGACTTATATGGAATGAGAGAGAAACTAGGGTTTTGAGAGAGAAAAAGAGAGTTTAGGGTCTTAATGAAATTAGATGATGATGAAAATGATCTATGATGTTGTAGGAGTTCCAAATGACAAGGAACAAGCTCTAAGGAGCAAAGGAAAAGAGAAAGCTACCTAAGAGAGAGTGAAGGAGAAAGATTAAGGTTTGTGCATAATTTAAGGCAATAACCTATTTTTGTTTGAAATAATGCATGCTGAATATGATTTTAGATAAATGCAATTTCAAGAATGATGATGATTATGGCATGAAACCATAGGTTTAGACATATATGAATGAGATAATTGTGACATTGAATTAAGGATGCATGTTAGAGAATCTTGTATGATCAAGGCATGTAAATGTATTGAAAAGTAATAAGTTGAGTAAAAAGCCTTAGAAATGCATGAAATAGAATTTGGCATGTTTTGGATGTTGTTAGAATGAATGAAAGGTGAATATGCAGATTTCCTGCTGAAAGTCACAGGTGTGACTATTGAGTCACGGGCGTGAACTTGAGGGTTCACGGTTGTGACTGATTATGTCACGGTTGTGAATTTCTGGGTGGAAATAGTACTATTTATTCCAGAAGTGTTCACAGGTTGGAATCACGACAGCGAACTTATTCACGGGCGTGAATGAGTAATCACGACCATGGATGCTTTTGGGCGATTCATTCCAGTAGCGTTCATGGCTTGGGATTATGGGCGTGAAAGTAGTATTCATGGCCGTGAATGCTCTGCATTTGAAATTATGAATGTGGTTATTAAATGGGGAATTCAGGTAAGTAAATGAAAGTTATTGTCTATCCAAGAAAAATAAGAATGATGTGGATATGGAGATATGTATATATATATTGATGTGAGAATGTGATATGTTGTGATATAGAAAAATGTATTGATGTAGAAAAATGAATTGTCATGGATATTATATGAAATCTGATGCAGATGATAAACATGAGAATATTGATGAATCTAGTAAATGAATGAAAAGATATATGAGTATGACTATATGCTTGTAAAACAAGAAAATTGAGATGTTGATAAATATGAGAAAGATGGATGTATTGAAATTTAAGAATAATGATTGATGTGAAAATATAAAGAAGCCCATTACTCTACTTGTGGACTAGAATCAAGATAGATGACATGTTATTAAGGGGGCGAACGGTACCGTACTATACCTCAACCAATGTGGCTAAAGCTTGTGTGAGCGCCATTGGTCTGGGATGCTCAGTCAGTGTGGCTAAAGCTTGTGTGAGCGCTACTGACTTGAGAAAGCTCCGATGAGCACATATAAATGAGGACAAGGTGTCATAAGCTTGTGTGAGCGGCCTTGATCCGGTTATTCATCTATGATGAAATTATACTCAATCAATGTGGCATAAGCTTGTGTGAGTGGCCTTGATCCGGTTATTCATCTATGATGAAATTATACTCAATCAATGTGGCATAAGCTTGTGTGAGCGCCATTGATTTGAGAAGCTCTTATGAGCCAGATAGTGGACAGGATGACATAAGCTTGTGTGAGCGCTCCTGATCCATAACCCGTATCCAGTCAATCCAAAAATTTAGAGTGATGTGGGCAAGATAATGAGGATATGTCGGAAAGATAAGAAAAGGAAAGAATAAGAAAATGATGATGATATGAGATTGAAATGTAATGATAAAGTGATTTACAGAATAATTTGCTATTAAAGATAAATGAAAATAACAATGTCTATTTGAGCATGACATTTATACTTTTATGAAATAGAAATATGTTGATAGTCATGCATGCAAACATTTTAATGCACAAAATGATAATTGTTAATGCTTGTTGCATGATATAATATATTGCCTTCTTTATATGCACCACTAAGCTTAGAGCTTAGCGTGGAGTTTAATTTCCACACAGATATAGAAAGGTAGCTGAAGACGCTAGATAAAGCAAGCGGTGATCCCATTCAAGTAAAGCAGCCGAGTCTTGAGAAAGTGGGTTACAAGTTTTGAAACTTTTATATTTGACTTTTATATTAAAGAAGTGTTTGAGTTTGTAAAACTTACTTTTAAAGTTTGTTAAGAATCACTCTGATGTTAAAAATTACTATATTATGTAAATAAATTGTACTCTGATTTTTATTTATATCTATATATACATGAATAAAAAAATGTAAATATATATATATATATATATATATATATATATATATATATATATATGAAGTATGAGAAAGAAAGGACACTAGCGCTCCCTCATCCGGGCACGTGTTGTTCGGGTGAGGAGGTGTTACACAACTAGTTACAAATTTTAAATTTTATGTCTATTCTTGCCAAATAACCTCAATCTACCAATCCTAATCATATCTATCATCTTTATGGGTATCAAATGCAAGGAAAAAGATTGAATTTAAGAAGAATAAACTCACCTTAATGACTCTTCAAAGTGGGCCAAAATTCCCCCTAAACTTTCTCCATTTTCTTTTCTTTTTTCTTCCTTCCTTCTTGCTCCTTAGCTCCCTTTATGGCAAGAACTCTTTAATTTCTACATTTTTCTCTTTCAAAATTTATTTTTCTCTTTTTTTCAAGCATGAAATGAAGCAAAAATGGAGGCTTTTGGTAGGCTAGAGTAGATGGAAACCAAGAAGAGAAAAGAGGATGAAGATGAGTTAGATATTTTGGGTGGAAGAATGTAGAATTCCTCCCATTTTTGACTTTTATACTATGATTAAGGAGTGGGCCCCATTAATTAAACTTAATCCTAATTTTCATTGGTTCAATAACTTAATTAATCTCGATTAACTTTTAATTTTGAGAAATTCCTTATTTTCCACCAATTTCTTCATCTTCACACTTTTTCCCCCAACAATTCCAATAATACCGATTTTGTCCATAGGGTAATTTTATTTTATTTTTTTCCATTTTTAGCACTAATCTTTTTAATTCCCAAATAATGATAACCTTAATTATTTTTTCTTATTATCAGTCATTTTTTTATGGGTTCAAATTTAGACTTCGATTGAACCAGCACACCCCATTACGGTCTCGCGCAATTGGGGCTTAAATCACTAGATGTTACATATACATTGAAGAGTAAATGAATATTAAATTGGAATTAAATTAGAATAGTGTAGTGAATATAATTTTGCATGAATGTGTATGTTTAATTTAGATCAGTGGAAATCTCTAGATTGATAACCACCACTGGACATGTTTAATGCTCAGCATGTAGTTATTTGACTGCGTACAGATATTAGCTAGGGAGGCACTGAAGCAAACATACTACTCTTGGGAGCAGTTGAAAAAAAAGTATATTATTATGAATGACATGTATATATATGAATATGTATATAGGTTTTGGATTATGTATATAGTCTGATAAAAGACTTTTGAGAACTGATATATGTAACGAGTGGATTAATGAGTTTTTGTTTAAATGGAGAATATTTTATGATATATTTGAATTGTTGTGCCCAATATGGGCTATAAATTATTTGTAGTGCATGTGAGATAGTCAGATTTATAACCGTTATACAGCCAAAATTTTTGGATAAAAAAAGAATAATAAAATGGTAATGATATCACGGTCATTAAGTGAAAAAAAACACATCGGATATAATCAATTTTAAAAGATACCAACAGACTTGGTAATCGCATAAGACTACGTATATAAGAATTGTTGTAAGGGTGTCACACACTATATTATGGTGCTACTCATACATTTCTCTTTTCTATCTTTCAATATCTAGTTTGGGCATATTGGCCATATAAATAAGAACCAAGAAAAAAGAATGCAAGGAAAGTAATGATAATTGTAAGCAAATGAGAAAAGTGAATAATAAGAAGATAAAAGGTAATTAAAAAGTGATGACATGTATTCAATATTACATTGGAGAAAAAGTGAAATAGATAATAGAAATGCATTATTAGATTGTGTGACATGACAAAAGAAAAAGTTTTATATGAACATATTTGTCATTTATGCATGAAATTTGGCATATATCAGTGTGTATATATATATGTATATATATATAGTTTAAAAACATAGTAATATGGAAATACGAAGAAAGTAAGTGGAACAAAGTATTCATGGTAAGTGAAATTATATTATATGATGACATCTTAGCTAAGGCAATAAGAAAACAAAAAAGTAAACAATGTATAGAAGCATGGCACAATTAGAAGAGAAAGGTTTGTATAAGTGGTAAAACACCTAAATTATGTATGTGTGAAATGAGGAATACGTAATTATAATGCAATATAATAGTAAATTGTTATATTAGGCATTAGCAAAAGTAAATAACCAATATGGACCAATGTGTTAATGAAAATAATAATGATAAAAGAAATCATATGTGCATATTAGATAATCACTAGTAAGAGTATAATTGGCTAAATTAAATGCATATCTTGTAAATTCTAGATTCACATATAGTTACATATTTTATGCATTGTTTATAGTACATTGCATATTAGCATGTACTACTAAATATTTATGCTTAACATGGGAAATGTTTATTTTTCTTACATAGAGATAGAAGCGGTAGAAGAATCTAAAGAGTAGACAGTGGATAAAAATATGAAATAATAAAAATCCATATCAATGAAGTAGCCATGAATCTCTAAATGCAGGTGACCAACTTCATTTGTGTAATTAGTTTTTAAATTTTCATTTCTTTAATGCATGCATACATGAATTTATATTACTTGCATATAAGTCTACAACAAATTTTAATATATATATATATATATATATATATATATATATATATATATATATATATATATATATATATATATATATATATATATTTGAGAGAAAGTTATGTAACATTATCTTACTAGTTTGTCAGTACAGTGAGGGGAGGAGGTGCTACAAGACATTAGAAAAGAGGACATGATACACCAGATGATGCAACAAATGATGGGGGAGAGGTATAGGTTATGCAACAGTCAACTGCCAGTGGATATTCTAGGCATCGATCGCACTCAGCCGCAACCAGATGCTCAGTCTTGAGCATCCCATGTTCTATTTTATTTAATATTTATTATTTTTTTGACAAACACAAAAAATATATTTTTTAATATTTCATTATAAATAATTCAAATTTAAATAATAATAATAATAATTTAATTAATAATTTAAATTATTAATAATAATTATAAATTAATTAATTATTATAAAAATATTAGTGACCCCAACATGTGGTTGCTAAAAGTGGATTAAAAAATAATGAAATTATCAAACAACTTTGTGACTATCTAACTTAGCAACCATAACTAATGGTCACTAACTAATTTGCAACTACAGATGTAGTCACTAATTGGCAACCACATATTTGATCGCTAAATTGCGACCATATAAAATGTTCTCTATTATCATATTAAATATAGCAACTACATGTTAGCGACCACATATAGTCGTCACTAAGTGGGCAGTATTTGGTCCACTTTAGTTTTCCAATTTATACAATTACCAACAATGGGAAGATGTTTTTACAATAATTATTGTGGTTGTTAAACAAACATGTGTAGTTGCTAAATTTACCAATATTTGGTCATAATTTGTGACCACAATTGAAGTGTGGTTGCTAGATTCGCTTAGTGACGAGGCTTTTTACGACCACTATTTGTGGTCATTAAGTGATTGCTAAATTTATTTAGCTATCATTTAGAGACCACTTTTATTTGTCTTTATTTGAATTTTTTATAGTGATAGAATTTAGAATTAAAAATCTTAAATTGTTCAGTCCTTATATTATTATTATTATTATTATTATTATTATTATTATTATTATTATAAAGGATATTATAAGTTACAAAACATCAATTGCCTTCATTTTCCATAAATTTTCACTGTAAAAATATTTATCGGGAAAAATTGGTGCATATAGAAAAAAATTCGAAATCAAAATTGCTTTATACTCAGCACCCTTAAACCTCAGGGAGTAATAAAAAATACTATGTTTTATAAACAAAAATAACAAAATAAAAAAGGTTTACGGTATTTTTTATTTATTCATTTGATTTAAATAAGAAAGTGTTTCAAAACCCAAATATGTAATTGTCAAAAAGTGTTTTACTATTTAATTTCTTAGTTTTTAATATGTTCATGTAACCGTTAAATCCCTGATATTAAAAAACTTGCTAAAATTTATATCAATTTATTTAAAATTGATTTGATATCTGATTTTATTAAAACTTATTAAATTTAATCTTGCGTGCCCACTTCATCCCACATTAATATGTTAAAAAATATGCAACAATTTTTAAAACATAAAAATTAAAAGGTGAGAATATAATTTATTTGCTTAATATTAAAAATAAAAAATAAACTATAATTTCGAACACGTCCTGAATTAAATTATAATATTTTTAAACATTGATATCTTATTTAAAAAAGACAACATATATTATATCCTTACAATAATTTATACTTGTTCTAATGTCTTTTAATCTCCAAAGAATATAACATTTAAGTAAAGGTTAAATGAAGCTTAGGGTTTTGGGAACCCTAGCTAAGAGAGTCAATGATATCTAGTAGTAGCATTTTTTTATGGTCATGTGTATGACATAATAAAACCCAACCCCATGATACTAGACAAAGGTTGTTGAAAGATTAGAAGGGAATATTTCGGAGAGTATGAAAAAACAAAAAAAAAGAATTAGAAGGAAATATTGTTGTTAGAAATTAGGATTTACGATATGTACACATGAATGCGAACAAAATCCCCTTTGTGGGTCTCGAACAGAGGTCAATGGGTCTATCCATTTATAAATTTTATTTCTCAATTATATATTTGTAGTATTTTAATATCGTACAATAACAATTATTATATAAATCTCAAAATCTCCTGAGAATTTGAAAAACAATATTTTATATATACTTATATTTAAATGCTACATGTACATATACTTTTGAAACCCAATTAATTTTTTATTGTAAAATTGTTACACATTAAATGAATAATAATAAAATTTATAGCGAAAGGGGTGGAGGAAAAAGAATCAAACAAGGGATGCTCGCTCTTTCTCTATCGAAGGTATTATATCCCGTCGTCTCCCGGGGAATGAAAACCAAAGTCACAATATTTTTTGGTGCATATTTAATTTTTTTGTTATTAATTGTAAGTTTTGACAAGAGAGATAGACCTTGTGGTCTTCTTCTCCTAGTGTCATTTTCCAAGATATACTCTCGAGGTGCACCAGACCTAAATCCTCCATTCTCTTTCTTAATTTCTCTCTCTTTGCCTTTTCTTTCTGCGCTCTTTCAGAAATTTCTTTTTTTTTTTTAAATAAAAAACTAGTTTAATTTAAATTATATATATATTGTCTTCTTAGCTTGACAACACACATGCTACTCTTCTTTTTTTTTTTTCTAATTAATACCCTCTTCTCTCTCTGAGCTCACTTTCTCTATCCAACTTTCACTCACTCTCTTTCTTGAGCATGTTTGTTTGTTGAAGAAGATTTATGAGTCTTTAGCTCTCTTTTGCCTAGCTATCTACTTCAATATCATCGTCCTTTTAAGCTCCATCTTCTTCCTTCTCCTTATACTTTATTTAAAGTTAAAATCAAGAACTTGTTCATCTACTCCTTCATCAAGATTCAAGAACCAAATCTCTCCCTCTCATAAGAAGAAGAGGAAAAAGGTTGAAGTCCCACTTGACTGCTGCACACATACTTGCACTTACTTTTTCTCATTATTGCTATCAAGAAGAGAAAAAAGAAGAAAAAGGGCCAAGTATTTGATAAAGAACTAAAAGTAAAACACAAAAAATGCCCTTAGAAGGGGTTTTCATTGAATCCTCTTCAAACCCAGTTCCTGATCTTTCTTTACACATTAGTCCTCCTAATAGTTCCCCTTCTTCTGTTTGCAACACTGGCATCATCACTAATAATAGTAAAGGGGCCCTGGATTCAATAAATTTCAATCTTTTGCACAAATCCAACATTGGTATATGCTCTATGAGGACAGATTCTCAAGCATATACTGAGCTTTCTCTAGCACATCCAGCAGCAAATGCACTTGATGAGGAAACAAGAAGCACAATGAATGTCACATTTAGTGATGGAGCTGAAGAACAACCAGACAACCCTTATCATCATCATCAACAAGAGAGTCACTATCATCTACACGATTCTACTTCTCATCACTTAAATCATATAAATCATGGGGTTGCTTTGCTCGATGTATCGGATGGCTTAAGGCCGATAAAAGGTATTCCGGTTTATCACAATCGTTCATTTCCTTTCATCCCTTCATCAGAACAACAACAGTCAATAAGGGAGAATAAAGATCCAAAGATGTGCTTCTACCAAATTCCTTATCCTTCTTCTTTTTTGTGCTCTCCTTCGGTTTCTCATACTTCTTCACCATATTATATTGGAGGAGGATTACATCCCATGTCTATGCTTAACTCATCGTCAGGGCCTAATCAATCTCTTGTGGGTTGCAATCGATTAGCACAAACAACAAGGATTAATGGGGTTTCAATTGATGCTTTCAAATCCCACCAACTGCACCATCATCATCATCATCACCACCATCACAATCAGTATGGAGATGGATCTAGTGAGGCTTCTCATGGATTGATTAGATCAAGATTTTTGCCTAAACTTCCAACAAAGAAGAGCATGAGAGCACCAAGAATGAGATGGACTAGCACTCTTCATGCTCGATTTGTTCATGCTGTTGAGCTCCTTGGCGGCCATGAAAGTAACTAAAGACTTCTTTTTTTTTTTTTTTCTTTTCATTCTCATACTATTTTCATTTGTTGTTCTTATGCATATATCCAATTGGGTTTTGAAAAATGATTTAATCTTTGCTAATGGGTTGGTGTAGGAGCAACTCCAAAGGCAGTTCTTGAGCTAATGGATGTAAAAGATCTCACTTTAGCTCATGTGAAGAGCCATTTACAGGTACAGCACAAAGGAACCAATATCTCTCTCTTTTTCTCTTCTTTCTAATGTATCCATTTACCGTCACAGTAGCCAAAGAAAGGCTGTGAGTAAGTGAGTGAATGAATGAATTAAAGAATTGTGAGAGAGATGTACCAAAAAAAAAAAGGTCTGAAAAATCTGAAACGTTTCAGGCCGACAAGCTTCTGCTTTTTTGAAGGAAAAGAATGAGAGAGAAAGAGAGAAGAGAGAGAAGAAGAAGAAAAAGAAGAGAGAGAGAATAATGATAACAGACAAAAGTAGTCATCATTTCTCAATAATAAACATCTCATTACTCCCTTATCAAACATCAACCTCGTGATTAATGATGAATCCAAGACAAGCCCTGAAGCCCACACAGAGAAGATCTGAACAATGCCATGTTGTATTTGTTGTTGTTATTATTATTATTATTATTAATTGCTTTTTATGTTCCATTTTGTATTTTTTATTTTCTCACTCAATCGCTCACTCTCTCTCTCTCTCTCTCTCTCTCTCTCTCTCTCCCTCTATTAAATGTGGTCTTTAAGCTAAATGCATCCCAATGTCTCTGCAGATGTATAGAACTGTTAAGACCACTGACAAGCCTGCAGCCTCTTCAGGTAATTCGTATTGCTTAGTCTTCATTTTAACCTTTTTCCTTTCCTTTTTTTTTCAAATAATTTCTCTGTTCTTATTTTTCTTTTTAAGCTTTCTTTCTTATCTTTATCTTACCTCAGTACATTGATCTTTTTCAGTAATTTATTGCTTCCATTAAGAAATTTCTGTGTCCTAATCTCATATACTTATACATTGCCCCATATTTATTTATACTCATGTATGTAAGACATGCATACCATAATATATTCCTTCCATCGGACTCATTTTGATGATATATATGTACATCTATGCATATAAATTTCTTGAAGGCCAATCAGATGGATCAGGAGAAGAAGATATATCCCCAATCGGTGGTGGAAATGACCGGAGTCTGCGGCGATTTTCCGAACAGAGAGGAGCTTCAGATGGATTAGTGCAACAAGATATGGATTACCCTTCTACCGCTGTTACAACTCTTTGGAGTAATTCTTCAAGGTATATATATTTTTTGAAGAATAATGGCAGCTTTTGGTTTCTTTTAAAATAATAATAATAATAATTCATTTTTGTTCTGTTCTTTTTTATTTTTGTTCTTCTCCTTTTCTTTTTAGACTTTCTTGTTTTGGAAGATTTCAGATGAGAGTTGAATATGTCAATATATATATATAAATTATAAAAGAAAAGCTACTAAGTGCAATCAAAACATTATTCGCTATTTAGGATAAGAGAAAGAAAGCAACTACAGATGCTTTGTAATTTTTTTCTTTTTCTATAGAAATATATCATATTACCGTTGTTTATCATCATTAAACTCTACGGTTCTTATTCCATCAACTAGAAAATTTCATATAGAATTTATACATCACCACAAAGATTTGGTCCTAATGCCCTTCTTTTTCAAAGTTCAAATTAAATATATGCTATTGTATCCCATTTGTCCATTTTTGAATATATACTATATAAGTCTTCTCTTAATGCTATTGATAAATATTTCCTTTTGTTGGCTTTTATTTTATCTAGTTTTGGTTAAACTTTATTTCTTAAATTTAGGCCATTGAACAAGATATATACAAAAGTGTGGCTCTCCCCCTTCTATGCCATAAATTTCCCTATCAACTTATTTACAGAAAAAAAATAAAGATATACAAAAAGAAAAGAAAACAAAATGGAAGTAATATGGTTATTAAGTATTTGGGTGAGCTAAAATACCACCTTGTTTTTCGTGCATATGAGAATAGAAGGTTTAAGACATATTAGCATGTTTTTATTTCATGTGTATCATTTAACAAATATAATTTACTACTCATATATCTGAAAATGGTACTATTGGTATGATCGTTCTTACTTCTTCTTTTTTTTTTCTTTAATTTTTTAATTTTTTGGCCAAAGAATTGTTACAGTGATGACATTTTCATTTGGAATATAATTTGGGCGTTATTTTTTAATTTAGTTGGGGGCTAGGACGGGAACTTTGGCGTCTAGTTTATTATGTCATCTTGATAGCAATTTAACAATATATCAATGATTTACCCATTGGAAACTTGTCAACTAAGTAATTACAATTTTTTTTGGCTTTCTGTTTTGATTTGCCTTTGATTTTTATCCTTCAATAATGAGATTAAAACATACTTCGTTCATGTTTGTCCTCCTTTGTGTGCTTTTTCACTTTTAACATAGTTATATATAATATAATATCTACTATGCATTCCCTTCGGAAACTAACATTTAGACTAGCAATAAACTGTTGAATTGGAGGATTAAGGCAGGAGGATTAGTTGGTGAGTTTTAAAGAATAAATTATTAATGTAATGCTAAAACTATTAATAATAAATTCATAATATAATGCTAACATTTCTTGTCCGTGATATATAAGGTAGCAAAATTTCATTTGAGTGTAGTTTTTTGCTCAATTACAATGAAAATTTTCTCATGCATATATAATTATAAAAAATTTTCTTTTTATAGATATTAACAGGAGGTAACTAATTAAAATATTTGTCCATCTTAACACTTTTTACAATTATATATCCTTTTAACCAAGGGAGAATATACAGATTATATTTATGATTTCATAAATGCAGTTTTGAGGCGATTTGTTGCATTTCTTTCTAAAAGTCTCCATGATTATACAAATGATAGATTTGTTGATTGCAATTTTCCCATTATGTTAGATTAAGTAATATTTACCTTTTTCCTTTTCCTGTGTATAGATATGATTCTCAATCAGTTCTTTGCATAACTGAGTTGCTAATATGCTATCTAGGGGAATTAAATTAGCTAAAATTGCTAATTTTCATTTTTTTAATGCTCTTGTTCATTTAGAAGGTTTTCAAGGGATATAAATCAGGAAGTTACGTGCAAAATTAGATTCATTAGATTCTCAAATAAATTCATGAACCAATCCATATTACAACTTGTCATCTAGGTAAAATAGTTATTATTTTGCATATATGATATATTGTGATGAGTTGATTTATAAACTTATCTATGAATTTAATTTATGAGGAAAAATTCTATTAAAATACGCAAATTCTAAAGACATGCTAAGGACATACATATATATAGTGTTAGTAGATTAGAATCTCCTCATATTTTTTCCAAACATAATAAGTGTTTAATCTTAGCCATTTATTTGTAAATGAATGGTCCAAATTAAATTTCATAAAAAAATTACAAATTAAAATATTATTTAATTAAATTAAATTTTAATCATTTAATTAATTATTAACGATCTCTCTAAAAAATATGAATTCAATATATACATGTGGGAAAAGGAAAAAAAGGAACAACTACATCTAGAACTCAGAAGAAATATTTTTCATATTTCTAAACCCTAAACTCTATATACTACTCTCCCCATATGCAAATAATAAATAATTTTTCTTACATGATAGGTCCATAAGTAAATTATTTATATTGTAGAAATAAACAAATATTTGTCTTTCTGGATTATTTCTTTTTGGAATAAATAAATAAAAAAAAACTATTCAAATTAAACTTAGTAAGGATACAATAGTTA
The DNA here is from genome assembly GCA_023653625.1 of Triadica sebifera. Classification (NCBI taxonomy): domain Eukaryota; kingdom Viridiplantae; phylum Streptophyta; class Magnoliopsida; order Malpighiales; family Euphorbiaceae; genus Triadica; species Triadica sebifera. The sequence continues at coordinate 41,740,270 of CM042893.1, read as the reverse complement.
TGAATTACTTGAAAAATATATATGTATTTATATAATGACTTCAATGATAGTTGGATAGACAAAAAGCCCATTCATCCTATATGCACTCCTCACCTACCACCAATGTATGGCCAAACACATACTCCTAAATAAGGAATCTGCTATACGTTGAAAACTAATAAGAATAGTAGAGAGTAGATACCAGCTGGTATACTTAACACCTGAATGAAATATATGCAGGTTGGGTTCTATATACTAAAAGAGTCAACATCATAACAAATGCAGATCAGAGTCAGTTGCTGTTTTCTTCTGCTGTTAGAAAATTAGTAAAGCTTTGAAATGCTTTCCCATCTAAAGATAATTTCTCCTTGTTTGTTATGTTTTCCCTAGGTTGGGTTCTATATACTAAAAGAGTCAATATCATAACAAATGCAGATCAGAGTCAGTTGCTTTTTTCTTCTGCTGTTAGAAAATTAGTAAAGCTTTGAAATGCTTTCCCATCTAAAGATAATTTCTCCTTGTTTGTTATGTTTTCCCTAGCCAGGATGGTCTTAAAAGTATACTTGGAAGTATGCATATATTGGTAGAGTAGGTAGTAATGTCCATCCACCAATTAAAAAAAAAGATATATAATGTTGCATAAATTAATTAATAAAACAAAATCTTAATTTGTTTTCTTTTTGTATCGGACATTAACCTTATATAGGTAGACAAAAATATGCAAATTCTTGCTTGTGTATTTATATTTGTTCACATTTCAAATCCGTTTATCTTTTATAATCTAGTATTGATATATTAAAATCCATTCTTGAACTCTTATTTGCAAATAGTTGAGTGATTGTTTCAGAAAACATTGATAATGGAAATAAGAAAATTTGTTTGTGATAGAAATAGTACATATTTATATACTTTCAATTGTTTTTCAACTTTATTTCATCAAAATAATTTGCTTTATGAATATTTGATTTTATTTTCCATTTAAGCGTAACTAATCCTAATATAATTTTCTTATAACAAGGGTTCAACCAATGTTTAAACTTGAAATCTCATAATTATAGTAAACAGATTAGTACAACTAAATTAAACCTTACTGACAACCCTTCTACAATTTAATACCGATGATCCAATAATAACTCTTCTTTGGACAAATTTTTTTAAATAGATACAATTACTTTATGATGAGATTAAAATGTGAGTTTCTTCCTGCTTAAAAAAATAATGAATAAAGATCCCCTCATGATTGACAGGGTGGAGGGCAATGTGAGCACTTGCTGCCATTGCCCAATCAAAATTTGTAAGTGATTATATATGCTCCCATTGCCCAATCAAAATTTGTGAGTGATTATATATTATGCATATTTGTTGCTTCCATACTGAAATTTTTTGATCTCATATATATTATATATCAAATATTTTATTCAATTAACTAAGATTGCTCCCATTGAAATTAGCTTTTGGATTCTTGATGATTATTGCAAATATGATTGATCATCCATTCTCAAATGAGTTGTTAGGATTAAATCTTAATAATAACCACTGATTTGTGAATGGATGATAAGATCACCCTAACATGATCCATCTTGTTTGTCCAAATATGAGGGGACAAACCCATAAAGAATATTGATTGTTTATGAAAGAGATATAGGTATATTGGACTTGCAGTCTTCATTTACAAATACGTGTAAACGAAAGTGAAAGACTGGGGAACGAAGACTAACCTGGGACGTGGTATGCATTTAGCAATGGAAGCCATAGAACACAAATTTTAGTGGTGATGACACTAACACTCATATATATATTAGCATGACTCTGTGCTGCGTCCGGATTGATATTTTTTAAGATTGGTGTTGAAAGCAAGAATTGACGGGTATAAACATGCCCTGTTTTGCATATTATGAGTCATGGAAAAACACGTGTTAGGGTTATGAATTCGGTTCTTCTTCAAAATGAATTTTTTCTTCTCTCTTTCAGCACTGTGTGATTGTTTAATTGTTGGGTTGCACCTAAGCCAATATTAGACTGCCTATAGTTACTTACTACTTGTTGGAAAATAACGTTAATTTTTCTATAATCAGATTTATAAGAAAACGAATAAAATGCGGAATAATAAGACACAAGTTGACAACGGAGTTCGGCCAATTATGCTTATATCTCCGGACTGTTGCAGATCTTTTACTGAAGGAAGAGAAATTTATAAAGTGTTTACAAATACTCACAGCTCACAACTTCACACTAAAGTTTCTCTCTTACTTTTGGATGAAATGTCTTACAAATGAATTCCTAAAACTATATATAGATGTAATCTTCTCAATGAACGACCAAGATTAATTCTCACATATTTTAATAAATGGTTGAAATCATTTCTCACCTACCATCTTACCTAGCAAATGGATGATCAAGATTAATTATCACCCACTAAATAGATGGTCAAAATTACTCTTCAACTAACATTTTACCTACCAAATATTTTGTCAACAAAAGATGTACTGTCCATTTTTGTTGTTATTTATTTCTGATGCATATGTAGTTTGACCAATACTAGCTAGCTTTAAAGGGAATTCAGTTTTGTGCTCTTCGGGTCCTGTTCAAAGTTGCCGCAATATTATGATCTGTTGAATGCTTCTTGGAATCTTTTTACAAAACTTTTCTTTATATATATATATATATATATATATATATATATATATATATATATATATATTAATTTCAATTACTTTTTTCAGTCTTGCTTATGCCTTTTATCTCTCATAGTATGCATATACTTATAATATATGAGATGACTAGAATGTGATTTGATTTGTCAAGCAAATTGAAGTTTGAAACTAATTAATATATTTATTTATATTTGTAAATCTCAGTGGTAGACAAGTCTGGCAACAAACAAACTCCAATGACATGGATGGTCAAAGAGAAGCAGCATTCCTCTCTCAACAAAGATATGGAGGACATCCAATTCAGGTTTCAATCAAAATTTCTTATTATCCATCAAAAAATTCAGTTAGAATATACGCGCTCCTTTATAATACTACCAATTAATTAATTTAAATAGCTTCTATATGCATTATTTTCTACTCACACTTAGAAAATTGTTGGTTCCTTCAAAGTTTTCTGAAATAACTCTCTCATTTTTTTTTCAATTACATCTTGCTCAAGTTAACGACACAAGAAATTTGTTTTTACCCTACAATTAATTTGGATATATGTGCATTTTGAAATGAACGTGGAGTTGAATGTGTTTCAAGTGAAAAAGCAGAAAATCCAATCTAGTATCCCGTTCAGATGTCCTTTATTTCAAATATTATATATTTAACTGAAGATAATTTCGCAAGCTAAGATTGGCTAGTCTTGCCAAACTGTGTTTACATATATAAAAATATGGGATTAGACCAATATTAATTATTCATTCAAAAATAAATGTTAATATTAAAGCTAAGTAAAGAACTAATTTCATCTAAAATTTTTCTGAAATTTAATTTTAATAATTTATAAATGAATGAATAAAATTAAACTAATTATCTAACCGAATACTATTTTTAAAACCCTTCCAAAATGCTCATCTAGACCAAATCCATAAAAAATTTTAGGAACTAATCTAATCACATTGTTATATTTGTAGGATTCATCTGGGGTGAAATGCTACATGGGGAGTAATTTGGATTACAGGAACCCGAGCTTGGAGTTCACACTGGGAAGACCAGACAGGCAAGCAAACAAACATAATTGATAATTTTGTTGTCTAATTATTTGTTTTATTCCATTAATATGGATTATGAATGAGAAGGCACATAGAATATAGATATATCAAAAGATTGTTGTAAAGAGGAAGGTGATGATGAAGGCTACGTGGGTTTCTAGTTCAATGCTCTTATATATATATATATATATATATATATATATATATATATATATATATATATATATATATATATTTTTTTTTTTTAATTTGATATAAATATTTTTGAAGCTTAAATTTGTAAACTGGCTAGATGGAGTTGCAGTTTTCATGAGAGTTTGTATTAACAGGCATGACAAAAAGAGGAAAACGAAGCATCATTCTCAGTAAAATATTGAGCAAATTAATCTTAATATTCTCCAGTTTGTTGAAGAATTAAATAATCAAATTCATTATAATTGTAAAACTATTCTGCAAACTCTCACCTATACATTTGAATTTTTATTTTTAAATAGTTTTTAAATTAATATGTCATTAAAGTTGTCTGCCCATATTATTAATTAAAATTTCAGAAAAGGCAACATATATAGGTATGTATCCATACACGATTTAAATGCATGAGCAACTACTACGTAAAGAACATATTGCAATGTTTCTCTTTCAATTAAGCATTTCACTAAATATAAGTGGCAAAAACCGCTGCTTAAATATGCAGCGGTTATTAATAAGCACTGTATATTCTTTATAATGCAACAAACGATAACTACAACAAAATATATTATATGCAATACTTTTAACTACTATTGTATTTTTAGTATAATGCAATAATAGAAAATCATTACAACAGATATTATGAGCAATATTTTTTATAAGCGATATATATTTATCATAATGTAACAATCAAATTTTTTTAATAAGAATCATATGTAACACTTGTTAGAACTGTTACATATTTATTATAATGCAACAAAAATAAATTGCTACAATAGATATAATTTTCCATTCCAATTAATTTTTTTTCTTCCTAAGCAAATAGTACAATTTATTTATTTATAATTATAATTCAATTTATTTCTTGCTATAATTTTGTTAAATTTAAAATAAAGTTGAACCATTAATTTTAATTTAGTTTTAATTTTACTAAAATAAAAATAAAAATAAATAAGATATAAAAAAATATATTACACTAAATTTTAGTTTTTTAAGAGATTTTTATAAATTGTTTTATACACAGATTTTTAATTTTTAGCAATTCTAGCATTCCAATCCACGGATTAAATTTATTCTGATAATAAAACTGTATTTATTAGACTCTGAGCTGTGAGATTTTAAGTTGGATTTTTCAATCGCATATAAAAAGATTACCTAGCCAAAAGACACCGTTTAGCTTATTTTAAGAAATTAAAAAATTATCCAGTCCATAACTGTATCACTGCAAATGCACCAGACTTCAACCCCATTTACAGACTTTTCCTCCCTCGTGGAGGCACATCCATATGCAATAAAAAAGAAAACAAATTAATATTTTAAGAAAAATGAGATTCAATGTTATGTCTTTTTTACTCATATGTGTTTTCTTCTCCTCCTCCTCTCCCACTCTCTCTCGCTGTCGTTTCTCTCCATTTTTAGGTTTCCAATCTTCGGTTTGCTCTTCGCATGGAAATCACTTCATCACTTCTCAAAAGCTAAATTAAATACTTTTTCAAGAGATAATAACATATATATAGGTAAATAAAATATATCTTTTGATTCTTCAATTACGCATTTGAGTAATAAAATTCTTTAATTAGAAATTTATTTAATCAGTTTATTTAATTATTTTTTAAATTGCATATGGGTCATTTTCAGAATCATATTAAACTGCCATGAGTTTCGCAGTTATTGACAAACTTTAATATATATAGGATGCAATGGCTGAAACTTAGGCATAAATTTTTTTATTGATATGCATATCTAAAGTGCCCCGTCGGTCATCTAAAATTGTAACTTTGATAAGTTTACATATTTTTATATACTGTGACAATGTAGGTCAAATTTGAGATCTGCCTATGTATGCCTTTGTGATGGACAAGGCTTTGAAAAAAATAGAGGGTAAGGTTAAAAATTCGAAAATTGAGGTTCGTGGATATTGTAGACTGAAATGGAATTGCATTGCATGATCTGAGTTGACTGTTTCATGGCCTAGAATTGCAATAGTACATTGACTGCCTTGAAACTGAACTATGGAGTAGTTTAATTAGTGAAGACAACATAAGAAAAAAATATTGGAGTCCTAATGAAAGGATGAGTTTTATGGCTGATTAGTGCAGGGAAAAGAATGGTTTGTGTGCAAAATATTTTATTCCTCTAAAATAATTTAAATACATATTAAATAATTTTATAAAATGTGTCAATTAATCATGTTAAAAATACAAACATATAAAATAAATAAATTCCATATAATTTATGGTTGCCCAACATGAATTAAATTAAATTAAAATATATTGAAAAATCTGAATTAAATTATTCTAAATTTGAAAAAAATTAAATTATTCTAATCCGGTTACTATCTTACATAATCGTTTGTTAATTAAATATCTAATAAACAATTATTATTCTCATTTTTATTATTATATGACTAAAAGTTTGGTGATACCTAACCAAAGCACAACCAATCCAATGTTTGGCCCTTCATGTCATTATAGGGACATGACTACCCATAAATACCGAACTAGCAAAGAAAACCCAGATCAAATCTCCAAACAGAAACTAAAAAAATTGATTGAAATTGTTGATATTAAAGACCAATTACCACAAAATAGTGATATCTTATCAGATGGATGAATACGCCTTGCAGCTTCGGCACAAAATTTAGCTTGGCATATATATTCATGAAACTACACCTCTAAATTTTGGCCAATTTAAAATACATGCCTTGCCCAACCTAGTAGTTTTAACTAATGCAGAAGGCTGCAGCTATGAAAATGATTATGCAAATGTCAAATTAGCTTGATGATAGATATTAGTCTATATAAAACTCCTATTTGTTTAATTTTTTTTTTCCAGAAAAGGCCATCCCATTTTAATTGAAATCCTATAAGAGATTGATGTGTTTTTACTAATTTTCTAATATTTATCATGAAATTATTGCTGCAAAAGGTATTAAGATGTTTTAGGTCTGTTATCACTACAAGAAAAACATTTATTAATGATGAAAAATTAATGAGAGTAAGAAAATTCTCTCACTAAATGTATAAATTGTATAATTTTTTATGAGGATAAGAAAAGCCTCTCACTAAAACTTTACTTTTTAGTGACTTGATTTTAATTTTAGTCTAATTAAAAAATCATACTCTAGTTATTGGTCAAAAAAATTTGGAGGGAACTTTTTCCCATTAAAATATTTAATTTTTCTTATTAAAAAATAAAATTGAAAAACGTTAATATCTAATTTCCTGTGTGCGACTCAAAAACCACACCATACAGAGCTAAATCTAAACATTTTCAATCTACATCGTCGGATCATCTGTTGTCATCGCAGCAGTGGCTCACTTCCTCCAACATCAGCTCACATCCATCGGGACGACAACGGCTTCACCAACAAAGGAATCTTTTTGCAGAAAGGTAAAAAAACCCAATATGATCAGTTCTCACTTGCAAATCCAAGGGGCAGTCGATTGCCACCGCCTCTCGTAAATCTCCACTGTGTTGTTGCGGCTTTTGTGTGTAGGTTTCATATCCTCTCAGTTACTCATCTTTAGTGTTTATGGTTTTGGAAGATGTTCTGAATGGTTATTTTGCCTGTGAAAAAATAACTTAATAGAAAATAAACGTTAAAGCATCAGGTTTCCTTTAACTATCTGGCCACCAGAGGACCTGAGCTGTAGCCTTTTGTTATCACATCTCTAATTAAGCTTTTGTGTCCAGTTACCAAGTTTGGGGTGGTTTGATGATGATAGATTTAGAGATGTTAAGGATTCTACAAAATTCTTGAGTCAGATGATAGATAGATTTAGAGATGTGGTTAAGGATTCTACAAACTTTCTGTTTAGAAAGATTAGCTATTAGTGGCATTCTTTATCTTGAGATTAGATTAGTTGAGGTATACATTTTTTTAATTTAATATTTTTCTTTTAGTGCTCTAGCCTAAACTGTAGGATAATGAACTTCTTGCCCGATTTCTTGTTTAGTAGTAATGAGTTGTTTTTCCTTGTTCATTTTTTTTTTCTTTTTTGGTATCGCATCCATGCCTGTGTGCTGATGTTGACTGTTTGTCCTAAAGATGATAGCCATCAAAGGATGATTTTTCCTTGTGGTGTCAACAAACGTGAGGATCATGTTTGTAAGGTGGGTAAACAATGCCTTGAAAATGACAAAAATACCTTTATTATTTTTCTTAAAAGTAACGCTAGTGTTGTTACAGTGTAAATGTGTACTTCAAGTTGGACTAAAGCATTTACATACACTAAAAAATAAATTTCTTGAGCTGTTGAGAGAAAGCTTAAGGTCTGTATTGATTCCTATGTTTATCAATAAATTCTCTCTGGTTGAATGATGAGAAAAGGAAAAAGAGAAAAAAAGAAGCAATTAGAAAGTAAGCCATGCTATGTGAAGCCAAGTAACACTAAGTGCCATCTTGATAATTAGCTTGTTCTTTCATTTATATAATCAAGGGTTGTAAAGCAAATAACTTTGAGTTATCCCAATTGGAAACAGAGTAAGCGAATGTAATGAAAGAAAGAAAATCTGAAGCTTTAGGTGTGAAATTAAATAACCCTACCCAGTGGCATCTAGATAGGAGATAGCCTTTTGCATATAGTTCATTAAGTTTGAGTTACGAGACCTGGTGGGTCTTTATATTTGTGATTAATTCGATTGAGTAGAAAAGAGTTTAATGATGCACAATGATTTTAGAGTTAACAAGTGCAATTATGAGGATAAAATAGAATAAATTAGCCCTAAATTGAAAATCACATACCCACGTTAGATGTTGTAGACTGATAGCCTAAGACTTTTATTTCTAACTCTTGAGGTTTTTGATGCGAGATTGAATTTCTCTATTGAGCATTTTATTTATGGTTTTCTGAGGTTTGCACTTCAGCTGTTTACATTAGAGTTTGCCAAAGAATATTGTTTAAAATTGTGGAAATATTAATTTATAAAGTAAAACTTTCCTTTGAACAAAGCACACACATAAATATGTGTTTGAACCTGCAATCCAAACCTTAATTTGTCATTCTTTTTATGCTCATGCTTTGGTTATGTAGGTGTTTCAGCAATATTCTTGCCATTATGTACCACCATCACCTAATTCCACATCATCAACTCTTACTTGTGATTCTCTGTATCCATAGTTGAATTTTCTTTTGCAGGAAAATATTGTTCAAAGGGTAGGTATCATCCCATGTAATTTTATCTACTGTTTTTTCTTTATGTAATTGTTGATTTTCCTCTGTTTTTTTATTTTGCTGATGCTGCTACTTGTCTTCCTACCTTCAACATGATAATATCTTTAATCTAATAAGACATATCTGCAGTTCTGACACTTTAGAAAAAATCTAAAGATTTTGCTCCTTTTCAAATTTCTTTTAGGCTATATTGGGATCTTTGACAAACTACTTCCTGTCAATCCAGCAAGCCATGGTATTGATGGAGGAAATGCAAAGGCACAATTGGTTTTTGTAGAGAGATCTTTGGTATAGTAGCTCCTCATATTGTTCTTTTAGAGTATTTCCCATCCAATTACATTGTGACTTCAAATATTGTTGGATCTGCTAAATGCTTTAAGAAGTTATAAAGAATGCCCTAGGCAAATCGTTTCAATGATATGCATCACGTTTCATCAAAGTTTTAGCCGTCTTTTTTTTTTTCTTGGATTAGTAGTTCTGCCAGACATATAATTTAATCCTTTTTTTGGCTTAATTTTAATTTATTTCTTTCATTGTCATAATAGGATCAATATCGATCAACATTTTGATGCATTTATGTACTTGTCACTGTCATTGCCTTCAACAACAATGCAGACAATGTCTTTGACAGTGTATAACACTGATGAGATTATCTTGCCTTCTCCTGTTACTGTAACTGTGCCTAAGTGTGGGAGGCTAAAGGATCTTATAGAGGCCTTGAGCACTTCATGCGCCTTAAGAAATGATGAAACCCTACTGGTTGCGAAGGTATGTTGGTAGCCTGGTACTTTACGCATTCCAATGTTTTCTATGATGTCATAAGCTCTGGATACTCTTAGTCTTACAGGTTTATGCTTTGGTAATTGTAAACTTTCCATCAGATGCACAATATCTACTTATTTAATTGCTCCCCCCCCCCTCCCACACACACACAATTTATAATATGCTTGATTACTAAATGTCATAAATATATATATGGGATGGTGCTTAATCAAATTATATGGTATCTAGCATTGTTTGAACCTTTATATCAATGTGTATGTGTTAGAGAAATTACTGATGCTTAATATTTTCATTCAAATTGAGAAAATTAATATGGTTATTTTCTCCCCTTTTTATTTACTAGTTTAAAATACATTTGCAATTTAGGATACACCTCTCTATTTTAGTAGAATTTTCACATGCATTTTTGTAGGTGAATCATGTTGATCTCTGAACTCATTAAATGGTTTGTAGATATACAAGAATAAAATATTCAGTTTTCTGGAGGAGCCATCTGATTCGTTAGCTTTTATCAGAGATGACGATAAGTTGGTTGCTTATGGTTACCCAAAGATAATGAGGCATCCTCATTGGTTGTGTTTATGCATGAACTCTTGGAGAAGTAAGTTTATTCATATCTCTAATATTACCTTTTGTCATACTGCCATTCCTTTTGCTCACTTGCTGATTTATTTATCTTGAGAGAGAAGTGCCGAACTGGAAACTGTTTGGCATTTAACAAAATGATCATCTGATCTTTTTGTTGGATTGATATCTGTAAATGGTATTTGGAACATTCTATTTCTGATGCCTACAGATGTATTTTTGATGGATTTGATGAAACTGTTTGTCATTCCTCTTGTAACAAGATTATTTGATCTTTTCAATGGACTTGATATTCATAAACGGTGTCTGGAACTGTTAAATCCATTTTGCATAGTCACAACTTGAATTTACTTCCAGATTTATGATGTTAATTTCCAAACAGAGCCTACGACTTTCATTTTACATGAAAAATATTGAGAAAGTTGCAATTTAATAATAAGTTACGCATTTTGTGTGAAATTTGCAGCTAAAAGCTGCTAATGATAGGGAGAAAGAGTTTCTTCATGAAATAATCGAGTTGCAGGGGAGGTATTTGTATATGCATCTACTTACATCCAAAACAATTTTTCATCATCGTTCTATCAAGTCTAAAATTGTCATATTGTTGCTTAATGGTTGGTTAACTATTCAACTCTATTAAGATTTCAACACTCAGTTAATTGTTGCTCTTTTATATATTGCAGGATGCCTAAAACTTTAGATAGTTTTTTGCTTCTAAAACTTGGGTAAAATGGAAACTCTTATTTCTTTTACATGCACATCATTATTTTATTTGTATTATATAAATTTAAACTAAAATTTGATGTGCATTTTAATTTCTTGTAGGTTATTTCAAATAAATTTTGATATGTGCATTTTAATTTCGTATAGGTTATTTCAAACAAGAAGTTCAAGCATAAATCAATATAATTTGTAAAATTTTTTGGTAAATATCAAATGATCCACATAGATCTATGTATTTCTGATAAATATCATACATCAATATGATTTCAAGAAAATCTTGAAGGATACAAGTAGATGGTACTCATGTATATTTTGGTCAACTGAATATCAAATATTATGTTATGAAATAGAAATGTTTGATATTTTATTAATGTTGAGAATGTCAATCATTATATAGAACTTTTTATTGATTATATTGTTATAACAATTATAACTTTTATTATTATAAAAATCTATAATGAGAGGTGAATATCAATTAATGACAATAAAAATCAATTTAAATTAACATTTAATGAAGAGCAATCATACATATAATGAGGGAAAATCTAGTTCATAACTTATTAAATAATGATGGGCAAATATAGTTTTAATTATGGGATTTTGGTGTCATTAAAAATACTTTTTAATGACCGTAAATATATCTTCACTATATGCTTATTAATGACAGGACATATTCTCGTCATTATTTACTTTTACTCCCAAAAGCAATAACTGCGGGCCATGAGGATAAATTTTCCATCATTAAAAGTCTTTTATGATGGCAAATGAGCTTTTAACCATGGTTTTTCTCCTAATTTTAAACCAATTTTCTATATATATATATATATGCAGTACCATGCCTAGATTTAATGTGATGATTGGATGATAAAGCTAATGCATGAGTTAACTACTTCATCACCACATTGGCACTCGTATTTTCTTGGCTAAGTGCCTGTGAACTTCAAAAGACAGAACAATTTCATGAGTGAGTGATTTTAGGTAATAATTGTTAGACATAGTTTTTTATCCTTGAAATACTAGTTTCATTAGAAGTTGAGTTTTTATTCTTATAGCACTAGCTTCATTAGAAGTCAGGTCCATATGCTGGCCCAACCTTTGACTATATCTAGTTTTGTAGGCTTGTCAGTTTACGTTACCAGAAACTCTAAGGTGTGCTGGTGCCTCGAGTGAAGTAGCATATGTTATCTTCGATTCTTTAATCGTGTCATGAATGTGAGAGGATTTTATGATAGTTATCCAAGCAGTAGCTTGTCCTTTGGGTAAAAATCTAAAAAAAGACCTTATAATCATAATTTAATGTCAAGTTCTCCGGTGATTAACTCTTGGTGCTTTTTCTATTTTGTGCAAATTTGACCTTAACATTGACTACAAATTTTGATGATTCAACAAGTTGGTATTGTGATGGAATATTGACTACAAATTTAAATTGTTTTATGAGTACTATTTTAAAACTTGTGTGCTTGTGACATAAGTTGTTATATATCTCAATACCTCTAAAAATTAATTTTTTGACTTTAAAGTTGAACTTGTGTTATAATCATTATATAAAACTCTTTATCATGTTGAATATTTATATATTTTTGAGGTTTATTTGATTATAAATAATTCTTTTTTTTTTACATTAATATTGTGATAACTTGATTGAGATTAAATTACTAAAATCATTAGGCAAATTATGATATGAATTTTATAAAATGTTGCAAAAACAATAATAACTGTTGTAGATTTGTATGTGTTGCAATATATAATATAAAAACACTTCAATAGACCCTTTTAAATTGTTACAATACATAATATAAAATATTGTAATAAATATTATTGACCGTTGCAATAGATTTAATAAATTGTCGCAATAGATGTTGAAAAGTGTTGCATAACAAACATGTGTCATTGAAAAAAAAAATTATGCATATTCTAAAGGCATAATTGTTGCAATATATACAACAAACTTCTGTAATATGAGTAAAAAGTATTGCAAATTTTTTTTATGTAAAACCGTTGCAATATGTTTGGAAAATCATTATAAATACAAACCGTTGTAATAATTTAAAAAATTGCTGCATATATGTTTTTATGCAAAAATGCCAACTTATTGCAATGAGGGTCAAATATAGTGGTTGGTTTTCCACTACAATAGATCTTATGTAGTGCTTTTATAATATTATACAAGGAAATTTAAGCATTGCAATTGACCATTTATTTAGCAGTGAATATGTTAAAAATATAAAAATATAAAATGTTGAATCTTGAGGTTTATTTCTGTTATTTTGATGCTAACAAATAAAATAGCAATAATGTATTTAATATACTTGTTTTCTAAGTCTATTGAACATGGTATGAAATATGATAGCAAGAATGGAGAATGAAAGATTAATCTTAAAAAGATAAAATTGAAGAAATAACATGTTTATGCCCGTGACCTTATATGTCACTCCCGTGATGAAGCTTAGTGCCAACAATCCAACATTTAAAGTTCACGGCCATGAAGAATGATAGCAACCGTGAATGAACATTTCAGTCACGCCCATGAATTAAAGTCACGCCCGTGAGAAGACATGACAAATTCTTCTAGAGAGTTTCATGACCAAAGTCACCACTTGGATCATGGCTTGGAAGGATGTCACGCCCGTGAAGATAAAATGTCACGCCTGTGATCAAACACTTCAAAATTTTATAGAATGCTTCACGGCCAAGGTCACTGCTCAAGTCATGACCGTGACACACATAGTCACGATTGTGAAAGATGAAAGAGAAACATATCAGGCGCGATAATAAGGGTTGATGCAATGGTTAGTTTCATATTAAATGCATTCTAACGACTATAATTTGCTATGGAAATATAAATGCAAGTTATTTATGCATCCAATAAAAAAAATGAGAACAAGAGAACAAAAGAATAACTAATATTTTGAATCAAAATCTTGTGTAATCCATTTGTGCATTTGATATTTTTAAAACAAACATTTATTCTCTGTAAAAATCTTTTTGCTCATCATTCATTGAGCAATATAGATTTGTAAGTGTTTCTCTCTGTAATCATCTACTCAAGTGAGTTTTGGGTATTTCGGGGTTAAGAATAGAACACTTGTAAGGGTTTTTTGTGTGAGCCTCTAAAACACAAAGAAATGTTATTTGTGTGAGCCTTTAAAACACAAGGTAAAAGTTATTTATGTGAGCCTTTAAAACACAAGGAATTGGTTATTGTGTGAGCCATTAAAACACAAGAGATTTTTAGGTTAGGTGTGATTCATTGTTAGAAACACCATAGTTGAGAGTGAACTTGTAAAACTCCATTGTAACACTTAGTGTGTTATTGAAACTCCCAATTGAGATTAGGGAGAGGAGTATGGTTTGTTAACACCCGAATCTCTATAAAAATCCTTGTGTCATATTTTTCTATCCCTACTAAACTTAACTTTTCTTTTCGCAATTAAAAGTTAAATTTTTAATATCCAATTCAACCCCCTTCTTGGTTCAATATCTGGGCAACAATTGGTATCAGAGCTAAGTCTAGCATCGAAGCCTAAACAACGCTAGTAAAGATCAAGATATGACCAATGAAGGATTCCAAAGTCTTAAGTCTTACTTTGATGGAGCAAATTATGCTTATTGGAAGTTTCGGATGAAGACATCTCTGGATAATGAAGGAATTGAAGTCTGGGATAGTGTTCGAAAAGAATGGACACCGCCAACTAGAAGAGGAGCTGACGGTGAAGAAGAAATCTTATCAATAGATGATTAAACAGAACCTCAAAGAAGAGCAAACTTCAAAAACAAGAAGGCAATGACAATTCTCTCAAGCTCATTATCTATTGAAGAATGTGGTAGGATACAACACTGCCCAACGGCTTACAGCATGTGGAAAACATTGGAAAACTATCGTGAAGGAACTAAGCAAGTTAAATCCAAGAAGATTCAACTTCTTACTTCAGAATATGAGCTCTTCAAGATGAAATCCAATGAGTCAATCACTGACATGACCAACCGTCTTCTAGCTATCATAAATGGAATGAGAAAACTTGGGAAGCATTTGAGCTTGAAAGATGTAAATAACAAAATTATAAGAAGTCTCCCTCTCAAAGATTACGGTTCAAGAGTTGCCGGTATAGAAGAAGCAAATGAAGACATGAGCATTATGAATACTGATGTGCTTATTGGCAAACTTCTCACACATGAAATAGCAGTGAAAAGAGATAGAGAGCTTGAAGCAGAGCCAGAAAAAAGAAAGCCTCTAGCACTAAAAGCCTCTACTTCAAAATCTCAAGAATAAGTTGAAGATGATGAAGAAATGAGTGATGATGCAAATGAGGACATTGTTATGCTCTCAAGAAGGTTGAAAAGAATTATTGGGAAGAAAATGAGCAACTCTAGAAAATTCAGCAAAGAAACCTCAAACAGACTTCTAATGATGCACAAAGAAGTAAAGAAGAGGTAAAGTGCTATGAATGTGGAAAGAAAGAGCATATTAAACCGGAATGTCCAAGGCTCAAGAAGTATAAGAGCAAATACCAAAGAGACAATGAGAAGAAAGGTCGCAAAACCACATGGGATAAAGAAAACTCTTCAAGTGAAAAAGATGACAATGAAAGTGAAGAGGTCAACCTATGCTTCATGGCTATAGAGGATCACGTCTCGGATAAGGTAAGATCACTTCACTCATACTCTTTCAATAATGATAGTAGTGATAATGATAGTAAAAGTGAAGATGATGATGATGATGAGCAAAGCCTAATAGAAGAATTAAATCTAGAACTAGAGAAATATAGGAGTAAATTTAATACTTATAAAAATAACATTTCTAATTTGAAAATCAAAATGGATGTTTTAGAAAAGAAGAACTTTGAGGTTAAATCATTTAATGAATCTCTTCAAAAGTCATTAGATGAATACTCTTCAAAACCCTCAACTAAATCATTGCTTAAAGAAAACAATACTTTGAAAAATGAAGTTGAGGAACTTAGAAACTCCATTTCAAAATTCCACAAAGGAAAGGAGAGCTTAAATACTCTTATTGTGTCTCAAAGACCTCCCTTAATTAGACATGGTCTAGGATTTAAGGGTACATCATCATCTTCTCACAAAACTATTTTTGTTAAGTCAAGTGAACCTCACATCTCCACACTTGCTGGAACAGCACCAAGGAATAAGTACACTAAACATTTTATGCATAAAAGGAATAATCAAGGATTGGTAAGCCTAAGAAAGAAATCTCAAAAGACTAATCATGCCTTTATGTATAAGAAGCATGCATCTAGAAAAGCACCAATTAATCATGACTGTGCATGCCATTGCTCTCAAACTCAGTCTAATAGAAATATGACATTCAAAAACATTGTAAGACCAAAAATCATTTTTAGACCTAAACAGTGTAACTATTGTATGAAAATTGGTCACATAAATAAACATTGCTGGATAAAGAAGGCTCATTGGGAACCTTCATGTGCTAACCCCCAAGGACCCAAGCTCATTTGGGTATCTAAAAATCATACTTGAATTGTGATTCTATAGCTATGCCTCAAGTCTACAATAAACAAAAAAACTTGGCTAGTAGACAGTGGATGCTCAAGGCATATGACAGGAGACAAAGAACTCTTCAATGAAATCAAAAGTATTGATGGAGGTAAAGTTACCTTTGGAAACAATGCTAAGGGTAAGGTAATTGACATTGGCTCTATTGGTATTAATGGTACTACTTTTATTAAAGATGTTTTACCTGTTGATGGTTTGAAACATAACTTGTTGAGTGTAAGTCAATTATGTGATAAAGGAAATAAAGTAACCTTTACTTCCAACGAATGTCTTGTAACCTCTATTGATGGTCAAGAGATATTTAAAGGAAATAGAGATGTCAACACCTACATAATAGACTTACATGAGATATCTAACAATTCCTTTAAGTGTCTTGTAACTACTAGTGATAAATCTTGGCTATGGCATAGAAGGCTTGGTCATGCGAACATGGACTTAATTCAAAGCCTTGTCTTGAACATGACATTTCGCAGAATTTTTCATCTCCTAGGACACCTCAACAAAATGGGGTAGTTGAAAGGAAAAATCGAACTTTAATTGAAATGGCTAGAACAATGCTCAATGAGTATGATTTACCAACTTACTTTTGGGCAGAAGCCACAAATCCTGCTTGTTATATTTCAAATCGAGTTTTCAAAAGACCTCTCCTAAACAAAACTTCATTTGAGCTATAGAATGAAAGAAAACCCTTGATATCATACTTTAGAGTATTTGGATGCAAGTGCTTCATATTGAATACCAAGAACAACCTTGAAAAATTTGCCTCTAAATCTGATGAGGGTATCTTTTTAGGATACTCTACAACTAGCAAAACATATAGAGTATTTAATAAAAAGTCATTAACTGTTGAAGAATCTATGCATGTTGTTTTTTTTATGAATATAGTATATTTGATCTTGTGAAAGGTAGTGTTCTTGATGATGTTGTAGGTACCATGGAAAGACTTGATCATGAAAATGGAAAAGAAGAAAATGATCAAGAAGATTCACATCAAGATGATTCTCTACCTCAAGTTCAAGAGGAAAACAGGCAAGAGCTCCCAAAGAAATGGAGATTGACAAAAGATCACCCTAAAGAGCAAATCATTAGTGATCCTTCTAGGGGAGTAAGTACTAGATCTCATCTCAAACATTTAGCTTCTGACCTTGCTTTTATTTCTCAAATTGAGCCTAAAAATATTGATGAGTCTCTTAATGATGAAAATTGGGTGATTACAATACAAGGGGAACTCAACCAATTTGAGAGAAGTACGGTATGGACCTTAGTACCTAGACCCAATGATCATCAAATTATAGGTAGCAAATGGGTGTTTAGAAATAAACTAGATGAACAAGGTTTATTTAATGAGAATTTTAGGCAATTCACGCCCGTGACATATATTCATGACTGTGAACTAAATCGCCAAAAGAATCAGTAGCTTTCATGACTTGCTTCATGACATGATTCACGGCTTAAGGTAGTGAAGACTATGTTTCATGACCACAACCTTTTTCATTCACCCCCGTGAAATGCTTTGTTCACGCCCGTGACGCTTTTTCACGATCGTGAATATTTCCACCAAAAACTTACAAAAGCATACACGCTTTGTGTCACGCTTTGTTTCATGATCACAAGTAGTGAAGTTTAATACTTCACGCTCGTGACTCATTTGTCACCATCGTGATAGTTCATCATTCACGCCCGTGACCTTTAACTTTCAAGACCGTGAATAATTTCATGCCTTTTTTCATGGGTAGAGCGTCTCTTCAGCAAACCGTGAACACAACACTTCACGCCCGTGACTTAGTTTTTTATGCCCGTGAAGATGTCGGCTATATAACGTTTATGCCGTTATTTCTCTCATTCCAACTCTCCAACTTCTCTCAACTTCTCTCATTTATCACCATTGAATACCATTTTGAAGATTCCGGCCCCCTAACAACTCATTCCATTTATAAATATCTTCAAAAACCATTTCCATCATTAGAAATCACATCACCCTAGGTTTTAACTCCAAAATTTCTATCAAATTTTTCACTCTTCAGAGTTTATTCTTTCAATCAAAATGGAAACTGGTTCCTCCAAGGGTACAAGGAAGAAGTCTCATGCTCCAAGAAGGTACACGGATTACCTTCTAAACATCATTCCAGAGCATTGTCATCCTAGATACTCAGTGCTCAAGAAAAGGCCACTCCTTTCCTCTAGATCATTTGAGTGGCAAACCGTTCGTACACTCGGCATCGAGACAAGCATGATAGAACAACTCCAGGCTTGTCATCTGAAGGAATTCGTTGATATCCATTAACCAACTCTGAGGGAGCCAACCTTAGAGTTTCTGAGCACTTTGCAAGTATCTCCTACCGGCACGGTGAAGTTCCAAATTTGCAAGCATCCGAACACCCTCTCTGCCACAGAGTTTGGAGACTTGTTCAACCTTCCCTCTGATGTTATCCTGAATGACAGTGAAGTGGAGTTCTATGCTACTCAGGCATGGACTCACTTCGGTCTTGATTGCAGCTGGGACGTCAAAAAGACGAAGAGTACCCACCTTCGATCCCCAGTGCACAAGTATTTGCATAGGTTTCTAACCTATAGCATCTTCGCCAGAGGAGACAGCAATGGCACAATCTGAAAGTTAGAGCTCTTTCTCTTGGAGATGGCCCAAAGAGAACTCACAATGGCTTTATCTCGATAGTTTGCAAACCATCTTTTGTTAATTGCCACCAAGCCCTCCGGAGGCATTCTGA
Organism: Triadica sebifera; assembly: GCA_023653625.1. Lineage (NCBI taxonomy): Eukaryota > Viridiplantae > Streptophyta > Magnoliopsida > Malpighiales > Euphorbiaceae > Triadica > Triadica sebifera. Next base: position 41,720,885 of record CM042893.1, on the reverse strand, counting down.
TTGGTGGGTACGTGACTCACATTGCCTTGAAGCTCGGATACTTGAAGCTAGATGAACATCACTTCAACCTCATACCAGGGCATCCTCGAGACCGACTAGACGTCGAGCCCTTCATCAAAATGGGAGCGGCTATTCGTATAGTGTTTGAGAACAACATCTACTACTGCTACACCAACATTGGTGGTGAAATCATTTGGGAGGACAATGACTCGGATGATTTCAAAGTTGGCCTCTAAGGAATCCAGCAGAGGAAGAGAGTTCGAGTTGAGGTGGCGCCTCTAAAGGTTGAGCAGGAAATGGGACAATCCTCTGCCTCCACACCAAACTTGGCTCAGCAAGTGGTTGACCTCTTGGCACCACGGTTTGAGCAATTGTAGGCTTCGATGGATGAGAGGTTAGAGAACCTTAAGGATTTCATGGAGTCTCGCATGGACAGCCTTGAGGCGGAAGTAGCTCGCCTTAGAGATAGGATGTCCGGCTAGATTTTGTGTTAGATATGTTATTTTCTAGCTTGCTTGCTGTAGGAATTTCAAATTTCCTTTCAGAATTTCAATCTCTTTTGTACTTTTCTTTCTAAATTAATATATTTGCTTTTGTTTTCCATTATGTTTTATCTTTTTGATATTCTTTTTGTTGATGACAAAAGGGGGAGAACCTAGCAATATATTTGTTTAAAGTTAAGAGTTATGCAAATAAGCTTTATAAACCTTAAATATATCTTAAGTATACTTTGCATATACCTTGATGCAAGTTACATGAATGAATATGCACTTGATATACTCTGAATATACCTTAAATAAACTTAACTTGCTTTAAAGAAAATTTTGGTATACATTGGATATACTTTGTATATAACTTGCATATACTTAAAACTAGAAAGCATATTTTGATGTTACACTTCATCATTTTTTACAATTTTTGCACTTCAACATTCTTTATCCTAAGCATCTTTTGAGGGGGAGACTTCTCAAAAGCACATATTGCTAGATTATTTATCACCATCAAAAAGGGGGAGATTGTTTAACCTTGAGGGGTATTTCCGTCATTTTGATGCTAACAAATAAAATAGCAATAATGTATTTAACATACTTGTTTTCTAAGTCTATTGAACAGGGTATGGAATATAAGGGTGAGAGCTTCACGACTAGAGTCACCACTTGGATCACGGCTTGGAAGGATTTCATGCCCGTGAAGATAAAATGTCACGTCCGTGATCAAACACTTCAAAACCTTCTAGAATGCTTCACGGCCAAGGTCACCACTCAAGTCACGGCTTGGAAGAATAGTCGCGACTGTGACACATAGTCACGACCGTGAAATATGAAAGAGAAACATGTCAGGCGCGATAATAAGGGTTGGGGCAACAGCTAGTTTCATATTAAATGCATTCTAACGGCTATAATTTGCTATGAAAGTATAAATGCAAGTCATTTATGCATCCAAGAAAAAAAAATGAGAACAAGAGAACAAGAGAATAGCTAATATTTTCAAAACAAATATTTATTCTTTGTGAAAATTTTTTTGCTCATCATTCATTGAGCAATATAGATTTGTAAGTATTTCTCTCTGTAATCATCTACTCAAGTGAGTTTTGGGTATTTCGAGGTTAAAAGTAGAACACTTGTAAGGGTTAGTTGTGTGAGCCTCTAAAATACAAAGAAAGGTTATTTGTGTGGGCCTCTAAAAAACAAAGGAAGGTTATTTGTGTGAGCCTTTAAAACACAAGGTAAATGTTATTTGTGTGAGCCTTTAAAACACAATGACTTAGTTATTGTATGAGCTATCAAAATACAATGAATTTCTGGGTTAGGTGTGATCCATTGTTAGAAACATCATAGCTGGGAGTGAGCTTGTAAAATTCTATTGTAATACTTAGTGTGTAAGTGAAACTCCCAATTGAGATTGGGGAGAGGAGTAGGGTTTATTAACACCCGAACCTTTATAAAAATCCTTGTGTCATATTTTTTATCTCTACTAAATTTAACTTTTTTTTTCCGCATTTAAAAGTTAAATTTTTAATATCCAATTCAACCCCCTTCTTGTTTCAATATCTGAGCAACATAAAAAATTCTTAAATTAAAAGCCTTGACTATTTTCTGTGGTTTTTTTTTTGAGAAAATCTATTCTATATCATGGATAAAGAATATTCCATAATAGAGTTAGGATATTCTTGTATTTATCACTATATAGTTGTAAAAGTTTCAATTTTGTAATAATATATTTAATTTTTTAGAAAAAAATGATGTTTAACTAAGAAATTAATTATGAGGTTAAAAAAATGTAAAAATTATATTAATGGAAATGACGTTATAGGCTGTAGCCTATGTAGAAACCAAGCTTTGTATTGTTGTAGTCCTAACAATATATATATCCTAAAACGGTCCATGTGATATCACGATTAATATGAAGGTACCTTCTGTATTTGCAATTTTAAAATCCCATCCTAGTGTAATCACTATTTCAAGAGTAAATGCTTTGTCATTGTCAGCAGATGAGATCATAACAAGTGATAGTTTACTTCACATAAAATAGTTAATTAGTTTCATATATTTTATGAATAATGCCATGAGATAGCAAGGCACATGTCAACTCCCATTGAAAACAACTTTTTGGGTTCATTTAATCAGATTAATTCTTAATTTTTTGGTTTAAAAAAATCCATTGGTGATAGGAAAAAATAACACATATATTCACTCTTTTTTAGTTGCAAATGTCTTTATAATATTCAGCGTAATTGTTTTTATAGATGATTGAGAGTAAATAATTAATATATGAAAGTTAATTATAATTATTATAATAATAACAATGACTAGTTTGTCATCATTACGATTTATCAAAGAATTGATATCTTGAAAAATCAATAATTCATATTACATATGAAACTGTAGGACACATGAACAAATTATGTAGGTTAGATAAATCCACCCAATGGTAAGGAATAAAGAAACAGCTCCATTCAAGTTCCTAAAAACCCATTAAAATGGAGAGAAAATAATGGAGGGAAAAATTTCAAATTCATACAAAAAAAAAAAGAAAAGGTGTTTTCTTTTTACCTAGAATTAGTTCATAATTGATGTGTTGATTTCCTGTTGTAGTGTTTGGGCTCTTAAAAGGTTTACAAAAAATGAATTAGAAAACCATGTGATGTCTCACTTATATATTAGGAATAATCTCATATTTATAAATAGGATGTCACAAAATTAATTAGATAAATCTATATAAATTAATTTTTTTTCACTTAATAAGTTAATCCATTTATTTATATTGGGTTAGACATATCGTTCTAATTATTAATATATATGATCATGTTATATATACATATAGTACTTGATTATATTACATAATTGATCATTTGTGATATACTAATCTTATACATAACTGTTTACATATACAATATCAAAATATATGATATGCTCCTTAATTATAGCAAGTTATGTCTACCAAAGTCCACATGCATGGTCAAATTAAAAAAGAAAAGTTATACGTAACCAACCCTCTAACTATATCTTTTGTGTCTTCTCTGATATGAGCTTAGATTTCTTCTTGACTAATTTCACGATCTACTATCTACAACTCAAATTCCTACGTGAGAAGAACTCACGCTAAACTATCTCTAACTTAGTGATATATATAGGCATTAAACTTTTCCCCAAGCAGTCACAAAAATATATGTCTCGAATAAATTATGGCACATTTAACTTTAATACATATTTAACATATAAAATAAACAAGTGCATAACATAAAAGAATAAACATAAGAACCTCATTCAATAATTACATTCTCACTACCTCATGTAAGCATTTTATACCTTGCTACTTATGTAAATAAATATATTTTTATATTTCATTTCATAGTTCATTAGCTCAAAATCTCATTCCCAGACTTTTCAGATACGGGGTGTGAGATAGGGGCGCTCGTGGAGCTTAAACCACTTTACTCACTATAGTCTCAAGTTAAGAGTGCTCGAGGAGCTGCAGCCACCTTGACTGAGTATAATCATATCATTTGTGTCTAATTAGGATCATGGGCACTATCAAAGCTATAGCGACTCTGTTCCTAAATCATATCAATATTGGTACTCTAATTCCTCTCTTCATGGTGCACCATCTATCCTATGTGAGTTCTCAAGTAGAGAAACGGACAATTAAATCATTAATTAATTATTTTTATCATATCTTTATTTGTCATAACTAATACTCATTTCGTATTAACATAATTATATGTTCACAATTTATTTTAAAGCCATGTAATAATATGATATTTCATCAAATATTACCATAATATTAAAATTCTAATTAATAACATTTTTATAATTTTACAGCATGTCATAATATATAATTCTATCATTTTGACACAAAATTTATGTCATGCACATATAATCATGCATTAGGACAAACTAAAATATATATATATACAAACCTCGATAGTGTTTTCCTTTTCTATAATCTAAATTCGAAGCTTGTTCACTTTTATTGCTCTTCCTTTTGTTCACAACCTAATTTGAAAATATAGCTAATCAATACATTGTTAAAATACTTATTCTTAAAATAGTTTAGATAAATAACCATAATTTCTCTTAAGTTGGAACATGATCTCTTAGGATTATTGACTCTATAACTTTTTCTACACTTATCTAATTGATGTAATTCTTATTTCCAATTAAATTTAACATGTAAGAATAAAATTTCAGAATTTTTGGACCATTACACAGTTTGTAGTGCAATTTTAACTGTTATTCTATCTTCTGCCCTTTGGCAGTTTTGGGATACTATATTTAAAAATTTATATTTTTCAACATGTATATTTAATTATTATAAAAATTTTTAGACAGTTATAAAATATAATTTGGAACATTTTTCATGTTCACCACTTTTCCAAATTTTGTCTCTAAGATCTTCAAATACTAGAGTCTATAACTAGTTTAGTATAGAGTGACAACTGGATTCGTGTCCATTATTATGATCATAACTCACAAAATATATAACATATTAAGGTAATAATTCTACAAAAACTTAGCTAAGAAATGGTCCTAAAAGTTTCATGTTTATTACTTTTGTTAATTCAATCTACAAATAGCTTAAACATGAGGACAAAGTTACTAGAGCTGTAGGTATAAGGAAATAACTTAATTAAGAAATAACTATGGTTCATTTTACTATAAATCAACCTATACAAAATAGGTTTATACAAAATTTGGCAGAAAACTAGATCATAAATAGGTCTACAACTTTATGTTTTGATTTTCCTTTAATTCGATCTTTAAAATAATCAAAATAAGCAAATACAGTGGGGTATTGAGTTGATACTCTTATAGGGACTAGTCTCACTCAAATGACCATTTCTCTTTTTTATAATACCATTTGGTAGGCATATAAACAAGATATAAATGAACAACTTTTATATTTGACACTTCTTCAAATTCAGTTCATAAGACCATCAAAATTAGAGTGTAACATATTGCTACAATATAACCCTAATAGCTCTAAATAACACAAGAACAATAGAGGAGAGATTACTTACTAAGAAAAAGATTATTTGGAGTGATTTTGAAGCAAATTTTAGGAGCGAGGATGAAAAAATGGAAGCTGTTGTTAGGAGGAAGGAGATGAATGAAGATGGAATTGTGTAGAAGTTAGACTTATGTGGAAAAAATATATCTTGACCTCCCTTTTCTCCTGTCCATTTGTTTTATTTTTGTTGTGCCATCTTTGTTTTTCTTTCTATTTTGCTTTTATTCCATAATATTTTTTATTTTTTAGTTTTTCAGTTTTTTTATTTTACATATACCTAATTCTACTAGTTTTTATTAAATTGTAATTTAATTATGTAATCTATCTAACCAAATTACTCTATCAATCAATTTAATTCATTTTATTTTCTAATTTAACAATTTATTTAATTTTATTCCTAATATATTTCATATGGTTTTCCTATGTATATTATTTACACCCTTATTCTAACTAAGTTCTAATTGGCATGCATTATAATTCTCTCCCCTTTATAATGTTTGTCCTCAAAACATACCTAAGGTATTGTCATTGAACAAATGGGGGTATTGGGCTTTCATCACCTTATCGCTTTCAGTCAAAAAGATTAAGGAGCTCAGGAACAAGCAAGTACCATTAGTGAAAAGTGCTATAGAGAGATCATCACCTCATCGCTTTCCCATGTTGCTTCTTCAATCACATGATCTCTCCATAGCACTTTTCACTAATGGTACTTGCATGTTCCTGAGCTCCTTAATCTCTTTGACTAGAATTTGGATTTGTTCTTCTTCATCTTGCACCTTTAGCACTTATTGTACAAATTTATTTGATTAATAAAAGACTTTTTCATTAATTTGATGTTCATTTGATATATGAATTGATATGTGATCTTAAATCAATTAATGAAATCCTTGATATATAACATAGCATGAAGGAAATCATGATGAGATCATGATATTGAGATTCTTATCATGTGTAATTATGTTAGTATCAAAATTATCCCTAGTCATAGGATTAATGAGACGAGATATTATTAATCTAGACAGACTAGCACATGTTACACTCCTTGATTGGATCGAGTAGTAGATCTCATAATCTATAAACATGAGATGTTTAGAGTTAACATGTGGATGCTTGCTAAGTGTAGCTAAGTACATTGGATGACCAACTATGAGACAATCATATGCATAGTCTATTCAAATGTCAATGATAGTCTCATCATAGCAATGGTGCAAGTATCATTAGACTTGAGGTACTCAAGGATATCTTGAATATTGATTCTGTATTTTGACACTATTCCTTGTTGCCTCAGAGAGGTAGCTCATAGGGTGGCAATTGGATACAGCTTGAGGTATTCGAAGGTAATTGGGTAACCAACAAAGGATTCATTACTCCTGATAGAAACCCATGGCCTCTTGTCGTGGTCATTACTCGGGAATCTCTGGCTTGAGTGGAAATGTCATAAAGATAGTCTTCAATGACATATCTAATAAAGTAATGAGCTTCAAGGACAAGAACTAACATTACTTGGACTAGACGTAACGTAGTCAGTCTAGTGGGAGTTGACACATGCCCATACTCTGAACCAAGTGGGGTATCGAATGGTGAAAGGAATAATTGCACGGAAATTGTCGATGGAAAGGTTCGTAGTCAAACCACTGACTTTCCGGTCAATTGGGGGTCATGATGTGTTGCTAGATACCGCTCATGACCTACTTAAATTAATTATTAATTTAAGTGGCCAACATAATCGGGAACCTAATGTGTCACACGCATTGAAAATATGAAGAATGAGTAAATGGTCTTGGATATGATCCAAAATATGAGAGAATTATTTCGGGATGGATCGCTATGAGTGGGCCCATGCGGGCTAGGCAAGCTGCTGGCCTGTCCAGCAGCAAGCCCAGTGCGCTGCTGCCTCCCACCCATTGGCCAACGACAGATTTTGGCTTTAATTAGGCCAATTATGGCCAATTACTATTCATCATTTCCCTTTTCTCCATTTTGACTTTTCATCTTTTCTTTGAATTTGATTCAAATAGAAAAGACATCAAATGGCAAAAAATAGACATGAAAATATTTTTTTTGTGAAAAAAATTGTTGAACCTTGAGGGGTATTTCAATCATTTTGATGCTAACAAATAAAAAAGTAATAATATATTTAACATACTTGTTTTCTAAGTTTATTGAATAGGGTATGGAATATGATAGCAAGAATGGAGAATGGAAGACTAATATTAAAAAGATGAGAAAAATTAAGAAATAGCATGTTCACGCCCTTGACCTTATATGTCACGCCCGTGATGAAGCTTAGCGCCAACTATCCAACATTTAAAGTTCACGACCATGAAGAATGATAGCAACCATGAATGATCATATCAGTCATGCCCGTGATAAGACATGACAAATTCCTCTAGAGAGCTTCACGGCCAGAGTCACCACTTGGATCACGGCTAGGAAGGATGTTCACGCCCGTGATCAAACATTTCAAATCATTCCAGAATGTTTCACGGCCAAAGTCACCACTCAAGTCACAGCTTGGAAAAATAGTCAAGACCGTGACACTAATACTCACGAACGTGAAAGAGGAAAGAGAAACATGTCAGGCGCGATAATAAGAGTTGGTGCAATGGCTATTTCCGTATTAAATGCAATCAAACGGCTATAATTCGCCATGGAAGTATAAATGCAAGTCATTTATGAATCCAGAACAAGAGGATAGCTAATACTTCGAATCAAAATCTTGTTGTAAGCAATTTGTGCATTTGATATTTTAAAAACCAAACATTTATTCTCTGTGAAAATCTTTTTGCTCTTAATTCTCTGAGCATTATAGATTTGTAAGTGTTTCTCTCTGTAATCAACTACTCAAGTGAGTTTGGGTATTTTGGGGTTAAAAGTAGAACACTTGTAAAGGTTATTTGTGTGAGCCTTTAAAACACAAGGAATTGGATTATCTGTGTGAGCCTTTAAAACATAAGGAATTGGTTTATTGTGTGAGCTATTAAAATACAAGGGATTTATGGGTTAGGTGTGATCTATTGTTAGAAACACCATAGTTGGGAGTGAGCTTGTAAAACTCCATTGTAACACTTAGTGTGTTAGAAAAACTCCCAATTGAGATTGGGGAGAGAAGTAGGGTTTGCTAACACCCGAACCTCTATAAAAATTCTTGTGTCATATCTTTCTATCCCTACTCAACTTAACTTTTTCTTTCCGCACTTAAAAGTTAAAATTTTAATATCCAATTCAACCCCCCTTCTTGGTTCAATATCTGGGCAACAAAAATATTTGTAAGACACAACAAAATTCTCTCCAGAATACTTTCAAAGCTAGCACTTTGAATTTGTTCAAACCATTTCTCTTGATAGTTACTTCTTCATTCTTCGCGTGGATTATCATTAGAGACATCCTAGTGTGGATTGTTGTGGTTTCATATAACCCAACAAAGCGAAGATTTGAAGAACAAATAAGAAATTACAAGGTATAATTTTTAACATTTATATTTATATAAATTAGTTTTAATGGTACAAGTATGATCTTATGTTTTGGGTTTTGCAAATTTTATTTTTCCACTGCATTTATGAATATGATTCATTCTTCAAAATCCAACACATATGGCAAATCCTGTCTCACTTGAATGCTTTGAGTAGGTATGATGTGAGTAGGATATGATATGTTCCATAATATTGAGACATGGAAAACATCATGTATTTAACTCAACTTCGGTGGTGAAGCGAGTCTATAAGAAACAAGTCCAACTTTCTCTAATATTTTATGAGGTATGATGAATCTTGGGATTAACTTGCTTTTCTTCCCAAATCGTAGAACTTTTTTCCAAAGAGAAACTTTAAGAAAAACTTTATCATCCATTGCATATTCAATATCCTGTCTCTTAAGGTCAATGTGTGATTTCTATTTATCTGTAGCTGCCTTAACCCTTTCTCGAATGATTCTCACTTTTTCTTCCATCTTTTGCACTAGGTCTGGTCCCACCAGTTTCCACTTGCTGAGCTTTGTCCAACATCGAGGTGTTTGATAGTTCCTACCATATAGTGCCTCATATGGAGCCATATGGATACTGGACTAATAATTATTCTTATAGGCGAATTCCATTAAAGGAAGATATTTTTCCTAGCTACCTTCAAATTCAATTACACAACTTCTCATCATATCTTCTAGAATCAGAATGACTCTTTCTGATTGTCCATCTAGTTGCAGATTGAAAAGTTGTGCTGAAATTGAGCTTAGTAGCTAGAGCTCGCTATAAACTACCCCAAAATTGAGATGTGAAGCAGGGATCTCTATTAGACACAATAGAAATAGGAATTCCATGAAGTCATACTATTTCATTCATATAAATTTTTGCCAATTTATTCAATGGGTAGTCCTTCCTAATAGGTAAGAAATGTGCTAACTTTGTAAGTCTGTCTACTATGACCCATATAGTATCATGCTTCTTTGATGTCATAAGCAATCCAGTCACAAAATCTATAGTAATTCATTGCCACTTCCATTCCGGAATAGGGATTAGATGTAACAACCCTAAAGGTACTTGATGTTCAGTTTTGACATGCTGGCAAGTTAAATATCTTGAAGTGTATTATGTGACGTCCTTTTTCATACATGCCCACCAATATTTGCTCTTCAATTCTTGATACATCTTGTTACTCTCTAGGTACATAGCATATTTGCTTTCATGAGCCTCTCTAAGAATCCTCTATCTGAGATCCTTCACATCGGGCACACATAATTTATCTTGATAGAATAGTTCACAATCTGACTCTATAGTGAACCTAGGTTTGTCCCCCTTGGAGACCAATTCAGCTAATTCAATTAACTTTCTATCTTGTCTCTATGCATCATTGATTTCTTGGGTAAGAGTGGGCTGAATGTGCAACTCTGCCATAGTCTTTTTGCTTAAAGCATCTGCTATAATATTGGTCTTGCTTGGATGGTAGTCAATCACACAATTATAATCCTTTATCAACTCTAGTCATATTCTCTGTCTCAAATTCAATTCTTTTTGTGAGGGAAGATATTTCAAACTCTTGTGATTTGTGTAAATGAAACACTTGTCCCCATATAAATAATGATGCCAAATATTCAATGCAAAAAAATAGCTACCAACTCCAAATCATGGGTAGGATAATTCTTCTCATGTGGCTTTAACTGCCTAGAAGCATAAGCAACCACATTTCCATCTTGCATCAATACACAATCCAATCCATTATGAGAAACATCACTATAAATTATATACTCCTTGGTTGTGTTAAAGCAGAGGCCTTAGAATGCTCTCTGCTGAAACAATGTGTCCAAGAAATGTCACTTCCTTCAATCAAAACTCATATTTTGAGAGTTTGGCATAGAGCTTATGTTCTCTAAAAGTCTGTAACAATATTCTCAAATTCTTTTCATCTTCTTCTGGATCTTTAGAATACACCAAAATATCATCAATGAAAATGACCATAAATTGATCTAGATACGGTCTAAAGATCCTATTCATAAGATCTATAAATGTTGTTGGTGCATTGATAAGCCCAAATAGCATAACTAAAAACTCATAATGGCCATATCTTGTTCTAAATGTGGTTTTAGCTATATCCTCAATCTTCACCCTTAACTGGTGATAACCTGATCTCAAGTGTATCTTGAAAAATACTCCTGCACCTTTAAGTTAGAAGAAGAGTTCATCAATCCATGGCAATTGGTACTTGTTCTTGATGGTCACCTTATTAAACTTTCGATAATCAATACATAACCTCAAAGATCCATCATTCTTTTTCAAAAACAATATCAGTGCACCCCATAGGGATGTACTCGGTCTAATGAAACCCTTTTCATGAAGGTCTTGCAATTGTGTCTTAAGTTTTTTCATTTCTGATGGAGCCATTTTGTACAATGTCTTTGATATAGGCATAGTTCTTGGAACAAGATTAATAACAAACTATACCTCTTTCTCTGGTGGCAGTCCAGGTATATTATCAGGAAACACATATGTGAATTCATATACCACCAGAATATCTTTAAGATTTTGTCCTCCCTTTCTAGTGTTAATTACATAGGCCAAATAAGTTTCACACCTTTTCTTCATCATTCTCCGAGCTTCCATTATAAATATGACTCAAGGATGATTTGAAAATAATTCACCTTTCACAACAATTTCTTCCTGATTTGCTATCTGGAAGATTTGCTATCTTAAGTACCACCAATTTAGACTTGTAATATACCACTGCTCCATGGCGTGAGAGCCAATCCATACCTAAGATGACATCATACTCATGGAAAGGTAACTCAATGAAATTTGCAGGAAAACTCCTTCCCATTCACAACTAGAGGACAATTCCTGAATACTTTATTCACTATTACACAATGACCTAAGGGGTTCCTAACTTCGATTTCATATTCTAGGTTCTCTCTAATCATGTTATGATGGCTAGGTGTACTATTGCAAATATAAGAATGTGTGGAACCCAAATCTATGAGTGCACAAATATCAAAATCATATAATGAAAACATACCAGCAATAACATATGTTGCTGCTTGATCTTCTTTAGCTTTTATGGCATAGGCTCTAGCTGGAGCTCTGCTGGGTCCAGGTCTATTCACTGTCTTTGAAACAACCTACCTAGGTTAGCCTGGTCCTCCTTTGGACTGAACTCTAGGCTAAGTCAAAGCTAATCTAATCATTTGAGTAGGAGTACTACTTGTCAAAAGTGGGAATCCTTTCTTATATGTTCCTTAGGCCCACATCTAAAGCAAGTACTTGTGACACACCAACATTTTCCCTGGTGGCTCCTATTGCAAATGCTACATGTTGGTATAACTTCCTTGCCAACTTGAGGCTGTGAACTGGCCGTACCATAAAGTACCTTAGAGGGTAGTCTCCTCCTAATAGACCCTATCTGTGAATAACTAGGACCCTTTTCCTCTTCTCTATTCTATGAATGACTAGCAAATAAATGACTATTCTTCTTAGTGGATTGAGTCTCAGGAGTAGTTGACTTTTTAAAAAATTCTTCTATTTTTCTTTTTCTCCTTTTCTCTATTCTTAGCCCTATAGAAACTAATTGAGGAAAATTGGTATGCTAGAGAGCTGTCACAATATATTCAACCTCTTTATTAAGGCCATCTTCAAATCTTCTGCATTTTTCTCTTTCCTTTGCAACTAAATGAAGGGCATACTTGTTCAGTCTGGTAAACTCCCACTAACACTCAGTCACTAACATATTACCCTGCTTGAGATTCATGAACTCTTTCTTCTTTTCATCAATATAAATCAACAAAATGTACTACTCTCTAAATTCAGAAAGAAAGAAGTCACAAGAAACAGGTTCCACCACACCTGGCATAATAAGGATTGATTTACACTAATCATATGCCTCCTCATAGAGTAGAGAAATAGTAAATCTAGCTTTGTCCTCTGCTTCCACTTGTAATTCATTAAAAATTCTTTCAGTTTTTTCCAACAAATACTTAGCTACGGCTGGATCCTCATCTTTCTTGCCACAACAATCTAAAGCCCCATATTTTCAAAGCTTATCAATTGTTACTTTTTGTTTAGATGGTGGCACTGGGGTAGGCTGAGGAATGGCTTGTACCATCTATTGAAATAATCCAGTCATCTGCTGTATAAATGGATTCTCACTAGGGTCAATTTGTTCTACTACCTGATATGGGGGATTTGGAACAACACCATGCCCCTATATGCTCATTACACTAGGCTAATGAGGAGTCCCAATATCAAGAGATCTAGTACTCTCAACTATATCCCATTCTTCTGAAGACATCTTCCTATAATCTTATAAGTTGTTAAGAAGAAAACCCATATTAGAATTATAGGAGACACATGTATTTATGCCTGATATCCCTTTTCCCACCTAGGCCTAGAAATACCTAAACTGGGCTTTGATACTACTAAATGTGATGCCCCACTTATATATTAGGGGTAATCCCATATATATAAATAGGATGTCAAAAGATTAACTGATAAATTTGTCTGAATTAATTTTTTTTTCACTTAATAACTTAATCCATTTATTTATATTGGGTTAGGCATTCATGTTATATACACATATGGTACTTGATTATATTATATAATTAATCACTTGTGGATTACTAGCCTTATACATAATGGTTTATATATACAATATTAAAATATATGACATGCTCTCTAACTATACACAAGACATGTTTACCAAAATCTATATGCATGGTCAAACTCAAAAAGAAAAGTGATAAATAATCTCTAACTAAGTCTTTTGTGACTTCTCTAATATGGATTTGGATTTTTTTTACCAACATCACAATTTACTATCTACGATTTTAATTTCGGTGTGAGAAGAACCCATGCTAAGCTATCTCTAGCTTAGTGATACATATAGGCATTAAAGTTTTTCCTTAGGCAGTCACACAAATACATATCTCAAATATATTATGGCACATTTAACTTTATTATATATTTGACAAATAAAAGAAATAAGTAGATAGCATAAAAGAATAAACATAATAACTTTGTTCAATAATTAAAAATTCACCACCTCATGTAAGTATTTCATACCTTGTTACTTATATTTTTAAATAAATTTTTATATTTCATTTCATAGTTCATTAGCCAAAGATCTCGTTCTCAGATAGTTTGAATACAGGATGTGAGATAGGGCACTCGTGGAGCTTAAGTCACCCTACTCACCATAATCTTAAGTCAAAGGTGCTCGCAAAACTTCAACCATCTTGACTGAATATAATCACGTTATTTATGTGTAATTAGGATCAAGGATGCTCTCGAAGCTATAGTCACCCTGTTCCTAAATCATAGCAATATTGGTACCGTGATTTCTCCCTTAATGGTGCACCATCTATCCTATGTTAGTCCTCAAGTAGAGAAATGGGCACCTAAAATTATTAATTAATTGTTTTTATCACATCTTTATGTTGAACCTTTAGGGATATTTCTGTCATTTTGATGATAATAGATAATTAGGCAACAAGGAATTTAACCACATTTGTGCTCTAAGTGTGTTAGACAGGTTATGCATTCCTAAAACCTTGAAACAAGTTGAAAGACAAGAATTGAAGTTCAAAATATTGAATATAAGCAAAGAGTCACGCCCGTGAATTTAAAAGTCATGCCTATGACTAATGTCACACCCATAGTGAAAAATCACCGTCCCCGTGAAAATAGCTCTTCATGCCTGTGAAACTAGTAAGTGCCAAGATTGTTCATTCAAACATTCACGACAGTGAAACATTGGCCCAACTGTGAGGATTGATGAAGTCTCGCTCGTGAATGACCACTCATTTTCAGACAGAATGAGTCACGACCAGAGCCACCACTTTTATTCACGACTACGAAGAACAGTCACGCCCGTGAACTTGGAGATAGAACTTATTAGGCGAGAATGAAAAAGTGGTTGAACGACTATTTTTGCATTAAATGCACCCCAAATGGCTATATTTGATCTGAAAGTATAAATACAACACATTTATGACTTCTACAAGTCAGAAAAACAATCATTCAATCTTGTAATCTTGTGCATTTATTTTTGATTCAACAACTTTCATTATTTGTGATTCTAAAACCATAATTGCTCATAAATTGCTGAGCATTTTGGTTGGTGAGTATTTTCATCTTGTAATCAATTCTCAAAAGTGAGTTTGAGTGAGTTGGGTTATGAGTGAAATACTTGTAATGGTTTTTGTGTGAACTATAAAAAACACAAGGATTTGGTTGTTGTGTTAGCTATTAAAACACAAGAGTTTTTTGGGGTTAGGTATTAGCCAAGAGAGAAACACCATAATTGGGAGTGAGCTAAAAAAAACTCCATTATAACTCTTCAAGTGTTAGTGAAACATCCAATCGAGATTGGAGAGAGTAGGGTTTATTAATACCCGAACCTCTATAAATCTTGTGTGCATTATATCCCTCTTCCTTTCACCATTTATTATTTGGTTTTTGTTTTCTTCCTTAAGTAATTTTTATTTGACAACCAATGTAACCCCCCTTCTTAGTTATTCTTTTGGCCAACAATTGATATCATAGCAAGGACTAGCATTTAAGCCTACAAAGCGCTAGTAAAGATCAAATTATGGCCAACGAAGGTTTTAATAGTCTCAAGCCTTTCTTTGATGGAGCTAACTATACGAATTGGAAATTCAAGATGGAAATCTATCTTGATAGTGAAGGAATAAATGTTTGGGAGTCCGTTCATAAAGAATGGACACCTTAAACAAGAAGGAATTCTGAAGGATAAGAAGAAATCACTCAAAGGGATGATTGGATAGAAATTCAGAGAAGAGCAAATGGCAAGAATAAGAAAGCCATGACTATCCTAAGTGTGATCCCCACCGATGAGCTAACTAGCAAACTTCTCACTCATGAGATGGCTCTAGTAAAAGATAAAAAGAATGAAGGAGAAAAAGAGAGGAGAAAGCCAATTGCACTCAAAGCACCAACTTTCATGCCTATAGATGAAGATCTTCTTAGTGATAAAGAATTAGTTGATGAAGGAAATGAGAAAATAACCTTACTTTCAAGGAGGATCAAGAGATTGATCTCCAAGAAATATGGCTCAATCAAGAACTCCAAGGAAAAGACTTTAAGATTCCCTCCTAGAAACTTCTCATCCAACAAAGGTAAGGAGGAAGTAAAATGCTATGAATGTGGGAAGAAAAGTCACATCAAATTGAAGTGTCCTAAGCTCAAGAAGTACAAGAGGAGACCCAATAAAGAAGATGAAAAGAAGGGTCACAAAGCCACTTGGGATGACTCCTTCTCATCATTCATTGAAGAAGAAGAGGAAAATGAGGTGGCTAACTTGTGCTTCATGGCTATTAAGGATGAATCTATTGATGAGGTATGCTCTACATCCTAACATTGTGATTATTTATGTGATTTAATTGATGATGATGATGATGATATAGTTGAAGTCTTAAACCTTGAAATAGAAAGATACAAAAAGAAACTAGAACTTTATAGAAAGAATAGCTCAAAGCTTAGAAATGATTTTAATAACCTTCAAAAGGTAGTTGAAGAGCTAAAAATTTCAAATGACTCTTTAAAAAGATCATTAGATGAAATTTCTTCAAAACCCTCAACAAATTCTCTTTTAAAATAAAATAATGCTTTGAAAAACAAAGTTGAGGAGCTTAGAAATTCTATTTCTAGATTCCACAAAGGGAATGAAAGTTTAGATACTTTAATTATATCACAAAGACCTCTCTTAGTGAGACATGGTCTAGGCTTCAATGAAGCATCATCATCATCCTCACTTAAAACCATATTTGTTAAATCAAGCACAACACAAACCTCTACTATTGAGGTAATAGCCCCAAGGGCTAAAGGCAATGAACACACAAAATCCTTTACTCAAAAGAAGAGTAATCAAGAGGAAAACCTCAAAAAGCCAATCATGCTTTCTTATACAAGAAGCATGCACCTATGAAAGCATTAATCTCAAATGCATGTTTATGTCATTGTGCACAAACACCACCTAGGAAAATAATAATGTCTAAACACATGGAAAAATGGAAAAACATATATATGTCTAAACAATATCACTATTGCATGAAATTTGGACATATAAACAAACATTGTTTTATAAGGAAGGCTCATTGGGAACCTTCTAGTGCTAACCCCCAAGGACCTAAGTTTATTTGGGTACCTAAAAACCAAATCTAAATTATAGTTTTGTAGGTATGCCTTAAATCCACAACAAAGGAAAATGCTTGGCTAGTGGGCATAATCAACATCAAGGGATATGACCAGTAACAAAACTCTCTTCACCTATATTAAAAGGATTAATGGTGGTAAGGTAACTTTTAGAGACAATGCCAATGGTAATGAAATGCCAATGCCAAGGATTAATGGCTCTATTGGTTTACATAGAGCTACTTTAATTGAAGATGTTATGCTCATTGATGGTTTAAAACACAACTCTTTTTATTAAAAAGCACAAGCATGACATATTACTTGTTCAAATTTATGTTGATGATATCATTTTTGGGCCTACTAATGAATTGCTTTGCCAAGAATTTGGAAAGTGTATGACTAGGGAGTTTAAAATGAGCATGATGGGTGAGCTCAAGTTCTTCCTTGATCTTCAAATCAAGCAAAGTAATGATGACATCTTCATCAACCAATCCAAATACACAAAAGAGCTATTAAAGAAATTTGGAATGGAAGGGTGTAAGAATGTAAAGACTCCAATGAGCTCATCAACCAAATTGGACAAAGATGAGAAGGGTAAAAGTATAGATGAAAAGCTTTATAAAGGTATGATTGGATCTCTTTTATACCTTACTGCTTCTAGACCTAACATTATGTATAATGTATGTTTATGTGCTTCATTTCAATTATGTCCTAAAGAATCACATTTGAATGCTGTTAAAAGAATCTTAAAATATTTACATGGCACTATGCATCTAGGTCTATGGTATCTTAGGAATACTTATTTTCATATCATTGGCTTTTCTGATGTTGATTATGCCAGTAGTCCATTAGATAGAAAAATCACTTTAGGTACTTGTCACTTCATTGGAGAATGCCTAGTTTCTTGGTTTAGCAAGAAAAAAGTTTCAATTGCCTTATCAACTGCTGAAGCAAAATATGTGTCAGTAGGATGTTGTTGTACTCAAGTTCTTTAGATGAGACAACAACTTAAAGATTATGGTTAAATAATAGATCATATTCCCATCAAATGTGACAATACTAATGCTATAAATATTTCTAAGAACCCTATCTAGCACTCTAAGAGCAAACATATAGACATTAGGCATCATTTCCTAAGAGATAATGTCCAAAATGGAGATGTCGTATTAGAATTCATTGACATAAACAACCGATTGACTAATATTTTTACCAAGTCTCTCAATGATGAAAGGTTTTTCTTTATAAGAAGAGAGCTTGGAATGCTTAATGGCACCACATTGTCTTAAATGATAATTCTTATGTCATGGGTATACTTTGATATTTTGATAATTCTTATCTTGTGAACCTTTAGTGATATTTTGATTATTTGATAATTTGCATGATCATATTATATGATAAAGTGTTTATTTTTATGTTTAAAATGTTTAGGAAATATTTAGGTATCACTTACTTTTGAATGGGACTTAGTTTTATTTTTTGAAAAAATTTTTGGTATTCACACCCTTGAATAAATCTTCACAGCCGTGAAACAGTAGCCAAAACCAACAGATTCAATCATGGCTTGTTTCACACCTTTGATCATGGTTTGATCTTGTGACAACCTTTATTCATGCCAGTGATTGTTTAGTGTCACACCATGAAAATGACTTTCTTCTCATACAATCTCATTCACGCCTTAGCTCATGGTTTAAGTCATTACTTTGCCTAACTGTGAACATGATCACTCATGCCCATGAACATTCATTCACAGCCATGAATCGGTTGAAATAAAACCTAAAATTCACTGTTTTCTCTCACTTTCTCTCTCTTCAACCTCACAACAGTCACGACTCCTCACTCTTTCCAGTTAAATCAAGCCTCCAAACATTGTTTTACCATAAATCATTGCTGAAATCAATCACTAAACACCTCAATCACTCTTTCTCTAACATTCTATTCGAGTTTTTGGTAAAGCTTTCATCCCTAAGATTGTGTTTCCTTTTTCTCTCAAACCTTCAATCTCTTCAATGGCCTCAAGGTTTGGTCAATCAAAAGGGAAGAAGAAGAGTAAGGCTCCAAAGTTCCACACGAAGTTTTTACTCAATGTCATACCCCGACATTGCCATCCGAAATACGCTTGCCTAAAAAAGTGGCCTCTCCTATCAATAAGGACTTTCAATTGGGGGTGTTCCAAGACACTAGTCCTTAACTCTGACATGACAATTTGGCTACGCAAGTGTGGCCTGCTGGAGTTTGTTGATATTTATCAACCCACCTTTCGGGAGCTAACTTTTGAATTTTTCAACACTTTACAAGTCTCTCTGGTTGGGAAAGTCTCCTTCTAGCTCTATAAGTGGGAGAAAACCCTGAGCGCTGTCGAATTTAGAGCAATTTTCAAGCTCCCACACCAGGGATTGATCTATGACAATGAGGCAGGATTTTACCCTCATGACGTCTGGTCCACCTTTGGCAATGACTATAGCTGGGACATCAAGAAGAAGAAGAAGAGCACACATTTGAAATTACCAGTGCTTTGCTACATTCACCGATTTTTGACATGTAGCATATTTTCTTGGGGTGATAGCAATGACTCAATTCAAAAGTCTGAATTGCTACTATTTGAGATGGCTCGCAAGAGTGAGCCTGTAGCACTATCCCGGTGGTTTGCTTCTCACCTTCAATCCATTGCCTCCAAGCCTTCAGGAGACATTCTTATCGGAGGTTATGTGACTCATTTGGAAGTAGAGCTGGGATTTCTAGACCTCAACAATCATGTATACAATATAATTCCAGCTTCTCCCAGAAACTGACTCGACATTGAGTCATTCCATCAAAATGGGAGCAGCAACGAGAGTCCATTATCAATATGAGTTTTATTACCACCTTATCACCCCAACAGGTTAAGTGGCACGAGAGCCTGAAGACCAAGAGGAATTCAAAGTAGGATTTCAAGGGCCCCAGTATAGGAAGAGAGCCTAGGCTAAGACTCCAGCTCTAGCTATTCCAGATGCCCTTCCTACTAGCGAGACATCCTCAGCACCTCCACCAGGCTTGGCACAAAAAATTGCTACACTTTTGATTCCTCGCTTTGACATGCTTTAGGAAAGTGTGGACACTTTTCAATAGTCGATTGATGTGAGGCTGAAAGACCTTAAGGACTTTACCAAGTCCAAGAATGATAGCCTCGATGAGGAGGTAGCTCGTCTTTATGAGCAGATGTCTGGCTTCAAGCCATGATCTTATTACCTTAGTTTTACTTTTTATGTCATAGGATCCTTAGGATCATGTTATCCTAGCTTTATTTTTTTGCGTCATAAGATAATTCTAGGAATGTAACACCCGTAATTAGGGCCTAGTAATTAATATGGATTTAGAAAAGATAGGTATGTTTAAAAGTTAGGGTATAAGAGTTGAAAAGAAACAAGAAAGTGAAATGTCACAGGGTTCATGCCTGTGATCGCTCTTTCATGACCGTGAACATCATCAGATATAAAATCGTATCAAATGTTCTTTCTTTCATCTATGACCTAAAACTCAAATGCAAACCCTAGAATTTGAGGTTTTCTCATACCAGAGGCCAATAGCTTATGTTTTTTTTTATTCCCAACCCTAGATATCTAAATCAAAGCAAAAGATCAAGGTTCCATCAAGTTCTTGGGAAAAGGGAGCATAAGGAAGGTGGTGTTCTTAAGGAGGATGAACCCTATGAGGAAGATAAAAGTGGAATTTTCCATCCCATCTGTGTTTCCTTCCAGTAAGGTAAGGAATCACATTTCTCCTTCTTCTTTACAAGCTTTCATAGCTTTAATAATGTATGATTCATTTATGTAGAGGTCCATTTTCAAATGGGTTAGGTTAAGGCTTAGTCTTGAGAGATTAAGATTAAAGACCCCCTCTTTAAGTTGTTTAAAAGTTATAACATGTGTTAGTAAGGGGTTATATGAGTTTAAAGATGTTGAAAGGGCTAAAGTTAGGGTTTTTACCCTTATGGCTTTAAAGGCTAAGCATATGAGTTTTTGATGTTGATAAAGATATGTTATATGTGATAGGAGTTGAAAGAGGAGGTGGTGAAATCCACCAAAAGGATAAGCAAGCTTGAGAAACGCTTGGTATTGTGAGGTTCCATTAGAGATATGTACATATACGCATTCAAATTTCCAAGTATGGCATGTTGGGTGTTAATTTAGTGATGATTGAATTGTATGCTTTAAATGCTAAATGCCAAGTTCAAATGAGGTACTTAATGCAATGAGATAGGAATTTGAGTATGAAAAGCTATAAATGTAAGCATGCCTTGAATAAGCAATGTTTATGTTTGTAATGTATATGTAATGAATGTGCCTAAAGAAGCATTTATGAGATAATAAATGATGATGCCTAATGGGTGAAAGAGGTAAGTAAGAAATGATTAAATGTATATGAAAGCATAAATGCTTAAAGAAAATAGTTAGTGAGTAAGGAAATGGTAAGTGTCGTGATTATGTATATTGAATGATCCTTTAACATGTTTAACGCATGATGTGATGAGAATGTTGATAGGAAAAGGTTGTCATAGAAAAATCCTTAGAACCTTGCATGTGACTTGTAATGAATGCACATTTTTAATGTTGTCAACTGCTGGAAAACCCAGATCCACGCCTATGACTAGGTGTTCATGATCGTGAATCTCATCTTATGAACAATGTCACACCGATGATTATATTCTTAACACCCATGAAGAAAGTGCACAAAATGGACAAAGCATTCATGACATAGTTCATGGTTTGGTTCACGGGTAAGGGTGCCCGTGAATGAACCTTTAGGCCGTGAACATGTAGTTCACACCCGTGAAGCTTACTTTAAATGAGATTTACAAATTTTTTCAATGCAATGGCTATGCACATGTTTCATAACGATACGATTAAAGTATGCTCATATGATTTTTAGCACTAGAATGTTACATGATGCATTTCCTCATGAACAAAGTATACATGATATATGATATGAATGCTTTATTGAAGTGTAATAAAGGCAATATGAATAAGTTAAGCCCAAAATCGATACTAAGACTAGTAGTAGGATAAATGGCAATGGGGTGTACAGTATCGTAGTTATATGTTTACCCAGTCAATATGGCTTAAACTTGGAGAGCACCATTGACTTGAGGAGCCTGGATTGGCACACATTATTACAGATGATATTACATGCAAAAAATATATGTTTACTCAGTCAATATGGCTAGCTTGGACTAGTGCCATTGACTTGAGGGGCCTGGACTGGCATATGTTTACAGATAGTGGCAGGGTGGCTTAAGCTTTAAGAGCGCCTCTGTCCATAACTTGTATCCGAATATTCGGTGTTGAGAGTTGTTGGGCAATAATATCAAATATGTTAAAGTAAGTAAAGAATACAATAACATGAAACGAATGCAAAGGCATAAGTATGCAAGTATGTTTATGCACATAGTGAAATGTTACATGTTATAGTTATCATTTTATATGTTCAATGAAGTATACTTCCACAAGGTAAGATAGTCTATATGATATTATGATTCTATTGTCATGCCATGATATTCTTATATGATCCCATAAAATACATATAATGTATAATTATAAACGAATTTCTATGCTTATATGTACCATTAAGCTTTCAGTAGCTTAATGTGCGGATATTTTCCCCATGCAGGTCAGAACCTTGTAGATAAGTGAAGTTGAACAAGAGAAGCATTAGAGACATCAGATATGACCCTACGTGGGTTGGTAATAGCACATGTTGCACTTTTGCATTTTGTGTACATGTTATAGCAAGGGGGTTGTTTACCTATATACATGTCAATGTTGAAGAATTATGTAATTCCTCGTTAAGGACATGCATTTTTGTAAACCCCTGGTCAAGGGTTAACATGTTTTATTTATGAAATGAAATTTAAATATTAAGTCAAGCATTTCTTTTACTGTATGTTTTATGCAAGTCATCATATCCATGATGCAAAGAAAAGTTTTAAATTTTCACAGGTTTTCGGCATAACTGTTTTTGTAGTGTCAGCTTAATTAATCAGATTTATCTTGGTTAATCGAGAGGGCACTACATTTACTCGTATCAGAGCTTAGGTTTAGGCATTTTTGAACCTAAGTTGATTAATGGTTTTCATGCATGGATAGTACATTGCATGTGTCACTGATGTGGGCTCTTTCTGAAAACTTGTAGGAGTGAAAAGAGTATAGATAAAGCTAGAAGCTCATGATGTTGTTGAGAGCAATAGTTCTCCTAATCCAAGGGCTGCTAATCAGCTTAGTGCTTCGAGTGTATGAGCTCCAGGTGTTGCTACAGTCCTTTAGCAGCCACCTGTAGCACAAGTGGATCTAGGTGCCATATCAATCATGCAATAGATGGCTGATATCGTGCAATAGTTGGCACAAGCCTTACCACAGATTATACCACAAGCAGAGCCATAGCTAGCTCCATCGCAACCACCCCTAGAGGCACCTAAGATGAAGATAGATAGGCTTTGGAAGTATGGGGCCACTGATTTCCATAGTAGGGGCGAGGATGATCTCGCCGCTGAGTTCTACTTAGAGAAGACTGTGAGGGTCTTCGAAGAGATTGAGTGTGCCGAGGAGCACAAGGCAAAGTATGTAGTATCACTATTTCAAGAACATGCATATGAATGGTGGAAAGCAATTTTGAAGAAGCCACAGACTCTATAGTCATTGACTTGGGAATATTTTACTGCAGTGTGAAAAACAAATATGTGACCTATGTATACATCGATGAGAAGAGAAGATAATTCATGAATCTTTGGTAGAGGGGCATGACAGTTTCAAAGTATGCGAAAGAGTTCACACAATTAAGTAGATATGCCATAGGACTTATTGAGGATGAGAGTGACAAGTGCCACCATTTTGAGGATGGTTTGAATAATGACATAGGATATCATGTCATTTCCTTATATCTTAGGGAATTCCTTACTCTTGCATCCACCGCCACCAGTATAGAAAAGAGAAGAAAGAGAAAGGCAAAAGAGAATGCTAGAAGACCCATGGATAGTGTGGCACAGACTACCGGTAAGAGAGGCCGATTCTTTTTAGGACATTCTCAGGGTAGGGGATATAATAGTAGATAGATGTCATATCTGCTAATTTAGGCCTCGAGTTGCACATGTCGCGAAGTTGATGCATTTGATCGATCAGAGTTTCAATTCGGATTTTGATCGAAATTAATCAAGTAATGATTAAATTATATTGATATATGTCTAATTAAGTGTTTATAAAGCTTAAAGAAGTTGATTTACGATAAAAGACTAAATTGCAAAATTTGATAAGTTTTGGGGTCAAATTGCAATTTACAAAAATTTGAATGATTAATGAGATTATTTGCTAATTAATATATGAAATTTGTACATTTTAATGTTAATTAAGCCTAAGTAACAAGAAATTTGTACATTTTTATGTTAATTAAGCCTAAGTAACAAGAAATGGTCAATTTGGTGGGTCCCACATAAAGACTTTTATTTCTCTTCTTCTTTCTTCCTTTTCTTCTTCTCCTCATTTCTTCTTTCTTTCTGCCTAAAACCAGCCAATCATACCAGCCCTCTTTTCCACCATACACAACCTTGACATCTAGAGAGAGAAAGGAAGGGAAGATAGGGAAATACCAAGACAAAGTGATTTTCATGATCTACAAGTCTTAAGGAAGCTTAGGAGAGTAAGAAGGAAGAGAAATAAGCAAGTTTTAAGGAGAGAGAAATCTCAAGGTTGTGATCAAGTGAAGAAAAGTGTAAAGGTAAGAAGCTTTCTTCTTTTTCATCTTTTCTTAAGGAAGTTGGAATTTTGAGCTTATATGGAAGGAAAACTCCCACGCTAAGCTCTAAGTTTAGTAGTGCATATAAATAAGGCAATATACTATGTTATGCAACAAGTATTAACACATGTCATTTTATGCATTTAAAATCTTACCATGCTATTCTTTTTCTCATGCCCTATTACATACGATTATGAGCATTAAGCATTGTCATATATTAAATCATGCCCACTTATCTTTTATGCAAATATAAATTGCATATTATCCTAGCATGCATAAATACAAGTACAATAACTACTTTAAGTTAAATGTTATATATGTCTGTTGTGTAAATGATAGACGCTTAAAATGGAGGCAATGACATTTTTGTAAATATGTTACTTGTTATATGCGTCTATTAATATAAATGTCAGTCATATAAAATTTAGACGTCTGTCATTATAAATAACAGACGCATATAAATTTTTTGAACTCTAATGTACAGTACTATATATATATATATATATATTATATTTTCGTCTAAAATAAATAAATTAATTTGGAGAGTAAGAGTGGTAATTAAAAAATTGAATTAAAAAAAGACAAATTGATATTTAACCAAATAATATTTAAATTAATTAATTAAATATATGTCAGGATTGGTTAACTAATAATACATATATGATGAATGAATGAATGAATTAATATTAATTTAATTTTTTATTAATTTTAGTTATATATATATAAATATTAAAGGCAGCATACTTAATTATATTATTATATAGATAATTAAGTTTTATTTTATATATTATATATTAAAAAAAAGATATAATAGGCGTCTGTTTTATCTAATGCCAAACGCATAAAAATGTTATAGGCGTCTGGATTTAATTAATGACAGACGCATGTGATATATAATAGGCAGTGGCTTTTTTGTAAATATATCAATAGTTATATGCATCTGTCATTATAAATGATAGACATAAATGTTTAAGCATCTGTCTTAAATAATAACAGACGCATATGATATTATAATAGGCGTCTGTTATTATTTAAGACAGACGCATTTAAGTTTTTTAAAAACCTAAATGTACGAGCGTCTTACATAGTGTTCGTCTGCAACAAAGCGCGATATTCATCAGAAACTCTCTCATACATTTCGTCTCAACAAATCAAGCTTATTAAATGGGGTGGGGGAGGAGAGGAGTCCAATCTGACATTCTAAGAGAATAGGGTAAAAACTAAAAACCTTAGAATTTTAATTTTAATTTTGTGGTTATTATTTATTCTTCTGGTTTTTGATGATGTGGGTTGTTTTATACTTCTGTGGTACATTTCTTGATATGTCTGCTTCTTTCTTTTGCTTTTGAAGATTTTTTTTATATTGCTTTAATCTTTAATCTTTCTATTTGTTTGAGGGACATAAATATACTCGTTTTTCATGTTCTTGATAAGCTAGGTCTTTGTTAGTAATATTGGCATAATAGGTATTGTTAATGGGTTTACATGTAGTTTGTCTAAATATAAATTTTTTGTATAATTTTAATGTGCTCTTAATTGACATTGTAAGTAAAACTCACGGACTGAAATTCTATTTCTTGAAAAATAGAATGATTGGAGATAGAAATTTTTAATTAATTATCAAAACAAGAATTTTTTTTGATGAATTTAAAAAAAAAAGATGACCAAATATATTATAAACCCTCTATAAATGTACATTGAAAGAAAAGATTGTAGATTTTGCTTAAAGGCATTTTAGGCAAAACCAATCCCATCTCTAAACAACTAGGCAAATAACTTTTTTTTTAATTTTAATTTTTATATGAGATTTCTCTTAGTTTTTAAACAAAAACCCAAACTGTCCAACCCATCAATTATCAAAATTAGAAGCATTAAACCTTTTTTTTTGGCTTTTGAATAATTTTCACCTATTTTTTGTTGGAGCTCTTTGAAAACACTAATATGTTTCAATCCTGCATGTTATTTGCGTAATTGCATTATAATAGTTTTCTTTTCTTTTTTTCATTATTATTATTATTAGAAAAAACATTCAACCTTTGTTTTCTTTATTGCTAAAATTGAAAGGGAAGTATCCTCCCATGGAAGTGCTATGCCATCTTATAACTCATCATCATGAAAAAGCAAGAAAAAAAACCTTTGATTTTTTTTTTCTACATTTTAATATAAGCCATTCAATTAACATATTTGGATATTGATAGAATGACCCAAAATCTTTGGTCACATGCTCCCTTTGTTGACAAAAAGAAAGCTACATGTACATGAATATAACAAAATGCTTATTTTACATCACATGGTAGGCCCATTGGGGTTTGTAAGTTAGACCATTTTCTTCCTTTTGTGTTGATTTTATGCTCTATGTAACAATCGAGGAACAACTTGTAGCTAGTTTAATGGCATTTTTCAGTTGATACTGTTTCCACCAGCCTATGAATAAGAGTTAAGCACATTCACATCACATGTAAAATAATGAGTTTTTATCTTTATTATAAAAACTTTGAAGCAACATGGAAAATGATAATGCAAAAGCTATTGGAAATCCTTAATTTTTTTCTTTAATCCAAAAATAGTTCATAGAAAAAATGTCAAACCTGTTAGCAATGATGTCATAATCTTTTTATTTTTTTGATAAACAAATAAATGCATGTTAATTTGAATGCAAACCAAGCCCATTGGCTTCTTGGCTTTCTGCTTCTCGTACTTCTTGATTTGAACCATGGTAATGGTAGCATTGTCATAAAGAGGTGTAGGATCTACTCCATCTTCAACTGTTTCCCACAAATTCAGTATCTTTTAGGTAAGCCTTACCTCTATCACTCAAAATTGGTAATTTTCTGCATTAAACAATAGAGTTCCGGCTTTTAAGAAATTATTTAGAATGGCTGTAGGTCCCTTGAAATTTGCAGCTCTGATACCTCTCGGTTGGTAAAGATAATAAGATAGATAAATAGACAAAAGGGGAAGTGTATATGGTAAAAGCTTCATCTTCTTCATTCTATTGATAGCTTTCATATATAAAACCTCAATAGATTAGCTTCTTTGGTTTAAGAAAGTCAAACCTGACTCCAGATGTTTAATATTTACTTGGTACAAAAGTAATCCTCAGAAAAATCTAGGAACTATGCTTTTCAAAACAACTACTACTTAAACAAAACTAGTCTTGCAACCATTTTTTTGACCAAGTGCATTTAGAATAATCTTAATACATCAGCAGAGTTCTATGCTTCATCTAGTCCACACAAGATTCATTGTCTGTCACAAATCAGTTTCCATCAACAAATATATATACAAAATAATATTCAAAGCGATGGTTTTTCAAAAACAGATTAAAGAAACAACATAACCTCCCTGCACTCCATTTGGTCCAATCTTTATCCTCACTTTCTTATGTTTTATTTTAAAGAATGACTGCTTCTACATATTATGATAGATTTTGATCTCGGACCAAGCTTCATTCCTCACATCAAGTTTTCTGTACTGAAGTACAAGAACACTCAAGGTATATTTTCCTCATCTTAATATCATCAACCTTCTATTGATTTTAGTCATCATGGTTGCATAATTCCTACTTGAATTTTATGTGTATATAAATTTTCCAAATATATATATATATATATATATATATATATATATATATTATGTTTCCAGGTAGTTGCATTAACAGTTTAGCAATGATATGAAACCGATATTTTCAATCAACAATGGATTCAAAATCATCAATACCCATTCAAGATTTACTCATTAGATGTTTAAGGATATTATATATAATGTTTCTCCTGATTAAAAAGCAATAAGGCTTATATATATTGAACCTTTTTTTGTGTGGTTAGATATGGATCGAAGTTGGATTATGGTAGATGCACTACATTTGAATATTTGAATGGAGTTGCGGAATTTATTAGAATTGCGGAGGAAAAGAAAATAAGGAAAAGAGAAGAAATGATTGTATGTCCTTGTGTTGATTGTAAGAACATGAAAAAGTTTCGAGATGTTCATATAATGAAATCTCATATAATAAGGTGTGGTTTTAAGGAAGGTTACACATAGTGGATATGGCATGGTGAGAGTGTTTTAACTGGGACACGTTCTAATAATAATGAATTTGATCAGCAAGGAGAAAATAACATTGATGATGAAGAGAATGATCGTGTAGATGAGATGATAGATGATATGGAACATTTTGTGGAAAGGCTGGAATACCTTCAGAGATTGTTAAACGATGCTGATAAACCATTGTATCCCGGTTGCAGTAATTTCACAAAATTGTCAGCCGTTTTTAAACTCTGTAACGTGAAAGCAAAAAAATGGATGGAGTGATAAGAGTTTCACGGTACTAATAGAATTGTTGCAAGACATGCTTCTGGAGGGAAATGAGCTTCCCACATCTACATATGAGGCTAAGAAAATGTTGTGTCCCATGGGTATGGAATATAAGAAGATACATGCATGTCCAAATGATTGTGTATTATACCGAAATGAATATAACGACTTGCATGAGTGTCCAAGGTGTGGAGCATCATGCTACAAACATGGGAAAGTTTATTTTGAGGATAAAAAGGGCCTCCAGCTAAAGTATTATGATATTTACCTATAATACCAAGATTCAAACGCCTGTTTGGAAATGCAAAAAATGCAAAAAACTTAAGGTGGCATGCAGAAGGCAGAAAACATGATGGAAAACTTAGACATCTTACATATTCTCCTCAATGGAGAACAATTGATAGAACGTTCCCAGAATTTGGTGGTGAAGTTAGGAATCTGAGGCTTGGACTTTGTACGAATGGAATCAACCCCCATGGCACACTCAGTAGTAAACATAGCACGTGGCCAGTTCTTCTTGAGGTCTACAATCTACCTCATTGGTTGACTATGAAGCGTAAGTATATTATGTTGTCATTGTTGATATCAGGGCCTAAACAACCTGGAAATGATATCGATGTTTACCTTGCACCACTTATTGATGATTTGAAACTGTTGTGGGATGAAGGTGTGCCGGTGTATGATGTATACAGTGAAAACATGTTTACCTTACATGTCATGATATTTTGCACTATAAATGATTTTTCGGCTTATGGTAACTTAGTTGGGTACACCGTGAAAGGAGCAAAAGCATGTCTGATTTGTGAGGACAACACAATGGACCAACATTTAAATCATAGCTAGAAAAATGTTTATATGAGTCATCAGACATTTCTCCTTCCTAATCACCCTTATCGTAAGAAGAAAAAGTCTTTCAATGGATATACCAAAATGCGAGTAGCTCGTTTGCCATTAACAGGAAATGAGGTTTTTGAATGAGTTAGAGATATTGATAATGCATTTGGTAAACCTTTTAAACCTGCTTAAAAGGGTCATTGGAAAAAGAGATCAATATTCTGGATCTTCCATATTGGGAATACTTATCGGTTCGTCATTGTATTGATGTTATGCACGTGGAGAAAAATGTTTGTGATGCTATAATAGGGACATTGTTGAATATACCGGGAAAAACAAAAGATGGTATCAAAGTAAGAAAGGACATGTTAGAAATGGGCATACAGATGGAATTAGCACCTCATGATACAAGGAAACGAACATATCTTCCCCCAGCTTGTTATATGTTGTCTAACAACGAGAAAACAAGCTTTTGTGAATGTCTTTATGGTGTTAAAGTTCCATATGGATTTTCATCAAATATTAAAAGTCTTGTGTCAATGAAAGAATTGAAGTCGATAGGTATGAAGTCTCATAATTGTCATATTTTGATACAACAATTTTTACCGATAGCAATTCGAGGAATACTACCGAATCATGTGAGGAATGTTATTACAAGACTTTGTTTTTTCTTCAATGCAATTTGTTGTAAGGTCATTGATCCAGAGAGTTTGGATGAGTTGCAAGCCAATATTGTTGTTACTCTATGTCAAATTGAAATGTATTTTCCACATTCCTTTTTTGACATAATGGTGCATTTGGTTGTTCATCTTGTGAGAGAGATTAAATTGTACAATCTAGTGTATTTGAGGTATATGTATCCTTTTAAGAGATTCATGGGTATCTTAAAAGGGTATGTGAGGAACCGATATCGACCTTAAGGTAGTATTATTGAAGGTTACTCGGTTGAGGAGGGTATTGAATTTTGCACAGACTACTTATCAGGTGTTGAACCTATTGGCATTCCTAAGTCTCATCACGAGGGAAGACTTAGTGGTAAAGGAACAATTGGATTTAAAATGGTATTACCCGGTGCTCAGATGCGTGAGAAAGCACATCTCATTGTGTTGCACCACCTTACACAAGTTCATCCATATTTAGAAGAGCACATGTCCATTTTAAGGCGTCTGAATCCATCCAAAGGTGAAATATGGTTGACAAATGAACATAATAGTTCTTTTATTGGATGGTTTAAAGACCGAGTGATACGTCAGTTATTAGAAGTGCCAAAAGATGTAACTGATACCATAAAATGGTTAGCCTATGGCCCTGGGTTGAATATACGGTCTTATGAAGGATATGACATCAACGGATATACCTTTTACACTAAATGTCAGGATGACAAAAGCACAATTCAAAATAGTGGAGTTACTTTGATAGCTTCATCACGAGAATTTTCTAGTGCTAAAGACACCATGCCAATAGATGCTACGATGTCATATTATGGTGTAGTTGAAGACATTTGGGAGCTTGATTACAGGGAATTTATGATTCCTCTCTTCCGATGTAAATGGATTGAAAACCGACGCAGTGTTCGAGTGGATGAGTTAGGAATCACTTTGGTTGATTTTAGCCGATTGGGTTATCAAGATGATCCATTCATTCTTGCTTCACAGGCTAAACAAGTATTTTATATTGTTGACCCTAACGATAGTAAGTGGTCTATTGTTCTTCAAGGTAAGAGGCATATTGTTGGTATCGATGATGTGGTAGATGAGGAAGAATATGATCAGTTTGATAAGACTCCCCCGTTTTGTATTGGGTTACCTATGCCAGTTGGGGAATATATTTTAGATTCAAATTACATGCATGATGATCATACTGAAGGCATATGGATTGAAAATCGCCAATAATTGATGCATATATGTTTCTTGTAAGTTTATTTAGAAATGTGTAATATGATTAATGTGGTTTATACTCATAATTACCAGTTTTGTTATTGTTTATCATATAAATCTATTGTTTAGAAATAAAGTGTTATTATTCTGGATTATACTAATATGTTTCTTTGTTATGCTTATGTTACAGGAAATCATGTCGAATGAACAACCAGATTTTGAGCCATCAAGTATCATGACAAAAAGGAAAACTAGGGGAGCTAACATGTGCAAAAAATTGAAGAAGCAAGGGAATGAACAAAAGACAATAGATTTCGATGAGTTTGATTGCCCAATAGGAATATACGCCAATATATTTAGTTCCTACATTGGCCTTGTAGCACATTCCAATGTGAACATCACGATAAAAAGCTGGGATCTGGTCGATAAGGGTCTTAAAAATATAATTTGGGAAGATGTCAAGGTAAGTTTCCTTCAAATTTATTAACAAATTTGATTGTAAAGAAGTAAAACTAATTAATCTAAAATATTATTTTGTAGAAAGAGTTCAAAATTCTGGATGATAAGAAAAATATTGTACTAAAAACTGTTGGAATGCAGTGGAAGGATTTTAAGTATCGATTGGTAGTTAAGAACATAAAGAATAAATCCGTGCAAAAGTCACCATTGGAATTATATGACTTCATCACTGATAAAGATTGGGAGGAGTTTAAACAAGCACATGAATCTGAAGAATATGAGGTACTAATTATGAAGTAGATTAATGCAATTTACATTTACATTTATGCAAGACATGATAATGGGATCTTCATTATTTTTTTAACAGCAAATCAGTGCCAAGGCGAAGGCAAAGCAAGCAAAGAATGTGCATCCACATTTCTTGGGTCGTGTGGGCTATGCTGGGAAAAGGACTCAATGGATTATTGAAGATCCCATCTCTTCTTTTTCATCATCACCATCTATGAGCTCTCATGTTACATCATGATATGATCGAAGCCTAGATTGGGTAAGAGCTATAACAAAAAAGACATAAAAAGGAAATTATATAATCCCAGTAGAAAAGACAAAAGAGGTGGCAACAAAAATCGTAAGTATAACTTGCTAAACAAACAATGATATCAAGGTATCTTTTTTTATTATCTATGATTACTTATAAAATATTATTTATCTGGTGAATAGGAGATATTACGGGGAGAAGTAGCCCAAGATAGCTAGGTACTAGAGAGGCATGATGATATATTGTCACATGCACTTGAAAGGCCTGAACATTCTGGCTATGTGAGAGGTGTTGGAAGTGTTGTGACCATCAAAAAATTTTATGGTAATCTTGGAAAAAGGAAACTAGCAACATCCGTCTCACCTGAAGTTATAGAAGAGTTTGAGACTAAAATAGAGGTGAGATTATTTGCTAAATTCTCGGCACATATTGCACATCTTAAGAGTATGATAGAGGAGAGAACTAGGAAGTCATCTCAAATTGGCCCTGATATGGAGGTGGAGATGGGCCCTTCATTTGATCGCCCAACTCCTAGTAGTTGTCACTCTGTGGACCCACCATTTCCAATATCAGGTAAAAATTTTGAATTTCATTAATTTCACTTCCACTTTAATTTAGCTAATATTGATTTTTTGTGTTTTTGCAGACACCTACATCATGCAGACTTGCTACCATTAATGAAGGTAAGCAGGTGATTGTGGCAAGGAGGATGGTTTATCCATCCCTTATTGATGCTATGGTGCACAATCGACCTATCATGCCCAATCACGTCAAGGTATCTGTAGATGAAGTATTATCTGGCTGTCATGAAGCCGAACTTCCTGTGCCTACTGAATACTTAACTATAGTTGGGAAAGCAGAAGGTAGCTTTGTTCAATGGACATAACATCTCGTGGTTCTTGGAGAGGTAATAATTCCTAAACTTATAAAACAATAAAATATAGATTACTGCATTTCATATATCATAATATATCATAATTTATCATTAATTGATAGGAACTTAAATCCAAGCCATTAAAGAAGGCTCCAAAGAATAAATAAGGTAGCGGTTTATCGAAAGAATCAGCTACAAAGCAACATGGGCCTTTAGTTAATGAGAACATTTTGGCAACTTTGATTGGTGACATGAGGTTGATGCATGAGATGGTTGCTAAATTGCCTACTGGGTATATTTTTGAAGTTCCTGCAGACATTACAGTGTTTAAGTATCCAGTAGATAATCAGATGATTCATATTGGTATGGAAGACATCGCTTAACTCATCTCCATGGAATGTCTTGATGTCTCGATCATTCAAATATTTATGATGTAAAATTATACTATTTATTACTAATATTATAATTTTGATTTAAAAAAATACAAAAATAATACTTATGTATGTACTGTGATTCATGCATGTAGGTACCTTCATAACTTGTGCGATACATTCTTTATATCGTCGATTGGATTTCGTTGTCCAACAATGCTTTGTTTGATGTTCATAGAGACTAACTCAGCATTAAGATATATTATATAAGCTTTGAAGGAACAAAGAGATAAACATTTCATTCTACTACCATACTTCGAGAAGTAAGAAATATTTACATTCATGTTTGCATAATTTTTATTCTCAACATTTTTACTAACTTCAACATATTTGTATATCTCTAGTAACCATTGGATGTTGATTGTATTTTGTTGTGAATAGAGTGAGGCATTTTTCATGGATCCTCTAGCTCGTGGCAGTCGCGATATAAGTCTGAAACCTCATATTAACCTGTAAGTTATAATACTACTAGCTAATAGTTTCTACAATGTTTGTAGCATTTTCAATATTAATGTCGATTTTGATACACACTTATTTTTCAGAGCCTATAGAACTTAAGCTATAGAAGGTGGAAAAAATAAAGGTGCCAAGTTAAAATGGAATGACATTTCAGTGAGAATTTTATATTCTGAATTACTAGTTAGATTAAAGTTTTTATGATTTTTATAATCCTTTATTTGGCATGGGCCTTTGTTGTTTTTTCTATTTTAAGTGCCCTCAACAATAAGGAGGTGTTGAATGTGGATATTACATCATGAGATATATGTACGAAATTGTCGTATATCATAACAGTGATACAACATTGCTTAAGGTATGTTCTTTCAAATACTAGTCACTTTATATTACAAGTATGATACATAACTAGCTATTAATTTATTCATTTCTAACATATTTTCTATTATCTGTTTGATTTGTCTTATAGGCTTTTGAAAAAGGATCATATAGTCAAGATCAAATAGATGAAATTCGACATATGTGGTCAAATTACTTTATAAGAGAGTGCATGTAATCTTTTTATTTACTTTTATAAAATATTTCATATTAATGAGAAATACAATTTTAAATTAAAGAATTTTTAAGAACTTATATATTAATTATTTCATGTGAATTGTTTTAGGCATGATGAGGTATTGCTTTGATTTATTTAATTTTTTTAGTTTGTATTGTCTTGTGAATTCTTGATTATTGAGTATTTGTGACTTGAATGTTGGATGCCTATTGTGGCTTATTGAAGCAGAATTATTATGAATTTCGAAGCACGCAGGTTATATATGAATGGTAGTAGTATAATATAAGCTTAAATTTAAAAAAAAAAAGGAGACAATAGGCGTCTGTCGTTTAATAATAGCATATGCATATAATCTGTTATACGTGTCTGTCGTTAAAACTAGCAGACGCATATAACCTGATTATTTGCGTCTGCTATTATTAAACAACAAACGCATATAACTGATTGTATGCGTCTGCTATTACTAAATGACAGACGCATATAACTGATTATATGCGTCTGCTATTATTAAACGAAAGATGCGTATAATTGATTATATGCGTCTGTCACAACGATAGATACATAAAATTTATATCATATGCGTCTCCTATATATGTGTCTACTATTTGACAGATGCATAAAATGCAAAATAACAGATACATATAACTTTATTCTATACTAGTGAAACATCAATTTATATTATTATATTCCATATTTGTTCTTACTTTATCGAAACATCATTATTATTTGTATCACCATTCATGATTTCCTTTTTAATTTAAATCTCTTCTTTATATCCATAACACAGTTCAAGGTTTCCTTTTTTTTTTTTTTCATATTTTCTTTATTTTCATAACACCTTTATAGCCCAACACCTTTATAGCCATAACACTTTTATAGCCCACAACACCTATGAACCCCTAAGTAGGATAATGAAGTTGCCATCTAGGCACTTAGGAGTGCGACATGGTAATATGATGTGTGCATACAAGTGTCATTTCTGGCTTCAATAATAGTGTCATTTCCGGCTTTATAATAGTGTCATTACTAGCTTCATAATAGTGTCATTATTGGCTTCATAATTCATACCATTAATGGATTTCATCATACTCCCCCATGTTTGGCATGCCAAACTATCCTAAATCCAGTTCTAGTTAGGTGTTCTAGGGCTTACACAATAACATTAAAATTCATAGCATCTCCATTTTTCTTCATTATTCATGACATATCCCTATTGCTCTACTTAATCACCTTAAAAAACATATCAACTTTCATTATTTCACTGGATAAACAATCTCATTTCATTTACTTGCCTGAATACTCCATTAGGTAATAATGTTCATAATTACTAAAAATAGAGCATTCACAGTCGTGATCACTCATTCACGCTTGTGAATTAGTTCACACCCGTGACTCAAAGTCGTGAATGCTTCCGGAATGAATCGTTCCATTTCCACACATAAGTCACAATGGTGATACAATTTAGTCACACCCGTGAACTAGCAAGTTCACACCCATGACCCAAAGGTCATGCCCGTGACTATCTGCGGGAAATCTGCATATTTACTTTCTTACCAAAAATACAAACTCATGCATTTATGAAATTCTTTACTCAACATACACGTTCTAATACATGTAAAATACCTTAATCAAAACTCAATTCTCTAACATGCATCACTTAACTCCACACATCCCAAAAATCTCATTCTTTAAAGCTAAACCTATTATTTCATGTCATAATCATCATAGATGCAAATAAATCAACAATTATCATGTTAAACATGCATTATTTCAAACAAAGATAGGCTATTGCCTTAAATTATGCACAAACCTCTATTTTTCCCCTTCACTTTTCTAGGTAGCTTTTTCTTTGCCTTTACTCTCTTGAGCTCCTTCTTTAACACTTTGAGCTCCTACAACATCATACATTCATCATCAAAACTTTACTTTCTCCAATCTTTTTAAACCCTAAACTCTCTCTCAAGAGCCACTCTCACATTCTCCATAAAACCACCTTGAAATTTAGAAAGCGAAAAGAAGGGAAATGTGCCATGGCTATAAAGGTGTTACGGCTATAAAGGTGTTGGGGGCTATATAGGTGTTATGAAAATAAAGAAAATATGAAAAAAAAGGAAACCTTGAACTGTGTTACGGATATAAAGAAGAGATTTAAATTAAAAAGGAAATCATGAATGGTGATACGGATAATAATGATGTTTTGATAAAGTAAAAACAAATATTGAATATAATAATATGATTTGATGTTTATGCATGCTAAGATAATATGCAATTTATATTTGCATAAAAGATAAGTGGGCATGATTTAATATATGGCAATGCATAATGCTCATAATCGTATGTAATAGGGCATGAGAAAAAGAATAGCATGGTAAGATTTTAAATGCATAAAATGAAATGTGTTAATGCTTGTTGCATAACATAGCATATTGCCTTATTTAAATGCACGACTAAGCTTAGAGCTTAGCATGGGAGTTTTCTTTCCGCACAGATATAGAAAGGTGGCTGAAGATTGTAGATAAAGCAAGCGATGATCCTAGTCAATTAAAGCAGCTGATCTTGACATAATGGGTCACAAAGTTTTGAACTTGTATATTTTGTTGCTCATATTGTAAACTTTTAGATCTGTAAATTTATTTTTTTTATAGTATGTTAAGAATTAACTTGATTTTTATAATTACTATCTTATGTAAGTAAAATGTATATTATTTATTGTATACCTATGAACATTGACTTTTTATAAAAAAAATGGGTATGGCTTTTCAAGAATTCATTTTAAAATAGTTATTTGAAGAGGAAGAAGATTAGGGTAGTGCTCCCCATTCGGGCATGTGCGGTTCGGGTGAGGGGGCTGATACAGGTTTTGGTATCAGAGCCCGGTTTGGGCGATTTTGGATTTTAAAAATGAGTTTTGAAAATGTTTATTATTTGAGTGTATCCAAATTTGAATTTTTGGAGTCGTTGGTTTATTGATTAGGGTCGTTACCTATTATGTTATAGGTCGGGTATGGCTTCAGGATCAAGATGGATAGTAGTAAAAGAATCCGAGTGTAATGAGCCCTTAGAAGCAAGAGCTTCATCATGACCAAGTCGTTGCTGAGCTGCAACATCAAGATCTGGTGCTAGCTCATCCTGTGAGCAGTCAGCTACTAATATGGGTCAGACAGAGCTTACGAGAAATATGATAAAATTGCTACAGGGAGGCATCACAACCAGCCCTATCGGTATTGCAATTGGAGAGATTGAGGAAGTTAGGGGCACTCGATTTTTTTGGTAAATGGGAAGATGACCCCTCCATCGCAGAATTTTGGTTGGAACGGGCAGAGTGAATCTTTGATCAACTGCACTACACAAATGAGCAAAAATATGAGTATGCAATATCTCTGCTACAGGAGCATGCATATGACTGGTGGGATCTGAATCACAGAGCACAGAGGCTCCTGACCTTATGACATGGGAGTTCTTCCTAGAGAAATTTAAGGAGCAGTATATTCCTCCTATCTATACATATGACAATAAAAAAGAGTTTTTGATGCTAAAACAGAGGGACATGTCAGTAACAGAATATGAGAGAGAATTTACACATCTATGCAAGTATGTTGGTGGCATTATGTCTACAAAGGCTGATAAATACCGACGATTTGAAGATGGATTTATGCTTGATGAGTTTCCCCAGTTTATTGGCATCTGCTAGAACAGTTGAAAGAGTCTTGGCGACAAAATAACCAATGCAGGTTAGTGGGGTTAGTAGACCCGCACCATAGCCAAGTGGGGGACAGTCAAGTGACAAGAGAGCCAGATCTTTTGGTGGCCGATTCCAAGTTAGGAGTTCCAACAAACCTCATTCTTGTAGGCGGGGACAAGCCACAAGATCTATTTCATCAGCAGCCAGTGCACCAATATAGGCATCCCTTAGACCTACACCTCTGCCAATGTGTCAACATTTTGGTCATCCTCACCTAGGAGAATGCTGGTGGATGATAGGAGCTTGTATGAGATGTGGATCTAAGGATCATTTAAAAATAGATTGTTTATTATTACAGGTTGGCAAAGGTTCAGGGAGTGTTGAGTCAGTACCAATATAGACTATGGAACAAGGTAGAGGTCGAGGCCGAGGACAAGGAAGAGGAGGCCGAACAGGGCCAAGCCAATTTAGGTCAGACACAGTGGAGAGACCGGAAGGTAGTAGAGCTACTCCAACAAGAGCTTATTCCATGCGAGGTCAGGAGGAGCAGGATGTACCTGACGTCATAGTGGGTAAGTTCTTTCTCTTTAGCTTGTATATACATGCATTGATAGATATGGGATTGATGCATTCATACATATGCACACCACCATCGAGTCGAGAGGGTTTAGAACTATAGACTCTAAAATATGAGATTTTGATGGCTAACTCACTAGGGCAAAGTGTACAGGTTAGTAAAGTGTTTAGGAGTTGCCCAGTCAAAATTCAAGGTAGGAAATTCCCAGCTGATTTAATAGAGCTACCATTCTATGAGTTCGATGTGATCTTAGGAATAGATTGGCTAGCTCGACATGAGGTGATAGTAGACTGCAGGAAGAGGGAGAAGAGGATTAAAGTTTTAGAACTACAAGAGATAGTAGTGATGTGCAAGAATAGAGGATATCCAGATAATGTGATATCGGTGCTAAAAGCTTAAAAACTCATTAGTAAGGGATGTGAGGCTTACCTAGCGTATGTGATTGACTCAAGAAAGAATAGTTGAAAGTCGACCGACATCCCAACAGTTAGTGAGTGTAATATCCACTAATTTAGGCCCCGAGTCGCACGTGTCGCGAAGTTGATGCGTTTGACCGATCGGAGTCTAAATTCGGATTCTTACAAAAATATTGATAAAATAATAGCTAAATTAAATGATAAAGGCCTCATTAAGTGATTTGAAAGTTTAAAGGAGTTGATTTATGGAAAAGGACTAAACTGCAAAACTTGATAAGTTTTAGGGTCAAATTGCAATTTACCAAAAATTGGAGGATTAATAGGATTAATTGCTAATTAACCTAGGAAATTTGGACACTTAATATTGGGTTGGCCAGCCATGACATTAAAGAAAGAGGGTTAATATTGATTAAGTATAAAATTGGAAGAAGATGGTCAAATGGTGGGTCCCACATGAAGACTTTTTGGGTACCCTATTTAAGACTTCCTTTTCTTCTTCTTCTTCTCTTCATTTTCTGCCTTCTTCTCTCTCTTTTCTACCAGTCACGCCAGCCCCATCTCCTCCATAGCTAATCTTGATTTCTAGAGACAGAAAGGAAGGGAAGAGAAGGGAAAGAGCAAGACAAGGTGATTTTCATGGCCCATAACTCCTAAGGAAGCTGGAAAGAACAAGAAAGAGGAAGAAAAATAAAGTTTGGTAGAGAGAAAATCTCCAAAGTGGTGATTTAGTGAAGAAAAGTGTAAGGTAAGAAGCATTTCTTCTTCTTCTTCATCTTTTCTTAAAGGAAGTTTAAATTTTGAGCTCATCCAAGACTTATATGGAAAGAGAGAGAAACTAGGGTTTTGGGAGAGAAAAAGAGAGTTTAGGGTCTTGAAGAAATCAGATGATAATAATGACTTATGATGTTGTAGGAGTTCCAAGTGACAAGGAACAAGCTCTAAGGAGCAAAGGAAAAGAGAAAGCTACCTAGAAGAGTGAAGGAGAAAGATTAAGGTTTGTGCATAACTTAAGGCAATAGCCTATTTTTGTTTGAAATAATGCATGCTGAACATGATTTTGATAAACGTATTTCAAGAATGATGATGATTATGGCATGAAACCATAGGTTTAGACATGTATGAATGAGATCCTTGTGTGACATTGAATTAATGATGCATGTTAGAAAATCTTGTATGATCAAGACATTTACATGTATTAGAAAATAATAAGTTAAGTAAATAACCTTAGAAATGCATGAAATAGAATTTAGTATGATTTGGATAATGTTAGAATTAATGAAAAGTCAATATGCAGATTTCCTGCTGAAAGTCATGGGCGTGACTATTGAGTGACAGGCGTGAACTTGAGGGTTCACGGTTGTGACTGATTGTATCACGGTTGTGACTTCTGTGTGGAAATGGTACTATTCATTCCAGAAGCGTTCACGGGTTGGAATCACGGAAGTGAACTTATTCACGGGCGTGAATGAGTAATCACGACCGTGAATGCTTTTGGGAGATTCATTCCAATAGCGTTCACGGCTTGGGATTACGGGCGTGAAATTAGTAATCACGACCGTGAATGCTCTGTATTTGTGATTATGAATGTGGTTATCAAATGGGGAATTCAGGTAAGTAAATGAAAGTCATTGTCTATCCAGTGAAATAAGAATGATTTATATATATATATATATATATATATATACATATTGTTGAGAGAACGTGTTATGTTGTGATATAGAAAATTGAATTGTCATGGATGAAATATGTGAATTGTCATGGATGATATATGAAATCTGATGCGGATGATAAGTATGAGAATATTGATGTACCTAGTGAAGTAAATGAAAAGACGTTATCTAGTATGTATGAGTATGATTATATATTTGCAAAATAAGAAAA
Source organism: Triadica sebifera (assembly GCA_023653625.1). NCBI lineage: Eukaryota > Viridiplantae > Streptophyta > Magnoliopsida > Malpighiales > Euphorbiaceae > Triadica > Triadica sebifera. The sequence continues at coordinate 41,679,095 of CM042893.1, read as the reverse complement.
TTGAGATGTTGAAATTTGAGAATTTTAATGGATGTGAAAATATAAAGAAGCTCATTACTCTACCTGCGGACTAGAATCAAGATAGATGACATGTCATTAAGGGGGCGAACGGTACCGTACTATTCCTCAACCAATGTAGCTTAAAATCTGGGAGCGCCATTGGTCTGAGATGCTCGGTTAGTGTGGCTTAAGCTCTGGGAGCGCTACTGACTTGAGAAGCTCTGATGAGTACATATAAATGAGGACAAGGTGGCTTAAGCTCGGGGAGCGCCCTTGGTACGGTTATTCATCTATGATAAAATTATACTCAATCAATGTGGCTTAAGCTTTGGGAGCGCCATTGATTTGAGAAGCTCTTATGAGCCAGATAGTGGACAGGGTGGAGCGCTCTTGATGCATAACCCGTATCCACAGTCCAAATATAGAGTGATGTGGGCAAGATAATGAGGATATGTCAGAAAATAAGAAAAGAAAAGAATAAGAAAATGATGATGATATGAGATTGAGATGTAATGATAAAGAGATTAATAGAATAATTTACCATCAAAGATAAAGGAAAATAACATTGTCTATGTGAGCATGACATTTATACTTGTATGAAATAGGAATATGTTGATAGACATGACATGCAAACATTTTAATGCATAAAATGATACATGTTAATGCTTGTTGCATGATATAGTATATTGCCTTATTTATATACACCACTAAGCTTAGAGCTTAGCGTGGAGTTTTCCTTCCACGCAAATATAGAAAGGTAGCTGAAGGCATTAGATGAAGCAAGCGGTGATCCTATTCAAGTAATGTAGCCAAACCTTGAGAAAGTGGGTTACAAGCTTTGAAATTTTTGTATTTGGCTTTTAGGTTAAAGAATTTTAGTCTTTGTAAAACTTACTTTTAAAGTCTGTTAATATTTAATTTGATGTTTAAAATTTCTATCTTATGTAAATAAATTATACCTGGTTTTGTATATATCTATATATACATGAGTGCTGAGAAAATAAAGGTAAAAATATAAATAGAGATTTGAAGAAGTAAGAAAGACAGGCAGTAGTGCTCCCTTATCCGGGCACGTGTGGTTCGGGTGAGGGGTCGCTGCAATGAGTTTCCAGATGTGTTTCCATATGAGTGGCCAGGATTACCACCTGACTGAGAGATCGAGTTTGCTATTGATTTGGTACCCAGCACTACTCCTATTTCACTCACACCATATAGGATGGCACTAGCAGAGTTGAAAGAGTTGAAGATACAGTTACAAGAATTGTTAGATAAGGGATTCATACGACCCATTGTATCACCATGGGGTGTAACACCACATCTTATGCATTTAAGTATAACCTATCTCTGTATCAAATAATCACACATAACATGCTGGAAAAACAAAATATCCTATTAATAGTGATAGTAAATTTTTTTTTATATATCCTGTAATATCATTTAATGACTTTGCAAGTCTCACATCCTGTAATTTCATTCAATGACTTACAAGTCTCATATCCTGTAATATTATTCAATGACTTTGCAAAGTTAACACTGAGGTTTTCACCACAATATAATATATCACATATATTAAAACATAAACTTTACACATAAGTATTTACAAGTTGCTTTCATTTATACATTTTTAAACTCATTCCAAAATGACTATACATATTCAAGCAAGTAAATACAAAACACAGATGACATATTTTCATGCTTATGTGGAATGCAAGGAGAGAGAGTGATAAGGCTCGGCCAGTGACCTGTGCTCCATGTCTTCTATACACTGCTCAAAATGAGCTATCACTTTTCTTTACCTAAAAAATGATACAAATTGATGAGTTGCAGCTCAGTGAGAATAATCATCTAATGAGCTCTAAAGTACCGAACGACTCATAATAATAAATCACAAATCCAATATATACCTTGTATTCCATTCCATTCATCAGTATCGTATAAGTATCAATAAAGTTGAAACATATAATCATTACTCTTTATGTATGCAAATGCTTTGCTTATTTCATTTTGTTGTGACCACGTTAAATAGACATTGCCCCGGGTTTCCATGTGAACATTTGTCATGTGAACATTTGCATTTGCTAGCTAGCTTGATCATTTGTTTCATTTGTAGATTTGTTGGGCCATAGGTCATAATGCCTTTTTAGTCCATATGCATATGCACTTGTACTTAAGCATTTATCAACCATTGCATCTTATCACATATAACATACATATACCGCATATATGCCTCATATGCCACGCATATACCTCGCATATACTATACATATACCCTGTATATATATCACATATGTCAAACATAGACCTCAAATATATTACAAGTATACCACTTATGTGTACCACAATGTCACAAATTATCCATCATCATATTATCAGGGGCAAATCATGACAATCATATGAATCACATAGCAAGCAACATTCATATGCACTAAAGAATTCAATCGATAATTAGACTTACCTTTCTCCTTTGATTCCGACCCCTAACTTATTGTCTATCCGCTCCTTGTGGGTCTTCAATATGTTGCGAGCCTAATATGAAAATATAATCGATTAACTCATGATTAGGGAGACTTAATGTGGCTTGAACAAATTAATATGCATTGTTCATATCAATAGTTAAAATTTTTCCTATGAGGAAGTGTGACCTTATGGGACTGTTTAGCCTATAACGTTTTCTATACTTGACCAATTAATCGGATTCTTATTCCTAATTAAAACTAACATATAGTTATATAACATATTAAAATTTTAGACTAATTGAATCATTGTACAATTTTTGGTGGAATATCTAAGTGTGTTCTGTTTTCTGCCTTTAGGCAGTTTCAGAGTACTCACTTTGGTTCATCATAACTTATAATATCTAAGTCCTATTTTAATGAAACTTTACAGACACTTATAGGGTTCATATGCAAAATTTTTCATGTTTACAACTTATAACAAACATTTTACTAGTCCAGAATATAATTGACTTCCAGACCAGTATGATTTCCAAAGACCATAATTTATCAAGTTGAAATTAGTACCATAATTTATCTAAGATATATACCTATAACGTTTATGTTTTGCTAATTTACAGAATCTAGCTCTAACGAGCTCATATTAGCCAAACAATTTGCTGGATTTGCCCAGGGCACTCAGTAGGCAGTTCAAACTATGGAATAGTCATGGTTCCATTCACCATAACTCCAAATGTACAAGACCTATGAACCTAAAATTCGGTATACAGATACATAACACATATATCTACAACTTTTATGTTTTGAGGTATTTCAAATATTTCCTTTATCATATTCAAAACTAACAAACACAGTAGCTAGCTTACTTAGGGTTCACATCCGAACCAGTTTCAGTACAAAGAGGATATCTCATTATATACACGACATCTTGCACAAATATTTACATATCCATAAATATAAGACATAAAGGAACAACTTTTGTGTTTTAATCTTTTTTAGATTCGATTTCATGGTTTGAACTGCCTACTGAGTGCCTATTAATGAACCCTAAACACCATAATCAAGCTTAACACAAAAATAAATGTTTACTCACCTATAATCACTCTTGGCTAATCTTGTTGCTGCAATTTTTGGAGTGAAAGAGGGAAGAAATGGTGGCTGGAACTTGAAAAGAAATGGAAGGAATGAAGGAAAGAAGAAGAAGAAGATGAGGAAAGGAAATGAATATGGTGGCTGCCTAATAAGTTAAAAGGCACCACCATTTCCTTTGTTCACCTGTTCACTTTTCCTTTTTTTTTTTCTGACTTTTATTTTTTTTCTATTTTATTTTATTTTATTTTTTTCTAATTATTCTTATTATTATTACACAATTCAACACAATATGCAATTTAATCTTAATCTAGTCATTTTGCATACTTTAATTTGGTCACCTTATTTCATTTATTTTTAATACTTTGTATCCTCATTTAGATTATAAATACACTGACTTTTATTTTTATTATTAATTTTTTATTTTATGTTATTTTATTATTTTTTTTCTAATTATTCTTATTATTATTACACAATTCAACACAATATGCAATTTAATCTTAATCTAGTCATTTTGCATACTTTAATTTGGTCAACTTATTTCATTTATTTTTAATACTTTTTATCCTCATTTAGATTATAAATACACATATGCGACTCGATACAATTGCAATGTACTAGGACACGTAGCTAGTGCGTGTCGTGGACTTGTTCCTACGAAAATACGTATGAAATGCACGTGTTGAATTGGATTATAGAGAAGATGCATATGTTCAAATAAAATGCATGTGGATACGCATGTGGGGAAGGTCAAGGATGTTACATGGGGTGCTCTAGTGAAGAAAGATGACACCCCCCCGTCTCTGCATCAATTACAGGCAGCTTAATAGGGTTACTGTTAAGAATAAATACCCGCTGCCTAGGATTGATGATTTACTTGATCAGTTGAAAGGTGCAGCCATATTTTCAAAAATAGATCTTCGATCAAGGTATCATCAACTAAAGATCAAAGAGTCAGATGTACCTAAGATGGCATTTAGGACTAGATATGGTCATTATGAATTCCTGGTTATGCCCTTTGGATTGACGAATGCACTGGTAGCTTTTATAGACCTGATGAATCGAGTGTTTAGGCCATATCTTGATCAATTTGTAGTGATGTTTATTGATGATATTCTTGTATACTCTAGAGACCAAGTAGAACATGATCAACATCTCAAAATAATATTGCAGACCTTAAGGGAGAAAGAATTGTATGAAAAGCTATCCAAGTACAATTTTGGTGAGAATCAGTAAGTTTTCTGGGTCATGTAATTTCAGCAGAAGGTATCTGAGTTGACCCTAGAAAAATTGAGGCTATTCTTATTGGAAACTACCTCGTAATGTGATTGAGATTAGGAGTTTCCTTGGATTAGCGGATATTATAGGAGGTTCATGAAAGGATTTTCATCCATACCAAATCCTTTGACATGGTTGCTACGAAAAGTGGTCCGTTTTGAGTGGACAGATATATGCCAAGCAACCTTTGATCTATTAAAGGTAATGTTGACTGAAGCACCAGTCTTGACTCAGCCTACTCCAGGAAATGATTATGTTGTGTACAGTGATGCAAGTCACAATGGGCTAGGATGTGTTCTTATGCAAGAAGGAAAAGCGATAACATATGCTTCTAGACAACTCAAGCCTCATGAGCTTAACTATTCGATGCATGATTTAGAGCTTGCTGGTATAGTTTTTGCTATGAAGATATGGAGAAAGATGTTACATTTATACGTACCATAAGAGTCTTAAGTACTTGCCTTCACAAAAAGAATTGAACCTGAGGCAACAAAGATGGTTGGAGTTGATTAAAGACTATGATTGTGTGATCAACTACCAGTCAGGAAAAGCTAATGTGGTTGCAAAATCACTAAGTAGGAAACTTTTAGTTGAGATGCGAGTGGAATTCGCATTGATGCAAAGAATTAAAAATGCTAAAAAACAAGATGAAAAGCTAGTAAAGATAGTCAAAGTCATGAAAAGTTGAAAAAGGTCAGAATTTTCTTTAACAGTGGATGGTGTCGTGTATTTCAAGAATCAGATTTGTGTACTGAGTATAGAAGAGTTAAAGTCAGAGATTTTAAAGAAAGCTCATGAAACCGTTTATACTATGCATCCAGGTGGAAATAAAATGTACCAAGATTTGAAAGCACATTACTGGTGGTCAGGGATGAAAAAGGATATCACGGAGTATGTTGCTAAGTGTTTAACATGTCAACAAGTGAAAGGTAAACATCAATTACCCACGGGATTATTACAACCAATTTCCAAACCTGAATGGAAGTGGGAAAGTGAAGAAGCAGATCCCCAGTTGTTTAACCCATAATGAATAGGGAAATTTTGAGGACAAAATTTATTTTTAAGGGGGAGAGAATGTAGTATCTGATAATTTAGGCCCCGAGTCGCATATGTTGCGAAGTTGACGTGTTTGACTGATCATAGTTTAAATTTGGATTTTGACCAAAATTAATCAAGTAATGATTAAATTATGTTAATATATGCCTAATTAAGTGTTTATAAAGCTTAAAGAAGTTGATTTATGGTAAAAGACTAAATTGCAAATTTGATAAGTTTTGGGGTCAAATTGTAATTTACCAAAATTTGGAGGATTAATGAGATTATTTGTTAATTAACATATGAAATTTGGACATTTTAATTGGGTTGGCCAGTCTTCATAAGGAAAAGAAGAGAATTAATGTTAATTAAGCCTAAGTAACAAAGAAATGGTCAATTTAGTGGGTCCCACATGAAGACTTTTATTTCTCTTTTTCTTTCTTCCTTTTCTTCTTTTGCTCATTTCTTCTTTCTTTCTACCCAAAACCAGCCAGTCACACCAGCCCTCTTTTCCACCATAGCCAACCTTGAAATCTAGGGAGAGAGGGGAAGGGAAAAAAGGGAAAAGGCCAAGAAAAAGTGATTTTCATGATCTAGAAGTCTTAAGGAAGCTTAGGAGAGCAAGAAGGAAGAGAAATAAGCAAGTTTTGAGGAGAGAGAAATCTCAAAGGTTGTGATCAAGTGAAGAAAAGTGTAAAGGTAAGAAGCTTCCTTCTTCTTTTTCATCTTTTCTTAAGGAAGTTGGGATTTTGAGCTTATTTAAAGCTTCTATGGAAGGAGAGAGAATTTAGGGTTTCATGAGAGAGAGTTTAGGGTTTAGAAAGTTTGGAGAAAGTAAAGTTTTGATGATGAATGTATGATGTTGTAGGAGCTCAAAGTGTTAAAGAAAGAGCTCTAGGGAGTAAAGGCAAAGAAAAGCTACCTAGAAGAGTGAAGGAGAAAAATAGAGGTTTGTGCATAATTTAAAGCAATAGCCTATCTTTGTTTGAAATAATGCATGTTTAACCTTATAATTGTTAATTTATTTGCATCTCTAATGATTATGACATGAAATCATAGGTTTAGCTATAAAGAATGAGATTTTGTGATGTGATGAGTTAAATGATGCATGTTAGAGAATTGAGTTTTGATTAAGGAATTTTACATGTATTAGAACATGTATGTTGAGTAAAGAATTTCAGAAATGCATGAGTTTGAAGTTTTGGTATGATTTGGTGTAGCTAGAAATGAATAAAAAAGTGAATATGCAGATTTCCCTCAAATAGTTGCCGCCGTGACCTTTGGGTCACAGGCAGGTCACGGGCATGAACTTGCTAGTTCACGGGTGTGACTGAATTGTATCACAGTTGTGACTTATATGTGGAAATGGCACAATTCATTCCAGAAGTGTTCACGGATTTAAGTCACTGGGGTGAACTAATTCACGGGCATGAATGAGTGATCACGGCCGTAAATGCTCTGTTTTTAGTAATTATGAACATTATTACATAATGAAGTATTCAGGTAAGTAAATGAAATGAGATTGTTTATCCACTGAAAGAATGAATGTTGATATGTTTGTGAAGGTGATTAAGTAGAGAAATAGGGATATGTCATGAATAATGAAGAAAAATGGAGATGCTATGAATTTTAATGTTGTTGTTAAGCCCTAGAACACCTAACTAGAACCGGATTTAGGATAGTTTAGCATGCCAGGCAGGGAGGAGTATGATGAAATCCATTAATGGTATGAATTATGAAGTCGGTAATGACACTATTATGAAACCGGTAATGACACTATTATGAAACCGGTAATGGCACTATTATTGAAGCTAGAAATGGCACTGGTACGCGCACATCATATTGTCGTGTGGCACTCCTAAGTGCCTGGATGGAAACTCCATTATCCTAGTCAGGGGTTCATAGGTGTTGTGGGCTACAAAGGTGTTTGGGGCTATAAAGGTGTTATGAAAATAAAGAAAATATGAAAAAAAAAGGAAACCTTGAACTGTGTTACGAATATAAAGAAGTGATTTAAATTAAAAAGGAAATCATGACTGGTGATACAGATAATAATGATGTTTTGATAAAGTAAAAACAAATATGGAATATAACAATATGATTTGATGTTTATGCATGCTAGGATAATATGCAATTTATATTTGCATAAAAGATAAGTGGATATGATTTAATATATGGCAATGCATAATGCTCATAATCGTATGTAATAGGGCATGAGAAAAAGAATAGCGTGGTAAGATTTTAAATGCATAAAATGACATGTGTTAATGCTTGTTGCATAACATAGTGTTGCCTAGAAATTGAACCAAGAAGGGGGTTGAATTGGATATTAAAAATTTTAACTTTTAAGTGCGGAATGAAAAGTTAAGTTGAGTAGGGATAGGAAGATTTCACACAGGGATTTTTATAGAGGTTCGGGTGTTAACAAACCCTACTCCTCTCCCCAATCTCAATTGGGAGTTTCACTAACACACTAAGTGTTACAATGGAGTTTTACAAGCTCACTCCCAACAATGGCGTTTCTAATAATGGATCACACCTAACCCAAAAATCCGTTTTGTTGTAATGACTCACACAAATAACCAATTCCTTGTGTTTTAATGCTCCCACAAATAACCCTTACAAGTATTCTACTTTTAACCCAAAATACCCAAACTCACTTGAGTAGAAGATTACAAAGAGAAACACTTACAAATCTATAATGCTCAGAGAATGATGAGAAAAAAGATTTTCACAGAGAATAAATGTTTGTTTTGAAAATATCAAATGCACAAATGGTTTACAACAAGATTTTGATTCGAAGTATTAGTTATTCTCTTGTTCTGGATTCATAAATGACTTGCATTTATACTTCCATGGCAAATTATAGCAGTTTAATTGCATTTAATGCTGAAATAGCCATTGCACCAACTCTTATTTTCATGCCTGACATGTTTCTCTTTCCTTTTTCACGGTCATGAGTATGAGTGTCACGGTCGTGACTGTACTTTCAAGTCGTGACTTGAGTGGTGACTTTGGTCGTGAAGCCTTCTGGAAGGATTTGAAGTTTTTGATCACGGGCGTGAACATCCTTTCTAGCCGTGGTCCAAGTAGTGACTCTGGCCGTGAAGCTCTCTGGAAGAATTAGTCATGTCTTCTCATTGGCCTGACTTTTTTTCACAGTCGTGACTGATATGAACATTCACAGTTGCTATCATTCTTCATGGCCGTGAACTTTAAATGTTTGATAGTTGGCGCTAAGCTTCATCATGGGTGTGACATATAAGGTCACAGGCGTAAACATGCTATTTCTTCTTTTTTTGTCTTTTTAAGATTAGTCTTCCATTCTCCATTCTTGCTATCATGTTCCATACCCTGTTCAATAAACTTAGAAAACAAGTATTTTTGCTATTTTATTTGTTAGCATCAAAATGATAGAAATACCCCTCAAGGTTCAACAATCTCCCCCTTTTTGATGGTGACAAATAATCTAGCAATATGTGCTTTTGAGAAGTCTCCCCCTCAAAAGATGCTTAAGATAAAAAATTACTGAAGTGCAAGAATTGTAAAGAATGATGAAGTATAACATCAAAATATGCTTCCTAGTTTTGCAAGTTATATGCAAGGTATATCCAATGTATACCAAAATCTTTTCTTAAACAAGTTAAGTATATGCTAAGTATATTTAAGGTATATTCAAGGTATATCAAGTGCATATTCATTCATGTAACTTGCATCAAGGTATATGCAAAGTATTCTTTAGCTATATGAGCTCATTTGTATACTTGCATATTCATTTGATTCAAATAAGTATTGCATTTGACTTTAAATATAATATATTGCTAGGTTCTCCCCCTTTTGTCATTAACAAAAAGAATAACAAAAAGTTAAAACTTAATGGAAAACAAAAGCAATTATATTAATATAAAAAGACAGATACAAGGATTTGAAAAGAAATTGAAATTCCTACATCAAACAAGCTAGAAAATAACATAGCTAACATATATTCTAGCCGGACATCTTATCTCTAAGGCAAGCTACTTCCGCCTCAAGGCTCTCCATGTGAGAGACCATAAAATCCTTGAGGTTCTCTAACCTCTCATCCATCGAAGCCTGCAATTGCTCAAACAATGGTGCCAAGAGGTCAGCCACTTGCTGAGCCAAGTTTGGTGTGGAGGTAGAGGATTGTCCAATTTCCTGCTCAACCTCTGGAAGTGCCACCTCAACTTGAACTCTCTTCCTCTACTGGATTCCTTGGAGTTCAGCTTTGAAGTCATTCGAGTCATTTTCCTCCCAAATAATCTCACCAGCAGTGTTGGTGAAGCGGTAGTAGATGTTGTTTTCATGTACTATATGAACAGTCGTTCCCATTTTAATATAGGACTCGACGTCTAGTCAGTCTCAAGGATGTGCTGGTATGAGGTTGAAGTGTTGGTCCTCTAGCTTCAAGTACCCCAGCTTGATAGCAAGGTGATTCACATACCCAGCAATCAGAATGTCTCCAAACTCTGTGGCATTGAGGGTGTTCGGATGTTTGCAAAGTTGGAATTTTACCATGCCGGTAGGAGAGACTTGCAGGGTACTCAGGAATTTTAGAGTTGGTTCCCTTAGTGTCGGTTGATGGATATCAACGAAATATTTCAGATGACAAGCCTGGATTTGTTCTGTCTTGCTTGTCTCGAGTCCGAGTGTTATGATGGTTTGCCACTCAAATGATCGTGAGGAAAGGAGTGGCCTTTGTTTGAGAACCAAGTATCTAGGATGACAGTGCTCCGGAATAATGTTTAGAAGGTAGTCCGTGTACCTTCTTGGAGCATGAGACTTCATTCTGGTACTTTTGGAGGAGCTAGTTTCCATTTTTGATTGAGAAATGAACTTTTGAAGAGTGAAATATCTGATGGAAATTTTGGAGTATAATCTAAGGTGTTTTGATTTCTGATGATGGAGAAGGTTTTTGAAGATATTTATAGATGGAATGAGTTGCTAGGGGGTTGGAATCTTCAAAATGGTATTCAATGGTGATAAATGAGAGAAGTTGAGAGAAGTTGGAGAGTTTGAAATGAGAGAAATAATGGCAGAAACGTTTTATAACCGACATCTTCACGGGCATGAAAACTAAGTCACGGGCATGAAATGTCGTGTTCACGGTTTGCTGAAGAGACACTCTACCCGTGAAGACAGAGGTGAAACTATTCATGGTCGTGAAAATTAAAGGTAACGGGCGTGAATGATGAACTATCACGGTTGTGACAAACGAGTCATAGGCGTGAAGTACAATCTTCACTACTTGAGATCGTGAAACAGAGCGTGACACAAAGCGTGAATGCTTCTATAAGTTTTTGGTGGAAATGTTCACAGTTGTGAATAAGTGTCACAGGTGTGAACAGAGGGTTTCACATGGGTGATAGAAAAAAAGGTTATGGGTGTGAAACATAGTCTTCACTACCTTAAGCTGTGAAACATGTCGTGAAAGCTACTAGAGCTTTTGATGATTTTGATCACGACCGTGAATATATGTCACGGGCGTGAATTGCCTAAAAACCTTATTAAATAAAATTAAGTCTAAAACAAGACTAAAGCATTTCTAAGGAGCCTCTATCCTCTATAACATATATTTCTATCAAATTAGCTACCTCATATCTAAAAAGATGACACAAAAAACACAAGATTATCAATCAAGGTTTGCTAATTTTGGCAATCATAAAGTTAATCCATCAATCATACCAAGCTCTCTTCTTATGAAATTAAATCTTTCCTCATTTAGAGACTTAGCGAAGATATCTGCCAATTGATTGTTTGTGCTTATAAAATCCAATACAACATCCCCATATTGAACATGATCTCTAATAAAATGATGTCTTATGTCAATATGCTTACTTCTAGAGTGTTGAATGGGATTCTTAGATATATTTATAGCACTTGTATTGTCACATGTAATAGGTATATGGTTCATACTGTGACCATAATTCTTAAGTTGTTGTTTCATTCAAAGGATTTGTGTACAACAACATTCTGCTGCCACATACTCCGTTCCAGCGGTAGAAAGAGCAACTGAAGCTTGTTTCTTGCTAAACCAAGAAACTAAGCATTCTCCAATAAAGTGACAAGTACCTGAAGAACTTTTTCTATCTAAAAGACTTCCAGCATAATCTACATCTGAATATCCTATAATGTAAAAGGATGAATTTCTAGGATACCACAAACCTAGATGCAATGAGCCATGTAAATATTTAAAAATTCTTTTTACTACATTTAAATGAGAGTCTTTAGGACATGATTGAAAGCGAGCACATAAGCATACACTATACATTTTGTCGGGTTTAGAGGTAGTAAGATATAAAAGTGATCCGATCATACCTCTATAGAGCTTTTCATTAATTCTCTTACCCTTTTCATCCTTGTCCAATTTTATTGATGTGCTCATTGGAGTCTTGGCATTCTTACATCATTCCATTCAAAATTTCCTAAGTAAGTCTTGGGCATATTTGGATTGGTTGATGAATATGCCCTCATTACCTTGTTTTATTTGCAGACCGAGGAAGAATTTTAGCTCACCCATCATGCTCATTTCGAATTCCCTAGTCATACACTTAGCAAATTCTTGGAAAAGCAATTAATTAGTAGATCCAAATATGATATCATCAACATAAATTTGAACAATTAGAGTATCATGCTTATGCTTTTTAATGAATAATGTAGTGTCAACATTCCCCTTTGTAAACTTATTTTCTAAGAGAAAAGAACTTAATCTTTCATACCAAGCTATTGGGGCTTGTTTCAAATCATATAAAGCTTTTGAAAGTTTAAATACATGATTGGGTAAATCATTGCTTTCAAAACCTAGTGGTTGTTCTACATAAACTTCTTCTTCTACAAAGCCATTTAAAAAGGCACTTTTTACATCCATTTGAAATAGTTTGAAATTCATATGGCATGCATATGCTAAAAGTATTCTTATGGCTTCTAATCTAGCTACATGAGCATAGGTCTCATCATAATCTATTTCTTCTTCCTGATTATATCCTTTTGCAACCAACCTAGCCTTATTCCTAGTTATTAAACCTTGTTCATCTAGTTAATTTCTAAATACCTATTTGCTTCCTATGATTTGATGCTCCTTAGGTCTAGGTACTAAGGTCCATACCTTACTTCTCTCAAATTGGTTGAGTTCCTCTTGCATGGCAATCACCCAACTTTCATCATAAGTGCCTCATCAATATTTTTTTGCTCAATTTGAGAAACAAAAGCAAGGTCAGAAACTAAATGTTTGAGATGAAATCTAGTACTTACTCCCCTTGTAGGATCACCAATGATTTGCTCTTTGGGGTGATCTTTTGTCAATCTCCATTCCTTTGGGAGCTCTTGCCTATTTTCCTTTTGAGCTTGAGATAGAGAATCATCTTGATGTGAATCTTCTTGATCATTTTCTTCTCTTCCATTTTCAAGATCAAGTCTTTCCATGGTACCTACAACATCATCAAGAACACTACCTTTCACAAGATCAAGTCTACTAGATTCATCAAAAACAATATGCATAGATGCTTCAACAGTTAATGACTTTTTATTAAATATTCTATATGCTTTGCTAGTTGTAGAGTATCCTAAAAATATACCCTCATCAGATTTAGAGGCAAATTTTCCAAGGTTGTCCTTGGTATTCAATATGAAACACTTGCATCCAAATACTCTAAAGTATGATATCAAGGGCTTTCTTCCATTCCATAGCTCAAATGAAGTTTTGCTTAAGAGAGGTCTTTTGAAAACTCGATTTGAAATGTAACATGTAATATTTGTGGCTTCTGCCCAAAACTAAGTTGGTAAACCATACTCATTGAGCATTATTCGAGCCATTTAAATTAAAGTTCAATTTTTCCTTTCGACTACCTCATTTTGTTGAGGTGTTCAAGACAAAAGCTTTCAAAGTTTTCATTTTCAAATTCTTTGCCATAGTCACTTTTTATTTTTGAAATACAATATCCTTTTTAATTTTGAACTCTTTTAGCAAAATTTCTGAAAGTTTCAAAGACATCACTCTTTTGAGCTAAGAAAATTACCCAAGTAAATCTAGAGTAGTCATCTACAATGACAAAGGCTCAGTGTTTACCTCCTAAGCTTGCAATTCTAGTAGGTCTAAATAAATCTAGATGCAGGAGTTGTAGATGTTTTGAGGTACTTACAATGTTTTTGCATTTGAAGGATGACTTGTGTTGTTTTCCTCTTTGGCAAGGTTCACATGTCTTGTCTTTTTCAAATTTGATTTTTTGGCAGTCCCTTTACCAGCTCTCCTATGCTGAAGCTTTGAATTAAATCAATGCTTGCATGGCCAAGCCTTTTATGCCACAACCAAGATTCATCACTAGTAGTCACAAGACACTTAGAAGAATAATTAGATATTTTGTGTAAGTCTATTATGTAGGTATTGACATATCTATTTCCTTTAAATATCTCTTGGCCATTAAAAGAGGATACAAGACATTCGTTGGAAGTAAAGATTACTTTATTTCCTTTATCACATAATTGACTTACACTTAACGAGTTATGTTTCAAGCCATCAACAAGCAAGACATTTTTAATGAAATTAGTACCATTAATACCAATAGAGCCAATGCCAATTACCTTACCCTTAGCATTGTTTCCAAAGGTAACTTTACATCCATCAATACTTTTGATTTCATTGAAAAGTTCTTTGTCTCCTGTCATATGCATAGGTTGACCTCTTCACTTTCATTGTCATCTTTTTCACTTGAAGAGATTTCATAATCCTATGTGGCTTTGTGACCTTTCTCCCCATTGTCTCTTTGGTATTTACTCTTGTGCTTCTTGAGCCTTGGACATTCCGATTTAATATGCCCTTTCTTCCCACATTCATAAAACTTTACCTCCTCTTTACTTCTTTGCGCTTCATTAGAAGTCTGTTTGAGGTTTCTTTGCCTGAATTTTCTAGAGTTGCTCATTCACTTCTCAATAATTCTTTTCAGCCTTCTTGAGAGCATAGCAATGTCCTCATTTGCATCATCACTCTTTTCTTCATCATCTTCAACTTCCTCTTGAGATTTTGAAGTAGAGGCTTTTAGTGCTAGAGGCTTTCTTTTTTTTTTTTTCTGGCTCTCCTTCAAGCTCTCTATCTCTTTTCACTGCCATTTCATGTGTAAGAAGTTTTCCAATAAGCACATCAGTATTCATGATGCTCATGTCTTCATTTGCCTCTTCTATACCGGGAACTCTTGAACCGTAATCTTTGAGAGGAAGAATTCTCAAGATTTTGTTATTAACATCTTCCAAGCTCAAGTGTTTCCCAAATTTTCTCATGCCATTAATGATAGCTAGAAGACGGTTTGTCATGTCAGTAATTGACTCATTGGATTTCATCTTGAAAAGCTCATACTCATAAGTAAGAAGTTGAATCTTCTTGGATTTAACTTGCTTTGTTCCTTCATGATAGTTTTCCAATGTTTTCCACATGCTGTAAGCAGTTGGGCAGTGTTGTATTCTGCCACATTCTTCAATGGATAATGAGCTTGAGAGAATTGTCATTGCCTTCTTGTTTTTGAAGTTTGCTCTTATTTGAGGCTCTGTCCAATCATCTCTTGATAGCATTTCTTCTTCACCATCAACTCCTTTTCTAGTTGGTGGTGTCCATTCTTTCCGAACACTATCCCAAACTTCAATTCCTTCACTATCTAGATATGTCTCCATCCGAAACTTCCAATGAGCATAATTTGCTCCATCAAAGTAAGGCTTGAAACTTTGGAATACTTCATTGGGCATATCTTGATCTTTGCTAGTGCTATTTAGGCTTCGATGCTAGACTTTGCTCTGATACCAATTGTTGCCCAGAAATTGAACAAAGAAGGGGGGGTTGAATTGGATATTAAAAATTTTAACTTTTAAGTGCGAAATCAAAAGTTAAGTTGAGCAGGGATAGGAAGATTTCACACAGGAATATTTATAGAGGTTCGGGTGTTAACAAACCCTACACCTCTCTCCAATCTCAATTGGGAGTTTCACTAACACACTAAGTGTTACAATGGAGTTTTACAAGCTCACTTTCAACTACGGTGTTTTTAACAATGGATCACACCTAACCCAAAAATCCCTTGTGTTTTAATGGCTCACACAATAAACCAATTCTTTATGTTTTAAAGGCTCACACAAATAACCCTTACAAGTGTTCTACTCTTAACCCAAACTCACTTGAATAGAAGATTACAAAGAGAAACACTTACAAATCTATAATGTTCAGAGAATGATGAGCAAAAAGATTTTCACAGAGAATAAATGTTTGTTTTGAAAATATCAAATGCACAAATGGTTTACAACAAGATTTTGATTCGAAGTATTAGCTATTCTCTTGTTCTGGATTCATAAATGACTTGCATTTATACTTCCATGGTGAATAATAGCCGTTTGATTGCATTTAATGCGGAAATAGCTGTTGCACTAACTCTTATTTTCACGCCTGACATGTTTCGCTTTCCTTTTTCACAGTCGTGAGTATGAGTGTCACGGTTATGACTGTTCTTCTAAGCCGTGACTTGAGTGGTGACTTTGACCGTGAAGCATTCTGGAAAGATTTGAAGTGTTTGATCACGGGCATGACATTATATCTTCACGGGCGTGAACATCCTTCCTAGCCGTGGTCCAAGTAGTGACTTTAGCCGTGAAGCTCTCTGGAAGAATTTATCATGTTTTCTAACGGGTGTGACTTTCTTTCATGGTTGTGACTGATATGATCATTCATGGTTGCTATCATTCTTCATGGCCGTGAACTTTAAATGTTGGATAGTTGGCGCTAAGCTTCATCACGGGCATGACATATAAGGTCACGGGCGTGAACATGCTATTTCTTAATTTTTTGTCTTTTTAAGATTAGTCTTCCATTCTCCATTCTTGCTATCATGTTCCATACCCTGTTCAATTAACTTACAAAACAAGTATGTTAAATACATTATTGCTATTTTTTTAGTTAGCATCAAAATGAAGGAAATACCCCTCAAGGTTCAACACATAGTATATTTCCTTATTTATATGCACCACTAAGCTTAGAGCTTAGCGTGGGAATTTTCCTTTCGTGCAGATATAAAAAGGTAGCTGAAGGTTGTAGATAAAGCAAGCGGTGATCCCAGTCAATTAAAGCAGCTGATCTTGACATAGTGACTCACAAACTTTTAAACTTGTATATTTTGTTGCTCATATTGTAAACTTTCATATTTGTAAATTTATTATTTTATTGTATGTTAAGAATTAACTTGATATTTATAATTACTATCTTATGTAAGTAAAATGTATATTATTTATTCTATACCTATGAGTATTGACTTTTGATAAAAAATGGGCATGGCTTTTCTTGAATTCATTTTACAATAGTTATTTGAAGAGGAAGAAGATGAGGGTAGCGCTCCTCCATCCGGGCACGTGCGGTACGGGTGAGGGGGCTGCTACAATAGAGTCACTCACAGTCCAGTTCTTTTAGGAGGGGATTGCACTCTAAAACTACCTCAGCCACCTCTAGTACATAGACAGCTAGAGATCCAACTCCCTTATGTAAGACATGTCAAAGAAACCATTGAGGAGAGTGTCAACTGTTTTCAGGGGCTTGCTTTAGGTGTGGAGCCCTATACCATATAAAAAAGGATTTCCTTTTATTGGTAAATGCTACACCCACATAGATTGCAGTATCAACACTGATTCAAAATAGTAATAAATCACGACGAAGTCATGCAGGACCTAACCAGGCTGTTTCAGCTACAGTGAACAAGCTGAACCCAGTAGAGCTCCGACTAGATCATGTACTATGAAGGCCCATGAGGAACAGGGATCAACACGTCATTTTGGGTATGTTTTCTTTATATGGCTCTGATTTATATGCTTCGATAGACCTAGTTTATGCACATTCATATGTATGCATAAGCATGCCTAGTCAACACAGTATGACAATAAAAAAGTTAGAGTTCGAGATTGAGTTCACAAACCCTTTAAGCCATAGTGTGGTTGTGAACCGAGTATACAGAAGTTGCCCATTGGTTGTTCATGGGAAATAGTTTCCTGTAGATCTCATAGAACTACCGTTTCATGAGTATGAGGCCATGGCTCTCATGGCATAAGGAAGTTGTTGACTGCCAGTCTAAGATAGTTGTTTTTAAGACTTTAGAACAAGAAGAAGTGGTAGTTAATGGTGAGAGGTTTCCACAACCTCTATAAATGGTTTCCATGATTAAGGCATAAAAGATGATGTGAGGCTTATTTAGCTCATGTGTTTGACACCAGAATGGTGTTATGGATCTTCAGGATATCCCTACAGTGAGGGAGTTTCTAGATGTCTTCCTAAATGATCTACCAAGATTACCACTTAAAAGAGATGTTGAGTTCTTTATAGAGCTCACACCAGGTACAATACCGATATCCATAGCACCTTACATAATGGCACCTCTAGAGATGAAGGAGCTGAAAACTCAGTTGCAAGAGTTACTGGACAAGGGTTTTATCAGGATGAATGTATCTCCATAGGATGCATCGATTTTGTTTATAAAGAAAAAAGATGGGTCTATGAGGTTGTGCATAGACCACAGGCAATTAAACAAAGTGACTATAAAGAACCAATATTTGTTGCCTCAGATTGATGATCTTTTTTATCAGCTAAAAGGTGTATGAGTGTTTTCTAAAATTGATTTGAGATCGGATTATCATCAGTTGAAGATAAAAGTGTTGGGTTTTGAAGAATGAATCATATTCATAAACGCAACAAAAAATAAAATTTTCAAAACCCAAAATAAAAGATCATACTTATACCATTAAAACTAATTTATATAAATGTAAATGTTAAAAATTATACCTTGTAATTTTTATTTGTTCTTCAAATCTTCACTTTGTTGGGTTGTAGCAAACAACAACAATCCACACTAGGATGTCTCTAATGATAATCCATACGAAGAATGAAGAAGAAACTATCAAGAGAAATGGTTTAAACAAATTCAAAGTGCTAGCTTTGAAAGTGTTCTTGAGAGAATTTTTGTTGTTTTAAAAATATTTTTTTTCACAAAAAATATTTTCATGTCTATTTTCTGCCATTTGATGTTTTTTCTATTTGAATTAAATTCAAAAATAAAATGAAAAGACAAAAATGGAGAAAATGGAAACAAATGAATAGTAATTGGCCATAATTGGCCTAATTAAGGCCAAAAATAGTCGTTCGCCAATGGATGGGAAGCTGCAGGCACTCTGGGCCTGCTGTGGGCTGCTGCTGGGCAGCCCAGTTGGCCTGCAAGGTAGGCCAGCAGACTGTCCGCATGGGCCCGTGACACTTCCGAATGATTTTTCCGTGCGATCTCATCGCGATCCATCCTAAAATAATTCTCTCATATTTTGGATCCTATCCAAGACCATTTTTTTCATTCTCCATATATTCAATGCGTGTGACCCATTAGATTCCCGATTATATTATCCACTTAAATTAACAATTAATTTAAGCAGGTCATGAGCAGTACACTAGTACAAAAATATCTTTAAACGAAGATTATATGTGTCTGTTGTAAAAATACCAGATATATAAAATAGATGCGGTGATATTTTTATAAATATAAGATAAAATTACAAAGCATATTTGTCTGTTAATATAAACGATAGATACATAAAATTCAACTTATATTTTAGGCGTCTGTCTTAATAAACAACAGACACATATGATATACTTTTAGTGTCTGTCTTAACAAACAATAGACACCTATTGTTTATTAATAGACAATAATTTTTTTGAATTAATTCTTGAAAAATATTTTTATTGGTATATACGTCTGTTAATATAAATGACAGACATGTAAAATTTAACTTGTACTTTAGGTGTCTGTCTTAATAAAAAACAAACACATATACTTTTTACTTTAGGTGTGTCGTTAAAAAAGACAGAAGCATAATATCTCTGCACTCATATGCGTCTAGCATTAATAAAAGCAGACACATATACCTTTTACTTTAGGTGTCTGTCGTTAAAAAGGACAGAAGTATAATATCTCTGCACTCATATGTGTCTGACTTTAATAAAAGCAGACACATATTAGTGTACAATAGATGTCTGTCACGAGTAATGACAGACACCTATTATTCATTTTTTAAAACCAAAAAACACGGTTTCTCTCTATGCTCTTTTATTTGAAACTCAACTATATATATCTATTTCTTTTACTTTAGAGCTTGAAACCTAGTTGTATGCGCCAACCATCTCCTTCTTCAGCTCTAAACATAAAGTTGGCTTATAATACCTTCATCATATTTTGGACCTGTCTTAGTGACGACGATAATGACAAGAGATATATTGTTTGTTGGTGGCCATAGATATGCATGGAAAAGGTATTTTTTTTTCTCTTTAGCTTTTTTTCTACATTTTTTGGCTAATATGTTCAAATTTGAGCCTCCATGTCGTCGCCACGACGATGACAAGAAAATATTTTTTTGTTGATTTATAAAATGAAAGTGGGTTTCATGCATTGAGAGGTTGTCTAAGGCATTTGGTAAGGAGAAAACAAGTTGGTTCTGCACATGTTAAAGCTAATTTTCACCATCAATTAGTCAAGGAGTTGAATGTTCTCCACCTTATTACTATTGGTATTTGATTTTCTACTTTTTTATGCAAAAAAGTTTATTTATCTTTTTTATTTTTTGTGTATTTTATTTTTGTTAATTTTATGTTGAAGTTTTATTCACTTTGTAGTTGTTTTTTTGTTATACAATTAGTTTTTTATGAGTTTAAGTAATTTTTACGATTTGCTGTATATTTGTTAATTTATAATATTTTAAAAAAATTAACTATAAGTGTCTGTTATTTTGTAATAACAGACACCTATAGTGATTTTTTTTAAAAAAAATGACTTTAGGTGTCTGCTGTTTTGTAACAACAGACGCCTATAGTCATTTTTTTAAAATATATTTTATGTGTCTGTCATTATATTTTAACAGACGCATAAAATAATTATATGCGTCTATCATTTTGATAGACACCTAAAATAATTATATGCGTCTGTCATTTTGACAGACGCCTAAAATCAAACTCATATACGTCTGATTCATAAGCGTCTGTCATTTAACAGACACATAAAATTCAAAATAACAAACGCGTATAAGTCATTTTTGTACTAGTGGTATCTAGCAACACATCATGACCACCAATTGACCGGAAAGTCAGTGTTTTGACTACAAACCTTTCCATAAACAATTTCTGTGCAATTATTCCTTTCACCATTCTATACCCCACTTGGTTCATAGTATGGACATGTGTCAACTCCCACTAGACTGACTACATCATGTCTAGTCCAAGTAATGTTAGTTCATGTCCTTGAGGCTCATTACTCTATTAGATATGTCATTGAAGACTATATTTATAACATTTTCACTCCGGCCAGAGATTCCTGAGTAATGACCACGACAAGAGGCCATGGGTATACACTCTTTCTATCAAGAGTGGTGAATCCTTTGTTGGTTACCCAATTACCTTCGAATACCTCAAGCTGTATCCAATCACCACCCTATGAGCTACCTCTCTGAGGCAACAAGGAATAGTGTCAAAATACAAAATCAATATTCAAGATAATCTAGAAACTCTTGGCTTAAGTATTCACCTCCTCGATCTGATCGAAGTATTTTAATACTTTTGCCAAGTTGTTTCTCTACTTCATTTCTAAATTCTTTAAACTTTTCAAAAGCTTCAGATTTGTATCTCATAAGATACATGTATCCATATCATGAGTAGTCATCGATAAAAGTAATGAAGTAGATGAAACCACCTCTAGCGTGTGTAGACATTGGACTACATACATCTGAATGTATTAAGTCTAAAAGTCCATTAGCACATTCACCCTTTCCCTTAAAGGGTAATTTAATCATCTTGCCTAGTAAACAAGATTCACATGTGTCATATGATTCATAACCAAATGACCCCAAACTACCACTTTTGTGTAGCTTAGCCATGCGTTTCTCACTTATATGACCAAGACGACAATACCATAAATAAGATGATTTCAACAAATCTTGTTTTTGCCTTTTATTATCATTGATGTTTAAAATTGGATTTGACATATCTAATATGTATATTCCATTGCATAATGTACCATTAGCACAAAGAATTCCATTCAACATAATAGAACAACAATTGTTACTAAAAGCTAAAAGGAAACCATCATTATTTAGACTTAAAACAAAAATAATGTTTTTAGTCAAAGCAGGTACAAAACAACAATTATCCAAATTTAATATAAGCCCAGTAGGGAGGGTCAATGCATATGTTCCTATAGCTAATGCAGTAACCCTTGCTCCATTTCCAATGCGTAGGTCTGACTCTCCCTTATTGAGCTGTCTAATGTTCCTTAGGCCCTGCATATCAGTGCTTATATGTGAGCCACAACCGGTATCTAATACCCATATATTATTATTGGAAACAGTATTAATTTCAATGACAAAAATACCTGAAGTAGATGGGGCATTATATGCCTTCTTCTTCAAGGACTCCAAGTAAGCCTTGCAGTTTCTCTTCCATCCTTACCACAATGGAAGCATGTCCCTTTTGGAGCAATCTCTTTGGCCTTTTTCTTGGCCACGCTTCCCTTAGGTTTCATGGACTTCTTCTTCTTCTTAAGGTTATTCCTTTTAGAACTTGAAGAGTCCACCAGCATCACAGCCTTACTGTCCTTCTTGACAGATGGCTCAGCTGTTTTAAGCAAGTTAATCAGCTCAGGAATAATGGTAGAGATTTGGTTCATCCTATAGTTAAGCACAAAATGTGAATAACCATCAGACAAACCGGTTACAATTAAGTCAATACCTAATTCATTATCCATCACAAATCCCAAGGTGGCCAACCTCTCTAATATGTATATTCCATTGCATGATGTACCATTAGCATAAAGAATTCCATTCAACATAATAGAACAACAATTGTTACTAAAAGCTAAAAGGAAACCATCTTTATTTAGACTTCAAACAAAAATAATGTTTTTAGTCAAATTAGGTACATAATAGCAATTATCCAAATTTAATATAAGCCCACTAGGGAGGGTCAATACATATGTTCCTATAGCTAATGCACTAACCCTTGCTCCATTTCTAATGCACAGGTCTGACTCTCCCTTATTGAGCTGTCTACTATTCCTTAGGCCCTGCATATCAGTGCTTATGTGTGAGCCACAACCGGTATCTAATACCCATATATTATTATTGGAAATAGTATTAATTTCAATGATAAAAATACCTGAAGTAGGTGGGGCATCAGATGCCTTCTTCTTCAAGGACTCCAAGTAAGCCTTGCAGTTTCTCTTCCATCCTTACCACAATGGAAGCATGTCCCTTTTGGAGCAATCTCCTTGGCCTTCTTCTTGGCCACTCTTCCCTTAGGCTTCATGGACTTTTTTTTCTTCTTAAGGTTCTTCCTTTTAGAAGTTGAAGAGTCCACCAGCATCATAGCCTTATTGTCCTTCTTGACAGATGGCTCAGTTGTTTTAAGCAAGTTAATCAGCTCAGGCATAATGGTAGAGATTTGGTTCATCCTATAGTTAAGCACAAAATGTGAATAACTATCAGAAAAATCGATTATAATTAAGTCAATACTTAATTCATTATCCATCACAAATCACAAGGTGGCCAACCTCTCAATATAGCCATTCATCTTCAATGCATATTGCACTGGAGATGTCCCCTCAACCATTTTAGTGCAGAAGAGCAACCTTGAAGTTTCGAACCTTCCAGAACGTGTTTGCTCATCAAAAAGCTCTCTTAGATGGTATACTATGGAATTAGCATCCATAGCCTCATGCTGCTTTTGCAACTCAGCTGACATAGTAGCAAGCATAATGCAGCTTGCCATCTCACTATCATCGAGATGCTTTTGATATGCCTTCTGAACATCTTCAGAAGCATTAGTAGCAAGGGGATTAGGGAGTGCCTCATCTAGGACATAGCCAATCTTTTCGGATTTGAGAACTATTCTCAAATTCCTTAGCCAATCCAAAAAATTGGGCCCAGTCAACTTATTTGATTCCATTAGCGATCGCAAATTCACACTTGTCATGATGATGATTCTAGCAACCTAGATGTAAAATAGAATATGTTAGAATGTACATAAAATGCATGTTTATTAGGTCTTTAATAAATCGCATTATGGCTTCCACTATTTTATTGCGAATCCATAGCCCTCACTATGAACCTGAGAGAACTTATATGGAAGTTCTCTTAGTGGGTCGATATCCAACTAGCTAAGAATAACCTTGAGGAAACTCAACAAGCTATCGTTAGTTTTGTTGGTAGGTATCTAATCCATACCAATTGCATTATTCATGCAACTATCGAATTTTGTGCTATCAACTTATTGATGTGTGCACATACATTGGGCTATCGACTCTTTATATGTGTACATCTCATGTATACAAACCCAACTTCACCTCCAATACACATTAACCTTGGCGCAAATCCAACAAGTTAATAATATTGGTTAAGTTTAACCCATTAATCGTGAAATCTAATTTCAATGGATTGAACATATTCTTATAGAGTGAGTTTGAGGCAACTCAACAACCCTAACTCTAGAAGAACTCTGGTTCTCCCTATATTAATGGAAGGCATAAGACTTAATTATTTATTTAGTGAGAGATTTCTTTGTTAAGTCTCATCAAGTTATTATTTCATGCTTTTATATATCATACATTCATCACATTGATATATAAAGACAGTTACATTAACTATATGGCATGATTATAGACATACTAAAGTCAATCTCTTGAGCCAAAGAGAAATTGACTAGGTCTTACCTAGGTATATGCATGAATTTACAACCCAAAATAGAAATCAAATTCCTATTTCTAAGTCTTCTTATTTATGGTACCATCTCCTTTGCTTCTTACTCCTTTGTATCTTCATTCTATCCTAATCCTATGTAATCTAATTACATATTTCAAATTATAGAAAACCTTAATTTACATTTGAGGGGAGTAAGATGAGAAGAAAAATACATAAGAAAGAAAAAGAGGTAGGGACACGCAGGCCCTATTTATCATAAAACAAAATAATTTCATGCATGCTCACTCGCATTGGGCCTAAGTCCATAATCATCCATCATGCCTTTTCATACACCCCTAACATGCATTCTCTAATGCACAAAATAAAAATGACAATTTTGGATTTCAATTTGTAAATCGATTCAACACTTGAATCGAAATTGCCTATATGTGTTCTCTCGGTTAATTTAATTTTGTATATCATTTTAAAGTGGAATTTAATATTTAATCAAATTAAATTAAATTCCATATTTCCAGAAATAATTCAAAATTACTCAAAATCAGAATATTATGATCTACATACCAATTTATAGTCATACTAGAATTACAATTGCACAACTTAAATTAATTCAAAATTAATTTCCAAAAATTCTAAAAATTTCCAGTACATCAAATCACCATTCTAATTATCTTTAGGTCAGCTCAAGTTCATCAAAATATTTTTGGCACAAGCCAAAATTACTAAGACAAACGAACCAATACACTTAGACGCTCAAAATGACTAATTCGATATCTAGAATTTTTTAAAATTTCAAATGCTTGCAAAATAATTTTGGCATGCATCTAACATCAAAATAAAATATTTTTAATCACATAAGAATTATTTCAAGGTGATTGAAATTAAATAAACACATACAAAAAAATCAAACAACACAGCCTCACCGGGTATGCTAAAACAGTCCCGTTTTTATGTTTGTTTGAAAAAATAATTAAAATAATTTTTAATTAATTATTGGACACTTATAAATAATTCCTAAATATTTCTAAATAATTTTTAATAATTTTTTCATAGTTAAATTACAAGAAAAATGCAACCATCATGACCCCCAATTGACCGGAAAGTCAGTGTTTTGACTACGAACCTTTCCATAGACAATGTCTGTGCAATTATTCCTTTCACCATTCTGTACCACACTTGGTTCAGAGTATGGACATGTGTCAACTCCCACTAGACTGACTACGTCACGTCTAGTGCAAGTAATGTTAGTTCTTATCCTTGAGGCTCATTACTCTATTAGATATGTCATTGAAGACTATCTTTATGACATTTCCACGCTGGCCAGAGATTCCTAAGTAATGACCACGACAAGAGGCTATGGGTATACACTCCTTCTATTAAGAGTGGTGAATCCTTTGTTGGTTACCCAATTACCTTCGAATATCTTAAGCTGTATCCAATCACCACCCAATTACCTTCGAATACTTGCACCATTGCTTTGATGAGACTATCATTGACATTTGAATAGATTATCCATATGATTGTCTCATAGTTGATCATCCAATGTACTTAGCTACACTTAGCAAGCATCCACATGTTAACTCTAAATAACTCATGTTTATAGATTATGAGATCTACTACTCGATCCAATCAAGGAGTGTAACATGTGCTAGTCTGTCTGGATTAATAATGTCCTATCTCATTAATCCTATGACTAGGGATAATTTTGATACTAACATAATTACACATGATAAGAATCTCAATATCATGATCTCATCATGATTTCCTTCATGCTATGTTATGTATCAAGGACTTCATTAATTGATTTAAGATCACTTATCAATTCACATATCAAATAAACATCAAATTAATGAAAAAACTTTTATTAATCAAATAAATTTGTACAATAAGTGCTAAAGGTGATTGCCTTTAGAGCAATCCTCTAACAAAAAGAAGATGATATAGATAAGACAGCTTTTAGGACCAAATTTGGTCACTATGAGTTTTTAGTTATGCCATTTAATTTGATGAATGCTCCCACAACTTTCCTAGACTTGATGAATAGGATCTTTAGGACATATTTGGACCAGTTTGTAGTTGTTTTCATTGAAGATATCTTGGTGTATTCTAAAAACCAAGAACAACATAATGAATATTTGCGAACAGTATTGCAGTTCCTAAGAGATCAGAAGCTTTATGCCAAGCTCTCCAAATGTGACTTTTGGCTTGATGAAGTATCTTTCCTTGGACACATCGTGTCAGCAGACGACATCGGAGTTGATTCTAACAGGGTTGAGGCAACCTTGAATTGGCAGCCTCCTCAGAATGTGACCAAAATCATGAGTTTTCTTATTTTGGTAGGTTACCGTAGGAGGTTTGTGGAAGGTTTTTCTTTGATTACTACTCCATTGACCAGAATTTTGTGAAAGGATGTGAAGTTCGGATGGAACGACAAATGTCAAGCTAGTTTTGACGACAAGCGTAAGTGTATGTTGACAGAAGCCCTAATTCTTACATAGCCAATTCCTGATAAAAAGTACGTTATCTACAGTGACGCTTCTTACAATGGATTGGGGTGTGTCTTGATGCAAGAAGGAAAGGCCATTACTTATGCTTCCAGACAGTTGAAGCTGCATGAAAAGAATTATCCCACACATGACCTTGAGTTGGCAGCCATTATGGTTGCTCTAAAGATATAACGTCATTACTTATATGGGGAAAAGTGTTATATCTACACTAACCATAAGAGCTTAAAGTATCTTCCCACATTGAAGGAACTCAACTTGAGGCAGATATGATGGCTAGAACTGATCAAGGACTATAATTGTGTCATCAACTATCATCTAGGCAAGGCTAATGTTATAGGTGACACTTTGAGCAGGAAGACTATAGCAGAGTTGCATATCTTACCTACTATCAACCAGGAAATCATAGATACACAGGTGTAAAATTGTAAGCTAGTTGAACTAGGGGAGAGACTGAAGTGAACAATTGAATCAGATGATAATTTGTTTTACCAAGGTTGTTTATATGTGCCTGATGTTACGGAGTTGAAGCAAATGATTTTAAAGGAGTAAATAAAACTAAGTTTGCCATGCATCTAGGAAGTAATAAAATGTATCATGATCTAAAAAGAAGGTATTGGTGGGCAGGTATGAAAAAGGACATCACAGAGTTCAAGACAAGATGTTTGACATGTCAGCAGATGACGGTAGAACATCAAGTACCTTCAGGTTTGATGCAACTAATCACGATAAGGGAATGGAAATTGGAACAGACCATAATTGATTTCGTGATTAGGTTACCTATGACTCTAAGGAAATTTGATGCCATTTGGGTGGTCGTAGATAGGTTAACGAAGTCGGCACACTTATTACCTATCAGAAGAAATTATTACTTGAGCAAGCTAGCAGAATTGTATGTGAACAAGATAGTACGATTACATAGAGTTCCAGTTTTTATCATATTGGACAAAGATTTAAGGTTTACATCTCAGTTTTGGGGAAGTCTACAATGAGCTTTGGGTACTAAGCTCAGTTTCAACACAACTTTTCACCCACAGACCGATGGTTAGTCGGAGAGGGTGATACAAATACTAAAGGACATGATGAGAAGTTGTGTTATCGAGTTTAAAGGTAGTTGGGAGAAATGCCTACCATTATGTTGGATAGAGCTTAATGAGCAAAGGTTACCATTATGTTGGATAGAGTTCAGTGAGCAAAGGTTATGGGGCCAAAGTTGGTACAAGAGAGAAGAAAAAGTGAAGATTATACAAGAAAGCTAAAGGAAGCTTCAAATAGATAGAAATCGTATGCAAATCTCAAGATAAGGGATTTAAAATACGAAGTGGGAGACAAAATATTTCTCAAAGTTTCTCCACAGAAGAAGGTCCTAAGTGTTAGAGGAGTGCTCTAAAGGCAATCACCTTTAGCACTTATTGTACAAATTTATTTGATAAATAAATGACTTTTTCATTAATTTGATGTTCATTTGATATATGAATTGATAAGTGATCTTAAATCAATTAATTAAGTCCTTAACACATAACATAGCATGAAGGAAATCATGTGAGATCATGATATTGAGATTCTTATCATGTGTAGTTATATTAGTATCAAAATTATCCCCAGTCATAGGATTAATGAGACGGGACATTATTAATCCAGATAGACTAGCATATGTTACACTCCTTGATTGGATCAAGTAGTAGATCTCGTAATCTATAAACATGAGATGTTTAGAGTTAACATGTGGATGTTTGCTAAGTGTAGCTAAGTACATTGGATGACTAACTATGAGACAATCATATGGATAATCTATTCAAATGTCAATGATAGTCTCATCATAGCAATGGTGTAAGTATCCTTAGACTTGAGGTACACAAGGATATCTTGAATATTGATTCTGTATTTTGACACTATTCCTTGTTGCCTCAGAGAGGTAGCTCATAGAGTGGTGAATGGATACAGCTTAAGGTATTCGAAGGTAATTGGTTAACCAACAAAGGATTTACCACTCTTGATAGAAGAAGTGTATACCTATAGCCTCTTTTCGTGGTCATTACTAGGGAATCTCTAGTCGGAGTAGAAATTTCATAAAGATAGTCTTCAATGACATATCTAATAGAGTAATGAGCCTCAAGGATAAGAACTAACATTACGTGGACTAGACGTGACGTAGTCAGTCTAGTGGGAGTTGACACATGTCCATACTCTGAACCAAGTGGGGTATAGAATGGTGAAAGGAATAATTGCACAGAAATTGTCTATGGAAAGGTTCGTAGTCAACCCACTGACTTTCCGATCAATTGGGGGTCATAATGTGTTGCTAGATACCGTCATGACTTGCTTAAATTAATTGTTAATTTAAGTGGCAAACATAACTGGGAACCTAATGGGTGACACGCATTGAAGATATGAAAAATGAGTAAAATGGTCTTGGATAGGATCCAAAATATGAGAGAATTATTTCGGGATGGATCGCACGAAAAAATCATTCGGGAGGGTCACAGGCTCGTACAGGCCCGTGCGGGCTAGGCAAGCTGCTGGCCTGCCTAGAGGGCCAGCTGGGATGCCCAGCAGCAGCCCGCAGCAAGCCCTGCGCGCTGCTGTCTCCCACCCGTTGGCCAACGACAGATTTTGGCCTTAATTAGGCCAATTATGGCCAATTATTATTCATTCATTTCTCTTTTCTCTATTTTTGACTTTTCATCTTTTCTTTGAATTTGATTCAAATAAAAAAGACATCAAATGGCAGAAAATAAACATAAAAATATTTTTTTGTGAAAAAATATTTTTAAGACAACAAAATTCTCTCAAGAACACTTTCAAAGCTAACACTTTGAATTTGTTCAAACCATTTCTCTAGATAGTTTCTTCTTCATTCTTCGTGTGAATTAATATTAGACACATCCTAGTGTGGATTATTGTGGTTTGCTACAACCTAACAAAGTGAAGATTTGAAGAACAAATAAGAAATTACAAGGTATAATTTTTAACATTTATATTTATATAAACTAGTTTTAATGGTACAAGTATGATCTTTTGTTTTGGGTTTTGAAAATTTTATTTTTTCGCTGCGTTTATGAATATGATTCATTCTTCAAAACCCAACACTAAGGTTTGGAAAGAATGA
The DNA here is from genome assembly GCA_023653625.1 of Triadica sebifera. NCBI lineage: Eukaryota > Viridiplantae > Streptophyta > Magnoliopsida > Malpighiales > Euphorbiaceae > Triadica > Triadica sebifera. The sequence continues at coordinate 41,648,877 of CM042893.1, read as the reverse complement.
CAAGTTAAGCCCTAGATTCAATAGGCCATATGAGATTTTAGAACAGTTTGGGCCAATCACCTATAGAATTGCTTTACCTCCAGAGTTAAGCAAGATTCACAATATTTTTCATGTCTCCATGTTGAAGAGAAATAGGTTAGATCCGTCACATGTCATCACAGCAAAAAATATAGAGGTCATACCACACCTTAGATATGAGGAATAACCGATCGAGATTTTGGCTCAGGAGATTAAATAGCTTAGAAACAAGCGAGTACCATTAGTCAAAGTTCTATGGAGGAATCATGCAAAGAAAAAGGCTACATGGGAAAATGAAGTGATGAAAGCATAATACCCTCAATTGTTTCAACAAGACACTATAGGTAATTTTGAGGACAAAATTCTTTTAATAGGAAAAGAAATGTAACGCTTGTAATTAGGGCCTAGTAATTAATACAGATTTTGAAAAGATAAGTATAATTAAAATTTATTAGACAAGAGTTGAAAAGAAATAAGAAAGTGAAATGTCACAGGGTTCACACCTATGACTTGTGAACCATTGCAAGATGGAATTCTAGGATTTAACATATCCATGGTCGTGACAAAGGATTTCATGCGTGTGAACATTGTCGGATATAAAATCATATCAGTTGTTCATTCTTCCATCCACAACTTAAAACTAAAAAGGGAACCCTAGAATTCGAGATTTTCTCATACTAGAGGCCAATAGTTGATGTTTCTCTTTGATTCCCAACCCTAGATATCTGAACGAAAGAAAAAGATCAAGGTTCCATAAAGTTCTTGGGAAAAGAGATCATAGGAAAGGTGGTTTTCTTGAGGAGGATGAACTCTAAAAGGAAGATAGATGTCGAATCTTCCATCCCATCTGTGTTTCCTTTGAGTAAGGCAAGGAATCACGTTTCTCCTTCTTCTTTACAAGCTTTCATATCTTTAATCATGTATGATTCATTTATGGTAGAGACCCATTTCCAAATGGGTTAGGTTAAGGCTTAATCTTAAGAGATTAAAATTAAAGAACCCTCTTTAAGTTGTTTAAAAGTTATAACATGTGTTAGTCAGGGGTTATATGAGTTTAAAGATGTTGAAAGGGCTAAAGTTAGGGTTTTTACCTTTATGGCTTTAAAGGCTAAGCATATGAGTTTTTGATGTTGATAAATATATGCTATATGTGATTAGAGTTGAAACGAGAGGTGGTGAAATCCACCAAAAGGATAAGCAAGTTTGCAAGAAGCGTAGTTTTATGAGGCTTCATTAGAGGTATGCACATTTACGCATTCAAATTCCCAAGTATGGAATTTTAGGTGTTAATTAAGTGATGATTGAATTGTATGCTTTAAATGCTAAATGCCAAGTTCAAATGAGGTAGTTAATGCTATGAGATAGGATTTTGAGTATGAAATGCTATAAATGTAAGTATTCCGTGAATAAGCAATGTTTATGTTTGTAATGTATATGTAATGAATGTGCCTAAAGAGGCATTTATGAGATATTAAATGATGATGCCTAATGGGTGAAAGAGGCAAGTAAGAAATGATTTATTGTATATGAAAGCATAAATGTTTGAAGAAAATAGTTGGTGAATAAGGAAATGGTAAGTGTATTGATTATGTATATTGAATGATCCTTTAACACGTTTTAATGCATGATGTGATGAGAATGTTGATAGGAAAAGGTTGTCATGGGAAAATCCTTAGAGCCTTGCATGTGACTTATATTGAATGCATGTTTTTAATGCTATCAACTGATAGAAAACCCAGATTCATGCCCATGACTAGGTGTTCACAACCGTGAATCTCATCTTACGAACAATGTTATGTCCATGATTATATTCTTCACGCTCGTGAAGAAAGCGCACAAAATGGACAAAATCATTTACGACATAGTTCATGGTTTGGTTCGCAGGTAGGGGTGCCCGTGAATGAACATTCATGGTTGTGAACATGTAGTTCATGTCTATGCTTTAAATGAGATTTACAAATTGTTTCAATGCAATGGCTATGCACATGTTTCATAATGGTACAATTAAGGTGTGCTCAAATGATTTCCAGCCTGGGAATGTTACATGATGCATTTCCACATGAACAATGTAACATCCTCGACTTCCCACATATGCATTTCTAAAGGCATCTCATTTGAACATATGCATTTAGCATGTATTTCACTTGATCATATGCATTCTACGTGTATTGTTATAGGAACAAGTTCATAACATGCACTAGCTATTTGTTCTAGTATTTGACAATTGTGTTGAGTTGCACATATCTATTTTATAATTTAGTTGGGAATGACATGAAATTAATCTTTAAGTAAGAAAAAAGACTAGATCAAAATAATAGATATATGACGTGATTAATTTAATTAAATTGGGCCAAAGTATTAAATTGTATTTTTGGGTGGATTAGTTGAATTAGATATAATAATAATAATAATAATAATAATAATAATAATAATAATAATAATAATAATAATAATAATAAGAAGAAGAAGAAGAAGAAGAAGAAGAAAAGTAAAAGAAAAGTAAAGGAAAAGAAAAGAAAGGAAAAGAAGAAACAAAAAAGAAGAAAATGACAAAAGTGAGGTGGGAGGTGAATTTTATCTTCTTTCTCCAAATTCCTCCTTTCCTCTCTCAAGCCCATTTCTTCTTCTTCTTCCCCCATTTCAGCCTTAATTTCTTCCTTATTTCACTTAATTTTTTCAGCAAATTGATCGCTTGCAAGTTTATTCTTAGTAAGTAATCTTCTCTCCATTGTTCTAGTGTTAGTTTGAGCTGTTAGGATTGAGTTGCAGCAAAAATTTCATCCCGATTTTGATACTAATAGAAATTGATTATGGAACAGTTTAAAACATGAAAGTTCTTCCTTTACGTCTTAGGTTTATGGTTATATAAATATGTTTTTAAGATTTAATATATATGAAGAGAAATCCTCTATTGATTGAAACTGGTTCGGGTGTGAACCCTAGTTGATTTAGCTAATGTGTTTGTTAGTTTTGAATATGATTGGGCCCATATTTTAGGAAGTTCAAAATATGAAAATTTTAGATACATGTGTTATCTATATTTATACCAAATTTCAGGTTCATATGTCTTATGGATGCTTATTTATGGTGAATATAACCATGACTATTCCATAGTTTGAGTTGCCTACTTAGTGCCCTAGACAGATCCAACAATTGGTTTGGTCATTTTTAACTCCTTAGAGATGGATTATGTAAATTATAAAAACAAATAATTTAAAATTATATATATATATATATATATATATATGTCTTAGCTAAAATTTGGTACTAATTTAAACTTAATATGTTATGTATAGTGTAAGATATGACCTTCACAAATCATACTTGTCCGGAAGCCAACTCTGTTTTGAACCAGTAAAATATTTTTATAATTTGAAGACCTTAGGGAAAGAAATTATAAAAGTTTTAAACATGAAAAATGTTTCATTTTAACCCATATAAGTTTCTATAAGGTCTCATTATAATATGACTTATATTTGGAAGTTATGAAGGATCAAAATTGGTACCTTAAAGCTACCAAAGGGCATAAAACAAAACATAATTGGAAATTCCACCAAATATTGTACAATGATCCAATTGCTCTAAAATTTTAAAATGTTATATAATTATATGTTAAATTTAATTATAAATATGAATAACATAAATTGGACAGTTTTCACGCGGGCTTGCGACCCTCCCGAACAATTTTCCGTTTGATCTCATCGCGATCCATCTTGAAATAATTCTCTCATATTTTGGATCCTATCCAAGACCATTTTACTCATTCTCCATATCTTCAATGCGTGTGACCCATTAGGTTCCTGGTTATGTTGGCCACTTAAATGAACAATTAATTTTAAGTAGGTCATGAGCGGTATCTAGCAATACATCATGACCCCCAATTGACCAGAAAGTCAGTGGTTTGACTACAAACCTTTCCATAGACAATTTCAATACAATTATTCCTTTCACCATTCGATACCCCACTTGGTTCAGAGTATGGACATGTGTCAACTCCCACTAGACTGACTATATCAGGTCTAGTCCAAGTAATGTTAGTTCTTGTCCTTGAGGCTCATTACTCTATTATATATGTCATTGAAGACTATCTTTATGACATTTCCACTCTGGCCAGAGATTTCCGAGTAATGACCACGACAAGAGGCCATGGGTATACACTCCTTCTATCAATAGTGGTGAGTCCTTTGTTGGTTACCCAATTACCTTCGAATACCTCAAGCTATATCCAATTTCCACCCTATGAGCTACCTCTCTAAGGCAACAAGGAATAGTGTCAAAATACAGAATCAATATTCAAGATATCCTTGAGTACCTCAAGTCTAAGGATACTTGCACCATTGCTATGATGAGACTATCATTGACATTTGAATAGATTATCCATATGATTGTCTCATAGTTGGTCGTCCAATGTACTTAGCTACACTTAGCAAATATCCACATATTAACTCTAAACATCTCATGTTTATAGATTATGAGATCTACTACTCGATCCAATCAATGAGTGTAACATATGCTAGTCTATCTGGATTAATAATGTCCCATCTCATTAATCCTATGACTAAGGATAATTTTGGTACTAACATAATTACACATGATAAGAATATCAATATCATGATCTCATCATGATTTCCTTCATGCTATGTTATGTATGAAGGACTTCGTTAATCGATTTAAGATCACTTACCAATTCATTTATCAAATGAACATCAAATTAATGAAAAAACCTTTTATTAATCAAATAAAATTTTACAATAAGTGCTAAAGGTAATTGCCTTTATAGCACTCCTCTAACATATACATGTATATTTACTTAGGGTTGACTCTGAAAATGTGTAATTGGATGCAATTTGTAAATCTTTAAGTGTTAATTTTAAGTTTTAATATTTGTGATATATTATGTTGCAGTGAAAGTCTTATATTGACTTGAAGATTCATTGAATGATATTATAGGATGTAATGGAAAAAAGTTTACTATCAATGTTAACTTGATCTTATGTCGTACTAGTGCACCATGTATGATTATTTGACCCCAGGGATAGTTTGTACTTAAATTCATAAAGTATGATGTTACATTTTTGGTATCAGAGTCAGGTTAGGTTCCATAGGAACATGCATATGCATAAGAGCATGACAACAAATGCATCATATGTGTTGAATATTATGTAGTGACATAATTCCATGTGTTTTAGGGCCATCATAAGATATGATCCCCTAATGAGGGATAGGCTAACCGAAATGCATTCTTATGAGGCATCACCTCATTTGCATGGAGATCAACCAACACTAGGAGCTAGGACTTTAGTACATACATTACAATCATCACATGCAGAAGTACCCTATGAAAACCTACAATATGAAGTATAGGGGCCTGAAAACGTATAGGAAAAGACGGTATGATAAGCTAAGAAAATAAGATGCAGTTGATTTCAATGGTGCAACGGATCCAGTAGAAGCAGAGACATGGCTGAAAAGGACACAAAGGGTAATGAATATGATGGGATGTACTCTAAAGTAGAATTTTAATTAAGCAATATCTTTGTTTCAAGGTAATGTCTATGAATGGTGAAAGATAGTCCCAGATAGTGATGTACAACCTCCAATTCTGACATGGAATGATTTCCTCTGAGAATTTCAAAATAATTACATGCTTGAGGCATATAAGGATTAGAAAGGAAAAGAATTCCTAAATCTAAAATAGAGGAACATGTTTGTTGCAGAGTATGACGTATAGTTCAACAAACTTTCCCACTATACCACTTTTATGATCTTTACTAAAAGAGACAAATGGAGGAAGTTTGAGGAGGGCATCAGATATGAGATTGGAAATAGAATAACAACTATTGATCTTGACATCTATACTAGACTCGGAGTTGCAGAAATTAGAGCTGAAAAGTTAATGAAAGAAGCTAGAGAACAACAATTTAAAAAAGGTAATGCATGAGTTTTCTAGAAAGTCTAGTAGAAGGCAAGGAAAGAGAGGAAGATACATGCCAACATAGTGGAACACAAGGCAAAGACTAGTAGAGGCAAAGGGATATATGAGACTACAGTTGAAGCACCGAGGATTAACCCTACCAGTGGAACACAAGGCAAAGGCAGAGGCAGAGGTGGAACTTGTACAGTAGGCAAAGGAGTGACCAGATCTGAAGCTCAGAGTTCTAGAATCCCTACACATGCTAGGGTGTTTTCCATGACTAGGCAGGAGGTAGTTGATGCTCCCAAAGTAGTTGCCGGTAATATTTATGTTTAGGATATATTAGCATATGCATTGATTGACACAGGCTCTACACATTCATTTATATCATTGCATATAGCATACAAATTGCATCAAAAGCATAAGATTTTGGGGGATTGATATAAATGTGAGTACTCCACTAGGAATAGTAGTAGTTGTGAATAATGTCTGTCATGATTGCTTAATATGTATTGATAAAGCTAAATTAATAGTTGATATGATCTTATAGCCATTATATGAATTTGATGTGATATTGGGAATGCACTGGTTAACTAGACATTATGCAATAGTAAATTATTTTTCTAAGTAATTTTGGAATCACCTTATCAGCCATGGGTTATACTTTTATGTGAAAGAAAACTTATGCCTACATGTCTAATCTCAGCTGTAAAAGTATTTTGGATGATCAAAGAAGGACGTGAAGCATATGTAGCATATGTGATTGATACTAGAACCAATAATAGCTTTCTTGAAAATATATCAATGGTGAGAGAATTTTCTTATGTATTCCCATATGATCTACCTAGTTTACCACCTTATAGAGAGATAAAATTCACCATTGAACTGGTACTAGGGACATCACTAATATCAATGTCACCCAACATAATGGCCCTAGTTAAGTTGCAAGAATTAAAGACCCAATTGCAAGAATTGCTTGATAAAGGGTGTATCAAACCTATTGTATCGCCATGGGGACTCCCAGTATTATTTGTTAAAAAGAAAGACGAAACAATGAGATTGTGCATTGATTACAGGAAACTAAACAAAATGACAGTCAAGAACAAATATCCATTGCACCAAATAGATGATTTATTTGACCAATTCAAGGAGCTCATATATTTTCCAAGATTGATTTGACATCAGGTTGTTATCAGTTAAAAGTAGTAGAAGCAGATGTTCTAAAAACTAGCTTTCGAACCAGGTATGAATATTATAAATTTTTAGTAATGCCATTTAGGTTGTTTAATGCTTCAGGTACATTTATGGAATTAATGAATAAATTATTTCAATCATATCTAGACAAGTTTGTAATAGTATTTATTGATGACATATTGGTGTACTCAAATAATAGGGGAGAACATGAACAACATTTAAGAATTGTGTTGCAAACTTTGAAAGAGAGACAATTATATGCCAAACTAAGTAAATGCGATTTTTGGTTAGATCATTTGGTATTTCTTGGACATGTGGTATCGGGCAAGGGCATAGAGGTAGATCTAAAAAGAATAGAGGCCATGGTAAATTGGGAAGCTCCTAAAAATATTTCAGAATTGCATATTTTTTTGGGTTCAGTCGGATACTACCATAGATTTGTTAATGGATTCTCATTGATTGCCAATCCTTTGACTACATTACTAAAAAAGAATGTGCCTTTCAAATGGGCTCCAGAAAGCCAAAGTAGTTTTGATGAGCTAAGACATAGGTTAACCACTACATTCAGTGTTAGCTATTTCTATGGATAAAGGCAGATTTATGGTATATAGTGATGTTTCTCATCAAGGCTAGGGATGTGTGTTGCTACAACATGGTAAGGTGATAGCTTAGGCAATTCTGACCATATGAGATCTCAAATCTAGTGTAGGACTTACAATTGGCTGCAATTGTATTTGCATTGAAGATTTAGAAGCATTACCTATATGGTGAGACATTCCAGATCATAAAAGCTTAGGTTATTTGCTGACACAAAAATAGCTAAACATAAGACAAAGACAATGGTTAGAGTTGTTAAAAGATTATGACTGCACAATTGAATACCAACCAGGGAAAGCCAATGTAATAACATATGCATTGAATAGGAAATCCAGTAGCAGTGTAGTTCACTTACAGGCATCCTCTTTTCTATATTTGATTCAATTACGGTTTATGAATGTTGAATTGAATATCATGATGATGGATCACTGATTGCTACTCTTCAAGTTAGACCTATGCTAAAGGAAAAGATGAAAGAAGCACATAGCAAAGATCCTCAATTGTGTGAGAAAATTGAACTGATTAAGTAGGGAAAAAACATAAAGTTTCAATTATAAGATGATACACTAATGTTAAAATCATGAATATGTGTTCCAAACACATAAAACTTGTGTTAGGAAATAATGGAAGAGGCACACAATGCACCTTATACAATGCATCTAGGGATGACCAAGATGTATCACAATTTGAGACCTCATTACTGGTGGCTAAGAATGAAGAAAGACATAGCAGAATATGTTTCTAAGTGCTTAACATGCCAATAGATTAAGATTGAACATCAAGCACTAGTTGGTAAACTACTTCGGGGAGTTGAAAATAAGCGTAGATCCGGAGATTCCCGAATAGGTCAACCTTTCAAACTGCTGCTGAATCCATGCCCGGCTCTCCAATGGATTGACCCGCAATAATACCTATGGCTTCTCCCAATTCCACTAGATCGCCGTGAGTGGGACTCCGGCCATAACATAATCGACAGATCCAAGACGTACTCCTACAAGTAAAGGGGGTTCGAATAGATATTGTTTGTGTTCGAAAGGTTATGAATCGATTGGCAAGTCCAATCCCAATATCTTGATTTCGAATGGAAATACATCATAGACCCATATATATATTGTCTGCTAATACACAACCAATTAATGTTTGAATAAAAATCCTTTCCGGCATCATCCCCTTTCGAGGACTCACAGGGATCCCTCGGGTGGTTCCACAATCTGTTCTATGTACAACAATGTGTTGCACTACTTCAACAAGTCTACGCGTAAGATATCCAGCATCTGATGTTCGTACAACAGTATCGACAACCCCTTTTCGGGCTCCATAACAAGAAATGATATATTCTGTTAAAGACAGTCCTTCGCGTAAATTGCTTTGAATGGGTAAATCAATCATTTGTCCTTGTGGATCCGACATTAATCCTCTCATACCTACTAATTGGTGTACTTGAGATGCATTTCCTCTAGCTCCCGAAAAAGACATTATATGGACTGGATTAAAGGGTTCCATCATCCTAAAATTAAGATTCATTTCTTGTCGAAAATATTCACTTGTAGCATACCATATCTCAATTGATTGGCGTAATTTTTCTACCGCGTGTACATTTCCATAATGATAGTGTTTTTCCAAAATCAAACTTTGTTGTTCAGCATCTTGGACTAGCCATCCCTTAGAGGGTATTGTTAAAAGATCATCAATTCCTAATGAAATGGATGTAGCAGTGGCTTGCTGGAAACCCAGAGTCTTTACTTGATCCAGAATGTGTAATGTATATGCCATTCTCCATTGTCAATGCCAGAATGAAAATGAGAGAAAATAGCGATAGATTTTTCTTATGGATTGCCAAGAACTCCACGAAAAAATGATGCAATATGGGTAATCATTAATAGATTAACCAAGTCTGCACATTTTCTACTTATTATATTAGGGTGTACACTTGAGAATTTGGCAAAATTATATGTGAATGAGATATTCAGATTACATGACATTCTAGTGTCCATTGGGTCTGATAGAGATCCACAATTTACTTCATATGTTTAGGTGAGTTTACAAGATGCATTGGAAAAAAATTAAACTTTAGTACTGCATTCCACCCACAAATTGACGAACAATTAGAGAGGACTATATAGACATTGGAAGAAATGCTCAAGGCATATTCTATGGAATTTAGGAGAGCTTGGGATGAATATATAACTTTGATAGAATTTTCTTACAATAATCAATATCATAGTAGTATCTAGATGGCCCCATATGAAGCATTGTATAGCAGAAAGTGCAAAAGCCCAATCATTTAGGATGAAGAAGGACATGTGAATTAGAAAAACCAGATATAGTACAAGACACAGTGGATAAGATCAAGATTGTTAAGAACAAGCTAAAGGTAGCACAATACAAACAAAAAAGTTATGTTGATCAACATAGAAGAGTAATGGAATACTGAGTTAGGTGAAAAGGTATTTCTATGAGTATCTCTATAGATTGGGGTAATTTGGTTCGACAATAAGGTTAAATTAAGCCTACGATATATAGGGCCTTATGAAATTCTTAAGAAAGTTGGTTCTATAGCATGCAGAAGGGCTTTACCACTAGAGATGACTTAGATTCATAATGTATTTTATATGGGCATAGTTAGAAGATATAGGTCAGATCCTATACATGTACTTAAAGATCAAGCAATTGAGATTGTATATGACATGAGTTATGTTGAATAACCAATGAAAATCATCGAACACAAGATTAAATAGTTGAAAAACAGATAAATACCTTTAGTTAAGGTGTTATGGAGAAATCATTCACGAGAAGATGCAACATAAGAAACAAAAGAAAATATGAAAAGACAATAACCACACTTGCTCCCAAGTATTAAATTTCGAGGATCAAATTTTTAGAGGAGAGAATTGTAATATCCTTAAGTTTTCCCATATGCAATTCTACAAGCATTTCATTTGGACTTGTACATCTTACATGTATTTAACTTGATCATGTGCATTCCATATGTATTTTCATAGGGACAAATTCATGACATGCATTAGCTACGAGTCTATGTATTTTACAATTGTATCGAGTTGCACATGTCCATTTTATAATTTAGTTGAGGATGACATGAAATTAAATTTTAAGTAGATTGAAATAATAGAAATATGACACAGTTAATTTAGTTAAATTGAAACTAAGGATTAAATTGTATTTTTATGTTGATTTATGGAATTAAGTATATGTGTTGTTGTTGTTGTAGTAGTAGTAGTAGTAGTAGTAGTAGTAGTAATAATAATAATAATAATAATAATAATAATAATAATAATAATTAAAGAAAACAAAAGAGGAAAAGAGAAAAAAAAAAGAAGAAAATGTGGTACAATCGGTGGAGTATAACTTTTATTTCCCATAACCCTTTCTTCTTCTACTACTCTTCATTTCTTTTTCTTTCCTGAAGACTTCCAACAACCATATTGTTCTCATTTTCTTCTTTCTTAGAAGAGTTTGAAAACAATTTTAGCCTAGGAAATTTGGTTATAGGTGAGTAATCATCATTTATTGTGCTAATCATAGTTAGAGTTGTTTATGATTTGTAAATTGATAGATTTTTGCACCACAAATTTGAAGACTTTAGAGGTTGATTATGGAAAAGTTTAAAACATAAAATTTTTTTGTTTATGACATTTTTTTTAATTTTTTTGCGTGGTTTTGTGTATACGAAGATAAATCATTTCTTGTTTGGAATTGGTTCTAGCTCGGATCTCAATTATACATACCACTGTATTTTTTTTATTTTGATTATCATAGAGGCTAAAATAAATTAAAAACAAAACAAAAGTTGTATATTCATATGTTATCTATCTTTTAAAATTTTAGATTCATACATTTTGTGAATCTAGATTTATAGTGAAGGGACTATGATTGTTCCATATTTGCTTAGTGCCCTATGCAAGTCTAGCAATTTGTTTAATTATTTTGAGCTCCTTATAGATAGAATATATAATTTATCAAAACATTAAAGTTATATATTTATGTCTTAGCTAAATTTTGGTAAAAATATAACCTTAATATGTTATGTATAATGTGAGATATGACCTTCACAAATTAGACTGGTTCAAAAGTCAATTTTGTTCTAGACCAGTGATATATTTCTTATAATTTGAGGACCTTAAAGACAAAATTGATAGCCTACCAATTTTCATTATAATATGACTTACACATTGTAAGATATGAAGGATTAAAATTGGTATTCTTAAACTGTCTAAGGATAGAAAATAGGGCAGAAAACATAATACAATTAGAAACACATCAAAAAATTGTACAAAGCTCCAATTGCTCTGAAATTTGAAAATATTATATAATTATATGCTAAATTTAATTATAAATAAGAATCTAACAAATTGGACAAGTGTAGAAAAATTTATAGTCTAATCCATCCTATAAGGTCACACTGCCTTTATAAGAAAAATACAAACTATTGATATAAACTATGCATATTAATTTGGTTAAGCCACATTAAGTTTATTTAGTCATGAATTAATCAATTATATTTCCAAATTAAGCTAACAACAAATTGGAGACCCATAAAGAGGGGATAAACAATAAGTTAATGGTCAGAATCAATGGAAAAATGTGAGTTTAATTATCAAGTGATTTCTTGAGTACACATAAACAATGCTTGCTATTTGATTTGTGAAATAATTTATAGTTATGTGATTCATATGATTGCCCTGATTTGATCTTAAAAATGAGATAATGGATAATTTATGACATATGTGGCATATATAAGTGGTATATGTATGGTATATTTAAGGTATATGTATGGTATATTTAAGGTATATGTCTGGGATATGTGATATATACATAGTGTATATATAGTATATGTGAGGTATATGCGTAGCATATGTGGTATATATGGGGCATATATAATAAGGACATAATGGTTGATGAATGCTTAGTTACAAATGCATATGCATAAGGACTAAATAAGGTGTTGTGACTAGTTAATCTATATTGCAAGGCAAAAGAAAAGGCTTATGGCCCGACAAATGTGCATATGAGACAAATGATCAAGCTAGCTAGCAAATGCAAATGTTTACATGGAAATCGGAGGCAATATTTGTTTAGATTGATCACAACAAATTGAAATGAGCAAAGCATGAGCCTAAGCAAAGAATAGTGATTATATATTTAAATTTCACTTGTACTTATATGATAATGGTGAATGAAATAGAATACACTGTATGCATTAGGTTTATAATTTATTATTATGAGTTGTTTATTACTTTAGAGCTTGTTTGATGATTACTCTCAATGAGCTACAACTCATCAATTTGCATCATTTTTCATGTAAAGAAAAGTGATAGCTCATTTTGATTGGCTTATAAAAGACATTGATCAAAGGTCATCGTTCGAGCCTCACCACTCTCTCTCTTTGCATTTCACATGAACATAAAATCATGTCATCTACATTTTGGACTTATGTGAATATACATGTATATTTACTCAGGGTTGACTCTATAATGTGTAACTGGATGCAATTCATAAATTTTTAGGTGTAAGGTTTAAGTTTTAATATATGTGATATATTATATTGCGGTGAAAGCCTCAATATTAAGTTCTAGATTCACTGAATGATATTATAGGATGTGATGGAAAAAAATTTACTATTTATGTTAACATAATCTTATGTCTTACTAGTGCACCATGGATGATTATTTGACGTAGGGATAGGTTGTACTTAAATGCATAAATTATGATGTTACAATAATATATAATTCCATCATTTTGACACAAAATTTATGTCATTCTCACACAATCATGCATTTAAGATGAATGGCTATATTGAGAGGTTGGCCACCTTGGGATTTGTGATGGACCATGAATTAAGTATTGACTTAATTCTAACCGGTTTGTTCGATAGTTATTAAAATTTTGTGCTTAACTATAGGATGAACCAAATCTCTACCATTATTCCTGAGCTGATTAACTTGCTTAAAACAGTTGAGCCATCTGTCAAGAAGGACAGTAAGGCTGTGATGCTGGTGGACTCTTCAAGTTCTAAAAGGAAGAACCTTAAGAAGAAGAAGAAGTCCATGAAGCCTAAGGGAGGTGTGGCCAAGAAGAAGGCCAAGGAGATTGCTCGAAAAGGGACATGCTTCCATTGTGGCAAGGATGGCCATTGGAAGAGAAACTGTAAGGCTTACTTGGAGTCTTTGAAGAAGAAGGCATCTGATGCCCCATCTACTTCAGGTATTTTTGTCATTGAAATTAATGCAATTTCCAATAATAATATATGGGTATTAGATACCGGTTGTCGCTCACACATATGCACTGATATGCAGGGCCTAAGGAACATTAGACAGCTCAATAAGGGAGAGTCAGACCTATGCGTTGGAAATAGAGCAAGAGTTGCTGCATTAGCTATAGGAACATATGTATTGACCATCCCTAGTAGACTTATATTAAATATGGATAATTGCTATTATGTACTTGCTTTGACTAAAAACATTATTTCTGTTTCAAGTCTAAATAAAGATGGTTTCCTTTTAGTTTTTAGTAACAATTGTTGTTCTATTTTGTTGAATGGAATTCTTTATGCTAATGGTATATTATGAAATGGAATATACATATTAGATATGTTAAATCCAATTTTAAACATCAATGATAATAAAAGGAAAAAAAAAAGATATGTTGAAATCATCTTATTTATGGCATTGTCGTCTTGGTCATATAAGTGAGAAACGCATGGCTAAGCTACACAAAAGTGGTAGTTTGGGGTCATTCGATTATGAATCATATGACACATGTGAATCTTGTTTACTAGGCAAGATGACAAAATTACCCTTTAAAGGAAAGGGTGAATGTGCTAATGGACATTTAGATTTAATACATTCAGATGTATGTGGTCCAATGTCTAGAGGTGGTTTCGTCTACTTCATTACTTTTATCGATGAATACTCATGATATGGATATGTGTATCTTATGAGATACAAATCTAAAGCTTTTGAAAAGTTCAAAGAATTCAGAAATGAAGTAGAGAAACAACTTGGTAAAAGTATTAAAACACTTCGATCAGATCGATGAGGTGAATACTTGAGCCAAGAGTTTCTAGATTATCTTAGGGATAATGGGATTGTATCTCAATGGACTCCACCTTACACCCCCCAACACAATGGTGTGGCTGAAAGAAGAAATCGAACCTTGTTAGACATGGTAAGGTCTATGATGAGTTTTATGGAATTGCCTAAATCCTTTTGAGGTTATGCACTAGAGACCGCCATTTATATATTAAATGGAATTCCTTCAAAGTCAGTTGATGTGACTCCATATGAGATATGGTATAATAAGAGGCCCACATTTTTTTACATGAGAATTTGGGGTTGTCCTGCTTATGTGAAGCAGACAATGTCAGATAAGCCAGAAGCTAAGTCTGACATATGTCTATTTGTGGGATATCGAAAAACATCATATGGATATCAATTTTACCACCCCTTGGAGCAAAAGGTTTTTGTTTCAAGACATGCTATCTTTTTAGAGAGAGAATTCCTTCTAAAAGGAGATAGTGGGAGCAAAATTGAACTTGAGGAAGTTCAAGATGCTCAAACAGATGCTGATCAACTGCCTGAACCCGAGCTTGTTACTCATACTGATGATATAACAGCTCAACCTTCTGAAGCACAAGACTTCGTAGGTCAAGTAGGATGCGTACTGTTCTAGAGAGATATGGATTTCTCATTAGTGAACAGAACGACGTATTGCTTATAGAAAATGATGAGCCTACAACCTATGAAGAGGTTCTGAATAGTTCAGAATCTGACAAATGCCTTCAAGCCATGAAGTCAGAAATGGATTCCATGTATGAAAACCAAGAATGGACTTTGGTTGACCCACCCGAAGGAATAAAGCCTATAGGGTGCAAGTGGGTTTTCAAAAGAAAAACTGACATGGATGGTAATGTGATTACCTATAAAGCTAGATTTGTTGCTAAAGGTTATCATCAAAGACAAGGAATTGACTACGATGAAACTTTTAGCCCAGTAGCTATGCTTAAATCAATAAGGATACTCCTAGCCATTGCTACTCATTATGACTATGAGATTTGGCAAATGGATGTGAAAACAGTTTTCCTTAATGGAAATCTAACTGAGGATGTGTACATAACACAACCAGAAGGTTTCATATCCAAAGATGGCAAAAAGGTATGTAAGCTTCAAAGATCCATTTATGGATGAAAACAAGCATCAAGGAGTTGGAATATTCAGTTTGATGAGACAATCAAACAGTTTGGTTTCTTACAAAATCCGGATGAACCTTGTGTTTACAAGAAGGTTAGTGGGAGTGCAATCGTATTTCTTGTGTTATATGTAGATGACATATTATTAATGGGAAATGATGTCTCAGCCTTACAATCAGTCAAAATTTGGTTATCCAAGAATTTCTCTATGAAAGACCTTGGAGAAGCAGTCTATATTTTAGGGATAAAGATCTATAGAGATAGATCTAAAAGATTGCTTGGTCTTTCACAGTCTACATATATAGATAAGATGCTAAAGAGGTTTAGCAAGGAGCAGTCCAAGAGGGGATATATTCCCATGACCCATGGGATTACTCTCTCAAAGTCTTTGTGTCTAAAGACACAAGATGAGAGGATACACATGAGTTTGATTCCATATGCTTCAGCTATAGGATGAATCATGTATGTAATGATATGTACAAGACCCGATGTATCATATGCTCTGAGTGTCACGAGTAGATACCTATCGGACCTTGGTGAGAGTCATTGGGTGGCTGTCAAGAATATCCTTAAGTACTTAAGAAGAACTAAGGATGTATTCTTGGTATATGGAGATGGAGATCTTATTGTAAGTGGGTATACCGAAGCTAGCTTCCAATCTGACAAGGATGACTCAAAATCTCAGTCAGGTTATATATTCATACTAAATGGTGGAGCAGTTAGTTGGAAGAGTTCCAAATAGGAAACGACTACTGATTCCACAACCAAAGCAGAGTACATTACAGCTTCTATAGCAGCAAAGGAAGCAGTTTGGATAAAGAAATTCGTCATAGAACTTGGAGTGGTTCCCAGCATTATTGTTCCAATACAATTGTAGTGTGATAATAATGGAGCCATTGCGAAAGCAAAGGAGCCATGGTCTCATCAGAGATCCAAACATGTACTCAGAAGATACCATTTGATTAGAGAAATCATTGGTAGGAATGATGTAAAGATAGAAAGAGTGCCCACTAATCAGAATATTGCTGATCCTTTAAATAAGCCACTTCCCCAAAAGAAATATGATTTTCATGTACTTGCCTATGGAATTAAATACAAAGGTGATTGGCTTTAGTGCAAGTGGGAGCTTGTTAGAGGAGTGCTTTAAAGTCAATAACCTTTAGCACTTATTGTACAAATTTATTTGATTAATAAAAGGCTTTTTCATTAATTTGATGTTCATTTGATATATGAATTGATAAGTGATCTTAAATCAATTAATGAAGTCCTTGATACATAACATAGCATGAAAGAAATCATGATGAGATCATGATATTGAGATTCTTATCATGTGTAATTATGTTAGTATCAAAATTATCCCTAGTCATAGGATTAATGAGATGGGACATTATTAATCCAGATAGACTAGCACATGTTACACTCCTTGATTGGATCGAGTAGTAGATCTCATAATCTATAAACATGAGATGTTTAGAGTTAACATGTGGATGCTTGCTAAGTGTAGCTAAGTATATTGGATGACCAACTATGAGACAATCATATGGATAATCTATTCAAATGTCAATGATAGTCTCATCATAGCAATGGTGCAGGTATTCTTAGACTTGAGGTACTCAAGGATATCTTGAATATTGATTCTGTATTTTGACACTATTCCTTGTTGCCTCAGAGAGGTAGCTCATAGGGTGGTGATTGGATACATCTTGAGGTATTCGAAGGTAATTGGGTAACCAACAAAGGATTCACCACTCTTGATAGAAGGAATGTATACCCATGGCCTCTTGTTGTGGTCATTACTCAAGAATCTCTGGTCAGGAGTTGACACATGTCCATACTCTGAACCAAGTGGCGTATAGAATGGTGAAAGGAATAATTGTACAAAAATTGTCTATGGAAAGGTTCGTAGTCAAACTACTGACTTTTCGGTCAATTGGGGGTCATGATGTGTTGCTAGATACCGCTCATGACCTGCTTAAATTAATTGTTAATTTAAATGGCCAACATATTTGGGAACCTAATGGGTCACACGCATTGAAGATATAGAGAATGAGTAAAATGGTCTTGGATAGGATCCAAAATATGAGAGAATTATTTTAGGATGGATCGCGATGAGATCGCACGGAAAAATTGTTTGGGAGTGTCACGAGCCTGTAGGGGCCTGTATAGGCTAGGCAGGCTGCTGGCCCGCCTTGCGGGCCAACTGGACTGCCCAGCAGCAGCCCGCAGTAGGCCAAGCGCGCCTGTAGCTTCCCATTCGTTGGCCAACGGCTGTTTTTGGCCTTAATTAGGCCAATTATGGCCAAAAACTATTCATTTGTTTCCATTTTCTCCATTTTGACTTTTCATCTTATTTTTGAATTTGATTCAAATAGAAAAGATATCAAATGGCAGAAAATAGATATGAAAATATTTTTTCTAAAACAAAATATTTTTAAGACAACAAAAATTCTCTCAAGAATACTTTCAAAGCTAGCACTTTGAATTTGTTCAAACCATTTATCTTGATAGTTTTTTCTTAATTATTTGCGTGGATTATAATTAGAGACATCCTAGTGTGAATTGATGTGGTTTTCTACAACCCAACAAAGTGATGATTTGAAGAACAAATAAAAATTACAAGGTATAATTTTTAAGATTTACATTTATATAAATTAGTTTTAATGGTACAAGTATGATGTTTTGTTTTGGGTTTTGAAAAATTTTATTTTTCGTTGCATTTATGAATATGATTCATTCTTCAAAACCCAACACATTTTAGGGTAAGATTTTCGCAGGAACTTATATACGATAGAGAAATAAAACTTTCATATGAGGATGAACTTACCGAAGCTGCACAGGTATGTGAAACCAGCTCAATCAAGGATCAACAATAGTTAATTTCACTATAACTCAACCTACGCAAGATATATTTATACAAAATTTGGAAGAGACGTAGACCACAAATAGGGATACAACTTTTATGTTTTAAGTCACCTTGGATTCAGCCCTTAAGATGATCCAATGAAGTAAAAACTATGAAGTATCCTATTGATACTCTTCGACGGACCAGTCTTACTCAAATGACCATTTCTCTTCATATACTCAAAATCATTAAATAAAATTTGGCAAAAAAATACACAAGACATAAATGAACAATTTTTATGTTTGACACTTCTCCAAATTCAGTTCATATGATAATAAAAAATAGAGTGAAATATACTGCAATAATATAACCCAAAAGCTCTAATAACACAATAACAATAGGAAAGAAATTGCTTACCAAGAACATCTTTATTTGGAGTGATTTTGATGCAAATCTTGAGTGAGAACATGAAGAATTGAGGCTGTTATTGGGAGGAAGAAAAGGGATGATGATGATAAATAGAAAAGTGTAGAAGTTAGGATAAAATGGGGCAAAGTCTTAATTGACTTCCCCTCCCCCCCCCCCCCACTTCTTCTATTTTATTCTTCTTTTCTTTCTTTTTTTAATTTTATTTCTGTCGTGCCCTTTTCTGTTTTTTTCCTGTGCACTTTTTTGTTTTATTATTATTATTATTATTATTATTATTATTATTATTATTATTATTATTACGTATTTACTTATATCTTATCCCTTTAATTTTTACCAAAAGTACAATTTAATTATATAGTCTAATTTAATCAATTTTATCATATCAATCAATTTAATTTATTTTAATTTCTAATTTAGTCATTTATTCTATCTATTTTGATCTCTATTGTCTATCATGTTTTTTCTTTGTATACCACATACTTATTCTAATTAAAATTTAATTAGTGAGTGTTATAACCTAGCCTTTACTTGTTCATATTACCTTATTATACTTAATTATAGCATTTATATCTTATGACATATATACTTTAATCATATGTAAACTCATCATGAAAACATGTGCATAGTCATTGCATTATAGCCATTAAACATATAGCATATATCACTTAAAGTAGGCTTCACGAGTGTGAACTGTATGTTCATTGCTGTGAAGTCTTATTCACGGGTAACCTTACTTGTGAACTAAACTGTGAACTTGGTCATGAAAGCTTTTATCCATTTTGTGCACATTCTTCACGGGTCTGAAGAAATTGTCACGGGAGTAATCTTGTTCATGGCGTGAGATTCAAGGTTGTGAACACCTAGTCATGGGCATGAATCTAGGTTTCCCAACAGATAACAACATTAAAGACAAGTATTCATTACAAAATAAATGCAAAGCTCTAAGGATTGTCCCATGACAATCCGTTTCCTATCAATATTCTCATCACATCATGCATTAAAACATGGTAAAGTATCATTTAAAGCCCTTAGAATATATCTCAACATAAATTACCTATCAACTCATTTAATGTCAATTCATACATTTATGGTTTAACAACCTCTTTTATAACCTCAAAAATATTTCCTTTTACCTTTTCATCATCATAATTTGCCATTCCATTTAAAACACATATGGCATACTTATAACAAGGTTCCTCTCAAGCATTTCCATTCATGTCTCATATTGCATCACTTACTTTCATATCAACAATTAACTAGCATTTAAAACATTTAAAGAATTTAACACACACAATATGCTAAATTTGGAATTTAAATGCATATATATACATACCTCTAATGGAGCCTCAAAAACCAAGCTTTTCTCAAGTTTGCTTATCCATTTGATGGATTTTACTACCTCATCTCTCAACTCCTAACACATATAACACATCTATATCAAAATCTATAACCCATATACTTAACCTTTCAAGCCATAATAATAAAAACCTACATTAATCTCATATAGCTCGTTACTAACACATACCATAACCTATAAATAATTTAAAGAGGGGTCTTTAACCATGGAAGTTGATGATCACCCGAAACCCTAACTCACTTGGAAATGGGTCTCTAACAAAATAGGTTCTAAATAAAAAAAAGACTATGAAAGCTTGTAAAAATGAAAGGAAAATGTGATTCCTTACCACAATTGAAGGAAACACAGTTAGGATGGAAGATTCGACTCCCTTTCTACTCCTATGGTTCTGTCTCCTCAAGAACACCTACTCTTTATGCTCCTCTCCCACAAAAACTTATTTAAGCTTTCATCTTTAATGTCGGTTTGGTGTTTAAGGTCTAGAAATCAAGAGAAAACATAAGACTTGGTCTTTGATATGAAAGAACTTTGAGTTCTAGGGATTACTTTTGGGTTTAATTTGTAAGAGAAAGAAAGAATAACTATCGGGATTTTATATCTAACAATGTTCACGAGCATGACCAGATAAGTCATGGGAGTGAACCGTAATACTCACCACTTTTCTCATCTTTTCTTGTCTCTTTTCCCCTAAACAACCCTTAAACACACTTATGGTTTTCCTAAATTGTTTTATTAAATAGGCCCTACTTAGCGGGCAATACATTGTAGCAAGGGAAAAAATTATTGTATTCAAGTATAGAACAATAAATTATATGAAGACAAAATTAAAAAGAGCATGGTGGTTCATCAAAAAAAATTTCCAACTATTAAGCATAAAATGCAATGCATAACAACTAACTTTTGCATCTTTCTCCTTCCTTTTCTTCTTGAGAACCTTCCCAGAAGATCTAAGGCAAAGATATGACATAATTTTAGCAATTCAATTGAGCACAAAACCATTAATACAAATAATAACCATTTCATGCAGAACATATAAAAACTCATATATGGTTTCCAACATTGACTCGAAAAGAATGAGACAACTGATAAATATAAAACAAACCTTTAGGATTGGACAGTTAGCCTTAATACGATGCAATGCGGTTGGAATATCATATGTGTATCCACCCTCCTAATGTACCCAAGAAAGGGAAGAAAAATGAGATGATAAATTTGGAATTAAGGCATATATATATGATCAATGGTGAGAGGTAGATCAAATAAGTACAACAAATACAAGCAATAATATGTTACTGGTTTGAACAATCAACTCATATATCTGACACATGTAGCTTCAGACCATAATTGAAAGAGCATTTAGATTTCATTTACAAAATCTAAATCCATTGTTCCTTTTTTGAGTTTACACAAGCAAAAAACTACTTCACTATACATACAATAAATAGTATTGGATAAAGAGAAATCATAACAATTCTATGATTACATATCTTACATTTATGTTTAACTCCACTCACTAGACAAGTCCAAAATCCATATGGCCCCTTTTGCTACAACAAGGAAAACTAATTTGTTTATTGGTTCATGTTCAACTCATAAAAAATGCCATTACCCTAGACATTCAGGTTTCATAATATTGTAGGTAATTGAAAAGAAGGAAAGTAAAAGATCCTTAGACCTATAGACCATAAGCCATTAATATGTTCTAAAGCTTACATTGTACCGATTCTGTCAAATTAAAATTCCTCTCTATTAAGGGATAAAAGCTCAGCTCTAATCTTATTGTAATTTTATATATTTATCTTTATCTTTTCATCATATTGGTATCCTATGTAGATAAGGTCTATTGTTGTTCACTATCCTTAACTTTGTTCTTATCTCATTGTACTATAAAAACATATGTACAACATTGATTAATATAGCTGAGAAATACAACAAGTTTACACCCTCTGTGGATTTCCCTAAAGCATATTTAGTGAGGTTGACCTTGAAATATTTGTTTATAATTCAGAGGAGTGTAAGCAACAAAGCCACATTAAGCCTCTCAAACAATAATTGCATGCACTCTTCTACTAATTGTTGAACATGGAAAAAAATTAGAGCATCACAGATATCAATCTGAAAAATCTATGCGAGCTCTCCACAAGATTGAGTAACAAGGAGTGTCACTCCTAATATATGTCATTTATCTTCAATCCATATAAGAGAAAGAAAATCATAATTTAGAGGTAAAGAAAAAAAAAGGTGTATATAATACACAAATGGATGATTTCTTGAATAATTATGTCATTTGACAATCAAATTAGGGATTAAGTGAATTTAGCTTTTCATTATATGAGAATACTTTAACAAAAAAAATGGGAAGGAACGAGATAAGAAATGGAAGAGAAAGGGACAAAGAATAGAAAGAAGATGAGATAAGGATATTCAAAAAATGTTAAAGTAAGGCAAGTGGGCAAATACATATAAGATCAAAAAGATTTCTGGTGATCCAGAAGACTCCAATATACAGATGATATGATATAATATCATTAACTACCCAAAGGAGAATGGGCTTCATTGACAAGAAGTATATGAGAGGGCCAAGTTCAACTTGCCCATGGAATAAAAACGAACGAGGACATAAATTTAAACTAGAAAACAATAATTTGTTTTGATAGTATATTATTGTTTTATGTTATTTATTTTGCGGTCCTTTTTCAAAATTTTTACTTAGGATTATTAGGTTTTCAAAGAAGAGGATAATGATAGAACTTGAAATTTCATTCAAATATACAAGGAAACTTACATATATGAAACTCAAAGCACTAGATACTTACCATAAAAACAGAGAAAACTCTCATTCTTTTTCTCTAATTAGCAGCTCTAGAAATGGAATGCTACCTCTTAATGGACTACCGATCTAAAATTCCCTCAACATACTAGTGAGATTCTCTAGAAAACTAAGGTCACAGATGGCCAAGAACTTTGAGATTTGAGATCTCAGTAGGAAATGCGAACATTCTTGCCCTAAAAAATATGAGGTTTGGTAAAGAAGAACAAATGGTTTTGGTGGAAAAGAAAATAAGGGAAAAAAAAGGTATGACTTAGCCTTTTATCTAATATATTTTCTAATATTAATTAAAGGAAAATTTTGAGTGGGTAGAGAGCGCGGGTTTTATTTCATATTTTATGGCATTTAAATATTTTTTGCCAAACATAATAGCTTTTTTTTGCCAAAAAGGGTCTGACTTAGCTTTTGTTTGTGGGGAAAAAATGTGATCCTATTAAATATAGTCATCCTATCAGCAAATTGTTTTTCCCCAATAAATGTTTTCCACAATAAATTTATTTTGTTGCAGTGAGGCTAATGCAAAAATTCGCTAAAGAGAGGTATTTATATGTCCCTTAATCCCATTTAGGGTTAGAGACAGTAAATCCCTCGGCCATACTTTTTAAACAAAAGTAGGTATGGCTACACTGCCCTAATTTGCGACTGCGGGTCCTTATTGGGTATCATGAATTGTCCTGATTACATAATATTTATGTCAGGTCAAACATTTAGCGACCATGATAGATAATAGAGATTGCAAAAAATTGTTAAAATCGAGACATGTCACGACTGTGAAACAACTTTCATGACCGTAACTCTACCATGTCCAAGTTTTCTCTCTCTTCTCTTTTAGATCAAATCCAAAGCCCAATTCACATGTTCTTCAAACTTTTTATGTGTGTGACCTATTAGGATTCCAATTATATTGATAGCTCAAATCATCATATGATTTTGAGCATATCATGAGCAATTTCTAGCAACACATCATAACCACCCAATGAACTAGAAAGTTAATGGCTTGACTATAAACTCTTCCATAAACAATTATTGTGCAATTCATCCTTCCACTACACTATACCTCATTTGGTTCAGAGAATGGACTATGTGTCAACTCCCACTAGACTAACTAGGTCACATCTAGCCCAAATGATTTAGTTATTATTTATAAGACTCATTGCTCTATTAGATATGCACTTGAAGACTATCTTCAAGACAAGCCCACCTCGGCCAAGGATTCCGAGTAATGATCTCTATAAGAGGCCATAGGTATACTCTCTTTCTAGCAGAAGTGGTGAATCATCAATTGACTACTCAACTATCTTCCAATACCCTATGTTATACCCAATCATCCCCTATATTGACCTCTTTGAGGCAATAAAGAATGGAGTCAAAGTATAGAACTTAGTATCCAAGCTAACCTTGAGCATCTCAAATCAAATGATACTTTCACAATTTCCATGGCGAGAATAAAACTGACATTGAATAGATAATGCATCAGATTGTCTCATATCTAGGCCATCTAGTGTACTTGACTACTTTAGCAAACATCCACATATTAACTCTAAACTGTTAGGTTTTGAAGAATGAACCATATTCATAAACGCAGCGGAAAAATAAAATTTTCAAAACCCAAAACAAAAGATCATACTTGTGCCACTAAAACTAATTTATATACATATAGAGGTTAAAAATTATACCTTGTAATTTCTTATTTGTTATTCAAATCTTCACTTTGTTGGGTTGTAGCAAACTACAATAATCCACACTAGGATGTCTCTAATGATAATCCATGCTAAGAATGAAGAATAAACTATCAAAAGAAATGGTTTGAACAAATTCAAAGTGCTAGCTTTGAAAGTGTTTTTGAGATAATTTTATTGTCTTAAAAATATTTTTCACAAAAAATATTTTCATGTCTATTTTCTGTCATTTGATGTCTTTTCTATTTGAATCAAATTCAAAGAAAATATCAAAAGTCAAAAATGGAGAAAAGGAAATTGAATAAATAGTGAATGTGCTTAATGGCCAAATTAACTGGTTGGCCAATGGGAGGGACCAGCGTGCACGCTGGGCCTGCTATGGGTTACTGCTAGGCAACCCAGCTGGCTCGCTAGGCTGGCCAGCAGCCTGCTTAGCCCGCACAGGCCCGTGACCCTCCCGAACAATTTTTTTCGTGCAATCTCATTGCGATCCATCCCGAAATAATTCTCTCATATTTTGGATCCCATCCAAGACCATTTTACTCATTCTCCATATCTTCAATGCGTGAGACCCATTGGGTTCCCGGCTATTTTGACCACTTAAATTCACAATTAATTTAAGCAAGTCATGAGTGGTATCTAGCAATACATCATGACCCCTAATTGATCGGAAAGTCAGTGATTTGACTACGAACTTTTTCATAGAAAATTTCTGTATAATTATTCATTTCACCATTCTGTACCGCACTTGGTTCAGAATATGGACATGTGTCAACTCCCACTAGACTGATTACATCACGTCTATAATGTTAGTTCTTGTCCCTGAGGCTCATTATTCTATTAGATATGTCATTGAAGACCATCTTTATGACATTTCCACTCCGGCCAGAGATTCCCAAGTAATCACCACGACAAGAGGCCATGGGTATACACTCATTCTATCAAGAGTGGTGAATCCTTTGTTGGTTACCAATTACCTTCGAATACCTCAAGTTGTATCCAATCACGACCCTATGAGCAACCTTCCTAAGGCAACATGGAATAGTGTTAAAATACAAAATCAGTATCTAAGATATCCTTGAATACCTAAAGTCTAAGGATACTTACACCATTGCTATGATGAGATTATCATTGACATTTGAATATATTATCCATATGATTGTCTCATAGAAGGTCATTTCCCATTAATAATATGTCATCTGCATATAACACAAGAAATAAGATTGCATTCCCACTAACCTTCTTGTAAACACAAGGTTCATCCGAATTTTGTAAGAAACTAAACTGTTTGATTGTCTCATCAAACTAAATATTCCAACTCCTAGATACTTGCTTTAGTCCATAAATGGATCTTTGAAGCTTACATACCTTTTTGCCATCTTTGGATATGAAGCCTTCTGTTTGTGTCATGTACACATCCTCAGTCAGATTTCCATTAATGAAAGGTGTCTTCACATCCATTTGTCATATCTCATAATCATAATGAGTAGAAATGGCTAGAAGTATCCTTATGGATTTAATCATAGCTACTAGACTAAAAGTTTCATCATAGTCAATTCCTTGTCTTTAATGATAACTTTTAGCAACAAGTCTAGCTTTATAGGTAATCACATTATCATCCATGTCAGTTTTCTTTTTGAAAACCTACTTGCACCCTATAGGCTTTATCCCTTCGGGTGGGTCAACCAAAGTCCATACTTGGTTTTTATACATGGAATCCATTTCTGACTTCATGGCTTGAAGCCATTTGTTAGATTCTGAACTATTCAGAACTTCTTCATAGGTTGTAGGATCATCATTTTCTATGAGCAATACGTCGTTCTATTCACTAATGAGAAGTCCATATCTCTCTTGAATAGTACGTATCATACTTGACCTATAAAGCTCTTGTGCTTCAAAAGGTTGAGCTGTTATATCATCTGTATGAGTAACAAGCTCGGGTTCAGGCAGTTGATCAACATCTATTTGAGCATCTTGAACTTACTCAAGTTCAATTTTTCTCCCACTATCTCCTTTTAGAAGGAATTCTCTCTCTAAAAAGATATCATGTCTTGAAAAAAAAACTTTTTGTTCCAAGGGGTGGTAAAATTGATATCCATATGATGCTTTTGGATATCCCACAAACAGACATCGGTTAGACTTAGCTTCTAGCTTATTTAACATTGTCTACTTCACATAAGCAGGACAACCCCAAATTCTGATGTAAGAAAATGTGGGTTTTTTGTTATACCATTTCTCATATGGAGTAACATCAATTGACTTCGAAGGAACTCCATTTAATATATAAATGGCAGTCTCCAGTGCAAAACCCTAAAAGGATTTAGGGAGTTCCGCAAAACTCATCATAGACCTTACCATGTCTAACAAGGTTCAGTTTTTCCTTTCAGCCACACCATTGTATTGTAGCATATAAGGTGGAGTCCATTGAGATAAAATTCCATTATCCCTAAGATAATCTAGAAACTCTTGGCTCAAGTATTCACCTTCTCGATCTGATCGAAGTGTTTCAATACTTTTGCCAAGTTATTTCTCTACTTCATTTCTGAATTCTTTGAACTTTTCAAAAGCTTCAGATTTGTATCTCATAAGAAACACGTATCCATATCGTGAGTAGTCATCGATAAAAATAATGAAATAGATGAAACCACCTCTAGCGTGTGTAGACATTGGACCACATACATCCGAATGTATTAAGTCTAAAAGTCTATTAGCACGTTCACCTTTTCCCTTAAAGGGTAATTTAGTCATCTTGCCTAATAAGCAAAATTCAGACATGTCATATGATTTATAATCAAATGACCCCAAACTACCACTCTTGTGTAGCTTAGCCATGCATTTCTCACTTATATGACCAAGGCGACAATGCCATAAGTAAGATGTAACACCATATCTTATGCATTTGAGTTCAACCTATCCTTGTATCAAATAATCACACATAGCATACTGGAAAGGCAAAATACCCTGTTAAAAATGGTAGTAAATTTTTTTTCATATCCTGTAATATCATTCAATGACTTTCCAAGTCAATTTTGAGGCTTTCGCCACAATATGATATATCACATATATTAAAACATAAACTTTGCACATAAGTATTTATGAGTTGCTTTCATTTATACATTTTTAAATCCCATTCCAAAATGACTATACATATCCAAACACGTAAATACAAAATACAGATGACATATTTTCATGCTTGTGTGGAATGCAAGGAGAGAGAGTGATGAGGGTGGGCCAATGACCTGTGCTCCATGTCTTCTATATGTAACTCAAAATGAGCTATCAGTTTTCTTTACCTGAAAATTATACAAATTGATGAGTTGCGGAAAAATGAGAATAATCATCAAATGAGCTCTAAAGTACCAAACAACTCATAGTAATAAATCACAAATCCAATACATACCATGTATTCCATTCCATTCATCAGTATCATATAATTATCAATAAAGTTGAAACATATAATCATTACTTTTTACGTATGCAAATGTTTTGCTTATTTTATTTTGTTGTGACCAAGTTAATCAGTCATTGCCCCGGGTTTCCATGTGAACATTTGCATTTGCTAGCTAGCTTGATCATTTGTTTCATTTGCACATTTGTTGGGCCATAGGCCTCTTCTTTTGCTTTACAATATCGATTAACTAGTCACAATGCCTTTTAAGTCCATATGTATATGCATTTGTAAATAAGCATTCATCAACCATTGCATTTTTATCATATATACCATACATATATCACATATATACCTCATATGTCACGCATATATCATGCATATACTATACATATACCATGTATATATATCATATATGTCAAACATATACCTCAAATGTCACAAATTATCCATCATCATATTATCAGGGGCAAATCATGACAATTATATGAATAACATAGCAAGCAACATTCATATGCACTAAAGAATTCAATTGATAATTAGACTCACCTTTCTCCTTTGATTCCAACCCCTAACTTATTGTCTATCTGCTCCTTGTTGGTCTCCAATATGTTGTGAGCCTAATATAAAAATATAATTGATTAACTCATGATTAGGGAGACTTAATGTGGCTTAAACAAATTAATATTTATTTTTCATATCAATAGTTAAGATTTCCTATGAGGCAATGTGACCTTATGGGACAGTTTAGCCTATATATTTCTCTATACTTGACCAATTAATTTGATTCTTATTCATAATTCAAATTAACATATAATTATGTAACCTATTAAAATTTCATACCAATTGGATCATTATACAATATTTGGTGGAATTTCTAAATGTGTTCTGTTTACTGTCCTATTTTCTGCCCTTAGGCAGTTTCAGGGTACCAACTTTGGTTCATCATAACTTATAATATAAGTCATATTTCAATGAAACTTTATGGACTTATATGGGTTCAAATGTAAAATTTTTCATGTTCACAATTTTTACCAATTATGTCTCTAAGGTCTTCAAATTATAAGAAACATTGCGTTGGTCCAGAACAAAGTTGGCTTCCGGACCAGTATGGTTTCTAAAGGCCATAACTTAGTCTATACATAACATATTAAGCTGAAATTAGTACCCATATTTAGATAAGATATATAAATATAACTTTTATGTTTTTATAATTTATAGAATCGATCTATAAAGAGCTCACATTTGGCAAAAATGTTGCTGGATCTGCCCAGGGAACTAAGCAGGCATTTCAAACCATGGAACAGTGATGGTTCCATTCACAATAACTCAAAATCCACAAAACATATAAACCAGATATTTTTTATAAAGAATCATCACACATATATCTACAATTTTTATGCTTTGATATACTTCAAATAATGACTTTATCATCAATAAACACAGTAACTAACTCATCTAGGGTTCACACCCTGACCAGTTTCAGTAGAGAGAGGATATCTCTTCCTATACACCAAATATTGCACAAATGTTTACATATCCATAAATATAAGACATAGAGGAACAACTTTTGTGTTTTAATATTTTCCACAATTAATTTCTATTGATATCAAAATCGGGGTGCAAGTCAGTGGCTATTAGTGAACTTTAGCAACTGAAATCAACCTTATAGGAATAAGAATTGATTACTTACCAAGAACGAACTTGCAAGGGATCAATTTGCTGCAAAAAAAATAAGTGAAAAAAGGAAGAATTGAAGGCTGGAATGGAGGAAGATGAAGAAGAAAACGGGGCTGGAGTAAGAAGGCAGAAATGGGAGGAAGAAGATAAAGCCAACTTTTTCTTTTTGTACCTTTTTATCTTTTGTTTCTTCTTCTCTTCTCTTTTCTCTTCTATTTTCTTTTATTTTCATTTTGTTTTATCTATATTATTATTATTATTTGCATATATATATATATATATATATATATATATATATATATATATATATATATATATATATATAATTCCATTAATCCACACAGTAATATAACTTAATCGTTTGGCCCAATTTAACTAAATTAACAATGTAAAATATTTACTAATTTTAATCTAATCATTTTACTTACTTTAATTTAGTCACCTTATTCAATTTATTTCTAATACTTTGTTATCCTCATTTAGGTTATAAGTATACACGTATGACTCGATACAATTGCCAAATACTAGGACACGTAGGTAGTGCATGTCATAAACTTATTCCTACGAAAATACGTATGAAATGCACATGTTCAATTGAATTATATGCAAGATGCATATGTTCAAATAAAATGCATGTGGATATGCATGTGGGGAAGGTTAAGAATGTTACATAAGATGATTTCAACATATCTTGTTTTTGCCTTTTTTTATCAATGATGTTTAAAATTGGATTTGACATATCTAATATGTATATTCCATTGCATAATGTACCACTAGCATAAAGAATTCCATTCAACATAATAGAATAATAATTGTTACTAAAAGCTAAATGGAAACCATCTTTATTTAGACTTGAAATAGAAATAATGTTTTTAGTCAAAACAGGTAGATAATAGCAATTATCCAAATTTAACATAAGCCCACTAGGGAGGGTCAATACATAAGTTGCTATAGCTAATGCAGTAATCCTTGCTCCATTTCCAAGGTGTAGGTCTGACTTTCCCTTATTGAGCTGCCTATTGTTCCTTAGGCCCTACATATTAGTGCATATGTGTGAGCCACAATCGATATCTAATACCCATATACTATTATCGGAAATAGTATTAATTTCAATGGCAAAAATATCTGAAGTAGATGGGGCATTAGATGCCTTCTTCTTCAAGGACTCCAAATAAGCCTTACAGTTTCTCTTCCAATGGCCATCCTTGCCACAATGGAAGCATGTCCCCTTTGGAGCAATCTCCTTGGCCTTCTTCTTGGCCATTCCTCCCTTAGGCTTCATGGACTTCTTCTTCTTCTTTTTAAGGTTCTTCTTTTTAGAACCTGAAGAGTCCACCAGCATCACAATCTTACTGTCCTTCTTGACATATGGCTCACCTATTTTGAGCAAGTTAATCAGCTCAGGAATAGTGGTAGAGATTTGGTTCATCCTATAGTTAAGCACAAAATATGAATAACTATCTAACAAATCGGTTAGAATTAAGTCAATACTTAATTCGTGGTCCATCACAAATCCTAAGGTGGCCAACCTCTTAATATAGTCATTCATCTTCAATGCATATTGCACTTGAGATGTCCCCTCAACCATCTTAGTGCGGAAGAGCAACCTCAAAGTTTGGAACCTTTTGGAACACGCTTGCTCATCAAAAAGCTCTCTTAGATGGTATACTATGGAATTAGCATCCATAGCCTCATGCTACTTTTGCAACTCAACTGACATATTAGCAAGCATAATGCAGCTTGCCATCTCACTATCATCGATATGCTTTTGATATGGCTTTTGAACACCTTTAGAAGCATTAGCTGTAGGGGGATTAGGGAGTACCTCATCTAGGACATAACCAATTTTTTTAAATTTGAGAACTATTCTCAAATTCCTTAGCCAATTCAAAAAATTAGGCACAGTCAAGTTATTTAATTCCATTAGTGATCGTAAATTCACACTTGTCATGATGATGATTCTAGCAACCTAGATGTAAAATAGAACATGTTAGAATGTACATAAAATTCATGTTTATTAGGTCTTTAATAAATCGCATTATGACTCCCACTATTTTATTGCGAATCCATATCCCTCACTATGAACCCGAGAGAACTTATATGGAAGTTCTCCTAGTGGGTCGATATCCAACTAGCTAAGAATAACCTTGAGGCAACTCAACAAGCTATCCTTAGTTTGGTTGGTAGGTATCTAATCCATACCAATTGTATTATTCATGCAACTATCGAATCTTGTGCTATCAACTTATTGATGTGTGCACATACATTGGGCTATCAACTCTTGATATGTGTACATCTCATGTATACAAACCCAATTTTGCCTCCAATACTCATTAACCTTGGCGCAAATCCAACAAGTTAATAATATCGGTTAAGTCTAACCCACTAGTTATGAAATCTAATTTCAATGGTTTGAACATATTCTTATAGAATGAGCTTGAGGCAACTTAACAACCTTAACTCTAGAAGAACTCTAGTTCTCCCCACATTAATGGAAGCGTAAGACTTAATTGTTTATTTAGCGAAGGATTTCTTTGTTAAGTCTCATCAAGTTATTATTTCATGCTTTTATATATCATAAATTCATCACATGGATATATAAAGATAGTTACATTAACTATATGGCATGATTATGTACATACTAAAGTCAATCTCTTGAGCCAAAGAGAAATTGACTAGGTTTTACCTAAGTATATGCTTGAATTTACAACCCAAAATAGAAATCAAATTTCTATTTATAAGTCTTCTTATTTATGGTACCACCTCCTTTTCTTCTTGCTCCTTTGTATATTCAAATCCTAATCCTATGTAATCTAATTACATATTTCAAAGTATAGAAAACCTCAATTTACATTTGAGGGGAGTAAGATGAGAAGAGAAATAAATAAAAAGAAAGAGAGGTAGGGACACACATGCCTAAGTCCATAATCATCCATCGTGCCTTTTCATTCTCTAATGCATAAAATAAAAAATGACAGTTTTGGATTTCAATTTGTAAATCAATTCAACGCTTGAACCGAAATTGCCTACTTGTATTTTTTCTGTTAATTTAATTTTATATGTCATTTTAAAGTGGAATTTAATATTTAATCAAATTAAATTAAATTCCATATTTCTATATTTAATTCAAAATTAATTCTCCTTAAAATTAGAATATTATGATGTTAAAATTAAACAATTTAATTTTAATATACATACGTATTTCTAGTCATACTAGAATTACAATTGCTCAATTTAAGTTAATTCAAAATTAATTTTCAAAAATTCTAAAAATTTTCAGAACTTCAAAACATCATTCTAATTATCTTTAGGTCACCTCAAATTCATCAAAATATTTTTGGCACAAGCCAAAATTACTAAGTCAAATGAACCAACACACTTAGACGCTCAAAACGATTCATTTGATATCTATAATTTTTTTTTTAAATTTGAAATGCATGAAAAATAATTTTGGAATGCATCTAACATCAAAATAACATATTTTTAATCACATAAAAATATTTCAATGTGCTGAAAATAAAATAAACACATACAAAAAAATCAAACAAAACAACCCCACCGGGTATGCTGAAACAGTCACATTTTTTTGTTTGTTTCAAAAATTAATTTAAATAATTTTTAATTAATTATTGGACAATTACAGAGTCATAAAAATATTTTCAATATGTCTAAATAATGTTTTCATAATCAAATTATAAAAAAAATATAATCATCCCCGTCAATTAAGCCAAACAACAACACATGTTCATAAACAAGGTAATTTTAGGCATTTTTTAAATAAATTCGAAATTAATTATTTGAATCACATTCAAATCATTTTTCAATCAAAATAATCATCCTTAATCATCTCATGATCAGATTAGAGAAATAAAAATGTCTAAAACATATTTCACAAATTAATTTCAATTTTTTAAATCCTATTGATCCAAAATCATCAAAAACATGCAATCCCATTGCACTTTCAATTAAAATTAATTTTAATGGACACAAGGGACTCTGATACCACTGTTGGGATTTTAAAGAATGAATCATATTCATAAATACAGTGGAAAAATAAAAATTTCAAAATTAGAAACAAAAGATCATACTTGTGTCATTAAAACTAAGTTATATAAATATAGAGGTTAGAAATTATATCTTATAATTTCTTATTTGTTATTCAAATCTTTACTTTGTTAGGTTGTAGCAAACCACAACAATCCACACTAGGATGTCTCTAATGATAATCCATTTGAAGAATGAAGAAGAAACTATCAAAATAAATGGTTTGAACAAATTCAAAGTGCTAGCTTTGAAAGTGTTTTTGAGAGAATTTTATTGTGTCTTAAACATATTTTTTTCACAAAAAAATATTTGCATATCTATTTTCTATCATTTGATGTCTTTTCTATTTGAATGAAATTCAAAGAAAATATCAAAAGTCAAAAAGGAAAAAAAAAGGGAATTGAATTAATAATGAATGTGCTTAAAGGCCATAATTGGCCCAATTAAGGCCAAATTCACCGGTTGACCAATGGGAGGTACCAACGCGCGCATTGGGCCTGCTGCGGACTACCGCTGGGTGGACCAGACCAGTAGCCTGCCTAGCCTGCATGGGCTCGTGACCTCTAGAACAATTTTTCCCATGCAATTTCATCGTGATCCATCCCGAAATAATTCTCTCATATTTTGGATCCCATCCAAAATCATTTTACTCATTTTCCATATCTTCAATGCATGTGACCCATTAGATTTTCAATTATGTTGGCCACTTAAATTAAAAATTAATTTAAGCAAGTCATGAACGGTATCTAGCAATACATCATGACTCCCAATTGACCGGAAAGTCAGTGGTTTGACTACGAACCTTTCCATAAATAATTTATGTGCAATTATTCTTTTCACCATTCTATACCCCACTTGGTTCAGAGTATGGACATGTGTCAACTCCCACTAGACTGACTACATCACGTTTGGTCTAAGTAATGTTAGTTTTTGTGCCTAAGGCTCATTACTGTATTACATATGTCATTAAAGACTATATTTATGACATTTCTACTTCGGCCAAAGATTCCCGAGTAATGACCATGATAAGAGGCAATGAGTATACACTCCTACTATCAGGAATGGTGAATCCTTTGTTGGTTACCCAATTACCTTCGAATACCTCAAGTTGTATCCAATCACCACCCTTTGAGAAACCTCCTTGAGGCAATAAGGAGTAGTGTCAAAATACAGAATCAGTATCCAAGATATCCTTGAGTACCTCAAGTCTAACGATACTTGCACCATTGCTATAATGAGACTATCATTGACAATTGAATAGATTATCCATATGATTGTCTCATAGCTGGTCATCCAATGTACTTAGCTACACTTAGCAAGCATCCACATGTTAACTCTAAACATCTCATGTTTACAGATTATGTGATCTACTACTCAATCCAATCAAGGAGTGTAACATATGCTAGTCTGTTCGAATTAACAATGTCTCATCTCATTAATCCTATGACTAGGGATAATTTTGATACTAACATAATTACACATGATAAGAATCTCAATATCATGATCTCATCATGATTTCCTTCATGCTATGTTATGTATCAAGGACTTCATTAATTGATTTAAGATCACTATCAATTCATATATCAAATGAACATCAAATTAATGAAAAAACATTTTATTAATCAAATAAAATTGTACAATAAGTGCTAAAGGTGATTGCCTTTAGAGCACTCCTCTAACATAAACATATCATAGCTAAGACCAGTTATTTTACCCAATCAAGGAGTTCAACATGTATTAGTCTATCCAGATTAACATTGTCCCATATTGTTAATTATATGACTAGGGGTTATTTAGGTATAAATACAATGGCACATGATAAGAATCTCCTAATCATGATCTCATTATGATTTCTCGCATACTGTGTTATATACCTAAAACTTCATTAAATGGTTTAAGATTTATATGAATTCATATTAATGAATGCCATATAATGAAAATTCCTTTGCTAAATAATAAATTTGTACATCAAGTGTCCAAGGTAATTGCCTTTAGGGCACCTTTTTAACAAACTCCCACTTTCACTAAAGTTAATCACCTTTATACATTAAACCATAGGCGAATATATGACTATCATATTTCTTCTAGGGAAGTGGCTTACTGAGCGAATCAATGTATTATGATTTATGAGAACTCTTTTTATTTTTACATCATGTCTACCAATGATCTCTGTAATCAAATGGTAAAGTCTAAGTACATGTTTGGAACATTGGTGAGATTATGGTTTCTATGCTTGCATAATGGCTCCATTGTTATCACAATAATGTTAGGAGCCACTCCTAATTCAGTGATGAATTTTCTCATCCTAAATGATTCTTTAGCTGCCTCATAAGTTGTAATGTACTCTGATTAAGTTGTGAAATCTACAGTCGTCTCTTATTTTGAACTTGTCCAACTAACTACACCATCATTTAATGTGAAAATATAACCTGATTGGTATTTGAAGTCATCCTTGTTAGATTGGAAGCTAGAATCCATGTTCCCTCTTATGTTAAGCTCACCTTCTCCATAAATCAGGAATGCATCCTTCGTTCTTTTCAAGTACTTAAAAATGTTCTTGACAGCTACCCTATGCCATTCTTCAAGATCTGACTAATATCTTCTTGTGATGCTAACAACTTATGATACACCGAGTCTAGTACATAATATATCATATATGATAAATTCAATAGCATATTCATATGGGATTCTACACATGTGTGTCTATTCATCCTGTGTCTTTGGACATATGTATTTGGAGAGCGTTATTCTTTGATAACACAGTTAAGCCTAATACCTAAGAAGTTGTAATGTACTCTGATTCAGTTGTGAAATCTGCAGTCGTCTCTTATTTTGAACTTGTCTAACTAACTACACCACCATTTAATATGAAAATATAACATGAATGGTATTTGGAGTCATCCTTGTTAGATTGGAAGCTAGCATCCATATTCCCTCTTATGTTAAGCTCACCTTCTCCATAAATCAAGAATGCATCCTTAGTTCTTCTTAAGTACTTAAAAATGTTCTTGACAGCTACCCTATGCCATTCTTCAATATCTGACTAATATCTGCTTGTGACTCTCACAACTTATGATACACTAGGTCTAATACATAATATATCATATATGATAAATTCAATAACAGATGCATATGGGATTCTACACATGTGTGTCTGTTCATCCTGTGTCTTTGGACATATGGATTTGGAGAGCGTTATTCTTTGATAACATGGAGTGATAACACAATGAAGCCTATTGCCTAGGTTGGTCATATTGGTGATTCTTTGATAAATAGGGGTTTAAGCCAAGTGAGCTTCCCTTGATGATTATATGTGCACACTCATTTACCTCAGTCCAGTGTTCTAGAAAGCTCAGGTAGATGTCCTAGGAGGGCTTGTGGAGAATCATATGTTATTTCCATATCTAATTTAGTCTAGTTAAGAGTAAAACATGAAAATAAATGGAATTGAATAATTTATAAGTGTGGTGTACACTTGTATGATTGGTGGTGATTATTTTGCTACGTGATGTATCAGCTTAAGTATTATGTTTGAAACAATTAGGCATGACATCATAATTAAATGGTATATTGTATGTGAAGACACCAAGGTAAGTCATATTAGTGTGACAGTAAGTGTATCATGCATGTTTTGTATGTATATTGTACTTTGAATGTTGTTATGTACCACTAAGCATTAGGTTGCTTAGGTATGGGTGTTCCTTTGCATAGGTTTAAAGCCTAAGAATTGAGTGACAAAGGAAGATGTCCAAGATCAGAGTCAAGGATACATTTGTGGGTGGGTGATACACTTTTTTTTATTTTGGTTATTTAGCTAGATTAGACAGTTATAGGTGTACTTGTCTTGTATTTTATAGTCATGTAAATTTTGTAACTATCCATTTTGTATACCTTCTGGGCTAGTGATTTCCTGTATGTTTATTATATTTAAACCTTTTAATTGTATTAAGTATTTTGATGATTTATGATGTTTTATTATTTTAACAAGTCATCATGGCCATGGTGCATCAAAGTTTTAATTTATTATTTTTTTAGATCGTATGCATATTAACATTCTTTGGTATAATTGGGTTTATTCTTAATTATATTGAAAGGTGTTACATTTTTTCCTTATGCCTCATTGGATCTTTTTGGAATTATTCTTTTACTTGTCCTCCCTTTTCTTGGAAGAACTAGTAAAGTCCACCAACATCACATCTTTTTATTCCTTCTTGATAAAAGGCTCAACTGTTTTAAGCATGTTGATTGATCGAAGTGGATATCTTGTTCATTTGATAGTTTAACACAAAATGTGAATAACTATAAGACAAACTCTAAATAATTACGTCTATACTTAATTCATAATCCATAAGGAAACCTAAAAAAGCTAATTGCTCAATGTACCCAATAATCTTATTGCATGTCGCATTAGAGATATCCCTTCTAACATATTAGAGCAGAATAGTAACTTAAATATCTCATATCGCTCATAACGAGCTTACTAATCAAGTAGGTCCCTTAGATAATACACTATGATACTGGCATCCATATTTTCATTTTGTTTTTTAAGCTATGGTGACATAAAGGCAAGCATAATATAGCCTGCCAGCTATAATGCCCGATAATTTGGGCCATGGTCACAGGTGACTGAAATCCGGTGCATCGAACCGATCGAGGTCTACATTCGGACATGAAAGAAAAAAATTAAAATGATAATAAAATATGAATAAAATATTTTGGATATTATTAATTGAGAATTTTGAGGTTCAGAACTAAAATTTTGAAAATAATAATTTTTCACTTAACGAAATTGGAATTTACGGTATTTTTGGCATAAATATTTTGAGCATGAATAAAAATGGAATATTCTTTACCTAAGGAAAGGAATATTCTTTAGATTAAAATAAAGTAAGAGTGATTTAAATTAATGGACCAATGAGAGACAAGATTATCTAATTAATCCTAACCACCCACCTAATCCTACTATAAAAGTCAAATTTCATTTTTTGCCTTTATTTATTCTTCTTCCTCATCTTAGGCAGACAAAATTCTCTCTCATTTTTCTTCTCTTTTCCGTGACATACATCTTCCCCTTCCTTCTTCTTTTTCTTCAATTAAAGCTAAGATTTTATCTATCAAAGATGGATTAAGGCAAGATGAACAAGAAATTGAAGCAAAGTGAGCCAAACAAAGGAAGATGAAGGAAGAAAAGAAGAGAAAAAGAGAAGAAAAGATTTTGGCCATCTTGAAGATTTACAAAGGTGATTAATTGTGTATGTAATTATTAATATGTATAATTGTGTATAATTGTGTATGTAATTATTAATATTTTGATTGAGTGATTAATTTGTGATTAATCGATGCCATGAATGTGAAAATAAGATCAGATTATGTTGATGATGCATGAAGATAGGAAATTGTGTGATTGAATAAAGTTGTTGGAAATTCATCTTATGAATAGTGTTTACATTTTAGGGCATAACTTGAGTTCCGGAAATACTTTTTGAGTGTTTATTGTTGGATTGGAAAATTAAGACATAGGATTAAACCGTTTTTTTAGACCATTAGATCTTGATATACCTTCATTTAGGTTTAAAATTGATTCAAAATTCAAACTGAAAATCTGTCCAGTCAAATACTAGGTAGAATGAAATGAACGTAGCAGAGTGAAAAATCCATAACTTTTGCTATAAAATTCGATTTGATGTGATTCTAATTGATATTTAAAGATAAGACATGTATCTATGTTTTATTAGGTGATCACTTGTCTTAGCTCCATTTAAAAATGGATAAAAAATGCATAGTAATATGAGACATAAATTCTGCCCAGAATATGGCAACTTGTATATATGAGTTTATTGTTGAATTTTATGATAGAAAAATATATTGTTTGACTTTAATTATATTTATAATGATTTAATAAGTGAGTATAATGTTGTAATATATTTCATAGAGATTATTGTATTTATAAAAAACTATATCAGCATTTCATACCTAATTGGTGTAAATAATAATAAAGATAACAAACATGATTAAGCCCTATAACATCTAGTCGAAAATTAGAAATTAGGATAAGTTGACATTCCAATAAAAGGGTGGAAATGTAGACACTAGAAAATAGTGCTGAGATTTAATTTATATTGGTAATAAGAAATATTGCTAAGTTTAAAATTACATAGGCACAAAAAATGAGCTGAGCTATTATTGAAAATGTAGGCATTAAACGCTGAGTTATCAAATAATTAAGTAGGTGCCAAGTATACTGCCGAAGAGCATAAACTCTATATCCAGTGTTTAGTTCCAATCTAAAATGTCGTGGGCTATCAAATAAATATAATTTATTAAAATGATTTTCTTGTATTATTATTAATGAATTTTAGTATGCTTAATGAATGAAATGACATAATTGATTAATTATACCAAAATATTTATCTCACTAGTTACATATTTAAATGATATAATAAATGAAAAAAATATAGTAATAAATATTCTGCTAATAACAAACTCGAAAATTGAAAAATATATACAATAATTTGAGCATTGGTTTTCAAATAATGAGCTTGGTAACACTTCCCTACACTATTAATGGCTAGTAGAGTAAGAGAGCGCTACAACTACTCATTATCATCAAGGGCTTATTATATGCCATATGTTCCTCAATAAATGCATTTTCAGCATGAGGGGAGGAACAAGCTTCATTCAAGACGTAGGCTATTTTCTCAAATTCGAGAACTTTTCTCAAATTTCTAAGCCAATTAAGGAAGTTTGGGCCAGTCAATTTTCTTGACTCAAAAATTGAGCATGGGTTCATATTAGATGATATGATTCTATCAACATATATGTAAAGAAATATTATGTTAGAGTATGTACATGAATGCATGATTA
Organism: Triadica sebifera; assembly: GCA_023653625.1. NCBI lineage: Eukaryota > Viridiplantae > Streptophyta > Magnoliopsida > Malpighiales > Euphorbiaceae > Triadica > Triadica sebifera. The sequence goes on along the minus strand of CM042893.1, from coordinate 41,607,835 downwards.
TAAGGTGTTTAATAAGTATGCATTATTACTCCTACTATTTTAAACGTGTTTAATCGTGTCTAAACAGATTTCGTAGATAAAATTCATTTATGACACGGTTTGTTTCATGTCGTAAATGTGTTAACATGATTATAACACATATCCATTTAGCTCAAACACATATACGATTAAGTCCGCATCATTTTGTATCATTTAATCATATCATGTCAAAAATTATTGTAAGACCACATCCTATGCAATTAAGGATAATCTATCCCTGTATCAAATAATCACACATAGCATGCTAAAAAGACAAAATATCCTATTAACATTGATAGTAATTTTTTTTATATCTTGTAATATCATTCAATGATTGTGCAAGTCTCATACAAATGTAAGACCACATCCTATGCAATTAAGTATAACCTATCCCTATATCAAATAATCATACATAGCATGCTAGAAAGACAAAATATCCTATTAACATTTGTAGTAATTTTTTTATATCCTGTAATATCATTCAACGACTCTGCAAGTCTCATATACTGTAATATCATTCAATGAATTTGCAAGTCTCATACCCCGTAATATCTTTCAATGACTTTGCAAGTTAACACTGAGGCTTTCGCCACAATACGATATATCACATATATTAAAACATAAACTTTGCACATAAGTATTTATGAGTTGCTTTCGTTTATACATTTTTAAAACCCATTCCAAACTGACTATACATATTCAACCATGTAAATACAAAATGCAGATGATATATTTTCATGCTCGAGTGGTATGCAAGGAGAGAGAGTGATGAGGCTCGGCCAGTGACCTATGCTCCATGTCTTTTATACGCTACTCAAAATGAGCTATCACTTTTCTTTACCTGAAAAATGATGCAAATTGATGAGTTGCGGCTCAGTGAGAATAACCATCAAATGAGCTCTAAAGTACCGAACAACTCATAATAATAAATCACAAATCTAATACATACCATGTATTCCATTCCATTTATCAGTATTATATAAATATCAATAGAGTTGAAACATATAATCATTACTCCTTACGTATGCAAATGCTTTGCTTATTTCATTTTGTTGTGACCAAGTTAAACAGACATTGCCTTGGGTTTCCATGTGAACATTTGCATTTGCTAGCTAGCTTGATCATTTGTTTCATTTGCAAATTTGTTGGGCCATAGGCCTCTTCTTTTACTTTACAATATCGATTAACTAGTCACAATGCCTTTTTAGTCCATATGCATATGCACTTGTACTTAATCATTCATCAACCATTGCATCTTATCACATATAACATACATATACCGCATATAAGCCTCATATGCCACGCATATACCTCACATATACTATACATATATCCTATATATATATCACATATGTCAAACATATACCTCAAATATATCACAAGTATACAAATTATGTGTACCACAATGTCACAAATTATCCATCATCATATTATCAGGGGCAAATCATGAGAATCATATAAATCACATAGCAAGCAACATTCATATGTACTAAAGAATTCAATTGATAATTAGACTCATCTTTCTCCTTTGATTCTGACCCCTAACTTATTGTCTATCCGCTCCTTGTGGGTCTCCAATATGTTGCAAGTCTAATATGAAAACATAATCGATTAACTCATGATTAGGGAGACTTAATGTTTCTTGAACAAATTAATATGCATTGTTCATATAAATAGTTAAGATTTTTCCTATAAGGCAGTGTGACCTTTCGGGACTGTTTAGCCTATACCTTTTTCTATACTTGACCAATTAATTTGATTCTTATTCATAATTAAAACTAACATATAATTATATAACATATTCAAATTTCAGACCAATTAGATCATTGTACAATTTTTCGTGGAATTTCTAAATGTGTACTGTTTTCTGCCTTATTTTCTACCGTTAGGCAGTTTCAGGATATCCATTTTGGTTCTTCATAACTTATAATATATAAGTCCTATTTTAATGAATCTTTACAAAAAATGATATGGGTTCAAATGGAATATTTTTCATGTTTACAACTTTTATCAATTATGTCTCTAAGGTCTTCAAATTATAACAAATATGTCACTGGTCCAAAATAGAATTGGCTTCCGGACCAGTATGACTTTCAAAGGCCATAACTTAGCTCAGTCCAATATAGAGGCGTTCTACATTTCCTCCCATACAAGGCTTCATATGGTGTCATACCGATACTGGCTTGGTGACTATTATTGTAGGCAAATTTTATCAATGGAAGATGTTTGTCCGAACTGCCTTCAAATTCTATCACACAACGCCTTAACATATCTTCCAGTATCTGTATGGCCCTCTCTGATTGACTGTTTGTTTGTGCATGGAAAGCTTTGCTAAAATTGAGTCGAGTACCCATGGCTTGATGCAAACTTTTCCAGAATTTTGAAGTGAACCTCAGGTCTCGATCTGAAATGATTGAAATTGGCACACCAAGTAAATGGATTATTTCATTAACATAGATCTCTGCCAAATGGTTAAGTGGATAATCCATCTTGATCGATAGAAAATGAGCTAATTTAGTGAGCCGATCCACCATTACCCATAATAAATCATGCCTCTTTTGTGTCAAAGGTAAACCAGAAACAAAATCCATTGTAACTCTTTCCCATTTCCACTCTGGAATTGAAATTGACTACAATAATCCACTTGGTACTTGATGCTCAGCCTTCACTTGCTTACAAGTTAAACATCTGGTAGTATCCTTCATGATATCTCTTTTCATCCTTGGCCACCAATAATATGTCTTCAAGTTATGATACATTTTATTGGTTCTCAGGTGCATTGCATAAATAACATTGTGAGCCTCCTTCAAAATCTTTTGTTTCAATTCTGGTATGTGTGGTACACATAACCTACCCTTTTGCCTTAAACTCCCATATGATTCGATAGTAAATTCTGGTTTTTCACCCTTTTTCACCATTTCAAAGATTTACTTTAATTTCGTGTCTTGCTTCTGATTGTCCTCCACTTGTTGAATCAATGTGGATTGAATCCGCAATTCTGCCCAAATAATATATAAAGAATTTATTATTTCATTTTTTTCATCTTGTTCACTTAATAAATTTAAGTTTTAACGTTTACCTGCCAGAGTTTTTTTAATCAGAGCGTCTGCTACCACATTGGCCTTGCTTGGCTGATAATCAATGATACAATTGTAGTCTTTGATTAATTCTAGCCTTCGCCTCTATCTCAAATTGAGTTTCTTTTGTGAAAGAAAATATTTAAAAATTTTATGGTCTGTACAGATATAACATTGCTCGCCATACAGTTAGTGTCGCCATATTTTCAATGCAAACACAATGGCTGCTAGTTCTATATCATTGTCAGATAATTTCTCTCATGAGACTTCAGATGTCTGGAAGCATAAGCGATCACTTTGCCTTCTTGCATTAGTACATAGCCCAAACCATTAAGGGAAGCATCACTGTACACCACATAATCTTTTCCCGCAGTTGGTTGTGTGAACACTAGTGCCTCTATCAATATTTTCTTCAACTTATCAAAACTAGTCTGGCACCGGTCTGTCCACTCAAATCTGGTCTCCCTTCTAAGCAATTTTTTCAGTGGTGAGGCTATCATTGAAAATTCTTTCAGAAATCTCCAATAATAACCAGCCAAACCAAGAAAACTTCTCACCTCTGTCACATTCTGAGGCGGTTTCCAATTGAGGATTTCCTCTACCTTGATGGTGTCGACTCTGATCCCATCGGCTGAAACAATATGCCCTAGAAAGGCCATTTCATCTAACCAGAATGCACATTTCAACAACTTCGCATACAATTGATTCTCTCTCAAGGTATGGAAGACAATACGAAGATGTTGATCATGCTCTTCTCTGCTTCTGGAGTACATCGGGATATCATCTATGAACACCACCACAAACTGGTCCAAATAAGGCCTAAAGATTATATTCATTAGGTCTATAAAACGCTGTTGGGGCATTCATCAGGCAAAAAGGCATTACTAAGAACTCGTAATGACCATACCGAGTCCTAAATGTTGTTTTTGAAATGTTTGATTCTCTAATTCTCAGTTGGTGATAACCTGATCGAAGGTCAATTTTAGAAAATACCCCTGCTCCTTTAAACTGATCAAACAAGTTATCTATCATTGGCAATGGATATTTGTTCTTAATTGTCATCTTGTTCAACTGATGATAATCAATGCACAAATGAAAGGTGCCATCCTTTTTTTTCACAAATAGAACCAAAGCACCCCAAGGTGAGACATTGGGTCTGATAAACCCTTTCTCTAACAACTCTTACAACTACACTTTCAATTCTTTTAGTTCAGTAGGTGCCATTCTGAAGGGAGTGATTGATATCAGGGTTGTGTCTGGCAAAACATCTATGGTAAACTCTATCTCCCTAACAGGTGGTAACCCTAGCAAGTCCTCAGAGAAGATATCTAGATATTCATATACTGTAGGAATCTCCCTGAGATTTAGACTCCCTTTCTTGGTATCTACAACATGTTCCAAAAACACTTCACATCCCTTTTTCATAAACTTACGTGCCTTTGTAACATAAATGACACTAGTTAAGTATGGTCAGTTCTCACCCAAGACAATCACATCATCCTGCCCTGAATTCTTGAAGGTCACTCTCCTATACTAGCAATCCACCACTGCCATATGTTGAGCTAACCAATCCATCCCCAAGATTGCATCAAACTCACGGAATGGCAACTCTATTAGGTCAGCTGGAAATTCTACATTCTGAGCTTTGAATGGACTATTTTTATAGACTCGACTAACTTTCACTCCATGACCCAAAGGATTTGTCTCTAATATATCATAATCTAATTTCTCTACTACATATTACCCTGACTAGGTGGTGACATGCATAAATATGAATATGTAGAACCTAGATCTATCAGTGCAAATAAATCAGTATCATAGAGAGAAAATTTACCGATAATGACATCTGGGGCATCCTGCTCCTCATGAGCTCTCATGGCATGTGCTCGAGCTGGGGCTCGACTACCTTTTGCTCTATTCACTGATTCTGATATACTCTGCCTAATTCTGCCACTTCTAGACTGTCCATATCCCCTGCCTCTGCCTCGAGTGACATTCTGAACTACACCACCTGTACCTCTTCCTCTAGGGCAATCTTTTTGTTTGTGCTCAGTAGATCCGCATCACAAGCATGCTCCAATAATCCACCAGCAATCACCTGTATGTGATCTTCCACAATACTGACATGTGATAGATATGAATCTCCTGTTACCCAATGCTGGTGCACTAGCTATAGACCCCTCTAACCTCGACTGTTAGCTTTGCCTAGCTGAAAAGATTAATCTAGTACCCCGTGACTGGAAAACCTAGGCGTTGTCCACCCCCTTTTACCTGATGTCTAGGCCATGCTAATTATCGATCTCTGTGGTGGCTCTTCTATCCTCTTTCTCTTTGATGTCTTTTCCACACTGATGGTTGAGGATACTAGTGTAGCAAAATCCTCAAGCTGAAGGGCAGTAACCATATTCCCAATATCATCATTAAGCCCATCCTCAAATCTACGACATCTGTCTGCCTCATCAGCAATGATTCCAGTTGCATATTTACTCAGTCTAGTGAATTCCACCTCATATTCAGCCACTGACATGCTTCCTTGCTTTAAGTCTTGAAACTCCCTTTTCTTTTCATTAACATAAACTCTAGGCACATATTTCTTGTTAAATTCTGCCTTGAAGAAATTTCAGAAAGGTGTTTTCGGTGTCTGGGGCTTCGATAAGATTGATTTCCACCAGTCATATGCATGATCTTTTAGAAGGGATATTGCATACCTGACCTTCTATTCCTCTGGGCACTCGAGTTCCTCAAATACCCTTTCTATCGGTCCATCCAAAACTCTGAAGCTATTGGGTCATCCTCTCTCCTTCCCATAAAATCTGTGGCCCCATATTTTCTCAGCTTATCAATCTGGGATTTTGGCTGAGGTGGAGGAGGAGGTGGAGCAAGTTGTAGAACTGCTTGTACTATCCTTTGCAACAAATTTGCTATCTGCTCCATAAGAGGCCCCTATCCTAAATTAGCTTGTCCCTCTACTCTTGGTGGAGCTACTACACTCAGCCTGAAATCTCTTACTAATGGTCTGAGATTGGTTGAGTCTGAAGACTATTACTCATTTCATCTTTAGAGAAATCTTGTTCCGATCCCGAAGCCATATCTACCTATAAACCAGAAGAAGGGACCCAAATCAGATAATTGCAGCATTTTACACATATTCATGACACATATTCTATTTTACACCCACTGATTAAGAATCAATTAACCTGGGCTCTGATACCACTAAATGTAGTGCTCCCTTACCCTACTAATCGTTAATAGGATATGGAAGTGCTACAAATCTCATTTGTTTTAAAACCAATGCTCAATTTATTGTATAAATATTTTTATTTCAATTTTTGAGTTTATTATTAGCGGAATATTTATTACCATATATATTTTTTTAATTTAAATATGCAACTAGTGATGTGATTAATTTAATTTAAAAGAACTCATTCAATTAAACCATAATATTAAGAAATATATTTACAAATAATACTAGATATAAAAAAAATTACAATATTCATTCCTTATAAATATTATATGCCAGAAATTTACATCAAAAGAAATTCTTAAAATTTAATTTTTACAGTATAATTTCCAAAATATATAAAAAGAAACTAGAATGCTACAATCTGATCTTGCGGTTCCCCTTATCTTCGGTCACCCTAATATAACAGCTATGTCTATTTTTCTACGCGTGAAACACACACACTAAGCTACTAGCTTAGTGGTACGTTTGGCAACTATCCAATAATTACATAAATATTTCTAAAATAAAATTTTAGAAACAACAATTAATTTATTAAGCATGCCAAATATTCAATTAATAGTAAAACTATTTTATTCATGCAAAAATATTTAATTCATCAATAATGACATTTCATTCATTAAGCATGCTTGAAATTTTAACAATACAAGATATACAATTTGAACTATCAATTTAATAATTTACATTTTTTTTCTGTTATTTATTTAATAGTCCACGACATCTTAGACCGATACTAAACACTGGATACAGGGTGTTTGCTCTCCGACAGTATACTCGGTGCCTATATAATTATTTTATAACTCGGCATTTAACGACTATATTTTCAATAACAATTCAGCACCTTTTTGGTGCCTACGTAATTTCAAACTCAGCACTATTTCTTAATGCCTACGTAATTTCAACTCAGCACTATTTCTTAGTGCCTATGTAAATTAAATCTCAGCACTATTATTTTTAGTGCCTACATTTCTACCCTTTTATTGGCATGCCAACTTATCCTAATTTCTAGTTCTCGACATGATGTTATAGGGATTAATTACACTTATTACATTTATTATTATTTACATAAATTATGTAGGTAACACTAATATAAATTCCACATAAATGCAATAATTCCCATTAAACATTTTACAACCTCATACTTGCTCATTTAATCATTATAACTATAAGAAAATCAAATAATGTACTTTTCTATCACAAAATTCCACAATCAACACATATATGCAAACTGCCCTATTCTGGACAGCATTTCTACCTTATGTTGCCCTATATGTTTGTCCATTTTTAGATGGAAATTGCATAAGTGATTACGTAACAAAATATAGGTACATGTATTATCTTTAATTTCCAACTAAAATCACATTAAAACGAATTTTGTAGAAAAAGTTATGAATTTTCTTCTAAACTACGTTCATTCCAATCTACCCAGTATTTTACTCGATGATAGTGAGATGGCAAGCTGCATTATGCTTGCTACTATGTCAGCTAAGTTGCAAAAGCAGCATGAGGCTATGGATGCTAATTCCATAGTATACCATCTAAGAAAGCTTTTTGATGACCAAACGCATTCTGAAAGGTTCGAAACTTCAAGGTTGCTCTTCCGCACTAATATGGTTGAGGGGACATCTCTAGTGCAATATGCATTGAAGATGAATGGCTATACTGAGAGGTTGGCCACCTAGGGATTTGTGATGGACCATGAATTAAGTATTGACTTAATTCTAACCAGTTTGTCTGATAGTTATTCACATTTTGTGCTTAATTATAGGATGAACCAAATCTCTACCACTATTCCTGAGCTGATTAACTTGCTCAAAATAGCTGAGCCATCTGTCAAGAAGGATAGTAAGGCTGTGATACTGGTGGACTCTTCAGGTTCTAAAAAGAAGAACCTTAAGAAGAAGAAGAAGTCCATGAAGCCTAAAGGAGGCATGGCCAAGAAGAAGGCTAAGGAGATTGCTCCAAATGGAACATGATTCCATTGCAGAAAGGATGGCCATTAGAAGAGAAACTGCAAGGCTTACTTGGCATCCTTGAAGAAGAAGGCATCTGATGCCCCATCTACTTCAGGTATTTTTGTCATTGAAATTAATACTGTTTCTGATAATAATATATAGGTATTAGATACCGGTTGTGGCTCACACATATGCACCGACATGCAGAGCCTAAGGAACAGTAGGCAGCTTAATAAGGGAGAGTCAGACCTATACATTGGAAATGGAGCAAGGGTTGTTGCATTAGCTGTAGGAACTTATGTATTGATCCTCTCTAGTGGGCTTATGTTAAATTTGGATAATTGCTATTATGTACCTGCTTTGACTAAAAAATTATTTCAATTTCAAGTCTAAATAAAGATGGTTTCCATTTAGCTTTTAGTAAAAATTGTTGTTCTATTATGTTGAATGGGATTCTTTATGTTAGTTTACATTATGCAATGGAATATACATATTAGATATGTCAAATCCAATTTTAAACATCAAAGATAATAAAAGGCAAAAACAAGATATGTTGAAATCATCTTACTTATGGCATTGTCGCCTTGGTAATATAAGTGAGAAACGCATGGCTAAGCTACACAAGAGTGGTAGTTTAGGGTCATTTGATTATGAATCATATGACACATGTGAATCTTGTTTACTAGGCAAGATGATTAAATTACCCTTTAAGGGAAAGGGTGAACGTGCTAATGGACTTTTAGACTTAATACATTCATATGTATGTGGTCCAATGTCTACACACAGTAGAGGTGATTTCATCTACTTCATTACTTTTATCGATGACTACTCACGATATGGATACGTGTATCTTTTGAGATACAAATCTGAAGCTTTTGAAAAGTTTAAAGAATTTATAAATGAAGTAGAGAAACAACTTGGCAAAAGTATTAAAACACTTCGATTAGATCGAGGAGGTGAATACTTGAGCCAATAGTTTCTAGATTATCTTAGGGATAATGGGATTTTATCTCAATTGACTCCACCTTACACGCCACAACACATTGGTGTGGCTGAAAGAAGAAATCGAACCCTGTTAGACATGGTAAGGTCTATGATGAGTTTTGCGGAATTGCCTAAATCCTTTTGGGGTTATGCACTAGAGACCGCCATTTATATATTAAATGGAGTTCCTTCAAAGTCAGTTGATGTTACTCCATATGAGATATGGTATAACAAGAGCCCCACATTTTCTTACATGAGAATTTGGGGTTGTCCTGCTTATGTGAAGTGGACAATGTCAGATAAGCTAGAAGTTAAGTCTGACCAATGTCTGTTTATGGGATATCCAAAAGCATCATATGGATATCAATTTTACCACCCCTTGGAACAAAAGGTTTTTGTTTCAAGACATGCTATCTTTTTAGAAAGAGAATTTCTTCTAAAAGGAGATAGTGGGAGCAAAATTGAACTTAAGGAAGTTCAAGATGCTCAAACAGATACTGATCAACTGCCTGAACCTGAGCTTGTTACTCATACAGATGATATAATAGCTCAACCTTCTGAAGCACAAGAGCTTCATAGTTGAAGTAGGATACATACTGTTCCAAAGAGATATGGATTTCTCATTAGTGAATAGAACGATGTATTGCTCATAGAAAAAAATGAGCCTACAACATATGAAGAAGTTCTTAATATTTCAGAATCTAACAAATGGCTTTAAGCCATGAAGTCGGAAATGGATTCCATGTATGAAAACCTAGTATGGACTTTGGTTGACCTACACGAAGGGATAAAGCCTATAGGGTACAAGTGGATTTCCAAAAAGAAAACTGACATGGATGGTAATGTGATTACCTATAAAGCTAGACTTATTGCTAAAGGTTATCGTTAAAGATAAGGAATTGACTATGATGAAACTTTTAGCCCAGTAGCTATGCTTAAATCCATAAGGATACTTCTAGCCATTGCTACTCATTATGATTATGAGATATGGCAAATGGATGTGAAGACAACTTTCCTTAATGGAAATCTGACTGAGGATATGTACATGACACAACCAGAAGGCTTCATATCCAAAGATGGCAAAAAGGTATGTAAGCTTTAAAGATCCATTTATGGATTAAAGCAAGCATCCAAGAGTTGGAATATTCAGTTTGATGAGACAATCAAACAATTTGGTTTCTTACAAAATTCGGATGAACCTTGTATTTACAAGAAGCTTAGTGGGAATGCAATCGTATTTCTTGTGTTATATGTAGATGACATATTATTAATGGGAAATGATGTCTCATCCTTACAATCAGTCAAAATTTAGTTATCCAAGAATTTCTCTATGAAAGGCCTTGGAGAAGCAGTCTATATTTTGGGGATAAAGATCTGTAGAGATAGATCTAAAAGATTGTTTGGTCTTTCACAGTTTACATACATAGATAAGATTCTAAAGAGGTTTAGCATGGAGCAGTCCAAGAGGGGATATATTCCCATGACCCATAGGATTACTCTCTCAAAGCCTTTGTGTCCAAAGACACAAGATGAGAAGACACACATGAGTTTGATTCCATATGCTTCAACTAATGAGAAATCCATATCTCTATGATATCTACAAAACTCGATGTATCATATGCTTTGAGTGTCACAAGCAGATACCAATCGAACCCTGGTGAGGGTTATTGGGTGGCTGTCAAGAATATCCTTAAGTACTTAAGAAGGACTAAGGATGCATTCTTGGTATATGGAGATAGAAATTTTATTATAAGCGGGTATACCGATGTCAGCTTCCAATCTAACAAGGTTGACTCAAAATCTCAGTCAGGTTATGTATTCACACTAAATGGTGGAGCAATTAGTTAGAAGAGTTCCAAACAAGAAATGACTATTGATTCCACAACAGAAGCATAGTACATTGCAGCTTCTGAAGCAGCAAAGGAAGTAGTTTGGATAAAGAAATTCATCACAAAACTTTGGAGTGGTTCCTAGCATTATTGATCCAATACAATTGTATTGTGATAATAATGGAGACATTACGCAAGCAATGGAGCCACGGTCTCATCAGAGATCCAAACATGTACTCAGAAGATGCCATTTGATTAGAGAAATCATTGGTAGGAATGATGCACAGATAGAAAGAATGCCCACTGATCAGAATATTATTGATCCTTTAACTAAGCCACTTCCCAAAAGAAATATGATTCTCATGTACTCACCTATGGAATTAAATACAAAGGCGATTGGCTTTAGTGTAAGTTGGAGCTTGTTAGAGCAACGCTCTAAAGGCAATCACCTTTAGCACTTATTGTACAAATTTATTTGATTAATAAAAGGCTTTTTCATTAATTTGATCTTCATTTGATATATGAATTGATAGTGATCTTAAATCAATTAATGAAGTCCTTGATACATAACATAGCATAAAGAAAATCATGATGAGATCATCATATTGAGATTCTTATCATGTGTAATTATGTTAGTATTAAAATTATCCCTAGTCGTAGGATTAATGAGATGGCACATTGTTAATTTGGATAGATTGGCACATGTTAAACTCCTTGATTGGATCCAGTAGTAGATCTCATAATCTATAAACATGAGATGTTTAGAGTTAACATGTGGATGCTTGCTAAGTACATTGGATGACCAACTATGAGACAATCATATGGATAATTTATTCAAATGTCAATGATAATCTCATCATAGGTGCAAGTATCCTTAGACTTGAGGTACTCAAGGATATCTTGTATACTGATTCTGTATTTTGACCCTAATCCTTGTCGCCTCATGGAGGTTGCTCATAGAGTGGTGATTGGATACAGCTTGAGGTATTCGAAGGTAATTGGGTAACCAACGAAGGATTCACCACTCCTGATAGAATGAGTGTATACCCATGGCCTCTTGTCATGGTCATTACTCAGAAATCTCTAGCCGAAGTGAAAATATCATAAAGATAGTCTTCAATGATATATCTAATAGAGTAATGAGCCTCAAGGACAAGAACTAACATTACTTAGACTAGACATGACATAATCAGTCTCGTAGGAGTTGACACATGTCCATACTCTGAACCAAGTGGGGTATAAAATGGTGAAAGGAATAATTGCATGAAGAATGAGTAAAATGGTCTTGGAAGGGATCCAAAATATGAGAGAATTATTTCGGGATGGATCGTGATAAGATCGCATGAGAAAAATCTTTCGGGAGGGTCACGGGTCCATACAAGCCCGCACAGGCTAGGCAGGCTGCTGGCCTGCCTAGTTGGCCAGCTAGACTACCCAACGGTAGCCCATAGTAGGCCCAGCACATGCACTGGTGCCTCCCGTTGGTCAACAAGTGAATTTGGCCTTAATTAGGCCAATTATGGCCATTAAGTACATTCACTATTCATTCAATTCCCTTTTCTCCATTTTTGACTTTTTTATCTTTTCTTTGAATTTGATTCAAATAGAAAAGACATCAAATGACAGAAAAATAGACATGAAAATATTTTTTTGTGAAAAAAATATTTTTAAGACAATAAAATTCTCTCAAGAACACTTTCAAAGCTAGCACTTTGAATTTGTTCAAACCATTTCTTTTGATAGTTTCTTCTTCATTCTTCTCATGGATTATCATTAGAGACATCCTAGTGTGAATTGTTGTGGTTTGCTATACAACCCAACAAAATGAAGATTTGAATAACAAATAAGAAATTACAAGGTACAATTTATAACCTGTATATTTATATAAATTAGTTTTAATGGCACAAGTATGATATTTTGTTTCAAGTTTTGAATCACTTTTATTTTGATAGGATCCACACGGATTCCTTCAACTAACACAATATGCCCTAAGAACCTTATTTCTTCCAACCAAAACTCACATTTTAACAGCTTTCCATACAATTGATTTTCCCTCAAAGTTTGAAGTACTATTATGAGATGTCTGTCATGTATATCATCTATAAAAACTACCACAAATTGATCAAGGTAAGGCTTAAAAATTCTATTCATCATATCCATAAAGGTAGCTGGTGCATTCATTAAGCCAAAAGGCATAACTAGGAACTCATAGTGGCCATATCGAGTCCTAAAGGCTGTTTTGGACACATCTAATTCTTTAATTTTCAATTGATGATACTCATAGTTAAGATCAATCTTAGAGAATACTCCTACTCCCTTCAATTGATCAAACAAATCATCAATTCTAGGTAATGGGTATTTATTTTTAATCATCACCTTGTTTAATTGTCGGTAATCAATACATAATCGAAAGGTGTCATCCTTCTTTTTCACAAACAACACTGGAGCACCCCATGGTGACACACTGGGTCTTATGAACCCCATGTCTAGCAATTTCTACAATTGAACCTTCAACTCTCTCAATTATTTAAGTGTCATTCTATAAGGAGTAATTGACATCAGGGTTATACTAGGAATCATATCAACTTTATCTCCCTATCTGGTGGTAACCCCGACACATCCTTAGAAAACACATATGGAAACTCACACACTGTGGGGATGTCCTTGAGTTCCGGGCTCCCCTTCCTGGTATCTATCACATGGGACAAGTATGCCTCACATCCATTACTAACATATTTCTTAGCTTTTAATGCAAAAATAACACTGGTCAAACATGTTTGACTTTCACCCTGAATGATAGTGTCATCCTGACTTTCACCCTGAATGATAGTGTCATCCTGCCCGGGAATTTTAAGAACAACTTTTCTAAATTGACAGTCCACTATAGCTATATGCTTTGCCAACCAATCCCTACCAATAATAGCATCAAATTCATGAAAAGGTAATTCTATTAAGTCTGCTGGAAATTCTCTACCCTGAATTATTGAAATATTTCTATAGATCTGATTCACTTTCACACTATGTCCCAACGGATTTGTCATAACTATCTCATATTCTAAAGTCTCAAGTATCATGTTCCCTTATTTAAGTGCAGTTGTGCTTATTTATGAATGCGTGGAACTAAGATCTATCAATGCATGTAAATCAAAGTCAAATAAAGAAAGTTTACCAACTATGACGTCTGGTGCATCCTGGTCCTCACGAGCTCTTATCACATATGCCTAAGCTGGAGCTTTACTACCCCTGGGTCTATCAACTGTCTCTGATACCCCCTGACTCTATCCGGTATGACCACCTCTAAATTGGCCTCGACCTCTACCACGGCTATATACTATTGCCATAGTCTGTGCTGGTGCTATACTGCCTATACTAAGTCTGGGACAATCTCTCTTCATATGGTCAGTAGCTCCGCATCTCAAACATGCTCCAGTCAACCACCAACACTCTCCTGTATGAGATCTATGACAATGCTGACACATAGCAGGAGCTAGTCTTTTGGAAAATGATGTTGGTGAACTAGCATATGATGTTGCGAGTCTAAAATGCTGACCCCGCCTACCAAAAAATGTCTGCCCCTTAACTCGTGACTGAAATGGTCTGGGTACTATCCGCCCTTTCTTACCAGATGTTTGGGCCATACTAGCCATTGATTTCTTAGAGAGTTCTTCTGTCTTCAGCTTTTTCCTTCTTTCAACACTAATGGTAGAGGACACTAGTATAACAAAATTTGTATGCTGGTGGGAAGCCACTAATTATCCAATATCCTCATCGAAGACATCTTCAAATCTACGACATTTATCAGCTTCATCTCCAATAATCCCTGTTGCATACTTGCTCGGCCCAGTGAACTCCATCTCATACTCAGCTACTGTCATACATCTTTGCTTCAAATTCAAAAATTCTTGCTTTTTCTCATCAACATAAAATCTTGGCACATATTTCTTTTTAAACTCTATCATAAAGAAATCCCATGTCTGAGGATTCATAGTCTGGGGTTTCGCTAATACCAACTTCCACCAGTCGTAGGTATGCTCCTGAAGGAGGGACACTGCATAGCTAACCTTGTACTCCTCTGGACATTGCAGCTCCACAAAAACCCATTTTCTTTTCCAACCAAATTTCTGCTACTGCTGGGTCATCCTCTTTCTTCCCATAAAATCTGTAGCCCCATATTTTCTTAGTTTATCAATCTAGGGTTTTGGTTGAGGTGGGGGAGGTGGTGGAGCTAGTGGTGCCACAACTTGTGCTATCTGCTATAACAAAGTAGTCATCTAATGCATAAGGGGTACTTGACCTGGATCAACCTATTCTTCAGCATGTTGTGGAGCTATCACACTAGACTTCGAGGCTCAAATTGATGCTGACTGTCTATAAGCAGCCGAGTTAGCTATATTATCACCCTTTTGTTCTTCATAACTTTGTCTTGATTTCAAATCCATTAAAACCTATATTGTTAGAAGAAGGGTCCTTTATCATAATATAGCATCTTGAAACAATGGAAATGCTGAAAACATGCACTTATCTTCCCATACCTACTAAGTAAAAACCGTCTAAACCTATAGCTCTGATACCAAATATTGTAACACCCCCTTACCCCATTTTAGTTCAGCAAGGTAAGTGAGTATTACCAGACTAACTGTTTTATAAGATTAGCTAAATGAAGTATAAATATTATTTTTTTCAAAAATATTACATAGACAAATAAATTTATTACCACCACCGATATTCAAAATTTTATTTATTTATAAAATATATTAATTTACATTCAAACTATATCTATTATATTAAAGGTACATATCTCTAATACAAACTAGATGAAATACAACTATAATTTAATTTATAAAGTTTTTGATAAAATAGACCAAAAATATGCTCCAAGCTTTTAGCTGCTTTTAGTTCGGGTATCTTTCTTCTTCTCACAACTATACTATCTATGGCTACCCTTTGAAACCTGTGCGAGAGGAAACCACTCGTGCTAAGCTACTAGCTTAGTGGTGCTTCAAGGATAAAAATCTTACATATATATATTTTCTTGGTGCTTCAAGGATAAAAATCTTACATATATATATTTTCTTACATGTCAATTAATAATCTCATAAATAAGGCATAAAATAAAAGAATTATATGAAAACAAATAAATGTCATCAAACATTTAATATTTAACAATTTAATTTCACACAAAAATTATTAAAATGACATACTTTTATATCATTGTTATTTTTCATTTTACTTGTGCCTATAACAGTTATAACCGAACTAACTAATAGGAATAACGGGATTGTCATTACTGGCTTTCACAATATTACGCTGAGCACTTTCATAATAGTGTCATTACCGGCTTTTGTAATATTGTCATTACCGGCTTAATAATCTTGCGCCGAGCTCATTTATAAATTTGCCATTACCGACTTTTATATTTGGCACCGAGTGCCTTAACTCCCCTAATTGGCATTCCAAACTAATCTCTATTCTAGTTCTAGATTAGGTGTCTTAAGGCTTAACTATTTTTATATTTATTCACAATATTTTCAAAAATAATAATTGTATCAATTTTCACATATACATTTATTTATTTTTATTATTTATTTCTATTGTTATTGCATTAAAACCTCACATATAAATAATTTATTAAATATTTATAATTACAGTGTTAGTCAAAATTCACGTTAATTACTATACATATTCATGATACTACCTACAAAAGCCCAATAAATCACATTTTTGTCTATGGTAGATTTCAGCCCTGATTTGGAACCTCATTTTTATCTCATTTATAATTCGAATATGAACTTATGGCCTCCTAATATTTTGTAGAATAATTTCTCATCTTTCAGATGCATCACAAATCATGCAAATCCAAGTTTCTATCAAAAGTTATGGCCCTTTTACTGAAGGACGTTCCATTATTCTTACCCAGCATTTTTTGGGTACCTACAGGTCCAGTATTTTGCATCTAATTTTTAACCCATTTGCAATTATAATTTCAACTTAGGTTCTGAAGGAAAGTTTTAAAATTATGAGTCCACTTTCATTTTCAACTAATTTCATCTTAATATCATTACTGGACCATTATTTATGATCACAATAGTCAATCATGTTCCAAAATTTCTACAGCAGGGTCATCAACTGGCACAACCCTATCCACTAATTACATCCATCATATGCATTACTTTTTATGCCAAAGTTTTCATATCACAATTACATTCACATATCTTGATGATTTCACACCATATAAAATATCAAAAGCAACAACTAATCACATTCCATATCAAACCACATTCATATCAAACCTTAATACATTTGAACAACATGTAAGATTTTTATCAATGAAGCACATACCTAATCAGCCTTGGAGCTTCCCTTTTTCTTTCTTTTCCTCCCCTTACTAATTTACTTTATCCTTGCCTTTTTCTCCCTCTTAAGGGCCTCTCATTTGTTCACTTGGTTTTCCTACACAACCATACCATATCTCATTTCTATCATTCCTTTTCAATGTTTTTCATGCCTAAAAAAAACTCTAATGCTCCTAATATGTTTTATACTTTAATTTAGCCAAACTGTACTAAGGTTAAACTTCCTTCTTGATATGTCATGGCTGCCCAAAAATCTTATCATAGGTCCCAATTTATTTTTCTCAAATCAACACTTAAAGCACACTCTATTTATCACCAATTGTTTTGCTCCTAGGTTAATTTCAATTTTTCCCAAATTAACTTAACCAAGGAAACCCCTCATTCCTCCATTAGAGTTACCTTTCTCTAGTTTTTGAGTCATAAAATAATTAACTAACATCAATTATCATTAATTAAAAGTTTAACTGCACTTTTCTTCAACTAGTTACAAATTTCAATTTCTAGTTCCATTCTTGGCAATTAACCTTAATCTACCAATCCTAATCATATCTATCATCCTTATGGGTCTCAAATGGAAGAAAAAAGGTTGAAATTAAGAAGAATAATCTCACCTTAATGGTTTTCCAAGTTGGACCGAATATGTCCCAAGGTTCCTCCCTTTTCTTTTCTTCTTTCTTCCTTCCTTCTTGCTCCTTAGCTTCCTTTATGGTAAGAACTCTTAAATTCTGAATTTTCCACTCTCAAAACTATTTTTTTTTCTCTTTTTCAAGCTTGAATTGAAGCAAAAATGGTGGCTTTTGGAGGGAGAGGTGGACGGCACAAAGAGAAGAGAAAGAAGAAGAAGAAGAAGAATAGTTAGATTTTTAGGTGGAAGAATGTAGAATTCTTCATCTTTTTGACTTTTATACTCAAATTATGGAGTGGGTCCCACAAATTAAAATTAATCATAATTTTCATTAGTTCATTAACATAATTAATCTTAATTAACTTTTAAACTTTCAGAAATTCCTTATTTGCCACAAATTTTCTCATCTTCACACTTTTCCCCCTAACAATTGCCATAATACCGATTTTGTCTGTAGAGTAATTTTATTTTTTTTTCCAGTTCAATCTTTTTAATTCCCAAATAATACTACCCTTAACTATTTTCTCTTATTATTAGTCATTTTTCATGGGTTCAAATTTAGACTCCGATTGAACCAACACACCCCACTACGGTCACGAGCAATTGGGAGCTAAATCACTGGATGTTACAGGTTATCATAAGATAGAAGAGGAATTAACAAGTTAATTAAGCTAATATTATGTATATAGTAAAATATGGTGGGTTCTACAAGGAGACTTTAATTTCTTCCTTTTTCCTTTTTCTTTTTTTCTTCTCCTTATTCCTTTTCACCTTCATTTTTTGCACAAGAAACCAGTTCATGCCAACCCTCCACAAACCACCATAGCCAAAGCTTATTATAGAGAGAGAAAAACACAAGAAAAAGTCATCTTCATACTCTACAAAGCTAAAAGAAGCTAGAGGATGCAAAAAAAAAGACAAAACAAGCAAGAGAATAGGAGAGAGAAATCTCTAAAGTTGTGAGCAAAAGAAGGGAAATGTAAAGGTAAGATGCTCTTCTCCTCTTTTGTAATCTTTCTTAAAGGTAAATATTTTTTTGAGCTCTTCAAGGGCTTATATAAGAGGAGAGAGAGTTTAGGGTTTTAAGAGAGAGAAAAAGTAGGGTTTAGAGACTTATGATAAGATAGAGTCCTTATGATTTTTTATGTATTATAGGAACACAAGAAGAGAAAGATCATACTCAAAAGAGCAAAGGCAAAGAGAAAGATACATGGAGAAAGTGAAGGAGAACAAGAAAAATATTAGTACATAATTTAAGGCAATAGCCTATTATTGTGTTAAAAATTGCATGAAATGCATATTAACATGTTAAATTAGTGATAGAATTCTATTAATCATGAATTATGGATTTTAAACCTTAAAGTTAAAATTTAAATAGCATATGTACTAGAAATTTGATTGTGTAAAGGTTTATAAATGAGATAGAAAATTTGTTTGTTAAGTTAAGAAATCAAGAGATGCTTGTATGTGGAATAAAATGGCTTAGTGAAGCTTGAACTGAAAAAGGAAAATGAAAATGCAGGTTTCCAGTAGAAAGTCATAGGTGTGATAATTTAGTCAAGGGCGTGGATTGTTATATTCATGAGGATGACAAAATGCATCACATGCGTGAATTTTTCTTAGAAATGAGATAGAAGCATTCATAGTTTGAACCACAATTTGGACCACGAGTGTGAACTTAGTCACGGGTGAGAACAACTTGACCACGATCATGAGGTAGTGTGTCTTGGGTTGTTTATGAGCCTGGATAAGGAATCATGGCTGTGAATGCTCTATTTTTATTAAATATGTATTTGTTAATTAATGAGGAATGTTAGGTAAGGGAACTAAGAGATATTATTTATCAAATGAAATATGAATGATTTATTCATGAACCATGATTTATGATTTGAGTGTGTAAGAATTATGAAATTGACATTGGCATTGACATTGAGAAATGAGATTGAGTAAACAATAAAATGAAATAAGCGCAAGAATACCTAGCTTAGAACTAGAATTTTGGATAGTTTGACATGCCAATCAGGGGGATTATACACGCCTATAATGGCATGATTAATGAAGCTGGTGATGGCACTATAAAATAAGCTAATAATGGCACTATTATTAATGTCGGTGATGCCACTTATATATGAATGTTAGTGATGGCACTTGTATGAGTATATCATAATACCTTGGTGGCACTTTTAAATGCCTGGTTGACAACCCCTTTATCCTTATTAGTGGTTCCTAGGTGTTATAGGCATAAATGAGTTAATAGAATACAATGAGATAAAAAAAATTGCATAAAAAGATAACTTGGTGCATAATATATATGAATGAATTAAGGAGTTGTATGAAATTTTACATGTTAAAAATATGTGACAATGCATGTTGGATGAAATAGTTTATTGCTTTATTTATATCCACCACTAAGCCTAGAGCTTAGCATGGGAGTTTTCTTCCACGCATATATAGAGAAGTAGCTGAAGTGGTAGATAAAGATAATTGTGGCATAATCCAGTAAAACAGTCGACAATGAAAACCATGGGTCACGACCTTTTGCATTTGTATTTTTGTATTTTGGATTTATAAACTTTTTTTATGGTTTTGTAAATTATTTTGACATTTATAAGTATTATCTTATGTAAATAAAGTGTATTGCTCTTCTATTATGATTTCTTTTGCACATATATATGAGAAATATATATATATATATATATATACATGTATATGTATATGTATATATATATATATATATGTATATGTATATATGGATGGTTTCCAACATTTATTAAGTAAAAATTTGAAGAAGTCGGCATAGCGCTCCCTTATCCAGGCACGTGCTATTGGAGTGAGGGGTGTTACACCTACTATCTTTTAAAGGGAAAAGTTGAGAGAAGTGAAAGAAAGAGCAAGGAGAAGCATTTTTGGTTCACAAAGAAGGCTAAAGGAGTTAGGAAAGAAGGAAAGGGAAAAATAGTCAAAAACAAAGGGAGAGAAAGCTCTCAAAAGGCTGACCATGGAAGGAGTTTAGGAGGGGTAAGTTGATTCCCATCTTCTCCTTACTTCTTTCTTGAAGAAACTAAAAATTAGAGTTCTTTTAGGGTTTAAACCAAAAGAATATTAACCTCAGAGGTAGGAAAGGTTTGAAGGGTTTAAGTAGAAGGAGAATAGATTATGAAGATGTTTAAGAACCTAGAATGAAGGAGTTTAAGTTAGGAAGTTAGTAGAGGGTAAAACCCATGCCATAGGAAGAGAGAGAATGTGTTTGGATTGTGGATAGATGGGAAGAGAGATAGTTGGCATAAGATTAGTGATGGAAGGGTTTTTTTTATCTTTTTTTATGCATATTAGGTGCAACTTTGGAGGAAAAATCAACTCAAGAAGGAGGAGAAGACAAAGAAAAGGAAACAAAGGCCTAAAGGCCTAAAAAACAGAATATAAGAAGAAAATAAAAGAGCTTTAGAGGTATGTTCATGCTTATTGGAAATAAGCTATAAATTATTGCTTGTGAACATTTGAAATGTGATTTGTATGTAAATTTTGACTAAAATGAATTAGGATGAGTCAAAGTCATATTTGTTGCCAATATCGATAAAAATGACTAATTTGATATAATAATTGCTTGAAATTGATGTTTGTGTGGTTTCAATTGGGTTATTAGCAATAATGGTATGAATGAATATGCTTATGGTGTACATATTGTTAACCTTGAGGGGTATTTCCGTCATTTTGATGATAATAAATAATATAGCAATATTTTATTTAACATACTTGTTTTTGTAAGTATATTATACAGGACATGAATTAAAATAGCAAGAATGGAAAATTGGAAGAATAATCCTTGAGAAACAAAAAGCAAGAAGTAGCATGTTCACTACCGTGACTCTAGGAGTCACTCCCGTGAAGCCAACTAGCCGTTACCAAGAAACCAACATTTGAAGTTCACGACCATGAAGGAAAACCAAACCGTGAAGTAAGCATTTCAGTCACCCCCGTGAAGAAAGGTGTCACCCCTGTGAAGCTTCATGCAAATTTCATTCCAGAGAGCTTCACGACTAGAGTCACCACTTGGGTCACGGCTGGGAAGATGTTCACCCCCGTGAAGGCTTCATTCAATTTCATCCAGAGAGCTTCACGACCAGAGTCACCACTTGGTTCACGGCTGGGAAGAGTGTCACACCCGTGACTGATTAAAGTCACGCCCGTGACTCTATATGTCAAAACATACCAGAGAGCTTCACGACCAAAGTCACCACTTCAATCACGGCTTGGAAAGAACTGTCACTCCCGTGACAGGCATATTCATGCCCGTGAACAATGAAAGAGAAAAATTCCAGGCGCGATTTTTTGGTTGGTATAACGGCTAGTTTCTTATTTAATGCACCCCAACGGCTATATTCAGCCATGAGAGTATAAATGGAAGTCATTTATGCATTAAGAAACAAGAGAATGACAAGAAAAATAAAAAGATTAGCATATACTTCAAATCACAAGCTATCTTGTACTTTTATACTTTGAGAACAAATCCATTCTCTGTAAAAATCTTATTGCTCCTCATATTTGAGCAACAAAGATTTATAAGTAGTTCTCTCTGTAATCTTTACTCAAGTGAGCATTGGATAGTTTTGGGTTAAAAGAAGAACACTTGTAAGGGTTAGTTGTGTGAACCTCCAAAACACAAATTAAAAGGTTGTTTGTGTAAGCCTGTAAAACACAAAGTATAGGTTGTTTGTGTGAGCCTGTAAAACACAAAGTGTAGGTTGTTTGTGTGAGCCTGTAAAACACAAAGGAATTGGTTATTGTGTGAGCCATTAAAACACAAAAGATTTCTGGGTTAGGTGTGAGCCATTGTGAGAAACACCATAGTTGGGAGTGAGCTTGTAAAACTCAATTGTAACACTTAGTGTGTTAGTGAAACTCCCAATTGCGATTGGGGAGAGGAGTAGGGTTTGTTAATACCCGAACCTCTATAAATCTTTGTGTCTGATTTTCTCTATCCCTTCTAAAATTAACAATTTTATTTCTGCACTTTAAAGTTTAATTTTTGAAACTCCAATTCAACCCCCCTTCTTGGTCTAATATCTGGGCAACAATTGGTATCAGAGCCTTGTCTAGCATTGAAGCCTAAAAAGCGCTAGTAAAGAGTGAGATATGGCCAGTGAAGGATTCCAGAGTCTCAAACCTTACTTTGATGGAGCAAATTATTCCCATTGGAAGTTTAGGATGGAGACATATTGGATAGTGAAGGAATTGAAGTCTGGGATAGTGTACGAAAAGAATGGACACCACTAACCAGAAGAGGAGCTGATGGTGAAGAGGAAATCCTATCAAGAGATGATTGGACAGAGCCCCAAAGAAGAGCAAATTTCAAAAACAAGAAGGCAATGACAATTCTATCAAGCTCATTATCTATTGAAGAATGTGGGAGAATACAACATTGCTCAACAGCATACAGCATGTGGAAGACATTGGAGAACTATCATGAGGGAACTAAGCAAGTCAAATCCAAGAAGATTCAACTTCTAACCTCAGAATATGAGCTCTTCAAGATGAAATCAAATGAGTCAATCACTGACATGACCAACCGTCTTCTATCCATTATAAATGGAATGAGGAAACTTGGGAAGCATCTGAGCTTGGAAGATGTAAACAATAAAACCCTGAGAAGTCTTCCTCTTAAAGACTATGGTTCAAGAGTTGCTGGCATAGAAGAAGCAAATGAAGACATGAGTATCATGAACACTGATGTGCTGATTGGCAAGCTTCTCACACATAAGATGGCAGTAAAGAGAGATAGAGAGCTTGAAGCAGAGCCAGATAAAAGAAAACCCTTAGCACTCAAAGCCTCTACTTCAAAAGAAGAAAGTGAAGATGATGAAGAGATGAGTGATGATGAAAATGAGGACATCGCTATGCTTTCAAGAAGATTAAAAAGAATCATTGAAAAGAAGATGAACAATTCCAGAAAATTCAAGCAAAGAAACCTCAAACAAACTTCAAATGATACACACAGAAGTAAGGAAGAGGTAAAATGCTATGAATGTGGAAAAAAAGGACATATCAAACCAGAATGTCCAAGGCTCAAGAAGCATAAGAGCAAATACCAAAGAGACAATGGGGAGAAAGGTCACAAAGCCATATGGGATGACGAAAGCACTTCAAGTGAAAAAGATGATAATGAAAGTGAAGAGGTCAACCTATGTTTCATGGCTATTGAGGATCACGTCTCGGACAAAGTAAGATCACTTCACTCATACTCTTTCAATAATGATAGTAGTGATAATGATAGTGATAGTGATGATGATGATGATGATGAGCAAAGCCTAATAGAAGAATTAAATATAGAATTAGAGAAATATAGAACTAAATTTAGTATCTATAGAAATAATATCTCTAATTTGAAAAATAAGATAAATGGCTTAGAAAAGGAGAACATAAAGCTTAAATCATCTAATGAATCTCTTCAAAAGTCATTAGATAAATACTCATCAAGACCCTCAACAGCTTCACTGTTAAAAGAAAATAATACTTTGAAAAATGAACTTGAAGAACTTAGAAATTCCATTTCTAAATTTCACAAGGGTAAAGAGAGCTTAGATACTCTCATTGTGTCTCAAAGACCACCTTTAGTTAGACATGATCTAGGGTTTAAGGACACATCATCATCTTCTCACAAAACTATATTTGTAAAATCTAAAGAATCTCACATCTCCACACCTGTTAGAACAACTGCAAGAAATAAGCATGTTAAACCTTCTATACAGAAAAAGAATAATCATGCCTTTATGTATAAGGAGTATGCATCTAGAAAACTGAAAATTAATCATGATTGTGCATGCCATTGTTCTCAAAATCAGTCTAATAGAATTATGGCATTCAAATACATTGTAAGACCAAAAAGCAAGTATAGACCGAAACAATGTAATTATTGTATGAAAATTGGTCACATAAATAAACATTGCTGGATAAGGAAGGCTCGTTGGCAACCTTCATGCGCTAACCCCCAAGGACCCAAACTCATTTGGGTACCTAAATATCATACTTGATTTGTAACTCTGTAGGTATGCCTCAAGTCCACAATAAACAAAAATGCATGGCTAGTAGACAGTGGATGCTCAAGGCATATGACAGGAGATAAAGAACTCTTCAATGAAATCAAAAGTATTGATGGAGGTAAAGTTATCTTTGGAAACAATGCAAAGGGTAAGGTAATTGGCATTGGTTCTATTGGTGTTAATGGTGCTACTTTTATTAAGGATGTTTTACTTGTTGATGGCTTGAAACATAACTTGTTAAGTGTAAGTCAATTATGTGATAAAGGAAACAAAGTAATCTTCACTTCAAATGAATGTCTTGTAATCTCTATTGATGGTCAAGAAATATTTAAAGGAAATAGAGATATCAATACACACATAATAAACTTACATGAACTATCTAACCATTCCTCTAAGTGTCTTGTGACTACTAGTGATGAATCTTGGCTGTGGCATAGAAGACTTGGTCATGCTAACATGGATTTAATACAAAGTCTCAGCACAGGAGAGCTAGTAAAATGATTACCAAGAGTTAAATATGAAAAAGGAAAGACATGTGATCCTTGTCAAAGAGGAAAGCAACACAAGTCATCTTTCAAAGCCAAAAACATAGTAAGTACTTCAAAACCCCTTCAACTCCTACATTTAGACTTATTTGGACCTACTAGGGTTGCTAGCTTAGGAGGAAAACATTATGCATTTGTCATCGTAGATGATTATTCTACATTTACTTGGGTAATTTTCTTAACTCAAAAGAGTGACGCTTTTGAAAATTTCAAAAACTTTACTAAAAGAGTTCAAAATGAAAAAGGGTACTGCATTTCAAAAATAAGAAATGATCATGGGAAAGAATTTGAAAATGAAAACTTTGAAAGTTTTTGTCTTGAACATGGTATTTCACATAATTTCTCATCTCCTAGAACACCTCAACAAATGGAGTAGTTGAAAGGAAAAATCGAACATTAATTGAAATGGCAAGAACAATGCTTAATGAATATGAATTACCAACTTATTTTTGGGTAGAAGCCACAAACACTGCATGTTATATTTCAAATCGAGTTTTCAAAAGACCTCTTTTAAACAAAACCTCATTTGAGCTATGGAATGGAAGAAAGCCCTTGGTATCATACTTTAGAGTATTTGGATGCAAGTGTTTATATTGAACACCAAGGACAATCTTGGAAAATTCTCCTCTAAGTCTGATGATGGTATCTTTTTAGGATACTCTACAACCAGCAAAGCATATAGAGTATTTAATAAGATATCATTAACAGTGGAAGAATCCATGCATGTTGTTTTTAATGAATCTAGTAGACTTGATCTTGTGAAAGGTAGTGCTCTTGATGATGTTGTAGATAATATGGAAAAACTTGTCATTGAAAATGGAAAAGAAGAAAACGATCAAGAAAAACTACTACCTCAAAATCAAGAACAAATGGAGCAAGAACTTCCAAAAGAATGGAGAATGAACAGAAATCATCCAAAAGAGCAAATAATTGGTGATCTATCAAGGGGAGTAAGTACTAGATCTCATTTCAAGCATTTAGTCACTGACATAGCTTTTATTTCACAAATTGAGCCTAAAAACATTGATGAGGCTCTTAATGATGAAAGTTGGGTAATTGCCATGCAAGAGGAACTCAACCAATTTGAGAGAAATAAGGTATGGAACCTAGTACCAAGACCTAAGAATCATCCAATCATAGGCAGCAAATGGGTATTTAGAAATAAGTTAGATGAACAAGGGTTAATAACCAGGAATAAAGTAAGACTAGTTGCAAAAGGATATAATCAGGAAGAAGGTATAGACTATGATGAAACATATGCACCGGTAGCTAGATTAGAAGCTATAAGAATACTCTTAGCATATGCATGTCACATGAATTTCAAACTTTTTCAAATGGATGTGAAAAGTGCATTTCTAAATGGCTATATAGATGAAGAAGTGTATGTAGGACAACCACCAGGTTTTGAAAGCTATGATTTGCCAAATCATGTTTTTAAACTTTCAAAAGCTTTGTATGGTTTAAAACAAGCTCCAAGAGCTTGGTATGAGATACTAAGTTCTTTTTTACTAGAAAATAGCTTCACAAAGGGAAATGTTTGACACTACACTGTTCATCAAAAATCATAAGCATGAGATACTAATTGTTCAAATTTATGTTGATGATATAATATTTGGTTCTACTAATGAGCTGCTTTGTCAAGAATTTGCTAAGTGCATGACTAGGGAATTTGAAATGAGCATGATGGGAGAACTTAAGTATTTCCTTGGTCTACAAATCAAACAAAGCAATGAGGGCATATTCATCAACCAATCCAAATATGCCAAAGACTTAATAAAAAAATTTGGTATGGAAGGATGCAAAAATGCCAAGACTCCTATAAGTACATCAACAAAATTGGACAAAGATGAAAAGGGTAAGAGCATTAATGAAAAGCTTTATAGAGGTATGATTGGATCACTTTTATATCTCACTGCTTCTAGAGCCGATATTATGTATAGTGTTTGCTTATGTGCGCAATTTCAATCATGTCCCAAAGAATCTCATCTAAATGCTGTAAAAAGGATTTTAAGATATTTACATGGAACATTGCATCTAGGTTTATGGTATCCTAGGAATTCATCTTTCGATATTATAGGATATTCAGATGCAGACTATGCTGGTAGTCTTTTGGATAGGAAAAGCACTTCAGGTACTTGTCACTTCATTGGAGAATGTTTGGTTTCTTGGCTTAGCAAGAAACAAGTTTCAGTTGCTTTATCAACTGCTGAAGCTGAATATGTAGCAGTTGGATGTTGTTGTACACAAATTCTTTGGATAAAACAACAACTTAAGGACTATGGTCATGAGATGAACCATATACCTATAAAATGTGACAACACCAGTGCTCTAAATCTTTCAAAGAATCCTATTCAACACTCTAGAAGTAAACATATTGACATTAGACATCACTTTATTAGAGATCATGTTCAATATGGAGATGTTGAATTAGAATTTGTATGCACAGAAAAGCAATTAGCAGATATTTTCACTAAGTCTCTAAATGAGGAAAGATTTAATTTCATTAGAAGAGAACTAGGTATGATTGATGGATTAACCTTGTGATTACAAAAATATGAAATTTTTAATTGTTGATCTTAAAACATCTCACAAGTTATAAGATAAAGTTTTTTTATGAGAATTTATGCTTTATGAAGTAAAATCTTTGTTGAAATGATTTAGTCTTGTTGCAGAACTTAATTTCAATCTGATGAAAATTATAGGGGAGTCACGCCCGTGACTTATACTCACGCCCGTGACTTAAGTGGCTCAAAGAGGCAGTGTCATTCACGACTTTGGTTCACGACATGCTTCACAGCTTCAAGTAGTGAAACATTGTTTCACGGCTTGAGTCACGCCCGTGACGCTTTTTCACTCCCATGAACCATTACGCCTCAAAAACTCACAGAAGCTTTCACGCTTTGGGTCACGGCATGATTCACGGCTTCAAGTGGGGAAACATAGTTTCACGGCTTCAAGTGGGGAAACATAGTTTCACGGCTTGCGTCACGCCCGTGGGAAAGAACCTTCACGCCCGTGACAGAGTGTCACGCCTGTGATTAATTACACCCAAAAATTCACAGAAGCTTTCACGCCTTGTGTCACGGCTTGCTTCACGGGTATAAGTAGTGAAATTCATGTGACGCTCCACTTATATATTAGGAATAATTCCATATATATAAGTAGAATGTCACAAGCTTAACTCAATAATCTGCTCAAATTGAATTTTTTTTATTTTATTTTAAATAACTTAATATATTTATTTATTTTGGTTTAGGCAAATTATTCTAATTAAATATATATATATATATATATATATATATATATATATATATATATATATATATCCTTATATTGTATACACATATGGCACCCGATTCTGTTACATAATTATTTACATACATAATATTAATATATGAGATTTGTCTACCACACCAAATACATAGTCAAACTAAAAAAAAACATAATAATACATAACCAACCCTCTAACTATGCCTCTTGTGTCTCTGCTGATATGAGCTTGGATTTCCTTCTTGAACACTTCACCTCCTACCGTCTATAGTTCCAATTCCTGCGTGAGAAGAACTCACGCTAAGCTAACTCTAGCTTAGTGGTACATATAGGTATTAAGTTTTTTTCCAAGCAGTCACACAAATGCATGTCTCAAATAATTCATGATACACTGAATTTTTATTTCATATAAAAGAAATAACTACATCACATAATAGTATAAACATAAAAATCATATTTAATAACTAAATTCTCATTACCTCTTGTAAGCATTTCATGTTTTGTCACTTATGTCAATAATAAATTTTTGTCACATTTCATTTCATAGTCTTTAATTAATATCAGCCCAAATCTCATTCCCGGACTGTCCGGATATGGGGTGTGAAATAGGGGCGCTCGCGGAGCTTAAGCCACCCTACTCACTATAATCTCAAGTCAAGGGCGCTCGCGGAGCTTAAACCACCTTGACTGAATATAATTATGTCATCTGTGTATAATCAGGATCAGGGGCGCTCCCAGAGCTTAAGCCACCCTGTCCCTAAATAATATCCATATCGGTACCGTAATTCCCCCCTTAATGGTGCACCATCTATCCTATGTTAGTCCTCAGGTAGAGAAATGGGCAATTAACACAATTAATTACTTATTTCTATAACCAATACTCATTTCATAATAACACAATCATATATTCACAATTTATTTCAAAACCATGTAATAGCATAATATTTTATCAAATGTTAACACAATATTAAGTTCATAATTAATAACATTCTTACAACCTTAAAACATGCCATAATATATAATTTCATCATTGTGACATGTAATTTATGTCATACACACAATCATGCATAAAGGCAAAACAAAATACATATATGTACAAACCTCGATGGTATTTTCCTTTTTCCAAAATATAAGTTCAGAGCTTGTTCACTTTTGTTGGTCTTCTTCTTGTTGAAATCCTAATTTAAAAATATAATTAATTAATACCTTGATAAAATATTTATTCTTAACATAACTTAAATAAATAATTTCAATTTCTATTAAGCTAGAATAAGACCTCTAAGGACTGTTGGATTAATAACTTTTCCTAAACTTATCCAATTTGTATGATTCTTGATTCTGATTAACTATAACATGTAAAACTAAAATATACTAATATTTTAGAATTTTTTAACCTTTACATAATTTTTGGTATAATTTTAAATATTGACCTGTTTTCTGCCCTTAGGCAGTTTCAAGGTACCCAATTCAAAACTTCATAACTTTCAATGTGTAGCTTCAATTATTCTGAAACTTTTTATACAGTTATATACGTTAATTGGGAACATATTTCATGTTTAACTCATTTCCTGATTCAGTCTCTAAGGGTCTCAAATATGGGAGGATATATAACTGGTTCAACATAGAGTATCAACCCGACCAGTTTAATTGTTCAGCTCATAACTCACAAAATACATGACATTTTAAGTTGAAACTTTCACATAAATTTAGATAAGACATAGGAGTAAAACTTTTATGTTTTGAAATTTGGCCAATGAGATCTAAAATTAGGTGAAATATAAGGACTAATTTACTGGAACTGTACAGGTATATGAAATCAGTTCAATCAAGGAACAGTTATGGTTAATTTCAGAATAACTCAACCTACACAAGATCAATTCATACGAAATTTTGTAGAGACCTCAATAACATATATACCTACAACTTTAATGTTTTACACAAACTCAGAATAATCCAATAAGATGGTCAATTTTTACAAAAACTGTAGGTTATTTGGTTGATACGTCTTCCAGAACCAGTTTCACCCCAATAACCATATCTCTTCATATAATCAAAATAATTCAATAAAATTTGGTAGAATGATACACAAGAAATAGATGAACAACTTTTATGTTTAACATATCCCCAAATTCGAGTCACAAGATAATCAAAAATAGAGTGCAATATTCTGTCAAAATATAACCTAAATAGTTCTAATAACACAATAATCATGGGGAAACTATTTCTTACCAAGATCAGGTTTAATTGGACTGATTTTTTAAGAAATTCTTGAAGAAGATGATAAGTAATTTGATCTGATATGTGGAGGAAGAAAAAGGGATGAAGAAGAAGAAGAGATGAAGGAGAAAAGAGAATTTAGGATTCAGCCCCTTTTTCCCGTTTTTGTATTCTGCCCTTTTTTTTTTTTTTTTTTTTGCTGCTGTCCATTTTACTGTTCATTTTAATTTTTTTTTTTAATTTTAATTTTCTTCTTCTTCTTCTTCTTATTATTATTATTATTATTATTATTATTATTATTATTATTATTATTATTATTATTATTATTATTATTATCATCTTCACATAATTATTTATAGCTAATATTTTTAATTTTATTTAATCAAAAACACAATTTAATTATATGGTCTAAATTATTCAAATTAAACTCTAATTAGTGGGTGTTACAATTCAACATTTCACGCCCGTGACAATATATTAACCCCCGTGACCTATGATCATTCACGCCCATGATGTTCATGGATCACGCCCTTGAACGCATTTACGCTTTCATTCACGGGTGGAACACTGCTTCAGCAAACCGTGAATGCGACTATTCATGCCCGTGACACCGTAAGCCACGCCCGTGAATGTATCGAATATAAAAGAAAACATCCGGTTACAATCTTCATTTCAACTCTCCATCTTCCAAAACCGCTCTCATTTACTCTCATTCATTGAGACATTGAAGATTCCGACTCCAAAGCCTTGATATTTCACTACAAATACCATCAAAAAGTTTGAATCTTCAGCAGAAATCATACACTTCTAGGGTCTTTTATCAAAATTTCTGTCAAAATCTTCTTCAACTCCATCAACTACTAAATTTCTTCAAATATGGAGTCTGCTCCATCAAAGGGAAAGAGAAAGAAGTCTCATGCACCAAAGAGGTATTCAGATTACCTCATGAACATCATTCCCGAAAGTTGCCATCCTCGATATGCAACTTTAAAAAAGAGACCTATTTTATCATCAATGTCCTTCGAATGGCAGACAGTCCATAATCTTGGGCTCGAGATGGCTATGACAGAGTAACTTCAAGCCTGTCATCTAAGAGAATTTGTTGAAATTCATTTGCTAACCCTACGGGAGCCAACGCTGGAATTTCTCAGCACCTTGCAGGTTTCACCAACTGGAGTGGTGAAATTCCAACTCTACAAAAATGAAAACACCCTCAGTGCCATCGCATTTGGAGAATTGTTCAACCTACCATCTGATGGCATTCTGAATGAGACTGAGGTAGAATTCTCTGCCCCTGCAGCATGGACACATTTTGGCACGGATTGCAGCTGGGATGTCAAGAAAACTAAAAGCACACATCTCAGGACCCCAGTACACAGGTATTTGTATAGGTTTCTAACCTATAGCATTTTTGCTCGGGGAGAGAGCAATGGAACTATTAGGAAGTCAGAACTCTTCCTATTCGAGATGGCTCACAGGGGAATCACAGTGGCGCATTCCAGATGGTTTGCAAATCATCTTCTCTCCATCGCCACCAAGCCTACAGGAGATATCCTGATTGGAGCTTATGTCACTCATTTGGCAGTGAAGCTCAATTACTTGAAGCTGGATAACCATCACTTCAACATCATTCCTGCACACCCATGAGATAGGCTGGATATAGAGTCATTCATCAAGATGGGAGCAGCTGTCATAATCGTTTTTCAGAACAATATCTTCTACCGCTTCACTGATACTGCTGGAGAGATTATCTGGGAAGATCATGACACGGAGGATTTTAAAGCAGGCCTCCAGGGAGTCCAGCAGAAAAAGATGGCTAGGATTGAGGAAGCAACTCCAGCCATCGAACAGGACATTGGACAGTCCTCAGCCTCCATACCATCTTTAGTGCAGCAGGTGGTCGACCTCTTGGCACCACATTTCGAGCATCTGCAGACTTTCATGGATGAGAGGTTGGAAAACCTCAAGGACTTCATGGAGTCTTGGATAGACAGTCTTGAGGCTGAAGTAGCTAGGCTTCGTGATAGGATGTCTGGCTAGGATATAGGCTAGAGTGTAGCCTAAATTTGTTATTTTTGATCATATTTTGTTGTTTGTTATGTTTGCTTATGTAGGAAATCTTAAATTTTCTTTCTTAGTTTGTATCCTTTCCTTCATAATATATATATTTGCTTTTGTTTACTTGAATCTACATATTCTTTTTGATTGATGACAAAAGGGGGAGAAAACTAGCAATATATGATAGATAATATATGATAAGGGAAAGTAGTATCAAACTAGCAATAATAAGAATAGTGAATCAAAAAGTGAAACAGACTTTGAATTGATTTAAAAATCTTGATTCAACTTTTCAGATGCAAAGTAGATAATTGAAAAACTGAGCTTCTATATACTTTAAATATACCCTAAGTATACTTTGCATACACCTTAAAAGCAAGTTACAACATGCCATGATATATCTTAAATACACCTTACATATACTTTATGTCTTGAAAAGGAATTATGGTATGTATTGGATATACTTCTCATATAACTTGCATATACTTAAAAACTAGTTAAAATGCTACATCTTTATTTACTATTCTTGCATATTATATTTTTTATTCTAAGTATATTTTGAGGGGGAGACTTCGCAAAATCACATATTGTTATATTATTTGTCACCATCAAAAAGGGGGAGATTGTTAACCTTGAGGGGTATTTCTGTCATTTTGATGATAATAAATAATATAGCAATATTGTATTTAACATACCTGTTTTTGTAAGTATATTATACAGGATATGAATTAAAATAGCAAGAATGGAAAATTGGAAGAATAATCCTTGAGAAACAAAAAGCAAGAAGTAGCATGTTCACTGCCGTGACTTTAGGAGTCACTCCCGTGAAGCCAACTAGCCATTACCAAGAAACCAACATTTGAAGTTCACGACCATGAAGGAAAACCAAACTGTGAAGTAAGCATTTCAGTCACCCCCGTGAAGAAAGGTGTCACCCCCGTGAAGCTTCATGCAAATTTCATTCCAGAGAGCTTCACGACTAGAGTCACCACTTGGGTCACGGCTGGGAAGATGTTCACCCCCGTGTTCACCCCCGTGAATGAATGTGTCACCCCCGTGAAGGCTTCATTCAATTTCATCCAGAGAGCTTCATGACCAGAGTCACCACTTGGTTCACGGCTGGAAAGAGTGTCACGCCCGTGACTGATTAAAGTCACGCCCGTGACTCTATATGTCAAAACATACCAGAGAGCTTCACGACCAAGGTCACCACTTCAGTCACGACTTGGAAAGAACTGTCACCCCCCGTGACAGGCATATTCACGCCCGTGAACAATGAAAGAGAAAAATGTCAGGCGCGATTTTTTGGTTGGTATAACGGCTAGTTTCTTATTTAATGCACCCCAACGGCTATATTCAGACATGGGAGTATAAATGGAAGTCATTTATGCATTAAGAAACAAGAGAATGACAAGAAAAATAAAAAGATTAGCATATACTTCAAATCACAAGCTATCTTGTACTTTTATACTTTGAGAACAAATCCATTCTCTGTAAAAATCTTATTGCTCCTCATATTTGAGCAACAAAGATTTATAAGTAGTTCTCTCTATAATCTTTACTCAAGTGAGCATTGGATAGTTCTGGGTTAAAAGAAGAACACTTGTAAGGGTTAGTTGTGTGAACCTCCAAAACACAAATTAAAAGGTTGTTTGTGTGAGCCTGTAAAACACAAAGTATAGGTTGTTTGTGTGAGCCTGTAAAACACAAAGTGTAGGTTGTTTGTGTGAGCCTGTAAAACACAAAGGAATTGGTTATTGTGTGTGCCATTAAAACACAAGGGATTTATAGGTTAGGTGTGAGCCATTGTGAGAAACACCATAGTTGGGAGTGAGCTTGTAAAACTCCATTGTAACACTTAGTGTGTTAGTGAAACTCCCAATTACGATTGGGGAGAGGAGTAGCGTTTGTTAATACCCGAACCTCTATAAATGTTTGTGTCTGATTTTCTCTATCCCTTCTAAAATTAACAATTTTATTTCCGCACTTTAAAGTTTAATTTTTGAAACTCCAATTCAACCCCCCTTCTTGGTCTAATATCTGGGCAACACATATGATAAAGACTAATTAGGTCATGTGAATTGAGTATTGGATTAATGAAAGGATTGTTTGATCTTGTGCAATTGTGTCATTATTGTGTTAATGTGAAATGTTGAGTTTGGTTAGGGCTATAAGTGCCTATTTGTGTGTTTTGGTATGCTAAAATTATGGTAAACATGTGTATTTGAATGTATTTTAAAAATGGGAATGCATGGTAACTTAAAAAGTGGTCTTTTGCATCTTGTTTGTAAGTCGCGACTGCACCTCTCTTTTCACAACCATGAATGAGGTCATGTAAGAAACATAAGAGAAGCGCAATCACAATTTACCTTGCAACATGCACTTTGTGATGACAACCCTTTACCACTTGCACTTATGGTGTTGTCAACTGCAGAAAGTAGCGGCGACCAGGAGATGTCTTGCAAAAAGGCAAAACACCACTGCAATGTATGGTTAGCAACTGTGATTTTCCTGTAAAACCTAATTTGTAATTTGTGTTCAAGAATAATTACATAGATGCATGAAATGAGTTAAAATAACATTGAATAAATATGAAATGATGGAAAATGAAATGAATAAGCCTATAAAATGTGCCTAACCTAGACTAGAGTAGGGTAGGTAAGTAATTAGGGATGATAAGGCTATTAAGCCATCAAATAGTTTTGTAGCATTGTCTTGACTAGCTGATTGTCCAATAGGGTAATGTGGTGTTACAAATACTTAGTGGAATTTGAAGAAACTTATTGAAACCTCAAAATTGCAACCACTATGAAAAAGTCTACTCTCAAACTGATTTCGAGATCATGCTAGACATTTAGCGACTACAACTATTATGAAGTCAAATATGTTTGAAGAAACATTGCAATTTGTGAGCACAAGTGCAATAGAGATGTTCGTCATGAAAGGGGATTCGTGACCGCGAGGCAACAATCTTGACTGTGGCATTCATATTGTCAATACCATCAAAAGCTAACCAAGTTCAACAATCATATGTCCAAAAGGTTTTGAGGAATACAAATTTTATGACTATGACCTGAAAAGATTGACCAAGATTGCAGCAAATGAAGAAACTTATAATGGACAGTACAGATGACCTCGAAAAAAGCTCGCAACTTGAGAAAGAGTTTGTGATAACAAAGCATGACTGTGAAGTTCATAAAGGAGTCAACAGTTTCAGAACTAGCCAATCAAATCTAACTACATGTAAATAGTTGTTGGAGCTTGAAGAAATTGCAATAATGAAGGGAATAACATGTCTGAAATTTTGGATCTGGCAGATCATTAATTGCTATAGAAAAATAGATGTTGGAAAAGGGAGTTTTATGCTTTAATTGTAACAACTATTTGGAGTTATGAATACCTCTCTAAAAGCCATTTAATGAAGAAGAATGATCTCTCAAGTGCTCAAGCTTTGCTAGTTTGATTCTCAATCTTTGTAATCAGTTATTGTAATTGTTTGGGAGAGGAATGGTTTAAGTGTTAACGAAAAACACTTGGAAAAATATTTACAATGAGCCCAAGTAAAAATCAAGGAAGCATTGAGTGTTAGCCTTGGAAAAATATTAGTTGTAAGAGTTTTTGAGTGAACTCTTGTTAAAATTCAAGTTGGGGTTTTAGAGTGAACCCTTATAGAAAATATGTTATTGGAGTTTAAATGTGAGCCAAACACTTAAGTTTGAGGGTGAGCCTATAAAACTCTTGTTGGGTTTTGGTATGAGCATTAGGAAACACTTAGATTGTGAGTGAGCCTCGACAAAAACACAAATGTATATTAGTTTTAGCCTTTGGAAACATGAGATTGGGAATCTAAGATAAATTGGAAATGAGCTTGGAAACTCCATCTTGTAACTTGTTGAGGTTAGTGGAAAATCCCAATTGAGATTGGAAAGTAGATGTAGGGTTAGTTAACACCCAAACCATTATAAAACTCTTTGTATCTTGTGCTTGTACAAGTTATCTATATTTTATTTCTTGTCTTCTCTCAATCTATCTAAAATAGACATAACAATTTCTCATTATTCTTAAGCCTCATCTTTTTAATCAACCACTAATTAATCCCTCCTTTTTGGTGCACTTTGTTAAATATCATTGATTTTGGAAGGCAAACACTTAATGGAATGATAGTGTTTTGAAGGTCCTGAAAATCATGACTACTATGACAATAATTGCTCCCGATGAAGATTCCCCTACCACACATATGCTTTTGCGATTGTGATTGCCATGAAGTCAAAAGTGTTAAAGAAATAGTGTAGTTTGCGGCCTGAAGTGCAACTACTATGTTTGACACGAAAAGTAGTTCATGACCGCTACAAAAGGTAGTAACGACTGTATTTTTCATAATGAGAAGACCTTTGAAGAGAAAACCAACTAGTCCAAGCCATGTATCTAATGATCTTGAGGAATACAAATTTTGCAACCACAACATTGAGAATAGTCCAAGCAAAGGCAAGAAACTCATAAGGGATATAATGGACAAAATAGTTTATGATGGGGAGCATGACTGTGATGACAACCCGCGACAATGAAAATATGATCCCGACACAAAAGGTTGACTACGAAAATTATAAAGGAGTCGATTGTTGAACTGAGAGCTAGTCAGAATTAGCCATGTGTCAGTAGCTATTGTAAGATAAAGAATTTATAATTGTGACCCCCATTCTAGGTCTAATAGTGAAATTAATGTTGTTGAAAACTAGTTATTAGAGGAAGTTATATGAATTTATTTGAAACGATTCTTTTGGAGGGTTAAGACTATAAATATCCCTCCAAAATCTATGGAATATTGGAGAACTAACTCCCTTATACCCAAGCTTTGCTAATATAATTCTCAATTGTGATTATTTTTGTATTGAAAGTGTTGAAACAGTTTAAGTGTTAACCATAAACACTTGTGGAAAGGTTTAGAGTGAGCCTAGGTTAAATTCTAGGTGTAAGGATTTGAGAGTTAGTCTTAGAAAAACTCTTGTTGTAAGAGTTAGTTAGCCTTGAAAACTCTTATAAGGGGATTTTAGAGTGAGCCCTTATGAAAACTCTAAGTTGGACTTGAATGTGAGCCTAAGGAAAACACTTGGGTTTAAAAGTTAGTCAAAATAAAATTCTTAGGTTGTGTGAGCCTTGAAAAAAAACATAAGTGAGGTTTGGTGTAAGTCTTATAAACACCTAGTTGGGAATGAGATAGGAAAACTTTATCTTATACTCTTGTTGAAAGTTAGTGAAAAATCTCAATTGAAGTTGGAGAGTGGATGTAGGGGTAGTTAATACCCAAACCAAATTTTTTGTCTCTTGCTTAATCTCTTTATTTTTTTTATCTTATATTTGTCTTCTCTAAATATATATTTCTTTTGCAATTGCTAGTTGTTCAAAGCCTTAATTTTTATTTTATCACCAATTCAACCCCTTCTCAGTGGGTATTGGGACAACACAAACCCATTCTCTTCTTATAAACTTAAAGATCGAAAAGAGTTGAAGATATTGCAGAAAGATCACTTATAAATCGAGCATCAATTATCTGTCCTTTTTGTGAGTTGTGATGGCGACCTCCTCAAGTTTGACATAATACCTGAGCTCCGACATCATCGTCCTCAACGACATGGTGGGCTTTTGGTAAAGACATGAATGAATCACACTATTCTTGAAAGCAAAATCTAAATATTGGAGGTTGTTGCTATGTAACCGCTTTCCCAAGCCCCTGCTTCAATTTCATTCTCATCAAAGTTTGAGAACTAGAAAACTTCCCACAACAATAGCGGAAAAAATGATATGTATCATACTTTCTTCTGCACTTCTATTTGTATCTCAAACATATTATAGGCTTAGTGTTCTTTGATCAAATTTATAATGACTTTCTTTTTAATTTTTTTTTCTTTTATGTGCTTGCTCTTCTAGTGTTCTAGATTTTCCATTTGTTGTCAAATTGATTTAAAACCCAAAACTCTTATGTGAGGGTCATTACAACCTCCACATTGTCCAAACTATCTAACCCATTATCATTATGGAAAATGGCATTTGGCGTGATCTCTCAAGAATTGACCTTTCAAAAGTTCATGACGATATCTTACCTCCTTTGAATTTTCTATTTTATGTGAAGTATTTGGATATCTTGTTTGTTGAATGTTGATATAATATAAAATTACATGCTCAATTTGATTGGACTGTGCTTCATAATAGGTATGAAGTAATTGAATTTGACGTATTTTGAAGTTATTTTCAATTTGCTTTATTTTGGATTTCAATTTATTTTTTAGTTTTTTCTTTTTATTATTTTTATTTTATGAAATTAATTTTCGAATTAATTATTATAATTTTAACGTTATTTACTGAAAATAATGATATTTTTTTATTCTGTTAACTTAATGTACAGATTCCAAAAGCAATAAATCTTTCTCATACCATTGGCCTCTTAGGCTTTATGCAACATATAAAACAACTTATTAATTTACAACACTAAATATGAATAATATCTTAATATATGCGTATGGCTCAAGTACGTAAACTAAACCAGGATCAGGCATTAAAATCCAATGTCAAAATTATGCTGGACATTATAGCATTTTAAAGCATATAGTTCAATTTGTAAATCATAAGCCCCAAAGTTGAAGGTGCCAAGTGTAATTAACTCTGTTTGATTGAAGTTACAATGTTTTGGTGTCCAAACATAATAAGAATTACTATACAAATAATCAACCAAGCAGCAGGTTGCATTATGCTTTTTATGAACAAAAACATATAGCAGAAAGTTGAATAAAAATTGGTTTGAGCAGTTACTCAAGGGATAATAATATACATCCGACATAACTAGCCAAATACTCAAGAGAAAGAGGGTAAATATATGCAAATGCATTGACAATCTTATTGTATCAGAATCAGCAAATTAATCAATCAAAAGTGTAAATCATAATTTCGCTAGGTATCAATATGCATCGCTATGCAAGAGTCCAATCTAAATCAACAAGGAAGTCACATGATCTTAGATCTGCTGCATCTTAAGAGAATCATTATTTTACTGCATCGGTAAGAAGATATCCCGATAGATGGAAGACCAGCAAAACCAAGTACTTAGAATCAAGGGCTCCCTTCACTTCTGAACAAGACAACAAAGGCTGACTCTCCATCTCCTTGCGCGGATGATATAACTGCTGATTCGTGAACTGAACAACTGCTGCTTTCCTCCCCCATGGTCTAAACGTATTCACTCACTTTCAAGTTCGCTTTCAAGTCTAAGATCGTTGGGTCTTCCTTACTTCCTTGCTTTTCTTAACTACTCCAGTCTATGTTAGCCCAGCCCCCCTCAAATTATCACTTTTTTCTATTGAATCTTCATATTTCAATCATGTAATATTGTGCATTCATATTATTATTTTTCTAAACTTTAAACAAAATAAAAATGATGATGATGATGATGATATACCAAATAATTGTGTTCTATTAAGCCCTTTATTACTAAGAAAAAGAAGGCCAAAATGCTATAAAAAAACCAATAAAACAAAAACTCAATGACATACAATTAAAATACGGACACCTGATAGAATAAAAACCTTGAGTTATGATGATGATGGTGGTGGTGATAGTGATATAACAAATAATTGTGTTCTATTAAGCCCTTTATTACTAAGAAAAAGGAGGACAAAATGCTAAAAAATCAATGAAACAAAAACTCAATGACAATTAAAATACGGACACGTGATAGAATAAAAGCCATGAGTTGAACTGCTAAATAGTTGTTTTACCAGTATTACACTCACAATCAAGAATGCACCTAAAACCTATCTGTGCTGCATACAAGGACCTAATTTTGTGTTCAGTGGAAAGAAATTTTTTTCTCTGACTAGCAGAAATTGTGTGTTCTCGTTAACGAAGTGCAATTATAAATGAAATGGGAGTGGCAAAGAAATGGAAAATAAAAAATAGCAAGAAATACGGTACAAAGCAAGCTACAAACCAACATAACAGAATTTCCACCATGCCAATTATATATGCTTTAAGAGCCTATTATTATATTTCACTATAAGTTACCGAACTATAAACAAGCCACTGGTAACAAACACTACGACAGCAGCCAGTCTGGAATGGAATGCAAAAAGCGGTACAAAACTACAATTATCCAGGAGCACAGAAGGATGCCTACATGGACTTGAACGCATCATAGCTCAATCTGAGACCTTGTCTGGCTCATGATGGCGCCGCACATGCCGAGCAGAAGAGTACGCTGAAATTGCTGATCCAGTCATGCTTAGTGAGTGCTTGGCAATACCCACACTTTTCTTTGTCACCAACCAGACAGTCCAGAAAAATCCTATCCAACCTGATTCAGACAGTTGTAAGATTGCAAGCACAAAACTGTGACCACTAAGGCATATTAGGCTTGTAACATCAAACACTAAAATTGACAGGTTCAATGTAATCGTACACCTTCATATTAAGATGGTGCTTAAATCAAATTTTGTGTGCTGATAGATATTCTGACTGTATCATCAGTATGTATGTCCAAACACAACATTCAAACCATCATGTAACATCAGGAAAATGTTTCTGCATGAATACCAAGGCGAAATGCCAAAAAGCGCCAAAAAATCACAAACATAGTACAATTAACAAGCTCAAATAAATTATATATTAATGTATTAGCACCTCATCTGGGCTCGTATGTTTATTCATCTTGTACTGGATAAAAAAAGAATCCATGTGAGAGACAAATCTTTTTGGTCAATATTCTCAGACCAATCAATTGAGAATATTACCCTGAATTTTTATGGTAAACCATGAATTCCGGAACTTATTAAATACATGCATGCATCTTCACCAATATAGTTCTAGTTCTCTGTCTCTCAATTTTATCTCTTTTACAAAAGCCAGTATACTCAAGTCAGGTTCTCACAAAATTAGCTAGAAAACTTCCAAAGTTTAATTCTTTAAATTT
The DNA here is from genome assembly GCA_023653625.1 of Triadica sebifera. Taxonomy (NCBI): domain Eukaryota; kingdom Viridiplantae; phylum Streptophyta; class Magnoliopsida; order Malpighiales; family Euphorbiaceae; genus Triadica; species Triadica sebifera. The sequence continues at coordinate 41,565,670 of CM042893.1, read as the reverse complement.
ATCATCTTTTCTATCAGGCTTGGTGTTTGTTAAAAAGTTTTCTCAAGTTCAATTTCTTTGGCTATCTTTGTAAAAACCGTTGCCTCATATCATTGATTTTGAATCCCAAACCAGATAGGGAGAAGAAAGACTCTAAGGAACTCATGTTAAGTAAAAATGACACGAGTTTAATTCCTTTAACTCTGCATCAGTAGCTACCTTTGTAAGAACTCTTACCTAAAATTCGTCATATTTGAAATCCAAATCAGATAGGAATAGCTAAAAACTGTATAATCTGGATTATATATATAGATGGATAAGACTGAAAAGCTTATATAGCTCTACCTGTGGCTATTAGAACAGCTACAATTGCTGAAACTGTTGCTGTGGAAATGACAAATACAGCAACTGATAATGCTGCAATATATATAGCTGTCATACAAACAAAGAACAGAGCCAAAAAGCCTCCTACTGCTGCCAAAGATATGAGAAGAGAGACAATAATTGCATTGACAGTGGCTGCCAGAAAGAAAAGCACAAAGACAATCATTCCTGTCAAGGTAATAAGTGTGCTAATCCCAACCTGAAACAAGTTATAGAATATAACAATCAAGACAAAATTGCATTTGTAAAGTAGAAAGGGTATTGCATAATAAAATGCAGTGCAGTGAAAATTTAATCTGAAACAACTTCGCAGTTGGAATAGATACAAGAAAAAGTAAAAATAGCAAATCCATGAAAGCTTTTATGCATAACTAAGGCATTGAAATTTGATTAACTTGTTACCTAATATAGAATGAGGCAACCTATAACATTACCATTAGGTCACATTTGGTATACAAAAAGAATAGGAAATGGAATTTTATTTCTAAGATGGTGGTTTGTAATTCCAATATTTCTCTTTAGTACGTCATGTAATTGGAAATGGAATCATATTTTTATATTTGGTGTGATTCCATAAATAATGCATTTTACAATTTGATTAATTCAGTTAAAACCGAATATATTTTCAGGTTCTAAATTTATTTTATCAAAACTTTCAATTAAAAATTTTATTCTATCAAATCTATTTAAATTTAAATTTTTAAATTTTGTTTTATTGAGTCTTGAAATATGTATTTTCTTTTCTTTTTCTTTTGTTAGCAAAATATCCAATGGTGTGTATAATAAATATTAACTTTTTTACTAAAAAGCTTCCAATAAAAATTGAATATAAAATCTTAATAAATAAAATTTAATTGAGAATTAAAAAAATAATCAAGAGATTTAATAAAATAAATTCATAAAATTTAAAGGTTTAAAAAATGCAATGAAAAAGAAACCACTTACATGCATATAATTGTAGCTTTCAAAATTAGGAAATAGATTTCAAATACCATCAATAACTAGGTAATAGAAATCCTAGAATATTGAGCAATCAAAATCTTATTCGCATAGAAAATAAGTACCAAAACTAAAATTGGAATGGAAATCCCATTCCTATTCCAAAATTGGTTAGTTCTTATCTTCAAAGCAGATATGCTTAAATAATGGAATAACCATGGAATGAATGAATAATCACTTCTTTTTATTTTTTATTAATTGGATGAATAAATCATCATTTAGATGATCATGGAAAACAAACCAACACTGCAAAAAATTACATGATCAGTTGTCCCTCAAAACTGGGAACAGGAATCATTTCATACCGACCACATAAAAAATTTATATCATGATAATTAGTTAAAATAGCAAGACACCATTGATGCAAATCATTTACTGTCCAATTCATATCCTGCTTTGTTCCTCCAGTCAAAACAAACCATTCCATATTAGTAAATTATTAATTTGTCAAAATTAAATAATCAACAATAGCATTCTTTAGAAATATATGCAATCATTGATGCCTTCATCACATTAATGCATTCATTTCTCAGTAACGATTCTATATGTACACGTTTCATAATATCTATATTGCATATAAAGCAGCCATTTTTTTTCCTCCAAAGAGGCAAAGAGCAGCACGTGGAGCTCTAACTTTACATTCTTCTCCAAAAATTGCACGCATTTCTGTCTTCACTTTATTTTTCTACAGTCTTTTTTTTCGGTTACAAATAGCTCATAGTTATTCACAAACGAAAACAACAATTGCATCAACCTTTCATCAGTTACATTTTTTTGCCTTGTCCATTTTTCCATTGGTTACTGATTGTGAAATGATACCATAATGGATTTAGTTTCATAACAGCAATTTGAGCAGTCTCTTCCCTCTGGAATTCTCTTTTGGTATGCCTCTTCAATTTTACTTTTTTTTTTTTCTTTTTTGCTATATATGGATGGCATAAGATTTTTTTATGCTTCTTGGATATGCCTTCATTTGATTTTATGTTAACCCTTATCACATTTTTCAGAATCATGTGTGGGTTTTTGCTATTCCATGTCTTCAATTCTGTTTGTGTCTTGTTTTTTTCATTACAAAATTTATTTCTTTTGAATTTAGGAAGAACCAAAGCATAGGAGATGGGCACGCCTGCAACTATGATTAGCTTCCATCTACTTATTGCTTGCATTTGGCAATTTTATTATATTTGTATTCAATATCCAGCTTGCTAATATGGTATTATTTCCTAAGTGATATTTTAGTATTAATGATTTGGAATGAGCTAGGAAGATAAAGCAAAGATAGTGATACGTAGGACTATAAACGAGTTAAGCCGAATATTGGTGGGCTTAAACTCGACTTGTTTAGCTTCATCACAAACTCGACTTGTTTAGCTTCATCACAAACTCGAGCTCGATTCGAGCTTTTATATTTGAGTTCGAGCTCAACTCGTTTAAAATTATTAAGCTTACGAGCGGCTCGAGCTCAGTTCATAAAAAATTTATTTATTATATTTAACAAACTTAGCTTAAGTTCAACTCATTAACTGATAAAGAAATAATCTTGAGTTCGGCTCATTAACTAATAATGATAAAAACTCGAGCTCAAACTTTATAACAAAATATAATGTAAATGAGATTTAAACGATCATATTCGTGAATTTTTAAACAAACACGTTCGCAAGTTTTTAAATAAACACATTCGCGAGTTTTTAAATGAATATGTCTGCGAGCTTTTAAACAAACATATTCACGAGTTCGTAAATAAATATATTCACGAGCTAACGAATCAAATTGTATTAAGTTCGAGCTCGATCTCGAAAATGTTTTCAAGCTCAGATTTGAGCTCGAGTTTGGCTCATTAACAGTAATAAATAATCTCAAATGAGCTTTTTTTCCGAAATGAGAACTGAATAGCTCTCAAGCAGCTTAATTCATTTACAGCTCTAGTAATACACAGTGGATTCAATCTACTGTCTTTCCATCAATAGAGTTGTGAAAGGAACAACAAAACAGGGAACAACTTTTGATGTTTCTATGTTTTTCACAAGTATAGCTGAATAGCTAACAAATAAACCTAAATTTGTGATCAAATAATCTGCATTTCAGCTCTGATTTTTTAAACTTATAAATCAATTTGTAAGAAATAAGATGAAGATTGTAGGACACAATAATTTCAATAGGAGATTGTGGATTTTTAGTATTTGTGTTTTGATTTGGACTGGAGCTTTCTGTGGAGTTCAACTGCATAAAACTTATTTCTCGATCATTTTCTTTCATCTATATCTTTCAAAAATATCTATCGATGTAAGAAACTTGAAAACTCTGTAAAAATTTAATGAAATGCTTTAAGCTGATTTAATGATGATATATTTGATGCATTTTTTAGGATGGGAAATTTTGGTAATTCAATTATTCTCATCGGCATGTTTATAATTAACAGCAAAGATGGAGAAATGCAGAGTATCGTTATTGGAGTTTCCTGTGGAAGATAATTGCTATGAAAATAGGTAATCTAAAAGAATGGAGTTGCTAGTATTAAATACCTTGGAATGGCAAATGGGTTTAAAAATTTACTTTCTCCTAAGGACATTACTTCATCAATAGAATCTATGGTGAATGCACATCAAAATAAACAATCTCTAGAGTTGTGGAGCTAATTCTGGCTGCTGTAAAAGGTAATTTATTTCAAAGTTGCAAACTTCAGTCCAATCCATTTTTTTTTAATTTATCCCTCTATTATTGCAGAAGCTGCATTCCTAGCCGCATCTAATAATGAACTAACAAGACAAGAATTATAGTTCAAGTTGAAACTAATTTCATCATGGGTTTCTCTTCATGATTGAAAAATTGAAATCCAGATGTGAGTGCGATATTTGATATGATATATTTATTAATTATCACCCCATATCTCACTGCAACAGCAGAATATATGTTGATGTTATAATGTGATGCAGGAAATAGAAATAGGAAAAATTAACACACAGAAAGAGCAAGTGATTTCTACTAATTCATCATCACTAATTCATTCTTTTCTCCTTGAGAATTTGAATACTCCTTCAACGTTCTTATTTCCTATGAGGCCTATTTCTCAACAAGAACTGAAGTTTATGCAGATTCATTGGTCTTATTGTATACCAGTGAAGAAAAATAACCTAATTTGGAGATATCTGCAGGTAACTTTGACAGAATGTATAACTTGTACGCCTATTAAGAACATATTACCATTAGCTCTCCAACCCAACTGCAGGTTTTAACTGATTTGGAGGTTTTATGCAACTATCAACTAAAATATAATAAAAGCATTCGCTTAAACGCCATTAAACTTACTCACAGAGATTACGAGGAGTGCCCGCAAAGGGCTGCCCCGACGAGTCCAGATCAGGACTTTCCGACTAGTGTTTCTAGTAGCATCTTTAAGAAGAGGACCGTTCTCCGAGAATGAGGCCTTGATCCGGTGAAACACCGGTGAGGATGCAGAATCAGGTACAAAGATCATAACCAGCATACGATGTAGCACGGCGTAGAGAGTGTTCTCCTCTAGGAGAGCTCGTTTGATCTTGCTGCCTTCGACGCCGTTGATCCCTTCCGTTTCGTGAGGCCCATCCATTTCAGCGTGAGAACTCTGTTGCTTGAAACAGTGAAAGTTTGAAGCTTGAAGAGAGAATTAAATTCCTCTCCGATTGGTTTGTCCATTAATGGAGATTTTTGTTTATTTCCCCTGGGCGTTTATTTTCTGCGCACGCATGAACACTATTTGATATCTTATGACCGTTGGATTATATGATCGAATGATTATCTGCTTGTGTTTCGAGAGCTCTCGTACACTGCATCCTTGTTTTCCTTTTCTCTTCATTAGATGTGACACTTGGCCTTTTTGACTTGCGGCCTTAGCTAGGGCTTTCATTTGAATTAATAAATTTTAGAGAAATGCTAGTCGAACTCTTTCAAGATTTTTCAATACCGCTGCATCCAATTTGTTCCCGACTTCTATATCAATTTTTTTTGAGATACCTCCAATTGAAAAAAAATATCCTATTTATAAAGTATTAGTTCCGGCTATGGTTCTAAACCGATCGGTTTCAGCTCGGAACTGTCAGTTCTGCGATCTCAAAAAATAGAGATCGAAACTGGAAAGGAATCGGTTCCAGTTCATGAACCGACAGATCAGCTGATTTTTTAAATTAATAATACAATTAAAATTATTAATTTATGTAAATTATAAATTTGTATTACTAATATATTCTAAAAAATGAAATATTTGACAAAAAAAATAACTTATTGAATATTAATTTGTAACTTTGTGAAATATTTTATATTTTTATAACAAAAAAATTGATTTAGAAAAATTATAAGTTAAAATTGAGAAATGATTATATTTATTTGATAAATTAATAAATTATAAAAATTATAACTATATTAAAAACTTAATTAATTTAATCTTTTTATTTTAAAAAATAATTTAATTATAAAGTTTGAATTTATATTAAAAAAATTATAATATTAATAACTGGACTTGAATTTAATTTTTTTACCATTAATTAAGTTGTTTACGTATCCTTTTAGGGTTTAAAGGAATCAAAACTCACATAATTCTCTTATCTTTTAAATTTTAATTGTTGACCCGTTTTATCTTTTTTTTTGTTACTCGGAACCGCGCGGTATTGCATGTGTTAGTTATTCCATCGGTGGTAAAGTCATATTGGTTATCAAATTGATTTTTATCTATTTTTGTTGTCTTAATACCGTTTTAATTCAATCATCAATACAAGTTTAAACTTCTAGGGATTCGGGAGTTAAGCTAAATTGCGTCTCAACCAAAATATTACTTTCCGCACTAAAAATTTGTTCAACCACAACAGTTGATATTGAACTTTTAAAAATTTGTTTTGCAATTTGGGAGAGTACGGAATAAGTATTTTGATGTCGATTCCATCAATTAAGTACTGAAAAATCTTTACATGTCCTACTATCACTGTAACACCCTCTTACCCTACTACTAATAGTAAAACAAGAAAATGCTATCAGACTCTTGATTTCCTGTCTACTTTGTATAATACAATTATTTTTTATATTTTTACTTTAAAATATCTGAATACAAATTTAAAATATAGTCTCTTTTTTTATTTTTTTCGATATATACATATTTTATACCAATTTATATAATTCATCCATTATAAACCATTTCATTTTTTTAAAAGATTATATATAAAGTTCTACTAGTTAATATTTTATTTACAGACTCCAACATATAAGTGTCACACAACATAAAAATAAAACTTGCTAATATATTTTATAAAAGTTAATACACTAAAACAAAAAGATCTTCAAATGTTGTTATCTACTATCTGACGTTTTTCTCTTTCTGACAACTACAATCTTTATTTACTGACTACTTTAGTACCTGCATGTGGAAAAAATCACATGTGCTAAGCTACTAGCTTAGTAGTACTCTATATGACAAAAGTTAATGTGCAATTGATAATATCTCATCCATTCATACATTTAATATCAAATAAAAGAAATATCACAAATTTACCGGTAATAAATTGAACCAAAACTGCATTCTTTTGATTTTTAATATATAAATTTCTTTTACATATAATAATTATGTTAATTGCTAATATTATTCTAATCTTACCTATTGTCATTAATATTAATATCAATATATTCTACTCATTTTATTTATTCCATGATTAGTCATAATAAGTAAATTTTATTATACATTATTTACTTAAATTTATGCCCCTAATACCAATAACTAGAACTATCAAATAGGATACGGGGTATTATCTAACAGCAAATTTTAACTTACAGTATGACGCCTGCATAAATTAACTCAGTACAATGTGGTGTCTATATAAATCAACTCAACACATTTAATACTTACATATTTAATCAACTCGGTACATGTAGTGCCTACATAAATCAACTCGATGTTTTATGCCTACATATTAAAGAACTCTATTTTTCCTATCCCTTATTGGCATGTCAATCTATCCTTCACTCTATCTCCCAGCTAGGTATTTTAGGGTTTAATTATTTTATCTCAATTTATTTAAGTAATCTCTTAAAATTCTATTATGGTGATAACATATATCAAACAATTATTAGTTCATAGTTTTATTTTCTCATTAATTTTATGGATTTAATGACTTATTTGACTTAATAATTACTTATATAAATATCATTCATATTATATCATAAGACCCAATTTAATTTACATGTAAAACTCTAGATTTTTCAACAGCCCTATTCCTAGTAGATTTTAGACCCTATTTTGGATTTCAATTTTGGCCTGTTATCATCGGAATTTAATTAAGTGGCCTTCTGATAAATTGTATCTACAAATCTTATCTTTAATTTTCAATTTGAATCACCTAATTCTGATATTTGTAAAAAAAGTTATAGCTATTATATTATTGACTGTTTAGCTAATTTTGCCCAGAAAATTTCAAAACAAATTTTAAGTCCAATATTCATGCCCAATTTAAGTATAGTTAAAGTCAAAATCAAGCTTTATGTTCTTATGAAAGTTTTAGCTCTATGTCTTAAGTTTTTAACCCATTAAAGAACACAAAATTTCAAGTTCCAGAACTTAACTTATGAAAATTTTAATACATGTCGCTCTATGATCAAGTTTCCAACAACACAACCATTCATTTAATCATGTAATTAACAAAAGATTAAACAATAAAATCAACATAATAAATTTTTTATCTTATTAGTCTCTTCTCCCCTTACTAGACTTTTTCTTTTCTTTTTCCTTCTTCAAGCTTGCTTCTACCCTTGTTTTTGATTTTCCCTAAAACATTCATACATATCTCATTTTATTTCTCCATCTAATCAATTTCTCTTTGTTTCAATCCACCATCTCCTAGGCAGCCCCTTATTCATGTCTTTCCTTCATTATCTACTAAATTTTTTATCATAAGATTTATATTTTTGTTAATTAGAATATAGTTTCTTATTTTTCTCAATTCTACAAACCCTAACTTCTTCAATTCTTTAATCAACTATAATTCTTCAATTCTAACCTCTTTAATCACCAACTTAAATATCAAATAATAAAGAAAAATTAAGGGAATTGAAGAAGAAAAACTCACATTGAGGAATTTTCTCCTTTTCTTTTTCTTTTTTCCTTTTTTTTTTTCTTTTCTTATACTCTTTTAAAGTGATTTCCTTCACTTTCTTGAGTTTTTTTCTCTCTTCTATTATCTTTTTCTTTCTTTTGCTAGCTAAATTTGGAACAAAAATGGTGGAGACTTGATGAAGAAGTAGCCAACCACAAAAAGATAAGGATGGAGAGATATTTTTGGTTGATTTTTATGTCTCATTAACGAGAAAGATTCTAGGTTTATATTTTTTTCTTAATTAACTTGATTTTTATAGGCCCCACCACTCCTTAATCTCTTATCTTATTGGTCAATTTTATTAATTAATCATAATTAATTTTCATCTTTGAATGATTCATCTTTTATCCCTCAAATTTCTCTTTTTACAAAATAACTCCAAATAATTCCATAAATTCTCATTTAGTCCATAGAGTGATTTTATTTTATCTAATTCTATCACTAAACTTTTTTATTTTCAATTAATAATATCTTTAGTAAATCTCCCTTAAATATTATTATTTTTTTGTGCATTCGGATTTAGATTCTGATCAATCGAGCATGCCTGACTTAGTCACGTGAGATTAGTGTCTAAATAATCAGGCGTTACAATTACCAAACTCAAATGTAGTTATTAGATAAATGTCAAGTTCGGATGAATCAGATGATGATTTTGATTTTTTTTTTCCGTTTCTGTATCATTAAACAATCACCCCATCTAAGTTTTATCGATTCACCCGAACTTTAACTAACAGTGCCACTAGTAATAGTAGTAGTAGTAGCAGTAATAGTAAGATTATTATAAATCAAACTAAATTACATAAATAAATCACAAGTTAATTTTTTTTACATCATTAATTATACTTTTAACACTAATATCGTTATCTAAATCTAACAATGAATAATAAATATTCAAATAATCAAATAAGTCTTCTATTTTACATCTACGATAAAAAAAAAATACAACATACAAGATTAATCAAAGGAATATATTTAAAATAATTCAACAATTTATTTTTTATCATACAAATAGAGTCATGCAAAATAGGATCATTAATATAATCTTGAAATGTATCAACAATATTAATACATTCACACAATAATAAATGACATGTTGGATAATAAACACCACTTAAAATATATGTTGCAACATTAAAAACTTTTAAAATATCTAAAAGTTATTGACAAACATCTCAATATTGTGGATATAAATTAAATTATGACACATTATTAGAAATAAATGTGCACAATAATTCTCGATATCCATATGACTCATTAAGTAATTTATGTTTCCATTAAAATTAATTTTAATTGAAAGTGTAATGAGATTGCACAGTTTTGATGATTTTGGATTAACCGGTTTGAAATTTAGAAATTAATTTGTAAAATATATTTTATACATTTTTCTTTCTCTAATATGATCATGGGATGACTAAGAATGATTATTTTGATTGAAAAATTATTTAAATGTGATTCAAATAATTAATTTCGGATTTATTTCAAAATACTGAAATTGTCTTGTTTATGAACATGTGTTGTTGTTTGGCTTAATTGAGCCATCTAAGAGAGCTTTTTGATGAGCAAGCACATTCTGAAATGTTCGAAACTTCAAGGTTGCTCTTCTGCACTAAGATGGTTAATGAGACATCTCCGGTGCAATATGAATTGAAGATGAATGACTATATTGAGAGGTTGGCTAGCTTGGGATTTGTGATGGACCATGAATTAAGTATTAACTTAATTCTAACTAGTTTGTCCGATAGTTATTCACATTTTGTGCTGAACTATAGGATGAACCGAATCTCCATCACTATTCCTAAACTGATCAATTTGCTTAAGACAGCTGAGCCATCTGTCAAGAAGGACAATAAGGCTATGATGCTGGTGGACTCTTCTGGTTCTAAAAAGAAGAACCTTAAGAAGAAGAAGAAGTCCATGAAGTCTAAGGGAGGCATGACCAAGAAAAAGGCCAAAGAGACTATTATCGTTGGCCTTAATTAGGCCATAATTTGCCTTAATGGTTATTTACTATTCATTTAACCTTCATTTTCTTCTCTTTTGGTTTTTAATCCTTTCTTTAAATATGATTCAATTAGATAAGACATTCTCTCAAGAACATTTTCAAAACTAGCACTTTGAATTTGTTCAGACCATTTCTTTTGTTAGTTTCTTCTTCATTCTTTGTATGGATTATCATTAGAGACATCTTAATGTAGATTGTTGTGGTTTGCTACAACCCAACAAGGTAAAGATTTGAATAACAAATCAAGAAATTACAAGGTATAATTTCTAACCTCTATATGTGATAAATTAGTTCTAATGGAACAAGTAAGATCCTTGTTTTGGATTTTGAAAAATTTTATTTTTCTGCTATGTTTCATGAATGAGATTCATCTTTTAGAACCCAACAATGGATCCAATTGATATCTTCTCAATATAAACACATGGAATACATTGTGAATCTTGTCTAACTCTAGTGGTAGAGCTAATTTGTATGCCACAGGACCTACGCATTCAAGTAGCTCGTATGGTCCAAAGAATATAGGACTCAACTTTTCCTTCTTTCCAAATCGGAATATCCTTTACCAAGGTGAGACTTGTAGGAGTACTTTGTCACCAACTGTATACTTAATATCCCTCCTTTTCAAATTTGCATATGATTTCTGTTTATCGGCAGTGGCTTTTAGCCTATCTCTTATCACTCTCACTTTTTTATCTATCTGCTGCATTAACTCTGGACCAACTACTTTTTTTTCACTAAGCTCGGTCCAACATAGAGGCATTCTATATTTCCTTCTATACAAGGCTTCATATGGTGCCATACCGATACTGGCTTGGTGACTATTATTGTAGACAAATTCTATCAATGGAAGATGGTTGTCCCAATTATCTTCAAATTCCATCACACAACTCCTCAACATATCTTCCAATATCTGTATGACCCTCTCTAATTTTCTATCTGTTTGTGGGTGGAAATCTGTGTTGAAATTGAGCCGAGAACCCAAGGCATGATGCAAACTTTTCCAGAATTGTGAAATGAACCTCGGGTCTCGATCTGAAATGATTGAAACTGGCACACCATGTAAATGGATTATCTCATTAACATATATCTCTATCAAATGGTTAAGTGGATAATCCATCCTGATTGGTAGAAAATGAGCTAATTTGGTGAGCTAGTCTACCACTACCCATATCGCAACATGCCTCTTTTGTGTCAAAGGAAAATCAGAGACAAAATCCATTATAACTCTTTCCTATTTCCACTCTAGAATTGAAATTGACTATAATAATCCACTTGGTACTTGATGCTCAGCCTTCACTTGCAGACAAGTTAAACATCTAGTGGTATACTCTGTGATATCTCTCTTCATTCCTAGCCACCAGTAATATGCCTTCAAGTCATGAAACATTTTGTTGCTTCCCAGGTGCATTGCATAAATAATATTTTCAAAATATCTTGTTTCAATTCTGGTATGTTTGGCATACATAACCTGCCCTTATACCTTAAACTCCCATTTGTTTCAATAGTAAATTCTGTTTTTTTCACTCTTTTTCACCATTTCAAAGATTTCCTTTAATTTTGTGTCTTGCTTTTGATTGTCCTTTACTTGTTAGATCAATATGGGTAGAATCCGCAATTCTTCCAAAATAATATGTAAATTACTTATTATCTCATTATTAATTATTTAATCTTATTCACTTAACAATTTAAATTTTAACATTTATCTGCCAATGTTTTTCTACTCTGCATCAGTTACCACATTAGCCTTACCCGGCTAATAATCAATGATACAATTGTAGTCTTTGATCAATTCCCGCCATCGCCTCTATCTCAAATTCAGTTTCTCTTGTAAAGGTAGATATTTTAGATTTTTATGGTATGTATAGATATAACATTTCTCCCTTACAAGTAGTGTCACCATATTTTCAATGCAAATATAATGGCTACTAGTTCTAGATCATGTGTCAGATAATTCATCTCATAAGGCTTCAGTTGTTTGGAAGCATATGCGATCACTTTCCCTTCTTGTATTAACATGCAGTCCAAACCATTAAGGGAAGCATCACTATACACCACATAATCTTTTTTTGCAGTAGGCTGTGTTAACATTGGTGCCTCTATCAACATTTTCTTCAACTTATCAAAACTAGTCTAGCACCAGTTTGTCCACTCAAATATGGTTTCCTTTCTAAGCTTTTTTGTCAGTGGTAAGGCTATCATTGATAATTCTTTCATGAACCTCCGGTAATAACTAGCCAAACCAAGAAAACTTCTCACCTCTATCACATTTCAAGGCAGTTTCCAGCAGATGATTGCCTTTACCTTGCTGGAGTCAACTCTAATCCCTTCAGCTTAGACAATATGCCCTAGAAAGGCCACTTCATCCAACTAGAATGCACATTTTGACAACTTCACATATAATTGATTCTCTCTCAAGGTCTGGAAGACCATATGAAGATGTTGATCATGCTCTTCTTTGCTTCTAGAGTACACCAAGATATCATTTATGAATACCACCACAAATTGGTCAAATAAGACTTAAAGATTCTTTTTATTAGATCCATAAATGTTGTTAGGGCATTCATCAGGCCAAAAGGCATTACTAAGAGCTTGTAATGACCATACCGAGTCCTAAATATTGTTTTCAGAATGTCTGACTCTCCAATCCTCGATTGGTGATAACCTTATATGAGGTCAATTTTAGAAAATATCCCTGATCCTTTTAACTGATCAACAAGTCATTTATTCTCGGTAATGGATATCTATTCTTAATTGTCATCCTATTCAACTAACGATAATCAATGCACAACTATAAGGTGTTATCCTTCCTTTTCACAAATAAAATTGGAGCACCTCAAGGTGAGACACTAGGTCTGATAAACTCTTTTTTTAACAACTCTTGCAACTGCACTTTTAATTCCTTTAGTTCAGTAGGTGCCATTCTATAGGGAGTAATCGATATTGGGGTTGTGTCTGGAAAAACATCTATGGAAAACTCTATCTTCTTGACAGGTGGTAACCTTAGCAAGTCCTCAGGGAAGATATCTGGATATTCACATATTGTACGAATCTCCCTGAGATCTATGCTCCCCTTTTTGGTATCTACAATATATGCCAAAAATGCTTCACATCCCTTTTTGATAAGCTTGCATACCTTTGTAACAGAAATGACATTAGTCAAATATGGTCGATTCTCACCCAAGACAATAATGTTATCATGCCCTGAATTCTTAAAGGTCACTCTCCTATATTGACAATCCACCACTACCTTATGCTGAGTTAACCAATCCATCCCCAAGACTACATCAAACTCATGGAATGACAACTCTATCAGGTCAGCTGGGAATTCTACATTCTGAGCTTTGACTGGACTGTTTTTATACACTCGACTAACTTTCACTCTATGACTCAAAGGATTTGTCACTAATATATCATATTCTAATTTCTCTGCTACCATGTTACCCTGACTAGGTGGTGATATGCATAAATATGAATGTGTAGAATCTAGATCTATTAATGCAAATAAATCAGTATCATAAAGAGAAAATTTACCGATAATGACATCTGGTGTAACATCCTCGACTTCCCACATATGCATTTTTACATGAATTACATTTGGACATGCATATGCATATATTTCACTTGAACACATGCATTTTATATTTATTTTTATAGGGACATTTTCATAATATGCACTAGCCACGTGTTTGAGTGTTTTGCAATTGAGTTAAATTGCACATGTCCAGTTTATAATTTAGTTGAGGATGATATGAAATTGAATTTTATGTGAATAAAATTATTAGATCAAATTAATGAAGAAAAATGAAAAGAAACAAAAAAAAAAGAAAAGGAAGTGAAATATTAGGGTTGGTTTGAGCTGTTAGGGTTGAGTTGTAGTAGTACTTTGCACCCCAATTTTGATACCAATATAAACTGATTCTGGAAAATTTTAAAACATAAAATTTGTTCCTTTATGTCTTAGGTTTATGGATATATAACTATTTGTTCAATATGTTGTGTATATGAAAAGATATTCGCGTCTTATTAGAACTGGTCTGAGTATAAATCATAGCTGAGTTAGCTACTATGTTTGTTGGTTTTTAATATGATAGAGGTCGTATTTTAGGAATCTCAAAACATTAAATTTGTATATACATGTGTTATATATATTTATACCAAATTTCAGGTTCATATCTCTTATAGATTTTGAGTTATAGTGAATTGAACCATGACTGTTCCATAGTTTGAACTAATTGCTTAGTGCCCTGGCCAGATCTAGAAACGTTTTTGGCCATTTTGAGCTCCTTAGAGATGAATTATATAAATCATCAAACATGAAAGTTATATGTTTTTGTCTTATATAAATTTTGGTATAAATACAACCTTAATATGTTATGTATATAGTGAGATAAGGTCTTCACAAGTTATATTGGTCTGAAAGCCAACTCTGTTTTGGACCAGTGGAATGTTTCTTATAATTTGAGGACCTTAGAGACATAATTGATAAAAATTGTAAATAAAAAAATGTTCCATTTTAACCTATCTAAGTTTCTACCAAGTTTCATTATAATCTAACTTACATATCGTAATATATGAAGAACCAAAATGGGTACTCTAAAACTACCAAAGGGTAGAAATAGGGCAGAAAACATAATACAATTGGAAATTCTACCAAAACTTGTACAATACTCCAATTGCTATGAAATTTTGGTATCTTATATAATTATATGTTAAATTTAATTAGAAGTAAGGATCAGATTAATTTTTCAAGTATATAAAAAAAGTTATTGGCTAATCAATCTCATAAGATTACACTGCTCCACAGGAAAAATCTTAACTATGTATATGAACTATGCACGTTAATTTGTTTAAGCCATGTAAAGTTTATTTAGTCATAAATTAATCAATTATATTTCCATATTAGGATCATAACATATTGGAGACCCACAATGAGGGGATAGACAATAAGTTAAGAGTCAGAATCAAAGGAGAAAGGTGAGTATAGTTATCAAACAATTTCTTTATTGCATATGAATATTGCTTACTATATGATATGTGAGATGATTTATGGTTATGTGATTCATATGATTGTCATGATTTGATCTTGATAATGAGATGATGGATAATTTTGTGACATATGTGGTTCATATAAGTGGTATATGTATGGTATATTTGAGATATATGTTTGGCATACGTGATATATACATGGTTTATGTGTTGTATATGTGAAGTATATGCAAGGCATATGTGGTATATATGTGATATATGTATGGTATATGTGATAAAGATACAATGGTTCATGAATGCTTAGTTACAAATGCATATGCATGTGGACTAAAAAGGCATTGTTTCTAGTTAATCGATATTGTACAGCAAAAACATAGGCTAGCAAATGCAAATGTTCACATGAAACAAATGATCAAGCTAGCTAGCACATGCAAATGTTCACATGGAAACCCAGGGCAATGTCTATTTAACTTGTCACAACAAAATGAAATAAGTAAAGCATGTGCATACGTAAAGAATAATGATTATATGCTTAAATTTTACTGGTAACTATATGATCCTAATGAATCAAATGGAATATATAATATGTGTTGGATTTGTGATTTTTTACTATGAGTTGCTTGGTACTTTAGAGCTTATTTGATGATTACTCTCACTGAGCTGCAACTCATCAAATTGCATCATTTTTCAGGTAAAGGAAAGTTATAGCTTATTTTGAGTGGCATATAGAAGACATGGAACATAGGTCACCGGCTGAGCCTCACCACTCTCTGTCCTTACATTCCACACGAACATGGAATCATGTCATCTACATTTTGGATTTATGTCAACATACATGTATATTTACTCAGAGTTGTATAATGATATATTAATGGATGCAACTAGTAAACCTTAGATGTAAAGTTTAAGTTTTAATATATGTGAGAAATGTTAATTTGCAGATTTATTGGATGATGATATGGATGTGATGATAAAAAAAATTTACTATATATGTTAACAGGTTCGTTTAACTTATCTGTATGCAATATGTGATTTCTAGACATAGGGATAGGTTTTATTAAAATGCATAAGATATGATGTTACATCTGGGGCATTCTGCTCCTCACGAGCTCTCATGGCATATGCTAAGGTTGGGGCTCAACTACCCTCTGCTCTACTCACTGATTCTAATACATTCTGACCAACCCTACCACTTCTAGTCTGTCCATATCCCCTGCCTCTGCCTCGAGTGAAATTCTCAATTTGAATTGACTCCACACAACCTGTACCTCTTTCTCTGGGGCAATCTTTCTGTTTGTGCTTAGTAGATCCGCATCATAAACATACTCCAGTAATCACCTGCATGTGATCTTCCACAATGCTAACATGTCACAAATATAAATCTCTTATTACCCGAAGCTGGTGTACTAGCTATAGATCCTTCTAGCCTCGATTGTTGGCCTTCCCTAGCGAAAAAAGTTGGTCCTGTACTCCGTGATTGGAAAAATCTAGGACTGTTCACCCTCTTTTACCTGATGTATGGGCCATGCTACTTGTCGATCTTCAGGGTGGTTCTATCCTTTTTCTCTTTGACCTTTTTTCCACATTGATGGCCAAGGATACTAGTGTAGCAAAATCCTCAAGCTAAAGGGTAGCAACCATATTTCCAATGTCACCATTGAGCTCATCCTCAAATTTGCGGCACCTATCTGCCTCTTCAGTAATAATTCCATTTGCATACTTACTCAGACTGGTGAATTCCATCTCATATTCTGCCACTGACATGCTTCCTTGCTTCATGTCTTGAAATTCCCTATTCTTTTCATTAACATACACTCTAGGCACATATTTCTTGGTAAATTATGCCTTGAAAAAATTCCATGAGGGTGGTTTTGGTGTCTAGGCTTTGATAAAATTGACTTCCACCAGTCATAGGCATGATCCTTCAGAAGAGACACTGCATACCTGACTTTCTGTTCCTCTGGACACTCGAGCTCCTCAAATAGCTATTATGTTGTTTCCATCCAAAACTCTGATGTTGTTGGGTCATCCTCTCTCATTCCCATAAAATTTATGGCCCATATTTTCTCAACTTATCAATCTAGAGCTTTGGCTAAGTTGGATGAGGAGGTGGAGCTAGTTGTGGCACTTTTTTTGCTATCCATTGCAACAAATTAGCTATCTGTTGCATAAGAGGTTCTTGTCCTAGATCAGCCTGTCCCTCTGCTCTCGACAGAGCTACTACAATTAGTCCTGAGTCTCTCACTAATGTGGGTTGTCCATGTTTAGCTGAATCTGAAAGACCATTACTCTCTTCATCTTCCAAGTAATCTTACTCTGTTCCTGAATCCATATCTACCTATGAATTAGAAGAAGGGACCCAAATCAAATCATTGCAGCATTTTATGCATATGCATGAGACACTTTTTATTTTACACCCACTGTTTAAGAATCAATTAGCCTCGGCTTTGATACTACTAAATGTAGTTCTCCCTTACCCTATTAGTCATTAATAGTGCAAGGAAGTGCTACTTAGTTCATTATTTGAAAACCGATAATTTATTTATTTGTTTTTTTAATATTCGAGTTTGATATTTGTGGAATATTTATTATTATATTTATTATATATATTATTTCATTTAAATATGTATCTAGTGATGTAAATATTTTTATCGTAAAATTTCTTAATTTTAAACTAGTCATATATTAAGCTATAATATTTAGAAATATATTTACAAATAATACAAATTATATTAATTACAAATTTACACTTATATAAATCCTACATGCCACATATTTACAATAAAAAGAAAAATTTTAAAATTTATTTATACAATATAATACCCAAAATATACAAAAAGAAAAACTGTTGTAATTTGATTTTGGAATTCCACTTTCTTTAGTTGGTACTAATGCAACAACTACTTCTACTAACCTGTGCGTGAAACACACACGCTGATTTACTAGCTTAGTGATACTTTTAGCAACTATCCAATAATTATACAATTATTTTTAAAATAAAATTTTTTATCATGTACAATTAATTTTCTAAATATGCCAATATATTCAAATTAAATAAAAAACTATTTAAATCATGCAAAATATATAATTGATCAGTTATAATATTTTATTCATTAAGCATACTAAAATTCATTAATAATAATATAAGACATACAATTTATAATATTATTTTAATAATTTACATTATTTACTACTTTATTTATTTAATAGTCCATGACATCTTAGACCAGAACTAAATACAGTTGGGTTCTTAACATGCATCACATACATGGTATAGCAGAAAATTAAAATTAATTAAACCCAAAACCGTAGAATGCCCTATGAACATTAAAATTGGATCATACCATCAATATAGGAGTAGTTTACTTTGTTTGCAACTGTTGATCTTCCAAGTTGTGAGCTTTTATTTCTTTGTTGGGTTGTAGAAAACTATAACAATCCAAAGCTAGGATTGCCTCTAAGAGTATCCATGCGAAGGAAGAAGAATAAAACCTCTTAGGAGATAGGGTGACAAAAGTCTAAAATTCTAGCTATGGAAAATAGTCTTATGAAGGGAAAAGGGAGAGAAGAAAAATAACTCTTATTTTTCTTAATGGGGCAGCCATGGAATTGACTCCTTAAAAGGAGTATTTATACACCTTATAATCCCTTTTAGGGTTGGAAAAAGAAAAGCCCTAATGGGCCTATTTTCCTAAGGTATAAGGTCCAATGTTAACCAAGTCAACAATCCAAATCCAATTTGAATTTGGCCTATTTTCATAATTCTTATAAAAGGCCCAATTCTCTTTCTTTCTCATTTGGATCTTATCCAAAATCCATTTTATATTTTCTTCATTCCCTCTATTTTCTAGTCATATTGGCAACTCAAGTCTTGAGATGAATCCTAATCCAATTAGGATTCTTCGAGTCAAACACTTTTGACCCATAATGAATTTCTAATCAATTTTCCATGACTTAGCATATTATGAGTGGTATCTAGCAACACATCATGACCACCCAATTAACCAGAAAGTTAGTGGTCTGACTATAAACCCTTTCAAAGATAATTACCATGCAATTCGTCCTTTCACCGAACTATACCTCATTTGGTTCAGAGCATGGACTGCGTGTCATCTACCACTAGAATGATTATGTCACATCTTGTCCAAATGATATCAGTTCTTGTCTATTAGACTCGTTACTCTTTTAGATATGTCCTTAAAGACCTTCTTCAAGACATGTCCACCTTAGCCAAAGATTTCTAAGCAATGATCTCTATAAGAGGCCATACATGTACTTTCATTCTATCAGGAGTGGTGAATCCTTTATTGACTACTCAACTACCTTCGAATATGAAATGCTATACCCAATCACCACCCTATGAGCAACCTCTGAAAGGCAACAAGGAATGGAGTCAAAGTATAGGATTCAGTATCCAAGATAACCTTGAAGATATAGAGTATGTTGTGGGAGATAAAGTGTTTCTCAAGGTTTCACCTTGGAAGAAAGTATTGAGATTCAGGAAAAAAGGAAAGTTAAGTTCGAGGTTCATTGGTCCTTATGAGATTCTAGAAAGAATTGGACCTGTGGCATACCGTTTAGCCCTTCCACCGGAGTTAGACCGGATTCACAATGTATTCCATGAATCTATACTAAGAAGATATAGATCTGATACGAATCATGTCATACCAACTGAGGAGATAGAAGTGCAAACAGATATGACTTATGAAGAGGAACCGGTGGATGTATTAGCACATGAAGAAAAAGTTTTACGAAACAAGAAAGTTCCATTAGTTAAAGTTCTATGGCAAAATCATGCTACAGAAGAAGCCACATGGGAGAGCGAAGAAGTCATGAAGAAGCAATATCTTCAGTTGTTCAACGAAGAATGAACAGGTAAAATTTCGAGGTTGAAATTTATTTTAAGGGGGACAATGTCATATCCGCTAATTTAGACCTAAGTCACGCGAGTTGTTAAATCGACTCATTGGTTTGACTAAACTCTAAATTTAGATTTTTATCAAAAAATAAGTAAAATAATGGCAATTAAGTATGGAAAATATCTAATAAAGTGTTCACAATATTTTAAAATGTTAAATTTCAGTAAATGACTAAATTGTAAATTTTGAAAACTTTAGGGGTGAATTTGCAATATAACGAAAATTAGAGGATTAATTGGGATAACCATCAATTAAATGCATGATTGGGACATTAAACACATGGAGTGGGCTGGCCACACCAAGTGGCACATTTTAAGAAGCCAATTAACATGCATGAACACATTACTTAGTCATCAAATTTGTAAGGCTTATGTGTCCCTAATATTAATTAACTTTGTCATCTTTCTCGTAATTGCGTTCTCTTTCTTTCTTATCACTTAACATCTAGAACACTCTATTCTCTACACCAGCCCATATTTCCCCTTGTTCTTCTATAGCCAAACCTTGTTCTAAGAAGAAAAAGTGAGAAAGAGATGGAGAAAGGCATGGAAGAGTAGATTTCATTCAAAAATTGATCATAAGAAAGGTAGAGATTAAAACATATTATGGAAAAAGAGAGATTTGATGAAAGGAAGTTTTAATTATCTCTTTGATGTTTTAGAAACTCAAATTGACAAGGAGCTAGCTCAAAGGAGCAAAGGAAAGGAGAAAGATAAGTAAAGAGAAAGAAAAAGGGAAAAGTAGAGGTTTGTGCATAACCTAAGGTAATAACCTATTTTATTTTTTTTTATTTGCATGATTTGATTATTTGACATATTGATAATTCTAAATTAATAGTATTTATGATGAAAATCTTGGGGATGCATGTTTGCTAGACTTAGGATTTAATTTGGTAAAAATTGAATGTGATTAGTTTGTATGTTCTTTGCTGGAAATGGATGATCAGTGACTATTTAAACTGTTATAAATTAATTTCTGGAATTCGGTTTTGTATTTCTTTATTGGGTTTGAAAGTTAAAACATAGGGCTATAATTTTTATTTAGACCATAACATCTAAATATATCTATAATTGTGCAAAACAAATCATAAATTTCGGACTTAGAATCTGTCCAGAAAATTCTGGGCAGAATTGTTAGTAACCAGTCAGTGTTCATTTTATCATATATTTTGATAGAGAACTCAGAATTAAGTGATTCAAGTTGCATATTAAATCTAAGATCCAGATCTAAAATTGTTAAGCAGATTTTGTAACTAAATTCAAATTTTAACAGGACCAAAATTAATGTCCAAAACAGAGAATAGAATTTGCCAATAATAGGGGCAGCATTTGAGTTGTGGAATTTAAAGAGTAAAATGATGTAAAGTTTATTATATTATGTAAATATTATTTAATTGAGTGATTATGTGATTATTTTGAGTCATTAAATGAATGAAAACTATGAATTTAATTGCTATGAATTTCAATGAGATTGTGTAAGCCCTAGAACATCTAACTTGAACTAGACTTAGGATAGTTTGGCATGCCAAGCAGGTGGGAGTATGATTAAATCCATTAATGGTATGATTATCTACGCTAGGTATGATGTTATTATCTACATCGGGTGTGACACTGGTATCTATGTCGGGTGTGGCACTATTGTGAAGCCGGTAATGCCCGGGTGGGCACTCCTAAGTGCCTAGATGGCAACTCCGTTATCCTAATCAGAGGTTCATAGGTGTTTTGGGCATAAATAAAGAAGTTATGGAAAATAAATGGATAATTGAAAATAAAAATAGAATTATGAATTGTGACATGGATAAAAAGATGATCTAGTGTTATGGGCAATAAAAAGGCTATGGATAATAATGATTTAATAAACTAAATTAAATATGAGATATAAAAGAATAAAATTTATAAAATATATGTGTGCATGAAAAGATAATTGGGTGTTGTGGACATAAAAAGGTTTAGGAAAATAAAAGGAATAATGACTTGTAACATGGTTAATTATGATGTGTTATATAATGATGTGTTAATAAAATAAACAAGTATGAGATAAAAGAATATAATTTGATATTTATACATGCTACAATACCATGATATGTATATTTTCATGAGAAGATGATTGAGCATGAGTTGATATATGACAATGCATGCTGCGTAAAATAGTTTATTGCCTTATTTATATGCACCACTAAGCCAAGAGCATAGTGTGGGAGTTCTTCTCACGCAGATTTAGTAGAGAATAAGCAAATGATAGTAGATAAAGGTAGCGGTGGCCTAATCCAATAGAGCTGCTTGTATCAAATAATGTGGGTCACACAACTGTTGTATTTATGTTTTGAATTTTATTTTATAGTATTTGTAAAGTAAGCGCATGTTTATAAATAATACTTTATTATATAAAATGTATTATGTTTCTTTATTATAATTTCTTTTACACTACAAGTAAATAAATAGTAAATAAAAAAATCTATATATATATATATACACACACATACAAGTGTCTCTTATTTACATATTTATATAAAAATAAAATAAATATTTTAACTGATGAAGTCAAGATAGCACTCCCTTATACGGGCACGAGTTGCTGGGGTGAAGGGGTGTTACAACTCTTCTAACAAGCTCCCACTTGCACAAAAGCCAATTGCCTTTGTATTTAATTCCATAGGCGAGTACATGGGAATCATATTTCTTTTGGGGAAGTAGCTTAGTTAATGGATTAGTAATATTCTGATCAGTGGGCACTCTTTCTATCTTTACATCATTCCTACCAATGATTTCTCTAATCAAATGGTATCTTCTGAGTACATGTTTGGATCTCTGATGAGACCGTGGCTCCTTTGCTTACACAATGACTCCATTATTATCACAATATAATAGTTTTAGATCAATAATGTTGGGAACCACTCCAAGTTCTATGATTAATTTCTTTATCCAAACTGCTTCCTTTGCTGCTTCAGAAGCTGCAATATACTATGCTTCAGTTATGGAATCAGCAGTCGTTTCCTATTTGGAACTCTTCCAACTAACGTCTCCACCATTTAGTGTGAATATATAACCTGATTGAGATTTTGAGTCATCCTTGTCAGATTGGAAACTGGCATCGGTATACCTACTCATAATAAGATCTCCATCTCTATATACCAAGAATACATCCTTAGTCCTTCTTAAGTACTTAAGGATATTCTTGACAGTCACCCAATGACCCTCACCAGGTCGGTTGGTATCTACTCGTGACACTTAGAGCATATGATACATCGGGTCTTATACATATCATAGCGTACATAATTTATCCTATAGCTGAAGCATATGGAATCTAACTCATGTGTGTCCTCTCATATTGTGTCTTTGGACATAAAGACTTTGAGAGAGTAATCCCATGGGTCATGGGAATATATCCCCTCTTGGACTGCTCCATGCTAAACGTCTTTAGCATCTTATCTATGTATGTAGACTATGGAAGACCAAGCAATCTTTTAGATCTATTTCTAACTTCATAGCTTGGTTTTCATACATTGAATCCATTTATGACTCTAGAGCTTGAAGCCATTTGTCAGATTCTGAACTATTCAGAACTTGTTCATAGGTTGTAGGCTCATCATTTTCTATGAGCAATACGTTGTTCTATTCATTAATGAGAAATCCATATCTCTCTGGAACAGTACATATCCTACTTGACCTATGAAGCTCTTGTGCTTCAGAAGGTTGAGCTGTTATATCATCTGTATGAGTAACAAGCTCGAGTTTAGGTAGTTCATCAGCATCTATTTGAGCATCTTGAACTTCCTCAAGTTCATTTTTACTCCCATTATCTCCTTTTAGAAGGAATTTTCTCTCTAAAAAGATAGCATGCCTTGAAACAATAACTTTTTATTCCAATGGGTGGTAAAATTGATATCCATATGATGCTTTTGGATATCCCACAAATAGACATCGGTCAGACTTGGCTTCTAGCTTATCTGACATTGTCCACTTCACATAAGCAGGATAACCCCAAATTCTCAAATAAGAAAATGTGGGCTTTTTGTTATACCATATCTCTTATGGAGTAACATCAACTGAATTCGAATGTACTCTATTTAATATATAAATGGCGATCTCTAGTGCATAACCCTAAAAGGATTTAGGGAGTTCCACAAAACTCATCATAGACCTTACCATGTCTAACAAGGTTCGATTTCTCCTTTCAGCCACACCATTGTGTTGTGGCGTGTAAGGTGGAGTCCAATGAGATAAAATTCCATTATCCCTAAGATAATCTAGAAACTCTTGGCTCAAGTATTCACCTCCTCCATCTGATCGAAGTGTTTTAATTCTTTTTCCAAGTTGTTTCTCTACTTCATTTATGAATTCTTTGAACTTTTCAAAAGCATCAGATTTGTATCTCATAACATACACTTACACATATCGTGAGTAGTTGTTAAACTTTGAGGGGTATTTCCATCATTTTGATGATAACAAATAAAATAGCAATATTGTATTTAACATATTTGTTTTCTAAGTCTATTATATAGGACATGGATTAAAATAGCAAGAATGGAGATTGGAAGAATAATCCTTGAAAGACAAAATTCAAGAAGTAGCATGTTCACTGTCGTGACTCTATGAGTCACTCCCGTGAAAGGAGCTAACCGTTACCAAAACCAACATTTGAAGTTCACGGCCATGAAGGAAGAACAAACCGTGATGTGGGCATTTCAGTCACCCCCATGAATAAAGGTGTCACCCCCGTGAAGATTCATGCATTTTCATCCAGAGAGCTTCATGACCAAAGTCACCACTTGGATCACTCCTGGGAAGCTTGTCACGCTCGTGAATGAGTATGTCACGCCCATGACTCTATATGTCAAAACATTCCAGAGAGCTTCACGACCAAGGTCACCACTTCAGTCACGGCTTGGGAAGAAATGTCACTCCCGTGACAAGCATAGTCACGCCCGTGAACAATGAAAGAGAAAATGTCAGGCGCTATTTTTTGGTTAGTACAACGACTAGTTTCGTATTTAATGCACCCCAACGGCTATATTTAGCCATGGGAGTATAAATGGAAGTCATTTGTGCATTAAGAACAAGAGAATGAAGAGAATAACAATAGAATAACATATACTTCAAATTGAAGCTATTTGTACTTTCATACTTTGAGAACAAAATCTATTCTCTGTAAAAAATTTTTTGCTCTTCATTTATTGAGCAATTAAGATTTGTAAGTGGTTATCTCTGTAATCTTTACTCAAATGAGCTTTAGGTATTTTTAGGTTAAGAGTAGAACACTTGTAAGGGTTAGTTGTGTGAGCCTCAAAACACAAATCAAAAGGTTATTGTGTGAGCCTGTAAAAACACAAAGTGAAGGTTGTTTGTGTGAGCCTGTAAAAACACAAAGTAAAGGTTGTTTGTGTGAGCCTGTAAAAACACAAAGTAAAGGTTGTTTCTGTGAGCCTGTAAAACACAAGGAATTGGTTATTGTGTGAGCCATTAAAACACAAGGGATTTCTGGGTTATGTGTGAGCCATTGTGAGAAACACCATAGTTGGGAGTGAGCTTGTAAAACTCCATTGTAACACTTAGTGTGTTAGTGAAACTCCCAATTGCGATTGGGGAGAGGAGTAGGGTTTGTTAACACCCGAACCTCTATAAATATTTGTGTCAAATTTTCTCTATCCCTCCTAAAATTAATTGTTTATTTCCGTACCTTAAAGTTTAATTTTTTTTGAAACTCCAATTCAACCCCCCTTGTTGAACTAATATCTGGGCAACGGTAGTCATCGATAAAACTAATGGAGTAGATGAAACCACTTCTGGGGTGTGTAGACATTGGACCACATACATCTAAATGTATTAAGTCTAAAAGTCCATTATCACGTTCACCATTTTCCTTAAAGGGTAATTTAGTTATTTTGCCTAATAAACAAGATTTACATGTGTCATATGATTCATAATAAAATGACCCCAAACTACCACTCTTGTGTAGCTTGGCTAAGCGTTTCTCACTTATATGATCAAGGTGACAATGCCATAAGTAATATGATTTCAACATATCTTGTTTTTGCTTTTTATTATCATTGATGTTTAAAATTAGATTTGACATATCTAATATGTATATTCCATTTCATAATGTACCACTAGCATAAAGAATTCCATTCAACATAATAGAACAACAATTGTTACTAAAAGCTAAATGGAAACCATCTTTATTTAGACTTGAAACAAAAATAATGTTTTTAGTCAAAGCAGGTACATAACAGAAATTTTCCAAATTTAACATAAGCCCACTAAGGAGGGTCAATACATCATTTCCTACAACTAATGCAGCAACCCTTGCTCCATTTCCAACGTGTAGGTCTGACTCTCCCTTATTGAGCTATCTACTATTCCTTAGGCCCTGCATATCAGTGCATATGTGTGAGCCACAATCGGTATCTAATACCAATGTATTATTATCAGAAACAATATTAATTTCAATGACAAAAATACCTGAAGTAGATGGGGCATCAAATGCCTTCTTCTTCAAGGACTCCAAGTAAGCCTTGCAGTTTCTCTTCCAATGGTCATCCTTTCCGCAATGGAAGCATGTTCCCTTTGGAGCAATCTCCTTGGCCTTCTTCTTCGCCACACCTCACTTAGGCTTTATGGACTTCTTCTTCTACTTAAGATTCTTCTTTTTAGAACTTGAAGAGTCCACAACATCATAGCCTTACTATCGGTCTTGATAGATGGCTAAGCTATTTTGGGCAAGTTAATCAGCTTAGGAATAGTGGTAGAGATTTGGTTCATCCTATAGTAAAGCACAAAATGTGAATAACTATTAGACAAACTAGTTAGAATTGAGTCAATACATAATTCATGGTCCATCACAAAATCCTAAGGTGGCCAACCTCTCAATATAGCCATTCATCTTCAATGCATATTGCACTGGAGATGTCCCCTCAACCATCTTAGTGAGGAAGAGCAACCTCAAACTTTTTTTAGAACGTGCTTGCTCATCCAAAAGCTCTCTTGGATGGTATACTATAGAATTAGAATCTATAGCCTCATGCTGCTTTTGCAACTCAGCTGACATAATAGCAAGCATAATGCAGCCTTGCCATCTCACTATCATCGAGATGCTTTTAATGGGCCTTCTGAACATCTTCAAAAGCATTAGCAGCAGGGGGATTAGGGAGTGTCTCATCTAGGACATGGCCAATCTTTTCGAATTTGAGAACTATTCTCAAATTCCTTAGCCAATCTAAAAAATTAGGCCCGGTCAACTTATTTGATTCCATTAGTGATCGTAAATTCACACTTGTCGTGATGATGATTCTAGCAACCTAGATGTAAATAGAACATGTTAGAATGTACATAAAATGCATGTTTATCCGGTCTTTGATAAATCGCATTATGACTCCCACTATTTTATTGCGAATCCATAGCCCTCACTATGAACCGGGATAACTTATATGGAAGTTCTCCAAGTGGGTCGATATCCAACTAGATAAGAATAAACTTAAGGCAACTCAATAAGCTATCCTTAGTTTGGTTGGTAGGTATCTAATCCATACCAATTGAATTATTCATGAAACTATCGAATATTGTGCTATTAACTTATTGATGTGTGCATATACATTGGGCTATCAACTCTTGATATGTGTACATCTCATGTATACAAATCCAACTTCACCTCTAATACTCATTTACCTTGGTGCAAATCCAACAAGTTAATAATATCGGTTAAGTCTAACCCATTAATCATGAAATCTAATTTCACTCGTTTGAACATATTCTTATATAGTGAGCTTGAGGCAACTCAACAAACCTAACTCTAGAAGAACTTTGGTTCTCCCCACATTAATGGAAGGCGTAAGACTTAATTATTTATTTTGCGACATATTTCTTTGTTAAGTCTCATCAAGTTGTTATTTCATGCTTTTACATATCATACATTCATCACATGGATATATAAAGATAGTTACATTAACTATATGGCATCATTATGGACATGCTAAAGTCAATCTTTTGAGCTAAAGAGAAATTGACTAGGTCTTACAAGGTATATGCATGAATTTACAACCCAAAATAAAAATCAAATTCCTATTTCTATGTCTTCTTGTTTATGGTACTACCTCATTTGCTTCTTGCTTCTTTGTATCTTTATTCTATTATAATCCTATGTAATCTAATTACATATTTCAAAGTATAGAAAACCTCAATTTACATTTGGAGGGAGAAAGATGAGAAGAGAAATACATAAGAAAAAAAGAGAGGTAGGGACATGCATACCCTATTTACCATAAACAAAACAATTATATGCATGCTCAATCACATTAGGCCTAAGTTCATAATCATCTATCATGCCTTTTCATACACCCCTAACATGCATTCTCTAATGCAAAAAATAAAAAATGACAATTTTGGATTTTAATTTGTAAATCGATTCAACGTTTGAAACGACATTTCATACTTGTGTTCTTTCGGTTAATTTAATTTTGTATGTCATTTTAAAGTGGAATTTAATATTTAATAAAATTAAATTAAATTCCATATTTCCAGAATTAATTCAAAATTAATTCTCCTTAAAATCATATCATTATCATGTTAAAATTAAATAATTTAATTTTAATATACATACCAATTTCTAGTCATACTAGAATTACAATTGCTCAACTTAAATTAATTCAAAATTAATTTTCAAAAATTCTAAAAGTTTTTAGAACTTACAATCATCATTCTAATCATCTTTAGATCAGCTAAAATTCATCAAAATATTTTTGGCACAAGCCAAAATTACCAAAACAAACGAACCAACACACTTAGACGCTCAAAAAGACTCATTCGACATCTAGAATTTTTTAAAACTTTCAAATACGTGACAAATAATTTTGGCATCCATATAACATCAAAATAAAAAATTTTTAATCACATAAAAAATATTGCAAGGTGTTGGAAATAAAATAAACACATACAAAAAAAAATCAAACAAAACAGCTCCACTAATTAGTCCCGCTTTTGTGTTTGTCTGAAAAATTAAATAAAATATTTTTTAACTAATTATTGGACACTTCCGGAGGTATAAAAATATTCCCAATATATCTAAATAATTTTTTTATAATCAAATTATAAAAAAAATATAATCATCACCATCAATTAAGCCAAACAACAACACATGTTCATAAACAAGACAATTTAAGGCATTTTTGAAATAAATCCAAATTAATTATTTGAATCACATTCAAATCCTTTTTCATCAAAATAATCATCCTTAATCATCCCATGATCATATTAGAGAAAGAAAAATGTGTAAACCATATTTTACAAATTAATTACAATTTTTGAAAACCTATGGATCCAAAATCATCAAAAATATGCAATTTCATTGCACTTTTAATTAAAATTAATTTTAATGGACACAAGGGGGCTCTGATATCACTGTTAGATTTTGAAAAATGAATCACATTCATAAACGTAGTTGAAAAATAAAATTTTTAAAACTGGAAACAAAAGATCATACTTGTGTCATTAAAACTAATTTATATAAATATAGACGTTAGAAATTATACCTTATAATTTCTTATTTGTTATTCAAATTTTCACTTTGTTGGGTTGTAGCAAACCACAACAATCCACACTAGGATGTCTCTAATGATAATCCATGTGATGAATGAAGAAGAAACTATCAAAAGAAATGGTTTGAACAAATTCAAAGTGCTAGCTTTGAAAGTGTTATTAAAAGAATTTTATTGTCTTAAAAGTATTTCTTTCACGAAAAAATATTTTCATGTCTATTTTTTTTCATTTGATATCTTTTCTATTTGAATCAAATTCAAAGAAAAGATCAAAATTAAAAAATGGAGAAAACGGAATTGAATGAATAGTGAATGTGGTTAATGGCCATAATTGGCCTAATTAAGGCCAAATTCACCCGTTGGCCAACGAAAGGAACTAATGCCCATGCTGGGCCTACTGTGGGCTGCCGCTGGACAGCTTAGTTGCCCTGCTAGGAAGGCTAGCAACCTGCCTAGCCCGTGCAGCCCTGTATGGGCCCGTGACCTTCTCGAATCATTTTTCCATGCAATCTCATTGCGATCCATCCCGAAATAATTTTCTCATATTTTGGATATCATCCAAGACCATTTTATTCATTCTCCATATCTTCAATGTGTGTGACCCATTAGGTTCCCGGTAATGTTGGCCATATAAATTAATATTTAATTTAAGCAAGTCATGAGCGGTATCTAGCAACACATCATGACCCCCAATTGACCAGAAAGTCATTTGTTTGACTACAAACATTTCCATAGACAATTTCCGTGAAATTATTCCTTTCACTATTCTATACCCCACTTGGTTTAGAGTATGAACATGTGTCAACTCCCACTAGATTGACTACGTCACATCTAGTCCAAGTAATGTTAGTTCTTGTCCATGAGGCTCATTACTCTATTAGATATGTCATTGAAGACTATCTTTATGACATTTCCACTTTGGCCAGAGATTCCCGAGTAATGACCATAACAAGAAGCCATGGGTATACACTTCTTATATTAAAGGTGGTGAATCCTTTGTTGGTTACCCAATTACCTTCAAATACCTCAAGCTGTATCCAATCACCACCTTATGAGCAACTTCCCAGGGGCAAAAAGGAATAGTGTCAAAATACAGAATCAGTATCGATGATATCTTGAGTACCTCAAGTCTGAGGATGCTTGCACCATTTCTATGATTAGATCATCATTAACATTTGAATAGATTATCCATATGATTGTCTCATAGCTGGTTATCCAATGTACTTCACTACACTTAGCAAGCATCCACATATTAACTCTAAAGTCATGTTTACATATTATGAGATCTACTACTCAATCCAATCAAGGAGTGTAACATGTGCTAGTCTGTCCGGATTAACAATGTTCTGTCTCATAAATCCTATGACTAGGGATAATTTTGATACTAACATAATTACACATGATAAGAATCTCAATATCATGATCTCATCATGATTTCCTTCATGCTATGTTTTGTATCAAGGACTTCATTAATTGATTTAAGATCACTATCAATTCATATATCAAATGAATATCAAATTAATGAAAATGCCTTTTATTAATCAAATAAATTTGTACAATAAGTGCTAAATGTGATTGTCTTTAGAGCACTCCTCTTACAAAAATATTTCTAAAGGTTTTGCCTTGGAAGAAACTATTGAGATAGGGTAAAAAAAAAAGGAAAGTTAAGTCTAAGGTTCATTGATCCTTATGAGATTTTTGAGAAAATCGGACTAGTGGCATATCGTTCAGACCCTACTCATATTATTCCAGCCGACGAAATAGAGGTACAAATTGATATGAATTATGAAGTGGAACCAATGGCTATTTTAGCACATGAACAAAAAGTTCTTCATAAGTAAAGAATTCCTTTAGTTAAAGTGTTATGGCAGAATCATTCTACAAAAGAAGCCACGTGAGAAAATGAAGAGATCATGAAGGGGCAATATCCACAGTTGTACAATACAGAATAAATAGGTAAATTTCGAGGATGAAATTTATTTTAAAGGAGAAAGAATGTCATATCCACTAATTTAGGCCTCGAGTCACACATGTCACTATATAAACTCGTTGGATTTATCAAAGTCTAAATTTGGATTTTATCTAAAAAATAATTAAAATAATGGAAAATAATTATGAAAAATACTTAATAAAGTATTTAAAGATATTAGTTCACAGTGAAGGACCTAATTGCAAATTTTGAAAATTTTTGGGATCAATTTTCAATTTACTGAAAATTAAGGGATCAAGTGAGATATTTATCATTTAAATGAATAATTTTGGACATTAAATGCATGAGTTGGTTTGCCACAGTAAGTGGTAAATATTAAGAAGCTAATTAACATAAATATCAATATATTTAAGCTTAGGTTGACCCATCATATGTAACACCTGCAAATTAAGGCCTTGAATTTATATTTTAAATAAGGTATATTAAGGGTATATGGGAAGTATATGTAAGGTTATAGGTATTAGAAACCATAAAATAATGAAAAAGATGAGAAAAAGTGAAGTTCTCAGTGTTCACGGCCATGACAAAGTTAATCATGGCCATGAATGTTGTGAATTTCAATTTCAGAAGCTAAGGATCTTTATGACCGTGACACCAATGTTCACGCCCTGACACTAGTGTTTATGCCTATGAAGACTTGCAGGTTTAAATATGGCAGTGTCATATTTTTCATCAAAAACTTCCAATCAAAAATCCTAGCCACTAACCCTGAAACCCCATAAATGAAGTCCCCTCATTCCTTTTCAATTCCAGTTGATTAAACACATAAATGATTAAAAATGAAGTTTTCCATTGTAGATATTGAAACTGGGACTAAGCAGAGTATAGAACATGTTTTGAAACTCTTGAATCAATCTATTTTCATAAGAAGGAGGTAAGAATTCACCATGTGTTCTTTGATTCGTTCAATTTGTTGTTAATGGGGGAATAAGGTTTAAGGGTTCAAGATAGATTTACATGTTGTTCATGAATGGGGTGTTAGTATAGAATGTAATGTGACTTCTGTTTTCATGCAAGGAACTAAAACTGACGATGGAGAACCCCACCAGAACCAGTATACGAGAAAAAATTGAGTTTTAGGGCTCCATTTATTAAGGTTTGTTCATATAAACATTTTTATTCGATTTTATTATGCTTGTGATATGAAATACTATTGTGGTTTATTAAATGGCAATTCAAGTTGATATTTTAGTTGATGTTAATGATATAAATGGATGGTAATATTCTGAAATGCATGTTGAGGTTGATATGGGGGAAAATGAATATGGAATGTTGTTATGTGTTGATAATTAAGGCATTAAGCCTAAAGTAAGCAGTTAATTGTGATTAAATGGATGTTTTTGGTTGTGTTCAAATGTTGGAATTATGTAAAGTGTTGATAGGTGTGCAAAACATTGGTTAGATTTATATCCTATGCATGTTTTCTATGAAATTGGGTGAAACTAGTGATAACATATAGTTTTCGTGTAATGAATCATGCTCGTGAAGCTAAGCTTCATGTCCATGAAAGGATTTCATACCCGTGAATAAAGCATTCATGCCCATGAATGACGTATTTCTAGAAATGAATAAATGGATTTATATGATGAGACTAGTTGAGTAGGACATGCATATACCTTTGATATGATTAAGTGAGATTTTATACAATATGATAACATAACTGAGGAACTTGATTATGCACACGGTGCTCTACATCACAACATGTTATGTGGTGATCTTGTTAAATTATGAAATATGAAATAATTGATACTTATAACTTGAATATGAATAAGAATACTCATTCTCTATTCAGGGACTAGTTAGGATAAGTGGCATACCATTGAAGGGGTTACGGTACCGTAGAAATATTTATGCATGTAGTCATTTTATTTGCTCATCAGGTTGGCTTAAGCTCTTGTCAGAGCACAACTAATTTGAGAAGCTCAGTGGTACCATATTCGGATTAAAGACAAGGTGACTTAAGCTCATGTTAGAGCACTCTTGTACCCATATACATGCAGTTTTTGTTGAGGGTGGTTTAAGCTCGTGTTATAGCACACTTGTACCCATATGCATGCAATCTTTGCTTATCAGGGTGGTTTAAGCTTGTGTCAGAGCGCTCTTGATTTGAGAATCTCAGTGGTAGCAATATAGACAAATACAGTAGTGAGTAGGATGACTTAAGCTCGTATTAGAGTGCTCATATTTCATAACTTGCATATGGGTAATCCACATTTAGAGTATTGGGCTATGAATCTAGAAATCCATAATACAAAAAGTTGAATACAGTTAATAGAAATCAGTAAATTTGAATATATAATGATATGTAGATATGATAAACGACACATAATGCTATTCTGATGATGAACTCATGTATGCGATGTATGTTATGATTGTTGAATATTATGCAAAGTAGTATGATTAAGCTATCTTATGAATAATTGCATGTTTGATAATATGGCCAAGCACACAGGTATGTTATTAAATATGAGATGTTACATTAATATGTGAATGCATGCTATAATTTAAATGTTTATATGTACCACTAAGCTTTAAGCAGCTTAGCATGTGGGTTTTTTCTTTGCAGGTTTAGAGTCGTAGACTATGGGGTGACATGAAAAGAAGAAAAAGCCAGTTAGAGCAATCAGAGTTAACCCAAGTTGGGTTTGTTCTTTATCCATGCATTTTTTTTTATTTTTTATGTATCATAGGACAGAGACCATTAATTCATGTTTTAATAAAGGCATGTATTTGGAATTATGAAATTTGAATTAATATAGATTTTGTATTAAGGGCAAGTGACGTCTAGATAGTTATAAATTTGAGAAAGTTTGATATCCAGTTACATTAATTGATGGTTGTTATGATGTATTAAGGGCAAGTGATGTCTAAATGTAGAAAAGTTTTAATTCAAACAAGTAGACAGCTTTTATTCTGTCTATGCAGAGGGTTTATAATGTGTGTTTATTAAAGACCTAATAAACATGCATTTAAATACATTCTTTAAATATGATCTTTTTTTTACATATAGGTTGATAGAATCATGTCGTCAAATGTGAACATACGCTCAATTCTCGAATCCAATAAATTGACTAGCCTGAACTTCCATGATTGGCTAAGGAATTTGAGAATGGTTCTCAAAATTGAAAGCATAGCCTATGTGTTGGAATATTCACTTCCTTCCCCTCCTACTGATGATGCATATATTGATGAATAGTTGGCATATAAGAAGCATGTGGATGATAATGAGTTGGCAGGTTGCATTATGTTCACCTCTATGTCACCCAAGCATGAGACTATGAATGCAAATACCATTGTGTATCATCTAAGGGAGCTTTTCGATAATCAAGCTCGAATTGAGCAATATGAGATATCTAAATTTCTCTATAACTCCAAGATGGTAGAGGGGACATCTCCAATTCAATTTACATTGAAGATGAGGAAAAACGGCTTACAGACGACATCAAAAGGGACTTACTTCCATTATGGAAAAAGTTGCCAAAGGAAGATGAACTGCAAGGCCTATCTAGAGTCTTTAAAGAAAAAGAAAGATAAGACATTGGATGCACCTTCTACTTCAAGTATTTATGTTATTTAGGTTAATATTGTTTCTATTAATAACACATGGGTACTGAATACTAGATGTGCGTCTCACATATACACAGATATGAAAGGCCTAAGGAATAGTAGACAGCTCAAGAAAGGAGAGTCAGACCTACGTGTTGGCAATGAGTAAGAGTTGTTGCCTTAGCTGTAGGAACTTATGTATTGACACTCCCATGAGGGCTTGTTTTAGAATGAGACAATTGTTATTATGTTCAAGTTTTAACAAAGAATATTATTTTTGTTTCTTTTTTAAATAGAAAATGTTTTCATTTAACTATTAATGGCAATGGTTGCTCTATATGGTTGAATGATATTCTTTATGGAACTGGCATATTATGTAATGGGATTTATATTCTTGACATGTCTAATTCAATCCTTAATATCAATAATAAAAGGCAAAAGATGGATAACCTAAAACCATCATATTTATGGCATTGTCGTCTTGGCCATATAAATGAGAGGCGCATGACTAGGTTACACATGAATGGTGATTTAGCATCATTTGATTATGAATCATATGACATATGTGAAACTTGTTTATTAGGCAAGATGACAAAATCACCTTTTAGTGGAAAAGGTGAACGTGCCAATGGGCTATTAGACCTTGTACATACAGATATATGTGGACCAATGTTAGTGCACACCAGAGGTGGTTTTGTATACTTCATTACTTTCATTGATAATTATTCACAATATGGGTATTTGTATCTAATGAGATAAAAATATAAACTTTTTGAAAAGTTCAAAGAATTCAGAAATGAAGTA
The DNA here is from genome assembly GCA_023653625.1 of Triadica sebifera. Lineage (NCBI taxonomy): Eukaryota > Viridiplantae > Streptophyta > Magnoliopsida > Malpighiales > Euphorbiaceae > Triadica > Triadica sebifera. Next base: position 41,529,426 of record CM042893.1, on the reverse strand, counting down.
GAGAAACAACTTGGTAAAAGTATTAAAGCACTTAGATCATACCGAGGTGGGGAATACTTAAGCCAAGAGTTTCAAGGTTATTTAGGAGATAATGGGATTTTATTTCAATGGACTCCACCTTACACACTACAACATTATGGTTTGGATTAAAGGAGAAACTAAACCTTATTAGACATGGTGGGGTTAGTGATGAGCTTCATATCACTGCCCAAGTCCTTTTAGGCTTATGCACTAGAGACTTCTGTTTATATATTAAATAAAGTCCCTTCTAAGTCAGTTGAGGTTTCTCTATATGAGATATGGACTAACAAGAGACCTATTCTTTCTCACTTGAAATATGGGGTTATCTTGCTTATGTGAAGCAGATGATGTAAGATAAGCTATAAGCTAAGTTTGATTAGTGTCTGTTTCTGGGATATCCAAAAGAGTCATTTGGATATTAATTCTACCACACTTTGGAACAAAAAGTGTTTGTTTCAAAGCATGTTATCTTCTTAGAGAAATAATGTCTTCTAAAAGAAGACAATGGGAGCAAGATTGAACTGGATGAAGTTTAAGATGCTCAAACATATGCAGATCAACTGACAAAACCTGAATCTGTTACTCATAGAGATGAAGTAACAACTACACCTTCTGAAACACAAGAACTTCATAGATCAAGTATGATTTGCATTGTTCTTGAGAGATATGAATTTCTTATAATCGAACATAATGACATATTGCTCATAGAGGATGATGAGCCTATTACCTATGAAGATGTTCTGAATAGTTCAGAATCCAACACAAGGCTAAAAGCTATTGGGTTTTGAATAATGGATCACATTCATAAACCCAGCGGAAAAATAAAATTTTCAAAACCCAAAACAAAAGATCATACTTGTGCCATTAAAACTAATTTATATAAATATAGAGGTTAGAAATTATACCTTGTAATTTCTTATTTGTTATTCAAATCTTTACTTTGTTAGGTTGTAGCAAACCACAACAATCCACACTATGATGTCTCTAATGATAATCCACGTGAAGAATGAAGAAAAAGCTATCAAAAGAAATGGTTTGAACAAATTCAAAGTGTTATCTTTGAAAGTGTTCTTGAGAGAATTTTATTGTGTATTGAAAATATTTTTTTTCAAAAAAAATATTTTCATGTCTATTTTCTATCATTTGATGTCTTTTCTATTTGAATCAAATTCAAAGAAAATATCAAAAGTAAAAAATGGAGAAAAGGAAATTGAATGAATAGTCAATGTGCCAAATTCACCCATTGGCCTAATTAAGGCCAAATTCACCCGTTGGCCAATGGGAGGCACCAGCGTGCACATTGGGCCTGCTGCAGGCTATCGCTGGGATTTCCTGAGTAATGACCATGACAAGAGGCCATGGGTATACACTTCTTCTATTAGGAGTGGTGAATCCTTTCTTGGTTATCCAATTACCTTCGAATACCTCAACCAGTATCCAATCACCACCCTATAAGAAACCTCCTGAGCAACAAGGAATAGTGTCAAAATACAAAATCAGTATCCTATATATCATTGAGTACCTCAAGTCTAAGGATACTTCCACCATTGATATGATGAGATTATCATTGACATTTGAATAGATTATCCATATGATTGTCTCATAGTTGGTCATCCAATGTACTTAGCTACACTTAGTAAGTATCCATATGTTAACTCTAAACATCTTATGTTTACAGAATATGAGATCTACTACTTGATCTAATCAAGGAGTGTAACAAGTGCTAGTTTATCTGGATTAATAATATCCCGTCTCATTAATCCTATGACTAGGGATAATTTTGATACTAACATAATTACACATGATAAGAATCTCAATATCATGATCTCATCATGATTTCCTTCATGTTATGTTATGTATCAAAGACTTCATGAATTGATTTAAGATCACTATCAATTCATATATCAAATGAACATCAAATTAATGAAAAAGCCTTTTATTAATCAAATAAATTTGTACAATAAGTGCTAAAGGTGATTGCCTTTATAGCATTCCTCTAACAAGCTCCCACTTGCACTAAAGCCAATTGCCTTTCTATTTAATTCCATAGGCGAGTACATGAGAATCATATTTCATTCAGGGAAGTGTCTTACTTAAAGGATCAACAATATTCTGATCAGTGGGAACTCTTTCTATCTTTACATCATTCCTACTAATGATTTCTCTAATCAAATGGTATCTTCTGAGTACATGTTTGGATCACTACTGAGATCGTGGCTTCTTTGCTCATGCAATGGCTCCATTATTATCACAATACAATTGTATTGGATCAATAATGCTGAGAACCACTCCAAGTTCTATGATGAAACTGCTTCCTTTGCTGGTGTAATGCCCGATAATTTAGGCCACGGTCGCGGTTGACTGAAATCCGGCACGCCGAACCAATCGGAGTCTAAATTCGGACATGAAAGAAATAAATTTGAATAATAATAAGATGTGAGAAAAATATTTTGGATATTATTAATTGAGAATTTTGAAGTTTGGAATTAAAATTTGGAAAAAAAAATTTCGCTGAACGAAATTAGAAATTGCAGTGTTTTTGGCACATAAATTATAAGAAGGCATAAAAATTGAATATTCTTTATCTAAGGAAAGGAATATTCTTTTAATTAAAATAAATTAAGAGTGATTTAAATTAATGGACCAATGGGAAGCAAGATTAATAACTAATCCTAACCACCCACTTAATCCAACTATAAAAAGTTAAATTTCCATTTTTTTTACCATTCTTCTTCTTTTTCATCTTGACCAAACTCATTTCTCTCCCTTTTCTTCTTCTTTTGCCGTGAACTCCTCCTCCCCCATTGTTATTCTTTTCTTTCTTCAAATCAAGCTAATATTAAATAGAAAAAAAGATAGGATTAGGCAAGATCATGAAGAAAGTGAAGTAAAGTGAGCAAAACCAAGGAAGAGGAAGGAAGAAAGGAAAAGAAAACGAGAGAAAGAAGATTTTAGCCATTTGGAAGATCATCAAAGGTGAGTTTAAATTTTCCATCTCCTTACTTTCTTCTTCTCTTTTCTTTGAGTTTGGGGTTAGTTGCCATTATAGCTAGTAAATTAGGGTTATTAATATGCTAATGGTGATTAAGGGTGGATTAGTGTTTGATTAGTGTAAAATTTATTGTTAGGGTAAGGAAGTGAACAACCTTTGAACCAAAATCAAAGGGGAAGTAAGGGCAAGGAAAAGGCTATCTAAGTGGAAGAGAAAAGTGAAGAGAAGTAGAACTTTGAGGTATGTACATTTGACAAAAATTCAATATAGAAAAGTATTGATTTTGATTTTGTGATGTTGTGAATTTATGTATGAAATTCTGAACATTTGATTGAGTAATTAAATGATGCCATGAATGTGAAAATAAAAACTAGAAAATGAAGTTGATGCATGAAAATGGAAAATGTATGAATTATTTGATGTGCTGGAAAATTCGTCTTATGAATAGTGTCTAGTATTTTGATCATAACTTGAGTTCTGGAAATCATTTCTGAGTGATTCTTGTTGGGTTGGAAAGTTAAAACATAGGTCTTGAACTTTCATTCAGAATTAGACCTGAATATGCCTGGAATTAGATGAAAAATGGACTCCAACTTTGAACTAGAAATCTGTCAGAAAACAATATTGGGCAGATTGCAGTGAATGTAGCTTAGGAGGAAATTCATAACTTTTGCTACAAAATTCTTTTTAATGTGATTACAGTTGGAAATTAAATATAATATGGGTACCTACATTTTTATAGTTGATCACTTGTCCAAATTCTATCTACAAATGGATAAAAGACAGATAAAGATAAGACAAAAGTCTGTCTAGTAAAATACTGGGCAGATTGCAGTGAATGTAGCTTAGGAGAAAATTCGTAACTTTTGCTACAAAATTCTTTTTAATGTAATTCTAGTTGAAAATTAAAGATAATACATGTACTTACATTTTGTTAGTTTATCACTTGTCCAATTTCCATATAAATATGGATGAAAAATACAGACCAACATAAGGCAGAAATGCTATCCAGAATAGGACAGCTTATAAAAAAATGGATTGATTGTGAAATTTTGTGATAGAAACTATATAAATTGACTTTTCTTATAGTTATAATGATTAAATAAGGAAGTTTGAGGTTGTAAAATATTTAATGGGAATTATTGCATTTATATAGAATTTATATTAATGTTACCTACATAATTTATATAAATAATAATAAAGGTAACAAATATAATTAAGCTCTATAACATCTAGTCGAGAACTAGAAATTAGGATAAGTTGGCATGTCAATCAAAGGGTAGAAATGAAGGTACTAAAAATAATAGTGTTGAGATTTAATTTAAGTAGGCACTAAGAATAGTGCTGAGTTGAAATTACGTAGGCACTGAAAAATAGTGTTGAGTTTGAAATTACGTAGGCACCAAAAAGGTGCTGAGTTGTTATTGGAAATGTAGACGTTAAACGCCGAGTTATAAAATAATTATGTAGGCGCCGAGTATACTGCCGGAGAGCAGAAACCCTGTATCCAGTATTTAGTTCCGGTCTAAGATGTCGTGGGCTATTAAATAAATAATAATAATAATATATATATATATATATATATATATATATATATATATATATATATATATATATATATATATATATATATGAATTATGAAATTGATATTGTAAATTTTATATCTTGCATTGTTAAGAAATTTCAAGCATGCTTAATGAATGAAATGTCATAATTAATGAATTAAATAGTTTTGCATGAAGAAAATGGTTTTATTATTAATTGAATATTTGGCATGCTTAATAAATTAATTGTAGTTTCAAAAATTTTATTTTAGAATTATTTATGTAATTATTGGATAGTTGTCAAACGTACCACTAAGTTTGAAGATTAGCGCGTGTGTTTCACGCGTAGATAAATAGAAGTAGTTGTTCCGATAGAGCGACCGAAGAAGAGAAAACCCCCAATATCAGATTGCAGCAGTCTAGTTCTTTTTGTATGTTTTGAAAATTATGTTGTAAAAATTAAATTGTAAGAATCGTTTTTTGATGTAAATTTGTGGCATGTAGGATTTATAAGGAATGAATTTTGTAATTTTATAAATCTAGTATTATTTCTAAATATTATGGTTTAATTGCATGAGTTCCTTTAAATCAAACTATTTCCATCACTAGTTACATATTTAAATGGAAAAAAATAGTAATAAATATTTCGCTAATAATAAACTCGAAAAAAAAATTACAATGATTTGAACATTGGTTGTAAAACAAATGAGCTTATTAACACTTCCATATCCTATTCACATTTAGTAGGGTAAGGGAGTGTTACATTTAGTGGTATCAGAGCTCAGGCTAATTGATTCTTAATTAGTGGGTGTAAAATAGAATATGTGTCTCATGCATATGCATAAAATGCTGCAATTATCTTCAATGTATATTGCACTGGAGATGTCCCTTCAACCATCTTAGTGCGGAAGAGCAACCTCAAAGTTTTTTCGGAATATGCTTGCTCATCAAAAAGCTCTCTTAGATGGTATACTATGGAATTAGCATCCATTGCCTCATTCTGCTTTTGCAACTCAGCTGATATAGTAGCAAGCATAACGCAACTTGCCATCTCACTATCAAGATGCTTTTGATGTGCCTTCTGAACATCTTCGAAAGCATTAGCAGTGGGGGGGATTAGGAAGTGCCTCATCTAGGACATCCAATCTTTTCAGATTTAAGAACTATTCTCTAATTCCTTAGCCAATCCAAAAAATTAGGCCCAGTCAACTTATTTGATTCCATTAGTGATCACAAATTCACACTTGTCATGATGATGATTCTAGTAACCTAGATGTAAAATAGAACATGTTAGAATGTACATAAAATGCATGTTTATTAGGTCTTTAATAAATCGCATTATGACCCCCATTATTTAATTATGAATCCATAGCCCTCACTATGAACCTGAGAAAATTTATATGGAAATTCTCCTAGTGGGTTGATATCCAACTAGCTAAGAATAACCTTGAGGCAGCTCAACAAGCTATCCTTAGTTTGGTTGGTAGGTATCTATTCCATTCCAATTCCATTATTCATGCAACTATCGAATCTTGTGCTATCAACTTAATGATATGTGCACATACATTGGGCTATCAACTCTTGATATGTGTACATCTCATGCATACAAACCCAACTTCACCTCCAATACACATTAAACTTGGCGCAAATCCAACAAGTTAATAATATCAGTTATATCTAACCCATTAATCGTGAAATCTAATTTCAATGGTTTGAACATATTCTTATAGAGTGAGCTTGAAGCAACTCAACAACCCTAACTCTAGAAGAACTCTGGTTCTCCCCACATTAATGGAATGCATAATACTTAATTGTTTATTTAGCAAGGGATTTCTTTATTAAGTCTCATCAAGTTATTATTTCAGGCTTTTATATATCATACATTCATCACATGGATATATAAAGATAGTTACATTAACTATATGGCATGATTATGGATATAATATAGTCAATCTTTTGAGCCAAAGAGAAATTGACTAGGTCTTACCTAGGTATATGCATGAATTTACAATCCAAAATAGAAATGAAATTCTTATTTCTAAGTCTTCTTGTTTATGGTACCACCTCTTTTGCTTCTTGCTCCTTTGTATCTTCATTCTATCCTAATCCTATGTAATCTAATTACATATTTCAAAGTATAGAAAACCTCAATTTACATTTGAGGGGAGTAAGTTGTATTTTCATTATATTCTAATCCTATGTAATCTAATTACATATTTCAAAGTATAGAGAACCTCAATTTACATTTGAGGGGAATAAGATGAGAAGAGATTTACATAAGAAAGAAAGAGAGACAGGGACACACATGCACTATTTACCATAAACAAAACAATTATATGCATGCTCAATCACATTCGGCCTAAGTCCATAATCATTCACCATAACTTTTCATACACCCCTAACATGCATTCTCAAATGAATAAAATAAAAAATGACAATTTTGGATTTGAATTTGTAAATTGATTCAACGCTTGAACCAAAATTGCCTACTTGTATTCTTTTGGTTAATTTAATTTTGTATGTCATTTTAAAGTGAAATTTAATATTAAATCAAATTAAATTAAATTCTATATTTCCAGAATTAATTCAAAATTAATTCTCCTTAAAGTCAGAATATTATGATGTTAAAATTAAATAATTTAATGTTAATATACATACCAATTTCTAGTCATACTAGAATTACAATTACTCAAATTAAATTAATTTTTAAAAATTCTAAAAATTTACAGAATTTTAAATCATCATTCTAACCATCTTTAGGTTAGCTCAGGTTCATCAAAATATTTGTGGCACAAGCAAAAATTACTAAGACAAACGAACCAGCACACTTAGACGCTCAAAACGACTCATTCGACATCTAAAATTTTTTTAAAATTTCAAATGCATGAAAATTAATTTTGGCATTCATCTAACATCTACATAACATATTTTTAATCACATAAAAAATATTTTAAGGTGCTGAAAATAAAATAAACACATAAAAAAAATCAAACAAAACAGCCCCACCTGATATACTAAAATAGTCTCGTTTTTGTGTTTATTTGAAAAATTAATTTAAATACTTTTAAATTAATTATTGGAAAATTACAAAGATATAAAAACATTCTCAATATATCTAAATATTTTTTTATAATCAAATTACAAAAAAAAAATATAACCAGCCCCATCAATTAAACCAAACAACAACACATGTTCATAAACAAGGCAATTTTAGGAATTTTTGAAATAAATCCAAAATTAATTATTTGAATCACATGTGTTTCATTTTTCAATCAAAATAATAATCCTTAATCATCCCATGATCATATTAGAGAAATAAAAATGTCTAAAACATGTTTTACAAATTAATTTCAATTTTTGAAAACCTTTGATCCAAAATCATCAAAAACATGCAATCCCATTGTACTTTAAATTAAAATTAATTTTAATGGACACAAGGGGGCTCTGATACCACTGTTGGGTTTTGAAGATCAAATCACAATCATAAACACAACGAAAAAATAAATTTTTAAAATCCAAAATAAAAGATCATACTTGTGCCATTAAAACTAATTTATATAAATATAGAGGTTAGAAATTATACCTTGTAATTTCTTATTTGTTATTCAAATCTTCACTTTGTTATGTTGTACCAAACCACAACAATCCATACTAAGATGTCTCTAATGATAATCCGCGAGAAGATTGAAGAAGAAACTATCAAAAGAAATGGTTTGAACAAATTCAAAGTGTTAGCTTTGAAAGTGTTCTTGAGAGAATTTTATTGTTTCTTAAAAATATTTTTTTCATAAAAAAAAATATTTTCATGCCTATTTTCTGTCATTTGATGTCTTTTCTATTTGAATCAAATTCGAAAAAAAAGATCAAAAGTCAAAAATAGAGAAATGGAAATTGAATGAATATTGAATGTGCTTAATGGTCATAATTGGCCTAATTAAAGTCAAATTCACCTGTTGGCCAATGGGAGGCACTAGCGCATGCTGGGCCTACTGCGGGCTACTGCTGGGTAGCCCACAGGCCAGCAGCTTGCTTGGCCTGCGTGGGTCTGTGACCCTCTCGAACAAATTTTCCAAAAATAATTCTCTCATATTTTGGATCTCATCCAATGCCATTTTATTTATTTTTCGTATCTTCAATGCGTGTGATCCATTAGGTTCCCAGTTATGTTAGCCACTTAAATTAACAATTAATTTAAGCAAGCCATGAGCGGTATCTAGTAACACATTATGACTCCAATTGACCGGAAAGTCAGTGGTTTGACTACGAACCTTTCCATAGACAATTTCCATGGAATTATTCCTTTCACCATTCTATACCCCACTTGCTTCAGAGTGTGGACATGTGTCAACTTCCACTAGACTGACTATATCACGTCTAGTCCAAGTAATGTTAGTTCTTTTCCCTGAGGCTTATTACTATATTAGATATGTCATTGAAGACTATCTTTATGACATTTCGACTCCAGCCAAAGATTCCCGAGTAATGACCACGACAAGAGGCCATGGGTATACACTCCTTCTATTAGGAGTGATGAATCTTTTATTGGTTACCCAATTACCTTTGAATACCTCAAGTTGTATCCAATCACCACCCTATGAGTAACCTCCTTGAGGCAACAAGGAATAATGTCAAAATATAGAATCATTATCCAAGATATCCTTGAGTACCTCAATTCTAAGGATACTTGCACCATTGCTATGATGAGATTATCATTGACATTTGAATAGATTATCCATATGATTGTCTTATAGTTGGTCATCCAATGTACTTAGCTACACTTGATAAGCATCCACATGTTAACTATAAACATCTCATGTTTACAGATTACGAGATCTACTACTCAATCCAATCAAGAAGTGTAACATGTGCTAGTATGTCCGGATTAACAATGTCCCATCTCATTAATCTTATGACTAGGGATAATTTTGATACTAACATAATTACACATGATAAGAATCTCAATATCATGATCTCATCATACTTTCCTTCATGCTATGTTATGTATCAAAGACTTCATTAATTGATTTAAGATCACTATCAATTCATATATCAAATGAACATCAAATTAATGAAAAAGCCTTTTATTAATCAAATTAGTTTGTACAATAAGTGCTAAAGCTGATTGCCTTTAGAGCACTCCTCTAATAAAAGTCATGAAGTAATATATGGATTCTATATATGAAAACCAAGTGTGAACTTTAGTTGACCCACCTGAAGGGATTTAACCCATTGAGTGCAAATGGGTCTTCAATAAGAAGACTGACATGGAAGGTAATGTAGTTTCCTATAAAGCTAGGCTAGTAGCTAAAGGATATAATCAAAGACAAACTGTTGACTATGATGAAACTTTATTTCTAGTTGCTCTGCTTAAATCTAGTCGGATACTCCTAGCCATTACTGCTTAATATAATTGTGAGATTTATCAAATGGATGTGAAAACATCTTTTCTTAATGAAACTCTGACTGAGATGTATACATGACACAACCTGAGGGTTTCACATCAAGTGATGGCAAAAAGTTATCCATTTATGTATTGAAGCAAGCATCCTGGTATTAGAACATCTGATTTGATGAGACAATCAAAGAGTTTGGTTTCTCACAAAATGTGGATGAACCTTGTGTTTGGAAAACGAATAGTGGGAATGCAGTCGTAATCCTAGTATTGTATGTAGATGACATACTTCTTATATGAAATGATGTATCAGTATTTCAATTAGTCAAAATTTAGCTTTCTAAATATTTTTCCATGAAAAACCTTGGAGAAGCAACCTATATACTAAGGATCAAGATCTATAGAGATATATCTAAGAGGTTACTTAGTCTTTCTTAGTCTACATACATAGATAAGATGCTAAAGAGGTTAAGCATGGAGCAGTCCAAGAGAGGATTAATTCCAATGACTTATGGGATTACCCTCTCTAAGTCCATGTATCCAAAGACACAGGATTAATAGATGCGCATGAGTAGGATTCCATATTCTTCGACTATTGGATCCATCATGTATGTTATGTTATGTACTAGGCCTAATGCATCATATACTCTGAGTGTCATGAGCAGATATCTATAACACCACATCTTATACATTTGAGTTCAACCTATCCCTGTATCAAATAATCACACATAGCATACTGGAAAGGCAAAATACCCTGTTAACAATGGTGGTAAATTTTTTCATATCCTGTAATATCATTCAATGACTTTGTAAGTCAACTTTGAGCCTTTCGCCACAATATGATATATCACATACATTAAAACATAAACTTTGCATATAAGTATTTACAAATTGCTTTCATTTATACATTTTTAAAACCCATTCCAAAATGACTATACATATTCAACCACGTAACTACAAAATACAGATGACATATTTTCATGCTTATGTGGAATGCAAGGAGAGAGAGTGATGAGGCTCAGCCAGTGACCTGTGCTCCATGTCTTTTATACGCTACTCAAAATGAGCTATCACTTTTCTTTACTTGAAAAATGATGCAAATTGATGAGTTGCAGCTCAGTGAGAATAATCATGAAATGAGCTCTAAAGTACCAAAGAACTTATAGTAATAAATCATAAATGCAATGCATACCATGTATTCCATTCCATTCATTAGTATCATATAAGTATCAATAAAGTTGAAACATATAATCATTACTTTTTACATATGCAAATGCTCTGCTCATCTTATTTTGTTGTGACCAAGTTAAATAGACATTGCCCTGGGTTTCCATGTGAACATTTGCATTTGCTAGCTAGCTTGATCATTTGTTTCATTTGCACATTTTTTGGGCCATAGACCTCTTCTTTTACTTTACAATATCGATTAACTAGTCACAATGCTTTTTAAGTCCATATGCATATGCACTTGTACTTAAGCATTCATCAACCATTGCATCTTATCACATATAACATATATATACCGCATATATGCCTCATATTCCACGCATATACCTTGCATATACTATATATATACCATGTATATATATCACGTATGTCAAACATATACCTCAAATATATCACAAGTATACCACTTATGTGTACCACAAATTATCCATCATCATATTATCTGGGGCAAATCATGACAATCATATGAATCACATAGCAAGCAACATTCATATGCACTAAAGAATTCAATTGATAATTAACTCATGATTAGGGAGACTTAATGTGGCTTAAACTAATTAATATGCATTGCTCATATCAATAGCTAAGATTTTTCCTATGAGACAGTGTGATCTTATAGGACTGTTTAGCCTATAAATTTCTCTATACTTGACCAATTAATCTGATTCTTATTTCTACTTAAAATTAACATATAATTATGTAACATAATAAAATTTCGGACCAACTGGATCATTGTACAATTGTTTTTGGAATTTCTAAACGTGTTCAGTTTACTGCCCTATTTTCTGCCCTTAGGCAGTTTCAGGGTACCAAATTTAGTTCATCATAACTTATAATATATAAATCATATTTCAATGAAACTTTACACATATTTATATGGGTTCAAATGGAACATTTTTTATGTTTACAACTTTTATCAATTATGTCTCTAAAGTCTTCAAATTATAAGAAACATTTCGCTGGTCCATAACAGAGTTGGCTTCCGGACCAGTATGAATTCCAAAGGCTATAACTTAGTCTATAAATAAGATATTAAGCTGAAATGAGTACCCAACTTTAGATAAGACATATACCTATAACTTTAATCTTTTGATAATTTACATAATCGATCTCTAAAGAGCTCAAATTAGCCAACCAAATTGCTGGCACTAAGCAGGCAGTTCAAACCATGGAACAATCATGGTTCTATTCCCCTTAACTCACTTGCAAGGGGTCAATTTGCTGCAAAACTAAGTGAAACAAGGAATAATTGAAGGCTGGAATGGAGAAGGATGAAGAAGAAAATGGGGCTGAAGTGAGGAGGCAGAAATGGGAGGAAGAAGATAAAGCCAATTTTTCTTTTTGTCCTTTTCCTTTTTGTTTCTTTTTCTCTTCTCTTTTCTCTTCTCTTATCTCTTCTCTTTTATGTTTTCTCTTCTCTTTTCTTTTATTTCTCTTTTGTTTCATTTTCATTTTATTTATCTATATTATTATTATTATTATTATTATTATTATTATTATTATTATTATTTACACATATATATAATTCCACTAATCCACACAATAATACAACTTAATCATTTGGTCCAATTTAACTAAATTAACAATGTAAAATGTTTACTAATCTTAATCTAGTCATTTTTCTTACTTTAATTTAGTCACCTTATTCAATTTATTTCTAATACTTTGTTGTCCTCATGTAGGTTATAAGTACACACGTGCGACTCGATACAATTGTCAAATACTAGGACACGTAGCTAGTGCGTGTCATAAACTTGTTCCTATGAAAATACGTATGAAATGCACGTGTTCAATTGAATTATATGCAAGATGCATATGTTCAAATGAAATTCATATGGATATGCATGTGGGGAAGGTCGAGGATGTTACATATCAGTTAGATCCCGATGAGGGGCATTGGGTAGCTATCAAGAATATCCTTAATGCAGATTCTACAATTGAAACATAGTACATTGTAGCTTCTAAGGCAGCTAAAGAAGCAATTTGGTTAAGAAAAATTCATCACAAAATTGGATATGGTTCCTAGCATTATTGATCTAATACCCTGGTATTGAGATACAATGGAGCCATTGCATAAGCAAAGGAACTATAATCTCATCAAAGGTCCAAACATGTACTCACACATTACCATTTGATTTTGGAAATCATTGGTAGACATGATGTAATGATTGAGAGAGTTCCCATTGATAAGAATATAGTTGATCCTCTCACTAACCTACTTCCCCAAAAGAAACATGATAGTCATGTACTCGCCTATGGCATAATGTATAAAGGTGATTGACTTTACTGCAAGTGGGAGATTTTTAGAGAGGTGCCCTAAATATAATCACGTTAGGCACTTGATGTACTCAATTATTATTAATAGAAGGCATTTTCATTATATAGTATTCATTGCATATGAATTGATATAGATCTTAAACCATTTAATAAAGTCCTTAATATGTAACACAACATGAAGGAATTCATGATGAGATCATGATGATGGAATTTTTATCATGTGTAATTATGTTTATACCGAAATTATCCCTAGTCATAGGATTAATAAGATGGGACATCATTAATCCGAATAGACTAGGACATGTTACATTCTTTGACTAGGTCAAGAAGTTGATCTCATAAGCTGAAAGCATGAGATGTTTAGAGTTAACATGTGGATGCTTGCTAAGAGTAGTAAGTACATTAGATGACCTGTTATGAGACAATCACATGGATATCTATTCAATGTCAGCGATTGTCTCATCATAGCAATGGTGCAAGAATCCTTAGACTTAAGATACTCAATGTTATCTTGGATACTGAATGCTATACTTTGACTCCATTCCTTGTTGTCTCTAAAAAGGTCACTCATAGGGTGGTGATTGGGTATAACATGAGGTATTCAAAGGTAGTTGAGTAGTTAATAAAGGATTCACCACTCCTGATAGAAGGAGAGTATACCTATGGCCTCCTATAGAGATCATTACTCGAAAATCCTTAGCTAAGGTGAACATGTCTTTAAAAAGGTCTTTAATGACATATATGATTAGAGTAATGAGTCTCAAAGATAAATACTAATATCATTTGTACTAGATGTGATATAGTAAGTTTAGTGGGAGTTAACACACAGTCCATGCTCTGAACCAAATGAGTTGGTGAAATGATGAATTGCACGGTAATTGTCTATAAAAGGGTTAAAAGTCAAACCACTGACTTTTTTAGATAATTGGGTGGTCATGATGTGTTGTTAGATACCGCTTATGATATGCTAAGTTAAGGGAAATTGATTAGATATTCATTATGGGTCAAAAGTGTTTGACTCGTAGAATCCTAATTGGATTAGGATTCCTCCTGAACTTGAGTTGCCAACATGACTTAAAAACCTATTAGATCACAAGCATAAAGGGAACGAAGAAAATGTAAAATTGGTTTTGGATAAGATCCAAGTGAGAAAGAAAGAGAATTGGGCCTTTTATAAGAGTTATAAAAATGGGCCAAATCCAATTTGGAATAGGATTGTTGACTTGGTCAACATTAGGCTTTATACCTTAGGTAAATGGACCCATTAAAGCTTTTCCTTTTCCAACCCTAAAAGGGATTAGAAAGTGTATAAATACTCCTTCTAAGGAGTCAATTTCGTGGTTGACCCATTAAAAAAATAAGAGTTATTTTTGTTATCTTTCATAAGACAATTTTCCATAGCTAACACTTTGGACTTTTGTCACCCATCTCCTTTGAGGTTTTCTTCTTCTTTCTTCACATGGATACTCTTAGAGGCAATCCTAACTTTGGATTTTTATAGTTTGCTATAGCCCAACATAGAAGGAAAAGCTCACAACTTGGAAGAATAAGAGTTGCAAACAAAGGTAATTCACTTCTCCCATTAGATGGTATGATCCGATTTTAAATTACATAGGGCGTTCTTTGGATTTTGGTTTTGATTAAATTTTTATATTTTCATTGTGCCATGTATGAAATGCATGTTCAAACCTCATCATAAAGGTTTGAATAAGTTACCTATGTTCAATTTACCTTGATTTATAAATATTTTATCTAAAGAGCTAACATAGCATCCCTTTATTCTCCACAACTTTTTTATTTTAGTTTGAACCTTATTTTATAGTGTTTGTAGAGTGTTTTTTTTTTAATGTTTTGGGATGTATAGAGATGTTTTGTAATATTACTTTGGTATATAAATTTTATTTCATTTTCTTTTATATTAACTGAAAAAATAATAATATACACCATTTTCCATTGATTATTAAATTATAAAATTTAATTGATTAAGTCAACATAGCACTCTCTTATTCGAGCACGTTTTGCTGGGGTGAGAGGGGTGTTACAATAGATCTTTAATCTCTATTTCTCAATTAAACTGAATTAATCTTATAAAGGTCTAAAGAAAATATGCTTTCTTATCAAAATTTCGAAGAAAAAGATATTGGTTAAGGTTCAATACTGCCTTCTCTCTAGATCTCTAATTATGCCCTTTATGGAATGTCACTATATCTTGATACTCACACTTTAATCTTATTAATGACAAGAAATTTTGTGTTATTAAGGCTAATAATCAAAGGGAAACCATTTCTAGCGTTAAAAGGTATGTTAGTTAGGGTTTAAGGTTATAAAATCGTGACTATACTTCCATAATGATGTGCATAGTACAAATAAGCTCTTTTCTAACAGCAAACTTTGTTTGAATTTTAGGGAGCTTTTTCTACCATCTTTATTTTCTCTCATGTTTAACTTAGTCATCAAAATAGACATAACCATTATTATTATGATACTAGGCTAAATCTTCTTATGGGTGCTTTGTAATGTCTGATAATTTAGGCCATGGTCACAGGTGACCGAAATCCGACGAGCCGAATCGATCGGGGTCTAAATTTGAACATGAAAGAAAAAATTAAAATGATAATAAAATATGAGAAAAATATTTTGGATATTATTAATTGAGAGTTTTGATGTTCAGAGCTAAAATTTAGGAAATAATAATTTTTCATTGAACGAAATTGGAATTTACGGTGTTTCTGACACATATATTTTAAGAAGGTATAAAAATAGAATATTCTTTATCTAAGAAAAGGAATATACTTTGGATTAAAATAAAGTAAGAGTGATTTAATTAATGGACCAATGAGGGATAAGATTATCTATTAATCCTAACCACCACCTAATCCAACTATAAAAGTCAAATTTGACATTATGCCTTTATTCTTCTTCTTCCTCATCTTAGACAAACAAAATTCTCTCTCGCTTTTCTTCCCTTTTGCTATGACATACATCTATCAAATTCTTCTTCTTTTTCTTCAATTAAAGCTATGGTTTAGATGGAAAAAGTTGGATTAAGGCAAGATCAACAAAAAAGTGAAGCATAGTGAGCAAAACAAAGGAGGAGGAAGGAAGAAAAGAAGAGAAAAAAAGAAGGAAGATTTTGGTCATTTTGAAGATATACAAATGTGAGGTTAGATTTTTCATCTTCTCACTTCTCTTCTCCTATTTTCTTTGATTTTGAAGATCTTTGATTTTGTGGTTACCACCTGTCAGGGAGATAGAGTTTGCCATAGATGTTTTCCCAGGCACAACCCCCATATCAATCACTCCCTACATAATGGCATCTGCTAAACTGAAGGAATTAAAAATCCAATTATAAGAGTTGTTAGAAAAAGAGTTTATCAGACCCGGTGTCTCACCTTGGAATACTCCAGTTCTATTTGTGAAAAATAAGGATGGCACCTTTCATTTGTGCATTGATTATCGTCAGTTGAACAAGATGACAATTAAGAACAAATATCCATTACCGAGAATAGGTGACTTGTTTAATCAATTAAAAGGAGCAAGGGTATTTTCTAAAATTGACCTTAGATCAGGTTATCACCAATTGAGAATTAGAGAATCAGACATTTTAAAAACAACATTTAGGACTTGGTATGATCATTATGAGTTCTTAGTAATACCTTTTGGCCTGATGAATGCCCTAGTGGCATTTATGGATCCAATGAATAGAATCTTTAGGCTTTATTTTGACCAGTTCATGGTGGTATTCATAGATGATATTCTAGTGTACTCCAAAAGCAGAGAAGAGCATGATCAACATCTTCGTATGGTCTTTCATTCCTTGGCAGAGAATCAATTGACTCCAGCAAGGTAGAGGCAATCCTCAACTAGAAACCACCTCGGAATGTGACAGAGGTGAGAAGGTTTCTTGGTTTGGTTGGTTATTATTGGAGGTTCATGAAAGGATTTTCAATGATAGCCTCACCACTGACAAAATTGCTTAGAAAGGAGACCAGATTTCAGTGGACAGATCGATGCCAGACTAGTTTTGATAAGTTGAATAAAATGTTGATAGAGACACCAGTGTTTACACAACCTACTGAGGGAAAAGATTATATGGTGTACAATAATGCTTTCCTTAATGGTTTAGGCTGCATACTAATGCAAGAAGGAAAAGTGATCGCTTATTCTTCTAGACAACTGGAGCCTTATGAAAGAAATTATCTGACACATGATCTAGAAGTAGCAGCCATTGTGTGTGCATTAAAAATATGGCGACACTACCTGTATGGCGAGCAATGTTATATATATACGACCATAAAATTCTGAAATATTTATCTTCACAAAAGGAACTCAATTTGAGATAAAGGCGATAGCTAGAATTGATCAAAGACTACAATTATATCATTGATTATCAATCGGCGGAGGCTAATATGGTAGTTAATGCTCTGAGTAGAAAAACTTTGGTAGAATTGCGGATTCAACCCACATTGATCCAACAAGTAAAGTACAATCAGAAATAAGACATGAAAATAAAGGAAATCTTTGAAATGGTGAAAAAAGATGAAAAACCAGAATTTACTATTGAAGCAAACGAGAGTTTAAGGCATAAGTGCAGGTTGTGTGTGCCAAATATACTAGAATTGAAACGAGAGATTTTGAAAGAGGCTCACAATATTATTTATGCAATGCACTCGGGGAGCAACAAAATGTATCATGATTTGAAGGCATATTACTAGTCGTCAAGAATGAAGAGAGATAGCACAGAGTATACTACCAGATGTTTAACTTGTCAGCAAGTGAAACTGAGCATCAAGTACCAAGTGGATTATTGCAGTCAATTTCAATTTCAGAGTGGAAATGGGAAAAAGTTACAATGGATTTTATTTCTGGTTTACCTTTAACACAAAAGAGGCATGATGCAATATGGTAGTGGTGGACCGGCTCACCAAATTAGCTCATTTTCTACCAATCAGGATGGATTATCCACTTAACCATTTGGTAGAGATCTATGTTAATGAGATAATCCGTTTACATGGTATGCCAGTTTCAATCATTTCAAATCAGGATCCAAAGTTCACTTCTCAATTATAGAAAACTTTGTGTACTTGCATCAAGCCATAGGTACTAGACTCAATTTCAGCACAGCTTTCCACCCGTAAAAAGATGGACAATCAGGGAGGGTTATACAAATTTCAGAAGATATGTTGAGGAGTTGTGTGATTGAATTTGAAGGCAGTTGGAACAAATATCTTTCCTTGATAGAATTTGCCTACAATAATAGTCACCAAGCCAGTATCGGTATGGCACCATATAAAGCCTTGTATGGAAGGAAATGTAGAACACCGCTATATTGGACCAACCTTAGTAAAAAGAAAGTAGTGGGTCCAGAGTTAGTGTAGCAGACAAATGAGAAAGTGAGAGTAATAAGAGATAGGCTAAAAGGCACTGCTGATAGACAGAAATTATATGCATATTTGAAAATGAGGGATTTGAGTATACAATTGGTGATAAAGTATTCTTAAAAGTCTCACCTTGGAAAAGGATTTTCCGATTTGGATAGATTGGAAAGTTAAGTCCTAGGTTCATTGGACCATATGAGGTACTTGAACGCATAGGTCTCGTGCCGTACAAATTAGTTCTATCATAAGAGTTAGACAAGATTCACAATGTATTCCAAGTGTCCATATTGAGAAGATATCGATCGAATCCATCTTATATCGTATCAGCAAAACCTATAGATACGACCAGATCTTACTTATGAAAAGAAGCTAGTTGAAATTCTAGCTCAAGAAATGAAGGAACTACAAAACAAGAAGGTACCATTGGTAAAGGTTATGTGCAAAAATCATAATTCGGAAGAGATGACTTGAGAAAATAAAAGGTGATGAAGACTCAGTGTCCACAATTGTTCCACTCTAGTTATGTTGCCCAGATATTAAGCCAAGAAGGGGGGTTGAATTGGAGTTTAAAAAATTAAACTTTAAAGTGTGGAAATAAAAGATTAATTTTAGGAGGGATAGAGAATTTTGACACAAGGATTTTTATAAAGGTTCGGGTGTTAACAAACCCTACTCCTCTCCCCAATCGCAATTGGGAGTTTCACTAACACACTAAGTGTTACAATGGAGTTTTACAAGCTCACTCCCAACTATGGTGTTTCTCACAATGGCTCACACCTAACCTAGAAATCCCTTGTGTTTTAATAGCCCACACAATAACCAATTCCTTGTGTTTTACAGGCTCACACAAACAACCTTCACTTTGTATTTTTACAGGCTCGCACAAACAACCTTTTAATTTGTGTTTTAGAGGCTCACACAACTAACCCTTACAAGTGTTCTACTCTTAACCCAGAAATACCCAAAGCTCACTTGAGTAATGATTACAGAGAGAAACACTCACAAATCTTAATTGCTCAATAAATGAAGAGCAAAAAGATTTTTACAGAGAATAGATTTTGTTCTCAAAGTATTGAATGTACAAATAGCTTGTAATAAGATTTTGATTCAAAGAATATGTTATCCTCTTCTACTGAATGCATAAATGACTTCCATTTATACTCCCTTGGCTGATTATAGCTGTTGGGGTGCATTAAATATGAAACTAGCCATTGTACCAACAAAATAATCGCGCCTGACATTTTTCTCTTTCATCATTCACGGGTGTTTCTAAGCCGTGACTGAAGTGGTGACCTTGGTCGTGAAGCTCTCTGGAATGTTTTGAAACATTTGGTCATGGGCGTGACAAACTTCCCGGCCGTGATCCAAGTGGTGACTTTGGTCGTGAAGCTCTCTGGATGAAAATGCCATGAACATTCACGGGCATGACATTTTTATTCACGGGCGTGACTTAAATGTCAATTTCATAGTTTGTTCTTCCTTCATGGTCGTGAACTTCAAATGTTGGTTTTGGTAACGGTTAGCTCTTTCACGGGCGTGACACATAGAGTCATGGGCGTGAACATGTTACTTTCTTTATTTTGTCTTTCAAGGATCATTCTTCCAATCTTCATTCTTGCTATTTTTATCCATGTCCTATTTAATAGACTTAGAAAAACAAGTATGTTAAATACAATATTGCTATTTTATTTGTTATCATCAAAATGACAGAAATACCCCTCAAGGTTTAACAATCTCCCCTTTTTTGATGGTGACAAATAATCTAGCAATATGTGCTTTTGAGAAGTCTCCCCCTCAAAAGATACTTAGGATAAAAAATTTATAAAATGCAAGAATTGTAAAGAATGATGTAGCATTGAAATAAACTTACTAGTTTTTAAGTATATGCAAGTTATATGTGTAGTATATCCAATATATATACCATAATTCCTTTTTAAGACATGAAGTATGTGTAAGGTGTACTTAAGGTATATCATGGCATATTTATTTTTGTAACTTGCATGAAGGTATATGCAAAGTATACTTAAGGTATATCTAATATGTACAAAGCTCAATTTCTCAATTTTATACTTTGCATATGAATTTTGAATTAAGGTTTCTAATCCTTTTTAACCTATTTTAATGTCAATTCATAATTCATTTCTAATTTTTGATTCAAAATTCCATTTATCTTAATATATTGCTATAGTTTCTCCCCCTTTGTCTATATTGCTAGTTTGATACCATTATCTTCTCCCCCTTTTGTCATCAATCAAAAAAGGATATAAAGATATCAATAAGATAACCAAAAGCAAATATATTAATTAAAGGTAAATACAAACAAAGTTAAATGAAATTCAGAAAGGAAATTTAAAATTTCCTACACACAACAACAAGCAAGTAAATAAACAAGTAAATTTAGGCTACAATCTAGCCTATCTCCTAGCCAGACATCCTATCTCGAAGCCTAGCAACTTCAGCCTCAAGACTGTCCATTCAAGACTCCATGAAGTCTTTGAGGTTCTCCAACCTCTCATCCATCAAAGCCTGCAGCTGCTCAAAATGTGGTGCCAAGAGGTCAACCACTTGTTGCGCTAAAGTTGGTGTGGAAGCCGAGGACTGTCTGATGTCCTGCTTAGCCACTAGAGGTGCTTCCTCAACCCGAGCCCTCTTCTTCTGCTGGACTCCTTGGAGGTCTTCTTTAAAGTCCTCCATGTCATTGTCTTCCCAAATGATGTCCCCAACAGTGTCTGTGAAGCGGTAGAAAATATCGTTTTCGAAAATGATTCTGACAGCCGCTCCCATCTTTATGAAGGACTCGACATCCAAGCGATCTCGAGGATGTCCAGGGATGAGGTTGAGATGATGCTCATCCAGCTTCAAATAGCCAAGCTTCATGGTGACATATGCACCAATCAAGATATCTCCCGTGGGTTTGGTAGGGATGGACAGAAGATGGTTTACAAACCATCTAGAGAGTGCCACGGTAAGTCCTCTTCGAGCCATCTCAAATAGGAAGAGCTCCGATTTCCTGATGGTCCCATTGTTTTCTCCCCTAGTGAATATGCTATAGGTCAGGAACCTATTCAAATACTTGTGCACTGGAGACCTGAGATGAATGTTCTTGGTCTTCTTAACATCCCAGCTGCAATCGGTGCCAAAATGATTCCAAGCTCGAGGGGTAGAGAATTCTACTTCACTATCATTTAGGATGCCATCAGATGGTAAGTCGAACAATTCTCCAAATTCAGTGGCATTGAAGGTGTTTGATTTGTCATAGAGTTGGAATTTCACCACTCCAGTAGGTGACACTTGCAAAGTACTGAGGAATTCCAGTGTTGGCCCCCTCAAAGTTGGCTGGTGAATATCCACGAATTCCTTCAAATGATAGACTTGGAGTTGCTCTGTCATAGCCATTTTGAGCCCTAAAGTTCGGACGGTTTTCCATTCGAACGACCTCAATGACAGTAGAGGCCTTTTCTTCAAAGTGGAGTACCGGGGATGGCATTGCTCCAGAATACGGTTCATGAGGTAATCTGCATACCTCCTAAGAGCATGAGACTTCTTTCTCTTTCCCTTTGATGAGGCAGTCTCCATTTGATTTGAAGAAATAGACTTATGATGGATTGAGAAAATTTTTGACAGAAAATTTATGGAAATCCTAAGAATGTATGATTTTTTAGGAAGAATTGAACTTTTGGTGGTATTTATAGGAAACGTTTGAGACTTGGGGGTTGGAATCTTCAATGTATCATTGAATGTGTGTAAATGAGAGTGGTTTTGGGAGTTGAAGAGTTGAAATGAGAAAATAACCGGCTGTTCTTTTATATTCTCGATACATTCATGGGCGTGAAATGTGTTTTTGCAGGCGTGAATGGTCATGTTCACTGTTTGCTGAAAGAGTGTTCCACCCATGAATGAAGGCGTGAATATGTTCACGGTTGTGACCTTTGAATATCACGGGTGTGAATGATGAACTGTCACGGGGGTGAAATAATAGTCACTGGCGTGAAAGGTTGAATTTCACTACTTATGCCTGTGAAGCAAGCCGTGACTCAGGGCGTGAACGCTTCTGTGAGTTTTGGGGTGTAAAGGTTTCACGGGAGTGAAAATTCATCACGGGCGTGAAAAGGTCTTTTCACGGGAGTGAATGAAGCCGTGAAAATAAGATTCACCACTTGAAGCCACGAACCATGTCATGAAACAAGTCGTGAACGACACTGCCTCTTTTGTCTATTTAAGTCACGGGCGTGACTTCCCTTAAATTTTCATCAAATAAAATTAAGTCCTAAAAATAAGACTAAATCATTTCAATAAAGATTTTATCCCTTACAACATAAATTTTTATCAAAATTTCTATCTTAAATTTAGTGATATGATAGAAAATTAGAATCATCAATTAAGATTTCATAATTTAGCAATTACAAGGTTAATCCATCAATCATACCAAGTTCTCTTCTAATGAAATTAAATCTTTCCTCATTTAGAGACTTAGTAAAAATATCTACTAATTGATTTTCTGTGCTTATAAATTATAATGCAACATCTCCATATTGAACATGATCTCTAATAAAGTGGTGTTTAATGTCAATATGCTTACTTCTTGAGTGTTGAATAGGATTCTTTGAAAGATTTATAGCACTTGTATTGTCACATTTAATAGGTATATGACTCATCTCATGACCATAGTCCTTAAGTTGTTGTTTCATCCAAAGAATTTGAGTACAACAACATCTAGCTGCTACATACTCTGCTTCAGCAATTGAGAGAGCAACTGAAACTTGTTTCTTGCTAAACCAAGAAACTAAGCATTCTCTAATAAAGTGACAAGTACATGAAGTACTTTTTCTATCTAAAAGACTATCAGCATAGTCTGCATCTGAATATCCTATAATATAAAAGGATGAATTTCTAGGATACCATAAACCTAGATGCAAAGATCCATGTAAATATCTTAGAATTCTTTTTACTGCATTTAAATGAGATTCTTTAGGACATGATTGAAATCGTGCACACAAGCAAACTCTATACATTATATCGGGTCTAGAAGCAGTAAGATATAAAAGTGATCCGATCATACCTCTATAAAGCTTTTCATTTATGCTCTTACCCTTTTCATCCTTATCCAATTTTGTTGATGTGCTCATAGGAGTCTTGGCATTCTTGCATCCTTCCATACCAAATTTTTTAATTAAATCTTTGCCATATTTGGATTGGTTCATGAATATGCCCTCATTGCTTTGCTTTATTTGTAGACCAAGGAAATACTTAAGCTCTCCCATCATGCTCATTTCAAACTCCCTAGTCATACACTTTGCAAATTCTTGACAAAGCAACTCATTAGTAGAACCAAATATTATATCATCAACATAAATTTGAACAATTACTATATCATGCTTATGCTTTTTAATAAATAATGTGGTGTCAACATTTCCCTTTGTAAAGCTATTTTCTAATAGAAAAGAACTTAGCCTCTCACACCATGCTCTTGGGGCTTGTTTCAAACCATACAAAGCTTTTGAAAGTTTAAAAACATGATTTGGAAAATCATAGCTTTCAAAGCCTGGTGGTTGTTCTACATACACTTCTTCTTCTATATAACCATTTAGAAATGCATTTTTCACATCCATTTGAAAAAGTTTGAAATTCATGTGACATGCATATGCTAAGAGTATTCTTATGGCTTCTAATCTGGCTACAGGTGCATATGTTTCATCATAATCTATACCTTCTTCCTAATTATATCCTCTTGCAACTAATCTAGCCTTATTCCTAGTTATTGAAACTTGTTCATCTAGTTTGTTTCTAAATACCCATTTACTACCTATAATTTGATGATCCTTGGGTCTAGGTACTAGGGTCCATACCTTACTTCTCTCAAATTGGTTGAGTTCCTCTTGCATGGCAATTATCCAAATTTCATCATTAAGTGCCTCATCAACATTTTTAGGTTCAATTTGAGAGATAAAAGCAATGTCAGTGACTAACTGTTTGAAATGAGATCTAGTACTTACTCCCCTTGAGAGATGACCAATGATTTGCTCTTTTGGATGATCTTTCGTCATTCTCCATTCTTTTGGGAGTTCTTGTTCGTTTTCTTCTTGAGTTTGAAGTAGAGAATCATTTTGTGGTGAATCTTCTTGATCATTTTCTTCTTTTCCATTTCGAAGATCAAGTCTTTCCATATTACCTACAACATCATCAAGAACACTACCTTTCACAATATCAAGTCTACTAGATTCATTAAAGAAAACATGCATTGATTCTTCAACTGTTAATGATCTTTTATTAAATACTCTATATGCTTTGCTGGTTGTAGAGTATCCTAAGAAGATACCTTCATCGGATTTAGAGGCAAATTTTCCAAAATTGTCCTTGGTGTTCAATATAAAACACTTGCATCCAAATACTCTAAAGTATGATATCAAGGGCTTTCTTCCATTTCATAACTCAAATGAGGTTTTGTTTAAAAGAGGTCTTTTGAAAACTCGATTTGAAATATAACATGCAGTGTTTGTGGCTTCTGCCCAAAAATAAGTTGGTAAATCATATTCATTGAGCATTGTTCTAGCCATTTCAATTAAAGTTCGATTTTTCCTTTCAACTGCCCCATTTTGTTGAGGTGTCCTAGGAGATGAGAAATTATGTGAAATGCCATGTTCAAGACAAAAGCTTTCAAAGTTTTCATTTTCAAATTCTTTCCCATGATCACTTCTTATTTTTGAAATACAGTACCCTTTTTCATTTTGAACTCTTTTAGCAAAGTTTTTGAAAGTTTCAAAAGCTGTCTCTTTTGAGCTAAGAAAATTACCCAAGTAAATCTAGAGTAATCATCTACGATGACAAATGCATAATGTTTTCCTCCTAAGCTAGCAATTCTAGTAGGACCAAACAAGTCTAAATGCAGGAGTTGAAGAGGTTTTGAGGTACTTACTATGTTTTTGGCTTTGAAGGATGACTTGTGTTGCTTTCCTCTTTGGCAAGGTTCACATGTCTTGCCTTTTTCATATTTAACTCTTGGCAGTCCTTTTACTAGTTCTCCTATGCTGAGACTTTGAATTAAGTCCATGTTAGCATGACCAAGCCTTCTATGCCACAACCAAGATTCATCACTAGTAGTCACAAGACACTTAGAGGAATGGTTAGATAGTTCATGTAAGTTTATTATGTATGTATTGATATCTCTATTTCCTTTAAATATCTCTTAACCATCGATAGAGATCACAAGACATTCATTTGAAGTAAAGATTACTTTGTTTCCTTTATCACATAATTGACTTACACTTAATAAGTTATGTTTCAAGCCATCAACAAGTAAGACATCTTTAATAAAAGTAGTGCCATTAATACCAATAGAACCAATGCCAATTACCTTACCCTTTGCATTGTTTCCAAAGGTAACTTTACCTCCATCAATACTTTTGATTTCATTGAAAAGTTCTTTTTCTCCTGTCATATGCCTTGAGCATCCACTGTCTACGAGCCAAGCATTTTTGTTTATTGTGGACTTGAGGCATACCTATAGAATCACAATTCAAGTATGATTTTTAGGTACCCAAATGAGTTTGGGCCCTTGGGGGTTAGCACATGAAGGTTCCCAATGAGCCTTCCTTATCCAGCAATATTTATTTATGTGACCCATTTTCATACAATAATTACATTGTTTTGGTCTTTCAATATTTTTGAATACCATTTTTCTATCAAATTTATTTTGAGAATGATGACATGCACAGTTATGATTAATTATAGATTCTCTAGATGCATGCTTCCTATATATAAAGGCATGATTATTCTGTTTATGCATAGATAGTTTAATATGCTTATTTCTTGGTGCTGTTCTAATAGGTGTGGAGATGTGAGGTTCTCTAGACTTAACAAAGATGGTTTTGTGAGAGGATGATGATGTGTCCTTAAATCCTAGACCATGTCTAATTAAGGGTGATCTTTGAGATACAATGAGAGTATCTAAGCTCTCTTTGCCTTTGTGAAATTTAGAAATGGAATTTTTAAGTTCCTCAACCTCATTTTTCAAAGCATTATTTTCTTTTAGTAAAGAAGCAGTTGAGGGTCTTGATGAGTATTCATCTAATGAGTTTTGAAGAATTTCATTAGATGATTTAAGCTTTATGTTTTCCTTTTCTAAACCATCTATCTTATTTTTTAAATTAGAGATGTTATTTCTATAAGTACTAAATTTATTTCTATATTTCTCTAATTCTAGATTTAATTCTTCTATTAGGCTTTGCTTATCATCATCATCATCATCACTATCATCATTATCACTACTATCATTGTTTAAAGAATATTAGTGTAGTGATCTTACCTTATTCGAGACATGATCTTCAATAGCCATGAAGCATAGGTTGACCTCTTCGCTTTCATTATCATCTTTCTCACTTGAAGAGCTTTCGTCATCCCATGTGGCTTTGTGACCTTTCTCCCCATTGTCTCTTTGGTATTTGCTCTTATGCTTCTTGAGCCTTGGACATTCTGGTTTGATATGTCCTTTCTTTCCACATTCATAGCACTTCACCTCTCCCTTACTTCTTTGTGTATCATTAAAAGTTTGTTTGAGGTTTCTTTGCCTGAATTTTCTGGAGTTGCTCATTTTCTTCTCAATGATTCTTTTTAATCTTCTTGAAAGCATAGCAATGTCCTCATTTTCATCATCACTCATTTCTTCACCATCTTCACTTTCTTCTTGAGATTTTGAAGTAGAGGCTTTGAGTGCTAAGGGCTTTCTTTTCTCTGGCTCTGCTTCAAGCTCTCTATCTCTTTTCACTGCCATCTCATGTGTGAGAAGTTTGCCAATCAGCACATCAGAATTCATGATGCTCATATCTTCATTTGCTTCTTCTATGCCAGCAACTCTTGAACCATAGTCTTTAAGAGGAAGACTTCTCAGGATTTTATTGTGTACATCCTCCAAACTCAGATGCTTCCCAAGTTTCCTCATTCCATTTATAATGGCTAGAAGATGGTTGGTCATGTCAGTAATTGACTCATTGGATTTCATCTTGAGGAGCTCATATTCTGAGGTCAGAAGTTGAATCTTCTTGGATTTGACTTGCTTAGTTCCTTCATGATAATTTTCCAATGTCTTCAACATGTTATATGTTGTTGGGCAATGTTGTATTCTCCCACATTCTTCAATGGATAATGAGCTTGATAAGATTGTCATTGCCTTCTTGTTTTTAAAATTTGCTCTTCTTTGAGGCTCTGTCTAATCATCTCTTGATAGGATTTCTTCTTCACCATCAGCTCCTCTTCTGGTTGGTGGTGTCCATTCTTTTCGTACACTATCCCAGACTTCAATTCCTTCACTATCCAGATATGTCTCCATCCGAAACTTCCAATGGGCATAATTTGCTCCATCAAAGTAAGGTTTGAGACTTTGGAATCCTTCACTGACCATATCTTAATATTTACTAGCACTTTTTAGGCTTCGAAGCTAGACTAAGCTCTGATACCAATTGTTCCCCAGATATTAAGCGAATAAGGGGGGTTGAATTGGAGTTTAAAAAATTAAACTTTAAAGTGCAAAAATAAAAGATTAATTTTAGGAGGGATAAAGAAATTTGACACAAGGATTTTTATAGAGGTTCGGGTGTTAACAAACCCTACTCCTCTCCCCAAACGCAATTGGGAGTTTCACTAACACACTAAGTGTTACAATGGAGTTTTACAAGCTCACTCCCAACTATGGTGTTTCTCACAATGGTTCACACCTAACCCAGAAATCATTTGTGTTTTAATAGCTCACACAATAACCAATTCTTTATGTTTTATAGGCTCGCACAAACAACCTTCACTTTGTGTTTTTACAGGCTCACACAAACAACCTTTTAATTTGTGTTTTAGAGGCTCACATAACTAACCCTTACAAGTGTTCTACTCTTAACCCATAAATACCCAAAGCTCACTTGAGTAATGATTACAGAGAGAAACATTCACAAATCTTAATTACTCAATAAATGAAGAGCAAAAAGATTTTTACAGAGAACAGATTTTGTTCTCAAAGTATTGAATGTACAAATAGCTTGTAATAAGATTTTGATTCAAAGAATATGCTATCCTCTTGTACTGAATGCATAAATGACTTCCATTTATACTCCCTTGGCTGATTATAGCCGTTGGGGTGCATTAAATATGAAACTAGCCGTTGTACCAACCAAATAATCGCGCCTGACATTTTTCTCTTTCATCATTCACGGGCATGACTATGTTTGTCACGGGCATGACATTTCTTCCCAAGCCGTGACTGAAGTGGTGACTTTGGTCATGAAGCTCTCTAGAATGTTTTGAAACATTTGGTCACGGGCATGACATACATATTCACGGGCGTGACATACATTTTCATAGGTGTGACAAACTTTCCATCCGTGATCCAAGTGGTGACTTTGGTCATGAAGCTCTCTGGATAAAAATGCCATGAACATTCATGGGTGTGACATTTTGATTCACATGCATGACTTAAATGTCCATTTCACGGTTTGTTCTTCCTTCATGGTCGTGAACTTTAAATGTTGGTTTTGGTAACGGTTAGCTCTTTCACGGGCGTGACACATAGAGTCACGGGCGTGAACATGCTACTTTCTTTATTTTGTCTTTCAAGGATCATTCTTCCAATCTTCATTCTTGTTATATTGATTCATGTCCTGTTTAATAGACTTAGAAAAACAAGTAAGTTAAATACAATATTGCTATTTTTTTTGTTATCATCAAAATGATGGAAATACCAATAAAAGGTTTAACAAGTTAAAAAGGTAAATTTCCAGGATGAAATTTTTTTTAGAGAGGGGAAAATTGTAATGCCCGATAATTTAGGCTACGGCTGTAGAGGACCGAAATCCGGCAAGCCGAACCAATCGAGGTCTAAATTCGGACATGAAAGAAAAAAAATTAAAATGATAATAAAATATGATAAAAATATTTTGGACATTATTAATTAAGAATTTTAAAGTTCGGAGCTAAAATTTAGGAAATAATATTTTTTTGCTGAACGAAATTGGAATTTACGGTATTTTTGACACAGATATTTTAAGAAGGTATAAAAATGGAATATTTTTTTATCTAAGGAAAGGAATATTCTTTGGATTAAAATAAAGTAAGAGTGATTTAAATTAATGTACCAATAAGGGAAAAAATTATCTATTAATCCTAACCACCCACCTAATCCAACTATAAAAGTCAAATTTCACATTTTTCCTTTATTTTTCTTCTTCCTCATCTTAAACAAACAAAATTCTCTCTCACTTTTCTTCCCTTTTTTCGTGACATACATCTCTCAAATTCTTCTTCTTTTTCTTCAATTAAAGTTATAGTTTAGATGGAAAAGGTGGATTAAGGCAAGATCAACAAACAAGTGAAGCATAGCGAGCAAAACAAAGAAGGAGGAAGGAAGAAAAGAAGAGAAAAAAAGAAAGAATATTTTGGTCATTTTGAAGATCTATAAATGTGATGTTAGATTTTTCATCTTCTTGCTTCTCTTCTCCTCTTTTCTTTGATTTTGGGATTAATTACCATTAAAGTTGGTAATTTATGATTATTAGCATGTTAATAGTGATTAAGGATTGATTAGTGTGTTTAGTGCTTGATTAGTATGAAATTTTTTGTTAGGCCAAAGAGGTGAACAATCTTTAGGCAATAATCAAATATAAAGTAAGAGTAAGGAGAAACCTAATCAGGAGGAAGAGAAGTAGACTTTTTTGGGGTATGTACATTTGACAAAAATACAATATGGAAAAATATTGATTTTTGATTTTGTGATATTATGTATAATTGTGTATAAAATTATTGATATTTTGATTGAGTGTTGAATTGAAGATTAAATGATGTTATGAATGTGAAAATAAAAATTTGAATATGTTGTTGATGCATGAAGATAGGAAATTGTAGGATTTAATGAAGTGCTGAAAAATTCATCTTATGAATAGTGTCTACATTTTAGGCCATAACTTGAGTTCTGAAAATTATTTTTGAGTGTTTTTTATTGGGTTATAAAGTTAAGACACAAGGATTCAACTTTCATTCAGACTATTAGACCTGGATATGCCTTAATTTAGTTGTACAATTGACTCAAAATTCGAAATGGGAATCTGTCCAGTAAAATATTGGGCATAATAAAATAAATGTAGTTGAGTGAAAAATTTATAACTTTTGCTATAAAATTCAGTTTAATGTGATTCTAGTTGATAATTAAAGATAATAAATGTATCTATATTTTGTTAGATGATCACTTGTCTAAATTCTATTTAGAAATGGATAAAAAATACAGGGGCAATATGAGATATAAATTCTGTCAATAATAGGGCAGCTTGTATATATATGTTGATTGTTAAATTTTGTGATAGAAAAATATATTATTTGACTTTTCTTATAGTTATAATAATTTAATGAGTGAGTTTGATGTTGTAATATATTTTATGGATATCATTTCATATATGTGAAATTATATTAGCATTACATACATAATTTATGTAAATAATAATAAAGAAAACAAATATAAGTATGCCCTATAACATTTAGCCAAGAACTAGAAATTAGGATAAGTTGGCATGTCAATAAAAGAGTATAAATTACATAGACACTAAGAAATAGTACTAAGTTTTAAATTACGTAAGCACTAGAAAATAGTACTGAGTTTAAAATTATGTAGGTACTAAAAAATAATACTAAGTTTGAAATTACGTAGACACCAAAAATATGCTGAATTATTATTAAAAATGTATGCGTTAAACAGCGAGTTATAAAATAATTAAGTAGATGTCGAGTATACTGTTGAAAAGCAAAAACTATATATCCAGTATTTAGTTCCGATTTAAGATATCATGGGCTATCAAATAAATAAATAAATATAAATTATTAAAATGGTATTATAAATTGTATGTCTTGTATTGTTAAAAAATTTCAAACATGCTTAATGAATGAAATCTTATAATTGATAAATTGTAAATTTTTGCATGATGTAAATAGTTTTGATTTTTATATGAATGTTTTGACAAAATTAGAAAATTAATTGTAATTGAATAATTTTTATTTTAAAAATATTATATAATTATTGGATAGTTGCTAAACGTACCAGTAAACTAGTAGCTTAGCGTGTGTGTTTCACGCGTAGATTAATAGATGTAGCTATTGCATTAGGACGACCGAAGAAAGGGAAATCCCAAAATCAAATTGCAGCAGTTTATTTTCTTTTTTATATTTTGGGTATTGTATTGTATTGTATAATTAAATTTTAACAATTTCTTTTGATGTAAAATTTGTTGCATGTAGGATTTATAAAAGAGTGAATTTTGTAATTAATATATTTTGTATTATTTATAAATGTATTTCTGAATATTACGGTTTAATGAATGAGTACTTTTAAATTAAAATATTTACATCACTAATTACATATTTAAATGATAAAAAAATATAATAATAAATATTCCACTAATAATGAACTCGAAAATTGAAAAAAATATTTATACAATAATTTGAGCATTGGTTTTTACAATAATGATGTGGTAGCACTTCTATGCACTATTAACGACTGTAGGGTAAAGGAGCGCTACGGGCTTAATGAGCTACTCCAATTTGTATTAACCTTATTTGTCTTTTTAATTAATGAATGATTTTCTTCAATTTTTATTGTACTTAATTAATTTTTAGCTTGATAATTGCTTGATCACAAATTATTGAACTTTAAGTGGAAATCTTAAGACTATGTTATTAGACATATCATCTGTAATTTAACCTAAACATTGGGATGAACACTAGTTAATTCCTTAACTTGATTAATTAGTTCTTAAAGGTGAAAGCCATAAAATCTAAATATATCAGTTCTACATATTAAGGGGAATGTAAGTGTTAATAATATTATGGTCATTAAATTCCTTAGCTTGATTAATTAGTACTTAAAATGATAAGTGTTAATTCCTTAGCTTGATTAATTAGTGCTTAAATATGATAAGTGTTAATTCCATAGCTTGATTAATTAGTGCTTAAAAATGATTAATTGAGTGTTAATAATATTATGGTCATTACATTAAATTAAGAAAAAAATTTGGCACATATCGGCTATAATCGTATTAACCCACATAACATATGTATAGAATGATTGTTATAAGGGTGTCACATATTTAGATCTAATGGTCTAGATGAAAGTTGAAGCTCTATGTCTTAAATTTCCAACTCAATAAGAAACACTCAAAAAACATATCCAGAACTCAAGTTATGCCCTAAAACATAGATACTGTTTATAATATGAATTTCCAGCAACTTTATTAAATCACATAATTTTCTATCTTCATGCATCATCAACATAATCTAAATTTTATTTTCACATTCATTGCATCACTTAATCACCATTTCATTACTCAATCAAAATATCAATAATTACTTACATAATTGCACATAATTTCATACTCAATATAACAATCCAATCAATAATAATATCATAGTTAACAATATTTTACCATATTGAATTTTTTCCAAAAATACATACCTCAAAAAGTCCCATTTGATTCACCCTTCTCTACTTCCTAATTGGCTTTCTCCTTGCCCTTATTCCCTTTTTAATTATGGCCCAAGGGTTGCTCACCTCCTTGGCCTAACAACAAATTCACACATATACTCAATTTATATCATATACTTTAATGTTATATATGCACATAAATCTCACTTAAACCTCTTATCACCTCTACCCCATCTTAGATCCATAAAATACTCCTTTAATACATTATTAACCCATAACTCACACAAATTAAGCATTAAATACACTAATCAACCCTTGATCACTATTAACATACTAATAACCCTAATTACTAATTTTAATGGTAACTAACCTCAAAATGTGAGTAAAAAGGAGGATAAAAGCAAAAAGATGAAGAATCTAACTTCACATTTGTAGATCTTCAAAGATGGCCAAAATCCCTCATTGTCTTTCTCTTCTTTTTGATGTATGCACAGGAACCATAAATGAAGGATATGAACGACAGTCTTTTATCAACGGAGTGGAGCAATCTTATATCATTGAAATGAGCCTTAAAGAAATACAAAAGCCATTTCATATGATCCAATTCAATGTGGGGCGTGTTCCAAGTCATAGAAGGCAGCATTGGAGCATTTGTTGCTATATTAGGCCTAAAATTGACAATCAAGCTTATGGGCCAATAATACACAAAGGGAAGCCTAAATTCAAGATCAAGGGAGTCTTTCATGAAGATTCAATTCAAATGGGCTAAGCAAGACAAAGTCCATAAAATTGAAGATTACAAGTCATGTGCAAATCATGTGCTAGGAGTCATGTGCCAAACATGTGCAAGACATGTGCCATCCATGTGGAAGACATCATGTGCCAACCATGTGCTCAAGATCATGTGCCATGCATGTGCCTACTTATGGGATTTGGGCTTAATTATGTATGTGGGCTGTCTAATTTAAATTACCTTAGGCTTTAATTAGTGATAGACATGTGGACCAAAGAAATAAAGCCCAACCCACCACTTGTCTTATTTTAGAAGGATTTAATTAGTATCCTAATTCAAGTAGGACTCTACTTGTTAGAATTTGAGTTAGAATATGATTGTACTTTTAGAAATTAAGTTAGAATAGGACTTAGTTATCCTTTACCATAAAGGATTCAAAGACTTAGCGCCATAAATACTCATCTAGGCTTCTTTTACAAGATATGAATGAATAAAAATGAATTTGAGTGTTTTCTTTAAAGTGAGGCAGATTTGCATCTCTTTATTACCTTTAGGAATTAGTTACTTATCAAGTAATATTGCTTGTGGCGTGACTATTCTTAATAAACCATATAATCTTGGTTCTTTGCTACATTGGTTAGCTTTGGGTCAGATTCAATCTATGATCACCATAGCTTAAGGTTTGTTTACCTTGTCTTGTTAAGGGGTTTCAAGGCACGGTCTTTGGGGTTCAGCATCAGTTTGGTATCAGAGCTTTTGGTTAGGTAATCATTATCTATCCTTTAAAATTACTTTCTAGTTGTTAATTTATTTAGATTTAAATTATGTCATTGGAGGTACCTTAGGAAAAATTTCAGCCATAAAGAAGTAAAATTGCAAGTTTGGATTTCTTTTCTATTCATGATAAGTTTGAGGTTTATTAAGCATTATTTTAGTGTTATTTGATAAGAAAAAACAAAAAAAAAACAAAAAGAAAAAGGAAAAAGAAAAAAAATTCAGAATTTCGAATTTAGCACCAAAATTGTGAAAAGTGTGCTATTTTGAGCTTCAAGTTGAAATCTTATGATTATTGATTGCTGGAATTGTTTGGTATTATCATAAATTACTGCAATCCAACTTAAATAATTGGTTTTGAGGTTGAAAAGTGCAACTTTGGAATTCAGGTACCATAGTGATCATATTGAGCATTGATTTGATCTTGAGGAATTGACCTTATCTATTAAATATACCTTGAGTTCTTGCTAGTTGGTCATAAATGGAGGTTGAATAAAGGTTAAATTGGTTACTCACTAGGAGGAAACCGGTTCTGATTTTTATTCCATATTGTCTAATTCTTTGTGCTCTTAAGTTTTCATTCTTTTAATTCTGTCCTTTTTGCATTTAATTACATTAGTTAAGTCTAATTTGCATTCTTAGATTTAATTTGAACAAAAATCAGTAGCATACACCTATTTAAATTCATGTATAGCTTTAAATATAAATTTCTTTCACATCAGTTTGCTTCTAGACTTTGTTCCATTCATTCTTGTTAGGGTTCATTGTTAATTCTTAGCATATATCACTTGCATATTGTTTGATTTTGTTTCTGGTTCTTACTTGTAATTTTGAGATTCAAACTTTGAGTGGTAAAAGGCAAGAGTGGTGAGCTTAAAAGAGGGTAAAAGCCATTATTTGTGTGAAACAAGAGTGGTATATAGTTGTTTTGAGAGAAACACGTGAGGGAGTAATTGTGAGGTCATTTTACTTCATTGTTACTTTCTTGAATTACTAACCATGTCAAAGGAAAGAACAAGAGGAAGTAGTGGACAAAAGGAACATGGTGATTATGTGCCAACGGATGTTGTTCAATCTTACATTCAAATATTGAAGGTAAAGACTGGAAAAATTATAGACAAGATGGAGAGACAAAATGAGCAAATTGAGGATTTGAGGCAGCAAAGTATCTTTGACACAAGAAGATCAAGAGAGGGGTCTCGACCTCAAGGCATTAGGAGGTTTCAATTTCATGAAAAAAAAGAGTATTTTGAACATTATGATAATGATAGACAAAGAAGAGAAAGAAAGAAAGACAAAGCATCTTCGGTGAGTGCCTTTCAAAAAGAAATGGACAAAATGCGTGCTAGGATTGATAGGTGGGGGCATGAAGAGAAAGAGAATGAAATAAAGAATCCTTATCCAAGAAGGTGTAAAATTCAAAATTCAAATTTTTATTCTGAATTTGATTTTGTTCCTAAGTTTAAAATGGTGGATGATGGTAAGAATCAAATTCATGAGGATATTAATGATGCTCATACTAGTGAAGTTGAAATTGTAGGTGAGAGTATTGATTCTATTTCACTAGAAGAAGTTAATGGTGTTAGTGTTATTGAGAGCATTGCAATTGAAAGTAAAAATATCATTCGACATGAATTTGTAGCTAATGATAGTGAATCCATAGAGGTAAGTGATGAACATGAATTGGATGAGCTTGAGAGAGTAAAGGTGAGTGAGATTGACATGAAAGAAAGGGTTGTTTTTGGAGACTCTAAAGAGAGAATTAAGAGATATGAGGTTTTGAGGGATAAAAGTAGTAGTAATGAGCAAAGAGAGAAAATAGTGAATGTATGTGAAAAAGAGAAAGAGGTGAAAAGTAAATTTTTTACTAACAATTTTAATTATCCTTTGCTTCGTGTTGTGCATTTTTCTTTTGATGTAGGCAAAGATTCGAGGATGAATCTTCTTGAGGAAAGGGGGAATGATGTATGCACGAAAACCATAAATGAAGGATATGAACGACAGTCTTTTGTCAACGGAGTGGAGCAATCTTATATCATTGAAATGAGCCTTAAAGAAGTACAAGAGCCATTTCATATGATCCAATTCAATGTGGGGCGTGTTCCAAGTCATAGAAGGCAGCATTTGAGCATTTATTGCTATATTGGGCCTAAAATTGACAATCAAGCTTATGGGCCAATAATACGCAAAGGGAAGCCTAAATTCAAGATCAAGGGAGTCTTTCATGAAGATTCAATTCAAATGGGCTAAACAAGACAAAGTCCATAAAATTGAAGATTACAAGTCATGTGCAAATCATGTGCTAGGAGTCATGTGCCAAACATGTGCAAGACATGTGCCATCCATGTGGAAGACATCATGTGCCAACCATGTGCTCAAGATCATGTGTCATGCATGTGCCTACTTATGGGATTTGGGCTTAATTATGTATGTGGGCTGTCTAATTTAAATTACTTTAGGCTTTAATTAGTGATAGACATGTGGGCCAAAGAAATAAAGCCCAACCCACCACTTGTCTTATTTTAGAAGGATTTAATTAGTATCCTAATTCAAGTAGGACTCTACTTGTTAGAATTTGAGTTAGAATATGATTGTACTTTTAGAAATTAAGTTAGAATAGGACTTAGTTATCCTTTACCATAAAGGATTCAAAGACTTAGGGCTATAAATACTCATCTAGGCTTCTTTTACAAGATATGAATGAATAAAAACAAATTTGAGTGTTTTTCTTTAAAGTGAGGCAGATTTGCATCTCTTTATTACCTTTAGGAATTAGTTACTTATCAAGTAATATTGCTTGTGGCGTGGCTATTCTTAATAAACCATATAATCTTGGTTCTTTTCTACATTGGTTATCTTTGGATTAGATTCAATCTATGATCACCATAGCTTAAGGTTTGTTTACCTTGTCTTGTTGAGGGGTTTCAAGGCACGGTCTTTGGGGTTCCGCATCACTTTTCTTCCTTCCTCTTCCTTTGTTTGACTCACTTTGCTTCACTTTCTTGATGGTCATCCTTTAATCCATATTTTTCTATCTAAAACTTGGCTTTATTTGAAGAAAAAATAAGAAGATTGGAGAGGTTGTGGTCATGGCAAAAGGGAGAGAAAAAGGAAGAGATATTTTTGTTTAAGATGATGAAGAAGAAAAAATTAAGATAAAAAGTGAAATTTTGTCTTTTATAGTTAGTTTAGGTGGGTGGTTAAGATTAATTAGATAATCATGTCTCTCATTAGTCTATTAATTTAAATCAATCTTACTTTATTTTAATCCAAAAAATATTCTTATCCTTAGATAAATAATATTTCTTTTTTTATTTCTTCATAAGATATATGTTTCAAAAGCACCGTAAATTCAACTTTCGTTCAATGAAAAATTATTATTTTCTAAATTTTAACTCCGAATCTTAAAACAATCAATTAATAATATCCAAGATATTTTTCTCATATTTTTTTCATTTTGTTCATATTCGAATTTAGACCCCAATCGATTCGGCAAGCCGGATTTCGGTCACCCACGACCATAGTCTAAATTATCGGGCATTACACAAATAGAGCAACCTAAATCATTAACTATGCTTATCAATGGTAATATATACACTAATGAGGCAAATTCAGAAACTGAGTTGGAGTAATTTTTTTTTTGTAGATACATTTGAATTACAACACAATGAATTGAAGTCACTAGTGACATGAACAAATTAGGAAGCAAAAAAGGAGGAAATTTCAGCACCTTAATTACATAAGGCAATAGAGTTGTATAGGTCACCCTTTCCCAATATATAAGGAACATAATACAAGTAAGACATCTTCTCGAGTTAAGGATGAGTCATCTTTGTTTGATTTTATCTGGAAAACACCTCCACCATTAAGGTTATTAAAGGAGCAACCCCTAATGTGAAAAAAGCAATTGGAGAAACCTAAAGTAACATCACCATTAACACTTCCTAAAAAGAAGAAAGATCATAGGAGCTTTACTATTGACATTACCTTAGCAAAGGGAAAGAAAGTAAAGACTATGTTGGATTTAGGAGCTAGTATTAATTTGATGCCCTACTAAGTTTATAAGCAACTGGATTTAGGAGAATTAAAACTGACCAACATAGGTCTCTAGTTAGCTTACGGTTCAAAAAAACTTTCTACAAGTATAGTCGAAGACCTTGTAGTGCAAATTGGTAAGTCAAAAGTATCAGTGGGTTTTATAGTAATGGATACTGATAATGCTAGTCTAAAGGAAAAAAATTCAATAATACTTCTTGGTATACCTTTTATGGCCACAACTGACACCAATATTAATGTCAAACATAGAAAATTAACCATGTCAGTATTGGTGTCACTAATGAAATTGAGGTATGTGACTTATCAACTCTTTCTTCTAAGCCTAATGCAAATAAGTGTTTCTACATTAAAAAAGTTGATCAAATTGATTATGATATGAATTTGCAAGAATTACTAAATGAGTCTGGTGAAACTGTGAATGGTGTAGGGTGCATGGGTGAATGATTAGCTTTAAATGATTTCCACCCACCCTAAAAGAACCATAGTCAACAATGTCTTGCCTAGACAATAAATATGACGCTTCTTAGGAGGCAACCCAAGTTATTTCTGTTATTTTTAGTTTTTAGTTTAAATTTCAAATTTTTTTAGTTAGTTTCTATTTGAATTCTAACTCTGAATTGTGTTTAAGGGATATATTTATAGAAGAACAAATAAAAACCAAAATAAAATGTGTATTACCCACCTCTTAATTATATCCCTAACTCTGAACTTAGGCATCCTTCTCTGTCAATCAACTCCTAGACTCTCCATGGGTAACACCCACATACTAAGCTACCTAATGCTTAGTTGGTACATAACAACATGCAAAGCATATATATATATATATATATATATAAAACATACTTACCATCATATCATTATACCTTACCACATTTATATGCATATACACCACCCATTTTTACTAATGATGTCATGCTCTAAAGTACTCATACATAATACCAACATTGGAACAAGGCATAACAAGAAATCAGTCATATTTCATACAAGTGTATACCACAGTTAAAATTTGTAAAACCATTTGTTCCCAATTTACTCTCAACTAGACTAAATTGGATACGGTAATAAGTAAGACTCTCACCTGAGTCTCTTAGAATACATGTCTAAGGTAAGAAAAGTATGCAGATACATCATAATCAAGGGAAGCTCACCTGAGCCTAAAGCCCTTATCCTTCAAAGACTCTCTAATGTGACCAACCCAAGTCATCCAGTACTTATCTCTCCTCGATTGCATATCATATATCCTAACTCTAGTCCTAGTTAGAGTATAGGACATAATCATATTCTCAATACTTACCATAATTCCATCTACCATAAATCATGCCATAACATAACCATTACCATACCATATAGTCATCTTCATACCATGATATAATCATAACAATTGAAGTATAGCACTTCATATCAAATCAACATTGATTCATTTAGAAAAATATAAGAAAAACCAAAATCTACAAATTCACGCCCATGAACAACCTTTCACGAGCATGAATCAACCTTTCACGATTAGTTTACCCGTAAATCAAGCCACAATTCACTTGTGAACCAACTATAGGTTTCATAGTCGTGATTCACCCTTTACAGGCATGAATATGGCTGTGAACCCAACCATAAAACTGCCCGTGAACAAGTTTGTTCAACCGAAAACATCATTTCACGAAATTCGCGCTAATGAATCTAGAAAATTTTTCATAAAACAGAAAAAAACAGAGTATCCCATTTCACATGCAAAGTTCTCTCTATGATTGAACAATATCTATCACACTATCAACATTCTAGTATTATATTCTATTATTTATCATGCCAATAACCATTTTTAGCATCAAATATGCAAATTTCATAACTTAAATCAATCCAAACTACCATAGCCTAATTATAGCATTTTTAACCCCAACATGCTTTAAAACCTAAACAAATCATAAATCATGCATCTTTATCAAATCAACAACTATCACAACCTTCATTGAAGCTAACCAAAATATACAAATGCACTTAAAGGCTTTGAATGTGGTTATATACATACCTTACACCAAAATGGAGCCTTAACTATCTCTCCAAACATTTCAAAAATATCTCCCACCTTAGGATGGTCCTCCAAGCTCATTTCCACCTCCTAGCAATGTCAATAACCACTTTTTAGATCCATAAACTAGAAAATGAGCATAATCTCCCCTAAACTGTGCCTTCCTCCCTCACTCTTTCAAGAACAATTTTTTGTCTCCTCTTAAGTTCCCTAGCTTTGAACCTTAGCTTTTTGTGTAATAAGGGAGAAGAAATGTTACAGGTGATGGTGAAGATGAAAGGTGTTGTGTTAAGTTAGGTTTAAGAGAGAGAGAGAAGCGAATTTTGAGGGATGGTTGAAAAAAATTCGTATTTGTCTCACCAACTACAAGCTAACCAACTTTCATGGGTCTGAAAGCCCTTTGTCCCATATTTTATAGTTGTGACAACCAATTCACATGTGTGAACCACAATCCATGACATTTATAGTTAGGGCAACTTATTTAATGAGTGTAAATTACTTTAAAACTCTATCGTGTTTTTATAGAACTCTTTTCCTTGGATGATTTGTCAACTGCTCAATCAATTACTTCTTAGAAATGTTAAAAAAAATATTTTTTGACACTTTGAAGTGCGTGAATTACTATTTAAAAAGTTAAAACACTTACTTGAGGACACTTAACATTTTTTTTAAACTCTAGTCATCCCCAAACTCTATGTAACAACCAACATGACGTACAAGCCCTAATTAACGTTCTTTACACCTTATCCCCTCCCTCGTCGAGTGAAGACAAGCGACCACTCACAATTTCACTCCTCTCCTTTGAAAATGATAACTCGCTTCAAAAAGAATGCAAGAGGAGAGGGCACTTGAATGTAGCCATGGTTGTATCGGCAAGCATAGGAAGCATCTAGGTGGTTGTGGTAATGCCAAAGGCATGCACCACCACAAGATTTGTGTCATGAATTAAGAGAATATCTACGTCTTCTTAATCAGCTAAGATCTTTGAATCTCTACTCAGGTGGGCTTTCATTGTTCCCTTTTTCAATTCATTACTGATTCTTATCTCTCCATCTTCCATCGCTCTTTTTCTCTATTGTGTTGGCCGATCTGTGGGTTTGGTTCCATTCTAACTATATTCACTTGAATGCCTGTCTGTCAATCTTTCTATTTTGTTAAGTGCTTTATTTTGGTGTTTCTTCAGTTTAGAACTTTATTCTATTTGTTGCATTTTGTTCATGAATTTATGGGCTTGCCTTTCCTTCTGCTATTATATGTGTAATTCTCAATTTTAAATTCCGTCTTTGATTATTTTGAAAAGCATTTTTATTTTTGTTTAATTCTTTCTCTTTGGTATTCGATAACCATAACTGTTGGCATTAATTCTTTTATTTTCAATCTTTTAAAAAAAATATTGTCTGCTTGTTTTTATTAGTACCACTTTCCTTAAAAGTAAATGTTGTTAATACCAATATAACATCTGAATACTATTAAAATTACTATTTGCAATATAACATTCTTGGTAAATTGGTTGACTTGAGTGACAATTTCATATGCAGCAATCCATGGCACAAAGTGTAAAATCAACCTTGTCTTATTTTAGTTCGAGCTATGGAAACGAAGACACTCCTTTGCACACTTCTCCTTACATTTCCAATGAGGATGAATATGACAGTGATGGCTTTAATTTTTCAACACTGTAAGTCTCATATGCCATTTTTTAGGCTTTCTTCTTTATCTCTGTCATCTCTTCCTCATTATTTGGTTCTAAATTTTAGCCAAATTTTTTGGAAGGAAGAAAAAACACATACTTTCATTAACTACTATTTTTCTTGGCAGGTTGAGGGATTTTAGAGGATGATGCAGAAACAGATTCAATCCACTGGAAAACATAGATTATTTTCTAAAAAATATGTAGGCCTTCAAATTAGGGAAAGATTCACATTTGAGGACATGTGTTTCCAAAAAGAGAAACAGTTGCTATTTTTCATGGTAATTTGGTCACTTGTACGCTTTAAATTCAGAAAGCACTTGCAGTCTTTCTAATGGTTCACTTGGAGTTATCAACTTCTATGGTTGTGCAGGCAGTTGTGATGCAGATCAAGGACATATAAGTCAATACTATGTGGACTTTGAAGACATGGTCAATATGGCCATAAAAATTGAAAAGTAAGCCTGTATGCAAGGGAGAAAGACTTGAGAGGTGATTTTAATGCACAAAGGAGTCTTATTGTATTTAGGTACAAGGAGAATCTTTTAATTTTGACTGACATTGACCCTTGTTTGCCTAGTGTTTTTGTGTCTTTGTTGCAGGAATTTGAGGATGTTTTCCCTGAAGAGATTCCTAAAGGCCTCCCTCCATTAAGAGGTATTGAACATCAAATTGACTTTGTTCCTGAGGCTGCCATACCAAATAGACCAGCCTATAGAACCAATCCTGAGGAGACAAAGGAGATACAAAGACAAGTTGAAGAGCTTTTAGGGAAAGGGCACGTGAAGGAAAGCTTGAGTCTATGTGTCGTTCCTATGTTGTTAGTGCCTAAAAAGGATGGATCTTGGAGGATGTGTGTGGATTGTCGTGCCATTAATAAAATAACAGTAAAGTATAGACATCCTATTCCTAGACTTGATGATATGCTTGATGAATTATGTGGGGCATGTTACTTTTCCAAAATTGATCTTAAAAGTGGTTATTTTCAAGTTAGGATGAAAGTAGGAGATGAATGGAAAACCGCGTTTAAAACTAAACAAGGTTTATATGAGTGGTTGGTAATGCCTTTTGGTTTAACTAATGCACCTAGTACTTTCATGAGACTTATGAATCATGTTTTGAGACAACTTATTGGTAAGTTTGTTGTGGTTTATTTTGATGATATACTTATATACAACAAATGTTTTGATGATCATATTATGCATGTTAGGGCTGTATTAGAAGTATTGAGAAAAGAGAAATTATATGCCAACTTAAAGAAGTGCACGTTTGATAGTGAAAAACTTGTATTTCTTGGATTTGTTGTTAGTGCTAAAGGAATTGAGGTAGATGAGGAAAAAGTGAAAGCTATTAGAGATTGGCCAATGCCTACTAATGTTAATGAGGTTAGGAGTTTTCATGGATTGGCTAG
The DNA here is from genome assembly GCA_023653625.1 of Triadica sebifera. NCBI lineage: Eukaryota > Viridiplantae > Streptophyta > Magnoliopsida > Malpighiales > Euphorbiaceae > Triadica > Triadica sebifera. The sequence continues at coordinate 41,485,470 of CM042893.1, read as the reverse complement.
TTTTTATAGAAGGTTTGTTAAAGATTTTAGTTCCATTGCAGCACCTTTAAATGAGTTAGTTAAAAAGGATATTAAATTTAATTGGACTGAATCACAGGAAAAGGCATTTAATTTGCTTAAGGATAAACTATGTAGTGCACCTATTTTGTCCTTGCCTGATTTTAACAAAACTTTTGAGCTTGAATGTGATGCCTCAGGAGTTGGCATAGGAGCTGTTTTAATGCAGGAGGGGCGACCAATAGCATACTTTAGTGAGAAGTTGCATGGAGCTCAATTGAATTATTCCACCTATGATAGGGAATTATATGCTTTACTAAGAGCCTCGGACATGTGGAAACATTATCTCCTTCATAAAGAGTTTGTCATACATACTGATCATGAGTCCTTACAGCATTTGAAGGGACAAATGAAACTCAATAGGCAACATGGTAAGTGGGTGGAATTTATTGAGACATTTCCATATGTGATAAAATACAAGCAAGGTAAAGATAATGTGGTGGCTGATGCATTTTCAAGAAGATATACTTTAATTTCTACTTTAAGTTCTAAATTGTTGGGATTTGAACAAATTAAAGAACTTTATGTCACTGATCTTGATTTTACTAATGTGTATGATGCATGTGAACAAGCTGCTTTTCAGAAATTTTATAGGCATGATGGATATTTGTTTAGGGATGGTAAACTTTGTGTGCCTATATGTTCATTAAGGGAGCTACTTGTGTGTGAAGCTCATAGTGGGGGTTTGATGGGGCATTTTGGTGTTAATAAGACTTTGGATATGTTGCATGAACACTTTTATTGGCCACATATGCGTAAGGATGTTGAAAGAATTTGTGTTAAGTGTGTTGCATGTAAACAAGCTAAATCTAAAGTTATGCCTCATGGATTGTATACACCTTTACCTATTCCTATTGCACCTTGGATTGATATTTCAATGGATTTTGTATTGGGATTGCCTAAGACTAGGAAAGGTAAAGATAACATATTTGTTGTAGTTGATAGATTCAGTAAAATGGCTCATTTTATTGTGTGTGCTAAAACGAATGATTCAACAAATATAGCTGACTTGTTCTTTAAAGATGTAGTGCGTTTGCATGGTATTCCTAAATCAATTGTTTCTGATAGAGACGCTAAATTCCTTAGTCACTTTTGGCGTGTTTTGTGGGGTAAACTTGGTACTAAATTGTTGTTTTCTGCTACTTGTCATCCACAAACTGATGGACAAACCGAAGTGGTCAATAGGACTTTAGGTGCTCTATTGCATGCTGTTGTGGGTAGAAATTTAAAATCATGGGAAGATTGTTTGCCATTGGTTGAGTTTGCTTATAATAGATGCATACATTCTTCTACTCGTTTTTCACCTTTTGAACTTGTGTATGGTTTTAATCCATTAACTCCATTGGATCTAACATCTTTTCCTTTTAATGAGTTAACTAATTTAGATGGTAAGAAAAAGACAGATTTTGTGAAAGCTATGCATGAGAAAGCAAAACAACACTTGGAGAAGAAGAATGAGTCATATGCACGACAAGCTAACAAGGGGCGTAGAAAAATGGTGTTTGAACCAGGCGATTGGGTGTGGGTGCATATGAGAAAAGAGAGATTTCCTCATCAAAGGAAGAATAAACTTGATCCTAGAGGAGATGGCCCATTTCGCGTACTTGAAAGGATCAATGATAATGCTTACAAGATAGAACTTCCTGGTGAGTATGGTGTTTCTGCATCATTCAATGTTTCTAACCTTACTCCTTTTGACAATGTAGGAATAGTAGATTCAAGGACGAATCCTTTTGAGGAGGGGGGGAATGATGCAGATCAAGGACATATAAGTCAATCTTCACAAAAGGAGAATGATGCACTAGTCATGCCAAGTGGTGCTATCACAAGATCAAGGGCTAACAAACTAAGGCAAGCAATGCAAGGCTATATTCAAGGCACAGTCTTTGGGGTTCCGCATCAAGTTGTTCTTTGCCAAGTAGAGAAAGCGAAGGAAGACATGCTTAATCAGTTTTACAGTTCCATTAGTTAGTGGTTCCATTAGGTTAAATGATTAGTTATATGATTTGTTGTTATAATGCAAAAACATCATGGTTGGGTTCGTGGCACCTTTTCTGCCTTTTCTCCCTTGACTTTTGTTTCCTTTGTGATGTATGGGGTGCATTTGAACTGGGTTGTACTGTTTGTCCAATTGCAATCAAATACAAGAAATTTTTTGTTGATGCCTTTTGGAATAGCTGAAAGTAAATATTTTTACCCTATTGTTGATATCTATTTTGTTCACATCTAAACTGAAACCATAAAATCTTGCATGTCCATTTTAGTATTGTTTGCATGTTCATTTCAGCATTGTTGGTGTTTTATAGGATACCTTTTTTTCTCTTGGCAACATAATTGAAACTATGAAGTGGAAATGCTTTTATTTTGGTCAACAACAGATAGACATCTAAAGATATATTACCTGAACTCTTTATGGCTAAGCATGTTAAATTACCTAAACAACAGCTCGCAATTACTTTTCAAATTTAATTACTGCATGTTTTGGTTTACAATCAACATTTTCTTTCTTCCTCTTTGCTAAAGTTCCCAGCTTGCAATTACATGATGTTGGATTATTCTAGGGCTATAAATGCATTGGAAATAAGTTTGTTTAGATGGCTCTACTTTGTTTCTCAATCAAATCAACAATATGACGATAAGTTTGTTAAGTTGTTTTTGTTATCTTCGTTAATCAATTTAATGCAACCAATCACTCAGAGATATGGAGGCTTGCAAAAGAAATATTAAAATATATAGCGATGTCAAACAGTGTCACTAAAAAATATTTAATTTAATTTATAATTGAAAAAAAATTAAAGATTGTCATTTTAGCAATGTCTTGTGGCATTGCTAATTTAGTGACATTACTTCATAGTCGCTAATGGAGTCGCTAACTTCGTCGTCTCATTATTTCTAGTCAAGCGATGCGAGTTTCCTAATTAGCGACACCTTCTTTGCAATGCCACTTAGCGACACGTGTTTTCGGTGTCGATAAATCATTAAATTCTTGTAGTGTTTGTTATTAAAATTTTTAAGAAAAATTTTAATATTTAGTATTTTAATTTGTCTTGAGTTCCATCAATCAAAGAGTTGATAGTAAAAGATTGGCTTGAGAGTAGATATGGACAGAGAAACCTCATATAATTGAGCTTGTTTACGAAATAAGAACTTCATTTATATTTTTAATCAATTTTTAATAACTTTAAAAATTTTAATATGAAGTATTTTAATTTGTCTTGAGTTCCATCAATCAAAGAGTTGATAATTAAAGATTGGCTTGAGAGTAGATATGGACAAGAGACCTCATATAATTGAGGTTGTTTAATTTCATTTATATTTTTAATCAATTTTTTAATAACCAAAATATATTTTATGTGCAAATAGATCTTCCTTGAATTGTTTTTTGGTTGTACTTTGCGTCAGCTTCCCTATTGTCTAACATTTATATATTTCGTTAAGTTATCCAACTGGCATGTTGAAAGCAAGTATAAGAATATAGCACAGACCACATCTAGTTTGGTCTAGGCAGCAAATAACTCATATCTTTTAGGTGATCGCGATCCATTAAAAGTCCACATAACAATTGCAACCATTAAAATACATATAGCTGAAAATAAAGTCACTTGATTATAGTTTTTTTATTTTACTGTAATTGGAGTCTTAGCACCAATTATGATCAAATCGAAGAAATAAACTCAATCAAAAAATTACGAAAGATAAATGATAAGCACACTTTGAACATCAATCTACAAAATCAATTGTAAGCACACAGAAATGGATAGAAGCTGACAGTTCTTTCGTAATTGAATCAGCAACACTTCCTCACATCAGGTCTTGCTTCACCAGTGCCGTCAGCCTATTCGCACAATTGTCACCTTTCCAGCTGCCACCTCCTAATTCCCCATACCGGAAACCAAAGTATAAGAGTAAAAACTGAAGTGGGTTTATATATTTTGAATTTCATCTTTAATATTGAGCGATGCATTAGCAGCAAGCTCACTTAAAAGTTTTTTTTAATAGATGCAAAGTCTGAAAGAAAAACACAGAGTGTGAAGAGGATGGAGGTCTGGAGACAGAGGATTGATTATCTTCCTCTTGTGCTGCCACTGTTTTTTGCAGGTTTGGAGGTTCGGCATATTTGGATTGGAACTTAAATTCAAAAAAACATTCAACCTACCGTCATATTAATTGAACCGCCACAACCCTCCGATTCCATAACAGATGGATTTCTAGATATAATGAATGATATTAATAGATGACCAAAAAAATGGAAAACACAGAAATCTAATGGTGAAAGCTAAGAAATTCTCTCACCTAATAGTATGTGCGACCTCAGCGCTTAAGCCCTCTTCTTACTTCAGATTTATATTATGATAATGATGATTAGTGATAAATAGAGAAAAGAAAAACATAGTAATTTATTGTTTAGGCTTTTATAATTGGGATTTTTGTTTCTTTTCATCTCCATTTCGATTCACTTTTGCTTCCTTGAACACATCATCTAATGAACTGGTCTCTCAATCGTCAACATCATCACTAGATCATTCGTTCAAGGCCACCAAAAATGCAATTATATATTTAGGTTTCCTAGTTTTCTTTCCCCTCATTAATTTATACACTTTTCCAATGTCTTTTTCTCTCTATTCCCGACTCTTCTATCTACAAGACATCATAATTGGTGTTCTTTACAGCTCTCAATTAATTTTAATGGCCGTAAGCTAATAGCAGACATCTCTCACTATAAATAGGTCACTTATTAGCCTACGCTTTGCATTGTATATGATATTGCCAATCGAAATTTTTGACAAATTTCTCCTAATCATTAATCACATGTAAATATATTATAGGTCACAAACTAATTCTTTTAGCCCTTTAATTTAAAAATAATAACAAACTGCAAAATATGAATTGAAATGACTGCGTTTGGTTGGATTTCTTTACAGCTCTCAAACCGTAAGTATGGCCGAAACCTAGTGCAACCAAAAAAGCAACATGACTTGAAATCTACTGAAGATTTGAAAAAGTAGAGTAAAACAATTTTACTGCCAAAAAACATTAAACTAAATTAAACATAAAAGTTAATCTAACATACACACATCCCTCTGACTCAACACATGCATTACATGTGGTGGTGATATAGAATGTAAGTCATCAATCATCTGTTTACTGTGCCCGCAGAGAGAATAAAAAAGCTGAGGTAACTGTTTTGTTGATTCTACAATGCTAGCCAGCCGGGAGATCCAAATCTGATATGGGGATTGCGTGATAACATTTTTTTTTATCTATTTCCATGTAGAACTACCAAGACGAATGACTTCTTCGCCACTATTATCCCTTTGAAGAACCCTTTCCAGGTTATTATCCCCTTTCTTATCACTCAAGTCACCATATAGATCCTTGAGCTTTGCCAGATTGCTAGACGCAGATGTCTTATCCTTACTTCCATCCCTATTTGGACTCACATGGCGAACAAATGGTCCAGCACCAGCTTGCAAACTTCGACTTCTGCTCCTGCTTCGGCTACGGTTCCTACTCCGACTGCAGCTTCTACGAGAGCTTCCTTCTCTGGAGTGCCTACTTCCATCATGGCTGCTCCTTTCATAGTCCCTTCTGCTGAATCTCTCAGAATACCTGGATCTCCTATCATAATCACTCCTTCGGTCTCTGTCTCTCTCCCTGTCCCAGTCTCTTTCCCTTTCTCTATCTTTATCCCTGTCCCTGTCTCGGCCCTGGTCTCTTTCTCTATCCCAGTCTCTATCTCCGTTCCTGTCCCTGACTAAATGTTCTTTATCAGAATATTCACGACTCTGGCTTTGATGACTGCTAGGAGATCTTCGATCATCACTATTTCTATCATAAGAGGGTGGCAGTAGTGTACGACGAACAGGCGATGAGTCCCTGGTTGATGCACGATGGGGAGCACGCTGACCAAAAGAGACTGAAAGTGCAGCCTTCACTGAAGGTGGCCGACGTGCAGTGTCATCAGATCCATGACGGATTGAATCCCCAATTGCACCAGAAGGCTTGGTGGAGAGTTTCATTTTCTCAAGATTCGAAACAATCTGTCGCATCACAGGAACGGGAATGCGGGGGAAAAGGGTATCAAAGTAGTACTGTAGAGCAAACACAAGCTATTAAATTACTTTTCCTAAATAAGGATAATAATATATGAAAATAGTATAAGACTTTACTAATTGATTGCAACAAACCTGTCCGAGAAGCAAATCACACACATATACTCCCATTGTAGTCTTTCGTCCATTAGAACCCGGAGAGAATTCCTGAAATACGGTATCATGATTTGAACATATTACAACAAACAAATAAACTTAAGAAATTCTAAAACATTCCAAATATGTATAATTATGTTTCGTGTAGTTTCTGCCTATATTAACTATTCACAATCAATAGCAATTAATGTATAATGCTTGCCAACCAAAAGAACCTAACATTAACTGGATGGTAGCAAGTTAAGAATAGCACAAGAATAAGATGACTGGATCTATTGGATACTTTAGGGCATCAGAGAGGGATTTGTTATATTGATCAATATCTATGACACACGGAAATGGCAAGTTGAGAGCATGTTAGCATTTCTGACACTAACACCCACAGAAACAGACACAATACGTCCTAGGGTATCATAATTTTCATAAAAATAGAAATATGCTTCCCTTCCCACAAAGCTAAAAACCTCTACTCTTTTTTTTGGCTCTCCTGAAACTCTCTCCATCGACTACCAATCTACCATCACCGTCGATAAATCTCTCTGTCCATCATTCATATCTCCGCCTCCGATCAACAACTCTATCCAATCATCATCAGTTTTAGTTATGATTTATAAATTGTGATTATAAAATTTGTGTTTCTTTTTTAAGTTTATTATCATGGTCATGATTTTATACTCTTATATGTTTGAATAATAATTGCTCAATATACTTGATTGTATGTCATTTTTGTTTAATTTTATATAAAAATAAAAATTTGCAATTATATCACTTGAATTTAATTATTTATAAATTTGCGCTTATATTTTTAACATTCACACATTTCCCCCACATATATATTTCCTATATTTATTAGAAATGTCGTTTTTTGGTATCTGTTTCCGTGTCCGTGCTACATAGATCAATATAGTAAGAAAGAAAATGCAATTTTAAAATTAAATGACACTAAAGAATCATTGACATTAAAGATTAAAGAACTCTTAAAATGAACACATAATGTCAATTAGGTTCAGCCATAAGTATAATAGAGGTCAGCCAGATCCAACTAACTTATGCTGTATTCAGAACTGTTACAAGTACAGCCACCACAGATATGTATATCTTCTCATTAGTACATCAACCACAGGGTACACTCACAACAACAGTTCTGTGGGAAAATTATGCAACCCAGCAAGAATTCATTCCCATATCAGCCCAAAAAATTATTAGGAAAATAACTAGAGCATCAACACTCCTCACCTGTAAGTCCTATGAATGGAAGAACCATTTACAATTATCATTCAGAACAAGTATGGAATAATTTTACTTCATTTATCAAATTTGATCTCTGAGTTAGATCTATAATTCTTTTCAAACTATTTAAGGATAGGATATAGACATCTTTCTTAGAAGCCTCTCTTCCACTCTCAAGTGCAATATTCAAATCCTTGGAGTAAGTTGGAATTTGGAACCTGTTCTCTTTTGAAATTTCAAAATTTACAGGAAACGCCAGAGGCAGATTACTCTGCCTCCCATCACGTCATTTAAGAACCAAGAAGTTACAACTAGATTACTCAGAAACTCACCAATCTCATGACTGCACAAACAAGAGGAAATATCAACCATAAAATTTGAGCAAGTACCTCATCATCTTTAATGTATGGTTCACACCAATTCCATAGTGTCTTTGGATCAGCAGCATATCTCAAGTAGAGGAATCCAATCTGCAATCAGAATTTCAGAGCATCAATCCCAATGCATCACAAACTTAAATACAAAGGGTATAAAACAAAAATCGAGCAAACCAAGCAAAATTGTGTGCACATGCGCAGAGAAGAAAAAATGTACATGCAGGTAATGAAATGTGAACCCCTCAACACTTTAATGCCAACAAAAATACAAGATCCCTATCCTTAGCTTCAAGTAAATTGAAACAGTAGCAACAGCACAACTTTGGAGATAAATAGGGAACGTATTCCTGGTTCTGTTGTCCATACAATCCCAGAGACGTCACAGTATCAGATAAAATCAAGGAGTGAGAATCAAAAATAAGACACGTCAAACCTTGGTTTGCGTATATCTGCTCGGCAAAGCAAGTGCTATTAAGTGGTAGTGAGAAAGTCTTAGCAACTCAAAGAAACAAGGACCCTCAACCTGGGTTTGTAGAAATCTGCTATAAAAAAACAAGGGCATTGTCATGTGTGTATAAATGTACTATAGCATCAATAGAAAGATTCTTAAATGACCAGAATCAGATATGCGTTGTACATTACCTCTTTAGGTCAAGCTCTTTAAAGTTCATAATCCGGAAAAAATGGATCAACATGATAAAAACATCACTTCAAATTGCATCCAACATAACAGTAAATCTCACCTTATAGATTTACAGTTGACAGAACAAATGAGACAGGAAAGCTCTCATTAACTATTTTAATTCCTGTACAGGCTTAAGAAATAGGGAGAAGAGAAAATACATTTCTGACAAAATTTAGACACATAAACAATACAATCTAAAAGCCCATGAAACAATCAAAAGTTTTTAACTCTCGGGACAAATTTTGTCAATCCAAAATTTATCACCTCTTTGACAGACTTCTAGCTTGTATTGCACAGACATCTAGGCATATATGGACCATATAGTAAACAGATTCCATTAACTGTTCATAGGGACATGCATACTCATATTCTAATTTTTGACAATGACATCCATAGATTGTTATTGAAATCACTTTGAAAACATTGGCCTTTAAAACAAATTAATAGGCACTCATTTGTCGATTATGTCTTAAGTCTAGGCATATATGGACCATATAGTAAACAGATTCCATTAACTGTTCATAGGGACATGCATACTCATATTCTAATTTTTGACAATGACATCCATAGATTGTTATTGAAATCACTTTGAAAACATTGGCCTTTAAAACAAATTAATAGGCACTCATTTGTCGATTATGTCTTAAGTTTAAATCCAAAAACATAAAACATTAAGACATTAAATTCTCCTACAAATTTCCAGAATTTCCTCGCATAAGCAACATACCATTTAAAGATTTTGAGTATGGTTAAAATGCCACTGCACACATCTGATAGTCACAATTCCAAAAATCTTGAGCATAAAAACTTGTAAAGCAAAAGGCACAAAAGAGAAAATGTTTAACAGAGATTAAAACAAGCAAGCCCATACAAATTATTCAAATAGATAATGTTAGTTTTCCATTTTCTTTTTCTTATGTAAATATAAGAGAGAGTAAGGACCAAAAAAAAAGCTGTCAATATCTCCAGAAAAATAGTAAAAACCCGAAGACAAGTTCAAGTGAGCGAGTAAAAGAACTTCAAAAGTACAGCAAAATAGCAAAGGAAAAATTCATGCAACTAAAGGAACCTTGTGAGCTAGGGGTAAGACAGAATCCACAATAAATTCATGCATACAAAATAAAATGTCCAATCAACATAGAGGAATTAAAGTAGAGAACAACATCATTACCCCTCTGATATACGGAGAATCCTTGTGCTTTAATAGATCATACATCTGTTTGACGGTGAGTTTCATGGTGAAAAACTTGTACAGAAGACAGAAAGCAGTGGACGGCCCACGACAGTTCCCAGTCATCCAAGGCTCCACATGGTCAACTTGGTTGTAGATTTCATCTATTACTTCATGGTAAGTCTTTAACCGATAAAGCTCCTTGAAATAATCCGATGAGAGAATATTCATACAAAGAACCTTCTCTAGTAGTGAATCAATGGGCTTTCCACTCGTCTGTATCTCCATAATCAATTCTCAAATCTTAAAACTTCTAAAAACCCCAAAAATGAGAATTCCTAATCCAAAGCTCTAAATTAACATTCATACATGAAGAATTCAACAGAATTAACCAAATTAGCTCAAATAATCAACAAAAGGAGGAGAAAAAAAAAGGCTAAATCAAAGCGGATAAAATTTTGAAAATGTATCTTTACGGTGGATCAAAATTAAGTTTCTTCACATGAAAAGTACGAAAACTCCTTAATGTGACAAAAGAAAGCAAAATTACTTACAGAAATCCAATGATGAATCAGAAGAAGCAAGCTGATGGAATCACCATCTGGCCGCCACAGGGGGCTAGGTTATCCCGATTATTGGCGAGCGGCAATCGAAAATCAATCGTTGAAACAAAAACCTAATTGCTAAACAAGAGAATGGAGGACTTTTGCCCCGTCTTATCTTCCATAAAAAACTAGAAATAAGAAAGGCCAGTTATTTATGTAGGCCCATTCACGGGCCTACAACCAATCAAATATTATCAGCTCAAAGTTGCAAAATAAATTAAAGAGTGGTGCAAGAATACCCAAAAATTTTGGCTGATTACTTAAAAAAATAAAACATTTGATCAAAATTTTAACTTACCCTCTAACTTTTTTCTTCATAATAATTTGCCTTCCCATGTTTGAACATTTCAATTTAATCCCTCTGTTAATGGTTCTGTCAATTATAAATGGATAGCAATCATGGATCCCACATGGGTGAGATGGTATATCAAAAATCCACTAGTCACATTGTTGATGCAACTCAAACTGTATTTCCAATTTCACAAGTCAATTATAATATTAAGAAGTTGACTCCTAAGATCGATATCTCAAGGAACCTGTTCAACATAAATTTTTAATTAATCTTATATTATCAATGAATTATAAAATAAAATCTGAAATACTCTAACCAAGTTACAGTAATTTGATTAGATAAAAACAATGAACTAATAATAATTAAATTGCACTAAAAATTGATAAATGTTGATAGATGTTTAGTAAACTTTTCTAAATAGTAGTTGGTAATTATTTGAAGTCTCAAACAATTGTTAATTGAAAAGCTTCATTTTGGACATTTTTTTGAATAACTGAAATTTTTTTAAATACAAACACCAAATTACTCTTACACCAAATTATTCTTAAGAAATAACAAATTTTGAATTTTTTTGAAATTTTTTATTATTATTATTTTGAAAATTTTTTCTTCATTTTATTATTATTATTATTATTATTATTATTATTATTATTATTATTATTATTATTATTATTATTATTATTATTTTGTTAAAATAAATAATTATATCAGATAAGTAATTTATTATTTATTTATTTATATATTATACAATAATATATATTTTAAATTAAAAAAATAATATCCCTATTGATAATTTTATATGCTAATAGCAATAAACTTAATTATTTTTATTAAACAACAAATATCAAATAAGTATCAAATAAGTAACTATTAGCTACATTCAACAATTAAACCAAACATAGCCTAAATTACAGATGATTTGTCTAATAATTTAACCTTAAGATTTTCATTTGAAATTTAATAATTAGTGATTAGACAACTATCAAATTATAAATTTAATAAGTACAATTAAAACTTAAGAAAATTATTAATTCATTAAAAAATAAATAAGGTTCATACAGACTGAGGTTGCTCACTAAGCACTTATTAAAATATATTAGCATAATATCATAATAACAATGATCATGTCTATTTTGATAATTAAGTTAAATATTAGAAACTAAAGATGATAGGAAATAAAAATATGTTCCTTAGAAAACCAAACAAAGTCTGCTACTGAAAAAAAACCTCTGTGTTAAAGAGCACTTACTTTCTAAACGTAATGCAAGTCTGAATTTATAATTATAAAAGTCCTATTTGAATTCTAACTCTATAAACAAAAGATAATTTTCCAAAAAGTCATTTTTCAAATAAGCATTTATTTTGTAAGTTTGGGCCCTACTTTATCGAAATAGGAATTTGAACACGACTGGACTCTATGGTAAAAAAGATCGTCACGTGTGCATTAAGTCCTCATACACGTGACAACATTGTTCAACATAGTGATCGACACACCAACATTGATATATCATGCACTTAACAGGAGAATATAGATATGGAAACGACGAACCCACACTGAATCTGTGCGACCACGATAGAAAGATAGGCTCTAAGATCATTGCTTCCGCTTCAAAGTTTTGTGTTAGTGCTGCAGTGGAGCTACTTCTCAAGCCTTTTACAACTCTTCATGTCTGCGACATGGCTGGTGGCCAAAAATAATCCTCACAAGATGACATAGTATCACACACATGACACCTATTTGCTCAAGTTTGCATTTTTTCTTCAACTCCTGTAAACACAAAAACGCAATATTAAGTACCAAAACAATACTAAAAACTTATAATTAAACATTAAAAATATGAATACAAATTTTACTAATCAGAAACTCCCCCATACTTAAATATTGCTTCTCCTCAAGCAATATCCAAATACAGAGAAATATTTAAAACATACTTAACTGACAAATACAACTAATACATATGATCTTAGTCTCCATAATTATTAAATTTTACTAATGTACCAACCTAACTTATATCAAATTCACATAGCCAACTAAGCTCAAGACCATCCTAACACTGTTTTCAAACTCAATTTACAAACAAACCAACTTAGTCATAACATTGCCTCAAAATATATAGTAAAAAGCAGTCTAGCTAAACTACTTACTATAAACATCAAAAACTTATACATCAAGACCCCACACTTATTTCCTTGAAGTCACTTTTTACTTTTAATTTTATTTTTTTTTACATAGAATTAAGAATTCTTCCCTATGTCATAGTGCATTTCTTTCTTTTACTTTCTTTTAGATTTTTTCTCTCTTTTTTTGTTAAGAAAAATACACTACGCTCATTCAAAGTATTTTGCATACTCATATATTTAGTAGGACAATGGAGTAGATAAGATAAGTGCATTTTATACTCTGTCTTAATATTTTTGTTAACTCTACTATTTATTTGAGTTTTTTTTCTCTTTTTGTTTGTTTTTTCTTTTTCTTTTCTTTTGTATGCAATTAAAAACATAATATATTAGTTGTAAATGTTTAATAATTCGTAGCCTAATTAGATTACTAATTCTATACACATGAAGTAAATAAATAAATCAAATTGAAATGTCTTTAAATATAAGCATGAAACTAGCATTAAGATAATCCTAAACTTCGTCAAGCTATGCAAATTCAATAAGAGTTAAAATTTAATATTCATTTATTAACTTATATATGAGAAAATAAAGATCAAGAAATAGAGCATAAAAGTTAAAAACATAAAGATAAGCATAACAAATAAAACAAGTAATAAATATTTTATTTTTAAATTTAAATTTTTAAATTTTTAAAAAAACATATTTACTATTGGCACTATAAACACTACACCCCAAAAGATAGAATTCCTGCCCCTCCCCCCACACATACTTATTTGAGACGTTGTCCTCAATGACTCATAAAGGAGTATAAAAGAAATGAGATAAAGGAAAAGAATACTCTCTTAGTGCAAAAAATATATCACTAAGGTGGTGGAGGTAAACATTCCAAAATATGATGCAAGAGAACAGTGTGATGGGCATTAGTGAGCTCCAAATGATCCATATGGTCCATGCACTACATAACCCGCTGCACTTCAATTATAGAGGACTGTGCAAGCCCACTTGGTTGTTGCTCATTTGGTTCTACGTCTTTTGCTTGATGTGAAGATTTCCCTTTTTCATTTGGTAACAAGGTTAGATCTGTACAAAGCAATTATAGCAAAATGTCCTTTGCTAAAAATCAATGTTAGAGTATTGGTAGAAATATTAAAATCACAAAAATGTCTAGCAAAGTCAGTAATAATGTAGCCTAAACCAAGTGCAACCTTAGGATGTTTGATGGTGTACAACATATGCCTAAAAATAAAAGCAGATGTGCAAACTCTGGTCCTTGAATGCATACACCATAGCATAAATAATTCAACTTTAGAAACTTTATAACTCTCAATTTTTTCAAATATTGCATAACACATATGTTGAACCTTAAGGGGTATTTCTGTCATTTTGATGCTAATTAATAAAATAGCAATAATGTATTTAACATACTTGTTTTCTAAATCTATTGAACAGAGTATGGAATATGATAGCAAGAATGGAGAATGGAAGATTAATCTTAAAAAGATAAAATTGAAGAAATAGCATGTTCACGTCTGTGACCTTATATGTCACGCCCGTGATGAAGCTTAGCGCTAACAATCCAACATTTAAAGTTCATGGCCATGAAGAATGATAGCAACCGTGAATGAACATTTCAGTCACGCCCGTGAATAAACATTTCAGTCACGCCCGTGAATTAAAGTCACGCTCATGAGAAGACATGACAAATTCTTCCAGAGAGCTTCATGATCAAAGTCACCATTTGGACCATGGCTTGGAAGGATGTCACGACCGTGAAGATAAAATGTCATGCCCGTGATCAGACACTTCAAAACCTTCCAGAATGCTTCACGACCAAGGTCACCACTTAAGTCACGGCTTGGAAGAATATTTATGACCATGACACACAAATTCATGACAGTGAAAGATGAAAGAGAAACATGTCAGGCGCGATAATAAGGATTGGTGCAACGACTAGTTCCAATTAAATGCATTCTAACGGCTATAATTTGCTATGGAAGTATAAATGCAAATTATTTATGCATCTAGAACAACAAGAGAAAAGAGGAGAACAAGAGAACAAGAGAATAGCTAATATTTTGAATCAAAATCTTATTGTAAGCCATTTATGCATTTGATATTTTCAAAACAAACATTTATTCTTTGTGAAAATCTTTTTGCTCATCATTCATAGATTTGTAAGTGTTTCTCTCTGTTATCATATACTCAAGTGAGTTTTGGGTATTTCGGGATTAAGAGTAGAACACTTGTAAAGGTAATTTGTGTGAGCCTCTAAAATACAAAGAAATGTTATTTGTGTGAGCCTTTAAAACAAAAGGTAAAGGTTATTTGTGTGAGCCTTTAAAACACAAGGAATTGGTTATTGTGTGAGCCATCAAAACACAAGAGATTTCTGGGTTAGGTGTGATTCATTATTAGAAACATCATAGTTGGGAGTAAGCTTGTAAAACTCCATTGTAACACTTAGTGTGTTAGTGAAACACCCAATTGAGATTGGAGAGAGGAGTAGGGTTTGTTAACACCCGAACCTCTATAAAAATCCTTGTGTCATATTTTTCTATCCCTACTAAACTTAACTTTTCTTTCCGCACTTAAAAGTTAAATTTTTAATATCCAATTCAACCCCCATTCTTGGTTCAATATTTGGGCAACAGTTGGTTTCAGAGCTAAGTCTAACATCGAAGCCTAAACAACGCTAGTAATGATCAAGATATGGCCAATGAAGGATTCCAAAGTCTCAAGCCTTACTTTGATGGAGCAAATTATGCTTATTGGAATTTTGGATGGAGACATATCTGGATAGTGAAGGAATTGAAGTCTAGGATAGTGTTCGAAAAGAATGGACACCACCAACTAGAAGAGGAGCTGATGGTGAAGAAGAAATCTTATCAAGAGATGATTGGACAGAGTCTCAAAGAAGAGCAAACTTCAAAAATAAGAAGGCAATGACAATTCTCTCAAGCTCGTTATCCATTGAAGAATGTGGTAGGATACAACACTTCCCAATAACTTACAACATGTGAAAAATATTGGAAAACTATCATGAAGGAATTAAGCAAGTTAAATCCAAGAAGATTCAACTTTTTACTTCAGAATATGAGCTCTTCAAGATGAAATCCAATGAGTCAATCACTGATATGACCAACCATCTTCTAGCTATCATAAATGGAATGAGAAAACTTGGGAAGCACCTGAGCTTGGAAGATGTAAATAACAAAATCCTGAGAAGTCTTCTTCTCAAAGATTACGGTTCAAGAGTTACCGGTATAGAAGAAGCAAATGAAGACATGAGCATCATGAATACTGATATGCTTATTGGCAAACTTCTCACGCATGAAATGACTGTGAAAAGAGATAGAGAGCTTGAAGCAGAGCCAGAAAGAAGAAAGCCTCTAGCACTAAAAGCCTCTACTTCAAAATCTCAAGAAGAAGTTGAAGATGATGAAGAAATGAGTGATGATGCAAATGAGGACATTGCTATGCTCTCAAGAAGGTTGAAAAGAATTATTGAGAAGAAAATGAGCAACTCTAGAAAATTCAAGCAAAGAAACCTCAAACAGACTTCTAATGATGCACAAAGAAGTAAAGAAGAGGTAAAGTGCTATGAATGTGGAAAGAAATGTCATATTAAACTGGAATGTCCAAGGCTTAAGAAGCATAAGAGCAAATACCAAAGAGACAATAGGGAGAAAGGTCACAAAGCCACATGGGATGATGAAAGCTCTTCAAGTGAAAAAGATGACAATGAAAGCGAAGAGGGCAACCTATGCTTCATGGCTATAGAGGATCATGTCTCGGATAAGGTAAGATCACTTCACTCATACTCTTTCAATAATGATAGTAGTGATAATGATAGTAATAGTAATGATGATGATGATGAACAAAGACTAATAGAAGAATTGAATCTAGAACTAGAGAAACATAGGAGTAAATTCAATACTTATAAGAATAACATTTCTAATTTAAAAATCAAAATAGATGTTTTAGAAAAAGGAGAACTTTAGGCTTAAATCATCTAATGAATCTCTTCAAAAGTTATTAGATGAATACTCTTCAAGACCCTCAACTAAATCCTTGCTTAAAAAGAATAATACTTTAAAAAATGAAGTTGAGGAACTTAGAAACTCAATTTCAAAATTTCACAAAGGAAAAAAGAGTTTAGATACTCTCATTGTGTCTCAAAGACTACTTTTAATTAGACACGGTCTAGGATTTAAGGGCACATCATCATCTTCTCATAAAACCATTTTTGTTAAGTCAACTGAACTTCACATCTCCACACTTGCTGGAACAACACCAAAGAATAAGTACACTAAACCTTCTATACATAAAAGGAATAATCAAGGATTGGTAAGCCTAAGAAAGAAACCTCAAAAGGCTAATCATGCCTTTATGTATAAGAAGCATGCATCTAGAAAAACACCAATTAATTATGATTGTGCATGCCATTGCTCTCAAACTCAGTCTAATAGAAATATGGCATTCAAAAACATTGTAAGACCAAAAAGCATCTTTAGACCTAAATAGTGTAACTATTGTATGAAAATTGGTCACATAAATAAACATTGTTGGATAAGGAAGGCTCATTGGGAACCTTCATGTGCTAACCCCCAAGGACCCAAGCTCATTTGGGTACCTAAAAATCATACTTGAATTGTGATTCTATAGGTATGCCTTAAGTCCACAATAAATAAAAATGCTTGGCTAGTAGACAGTGGATGCTCAAGGCATATGATAGGAGACAAAGAACTCTTCAATGAAATCAAAAGTATTGATGGAGGTAAAGTTACATTTGGAAGCAATGCTAAGGGTAAGGTAATTGGCATTGGCTCTATTGGTATTAATGATACTACTTTTATTAAAGATGTCTTACTTGTTGATGGCTTGAAACATAACTTGTTGAGTGTAAGTCAATTATGTGATAAAGGAAACAAAGTAACCTTTACTTCCAACGAATGTCTTGTAACCTCTATTGATTGTCAAGAGATATTTAAAGGAAATAGAGATGTCAACACTTACATAATAGACTTACACGAGATATCTAACCATTCCTCCAAGTGTCTTGTGACTAGTAGTGATGAATCTTGGCTGTGGCATAGAAGGCTTGGTCATGTGAACATGGACTTAATTCAAAGCCTCAGCATAGGAGAACTAGTAAAGGGACTGCCAAAAGTCAAATTTGAAAAAAAAACAAGACATGTGAACTTTGCCAAAGAGGGAAGCAACACAAGTCATCCTTCAAATCCAAAAACATAGTAAGTACCTCAAAACCTCTGCAACTCCTGCATCTAGATTTATTTGGACCTACTAGAATTGCAAGCTTAAGAGGTAAACATTATTCCTTTGTCATCGTAGATGATTACTCTAGATTTACTTGGGTAATTTTCTTAGCTCAAAAGAGTGATGCTATTGAAAATTTCAAAAATTTTGCTAAAAGAGTTCAAAATGAAAAAGGATATTGCATTTCAAAAATAAGAAGTGACCATGGCAAAGAATTTGAAAATGAAAACTTTGAAAGTTTTTGTCTTGAACATGGCGTTTTGCAGAATTTTTCATCTCCTAGGACACCTCAACAAAATGGGGTAGTTGAAAGAAAAAATCGAACTTTAATTAAAATGGCTAGAACAATGCTCAATGAGTATGGTTTACCAACTTACTTTTGGGCAGAAGCCACAAATACTGCTTGTTATATTTCAAATTGAGTTTTCAAAAGACCTATCCTAAACAAAAATTCATTTGAGCTATGGAATGGAAGAAAGCCCTTGATATCATACTTTAGAGTATTTGGATGCAAGTGCTTCATATTGAATACTAAGGACATCCTTAGAAATTTTGCTTCTAAATCTGATGAGGGTATCTTTTTAGGATACTCTACAACTAGCAAAGCATATAGAGTATTTAATAAAAAGTCATTAACTGTTGAAGAATCTATGCATGTTGTTTTTTATGAATCTAGTAGACTTGATCTTGTGAAAGGTAGTGTTCTTAATGATGTTGTAGGTACCATGGAAAGACTTGATCTTGAAAATGGAAAAGAAGAAAATGATCAAGAAGATTCACATCAAGATGATTCTCTACCTCAAGCTCAAGAGGAAAACAGGTAAGAGCTCCCAAAAGAATGGAGATTGACAAAAGATCACCTCAAAGAGCAAATTATTGGTGATCCTTCTAAGAGAGTAACTACTAGATCTCATCTCAAACATTTAGCTTCTGACCTTGCTTGTATTTCTCAAATTGAGCCTAAAAATATTGATGAGGCTATTAATGATGAAAGTTAGGTGATTGCAATGCAAGAGGAACTCAACCAATTTGAGAGAAGTAAGGTATGGACCTTAGTACCTAGACCCATGGATCATCAAATTATAGGTAGCAAATGGGTATTTAGAAATAAACTAGATGAACAAGGTTCAATAACTAGGAATAAGGCTAGATTGGTTGCAAAAGGGTATAATCAGGAAGAAGGAATAGATTATGATGAGACATATGCTCCTGTAGCTAGATTAGAAGCCATAAGAATACTTTTAGCATATGCATGCCACATGAATTTCAAACTCTTTCAAATGGATGTAAAAAGTGCCCTTTTAAATGGTTATATAGAAGAAAAAGTTTTTGTAGAACAACCACTAGGTTTTGAAATCTATGATTTGCCTAATCATGTTTTTAAACTTTCAAAAGCTTTATATGGTTTTAAACAAACCCCAAGAGATTGGTATGAAAGACTAAGTTATTTTCTTTTAAAAAATAACTTTACAAAGGGGAATGTTGACACTACATTATTCACTAAAAAGCATAAGCATGATATTCTAATTGTTCAAATTTATGTTGATGATATCATATTTGGGTCTACTAATGAATTGCTTTGCCAAGAATTTGCTAAGTGTATGACTAGAGAATTCAAAATGAGCATGATGGGTGAGCTTAAATATTTCCTTGGTCTACAAATAAAACAAGGCAATGAGGGCATATTCATCAACCAATCCAAAAATGCCAAAGACTTACTTAAGAAATTTGGAATGGAAGGACACAAGAATGCCAAGACTCCAATGAGCACATCAACAAAATTGGACAAGGATGAAAAGGGTAAGAGCATTAATGAAAAGCTCTATAGAGGTATGATCGGATCACTTTTATATCTTACTGCTTTTAGACCCGACATAATGTATAGTGTATGCTTATGTGCACACTTTCAATCGTGTCCAAAAGAGTCTCATTTAAATGCAGTAAAAAAAATTCTAAAATATTTACATGGCTCATTGCATCTAGGTTTGTGGAATCCTAGAAATTCATCCTTTTACATTGTAGGATATTCATATGCTGATTATGCTGGTATTCTTTTAGATAGAAAAAGTACTTCAGGTACTTGTCACTTTATTGGAGAGTGATTAGTTTCTTGGTTTAGCAAGAAACAAGTTTCAGTTGCTCTTTTTACCGCTGAAGCGGAGTATGTAGCAGCAGAATGTTGTTGTACACAAATCCTTTGGATGAAACAACAACTTAAGGATTATGGTCATAGTATGAACCATATACCTATTAGATGTGACAATACAAGTGCTATAAATCTTTCTAAGAATCCCATTCAACATTCTAGAAGTAAGCATATTGACATTAGACACCATTTGCTAAGGTTCATTAATAGGCACTGAATTGCATCCCGATTTCGATATTAATAGAAATTGATTCTGAAAAAGTTTAAAACACAAACGTTGTTCCTTTCTGACTTATTTATGTATATGTTAACCATTTTGCAAGATTTTATAGGAAGAGATATCTGCTTTGTACTGAAACTAGTCCGGATGTGAACCCTAAGTAAGTTAGCCACTGTATTTGTTAGTTTTGAATATGATAAAGTCCTTATTTGAAGTATATCAAAACATATAAGTTGTATTTATATGTGATATGTATCTTTATACCAAAGTTCAGGTTCATATGTCTTGTAAATGGTGAGTTATGGTGAATGGAACTATGACTGTTTCATGGTTTGAATTGCCTACTGAGTGCCCTGGGTAGATCCAGCATATTGTTTGGCTAATTTGAGCTTGTTAGAGCTAGAATCTATAAATTATCAAAACCTTAACATTATAGGTATATGTCGTAGCTAACTTTTGGTACTCATTGCAGCTTAATATGTAATGTATAGACTAAGTTATGACATTTGGAAGTCATACTGGTTTGGAAGCCAATTCTATTATGGACCAGTGCAATGTTTGTTATAATTTGAAGACCTTAGAGACATCAATGATAAATGTTGTAAGCATGAAAATTGTTCCATTGGAACCCATATAAGTTTTTATAAAGTTTTATTAAAATATGACTTATAGATTATAAGTTATGATGAACCAAAATTGGTACTCTGAAACTGCCTAAAGGCAGAAAACATGGTAGAAAATAGAACACATTTAGAAATTCCACCAAAACTTGTACAATGATCCAATTAGTCTGATATTTTAACATCTCACATAATTATATGTTAATTTTAATTAGGAACAATAATTAGATTACTTGGTCAAGTATAGAAAAAGTTATAGGCTAAACAGTCCCATAAGGTCACACTGCCTCATAGGAAAATTCTTAACTATTGATATGAACAATGCATATTAATTTGTTTAAGCCACATTAAGTCTCCCTAATCATGAGTTAATCGATTATTTTTTCATATTAGGCTCGCAACATATTAGAGACCTATAAAGAGCAGATAGACAATAAGTTAAAGGTCAGAATCAAAGGAGAAAGGTGAGTCTAATTATCAATTGAATTCGTTAGTGCAAATGAATGTTGCTTGCAATGTGATTCATATGATTGTCATGATTGGTCCTTGATAAAATGAGGATGGATAATTTGTGACATTGTGGTACATATAAATGGTATACGTGTGACATATTTGAGGTATATATTTGACATATGTGATATATATACATGGTATATGTATAGTATATACAAGGTATATGTGTGGCATATGAGGCATATATGCGGTATATGTATGCTATATGTGATAAGATACAATGGTTGATGAATGCTTAAGTACAAGTGCATATGCATATGGACTTAAAGGGCGTTGTGACTAGTTAATCAATATTGTAAAGCAAAAGAAGAGGCCTATGGCCCAACAAATGTGCAAATGAAACAAATGATCAAGCTAGCTAGCAAATACAAATGTTCACATGGAAACCCGCGACAATGTCTGTTTAACTTCATCACAACAAAATGAAATAAGCAAAGCATTTTCATACGTAAGGAGTAATGATTATATGTTTCAACTTTATATAATACTGATCAATGGAATGGAATACATGGTATGTATTGGATTTGTGATTTATTACTATGAGTTCTTCGGTACTTTAGAGCTCATATGATGGTTATTCTCACTGAGCCGCAACTCATCAATTTGCATCATTTTTCAGGTAAAGAAAAGTGACAGCTCATTTTGAGTAGCATATAGAAGACATGGAGCACAGGTCACTAGCCGAGCCTCATCACTCTCTCTCCTTGCATTCCACACGAGCATAAAAATATGTCATATGCATTTTCTATTTTCATGTTTGAATATGTATAGTCATTTTGGAATGGGTTTTAAAAAGGTATAAATGAAAGCAACGTGTAAATACTTATGTGCAAAGTTTATGTTTTAATATATGTGATATATCGTATTACGGCGAAAGCCTCAAAGTTGACTTGCAAAGTCATTGAATGATATTAGAGGATATGAAAAAAATTTACTACCATTGTTAACAGGTATTTTACCTTTCCAGTATGCTATGTGTGATCCTTTAATACAAGGATAGGTTGAACTCAAATGTATAAGATGTGGTGTTACATTTTTGGTATCAAAGCAGTGATAGGTTCCATAGGAACATGCATATGCATAAGAGTATGATAACATGTGTGTCATATATGTTGAACATTATATAGTGACATAATTTTTTATATACTTTAGGGACATCATAAGATATTATTCACCAAGGAGGGAGAGGCTGACCAAAATGCATTCTCATGAGGTATTACCTCATTTACATAGAGATCAACCAGCACTAGGAGCGAAAGCTCCAACACATGCATCACAGTCATCTCATGCAGAAGTACCCCATGAAAACCTAGAACATGAAGTATATAGTCCTGAAATGTACAAGGAAAGACATTATGACAAGCTGATGAAACATGGTGCAACTGATTTCAATGGCACAACAGACCCAGCAGAAGCTGAGACATGGCTGAAAAGGACACATAGGTTACTTAATATGATGAGATGCACACCAAAGGAAAAATTTGATTATGCAGTATCTTTGCTTCAAGGAAATACCTATGAATTGTGGGAGATAGTCCCCGACAGTGACGCACAACCCCAGTTCTGACATGGAATGATTTCCTCCGGGAATTTCAGAACAATTACATGCCTGAGGCATATAAAGATGAGAAGAGAAAGGAATTCCTGAATTTAAAACAGGGGAACATGTTTGTTGGGGAGTATGAAGTACAGTTTAACAAACTTTCCCACTATGCCACCTTCATGGTCTCTACTGAAAGAGATAAATGCAGGAAGTTTGAGGAGGGCCTCAAATATGAGATTAAAAATAGAATCACAACTACTGATCTTGATAGTTATGCCAGACTCAGAGCTGTTACAATCAGAGCTGAACGGTTAATGAAAGAAGCTGGGGAACAACAAATTAAAAGGGCAGCACGTGAGTTCTTTGGTCAGTCTAGCAGAAGGTCAGGAAAAAGAGGTAGATATATACCTGCACAGTCTGGTAACAGAGGTGGATACTCGAGCTCTAGAGGTCATGCTATAACTTCTTTTTACCCAGGCAGAGGGCAAAGCCAATATGATGAACAGAGGCCCATATGTACTCATTGTGGTAGACAGCATACGGGCGAATGTAGAAGGCTTACAGGAGCATGTTATTTATGTGGATCGATGGAGCACATGTATAGAGACTGTCCAAATAGAGCCAAACTAGCAGAGACCAGTAGAGGTAGAGGAGTATCTGAGACTACAGTTGAGGCACCGAGGGTCTACCCTACTAGTGGGACACAGGGCAGAGGAAGAGGCAGGGGCAGGACTGGTACAGTGGGCAGAGGAGTAACCAGATCTGAAGGTTAGAGTTCTAAACCCCCTACTCAGGCCAGGGTGTTTGCTATGACTAGACAGGAGGCAGTTGATGCTCCCGAAGTACTTACCGGTAATATTTACATTTATGATATGTTAGCATATGCATTGATTGACCCAGGCTCCACTCATTCATTTATATCATTGCATATGGAATCTAAACTACATCAAACATATGAGCCTTTGGGGATTGACATAAATGTGAGTACTCCATTGGGAACAATAGTAGTTGTGAATAATGTCTATCGTGATTGCTTGATATGCATTGATAAAGCTGAGTTAACAACTAATCTGATTCTATTGCCAATATATGAATTTGATGTGATATTGGGAATGGACTGGTTAACTAGACATCATGCAATAGTGAATTGCTTTACTAAGGAAGTAATTTTAGACTCACCGAACCAGCCAAAGGTAGTATTTCTAGGTGAAAGAAAACTTGTGCCTACATGCCTAGTCTCAGCTGTAAAGGCATTTCGAATGATCAAAGGGGGATGTCAAGCATATTTGGCATATGTGACTGATACTAAAACCACTGATAGCTTGCTTGAAATATACTAGTGGTAAGGGAATTTGCTGATGTATTCCCAGATGATCTACCTGGTTTACCACCAGATAGAGATATAGAATTCACTATTGAACTAGTACCAGGAACAACACCAATAACAAGGTCACCCTACAGAATGGCCCCAGTTGAGTTGAAAGAACTGAAGGCCCAATTGCAGGAGTTACTTAACAAAGGGTATATTATACTTAGTGTATCACCTTGGGGTGCTTCAGTATTATTTGTTAAAAAGAAAGATGAAACAATTAGATTGTGCATCGATTACAGGCAATTAAATAACATGACAGTGAAGAACAAATATCCGTTGCCCAGAATAGATGATTTGTTTGACCAGTTGTAAGGAGCCCAAATATTCTCCAAGATTGATTTGAAATCAGGCTATTACCAGCTGAAGGTAGCAGAAGCGGATGTTCCAAAGATTGCCTTTCGAACTAGGTATGGACATTATGAGCTTTTAGTAATGCCATTTGGGTTGACTAATGCTCCAGCTGCATTTATGGCATTAATGAATAAGGTGTTTCAATCATATCTGGATAGTTTTGTGATAGTATTTATTGATGACATATTGGTGTACTCAAAGAATAGGGGAGAACATGAACAACATTTAAAAGTTGTGTTGTAAACTTTTAGGGAGAAACAATTATATGCCAAATTGAGTAAATGTGAATTCTAGTTGGATCATTTGGTGTTTCTGGGACATGTAGTGTCGGGCAAGGGCATAGAGGTTGACCCAAAGAAAATTGAGGCTATGGTAAATTGGGAAGCTCCTAAAAATATTTCAGAAATGCGTAGTTTTCTGGGTTCAGCTGGATACTATCGCAGATTTATTGATGGATTCTCCTTAATTGCTAGCCCTTTGACTAAATTGTTGAGAAAGAATGTGCCTTTCAAGTGGACTCTAGAATGTCAGAGGAGTTTTGATGAACTAAAACACAGGCTAATCTCAGCACAAGTGTTAACTATCCCTATAGGTACAGGTGGGTTTACAGTATATAGTGATGCTTCTCACCAAGGCTTGGGATGTGTATTAATGTAACACGGTAAGGTGATAACTTATGGATCTAGGCAACTGAGACCACATGAGATCTCATATCTAGTGCATGATTTAGAATTGGCTGCAGTTGTATTTGCATTGAAGATTTAGAGGCATTATCTGTATAGTGAGACATTCCAGATCTTCACAGACCATAAAAGCTTAGGTTATTTGCTGACACAAAAAGACTTAAACATGAGGCAAAGACGATGGCTAGAGTTGTTAAAAGATTATGACTGTACAATTGAATACCATCCAGGGAAAGCCAATGTGGTAGCAGATGCATTGAGTAGGAAGACTAATAACAGTGTAGCTCACTTGTAAGTATCCTCTTTTCCATATTTGATTCAATTACGATCTATGAATGTTGAATTAAATATACATGATGGAGGATCACTGATTGCTACTCTTCAAGTTAGACCTATACTAAAGGAGAGGATCAAAGAAGCACAAAACAAATATCCTCAATTATGTGAGAAAGTTGATATGATAAGGCAGGGAAATAGTACAGAGTTTCATTTGTAGAATGATACACTAATGTTAAAGTCATGCATATGTGTTCCAGATACTGAAAACTTAAATAATGGAAGAGGCACACAATGCACCGTATGCAATGCACCTAGAGATGATAAAGATGTATCATAGTTTAAGGCCTCATTATTGGTGACCAAGAATGAAGAAAGACATAGCAGAATATGTTTCCAAATGCTTGACATGTCAGCAGATTAAGATTGAAAACCAAGCACCAATTGGTAAGTTACATCCATTGCCAGTGCCAGAATGGAAATGGGAGAAAATAATGATGGATTTTGTTTATGGATTGCCAAGAACTCCACAGAAAAATGATGCAGTATGGGTAATTGTTGACAGATTAACCAAGTCAGCACATTTTCTACCTATCAGCTGGGGGTGTACACTCGAGAGTTTGGCAAAAGTATATGTGAATGAGATAGTCAAATTGCAAGACATTCCAGTGTCCATTGTGTCTGATAGAGATCCACGGTTTACTTCACATTTTTGGGTGAGTTTACAAGATGCATTGGGAACAAAATTGAATTTCAGCAATGCATTCCACCCGCAGACTGATGGACAATCTGAAAGGACTATACAGACATTGGAAGAATTGCTTAGGGCATGTTCTATGGAATTCAGAGGTGCTTGGGATTACTATATAGCATTGATTGAATTTGCTTACAACAACCTGTATCATAGTAGTATCCAGATGGCACCATATGAGGCATTGTATGGCAGAAAGTGCCGAAGCCCTATCATATGGGATGAAGAAGGTGCACGTACATTAGAAGGGCCAAAGATAGTACGAGATACAGTGGATAAAATCAAAATTGTGAAGAACAAGCTAAGGGCAGCATAAGACAAACAAAAAAGTTATGTTGATCAACATAGAAGGGATATGGAATACGAGTTAGGTGATAAGGTATTTCTTTGTGTATCTCCATGGAAAGGGATAATCTGATTTGGCAAGAAAGGTAAATTGAGCCCAAGATACATAAGGCCTTATGAAATTCTTAAGAAGGTTGGTCCACTGGCATACAGATTGGCGTTACCACCAGAGATGGCTCAAATTCATAATGTGTTTCATGTGAGCATGCTTAGAAGATACAGGTCAGATCCTACACATGTACTTAAAGATCAAGCCATTGAGATTGCAGAGGACATGAGTTATATTGAGGAGCCAGTAGAAATCATTGGATATAAGACTAAACAGCTAAGAAACCGAGAAATACCTTTAGTTAAGATATTATGGCATAACCATTTACTAGAAGAAGAAACATGGGAAATAGAAGAAACTATGAAAAAGCAATATCCACATCTGTTTCCAGGTATTAAATTTCGAGGACGAAATTTTTAAAAGGATGGAAGAATTGTAACATCCTCGACCTTCCTCACATGCATATCCACATGCATTTCATTTGAACATATGCATCTTCCATATAATCCTCTTTGTACTGAAACTGGTTCGGATGTGAACCCTAAGTAAGTTAGCCACTATGTTTGTTAGTTTTGAATATGATAAAGCCATTATTTGAAGTATATCAAAACATAGAAGTTGTAGTTATATGTGATATGTATCTGTATACCAAATTTCAGATTCATATGTCTTGTAAATGGTGAGTTATGGTGAATGGAACCATGACTGTTCCATGGTTTGAACTGCCTACTGAGTGCCCTGGGCAGATCTAGCATATTGTTTGGCTAATTTGAGCTCGTTAAAGCTAGAATCTGTAAATTATCAAAGCCTTAACGTTATAGGTATATGTCTTAGCTAAATTTTGGTACTAATTTCAGCTTAATATGTTATGTATAGACTAAGTTATGGCCTTTGGAAGTCATACTGGCTCGGAAGCCAATTCTATTCTGGACCAGTAAAATGTTTGTTATAATTTCAAGACCTTAAAGACATAAGTTATGATGAACCAAAGTTGGTATCCTGAAACACCTAAAGGCATAAAACAGAACACATTTAGAAATTCCACCAAAACTTGTACAATGATTCAATTGGTCTGAAATTTTAACATGTTACATAATTATATGTTAATTTTAATTAGGAACAATAATCATATTAATTGGTCAGGTATAGAAAAAGTTATAAGCTAAATAGTCCCATAAGGTCACATTGCCTCATAGGAAAAATCTTAACTATTGATATGAACAATGCATATTAATTTGTTTAAGCCACATTAAGTCTCCCTAATCATGAGTTAATCGATTATGTTTTCATACTAGGCTCGCAACATATTGGAGACCCACAAGGAGCAGATAGACAATAAGTTAGGGGTCGGAATCAAAGGAGAAATGTGAGTCTAATTATCAATTGAATTCTTTAGTGCAAATGAATGTTGCTTGTTATATGATTCATATGATTGTCATAATTGGTCCTTGATAAAATGAGGACATATAATTTGTGACATTGTGGTACATATAAATGGTATGCTTGTGGTATATTTGAGGTATATGTTTGACATATGTGATATATATACATGGTATATGTATAGTATATACAAGGTATATGTGTGGTATATGAGGCATGTATGTGGTATATGTATGTTATATGTGGTAAGATACAATGGTTGATGAATGCTTAAGTACAAGTGCATATGCATATGGACTTAAAAGGTGCTATGACTAGTTAATCGATATTGTAAAGCAAAAAAATAGGCATATGGCCCAACAAATGTGCAAATGAAACAAATGATCAAGCTAGCTAGCAAATGCAAATGTTCACATGGAAACCCGGGGCAATGTCTGTTTAACTTGGTCACAACAAAATGAAATAAGCAAAGCATTTACATACATAAGGAGTAATGATTATATGTTTCAACTTTATATGATACTGATGAATGAAATAGAATGCATGGTATGTATTGGATTTGTGATTTATTACTATGAGTTGTTCGATACTTTAGAGCTTATTTGATGGTTATTCTTACTGAGCCGCAACTCATCAATTTGCATCATTTTTCAGGTAAAGAAAAGTGATAGCTCATTTTGAGTAGCGTATAGAAGACATGGAGCACAGGTCACTGGCCGAGCCTCATCACTCTCTCTCCTTGCATTCCACACGAGCATGAAAATATGTCATCTGCATTTTGTATTTACATGTTTGAATATGTATAGTCATTTTGGAATGGGTTTTAAAAATGTATAAATGAAAGCAACTCGTAAATACTTATGTGCAAAGTTTATTTTTAATAGATGTGATATATAGTATTGCAGCAAAAGCCTCAAAGTTGACTTGCAAAGTCATTGAATGATATTACAGGATATGAAAAAAATTTACTACCATTGTTAACAAGTATTTTACCTTTCCAGTATCCTATGTGTGATTCTTTGATACAGGGATAGGTTGAACTCAAATGTATAAGATGTGGTGTTACACATGACCCTCTCGAACGATTTCTCTGTGCGATCTCATCGCGATCCATCCTGAAATAATTCTCTCATATTTTGGATCCTAGCCAATACCATTTTACTCATTCTCCATATCTCCAATGCGTGTGACCCATTAGGTTCCCGATTATGTTGGCCACTTAAATAAACAAGTAATTTAAGCAAGTCATGAGCGGTATCTAGTAACACATCATTGTTGGGTTTTGAAGAATAAATCATATTCATAAACGCAGCGGGAAAAATAAAATTTTAAAAATCCAAAACAAAAGATCATACTTGTACCATTAAATCTAATTTATATAAATATAAAAGTTAAATAAAGTGTGTTTCATGCATATATATCATATTAATATGCTATTATCTTACAAGAAGGGTTCCTCTTTCTAGCATTAGATAGATGTGGATTCAAGTTCTCAGCGAATCCTGATATATATTAAATTCTAAAAAGTGAAATACAATCAAAGGTAATGAAAATTCATAAAGGAAATTTAAAATTTCCTACAAACAAACAAAACAAGCAAACAAAACAAAGAAAAAAGCATATCAAGGCTACCATCTAGCCTAACATTTATCCGGACATCCTGTCCCTAAGATGAGCAACTTCAGCCTCAAGGCTATTCATCCTAGACTCCATGAAGTCCTTGAGGTTTTTCAACCTCTCATCCATGGAAGCCTGCAGCTGCTCAAATCGTGGTGCTAGGAGGTCAACCACCCGCTGCGCCAAATTCAGTGTGAAAGCCGAGGATTGTCCGATGTCCTGCTCAGGCGCTGGAGGTGCCTTCTCAAATCGAGCCCTTTTTCTCTGCTGGATTCCTTGGAGGCCGACTTTGAAGTCCTCCGAGTCATTGTCTTCCCATATGATTTTGGCAGCAGTATCAGTGAAGCGGTAGTAAATATTGTTCTCATGGACAATTCGAACAGCGTCTCCCATCTTAATGAAGGACTCTACATCCCATTGATCTCGAGGATGCCTAGGGATGAGATTAAAGTGATGGTCATCCAGCTTTAAATATCCAAGCTTCAAGGCCATGTGGGTCACATATCCACCAATAAGTATGTCTCCGGAGGGCTTGGTGGCAATGGACAGGAGTTGGTTCACAAACTATCAAGAAAGCCCCACTGTGAGGCCTCTTCGTGCCATCTCAAAAAGAAAGAGCTCAGACTTCCGAATGGTGCCATTGTTGTCTCCTCGGGCAAATATGCTATAGGTTAGAAACCTATGCAGATATTTGTGCACTGGGGACCAGAGATGAGTACTCTTGGTTTTCTTTACATCCCAGCTACAATCCGTACCAAAATGAGTCCATACTCGAGTTGCGAAGAACTCCACTTCGCTGTAGTTGAGGATGCCTTCCGAGGGTAGGTTGAATAAGTCCCCGAATTCTATGGCAGAGAGAGTGTTTGGATTGCTGCACAGTTGAAATTTCACTACTCCAGTGGGAGACACTTGCAAAGTGCTCAAAAATTCCAAGGTTGGCTCCCTCAAGGTGGGCTGATGAATGTCCATAAACTCCTCCAAATGACAGGTCTAGAGTTGCTTTGTCATCGCTGTTTCAAGCCCAAGAGTGCACATCGTTTGCCACTCAAAAGATCTTGATGAAATGAGAGGCCTTTTCTTTAGGGTTGAGTACCGAGGATGGCAATGCTCCGGGATTCTGTTCATTAGGTAGTCTGAGTACCTCCTGGGAGCATGAGATTTCTTCCTAATACCCTTTGATGAGCTGGTTTCCATGTGGATTGAAGAAATGAACTTTGAAGAGTTTGGAAAAATTTGATAGAAATTTTGAGGAAACCCTAAGGAAAGATGATTTTTGATAAAGGAAGAGATTTTTGATGGTATTTGTAGCAGAAATTTGTGACTTGGTGGCCGAAATCTTCAATGTACCATTCAATGTGTGTAAATGAGAGCAGTTTTAAGGAGTTGAAAGTTTGAAATGTGAAGAATAACCGACATAATTGTTATATATCGAATGCATTCACGGGCGTGAAATATGTAGTCACGGTCGTGAAGAGTCATGTTCACGGTTTGCTGAAGGGGTGCTCTACCTGTGAATAAAGGTGTGAAAAGGTTCACGGTCGTGACATTTGAATGTCACGGACGTGAATGATGAACTGTCAAGGTGGTGAAATACGAGTCACGGGCGTGAAAGGTTGAATTTCACTACTTATGCCCGTGAAACAAAGCGTGACTCAAAACGTGAATGTCTCTATGAGTTTTAGGTGAAAATGTTCACGGGCGTGAAACTTCGTCATGGACATGAACAAGGCTTTTCATGGGAGTGAATGAAGTCGTGAACATAAGCTTCACTACTTGAAGCCGTGAACGATGTCGTGAATCAAGTCGCAAAGGACACTGGTTCTTTTGGCTATTTAATTCACGGGCGTGAATTGCCTAAAATTTCCATCAAATAAAATTAAGTCCTAAAACAAGACTAAATCATTTCTATGAAGATTCTATCCCTTATAACATAAAAGTTTCATCAAATTTACTACATTATATCTAGTGATATGATACAAAAACAAGATTATTACTTAAGATTTGACAATTTGGCAATCCCAAGGTTAATCCATCCATCATACCAAGTTCTCTTCTAATGAAATTAAAATTTTCCTCATTTAGAGATTTAGTGAACATATCTGCCAATTGATTTTATGTGCTTATAAATTCCAATGAAAATCTCCATATTGAACATGATATCTAATAAAGTGGTGTCTAATGTCAATATGCTTACTTCTAGAATGTTGAATGGGATTCTTTGAAAGATTTATAGCACTTGTATTGTCACATTTAATAGGTATATAGTTCATATCATGACCATAGTCCTTAAGTTGTTGTTTCATCCAAAGGATTTGAGTACAACAACATCCTGCTGCTACATACTCAGCTTCAGCAGTTGAAAAAGCAACTGAAACTTATTTCTTGCTAAACCAAGAAACTAAGCACTCTCCAATAAAGTGACAAGTACCTAAAGTACTTTTTCTATCTAAAAGACTAGCATTATAGTCTGCATCTGAATATCCTACAATATAAAAGGATGAGTTTCTAGGATACTATAAACCTAGATGCAATGATCCATGTAAATATCTTAGAATTCTTTTTACTGCATGTAAATGAGATTCTTTTGGACATGATTGAAATCGTGCACACAGGAAAATACTATATATTATGTTGGGTCTAAAAGCAGTAAGTTATAAAAGTGATCCGATCATATCTCTATAGAGTTTTTTTATTAATGCTCTTACCCTTTTCATCCTTGTCCAATTTTGTTGATGTCCTCATAGGAGTCTTGGCATTCTTGCATCCTTCCATTCCAAATTTTTTTATTAAATCTTTGGCATATTTGGATTGGTTAATGAATATGCCCTCATTTCCTTGTTTTATTTGTAGACCAAGGAAATATTTAAGCTCTCACATCATGCTCATTTCAAATTCCCTAGTCATACACTTAGCGAATTCTTGACAAAGCAATTCATTAGTAGAACCAAATATTATATCATCAACATAAATTTGAACAATTAGTATATCATGCTTATGTTTTTTAATGAATAATGTGGTGTCAACATTCCCCTTTGTAAAGTTATTTTCTAAGAGAAAATAACTTAGTCTTTCATACTAACCTTTTGGGGCTTGTTTCAAACCATATAAAGCTTTTGAAAGTTTAAAAACATGATTTGGCAAAACATAGATTTCAAAACCTGGTGGTTGTTCTACATAAACTTATTCTTCTATATAACCATTTAGAAAGGCACTTTTAACATCCATTTGAAAGAGTTTGAAATTCATGTGACATGCATATGCTAAAAGTATTCTTATGGCTTCTAATCTAGCTACAGGTGCATAGGTCTCATCATAATCTATTCCTTCTTCCTGATTATATCCTTTTGCAACTAATCTATCCTTATTTCTAGTTATTAAACCCTGTTCATCTAGTTTATTTCTAAATACCTATTTGCTACCTATAATTTGATGATTCTTGGGTCTAGGTACTAAGGTCCATACCTTACTTTTCTCAAATTGGTTGAGTTCCTCTTGCATTGCAATAACCCAACTTTCATCATTAAGAGCCTCATCAACATTCTTAGGCTCAATTTGAGAAATAAAATCAAGGTCAGTGACTAAATGTTTTAAATGGGATCTCAAATGAGGTTTTTTTAAAAGAGATCTTTTGAAAACTCGATTTGAAATATAACAAGCAGTGTTTATGGCTTCTGCCCAAAAGTAAATTGGTAGACCATACTCATTGAGCATTGTTCTCGCCATTTCAATTAAAGTTCGATTTTTCCTTTCAACTACTCCATTTTGTTGAGGTGTTCTAGGGGATGAAAAATTTTGTGAAATGTCATGTTCAAGACAAAAACTTTCAAAGTTTTCATTTTCAAATTCATTGCCATAGTCACTTCTTATTTTTGAAATACAATATCCTTTTTCATTTTGAACTCTTTTAGCAAAGTTTTTGAAATTTTCAAAATCATTACTCTTTTGAGCTAAGAAAATTAACCAAGTAAATCTAGAGTAATCATCTACGATGACAAAGGCATAATGTTTACCTCCTAAGCTAGCAATTCTAGTAGGTCCAAATAAGTCTAAATGCTGGAGTTGAAGAGGTTTTGAGGTACTTACTATGTTTTTGGCTTTGAAGGATGACTTATATTGCTTCCCTCTTTGGCAAGGTTCACAGGTCTTGTCTTTCTCAAATTTGACTCTTGGCAGTCTTTTTACTAGTTTTCTTGTGTTGAGGCTTTGGATTAAGTCCATGTTAGCATGACCAAGCCTTTTATGCCACAACCAAGATTCATCACTAGTAGTCACAAGATACTTAGGGGAATGGTTAGATAATTCATGTAATTCTATTATGTATGTGTTGATATCTCTATTTCCTTTAAATATCTCTTGACCATCGATAGAGGTTACAAGACATTCATTTGAAGTAAAGATTACTTTGTTTCCTTTATCACATAATTCACTAACACTTAACAAGTTATGTTTCAAGCCATCAACAAGTAAGACATCTTTAATAAGAGTAGTACTATAAATACCAATAGAAGCAATGCCAATTACCTTACCCTTAGCATTGTTTCCAAAGGTAACTTTACCTCCATCAATACTTTTGATTTCATAGAAGAGTTCTTTGTCTCCTGTCATATGCCTTGAGCATCCACTATCTACTAGCCAAGCATTTTTGTTTATTATGGACTTGAGGCATACCTATAGAATCACAGTTCAGGTCTGATTTTTAGGTACCCAAATGAGCTTGGGTCCTTAGGGGTTAGCATATGAAGGTTCCCAATGAGCCTTCCTTATCCAATAATGTTTATTTATATGACCAATCTTCATACAATAATTACAATGTTTAGGTCTAACATTGTTTTTTGGTCTTACAATATATTTGAATGCCATATTTCTATTTAATTGATTTTGAGAACAATGGCATGCACAGTCATGATTAATTGATGCTTTTCTAGATGCATGCTTCTTATACATAAAGGCATGATTATTCTTTTTATGTATAGAAGGCTTAATATACTTATTCCTTGGTGCTGTTCCAATAATTGTGGAGATGTGAGGTTCACTAGACTTAACAATTATGGTTTTGTGAGAAGATGATGATGTGTCCTTAAATTCTAGACCATGTCTAATTAAAGGTGGTCTTTGAGACACAATGAAAGTATCTAAACTTTCTTTACCTTTATGAAATTTAGAAATGGAATTTCTAAGTTCCTCAACTTCATTTTTTAAAGTATTATTTTCTTTAAGCAAGGAAGCAGTTGAGGGTCTTGATGAATATTCATCTAATGACTTTTGAAAAGATTCATTAGATGATTTAAGCTTAAGATTCTCCTTTTCTAAAGTATCCATTTTGTTTTTCAAATTGGAAATATTATTCCTATAAGTACTGAATTTACTCCTACATGTCTCTAGTTCTAAATTTAATTCTTCTATAAGGCTTTGCTCATCATCATCATCATCATCATCACTATCACTATCATTATTACTACAATCATTATTGAAGGAGTATGAGTGTAGTGATCTTACCTTATCTGAGACGTGATCCTCAATAGCCATGAAACATAGGTTGACCTCTTCGCTTTCATTATCATCTCTTTCACTTGAAGAGCTTTCGTCGTCCCATGTGGCTTTGTGACCTTTCTTCCTATTGTCTCTTCGGTATTTGCTCTTATGCTTCTTGAGCCTTGGACATTATGGTTTGATATGTCCTTTCTTTCCACACTCATAGCACTTTACCTCTTCCTTACTTCTATGTGCATTATTAGAAGTTTGTTTGAGGTTTCTCTGCCTGAATTTTCTGGAGTTGCTCATTTTCTTCTCAATGATTCTTTTCAGTCTTCTTGAAAGCATAACAACATCCTCATTTTCATCATCACTCATTTCTTCCTTATCTTCACTTTTTTCTTGAGATTTTGAAGTAGAGGCTTTAAGTGCTAAAGACTTTCTTTTCTCTAGCTCTGCTTCAAGCTCTCTATCTCTTTTCACTGCCATTTCATGTGTGAGAAGTTTGCCAATAAGCACATCAGTATTCATGATGCTCATGTCTTTTTTTGCTTCTTTTATGCCAACAACTCTTGAGTCATAGTCTTTAAGAGGAAGACTTCTCAGGATTTTTTTGTTTACATCTTCCAAGCTCAGATGTTTCCCAAGTTTCCTCATTCCATTTATAACGGCTAGAAGACGGTTGGTCATGTCAGTGATTGACTCATTGGATTTCATCTTGAAGAGCTCATATTCTAAGGTAAGAAGTTGAATCTTCTTGGATTTGACTTGCTTAGTTCCTTCATGATAATTTTACAATGTCTTCCACATGCTGTAGGCTGTTGGGAAGTGTTGTATTCTTCCACATTCCTCAATAGATAATGAGCTTGAAAGGATTGTCATTGCCTTTTTGTTTTTGAAATTTGCTCTTCTTTGAGGCTCTATCCAATCATCTCTTGATAAGATTTCTTCTTCACCATCAGCTCCTCTTCTGGTTGGTGGTGTCCATTCATTTTGTACACTATCCCAGACTTTAATTCCTTCACTATCCAGGTATGTCTCCATCCGAAACTTCCAATGGGCATAATTTGCTCCATCAAAGTAAGGTTTGAGACTTTGGAATCCTTCACTGGCCATATCTTAATCTTTACTAGCGCTTTTTAGGCTTAGATGCTAGAAAAAGCTCTGATACCAATTATTGCCCAGATATTAAGCTAAGATGGGGGGTTGAATTGGAGTTTTAAAAATTTAACTTTAAAGTGTGGAAATAAAAAGTTAAGTTTAGGAGGGATAGAGAAATTTGACACAAGTATTTTTATAGAGGTTCGGGTGTTAACAAACCCTACTCCTCTCCCTAATCGTAATTGGGAGTTTTACTAACACACTAAGTGTTACAAGGGAGTTTTACAAGCTCACTCCCAACTATGGTGTTTCTCACAATGGCTCACACCTAACCCAGAAATTCCTTGTGTTTTAATGGCTCACACAATAACCAATTCCTTGTGTTTTACAGGCTCACACAAATAACCTTTACCTTATGTTTTACAGGCTCACACAAACAACCTTTACCTTGTGTTTTACAGGCTCACACAAACAACCTTTACCTTGTGTTTTACAGGCTCACACAAACAATCTTTACCTTGTGTTTTACAGGCTCACACAAATAACCTTTACAAGTGTTCTACTCTTAACCCAGAAACACCCAAAACGCACTTGAGTAATAAATGATTATAGAGATAAACACTTACAAATATTTATTGCTCAATAAATGATGAGCAAAAACATTTTCACAGAGAATAGATATTTTTTTGAAAGTATTAAATGTACAAATAGCTTACAATAAGATTTTGATTCAAAGTATTAGCTATCCTCTTGTACTTAATGTATAAATGACTTGCATTTATACTCCCATGGCGAATATAGCCGTTAGAATGCATTTACTATGAAACTAGCCATTGCACCAACCCAAATAATCGCGCCTGACATTTTTCTCTTTCATCTTTCATGGGCGTGACTATGTTTGTCACGAGCGTGACTATTCTTCCAAGCCGTGACTGAAATGATGACTTGGTCGTGAAGCATTCTGGAAGGTTTTAAAATATTGGGTCATGGGCATGACACATATCTTCACGGGCGTGACAAACTTCCAAGCCGTGATGCAAGTGGTGACATTGGTCGTGAAGCTCTCTGGATGAATTTGTGATGAAGGTTCACGGGCGTGACTTAAATGTGCATTTCACAGTTTGTTGTCTTCTTTCATGGCCGTGAACTTCAAATGCTGGTTTTGTTGATGTTTATCTTATTCACGGGAGTGACACCTAGGGTCACGGGTGTGAACATGCTACTTCTTTAATTTTATCTTTCAAGGATTAATCTTCCATTTTCCATTCTTGCTATTTTATTCCATACCCTGTTTAATAGACTTAGAAAACAAGTATGTTAAATACATTATTATTATTTTATTTGTTATCATCAAAATGACGAAAATACCCCTCAAGGTTCAACATTGATGATGTTGTAGGATATTCAGATGCAGACTATGCTGGTAGTCTTTTAGATAGAAAAATTACTTCAGGTTTAGCAAGAATCGAATAAAATAGGGTATGCAATAAAATAGCAAGAATGGAGAATGGAAGATTAATCCTTAAAAGATAAAATTGAAGAAGCAGCATCATTCACGCCCGTGATCTTATGTGTCACGCCCGTGAGTAAGCCTAGTGGTAACAAACCAACATTTGAAGTTCACGGCCATGAAGGAAGACAATAAACCGTGAATGAACATTTGCATCACGCCCGTGAACCTATATGACAAATTCTTCTAGAGAGCTTCACGACCAAAGTCACCACTTGGATCACGGTTTGGAAGGTTGTCACACCCGTGAAGATATATGTCACGCCCGTGACCCAATATTTCAAAACCTTCCAGAATTCTTCATGGCCAAGGTCACCACTTCAGTCACGGCTTGGAAGAACAGTCACGACCGTGACACAAAGAGTCACACCCATGAAAGATGAAAAAGAAAAATGTCAGGCGTAATTATTAGGGTTCATACAACGGTTAGTTTAGTATTAAACGCATTCTAACAGCTATAATTCTCCATGGGAGTATAAATGCAAGTCATTTATGCATTCAGTACAAGAGGATAGCTAATACTTTGAATCAAAATCTTATTGTAAACTATTTGTACATTTAATACTTAAATATTTATTTTCTGTGAAAATCTTTTTGCTCATCATTTATTGAGCAATAAAGATTTGTAAGTGTTTCTCTCTGTAATCATTTCTTACTCAAGTGAGTTTTAGGTATTTCCGGGTTAAGAGTAGTACACTTGTAAGGGTTAGTTGTGTGAGCCTCTAAAACACAAAGAAATGTTGTTTGTGTGAGCCTGTAAAATACAAAGTAAAGGTTGTTTGTGTGAGCCTGTAAAACACAAGGTAAAGGTTGTTTGTGTGAGCCTGTAAAACACAAGGAATTGGTTATTGTGTGAGCCATAAAAACACAAGGGATTTCTAGGTTAGGTGTGAGCCATTGTGAGAAACACCTTAGTTGGGAGTGAGTTTGTAAAACTCCATTGTAACACTTAGTGTAACACCCCCTCACCGCAGCAGCTCGTGCCCGAATGAGGGTGTGCTACACTGACTTCATCAATTAAAATATCATTATATAAGTTATATATAAAGCAAAATCACTCGTACATTTTTTTTTTCATTTCCAACATTCACTATTTATTTACCTTGCATTTATAAAAGAAATATAACATAAAAGTTAAACTACCTTTTTATATAGTAACATGTTCTTGACAAAACATATTGTTTATTTTACAAATACTACAAAATAAAATTTACATGATAATATACAAAAGTTGTGTAACCCACGATGTGTGCAACAAGCTGGCTTACTAGATTAGGTCACCGTTGGCTTTGTCTACTATCTTCTATTTATTCTTTACTAAATATGCATGAGAAAACTCCCACTCTAAGCGCTTGGCTTAGTGGTTCATATAGATAAGGTAATAAACTATTTTTAATATCACATGCATTGTCATATAACAATTTATGATCAAATCATGCAAAAATACATTTCATAATATTCTAGTATGCATAACATCAATTTATTGTATCTCATTTTGTTTAACATAATCAAATAATCATTCTCATGCAAATCATGGTATTTTAGCATGTATAGACATCAAATTATATTATATTATCTCATACTTATTTATTTTATTACCACCTTATTGTATAACACTAAATCTTCTTTTTATCCATGCCACAATTCATGATTCCATTTTTATTTTCAATAGTTCTTTTATGTTCCATAACTTCCTTAATTATGTTTTCATTTATACCCAAGACACCTATGAACCACTGAATAGGATAATGGAGTTGTCATCCATGCACTTAGGAGTGCCACCCGGGCAATATGATGTGCGCATATAAGTCTCAAACCCGACGTAGATAACCGTGCCAAACTCGTCGTAGATAATAATGCCATACCCGACATAAATAACAGTGCCAAACCCGACATAGATAACATTGCCAAACCCGGCGTAGATAATCATACCATTAATGGATTTAATCATTTTCATCATACTCCCCCCTATTTGGCATGCCAAACTATCCTATGTTGGTTCTAGTTAGGTGTTCTAGGGCTTATACAATTTCATTAAAATTCATAAAAATTAATTTCATACTTTTCATGCTTGTAATATCTCAAAATAATCACATAATCACTCAATTAAAATAATATTTACATAATATAACAAAGTTCTCATCATTTTACTCATTTCATTCCTCAATTCACATGCTGCCCTGTCACTGGCAGATTCTGTTCTCTGTGTTGGACCTTAATTTTGGTCCTATTACATTCTGAATTTAGTTACATGATCTTCGTAAAATATTTAGATATGGGTCTTAGATTTAATATTCAACTTGAATCAATTAATTCTGAGTTCTGTATCAAAATATATGATAATATTAACACTAATTGGTCACTAATAATTCTGAACAGAATTTTCTGGACAGATTCTATGTCTAACTTTTATGAATTTTTCTGGACACTTACAGACATATCCAGATATTATGGTCTGAATAAAAATTGTATCCCTATGTCTTAGCGTTCAAACCAAACAAATAACACACACATCCAAGCTCCATAACTCAATTTATAACAGTTTAAGTACTTACTACTCATTATTAACAATTCTGCACAGAATTTCTAGACAGATTCTATATCCGAGCTTTATGAATTTTTCTGGATAATTATAGACATATTCAGGTTTTATGGTCTCAATGAACGTTATATCCCTATGTCTTATCTTTCAAATCCAATAACGAACATACAAAACAGAGTTCCAGATATTGAGTTCTAACAGTTTAAGTGAATACGGCTCATTAATTTCCAGCAAGGAACATACAAGATAATCACATTCAATTTTTACCAAATTAAATCCTAAGTCTAGCAAACATGCATCCCCAAGATTTTTGTCACAAAATAGTATCAATTCAGAATCATCAAGATGCCAAATAATTAAATCATACAAATAAAAAAAATAAAATAGGCTATTGCCTTAGGTTATGCACAAACCTCTCTTTTTTTTTTCTCTTTTCTTTCTCTTTACTTCTCTTTCTCCTTTCATTTGCTCCTTTGAGCTAGATCCTTGTCACTTTGAGTTCCTAAAGTTCATAAACATATTTTTAAAACTTTATAAACCTAATCTCTCTCTTTCTTCTTACTCTTTTAAGCTTTCTTAAGCATGAAAATGAAATTTCCCATGCCTTTCTCTCTCATTTTCTCACTTTCTCTTCTTAGAACAAGGTTTGGTTATGGTTGTCCAAGGGAAAAACGTGGGCTGGTTTGGAGAACATAATTTTCCTCAATGAAAAATGGATAAGGAAGAGGAAGAAACAATAAATAACAAAATAACAAAAGACATTAAAATGAGGGACACCTAAGCTTCATCTAGAAGCTTTCATTATTGTTCAATTAATGTGTTCATCTTACTTTGATGAATGGTGACTCAAGAAGCAATGTGGAAGACAAATAATTGATAGGAATTTCTAGATTCAAAGGAATAAGAGAGGATGAATGAGCAATTGATGAGAAAATGACAAAAACCAATTAAGGATGGGACACCTAAGCTCACATTCTAGAAACTTTAATTAATGTTAAATGCATGTTTGTTAATTAGCTTCTTAAACTTTGCCACTTGGTGTGGTCGGCCTCCATATTCATTTTATGTCCCAATTCATGCATTTAATTTATGATTATCCCATTTAATCCTCCAATTTTCGGTAAATTGCTAACTGACCCCTAAACTTTTCAAAATTTGCAATTTAGTCATTTACCAAAATTTAACAGCTTAAAATATTTTGAACACTTTATTAGATATTTTTCATACTTAATTTCCATTATTTTCATTATTTTTCGATAAAAGTCCAAATTTAGACTTTGGTCAAACCTACGAGTCGATTTAACAACTCGCGTGACTTATTTCTAAATTAGCGGATATGACATTCTCTCCCCCTTAAAATAAATTTCATCCTCGAAATTTACCTGTTAATTATGTGAACAACTGAGGATATTGCCTCTTCATGACTTCTTCATTCTCCCATATGGTTTCTTCAGTAGCATGATTCTGCCATAGCACTTTAACTAATGGAACTTTCTTGTTTCGTAAAACTTTTTCTTCACGTGCTAATATAGCCACCGGTTCCTCTTCATAAGTCAAGTTAGTCTGTACTTTTATCTCTTCAATTGGTATGACATGAGTCGGATCAGACCTATATCTCCTTAGCATCGACACATGAAAAACATTATGGATTTTATCCAACTCTGGTGGAAGTGCTAACCGATATGCCACTGGTCCGATTCTTTCCAAAATCTCATAAGGACCAATGAACCTCAGACTTAACTTTCCCTTTTTACCGAATCTTAATACTTTCTTCCAAGGTGAAACTTTAAGAAACACCTTATCTCCCACAACATACTCTATATCTCGCCTCTTAAGGTCAGCATATGATTTCTGTCGATCTTGAGCTGCTTTCAATCTTTCTTGGATA
Source organism: Triadica sebifera (assembly GCA_023653625.1). Lineage (NCBI taxonomy): Eukaryota > Viridiplantae > Streptophyta > Magnoliopsida > Malpighiales > Euphorbiaceae > Triadica > Triadica sebifera. The sequence continues at coordinate 41,443,067 of CM042893.1, read as the reverse complement.
ATTCTAACCTTTTCTTCTGTTTGTTGCACTAACACTAGCCCTATCAACTTATTTTCACTCAATTCAGTCCAACAAATTGGTATCCTGCATTTTCTTCCATACAATGCCTCATACGGAGCCATGCCTATGCTTGTCTGATAACTATTGTTGTAGGAAAATTCCATAAGAGGTAAATATCTATCCCAACTTCCCTCAAATTCAAGCACACAACTTCTCATCATATCCTCTAACAACTGAATAACTCTCTCCGATTGTCCATCCGTTTACGGATGAAAGGCCGTACTGAAATTGAGTCGAGTTCCCAAAGCTTGCTGTAGACTCTTCCAGAATTGTGAAGTAAATCTGGGATCTCTATCAGATATGATGGACATTGGCACTCCATGCAATCTCACTATCTCACTTACATAAATTTCAGCTAGCTTGTTCAATGAGTAGTTCATTCTGACTGGTAAGAAGTGTGCCAACTTCGTCAATCGATCCACTATCACCCACACTGCATCATGCTTTCTCTGAGTCATTGGTAAACCAGACAAAAAATCCATCGTGATTCTTTCCCATTTCCACTTTGGAATTGGTATTGGTTGCAGCAATCCTGAGGGCAATTGGTGTCCCGCTTTCACTTGTTGACAAGTTAGACATTTAGCAACATATTTAGTGATATCCTTCTTCATCCCTGGCCACCAATATTGAGTTTTCAAATCCTGATACATCTTGTTCCCGCCTGGATGCATGGTATATACCGTTTCATGTGCTTCTTTTAAAATATCGGACTTCCGCTCTTCTACACCAAGCACACAAATCCTATTCTTGAAGTACACTGTGCCATCCTCTGTCAATGAAAAATCAGGCTTTTCTCCCTTTTTCATTGCCTCGACTATCTCTACTAACTTTTCATCTTGCTTCTGAGCATCTTTGATCATTTGCATCAAAGTAGATTGTATTCACATCTCAGCTAAAATCTTCCTACTTAGTGCATCTGCAACACATTAGCTTTTCCTGGCTGGTAGTCGATCATACAGTCATAATCTTTAATCAACTCTAACCATCTTCGTTGTCTCAGATTCAACTCTTTCTATGAGGGAAGGTACTTAAGACTTTTATGATCTGTATAGATATAACATCTTTCCCCATACAGATAATGTCTCCAGATCTTAAGAGCAAAAACTATCGCAGCTAACTCCAAATCATGTGTCAGATAGTTAAGCTCATGAGGCTTAAGTTGTCTTGAGGCGTAAGCAATCACCTTTCCTTCTTGCATAAGAACACAGCCTAAACCATTATGACTAGCATCACTGTACACAACAAAGTCTTTTCTTGGAATAGGCTGAGTCAAAACTGGTGCTTCAGTCAACATTGCCTTCAGCCGATCAAAACTTGCTTGACACTTGTCTGTCCACTCGAAACGGATCTCTTTTTGTAGCAGTTGTGTCAAAGGAGTCGCTAATGATGAAAATTCCTTCATGAACCTCCTATAATATCCGGCTAATCCAAGGCAACTTCTCACTACTGTCACATTTCGTGGTGGTTTCCAATTAAGAATAGCCTCAATTTTACTAGGATCAACCCGAATACCTTCTGCTGAAATTACATGTCCCAGAAAACTGACTGTTTTAAGCCAAAACTCGCACTTAGATAGCTTTTCATACAACTGCTTCTCCCTCAAGGTTTGCAGCACTATTATGAGATGTTTATCATGTTCTACTCGGTCTCTAGAGTAGACAAGAATGTCATCAATAAACACTACTACAAATTGATCAAGGTATGGCCTGAACACTTGGTTCATCAGGTCCATAAAAGCTGCTGGTGCATTCGTCAATCCAAAGGGCATAACCAGGAACTCATAATGACCATAACGTGTCCTGAATGCCGTCTTAGGTACATCTGACTCTTTTATCTTCAGTTGATGATACCTTGATCGAAGATCTATCTTTGAAAATATGGTTGCACCCTTCAATTGGTCAAATAAGTCGTTAATCCAGTAAGGCAGCTTGTTGCACACATCGTGGGTTACACAACTTTTGTATATTATCATGTAAATTTTATTTTGTAGTATTTGTAAAATAAACAGTATGTTTTGTAAAGAACATGTTACTATATAAAATGGTAGTTTAACTTTTATGTTATATTTCTTTTATAAATGCAAGGTAAATAAATTGTGAATATTGGAAATAAAAAAAATATGTACGAGTGATTTTGCTTTATATATAACTTATATAATGATAATTTAATCTATGAAGTCAGTATAGCACACCCTCATTTGGGAACGAGCTGCTGGGGTGAGGAGGTGTTACAGTTTTTGGTATCAATGTCATATCCGCTAATTTAAACTAAAGTCACGCGAGTTGTTAAATCGACTCGTCGGTTTGACTGAAATCTAAATTTGGACTTTTATCAAAAAATAAGGAAAATAATGGTAATTAAGTATGGAAAATATCTAATAAAGTGTTCAAAATATTTAAAGATGTTAAATTTCAGTAAAGGACTAAATTGCAAATTTTGAAAAGTTTAGGGGTCAATTTGCAATTTACCAAAAATTTGAGGATTTATTGGGATAATCATCAATTAAATGCATGAATTGGGACATAAAATGCATATGGAGGTCAGCCACACCAAGTGGCACATTTTAAGAAGTCAATTGACATACATGAATTAGAAATTAATGAAACATTTCTAGAAAATGCTTAGGTGTCTCCATTAATTATGTAATTTTGTCACTTTGTTCTTAAGTGCTTATCCTTTCTTAATTATCACCCTTGATCTAGAATTTTTCTATCATTAAGTGTCTTCCACGTTTTGTGAAGCATAACACACTAAATGGCAAAGTTTAATAAGCTAATTAAGATACATGCATTTAACATTAATGAATGTTTCTAGATTGATGCTTAGGTGTCCCTCCCATCTTAATAACCTTTGTCATTTTCTTCTTGATTATTTCTTCTTCTTTCTTAATCCTTTGTATCTAGAATTTCCCATCATTGTCTTCCACGTTCCTCTTATCATACATCAAAGGAAGATGAACATATTAATTACCTAAGGAAAATATCTAGATTTTTATAGCCTATGTGTCAAAGTATTGATTAATTTTGTCTTCTTCCTCTTAATTACTCATCCTTCTTCCTTATCATAACATCTAGAACACTCTATTCTCTAAACCATCCACATTTTTCCCTTGGACATCCATAACCAAACCTTGTTCTAAGAAGAGAAAGTGAGAAAAAGAGAGAGAAAGACATGGAAAATTCCATTTTCATTCTTAAGAAAGCTTAAAAGAGTAAGAAGAAAGAGAGAGATTAGGTTTATAAATTTTTAATAATCTGTTTATGAACTTTACGAACTAAAAGTGACAAGGATCTAGCTCAAAGGAGCAAAGGAAAGGAGAAAGAGAAGTAAAGAGAAAGAAAAGAGAAAAAGACAGGTTTGTGCATAACCTAAGGCAATAGCCTATTTTATTTTTTTTATTTGCATGATTTAATTATTTGGCATGTTGATGATTCTGAATTGATATTATTTTGTGATGAAAATCTTGGGGATGCATGTTTGCTAGACTTAGGATTTAATTTGGTAAAAATTGAATGTGATTATCTTGTATGTTCCTTGCTGGAAATTGATGAGCAGTGTTCACTTAAACTGTTATAACTTAATATCTAGAACTGAGTTTTGTATGTTCTTTGTTGGGTTTGTAAGATAAGACATAGGGTTATAACATTCATTTAGACTATAAAACCCGAATATGTCTGTAATTATCTGGAAACATTCATAAAGCTCGGACATAGAATCTGTCCAGAAATTCTGGGCAGAATTTTTAATAATAAGCAGTAAGTACTTAAACTATTATAACTTGAGTTCTGGAGCTTCGATTTGTGTGTTCTTTGTTCTGTATGAAATCTAAGACATAGGGCTACAATTTGTATTTAGACCATAATATCTGAATATGTCTGTAATTGTCCAAAAAAATTCATAAAGTTTAGACTTAGAATCTGTCCAGAAAATTCTGGGCAGAATTATCAGTGACCAGTTAGTGTTAATATTATCATATCTTTTGATACAAAACTCACCATTAAGTGATTCAAGTTGAATATTAAATCTATGATCCATATCTAAAATTTTTATGAAGATCATGTAAATAAAGGCAGAACGTAATAGGTCCAAAATAGAGAACAGAATCTGCCAGTGACAGGGCAGCATGTGAATTGAGAAATGAAATGAGTAAAATGATGAGAAATTTGTTATATTATGTAAATATTATTTTACTTGAGTGATTATGTGATTATTTTGAGATATTACATGCATGAAAAATATTAAATTAATTGTTATGAATTTTAATGAAATTGTATAAGCCCTAGAACACCTAACTAGAACCAACTTAGGATAGTTTGGCATGCCAAATAGGGGGGAGTATGATGAAAATGATTAAATTCATTAATGGTATGATTATCTATGCCGGGTTTGTCAATGTTATCTATGCTGAGTTTGGCAATGTTATCTACGCCGGGTTTGGCACTGTTATCTACGTCGAATTTGACACGGTTATCTACGCCGAGTTTGGCACGGTTATCTACGCCGAGTTTGGCACGGTTATCTACACCGGGTTTGGCACTTATTTGCGCACATCATATTGCCCGGGTAACACTCCTAAGTGTATGGATGGCAACTCCGTTATCCTATTTAGTGGTTCATAGGTGTCCTGGGCATAAATGAAAACATAAATAAAGAAGTTATGGAACATAAAAGAATTATTGAAAGTAAAACGGGAATTATGATTTGTGACATGGATAATAAAAATGGAATTATGAATTGTGGCATGGATAAAAAGAAGGTTTAGTGTTATACAATAAGGTGGTAATAAAATAAATAAGTATGAGATAATATAATATAATTTGATGTCTATACATGCTAGAATACCATGATTTGCATGAGAATGATGATTTGATTATGTTAAACAAAATGAGATACAATAAATTGATGTTATGCATACTAGAATATTATGAAATGTATGTTTGCATGATTTGATCATAAATTTTTATATGACAATGCATGTGACATTAAAAATAGTTTATTGCCTTATCTATATGCACCACTAAGCCAAGAGCTTAGCGTGGGAGTTTTCTCACGCAGATTTAGTAAAGAATAAATAGAAGATAGTAGACAAAGCCAACAATGACCTAATCCAGTAAAGCAGTCTGTTGCACACATCGTGGGTTACACAACTTTTGTATATTATCATGTAAATTTTATTTTGTAGTATTTGTAAAATAAGCAGTATGTTTTGTAAAGAATATGTTACTATATGAAAAGGTCGTTTAACTTTTATGTTATATTTCTTTTATAAATGCAAAGTAAATAAATAGTGAATATTGGAAATGAAAAAAAAAATGTACAAGTGATTTTGCTTTATATATAACTTATATAATGATATTTTAATTGATGAAGTCAGTGTAGCACACCCTCATTCGGGCACGAGCTACTGGGGTGAGGGGGTGTTACAGTTTTTGTTATCAGAGCGCCCGGTTGGTGTTTCTGGATTTTGGTATTAAAGCCCGGTTTGGGCAGTTTGGGATTTTAAAATGGTTTTCAAAAATAATTATGATATGTGTGTACCCACAATTAAGTATTAAAGTTGTTGCTTACTGATTGGGGCCATTATTTTATGATATAGGTATAGTATGGCTTTAGGGTCACGACATATTGTGGCCAAAGGAGGCGAAAGTAATAAGCCTACTGAAACACAGGCTTCATCGCGACCCAATCGTCGCCAAGCTAGGGGCACCCGATTTCTACGGTAAACGGGAAGATGACCCCTCAGTGGCAGAGTTTTGGCTAGAACAGGCAGAGAAAGTTTTTGATCAGCTGCATTGCAAAAACGAGCATAAATATGAGTATGCGGTATCTTTACTACAGGAGCATGCATATGACTGGTGGCGATCTGAATCACAGAGCATAGAGGCTCTTGACCCTATGACGTGGGAGTTCTTTCTAGAGAAGTTTAAGGAGCAGTATATTCCTTCTATCTACGCAGATGACAAGAAAAGAGAGTTTTTGATGCTGAAACAAGGAAACTTATCGGTAATAGTATATGAAAGAGAATTCACACATCTTTGCAAGTACACTGGAGGCATTGTATGCACTAAGGCAGATAAGTGCTGACGATTTGAAGATGGATTGAGAGACCCAATCAAGCTACAAGTCTCAGCTCTATGTCTGATGAGTTTTCCTAGTTTGCTAGCATCTACCAGAATAGTTGAGAGAGTTCTAGTCACACAACAGTCAACACAAGATAGAGGGTTCAAGAGGCCCATATCACAACCGGGTAGAGTACAGTCAAGTGGCAAAAGAGCTAGATCTTTCAGTGGCCGATTTCAGGCTGGGGGTTCCAACAGGCCTTCTTCTTTTAGGCAGGGACAACCTGCGAGATCTGTTTCTTCGGCAGTCAGTGCACCGACACAGACACCATATAGATCTCTACCCCTACCAGAATGCCAACATTGTGGTCGTTCTCATCCCGGAGAGTGTTGGTGGATGACATGAGCGTGTTTTAGATGTGGCTCTAAAGACCATATGAGGAGAGATTGTCCCTTGTTACAGTATGGCAGAGGTTCGGGGAGCACTAAACTGATGCAGACACAGACTTCTAGGCAACGCAAAGGCCGAGGTTGAGGGCAAGGCAGAGGAGGCCGATCAGGGTCCAGTCAGTTCAGATCAGAAACAGTTGAGAGGCCAGAAGGTAGTAGAGCTGCCCCAACTAGGGCATATGCCATGCGAAGCCGAGAGGAGCAGGATGCATCAGATGTCTTAATTGTTAAATTCTTTCTCTTTGGCTCTGACATACATGTATTGATAGATCCGAGGTCGATGCATTCATACATATACACACCACCACCAGGTCGAGAGGGTTTAGAACCACAGACTCTATTATTTGAGATTATTGTGACTAACCCGTTAGGGGTTGCCCAATTGAAATTCAAGGAAGGCAATTTCCAACATACTTGATAGAATTACCATTTCATGAGTTCGATGTGATCTTGGGAATGGATTGGTTGGCTCGTTATGGAGTGGTAGTGGATTGTGGAAGAAGACAGATGATCATCAGAATTCCAGAACAAAATGAGATAGTGGTGATGGGTGCGGATAGAAGATACCCAAACAATGTGATATCAGTGTTGAAAGCCCAGAAACTCATCAATAAGGGATGTGAAGCAAACTTATCGTATGTGGTTAACATGGAAAAAGCAAGTCCGAAGTTGGTGGATATTCCAGCTGTTAGTGAGTTCCCCGACGTATTTCCAGAGGAGTTGCCAGGGTTACCGCCGGATAGAGAAATTGAATTTGTTATTGATTTGGTACCCGGCACCACCCCTATTTCCATTACACCATATAGGATGGCACCAGCAGAGTTGAATGAGCTGAAGGTACAGTTGCAGGAGTTGTTAGATAAGGGTTTTATATGACTTAGTGTGTCACCATGGGGTGCTCCAGTATTATTTGTGAAGAAGAAAGACAACACTCTTCGTCTTTTCATCGATTACAGACAGCTTAATAAGGTGACTATTAAGAATAAATAACCACTGCCTAGGATTGATGACTTATTTGACCAATTGAAAGGTGCAACCATATTTTCAAAGATAGATCTTCGATCGGGGTATCATCAACTGAAGATAAAAGAGTCAGACGTACCTAAGATGGCATTCAGGACTTGTTATGGTCATTATGAGTTCCTGGTTATGCCCTTTGGATTGACAAATGCACCAGCAGCTTTTATGGACCTGATGAACCGAGTGTTCAGGCCATACCTTTATCAATTTGTAGTAGTGTTTATTGATGACATTCTTGTCTACTCTAGAGACCGAGTAGAACATGATCAACATCTCAGAATAGTGTTACAAACATTGAGGGAGAAGAAGTTGTATGCAAAGCTATCTAAGTGCGAGTTTTGGCTTGAATCAGTTAGTTTTCTAGGTCATGTAATTTCAGCAGAAGGTATTCGGGTTGATCCTAGTAAAATTGAAGCTATTCTTAATTTGAAACCACTACGAAATGTGACAGAAGTGAGAAGTTTCCTCGGATTAACCCTAGCAGCTCATGCCCGAATGAGGGTGTGCTACGCTGACTTTATCGGTTAAAATTTCATTTTATTAAATTGTGTTTAACTGAAAATTTATCATATATATATATATATATATATATATATATATATATATATATATGTATTATTTGCTATTTGTTTACTTTGTGATATAAAAGAAATTATAACATAAAAGATAAACTACCTTTTTATATAGTAACATGTTCTTTACAAAACATACTGTTTATTTTACAAATACTACAAAATAAAATTTACATGATAATATACAAAAGTTGTGTAACCCACGATGTGTGAAATAGGCTTCTTTACTGGATTAGGTCACCATTGGCTTTGTCTACTATCTTCTATTTATTCTTTACTAAATCTGCGTGAGAAAAACTCTCACGCTAAGCTCTTGGCTTAGTGGTGCATATAAATAAGGTAATAAACTATTTTTAATGTCACATGTATTGTCATATAATAATTTATGATCTAATCATGCAAACATACATTTTATAATATTCTAGTATGCATAACATCAATTTATTGTATCTCATTTTGTTTAACATAATCAAATCATCATTCTCATCCAAATCATGGTATTCTAGCATGTGATAATCACATTCAATTTTTACCAAATTAAATCCTAAGTCAAGCAAACATGCATCCCCAAGATTTTTGTCACAAAATAGTATCAATTCAGAATCATCAACATGCCAAATAATTAAATCATGCAAATAAAAAAAAATAAAATAGGCTATTGCCTTAGGTTATGCACAAACCTCTCTTTTTTTTTCTCTTTTCTTTCTCTTTACTCTCTTTCTCCTTTCCTTTGCTCCTTTGAGCTAGATCCTTGTCACTTTGAGTTCCTAAAGTTCATAAACAGATTATTAAAACTTTATAAACCTAATCTCTCTCTTTCTTCTTACTCTTTTAAGCTTTCTTAAGAATGAAAATGAAATTTCCCATGCCTCTCTCTATTTTTCTCACTTTCTCTTCTTAGAACAAGGTTTGGTTATGGCTGTCCATGGGAAAAATGTGGGTTGGTTTGGAGAACATAATTTTCCTCAATGAAAAATGGATAAGGAAGAGGAAGAAACAATCAATAACAAAATGATAAAAGTCATTAAAATGAGGGACACCTAAGCTTCATCTAAAAGCTTTCATTGTTGTTCAATTAATGTGTTCATCTTAATTTGATGTATGGTGACTCAAGAAACAACGTGGAAGACAAATAATTGATAGGAATTTCTAGATTCAAAGGAATAAGAGAGGATGAATGAGCAATTGATGAGAAAATGACAAAAACCAATTAAGGATGGGACACCTAAGCTCACATTCTAGAAACTTTAATTAATGCTAAATGCATGTATGTTAATTAGCTTTTTAAACTTTGCACTTGGTGTGGCCGGCCTCCATATTCATTTTATGTCCCAATTCATGCATTTAATTTATGATTATCCCATTTAATCCTCCAATTTTCGGTAAATTGCAAACTGACCCCTAAACTTTTCAAAATTTGCAATTTAGTCATTTACCGAAATTTAACAGCTTAAAATATTTTGAACACTTTATTAGATATTTTCCATACTTAATTTCCATTATTTTCATTATTTTTCGATAAAAGTCCAAATTTAGACTTCGATCAAACCTACGAGTCGATTTAACAACTCACGGGACTTATTTCTAAATTAGCAGATATGACACTTAGTGTGTTAATGAAACTCTCAATTGCGATTGGGGAGAGGAGTAGGGTTTGTTAACACCCGAACCTCTATAAAAATCCTTGTGTCAAATTTCTCTATCCCTCATAAACTTAAGTTTTTATTTCTGCACTTTAAAGTTAAATTTTTAAACTCCAATTCAACCCCCTTCTTGGTTCAATATCTGGGCAACAACCCTCTTCTTCCCCAAGTTTTTCTTTTTCTTTCTTCAAATCAAGCTAAGATTAGATGAAAAAAATGGTATTAAGGCAAGAACATTAAGGAAGTGAAGCAAAGTGAGCTAAACTAAGGAAGAGGAAGGAATAAAAGAAGAGAAAGAGAAAAAAGACTTTGATCATTTTGAAGATCATCAAAGTGAATTTAGATTTTCCATCTTCTCACTTTTCTTCTTCTCTTTTCTTTGATTTTGTGGTTCGTTACCATTAAAGTTAGTAATTTAGGGTTATTAATATGTTAATGGTGATTAAGGGTGGATTAGTGTGATTAGTGCTTGATTAGTGTAAAAACAATTGTTGTTAGGCCAAGGAGGTGAACAATCCTTGAACCAAAATTAAAGAGGAAGTAAGGGCAAAGAAAAGCTGGCTAGGAAAAAGATAAAAGTGAAGATAAGTAAAATTTTAAGGTATGTACATTTGGAAACAAATTCAATGTAGAAAATTGTTGATTTTGATTTTGTGATGTTGTGAAATTTTGTATGAATTGGTGATTAAATGATGCCATAAATGTGAAAATAAAAATTAGAATATGAGATTGATGCATGAAAATGGAAATTGTATGAATTAATTGATGTGCTGGAAAATTCGTCTTGTGAACAATGTCTAGTTTTCTGATCATAACTTGAGTTCTGAAAATGCTTTTTGAGTGATTCTTATGGGTTGGAAATTTAAACATAGGGTTTCAACTTTTATTCAGACCATTAGACTTGAATATGACTAGAATTAGGTGAAAATGGACTCAAAGTTTGAACTAGAAATCTATCCAGTAAAATACTGGGTAGATTGCAGTGAACGTAGCTTAGAAGAAAATTCATAACGTTTTCTACAAAATTTATTTTAATGTGATTCTAGTTGGAAATTAAATATAAAACATGTACCTACCTTTTTCTAGTTGATCACTTGTCCAAATTCTATCTAAAAATAGATAAAAAAAAATATAGAGCAAAATAAGGTAGAAATCTGTCCAGTAAAATACTGGGCAGATTAGAATAAACATAGCTTAGAAGCAAATTCATAACTTTTGCTAATAAATTCGTTTTAATGTGATTCTTATTAAAAATTAAAGATAAGACATATACCTACATTTTGTTAGTTGATCACTTGTCTAAATTCTATCTAAAACTGGATGAAACATTTAGGGCAACATAAGGAAGAAATATTGTCCAGAATAGGACAACTTGTAAATATGTGTTGATTGTGAAATTTTGTGATAGAAAATATATTAATTGATTTTTCTTATAGTTATAATAATTAAATGAGCAAGTATGAGGTTTTAAAATATTTAATGGGAATTATTGCATTTATTTGGAATTTATATTAGTGTTACATACATAATTTATGTAAATAATAATAAAGGTAACAAATATAATTAAGCCCTATAACATATTATCGGAAACTAGAAATTAGGATGAGTTGGCATGCCAATAAAATGGTAGAAATGTAGGTACTAAAAATGTATTTAGTTATGGTCTAAGATGTCGTGGGCTATTAAAAAAATAACAAAAAGATGTAAATTATTAAATTGATAGTTTAAATTGTATATCTTGTATTGTTAAAATTTCAAGCATGCTTAATGAATGGAATGTCATAATTGATGAATTAAATATTTTTGCATGAAGAAAATAGTTTTATTATTAATTGAATATTTAGCATGCTTAATAAATTAATTGTAGTTTCTAAAAGTTTATTTTAGAATTATTTATGTAATTATTGGATAGTTGTCAAACGTACCACTAAGCTAGTAGCTTAGCGCGTGTGTTTTACGCACAGATAAATAGACATAGCTGTTATGTTAGGGCGACTGAAGATAAGGGGAACCCCAAGATCAAATTGCAACAGTCTACTTTCTTTTTGTATGTTTTGGAAATTACATTGTAAAAATTAAATATAAGAATTTCTTTTAACGTAAATTTGTGGCATGTAATATTTATAATGAATTTGGTAATTTTATATCTAGTATTATTTGTAAATATATTTTTAAATATTATAGTTTAATTGAATGAGTTCTTTTAAATCAAATTATTCACATCAGTAGTTGCATATTTTAAATAAAAAAATATATGGAAATAAATATTCCACTAAAAATAAACTCGAAAATTGAAATAAAAATATTTATACAATAAATTGAGCATTGGTTTTAAAACAAATGAGCTTAGTAGCACTTCTATATCCTATTAACGATTAGTAGGGTAAGGGAGTGTTATAGTTAGAGCTAATGAATTTTGATTTTCTTCATGGTCATGCTGCAGCTAAAGTTGCAGATCAATGGGATTTATTATAAAATGTGGTGGAACTTATCCAATAAGCTATTAGACCTTCCATTTCGAGGCTACGCTTCAACAAGCTTCGAAAGTACAAGGCTACATATTTTTTATGGTCGTAGAGAAGAAGATGCAATAGTAATTGAATACTAGTTGGAAAGGAATGAGAGGGTGTTTGAGAAGCTAAAGTGTACTCTTGACCAAAAATATTAGTACATAATATCCCTACTACAGGAAAGTGCATATGATTGGTGGAGGAGAATTTTATGGAGGCCACAAGCACCAGACCCTACCTTCAGCACTTATTGTACAAATTTATTTGATTAATAAAAGGCTTTTTCATTAATTTGATGTTCATTTGATATATGAATTGATAAGTGATCTTAAATAAATTAATGAATTCCTTGATACATAACATAGCATGAAGGAAATCATGATGAGATCATGATATTGAGATTCTTATTATGTGTACTTATGTTAGTATCAAAATTATCCCTAGTCATAGGATTAATGAGACGGGACATTATTAATCCAGACAGACTAGCGCATGTTACACTCCTTGATTGGATCGAGTAGTAGATCTCATAATCTATAAACATGAGATGTTTAGAGTTAACATGTGGATGCTTGCTAAGTGTAGCTAAGTACATTGGATGACCAACTATGAGACAATCATATGGATAATCTATTCAAATGTCAATGATAGTCTCATCATAGCAATGGTGCAAGTATCCTTAGACTTGATGTAGCAGTCGCAACCCCCTCACCTGAACCGCACGTGCCCGAATAAGGAAGCGCTGCCTCCTATCTTTCTCATACTTCAAATCGCTATATATATTATTATATTATCTTTATTTTTTTTCTCATCACTCATGTATATGTGGATATAAACAAAAACCAGAGTACAATTTTATGTACATAAGATAGTAATTTTAACATCAAAGTAATTCTTAACAAATTTTAACATTTCTTTAATATAAAAGCCAAATACAAAAATTTCAAAACTTGTAACCCACTTTTTTAAGGTTCAGCTGCTTTACTTGAATGGAATCACCGCTTGCTTTATCTAATGCCTTCAGCTACCTTTCTATATCTGTGTCGAAATTAAACTCCACGCTAAGCTCTAAGCTTAGTGGTGCATATAAATAAGGCAATATACTATATCATGCTACAAGCATTAACATATATCATTTTATACATTGAAAATGTTTGCATGCATGACTATCAACATATTCCTATTTCATACAAGTATAAATGTCATGTTCATATAAACAATGTTATTTTCATTTATCTTTAATGGTAAATTACTCTGTTAATCTCCTTATCATTACATTTCAATCCCATATCATCATCGTTTTCTTATTCTTTTCTTTCTTTATTTTCCAACATATCCTCATTATCTTGCCCACATCACTCTAAGTTTGGACTGGCTGGATATGGGTTATGGATCAGGAGCGCTCACAGAGCTTAAGCCACCCTATCCACTATTTGGCTCATAAGAGCTTCTCCAATCAATGGCGCTCTCCAAGCTTAAGCCACATTGATTGAGTATAATTTCATCATAGATGAATAACCGGATCAAGGGCGCTCTCCGAGCTTAAGCCACCTTGTCCTCATTTATGTGTGCTCATCGCACCTTCTCAAGTAAGTAGCGCTCTTCGAGCTTAAGCCACACTGACCGAGCATCTCAGACCACTGGCGCTCTCCCAAGCTTAAGCCACATTGTTTGAGGTATAGTACGGTACCGTTCGCCCTCTTAATGACATGTTATCTATCCTCATTCTAATCTGCAGGTAGAGTAATGGGCTTCTTTATATTTTCACATCAATCATAATTCTCATGTTTCAACACATCAATATTCTCATATTTATCAACATCTCAATTTTCTTGCTTTGCAAACATATAGTCATACTCATACATCTTTTCATTTATTTAACTAGGTACATCAATATTCTCATGTTTATCATCCGCATCAGATTTCATATATCATCCATGGAAATTCACATATTTCATCTGCGACAATTCATTTTTCTATATTACAACATAACACGTTTCTCTCATCAATATGTACGTGTGTATATATATATATATATATATATATATATATATATATATGTATATATATATATATATATATATATATCCATATCATTCTTATTTCACTGGATAGACAATGACTTTCATTTACTTACCTGAATTCTTCATTTGATAACCACATTCATAATCACAAATACAGAGCATTCACGGTCGTGATTACTAATTTCACACTAGTGAATTAGTTCATGCCCGTAATCCCAAGCCGTGAACGCTACTGGAATGAATTGCCCAAAAACATTCACGGTCGTGATTACTCATTCACGCTCGTGATCACGCTCGTGAATAAGTTCACTTCCGTGATTCCAACCCGAGAACGCTTCTGGAATGAATAGTGTCATTTCCACACAGAAGTCACAACCGTGATACAATCAGTCACAACCGTGAACTTTCAAGTTCACGCCCGTGACTCAATAGTCACGCTTGTGACTTTCTGCAGGAAATCTGCATATTCACATTTCATTCATTCTAACATCATCCAAATCATACCAAATTCTATTTCATGCATTTCTAAAGTTCTTTACTCAACTTATTGCTTTCTAATACATATAAATGCCTTGATCATACAAGATTTTCTAACATGCATCATTAATTCAATGTCACACAATTATCTCATTCATACATGTCTAAACCTATGGTTTCATGCCACAATCATCATCATTCCTGAAATGCATTTATCTAAAATCATGTTTAGCATGCATTATTTCAACCAAGAATAGGCTATTGCCTTAAGTTATGCACAAACCTTAATCTTTCTCATTCACTCTTCTAGGTAGCTTTTTCTTTTCCTTTGCTCCTTAGAGCTTGTTCCTTGTCAATAAGAGATCTCGGATCGAATCGGTAACACTTGGAACTCCTACAACATCATAAATCATTATTATCATCTAATTTTCTCAAGACCCTAAACTCTCTTTTTCTCTCTTAAAACCCTAGTTTCTCTCTCTTTCCATATAAGTCTTGGATGAGCTAAAAATTCAAACTTCCTTTAAGAAAAGATGAAGAAGAAGAAGAGATGCTTCTTACCTTACTCTTTTCTTCACTTGATCACCACTTTGGAGATTTTCTCTCTCTACCAAACTTGATTTTTCTTCCTCTTTCTTGTTCTTTCTAGCTTCCTTAGGAGTTATGGGCTATGAAGATCACCTTGTCTTGCTCTTTCCCTTCTCTTCCCTTCCTTTCTCTCTCTAGAAGTCAAGATTGGCTATGGAGGAATGGATGTAGCGGGCATGAATGGTAGAGAAAAGAGAGAAGGAGGCAGAAAATGAAGAGAAGAAGAAGAAGAAAAGAAAGCCTTAAATAGGGTACCTAAAAGTCTTCATGTGGGACCCACCATTTTGATCATTTCTTGACATTAGGCTTAATGAACCCATTAATCTCAATCTTCCTCAATGAGTGGCCTGCCAAACCTATCAAAATGTCCCCAAAATCCATATGTTGATTCGTAATTAATCTCATTAATTATCTAATTTTTGGTAAATTGCAATTTGACCCCAAAATTTATCAAAATTTGCAATTTAGTCCTTTACCATAAATCAACTTCTTCTAACTCTATAATCACTTAATTAGGCATTTATCATTTAATTTAGCCATTACTTAATCAATTTTTGTAAAAATCTGAATTTAGACTCTGATTGGTCAAATGCGTCAACTTCTCGACACGTACAACTCGGGGCCTAAATTAGCGGATATTACACTTGAGGTACCCAAGGATATCTTGAATATTGATTCTGTATTGTGACACTATTCCTTGTTGCCTCAGAGAGGTAGCTCATAGGGTGGTGATTGGATACAGCTTGAGGTATTCGAAGGTAATTGGGTAACCAACAAAGGATTCACCACTCTTGATAGAAGAAGTGTATACCCATGGCCTCTTGTCGTGGTCATTACTCAGGAATCTCTGGCTGGAGTGGAAATTTCATAAAGATAGTCTTCAATGACATATCTAAAAGAGTAATGAGCCTCAAGGACAAGAACTAACATTACTTGGACTAGACGTAACGTAGTCAGTCTAGTGGGAGTTGACATATGTCCATACTCTGAACCAAGTGGGGTATAAAATGGTGAAAGGAATAATTGCACAAAAATTATCTATGGAAAGGTTTGTAGTCACACAACTGACTTTTCGGTCAATTGGGGGTCATGATGTGTTGCTAGATACCGCTCATGACCTGCTTAAATTAATTGTTAATTTAAGTGGCCAACATAACCGGAAACCTAATGGGTCACACACATTGAAGATATGGAGAATGAGTAAAATGGTCTTGGATAGGATCCAAAATATGAGAGAATTATTTTAGGATGGATCGCGATGAGATCATAGGGAAAAATTGTTCGGGAGTTTTACAGGCCCGCGCGGGCTAGGCAGGCTACTGGCCCACCTTGCAGGCCAGCTGGGCTGCCCAGCAGCAGCCCGCAGCAGGCCCAGCGCGCCTGCAGCTTCCCATCCATTGGCCAACGGCTGTTTTTAGCCTTAATTAGGCCAATTATGGTCAATTACTATTCATTTGTTTCCATTTTTGACTTTTCATCTTATTTTTGAATTTGATTCAAATAGAAATTAATTTGTAAAATATAATTTACATATTTTTATTTCTTTAATCTGATCATCAGATGATTAAGAATGATTATTTTGATTGAAAAATGATTTGAATGTGATTCAAATAATTAATTTCGGATTTATTTCAAAAATGCCTAAAATTGCCTTGTTTATGAACATGTGTTGTTATTTGGCTTAATTGATGGGGATGATTATATTTTTCTTGTAATTTAATTATTAAACAATTATTCAGACATATTGAGAATATGGTTATACCTTTGGAAGTGTCCAATAATTAATTAAAAATTATTTTAATTAATTTTTCAAACAAATACAAAAATGGGACTGTTTTAGCATACCCGATGGGGCTGTTTTGTTTGATTTTTTTGTATGTGTTTATTTTATTTTCAGCACATTGAAATAATTTTTATGTGATTAAAAATATGTTATTTTTATGTTAGATACATGCCAAAATTATTTTGCAAGCATTTGAAATTTTAAAAAATTATAGATATCGAATTAGTCATTTTGAGCGTCTAAGTGTATTGGTTCATTTGTCTTAGTAATTTTGGCTTGTGCTAAAAATATTTTGATGAACTTGAGCTTACCTAAAGATAATTAGAATGGTGATTTGATTTCTGAAATTTTTTAGAATTTTTATAAATTAATTTAAGTTGTACAATTGTAATTCTAGTATGACTAGAAATTGGTATGTATATTAAAATTAAATTGTTTAATTTTAACATCATAATATTCTGATTTTAAGGAGAAATAATTTTAAATTATTTCTGGAAATATGAAATTTAATTTAATTTTATTAAATATTAAATTCCACTTTAAAATGACATACCAAATTGAATTAACCGAAAGAATACATATAGGCAATTTCGATTCAAGTATTGAATCGATTTACAAATTGAAATCTAAAATTGTCATTATTATTTTGTGCATTAGAGAATGCATGTTAGGGGTGTATGAAAAGGTATGATGGATGATTATGGACTTAGGCCCAATGTGATTGAGCATGCATGGAATTATTTTTTTTATGGTAAATAGGGCCTGCGTGTCCCTACCTCTTTTTCTTTCTTATGTATTTCTCTTCTCATCTTTCTCCCCTCAAATGTAAATTGATGTTTTCTATAATTTGAAATATGTAATTAGATTACATAGGATTAGGATAGAATGAAGATACAAAGGAGCAAGAATCAAAGGAGATGGTACCATAAACAAGAAGACTTAGAAATAGGAATTTGATTTCTATTTTTCGTTGTAAATTCATGCATATACCTAGGTAAGACCTAGTCAATTTCTCTTTGGCTCAAGAGATTGACTTTAGTATGTCCATAATCATGTCATATAGTTAATGTAACTATATTTATATATCAATGTGACGAATGTATGATATATAAAAGCATGAAATAATAACTTGATGAGACTTAACAAAGAAATCCCTCACTAAATAAACAATTAAGTCTTATGCCTTCCATTAATATGGGGAGAACCAGAGTTCTTCTAGAGTTAGGGTTGTTGAGTTGCCTCAAGCTCACTCTATAAGAATATGTTCAATCCATTGAAATTAGATTTCATGATTAATGGGTTAGGCTTAACCGATATTATTAACTTGTTGGATTTGCGCCAAGGTTAATGTGTATTGGAGGTGAAGTTGGGTTTGTATACATGAGATGTACATATATCAAGAGTCGATAGCCCAATGTATGTGCACACATCAATAAGTTGATAGCACAAGATTCGATAGTTGCATGAATAATGCAATTGGTATGGATTAGATACCTACCAACCAAACTAAGGATAGCTTGTTGAGTTGCCTCAAGGTTATTCTTAGCTAGTTGGATATCGACCCACTAGGAGAACTTCCATATAAGTTCTCTTGGATTCATAGTGAGGGCTATGGATTCACTATAAAATAGTGGGAGCCATAAAGCGATTTATTAAAGACCTAATAAACATGCATTTTATGTACATTCTAACATGTTCTATTTTACATCTAGTTGCTAGAATCATCATCATGACAAATGTGAATTTGCGATCGCTAATGGAATCAAATAAGTTGACTCAGCCCAATTTTTTGGATTGGCTAAGGAATCTGAGAATAGTTCTCAAGTCCGAAAAGATTGGCTATGTCCTAGATGAGGCACTCCCTAATCCCCCTGCTACTAATGCTTATGAAGATATTCAAAAGTCATATCAAAAGCATCTCGATGATAGTGAGATGGCAAGCTGCATTATGCTTGCTACTATGTCAGCTGAGTTGCAAAAGCAGCATGAGGTTATGGATGCTAATTCCATAATATACCATCTAAGAGAGCTTTCTGATGAGCAAGCACGTTCCGAAAGGTTCAAAACTTCAAGGTTGCTCTTCTGCATTAAGATGGTTGAGGGGACATCTCCAGTGCAATATGCATTGAAGATGAATGGCTATATTGAGAGGTTGGCCACCTTGGAATTTGTGATGGACCATGAATTAAGTATTGACTTAATTCTAACCGATTTGTCTGATAGTTATTAACATTTTGTGTAACACCACATCATATGCATTTAAGTATAACATATTTCGGTATCAAATAATCACATACTGCATGTTGGAAATAGAAAATACCCTGATAACAGTGGTAGTAAATTGTTTTTCATATCATATCCTGTAAAATCAACTAATGACTTTACAAGTCTTATATCCTGTAATATCACTCAATGACTTTTCAAGTCAACATTAAAAACCACAATACGATATATCACATATATTAAAACATAAACTTCACATCCGAAGGATTACGAGTTGCTCCCATTTATACATTTCAAAACTAATCTAGAGTGATAATACATATTCAAACATATAAGTCCAAAATACAGATGACATGTTTTCATGCTTGTGTGCAATGCAAGGAGAGAGAGTGATGAGGCTCGGCCAATGACCTGTGCTCCATGTCTTTTATACACTACTCAAAATGAGCTATCACTTTTCTTTACCTGAAAAATGATGCAAATTGATGAGTTGCGGCTCAGTGAGAATAACCATCTAATGAGCTCTAAAGTACCAAACAACTCATAGTAATAAATCACAATTCCAATATATACCACATATTCCATTCCATTCATCAGTATCATATATGTATCAATAAAGTTGAAACATATAATCATTACTCTTTATGTATGAAAATGCTTTGCTTATTTCATTATGTTGTGACTAAGTTAAACAGACATTGCCCCGGGTTTCCATGTGAACATTTGCATTTGCATTTGCTAGCTAGCTTTATCATTTGTTTCATTTGCACATTTGTTGGGTCATAGGCCTCTTCTTTTGCTTTACAATATCGATTAACTAGTCACAATGCCTTTTTAGTCCATATGCATATGCACTTGTATTTAAGCATTCATCAACCATTGCATCTTTATCATATACAACATACATATATTCCATATATACCTCATATGTCAAGCATATACCTTGCATATACTATACATATACCATGTATATATATCACATATGTCAAACATATACCTCAAATATACCACAAGTATACCATTTATATGTACCACAATGTCACAAATTATCCATCATTACATTATCAAGGACCAATCATGATAATCATATGAATCACATAGCGAGCAACATTCATTTGCACTAAATAATTCAATCGATAATTAGACTCACCGTTCTCTTTTGATTTTGACCTCTAACTTATTGTCTATCCACTCCTTGTGGGTCTCCAATATGTTGCGAGCCAAATATAAAAACATAATCAATTAACTCATGATTGGGGAGACTTAATGTGTCTTAAACAAATTAATATGCATTGTTCATGTATATAGTTGAGATTTTTCCTATGAGGCAGTGTGACCTTATGAGACTGTTCAGCCTATAAAGGTTTCTATACATGACCAATTAATCTAATTCTTATTCCTAATTAAAAATGACATATAATTATAGAACATATTAAAATTTCAGATCAATTGGATCATTGTACAATTTTCGGTGGAATTTCTAAATGTGTTCTGTTTTCTGCCTTGTTTTCTGCCTTTAGGCAGTTTCAGGATACTCATTTTGGTTCATCATACCTTATACTCTATAGGTCCTATTTTAATGAAACATTACAGCCACTCATATTGGCTCAAATGGAACATTTTTCATGTTTTACACTTTTATCAATTATGCCTCTAAAGTCTTCAAATCATAAGCAACATTTCACTGATCCAGAACAGAATTGGCTTCCAGACCAGTATGACTTCTAAAGACCATAACGTAGTCTATACATATCCAATTAATAAGAATTTAGTACCAACATTTAGCTAAGCCATATACCTATAACTGGCATGTTTTGATCAGTTACCGAATCTAGCTCTAATGAGCCAAACAATTTAATGCCTCTGCCCAGGGCACCCAGTAGGCAGTTCAAACCATGGAACAGTCATGGTTCCATTCACCATAACGCACCATTTACAAGACCTATGAACCTGAAATTTGGTATACCAATACATAACACATATATCTACAAGCTTTATGTTTTGAGGTACTTCAAATAATGGCTTAAACATATTCGAAATCAAAAAACACAGTAGCTAACTTGGTTAGGGTTCGCACTCTGACCAGTTTCAGTACAAAGAGGATATCTCAATCTATACACCACATATTGAAAAAATATTTACATATCCATAAATATAATACATAAAGTAACAACTTTATTTTTTTAATATTTTCCAGAATCAATTTCTATATGTATCAAAATTGGGTTGCAAAGCAGTTCCTATTAATGAACACTAAACAACAAAATCAAGCTTAACACAAATATAAATGTTTACTCACCTATAATCACTCTTGGCTAATCTTGTTCATACAATCTTTGGAGTGAAAGAGAGAAGAAATGGTGGCTGGAATTTGAGAGAAAATAGGTGGAAGAAATGAAGCAAGGAAGAAGAAGAAGATGAGGATGGAAATGAATATAGTGGTTGCCTAATAAGTTAAAAGGCACCACCATTTGTTTCACCTGTCCACTTCCTCTTTTTTTTTTTCTTTTTCCGACTTTTTTTTTTATTTTTATTTTTATTTTTTTATTTTATTTTATTTTTTTCCTAATTATTCTTGTTATTATTATACAATTCAACACAATATGCAATTTAACCTTAATCTAGTCATTTTGCATACTTTAATTTGGTCACCTTATTTCATTTATTTTTAATAATTTTTATCCTCATTTAGATTACAAATACACATGTATGACTCGATACAATTGCAATATACTAGGACACATAGCTAGTGTGTGTCATGGACTTGTTCCTACAAAAATACGTATGAAATGCATGTGTTCAATTTAATTATATGCAAGATGCATATGTTCAAATGAAATTCATGTGGGGAAGGTTGAGGATGTTACATTTTGTGCTTAACTATAGGATGAACCAAATCTCTACCACTATTCCTGAGCTGATTAACTTGCTTAAAACAGCTGAGGCATCTGTCAAGAAGGACAGTAAGGTTGTAATGTTGGTGGACTCTTCAAGTTCTAAAAGGAAAAACCTTAAGAAGAAGAAGAAGTCCATGAAGCCTAAGGGAGGCGTGGCCAAGAAGAAGGCCAAGGAGATTGCTCCAAAAGGGACATGCTTCCATTGTGGCAAGGATGGCCATTGGAAGAGAAACTGCAAGGCTTACTTGGAGTCCTTAAAGAAGAAGGCATCTGATGCCCCATCTACTTCAGGTATTTTTGTCATTAAAATTAATACTGTTTCGAATAATAATATATGGGTATTAGATACCAGTTGTGGCTCACACATATGCACTGATATGCAGGGCCTAAGGAACAGTAGACAGCTCAATAAGGGAGAGTCAGACCTATGCATTGGAAATGGAGCAAGGGTTGTTGCATTAGCTATAGGAACATATGTATTGACCCTCCCTAGTGGGCTTATATTAAATTTGGATAATTGCTATTATGTACCTACTTTGACTAAAAACATTATTTTTGTTTCAAGTCTAAATAAAGATGGTTTCCTTTTAGCTTTTAGTAACAATTGTTGTTCTATTATGTTGAATGGAATTCTTTATGCTAATGGTACATTATGCAATGGAATATACATATTAGATATGTCAAATCTAATTTTAAACATCAATGATAATAAAAGGCAAAAACAAGATATGTTGAAATCATCTTATTTATGGCATTGTCGTCTAGGTCATGTAAGTGAGAAATGCATGGCTAAGCTACACAAAAGTGGTAGTTTGGGGTCATTTGATTATGAATCATATGACACATGTAAATCTTGTTTACTAGGCAAGATGACTAAATTACCCTTTAAGGGATAGGGTGAACGTACTAATGGACTTTTAGACTTAATACATTCAGATGTATGTGATCCAATATCTACACACGCTAGAGGTGGTTTCATCTACTTCATTACTTTTATCGATGACTACTCACGATATGGATACGTGTATCTTATGAGATACAAATCTGAACTTTTGAA
This sequence comes from Triadica sebifera, assembly GCA_023653625.1. Taxonomy (NCBI): domain Eukaryota; kingdom Viridiplantae; phylum Streptophyta; class Magnoliopsida; order Malpighiales; family Euphorbiaceae; genus Triadica; species Triadica sebifera. Next base: position 41,419,704 of record CM042893.1, on the reverse strand, counting down.
AAGTTCAAAGAATTTAGAAATGAAGTAGAGAAACAACTTGGCAAAATTATTAAAACACGTCAATCAGATCGAGGAGGTGAATACTTTAGCCAAGAGTTTCTAGATTATCTTAGGGATAATGGGATTTTATCTCAATGGACTCCACCTTACACGCCACAACACAATGGTATGGCTGAAAGAAGAAACCGAACCTTGTTAGACATAGTAAGGTCTATAATGAGTTTTGCGGAATTACCTAAATCCTGTTGGGGTTATGCCCTAGAGACCGCCATTTATATATTAAATGGAGTTCCTTCAAAATCAATTGATGTTACTCCATATGAGATATGGTATAACAAGAGGCCCACATTTTCTTACATGAGAATTTGGGGTTGTCCTGCTTATGTGAAGTAGACAATGTCAGATAAGCTAGAAGCTAAGTCTGACCGATGTTTGTTTGTGGGATATCCAAAAGCATCATATGGATATTAATTTTACCACCTCTTGGAACAAAAGGTTTTTGATTCAAGATGTGTTATATTTTTAGAGAGAGAATTCCTTCTAAAAGGAGATAGTGGGAGCAAAATTGAACTTGAGGAAGTTCAAGATGCTCAAATAGATGCTAATCAACTGCCTGAACCTGAGCTTGTTACTCATACAGATGATATAACAGCTCAACCTTCTGAAGCACAAGAGCTTCGTAGGTCAAATAGGATACGTACTATTCCAAAGAGATATGGATTTCTCATCAGTGAACAGAACGACGTATTGCTCATAGAAAATGATGAGCCTACAACCTATGAAAAGGTTCTGAATAGTTCAGAATCTGACAAATGGCTTCAAGCCATGAAGTCAGAAATGGATTCCATGTATGAAAACCAAGTATGAACTTTGGTTGACCCACCCAAAGGAATAAAGCCTATAGGGTGCAAGTGGGTTTTCAAAAAGAAACTAACATGGATGGTAACGTGATTACCTATAAAGCTAGACTTATTGCTAAAGGTTATCGTCAAAGACAAGGAATTGACTACGATGAAACTTTTAGCCCAGTAGCTATGCTTAAATCCATAAGGATACTCATAGCCATTGCTACTCATTATGATTATGAGATATGGCAAATGGATGTGAAGACAACTTTCCATAATGGAAATCTGACTGAGGATGTGTACATGACACAACCAGATGGCTTCATATCCAAAGATGGCAAAAAGGTATGTAAGCTTCAAAGATCCATTTATGGATTAAAGCAAGCATCCAAGAGTTGGAATATTCGGTTTGATGAGACAATTAAACAGTTTGGTTTCTTTCAAAACCCGGATGAACCTTGTGTTAGTGGGAGTGCAATCATATTTATTGTGCTATATGTGGATGACATATTGTTAATGGAAAATGATGTCTCAGCCTTACAATCAGTCAAAATTTGGTTATCCAAGAATTTATCTATGAAAGACCTTGGAGAAGCAGTCTATATTTTAGGGATAAAGATCCATAGAGATAAACCTAAAAGATTGCTTGGTCTTTCACAATCTACATACATAGATAAGATGCTAAAGAGGTTTAGCATGGAGCAGTCCAAAAGGGGATATATTCCCATGACCCATAGGATTACTCTCTCAAAGTCATTGTGTTCAAAGACACAAGATGAGAGGACACACATGAGTTTGATTCCATATGCTTCAGCTATAGGATCAATCATGTATGCTATGATATGTACAAGACCCGATGTATCATATGCTCCGAGTGTCACAAGTAGATACCAATCGGACCCTGGTGAGGGTCATTAGGTGGTTGTCAAAAACATCCTTAAGTACTTAAGAAGTACTAAGGATGTATTCTTGGTATATGGAGATGGAGATATTACTGTGAGCGGGTATACCGATGTCAGCTTCCAATCTAACAAGGATGACTCAAAATCTCAGTCAGGTTATATATTCACACTAAATGGTTGAGCAGTTAGTTGGAAAAGTTTCAAACAGGAAATGACTGCTGATTCCACAACCGAAGCAGAGTACATTGCAGCTTCTGAAGCAGCAAAGGAAGCAGTTTGGATAAAGAAATTCATCACAGAACTTGGAGTGGTTCCCAGCATTATTGATCCAATACAATTGTATTGTGATAATAATGGAGCCATTGTGCAAGCAAAGGAGCCACAGTCTCATCAGAGATCCAAAAAAGTACTCATAATATACCATTTGATTAGAGAAATCATTGGTAAAAATGATGTAAAGATAGAAAGTGTGCCCACTGATCAGAATATTGCTGATCCTTTAACTAAACTACTTCCCCAAAAGAAATATGATTCTCATGTACTCACCTATGGAATTAAATACAAAGGTGATTGGCTTTAGTGCAAGTGGGAGCTTGTTAGAGGAGTGTTCTAAAGGCAATCACCTTTAGCACTTATTGTACAAATTTATTTGATTAATAAAAGACTTTTTCATTAATTTGATGTTCATTTGATATATGAATTGATAAGTGATCTTAAATCAATTAATGAAGTCCTTGATACATAACATAGCATGAAGGAAATCATGATGAGATCATGATATTGAGATTCTTATCATGTGTAATTATGTTAGTATGAAAATTATCCCTAGTCATAGAATTAATAATATCCCATCTCATTAATGGAGAGTGCTCATGGTGACTTGGTCGTGATGAAGCCTTTGTTTCATTAGGCTCGTTACTTTCTCCTCCATCAGCCACAATGTATGATGACCCTGAAGTCATACCCTGTCTGTAACATAAAGGTAACAGCCCTAATCAGTAAAGCAGCGACTCCATAAATTCAAATGTGGGTACACTCAAATGATAAACATTTTCAAAACTCACTTTTAAAACCAAAACTGCCCAAAGTGGGCTCTGATACCAAAATATATAACACCCCCTCACCCAAACAGCACTTGCCCAGATGAGGGAGCGCTACCACTGACCTCTTCAATCACTATTTTAATAACTGCTAGAAAGCCATACAAATTTTTTTTTTAAACTCTTAGCTCATAGATATACAAGAAATAATGTACATTTTATTTACATAAGATAGTAATTATTAATATAAAGTTAATTCTTAACAAACTATGAAAGTCAATTTACAAATCTAAAAGTATATAATATGAAAAGCAAAATATAAAACTTCAAAAGATTCTGACCCACTACTTTAAGATCGGCTGCTTTAATTGACTAGGATCACCGCTTACTTTATCTACAACTTTCGGCTACCTTTCTATATCTAAGCGGAAGAAAAACTCTCACGCTAATCTCTAAGCTTAATGGTGCATATAAATAAGGCAATATACTATATTATGCAACAAGCATTAACATATGTCATTTTATGCATGAATATCTTTTCATGTTATTCTTCTCTTCATGCCCCTAATTCATACGATTATGAGCATCATGCATACATGCACAATATTATTTTCATTTAACTTTAATTATAAGTTACACTTTTCATCTCTTTAATATTCTATATTAATTTCAAATTATTTTGCATTATCTTTCAACGTAACTTCATTATTGTGCCCACATCACTCTAAATTAGACTAACTGGATATAGGTTATGGATCAGGAGCGCTCCCATAGCTATAGTCACCCTATCCACTATTTGGTTCAACAAAGCTTCTCAAATCAATGGCGCTTCCAGAGCTAAACCACATTGATTGAGTAATATATCATCATAGATTTCAGAAGCATCACTCTAAATCTGATTTGTATGAAACATCAGGAAAATTTCAGAAGCCCCAACCATCACCTGTGCTTCCTCCATTTTTTTTAATAATTGTGAGGCAAAGAGACGAAAATCTGGTATGCATTTGATTCATCTACCTCATATTAGAAAATAAATAATCAAAAGAGATGGTTATGTTGTTGTATGTTTGTTCCTAATAAGTGTACCTTTTTAATAGCAATTTTACTGCAAATACACCATTTGAACTGTGTTGATGTCAATTGCTATTTATAATTTTTGTACTTTTGTTATAGAAATTTGAAAAGTGGAATTTGTTTACCCACATTTATTTTGAAATTGGTGCTATAATGTGAGGATAAGTATAATATCCGCTAAATTAGGTCCCGAGTCACACGTGTTGCGAAGTTGACGCGTGTGACCGATCGGAGTCTAAATTCGAATTTTTACAAAAATTGATTAATAAATGGCTAAATTAAATGATAAATGCCTAAATAAGTGATATTAAAGTTTAAAGAAGTTGATTTACGGTAAAGGACTAATCTGCAAAATTTGGTAAGTTTTGGGGTCAAATTGCAAATTACCAAAAATTGGAGGATTAATGAGATTAATTGATAATCAACATATTAATTTTGGGCACATTTTGATAGTGTTGGTCGGCTATGATATTAAAGGAAGATGATTAATATTGATTAAGTGTAAAATTGGGAGAAAATGGTCAAATGATAGGTCCCACATGAAGACTTTTTAAGTACCCTATTTAAGGCTTTCTTTTCTTCTTCTTCTTCTCTTCATTTTCTGCTCCTTCTCTCTTTTCTTTACCAGTCACGCCAGCCACAATTTTCCTCCATAGCTCACCTTGATTCTAGTGAGAGAAAGGAAGGGAAGAGAAGGGAAAGAGCAAGACAAGGTGATTTTCATGTCCCATAACTCATAAGGAAGCTGGAAAGAACAAGAAAGAGGAAGAAAAATCAAGTTTGGTAGAGAGAGAAAATCTCCAAAGTGGTGATCAAGTGAAGAAAAGTGTAAGGTAAAAAGTATTTCTTCTTCTTCTTCATCTTTTCTAAAGGAAGTTCGAATTTTGAACTCATCTAAGACTTATATGGAAAGAGAGAGAAACTAGGGTTTTGAAAGAGAGAAAGAGAGTTAGGGTCTTGAGAAAATCATATGGAAATAATGATTTATGATGTTGTAGGAGTTCCAAATGACAAGGAACAAGCTCTAAGGAGCAAAGGAAAAGAGAAAGCTACCTAAAAGAGTCAAGGAGAAAGATTAAGGTTTGTGCATAATTTAAGTCAATAGTCTATTTTTGTTTGAAATAATGCATGTTGAACATGATTTTAGATAAATGCAATTTCAAGAATGATGATGATTATGGCATGAAACCATAGGTTTAGATATATATGAATGAGATAATTGTGACATTGAATTAAGGATGCATGTTAGAGAATCTTGTATTATCAAGACATTTACATGTATTGGAAAGTAATAAGTGGAGTAAAGAACCTTAGAAATGCATGAAATAGAATTTGGTATGATTTGGATGAGGTTAGAATGAATGAAAAGTGAACATGCAGATTTCCTGCTGAAAATCACGGGTGTGACTATTGAGTCACGGACGTGAACTTGAGGGTTCACGGTTGTGACTGATTGCGTCACGGTTGTGAATTTCTAGGTGGAAATGGTACTATTCAATCCATAGCGTTCACGGGTTGGAATCACGGCAGTAAACTTATTCACGGGCGTGAATGAGTAATCACGACCGTGAAAGCTTTTGGGAAATTCATTCCAGTAGCTTTCACAGCTTGGGATTACGGGCGTGAAAGTAGTAATCACGGCCGTGAATGCTCTATATTTGAAATTATGAATGTGGTTATTAAATGAGGAATTCAGGTAAGTAAATGAAAGTCATTGTCTATTCAGTGAAATAAGAATGATATCGATATAGATATATGTATATATATATTGATGTGAGAATGTGATATGTTGTGATATAGAAAAATGAATTGATGAAGAAAAATGAATTGTCATGGATGATATATGAAATCTTATGTAGATGATAAACATGAGAATATTGATGAATCTAGTAAATGAATGAAAAGATGTATGAGTATGACTATATGTTTGCAAAATAAGAAAATTGAGATGTTGATAAATATGAGAATATTGATGTGTTGAAATTTGAGAAATTATGATTGATGTGAAAATATAAAGAAGCCCATTACTCTACTTGCGGACTAGGATCAGGATAGATGACATGTCATTAAGGGGGCGAACGGTACCGTACTATACCTCAACCAATGTGGCTAAAGCTTGTGTAAGCGCCATTGGTTAGGATGCTCAGTTAGTGTGGCTAAAGCTTGTGTGAGCGCTACTAACTTGAGAAAGCTCTGATGAGCACATATAAATGAGGACAAGGTGTCATAAGCTTGTGTGAGCGTCTTTGATCCAGTTATTCATCTATGATGAAATTATACTCAATCAATGTGGCATAAGCTTGTGTGAGTGTCATTGATTTGAGAAGCTCTTATGAGCCAGATAGTGGACAGGGTGGCATAAGCTTGTGTGAGCGCTCCTGATCCATAACCCGTATCCAGTCAGTCCAAAATTTAGAGTGATGTGGGCAAGATAATAAGGATATGTCGGAAAAATAAGAAAAAGAAAGAATAAGAAAATGATGATGATATAAGATTGAAATGTAATGATAAAGAGATTTACAGAATAATTTGCCATTCAGGATAAATGAAAATAACATTGTCTATATGAGCATGACATTTATACTTGTATGAAATAGGAATATGTTGATAGTCATGCATGCAAACATTTTAATGCACAAAATGATAATTGTTAATGCTTGTTGCATGATATAGTATATTGCCTTCTTCATATGCACCACTAAGCTTAGAGCTTAGCATGGAGTTTAATTTCCACGCAGATATAGAAAGGTAGCTGAAGACGCTAGATAAAGCAAGCGGTGATCCCATTCAAGTAAAGCAGTCGAATCTTGAGAAAGTGGATTACAAGTTTTGAAACTTTTGTATTTGATTTTTATACTAAAGAAATGTTTGAGTTTGTAAAACTTACTTTTAAAGTTTGTTAAGAATTACTCTGATGTTAAAAAATACTATTTTATGTAAATAAATTGTACTCTGATTTTTATTTTTATCTATATATACATGAGTAAAAATAAAATAAAATAAAATATGAAGTATGAGAAAGACAGGCGGCAGCGCTTCCTTATCCAGGCACGTGGTATTCGGGTGGGGAGGTGCGGTTGCTGCAGTTTTTGGTATCAGAGCACGGTTTGGTGTTTCTGGATATTGATATTAAAGCCGGTTTGGATTTTAAAGTGAATTTTGAAAATATTTTTCTTAAATGTACCCACAATTGCATTTTTTTGAGTTGTTGTTTTATTGATTAGGGTCGTTGTCTTTATGTTATAAGTAGGATATGGCTTCAGGATCAAGACGAATAGTAATAGAAGAAGCTGAGAGTAATGAGCCCTTAGAGGCAAGAGCTTCGTCGCAACCAAGTCGTCGTCGAGCTACGGCACCGAGATCTAGTGCTAGCTCACTTCATGAACATTCAGCTATTAATATGGGTCAAACTGAGCTCATGAGAAATATGATAGATTTGCTACAGAAAGCATCACGATCAGATTTGTCTGGATTACAATTCGAGAGACTGAGGAAATTAAGGGCATCTGATTTCTATGGTAAACGGGAAGATGACCCCTCAGTGGCAGAATTTTGGTTGGAACGAGCAGAGCGAGTATTTAATCAACTGCACTGCATAGATGAACCGAAATATGAATACGCAGTATCTCTGCTACAGGAGCATGCATATGATTGGTGGCGATCTGAATCACAGAGTACAGAGGCTCCTAACCCTATGACATGGGAATTCTTTCTAGAGAAGTTTAAGGAGCAGTATATTCCTCCTATTTACACAGACGATAAGAAGAGAGAGTTTCTGATGTTAAAATAAAGGGATATGTTTGTAACAGAATATGAGAGAGAATTCACTCATCTGTGCAAGTATGCTGGTGGTATTATATCCACTGAGGCAGATAAGTGCCGACGATTTGAAGATGGATTGAGAGATACGATCAAGTTATAAGTTTTAGCCCTACGACGGATGAGTTTCCCTAATTTATTAGCATATGCTAGAACAGTTGAAAGAGTCCTGGCAACACAACAGCCAGTACAGATTAGTGGGGTTAGTAGACCAGCGCCACAACCAAGTGGAGTACAGTCTAGTGGCAAAAGAGCCATATCTTTTGGTGGTTGATTCCAGGCTGGGAGTTCTAACAGATTTCATTCTTATAGACGGGGACAACCCGTAAGATCTACTTCATCGGCAGCCAGTGCACCGACACAGGCATCCCGTAGGTTTACCAATCTACCGGTGTGTTAGCATTGTGGTCGTTCGCATCCAAAAGAGTGTTGGTCGATGACAGGAGCGTGCATGAGATGCGGCTCCAAGAACCATATTAAAAGAGATTGTCCATTGCTACAGTTTGGCAGAGGTTCAGGGAGTGTTGAGTCAGTACCAATACAGACTATGGGACAAGGCAGAGGACGAGGCCGAGGACAAGGAAGAGAAGGTCGTGCAGGGCCAAGCTAGTTCAGATCAGATACAGTGGAGAGACCTGAAGGCAGTAGAGCTGCTCCAGCAAGAGCTTATGCCATGCGAGGCCGAGAGGAGCAAGATGCACCTGATGTCATAGCGGGTAAATTCCTTCTCTTTGGCTCTTGTATACATGCATTGATAGACCCTTGGTCAACACACTCATACATATGCACACCACCATTGGGTCGAGAAGGTCTAAAACCAGAGACTCTAGAATATGAGATTTGTGTGACTAACCCATTAGGACACAGTGTGCAGGTTAGTAAAGTGTTTAGAGATTGCCCAGCCAAAATTCAAGGCAGGCAATTTCCAACAGATCTAATAGAGCTACCATTCCTCGAGTTCGATGTGACCTTGGGAATGGATTGGCTAGCTTGCCATGGGGTGATAATAGATTGTGGAAAGAGGCCGATGAGAATTAAAGTTTCAGAACAAAAAGAGATAGTAGTGATGGGTGAGAATAGAGGATATCCAGATAATGTGATATCAGCATTGAAAGCTCAAAAACTCATCAATAAGGGATGTGAGACTTACCTAGCATATGTGATTGACACCCGAAAGAAAAGTCCAAAGTTGGTTGACATCCCAACTGTTAGTGAGTTTTCTGATGTATTTCCTGAGGAGTTACTAGGACTACCACCTGATCGAGAGATAGAGTTTGCTATTGAATTAGTACCTGGCACCGCTCCTATATCTATTACACCATATAGGATGGCACCCATAGAATTGAAAGAATTAAAGATACAGTTAAAAGAAATGTTAGATAAAGGATTTATACGACCTAGTGTATCTCCATGGGGTGCTCCAGTACTATTTATGAAGAAGAAAGACGGTACCTTACATCTTTGTATTGACTATAGGCAGCTTAATGAATAAATACCCACTGCCTAGGATTGATGATTTATTTGATCAGCTGAAAGGTGCAAGTATATTTTCAAAGATAGATCTTCGATTGGGGTATCATCAACTAAAGATCAAAGAGTCAGATGTATCTAAGATGACATTCAGGACTCGTTATGGTCATTATGAGTTCTTGGTGATGCCATTTGGATTGACGAATGTGCCAACAATTTTTATGGACCTGATGAACCGAGTGTTCAGGCCATATATTGATCAATTTGTAGTTGTATTCATTGATGACATTCTTCTCTATTCAAGAGATCGAGTAGAACATGACCAACATCTTAGAAAAGTATTGCAAACTTTGAGGGAGAAACAATTGTATGCAAAGCTATCTAAGTGTGAGTTTTGGTTAGAAGCAGTTAGTTTTCTGGGTCATGTAATTTCAGCAGAAGGTATTCGAGTTGATCCTATTAAAATCGAGGCTATTCTTAATTGGAAACCACCTCGAAATGTGACAGAAGTGAGAAGTTTTCTTGGATTAGCCAGATACTATAGGAGATTTGTGAAAGGATTTTCATCTATAGCGAATCCATTGACACGACTACTGCGAAAAGAGGTCCGTTTTGAATGGACAGATAAATGTCAAGCAAGCTTTGATCAATTGAAGGAAATATTGATTGAATCACCAGTTTTGACTCAGCCTACTCCAGGAAAAGATTATGTTGTGTACAGTGATACAAGTCACAATAGGCTAGGATGTGTTCTTATGCAAGAGGGAAAAGTGATTGCATATGCCTCCAGACAACTTAAGCCTCATGAACTTAACTATCCGACACATGATTTAGAGCTTGCAGCGATAGTTTTTGCTCTTAAGATTTGGAGACATTATTTGTATGGAGAAAGATGCTACATTTATACAGACCACAAGAGTCTTAAGTATCTTCCTTCACAGAAAGAGTTGAATATGAGGCAACGAAGATGATTGGAATTGATTAAAGACTATAATTGTGTGATAGACTACCATCCAGGAAAGGCTAATGTGGTTGCAGATGCACTAAGCAGGAAGATTTTAGCTGAGATGCGAGTGGAATCCATATTTATGCAAAGAACTAAAGATGTCCAAAAACAAGATGAGAAGTTAGTAAAGATGGTCAAAGCCTTGAAAAATGGAGAAAAGTCGGAATTTTCTTTAACAGAAGATGGTACTGTGTATTTCAATAACCGGATTTGTGTGCCAAGTATGAAAAAGTTGAGGACAGAGATTTTAAAAGAAGCTCATGAAACGGTCTATACTATGCACCCAGGTGGGAACAAGATGTACCAAGATTTGAAAGGACAATATTGGTGGTCGGGGATGAAAAAGGATATCACTGAATATGTTGCTAAATGTCTAATCTGTCAGCAAGTGAAAGCTGAACATCAATTACCCACAGGATTACTACAACCGATTCCCATACCAGAATGGAAGTGGGAGAGAAAGCATGATGCAGTGTGGGTGATAGTGGATCGATTGACGAAGTCAGCACATTTTCTACCAGTCCGAATGGACTATACTTTGAACAAGCTGGCTGAGATTTATATGAATGAGATAGTGAGACTTCATGGAGTGCCTGTATCTATCATCTCTGACAAAGATCCCAGGTTTATGTCGTAGTTCTGGAAGAGTCTACAGCAGGCTTTGGGAACTCGACTAAATTTTAGCACGGCATTTCATCCGCAAATGGATGGACAATCAGAGCGAGTTATACAGTTGCTAGAGGATATGATGAGATGTTGTGTACTTGAATTTGAGGGAAGTTGGGATCGACATTTACCTCTTATGGAGTTTGCCTATAACAACAGTCATCAAACGAGCATAGGCATGGCTCCTTATGAAGCTTTATATGGAAGAAAGTGTAGGACACCGATATGTTGGACCGAGTTGAATGAGAAAAAGTTGATTGGGCCAGAAATAATTCAACAAACTGAGGAGAAAGTTAAAGGGATCAAGGAAAGGCTAAAAGCAGCACAAGATCAACAGAAATCATATGTCGATTTAAAGAGGCGAGATATAGAATATGCAGTAGGAGACAAAGTATTTCTTAAAGTTTCGCCGTGGAAAAAGGTATTGAGGTTTGGTAAAAAGGGAACGTTAAGCCCAAGATTTATTGGTCCTTATGAAATTTTGGAAAGAATAGGACCAGTGGCTTACCGATTAGCTCTTCCTCCGGAGCTAGACCGAATTCATAACGTGTTCTACATTTCACTGTTAAGAAGATATCGTTCAGACCCAACCCACATTATACCAATTGAGGAAATAGAGGTGCAGACAGATATGTCTTATGAGGAAGGACCAGTGGCTATAATAGCATATGAAGAGAAAGTTCTTCGGAACAAAAGAGTTCCTCTAGTTAAAGTTTGGTGGCGGAATCATACAGTTGAAGAAGCCACTTGGGAAAGTGAAGAAGTAATGAAGAAGCAGTATCCCCAGTTGTTCAACCCCGAATGGACAAGTAAATTTCAAGGACGAAATTATTTTAAGGGAGAGAGAATGTAATATCTGCTAAATTAGGTCCCGAGTCGCACGTGTTGCGAAGTTGACGCGTGTGATCGATCGGAGTCTAAATTCGGATTTTTACAAAAATTGATTAAGAAATGGCTAAATTAAATGATAAATTCCTAAATAAGTGATATTAAAGTTTAAAGAAGTTGATTTACGGTAAAGGACTAATTTGCAAAATTTAATAAGTTTTGGGGTCAAATTGCAAATTACCAAAAATTAGAGGATTAATGAGGTTAATTGATAATCAACATATTAATTTTGGGCACATTTTGATAGTGTTGGCCGGCCATGATATTAAAGGAAGATGATTAATATTGATTAAGTGTAAAATTGGGAGAAAATGGTCAAATGATTGGTCCCACATAAAGACTTTTTGGGTACCCTATTTAAGGCTTTCTTTTCTTCTTCTTCTTCTCTTCATTTTCTGCTCCTTCTCTCTTTTCTTTACCAATCACGCCAGCCACAATTTTCCTCCATAGCTCACCTTGATTCTAGAGAGAGAAAGGAAGGGAAGAGAAGGGAAAGAGCAAGACAATGTGATTTTCATGTTCCATAAATCATAAGGAAGTTGGAAAGAACAAGAAAGAGGAAGAAAAATCAAGTTTAGTAGAGAGATAAAATCTCCAAAGTGGTGATCAAGTGAAGAAAAGTGTAAGGTAAGAAGTATTTCTTCTTCTTCATCATCTTTTCTAAAGGAAGTTCGAATTTTGAACACATCTAAGACTTATATGGAAAGAGAGAGAAACTAGGGCTTTGAAAGAGAGAAAGAGAGTTAGGGTCTTGAGAAAATCATATGGAAATAATGATTTATGATGTTGTAGGAGTTCCAAATGACAAGGAACAAGCTCTAAGGAGCAAAGGAAAAGAGAAAGCTACCTAAAAGAGTGAAGGAGAAAGATTAAGGTTTGTGCATAATTTAAGACAATAGCCTATTTTTGTTTGAAATAATGCATGTTGAACATGATTTTAGATAAATGCAATTTCAAGAATGATGATGATTATGACATGAAACCATAGGTTTAGAAACATATATGAATGAGATAATTGTGACATTGAATTAAGGATGCATGTTAGAGAATCTTGTATTATCAAGACATTTACATGTATTGGAAAGTAATAAGTGGAGTAAAGAACCTTAGAAATGCATGAAATAGAATTTGGTATGATTTGGATGAGGTTAGAATAAATGAAAAGTGAATATGCAGATTTCCTGTTAAAAATCACGGGTGTGACTATTGAGTCACGGGCATGAACTTGAGGGTTCACAGTTGTGACTGATTGTGTCACAGTTGTGAATTTCTGGGTATAAATGATACTATTCATTCCATAAGCGTTCACGGATTGGAATCACGGCAGTGAACTTATTCACGGGCGTGAATGAGTAATCACGACCGTGAAAGCTTTTGGGCAATTCATTCCAGTAGCGTTCACGGCTTGGGATTACGGGTGTGAAAGTAGTAATCACGGCCATGAATGCTCTGTATTTGAAATTATGAATGTGGTTATTAAATGAGGAATTCAGGTAAGTAAATGAAAGTCATTGTCTATCCAGTGAAATAAGAATGATATCGATATAGATATATGTATATATATATTGATGTGAGAATGTGATATGTTGTGATATAGAAAAATGAATTGATGAAGAAAAATGAATTGTCATGGATGATATATGAAATCTTATGCAGATGATAAACATGATAATATTGATGAATCTAGTAAATGTATGAAAAGATGTATGAGTATGACTATATGTTTGCAAAATAAGAAAATTGAGATGTTGATAAATATGAGAATATTGATGTGTTGAAATTTGAGAAATTATGATTGATGTGAAAATATAAAGAAGCCTATTACTCTACTTGCGGACTAGAATCAGGATAGATGACATGTCATAAGGGGGCGAACGGTATCGTACTATATCTCAACCAATGTGGCTAAAGCTTGTGTGAGCGCAATTGGTTTGGGATGCTCAGTCAGTGTGGCTAAAGCTTGTGTGAGCGCTACTGACTTGAGAAAGCTCCGATGAGCACATATAAATGAGGACAAGGTATCATAAGCTTGTGTGAGCGGCTTTGATCCGGTTATTCATCTATGATGAAATTATACTCAATCAATGTGGCATAAGCTTGTGTGAGCGCCATTGATTTGAGAAGCTCTTATGAGCCAGATAGTGGATAGGGTGGTATAAGCTTGTGTGAGCGCTCCTGATCCATAACCCGTATCCAGTCAGTCCAAAATTTAGAGTGATGTGGGCAAGATAATAAGGATATGTCAGAAAAATAAGAAAATAAAGAATAAGAAAACGATGATGATATAAGATTGAAATGTAATGATAAAGAGATTTACAGAATAATTTGCCATTAAGGATAAATAAAAATAACATTGTTTATATGAGCATGACACTTATACTTGTATGAAATAGGAATATGTTGATAGTCATGCATGCAAACATTTTAATGCACAAAATGATAATTGTTAATATTTGTTGCATAATATAGTATATTGTCTTGTTTATATGCACCACTAAGCTTAGAGCTTAGCGTGGAGTTTAATTTCCACGCAGATATAGAAAGGTAGCTGAAAACGCTAGATAAAGCAAGCGGTGATCCCATTCAAGTAAAGCAGCCGAATCTTGAGAAAGTGGGTTAAAAGTTTTGAAACTTTTGTATTTGATTTTTATATTAAAGAAATGTTTGAGTTTATAAAACTTACTTTGAAAGTTTGTTAAGAATTACACTAATGTTAAAAATTACCATTTTATGTAAATAAATTATACTCTGATTTTTATTTATATCCATATATACATGAGTAAAAAAAAATATGAAGTATGAGAAAGACAGGCGGCAGCGCTTCCTTATCCAGGCACGTGGTATTTGGGTGAGGAGGTGCGGTCGCTGCAATAAGTCTTAGTTCACTGATAAGGTTGATCTGTAACTTGGATTTCTGCTACCCAGACCAGGATCACCAGGATTGATTTCATGTATCTGTCCTAAAATTCCTGCCACTATTTAGGTGCTTAACTCTAATCATTTGCATGATGTATAGTTGAATAATCTCAAATATGTGACCTCCTTATGGAACTTCTTAAGCTGCAGTGCTTTTTTTTTTTCCCTATCTAGACCTGTGACTTTTCTCTTACATTAAAGGTTTCAACTTTCAACATTTAGCATGATTCACGTCCTCTCAAGAATTGAATCTTTGTAGAGAAGACATTAGCCTGCCATATGAGAAACCGCTAGCTAAATTTTTCAGAATTCTGGACATATCAAATTTTTCTTTTTGTTTATTGTAAAAAAGCTAAACTTTATCCAACAGCATATGGGCTCTTTTATGGTTTCTGTGAATGGAGGAAAATATATTTTGGCTAAGCTTCCAGATTCAACATTGACTAATTTTATCAAATTATGATCGTTATTTCCCTTCTGGACATTATTGTTTTCTTAATCTTTTGTTATTAAGCCATTTTTTATTGCAAGTCCTTCTAATGCGCAAAATCTGTCACATTTGCTGTCCTTTAATGTATTTGGCATCAAGTGATGGATAAGGATTGTTTTTATAGATTTTTTTTTTTTTTTGATAGTTAATTATGTCCTTTTGTGTACAGATAATGTGAAGTTATTAAATTTAGAATCACATAAAAAGCCAAGCAATTCTTTTAAAACCAAGGCAGAATCTCTCCTGGGAAATGAGTTGGATGGATCACATAGTGGAGATAATGTGCCGGAAAAAACTGTTGGGCACGCCAAGGAATTCATACATAATCAGATGTCACCGGTTCTGAAACGAAGCAAGAAAAGGGAGCTCTTCCTGAAGGTTTCTTTGATGATAAGGAGGCTGATTTGCGCGCTCATGGAATTAAGCCCGTTAAGCTAGATATCAAGTAACTTCTGTCTTCCATTATTAATTGGACACGTTACCTTTTACTTTTCCTGTCTTAATTGTAGACATCCCTTTTGTCATTAGAATTCTTCAGTTTAGATTTAGCTTTAGCTGCTCCATCATATTGAATATAAACGGCAGTAGTTGGCCTCTCTAGTGTTGGACTGTCTCTAGAAAAGAACATAAGTGATTTTGCTCATTACCTCATCTTATAATGGGCTATCACCTAAGCCTCCATGTAAATCTTGATTGTCCTATAATCTTTAATTTGATGAAAATAAGATATCTGCTTTCTGTAAGAATGCAAATTTTCTTTTATTTGGATTTCAGATTTACCAATGGCTTATTCTGGTAAAAATGGGGAGGAAATTATATAAAGTATACCGTTCAAAGAAAACAATGATATTTTATAGAGGGTAGTTCTTGGTTTAGAAGCTTCAGTTTGGTATCTTTGTTATATGCCTGTGAGCTTCCAATGACTTTGGTCTTCCTTTTGAACTGTACTAGAAGTGTTAGCGAAGTTTGTTTTATATACATGATTTGAAGTTCCCAAAGGGATACGATTTATTCCTTTTGCTTACATGCATACTGTGTTATTATGTTTCATTTTCTGTTTCTTCAAAATTTGTGATAGGAAAACGGATAGTAACCATGAATTCATGTAAAAATTTTGTTAGAGATGAGTACAAGGAATTTGAAAAGTTGATCCAAGAGGACCTGCAGGAGGTAGATGATCGTTTGGAAGAAGAGGAGGTCAGAGCTATCATTCACTCGAGAATTTTGAAGATTTGCTTTAATGAGTTTATATATGCTTCAAACTCATGTTTTTAATACGCTTCACTGTAATTGCAGATTGATGCAGCTGAAACAATAGAAGAAGCTGAATCTTTGGAGCAGAGGTAGGTTTAGTATAACTATAAGCCTCTAGTAATTTAGATTTTGCTTTCTCAACTGTTGGTTAACTTTCTCTGCTAATAATCATCCCATTGCCAATTTATCTATCTATTTCACTTGATCCTATCGGGAAAAGGTTGAGTCATTGAGAAATAGGAAAATGGAACTGATGGCTGCTAGGTCAGCCAAACGTAGCAAAGATTCTGAAGTGGGTGACAAGGTGTCTAGTCATGAAGATTCATCCAGCGATTATGATAATTTTGCAGTTGACTGGAGGGCTCAGCACCTGTGAACCTGGAGGAATACAATTTTCTTGTGCGGCAACCAGAAGAGGTGCAATCTTTACATTGTTTCATATCTGAATACCATATCCTTTGTGGAAGAGAAATACTGGTACATTGTTTGACTAGCTACTTATATTGCAAAACTTCCTGTAATGTTGACCTGTTATCAATCAAATTAGAAATATTATAGTTCTCTTAAAGTAACGGGCAAAGGAAAATTTTCCTCTAATTTAGACATGTTTTGACATATTACAATGAGTTTTTCGCATTTTTGACTCAATGTAGGCAGTTATCAACATATACTCTGTTGAACTTCCCTAGAGGTTATAATTTTCGGCAAAATATGGATGAGCGCTGGCTACTTTTTTTTTTTTAACTTTCTCCTTCGCCTTCTCTATTTTTTTTTTTTTTTTTGTGAAGGTTTCACAATAAGAAAATCTCTTATATGTCGTCAAACCATCAAAGAAGGTAAAAATAAAATTAAAAGAGAACGGAGCTAGCACTTTCCCTGAAATGTTTGCTGGTTTTCTTCATTTGGTTTGTTTCTATTTTTCTGTTTTCACCTTATTATTTGCAGTTGATAGTATTTTTCTTGATATATATTCCAAGCAGATCAATCTTTATCACTATAGTTCTCATTGTACTCTAGCACTATATGCTCTAGGTTCCGCACGCAACATTTTTGTCAGAGTTATTAATAATTTTAAATTTAAAATGTTATTCTAAAAAAATTCAAGGTATAAGTACTTCAGTAAATTAATCCAATTAAATTTAAACTGCATGGAGAATCAGAAGTGGTAAAATTTAAACTCACAGGCCACAGCTTATAATTTAAGAATGACAAAATCAAATGCCCTCCTAAGGTTCAATTTGGCCCAATTGAACTCCCACAGCCCACTTTTAGAACAGATAAACCCAAAACAATTTTATAAAGGGTTAAGGACACATATACCACAAGGGTAGGGTCACGTTCATGTCAGTGCCAAAGGGGTTATTAGCGTAAGGATATTGATTAGTATGGTAAGGAGAGGATTTGGGTATCCGCTCTTAAGAGTCGCCGGAAAATAAATATTTGAAGCTTTTGTATGGTTTTATGGAAGAACTTCTTGGTGGTGGAAATGGAGTTTCTAAGCAGCATTGGTGGCGGATAAGGTTTCGTTGTCGAATTAATCAGTGGTTGTAGAGTATATACAAAAGAGATGAAGTTTTCTTAATTTACAAAGATATATAAGAGAGGTAGAGGAGCCATTGAAAAGAAAGATTAAAGAGAACAAAACAAAACAAAAACTTTCTTGTATTTTTTATTATCTTCTTATTTCTTTGTCTTCACACGCTCCAATTCATGTCTTTCTTCTTCTTCTTCTTGAAAGATTGATGAAAAGGAATCCCTACACTTTCTCTCCCAATAAATAATCTAAACAAATCAAAGAAAGAAATGGGAAAGCATTGAGATGGTTAATTTGTTGATTAATACGAGAAAATATTTTCTTTAGTTTTACTTCAATGGTGGAGTTGGTGAGTAGGCTCTTTAGGAGATAGAAAGGAGGGGGTATGTGGTTGGATTGTTGAATGGGTTATTTCTTTCTACTCTATCTAGCAGCTTGCTGGCATGCATATTTTTTGTTTTATGTGTAACATTTCCTCACCCAACAGCACATACCCGGATAAGGGGGTATTACGTTGTATTCTTCAAATCATTATTTAATAAATGTAAAAAAATGGTATTTTTTTTTTCAAATAAGATAAAAGAAATGACATACATTTACTTATAAACAAATCATTTACAAAATATAGAGTTAAATTACAAAACCATAAAAAAAATTATAAACCAAATATACAAAAGAAAGTGACCCTACTGTGTTTGAGTTCGACTCATTTACTATGTAGGATCACCTTTGACTTTATATAGTGACCTCCACTCACTTTTCTTTAGATCTGCGCGATAGAAAATTTTCATGCTAAACTCTAAATTTAGTAGTACATAAAGATAAGGTAATAAATTACTTTCATGCAATATGTACTCATTCAAATATACTAAGCTATTATAGTATTAAAATATTTATTTTCGTGTCATATATTTTTTGTCATTTTTCATCAATGCATGTACCGATGATCAAATTACACAATTCATTTACCATTTAATATTCCTAAATAAAAACAAGCAATTCATTTATATGTACATACAATTTGTTTTATCTTATATTTATCTTATTTATGCCTATAACACCTAAGAACTACTAATTAGAATAACGAGGTTAGTAATCCAGGTATTTAAGAGTATCACCTAGGTATTATGACATGCATATACAAGTTGCATCACTAGCATTAGTATATGGGTGTCATCATTGGCATTAATAAACATATCATCACCAGTATTAATAAATGTGTCATCATCGATATTAATATACTTTCTGATTGACATGCCAAATTATCTAAAATTCTAGTTATAAGCTAGGAATTCTTGGGTTTAGTTCATATTACCATCAAATTCTCATCTTTTTTTTTTGTCAAACTCTTTTTTTTGTTTATTTCATTATATCATATTTTTTTCTCTTTATCAATTTCATAATTCTCTTATTTCCCTTCATTCCATTTTCTTTTCATATAATATGATATATGAATAGTACTCATTTACTTATCAAATACACAAATTATGAAAAATAAGGTATTCATAACTGTGACTTCTTATTTACAACTGTGAACAATGTTAGACATACTGTCTCACGACTGTAGTCAAAACGTTCATGTCCGTTACCCAAGCTGTAAATGAATCTGGATGAACAATGTTATTTCCGTGCAAAAAGTTACACCCGTGAGTAATTATTCAAGCCCGTGAATAATTCTTCATACTCATGACTAACTACTCAAAAATTACATTTCCTTCACCATATTCACTTTAAGCTTTCTAAAACCATGAAACTACCACAAGATATATTTTCTGAAGTTTATTATTTAACATACAAAGATTTTATAACATTCACAAACACTTCCAATTTATTCAACTTCCTAACATATAATATCCAAAACACAATTATATATTATCACATATATCATGTTATTTTGAAATTCATATGCAACAATTCATTTTCAATGCATTACAATCATGAACTTATATGTCAAAGATGTATATCATGTAATTTATAGTGAAACATAAGCTATTGTCTTAAACTATGTACTAACATTTCCTTTATTTCACTTCTCATCTTATGCTTCCTTTTCTTTACCTTTACTCCTTTGAGTTTGTTCCTTGTTACTTTGAATTCCTAAAACATCATAAAACAATCATCAAAACTCTACTACATTACAGCTCTCTAAACTATATCTTATTTCTCTAGAAACCTCAAACTCTTTCTCTCTCCTCTACCACAAGCTCCAAATGAGCTCAAAACTATATTTTTCTTTGGAAAGAATTGTAGAAGAGAAAAATAACTTCTTACCTTTACTCTTTTCTCCCCTTAATAAACTATTTGGAGATTTCTCTCTCCTCTTCCCTTACTTTTCTTCTTTCCTTTTTGAAGCCCTTTTATGCATAAAAAATCCTTCAACTTATCTTTTCCCCTCCTCTCCATCTCTTTCTCTCTCTAGAACCAAACTTTGGCTAGGGAGATTTAGGGGCTAGCGTGGGAATGGTTTTAGTGCAAAAAATATTAGTAAAATGGGATAAGGAAACAGAAGAAATGAAAAAGAAGAAGAGGTAACAAAAAATCAACCATGGGTCACACCATATTTGACCTTATAACACTATATTATGTTTAATTAACACATTAATCTCCTTTTTATATAAGTTGGCCCACCATCTCTTATTTTAATGTCTTAAAAATTATATTTAAATGTTAAATACTTCATTTAGTCCTACAATTTGTAATAATTTACAAATTGATCTCAAAACTTTCCAAAATTTTTATTTAAGTCTTTTTTCTAAAATATAATATTTTTACACTTTTAATATGTTTCATTTAACATTTCTCACAATTATTGATCATTATTTTGATTAATTCCAATAACAAAATTTGAAGTTAAACTTCAGTCGGTCTGACGCATCAATTTAGTGATACGTATGGCTCATAACCTAAATTAAGGAATATGACATTGTATCCTTGTACATATATGTGTACATATATTTACATCATGTCAGATAGTATGTACATGATTAATTAGTTATCAATTATTAATATACGCAAAATACTTATTTAAATCATGTCTATATCTATATAAATTATGTCGATAAGTAAATGTTATATAAGCAAAATAATTTATATATTTATTAGTTATAACAAAGAGAAATATATAATTTTTTATTTTCGATTCACATATATTAGAAAATTTTTATTTAGATCAAATTCATATCTTTCTTCAATATAGACAGATATATGCAACATAAATATATTTTTATCAAATTAAATATATAAACATAGTAAAAGAAAAAAATTAGTTCACCCCAATGATGCTTCTTCAGATCCTTATTTTTCATGAATCCCACTGCAATTAGGTTGTTATTTTTTGTATCTGATATTATTTATATACCTCAAATATACTAAATATATACCTTACATATATTTAACATATATATCACATATACTAAACTATACCTCACATATGCTAAATATATATAGGATATTATTTATAAAATATAGAAAAGAGTTATGATAAAATGATAAAAGTATATGTGAAGTATATGTGATGTATATATTTGATATATAAAAAGTATGTGAATAATATATGATAAAAGATAAATTTAATGAATAGATAAAGCAATAGTATAATTTTGAGCTTCTATGCATCTCAATTACATATACATTTTTTTTTGTCAATTGATAAACAACATATACATTTAAACTAATATCAATCAAAGTTGATTTATAATTAATACCTTTTATATCTAAAGAAGAATCAATATTGATTACGTTGGCTGTTGTACTATTCAGAACTCGGTTCAATAATGAAAAAGAAAAAAAAATAGAAAAGTGGTTAATGACTTTTGAGATTTGTACAATAAAATGGATTTTCAACTTATCCAAATCATCAAGAGTTTACCCGTATTAGAAAGAGCATAATTGTAATTTCTGGGATGGAGATGAAAAATATACTTGGAGGGTAAACACCATGAGCTTAAATTTGGCTTACTAATGCACACATTTTGTTCTAAAAAAATGTTAAATACAATATATGCTTACTTGCTCTTTTATTGCAAAAAAAAAAAAGGAAAACTGAAAAAATGCAATATATTGGTTTCATCCAGTCTATTATATAGCCCAACATTTTTCACCACTGATTGAGAAAATAAAAGGGAACTTGCAAAGTTACTAAAAGAAAAAAAATCACCACACCATGATATAATCAATATTATTGAAATCAATCTTAAATTGGAAAACAAACAATAATAGCTTGAATTTCTTCTAATGTTTGTCCCTTTGTCTCTTGGCAACCAAACTCCCAAATGAATAAAAACAATTAAACCACATATATAAAAAAAGATGAAAATTGTTATTGCTCAGTGCACACCAATAATCATCACTAGAGTACTATAATAAATTCACATAACTCACATATAATTCACATATACAACACATATATTGCACTATACATCATATATATTGAACATATTTTAGATAATCTACTACTAGAAATAGTATAAAATAACTACTAGAAAGAGTATAAAATAGAAGATCATGTGCAAAAGAATGATGCAAAAATCAAAAGTAATAGAGTAAAATATCTAAATTTTGTTTACATTTTTTTATTTTTGCTCTAATTCTGAAAAGCCACTTCAAGACTTTGGCTTGTAGAAAATTGAAGTGCATGCCCCACATCCATTCATTCATTGCATCCCAATAAAATCAAATGTTAACAAATTACTCCAATTTATGTTGACTACTCAAAGTCTTTTCAAATGAAGCAAGTAGAAATTATAATATAGAAAATATCTAATGAGATGAAATTCAAGAGAAGCTAGATTGATCCCCAAATTTTATTCTAAATATTATAGAATGTGAACCAAATATTCCTAATAATCATCAATAAACCAACGTCGATGCATAAATAACTTCAATAACAAGACAAAAGCTATATTTGGTGCAAAGTGTACCATAAAGAAGACATGCAATAAGACAACCAACAAAACACAAGAAAAAAAACCAATAGCATGACAACAATATGTAATTATCAAACTTTTTTTTTTCTTGTTTGATAGGCCATCTTTCTCTTTCTGTTGATTATCTTATTCTTCCTCTTCTGAATCAAAGTCAACCTCTTTCTTCAAGTCACCATTTTGAGCAGATTCATCCTTTGTGTCTTTTTCCTAGTTAATAGTAAAAATACAAATAAGATCAATATTTTTGAGAAGCAGAAAAAATAAGTGATTAATAATTAAGCCTCATACCTCAGCACCAGCAACTTCATAAAAGCTAAAAAATAGCAATTTATACTAAAAATCTCATACATGTTTGTGTCAAAGATGTAGCTTTCTATTTCTTACAAACACATGAGCATATTATACTAAAAAAAAGCAATTGACCTATTTATGCTAGTCGAACAGGACCATTGATGCAAAGCTAACTTTCACTTAAAAATTCAAAACAAATAGTCCACCATGACTATTATATATATATATATATATATATATATATATATATATATATATATATATATATATATATATAATATATATATATATATATATATATATATTATATATATATATATATAATATATATATATATATATACAGAACCGTCGTTTTTTTAAATGTAAAACTTATTTACAACCATACAAAAGTAACTTATAACAAAAAGTACAAAAACAGAGTGACTCATAGTGTTCAAGTTCAACTGCTTTACTGGATAGGATAACCGTTAACTTTATCTATCGACCTCATCTTATTCTTCACTATATCTGCGCGAGAGAAACTCTCAAGCTAAGCTCTAAGCTTAGCGGTACATATAAATAAGACAATAAATTATATCATGCAAAATGCAATATCATGTATTTATTTTATGCACCATATTATTATTATTATTTTGCAAATTCTCATTTTATATCATTATTTATATTTCATTATACTAATTTAGTTAACATACAAAAATAAAATTATCCTATATCAAATTTTGTATACTATTACTAACTTATTATCCTCATAACACATAGGAACTAATAATTTGGATAACGGAGTTGGTCATCCATATATAATAAAATTATCATCCAGACATAATAGTATGCGTATACAAGTATCATCACAAGCATTTATATGTAAGTGTCATCATCAGTATTAATATGAGTGTCATCACCGACATTAATATGAGTATCATCATTGATATTAATATGAGCGTCATCACCGGCATTAATAATTATACCTCTTATTGGCATGTCAAACTATCTAAGAGTCTAGTTCTAGGCTAGATGTTCTAGAACTTAATTAATATCATTATAAAATTAGTAATTCTTATAATTTATATATTTCATGGGTCTAATAACTCAATTAATCATATAATTACTCAATAAAATATCATTTATATAATAAAATAAGGTTCAATATAATTTACACTTTAAATCCCTCCATTTAAATGTTTTTCTATTACTGGTAGATTCTATGCTCTATTTTGGATCTTAATTTTGGATAAGTTAACATCATAATAAATTTACAAGATCTTTTTAATAATTTTATCCCTGGATTTAACTTTAATATACAATTTTAATCACTTAATTTAGAGTTATGTATCAAAAGTTATACTCATTTAAATACTGACTACTAATTGAAAATGTTGCCCAAAATTTTCTGAACATTTTTCTAATGTAATGTTTGTACTAAAATTAAGCATAGTTAAGGTATAAATTAGTCTTTATGTTCTTCATAAAAGTTGTAGCACTATGTTTTAGATTTTAAACCCAACAAAAAATACATTAATCTGAATTTTAGAGCTTAAGTTATAGAAATATATGTACAAATTACTTCATAGATTTTAGCAAATAACACACAATCAACATAACTCATTTTTTACCAAATATCATGCTAAGCCTACCAAATATGCATCCTCAAAATTTTAATACAAAATGCTACTAATTTACAATTATTTATATACCAAATACTCAAATTATGCAACTTAATAATAAAATATAGGCTATTGCCTTATGCTTTTACTTCTTTAACTTTCTTCCTTTCTCTTTTCCTTTGCTCCTTTGAGTTTGTTCCTTATCCATTTGAACTCCTAAAACATATGAAAATATCATCAAATACCTCTATTTCATCACTTGTCTCTAAACCCTATCTTTTCTCTCTTAAAATCATAAACTCTATCCCCTTCAAAACATGTTGCAAAAGAGCTCAAAATCTTATTATCTTTTAGAGAAACCTAAAGAGAATATGAAGAACACTTTACCTTAAGCTTTTTTCTTCTATGGTTGAAACTTTGGAGGTTTCTCTCTCCTATTTTCTTACTTTTTTTTCTCTTTCTTTTTGCTTTTCTTGTGCATTCTCAAACTTTTCTATACATGAAAACTTATTTTTCTATGTCTTTCTCACTTTTTTCCTCACTTTCTCTCTCTAGAACAAGGTTTGGCTATGGAGAAAAGGTGGATGAACAAGGGAGATAGTTTAATTGCAGAAAATTCTAGATTAAAGGTGATAAGGAAGAAAGAAATAAGAAAGAAAGAAGAAAATGCCAAAAATAATTAAAGATGGATCTCATTTTCATATAAAAATCTAGATATTTATGTATTAATATGCATCTTAATGTATGACACTTGGTGTGACCGGTCATCATATATATCATATTTCCAAATTATGTCTTTAATTGCTAATTATCCCAATTAGTTCTCAAATTTTCGATAAATCACAAATTGATCCCAAAATTTTTAAAATTTTACAATTTAGTCATTTACCGTAATTTAATATTTTTAAATACTTTGAACACTTTATTAGGTATTTTATGTAATTATTTTTTATTATTTTAATTGTTCTCAATCAAAATCTGAATTTAGATTTCGGTCTGTCCCACGCATCAGTTTAGAAATACGTTCGGCTCTTGACCTAAATTAACGGATATGACAATTAATACTTCATAGGTGTGTAGTTATTTTAGGAATGACTTCACCTGTGATTATGTCTTTATACTGTGTCTAAATCCACTTGAATCTAAGGTTTCAAATGTAAAAATAGATTTTCAAATCCGTAACACTTACCAATTTCTATCAAAAGTAAGACAAATGTAATATCTCTGCCTGACTTCTACAAAAGTAGAACAAATCAATTTCTTTTAGTAACTTCATCTCTTTTCCATTGCTTCCACTCCAAACAAATCATATTAGGAAAAAAGGAAAAGAAAATGAAAAATCTACAACTCATCAGCTGATGAGGTATAATTCATAAAACATTCGCATATATATTAGCCAAAAATCTCCAGAAAAGATGCCAGAGTGTTGATTTTTATAAATAAAGTAAGCGTTCGATCCATAATACCGCAAAAATATTTCACCTTGCTGATTTTTTCTATCCGTAGTAGAAAGATTACTCTAAAACAGCTGAATGGTCGAAGATGACGGTTGCGGTGGATGTGCAATTTTCGAATGAAAGGATGCCGATTTGTTGAAATTTTTATTAGGGCCAAGCTTGCGTTAAAAGGCCTAAATCAAAATATTCGATAAGAACGCCGACATGGAGGAGGCCAAGGCAGCAAAGGGCGTTGGGCACAACATCGTCCAAAAGCTTAGAGAATATGTTACTGTCTGTTGTTTTTGGCTCTTTCTAGGTCTGCAAATGAAGGGTTGAAGGTAGGCGAGAGATTTTTGAATTCTTATTGGGATAATATGAGCAGAGAGAGAAAAAAGAGATGAGAAAAGAGAAAGGAAGAGTTGAAAATCAATGGGCAGTTTGAAAAAAAAGGTAAAAAAGTAAAGTGTTGATAGGAAAAAAGATATTTATGTCCAACAAAAAAAATGTTAAAAAGGGAAATTTAATTTTTTTATTTTTCGTGATTTAATCTTTGCTTATTTATTTATTTAATAATACTAAGCTTTCGTATTATTATTTTTTGACTATTTATTGATTTTTTTAAGGATTTTTTTAGTACTAGACTAACCCCATGATCAGTTCCGGAGAATCCTATCAAGTTCCCTACGTGAAAGAATGGTGGCGGTTACAGGTTTGCATAACATAGGAGAAGATTTTTCTTATTTTGGTTTATAATTTTGTATAATTGTTTTTATAATTTATATTGGGCAAAAAAATAATTTTATAATGGAAAATTAGCAAGCTAGTCTGATTTTCAAAAAATTAATCAGAAAATGAATTGATAGATAGAAAAATAACAGTATAAAAACTTTATATTAATATTACTCTCTTTTTCATACTTCAAATGGTCAATTTTGCTTTTGTATAAATTAAAGAAAATGACTGAATAACTTTAATCTTACACAAAAATATTTCAAATTATTTTCTCTCACTCCATTAATTTTCTCTTTTTAATGCTAAAATAGAAAAATATGACTAAAAAAGAGAGAAAGTGTTAATGAAGATATTAATGTAATAGAATCCATACTAATATAGTGTAACTCAATAAATAAGGATGAAATTGAAAAATTAATTAATATTCCATAAATTGTTTAAGGACAATTACGGTTATAGTGAATAAAAGTTAAAAAAACAAAATTTTTTTTCTTGAAGTGAAAACGGAGTACCATATAAAAATACATGAGTTCAAAAGAGAAAATTTGATAAGTACATGAACTAAATTATTGGTCTTGCCAAAAAAAAATAATTTTAATTTTTTGAACCTCAAGCCCTTATTGGTAAGCATTACCTTAGTAATTACTCCGCTAAGAATCAAACTTATGACATTGTATCTAATACAAATTGTGAATTTCAAATGTTTATTAGTTATTTTAAAACCAATTAACTATAGAAAAAACGCTATCCTTATTCTTATATTATATAATCACCCACGGCATAAAAACTTCACCAACATTTTTACCATAAAAAAATTTCTTCTAACAATAATTTTCTATTCAAGCAACATTAATTTCTTGATATGGGGTGTTAAATTTCAGTTTTTAATTAAAAAATTCTTTTTTTTTTTAATTTTTCCTGTTCATGTGGTATTTGGACTTTGGTTACAAGCAAATGGGACAGAATATTATATTTATCAAATATAAAAATTTAGTCCAAGAGCCACATTTGGCTATCTCCAACCATAAACATTAATTTAATGTAATTTTTATACCAAAATGATGTAGCTACAGTGTCAAAATCTCCAACCAATAATATTAATTTTTATACCAAAAACAACTACTTCCCCTCTTCTTCCTCCACCCACACCCTACAGTCACTACCATTAACAACAGTGAAGCCAATTTTCTCCCTCTCTTCTCCTCTGCTCTCTCTATTTCTTCCCTTCTCCCTCCTGATCCCTTTATTCCTTTCTTCCTTCCGATCTCTTTCTTCTTTTTCTTCCTCCCGATCCCTTTCTTCCATTCTCCCTCCCAATCCTTCATCTTCTTTCTCCCTCTCTTCTCCTCTGCTCTCTCTTCTCTCTTTGTTTCGTTCTTTCTATTGTACCAATGTGTTTATAAAATAAAAAAATAGAAGAATAGTAAAATGACATAGCTACAGTAACTCGCCAAATATGACGTTCAACTGTAGCAAACGCCATTTATGGTGGAAAATATGGCGTCAGTTGGAGATGAAAATGTGAACGCCATTTTTGTCTCTATCCCATATAAATACCATTTTGACGCTCCGTTGGAGATGACCTTAGACCATACAATTTTGAACGTAAACTAGGTTGAGCTGGCAACTTCTTTTTTATTAAAATTAACTGACTTGGTGTTTATTACTATTGTTATTATTATTATGAGCATTGAGAGAAGCGCTAACAAGTTGTGTTGAATTAATTAAGACTAATAAGTGAACAACACTAATTAGCAACTTGGATGAGTTATGGTGGTAGCCTTAAATTAAAAGTAAAAACATTCTGTCGTCAGACACACTGTAGAATCTCTGTTTGTGGTATACCATTTATTCGTTTCTCTAATGGAATTAATGCTCTGTATATTAATTACTCTTTCTGTTTTTAAATAAATAATATCATTTAAGGTTATTATACAATAATTATTTAAAATATAGATAAAACACTACATTACTTTTAGATCTCTACTCATTATTATTATTGTATATTTCCAAAAATAAACAAAAATTTTTTCTCTAATTTTTAAATAAAGGTAGAATAGATAAAAAAATAATAATTAATGTCATAAATAATTGTCAAACATCAAAACAAAAACCACTGGTCCACTAATGGTACTGGTTAGTGTCGTAATTTACTCAAATTAGTCTATAACAAGTATCATATACTTATATTATAAATTATTTTTTTTAATTATTTGCAGTTCATTTATAATTATATTTATTTAACTAAATAAAATGTGTATTTTTTTTATGAACGCATAGATTGACTGAAAATATATGTTCTTAAAATGAATTAATTGAAATGTATTTAAAACTAATTTGGACAAGAGAAAAAAATGCCAATTCCTTTTCTCCCTTTTTTTTGAGAAAAAAAATGCCAATTCCTTTTATTAAACTCTAATGCAAATTTTTTATTCGTAATTCAATGACAGCTTTGAGTGCACCATATAAAATCTATTTATACGGTTTGGCTAAGGCAGAGATGATTAAAATATTTGCAAAAGCAAAAAGCGACTATTGAATTAAGATTTCAAAAACAAAACAAAATCAGAAGATTGAACTGTTAACTTTCGAATTTGACGCCCCTTGTAATGCCCGTCAATTTAGGTTTGGATAATTAACATATTTAATTATCGTAATTAAAATTATTTGAAACTAAATTTGGAAATAAAATATGATAAAAATATTTATAAGTGAATTTTTATTAAGTTATGTGTGTTAAATAAAATAAATAGAAATATTGGGTAAGTTAATAATAATAAGATAAAAACAAAGGATTTAAGTGGATATTTAGCAAAAACAATGAGGGACCTAACAGGGTATTTACCATGAGTATAAAAATATTATTTTTTTCTTCTTCTTTTTCCAAATTTCAGAACCCTAGCCTCCCTCTCACTCTTCCATATACAAATTCTCTCTTCTTTCACCCATTTTCTTCTTCCTCTCATTCCTCTTCCTCTCATTCCTCTTCAAAAACTTAAAACAACTATAATAGCTTAAGGTTTGATGAGGTTAAGAATTAATTGTGTCAAGGTTTAGACTTTATTGTGTCAAGGTTTGTATATATGAACATATTTATTCCTTTGTGCATTTTTTTGCATTACAATGATGTTTGTTGTTGAAGGAAGAATGAACAAATAACTTATTGTGCTTGTTGATTTTGTTAAAATTCGTCTAGAACAATTTTGATGTATTTGACCATATTTTTTGTTCTGTAATTTGGATCGGAATGAAATCAGTTGAAAATGAAAATTGACACATAGACCTAAAACTTTTATAAAGAGTATAAATGCTATATCTGATTCTAAATTGGTCTAAACATTTCTACAAATTCTCGGATTTGAAAGTACCCAGAAAATTTCAAGTAGTTATTTTCTGAACATTCTATGGTATTTTTATTATATCTTTTGTTCTGAAACTTGGATCAGGATGAAAGTAGTTGAAAATGAAAATAAACACATAAATCTAAAACTTTTATAAAGAGTATAAATGTTATATCTGATTCTAAGTTGGTCTAAAAATTTCTATAAATTCTCTGATTTAGAAGTACCTAGAAAATTCTGGATAGTTATTTTCTGAAAATTCTATGATATTTTGGTTATATCTTTTGTTCTAGAACTTAGATCGGAATGAAATCAATTGAAAATGAAAATAGACACATCAATATAAAACTTTTATAAAGAGTATAAATACTATATCTGATTCTAATTTTGGTCTAAAAATTTCTACAACTTCTCTGATTTGGAAGTACCCAGAAAATTCTGGGCAGTTATTTTCTGAATATTTTATGTTTTTTGATTATATCTTTTGTTCTGAAACTTTGATTGAGATGAAATCAATTGTAAATAACAATAGAAACATAGATATAAAACTTTTATACATAGTGTAAATGCTATATCTAATTTTATATTGGTCTAAAAATTTCTACAAGTTCTCGGATTTGAAAGTACCCAGAAAATTCTGGATAGTTATTTTTTAAACATTATATGGTATTTTGGTTATATCTTTTGTTCTGGAACTTGGATCGGGATAAACTCAGTTGGAAATGAAATTAGACACATAGATACAAAAATGGTATGAAGAGTATAAATGTTAGTTAAGATTTATATTAGACCTAAAATTTGATGCAAATACTCGGACCTAAGAATATTCTGAAAAATACTGGACATATGTTTACTGAGCACTATATGGTTATTTGGATATAACTTTAGCTAGAAAATTCAGATTTATATGATTCTTTTTGTATATGAAATATAAGACATTAATCGAAAAATTAATATAATACCATAAGGTGAAATGCGAATCAAAAATAGGGGAAAGATGCAATCCAAATTCAGGGCAGGAATCTATCTAGGAATAAAAATTTAGTAATTTGGTATTTTAAATATTGGGTGACATATATATATATATGTTTTAATTTTAAATAATATGATAATAGTTATACTTAAAATTCTTATTGTGTATTGACTAAATTAATATGATGTGTTGTGGTTTGAGATTTCAAATGAGATTGAAATTTTTTTATATGTATAGGGCATGTAAACCGAAAATTATTATGAATATGTGAATTTTGATGATTTATGTAAACAATAAGATGATAACATCAATTAAGCCCAATTCTCTAATTTAGAACTAGAAATAGGATAAACGGTATGTCATTGAGGGGTTTACAGTACCGTAGAAATTATGATGATATGAAAAATTATATTATATGGACAAGGTGGTTTAAGCTCGGGTGAGAGCGCCCTTGATCCTAAATGCATGCAATTATTTATTTTACTTAGTCAAGATGGTTTAAGCTCGGGTGAGAATGCTATTGACTTGAGAAACTCGGTTGAGCACTTATACAGACAGATACAGATAGTGAGCAGGGTGGCTTAAGCTCGGGTGAGAGCGCTCCTGTTTCACAACCCTCATCCAAATAGTCCGAATTTAGAGTTTTGGGGCTATAAAATATAAAAGATTTAAAAAAAAAAAGAAATATGGAAAAAATCAGTTATCAGGTAAAT
Organism: Triadica sebifera; assembly: GCA_023653625.1. Taxonomy (NCBI): domain Eukaryota; kingdom Viridiplantae; phylum Streptophyta; class Magnoliopsida; order Malpighiales; family Euphorbiaceae; genus Triadica; species Triadica sebifera. The sequence goes on along the minus strand of CM042893.1, from coordinate 41,387,783 downwards.
GAAACAAGGAAATATAATTCATAAATGAGGTATGAATATGAATTTACCTTTGTAAATTATGACATGTATATGTGCTGAACCAGTAAACCAGGTATGCAATATTCCATATTGATATATGATAAATTGATTTTTTTTTATATTGCTATAAAAAGGACTGTGATATATGGATTATTATATATGATTATTTATATGCAAAATTGGATCCACGGTTAGTGTTGAAAAGAGAAAGAGAGCAGAGGAAGCTTTTAAACAGACAGTAACTCCAGTGGCCCAATCTGGGGCAGCCCTCCAGGGCTACATCTTCAACCGATAGCATACATACACAGGCTACTCGAGAGAGCACTCCAATTTATAGTACCTGCCACAAGAGCCATAAAGGAGAATGTTGGATGGTCACAGGTGCTTGTTTCAGATGTGGGTCCAAGAACCATATGAAAAGAGATTGCCCTCTGATGACTATTAGTGCACCTACATAGATTTGCAGGATCAGCTTGGGTTCAGAATTAGACTCAGACTAGAGGAGATAGAGTATGACCTAATTAGGCCACATCAGAAACAATCAACAGGCTGAGACCCAGTAGGACTCCAGCTAGGACATATGCTATGAAGGCCAGAGAGGACCAAAAAGCCACTGATGTGATTGTGGGTATGTTTTCTTTACATGACTCAGTTTTGTGTGCTTTAATAAATCCTGGTTCTACACATTCCTATGTATGCACGAGCGCACCTAGTCAAAACAGTATGACGAGTGAGAATCTAGAATATGAGATTGAGGTCACAAACCCCCTAGGCCACAGTGTAATTGTTAACCAGGTATACAAAAGTTGCCCTTTGATAGTGCATGGGAAAAAAGTTTTAGCACATTTGATTGAATTGACATTCCACGAGTTTGATATTATCTTGGGCATGGATTGGCTTTCTAAACATAAGGCAGTAGTGGACTGTCGATCTAAGACAGTTGTTCTTAAAACTCCAGAACTATAAGAGGTAGTAGTGGAAGGCGAAAGGTTTCTACCACCTGCTTAAGTGATATCTATGATGAAGGCTCAAAGAATGATCAGAAAGGGATGTGAGGCCTACTTGGCTCACATGATTGATACTAAGAAGGGAGGTCCAGATCTTAAGGATATCCCTATAGTGAATGAATTCCCAGAAGTGTTCCTAGATGACCTACCAGGGCTACCTCCCGATAGAGAGATTGAATTCTCTATAGAGCTCACTCTAGGTACAACACCAATATCAGCTGCACCGTATAGAATGGTACTGATAAAGTTGAAGGAATTAAAGGCACAACTGCAAGAGTTATTAGATAAAGGTTTTATCAGACCAAATGTGTCTCCATGGGGTGCACCAGTATTGTTTGTAAAGAAGAAAGATGGGTCTATGAGGTTGTGCATAGATTATAGATAGTTGAACAAGGTGACTATTAATAATTATTAAGAACAGATATCCTTACCATGAATTGATGATCGTTTTGATCAGCTAAAGGGTGTAGGAGTTTTCTTTAAGATTGATTTGAGATCAGGGTACCACCAATTAAAAATTAACACAGAGGACATAGCTAAGACAACATTTAGAACCAGATATGGGCATTATGAATTTTTGGTGATGCCTTTCGGTTTGACAAATGCTCCAGCAGTCTTTATGGACTTGGTGAACTGAATCTTCAGACTATATTTGGATCTATTCGTGGTAGTTTTTATTGATGATATCTTAGTGTATTCCAAGAATAAGGAAGAACATGGTCAACATTTGAAGATAGTTTTGTAGACCCTTAAGGAACAAAAGCTTTATGCCAAGCTCTTAAAATGTGAGTTTTGGCTTGATGATATGGCTTTCCTTTGACACATTGTGTCAGTAGATGGCATCAGAGTTGATCCCAGCAAAGTAGAGGCAGTTATGAGTTGGAAGCCTCCCCGTAATGTGATAGAAATCAAGAGTTTCCTCGGTTTGGCCGGTTATTATATGAGGTTTGTTAAGGGCTTTTCAATGATTGCTTCTCCTTTGACCAGATTACTGAGGAAAGATATGAAATTTGAGTGGACAAAGAAATGTGAGGACAACTTTGAGAGACTTAAGAAGATGTTGACTGAGGCTCCCGTTTTGACAAAACCAGTCCCTGATAAAGAATATGTCATATATAACGATGCTTCTCACAATGGACTGGGGTGTATACTGATGCAAGAGGGCAAGGTAATAGCTTACGCTTCTAGACAACTGAAGACACATGAGAAGAATTACCCCACACATGACCTTGAACTGGCTGCCATTTTCTTTTCTTTAAAGATATGACACCATTACTTGTATGGGGAAATTTTTTTTTTATTTACACCGACCACAAGAGTTTAAAGTATCTTCCTACCCATAAGGAATTGAACTCAAGACAAATAAGATGGCTAGAGTTGATCAAGGATTACAATTGTGTGATCGAGTACCATCCAGGTAAGGCCAATGTTGTGACCGATGCATTAAGCCGAAAGACTTTGGCAGAATTATATATTCGTCCGACTCTCAACCAAGAAATCAAAGATGCACAAAAATAAGATAACAAGTTAGTTGAGATAGCCGAGTCAGTCTCTAAGGGGGAGAGACCTAATTATACAATTAGTTCAGATAACAGTTTATACTACCAAGGTCGATTATGCGTACCTAATGTGGAAGATTTGAGATAGAGGATCTTAAAGGAAACACATGAGACAAAAAATGTCATGCATCTAGGAAGTAACAAGATGTATCATGACTTGAAGAATAAGTATTGGTGGTCAGGTATGAAAAATGAGATCACAAAATTCACCACTAGGTGCTTGACATGTCAGCAAGTCAAGGCAGAATATCAGATACCTTTAGGGTTGTTACAGCTAAACACGATTCCAGAATGGAAATGGGAACGAATAACCATGGATTTTATGATTGGGTTGCCTTTGACACCAAAAAAATATGATGTTGTGTGGGTGATTGTGGATAGATTAATGAAGTCAGCTCACATCTTGCCCATTAGGAGGGACTACCCATTAAGCAGGTTAGCGGAGTTATATGTAAATGAAATAGTACGACTTCATGGAGTGCCAGTCTCCATTGTTTTAGATAGGGACCCCAGGTTCACTTCTCAATTTTAGGGTAGTCTGCAAAGAGCTTTGGGTATCAAGCTTAGTTTCAGCATAGCTTTTCATCCTCAGATTGATGTACAATCAGAAAGGGTGATTCAGATTTTGGAAGACATGATGAGGGTTGTGTAATAGAGTTTGAGGGAAGTTGGGACAAATACCTACCATTGATGGAGTTTGCCTACAACAACAGCTATCAGTCAAGCATTGAAATGGCTCCTTATGAGGCACTTTATGGTAGAAGGTGTCGAACACCATTGTGTTGGATAGAACTCAGTGAGAAGAAGCTAGTGGGACCAGAGTTAGTGCAAGAAACAGAAAAAAAGGTGAAGATTATACAAGAAAGGTTGAAGACGGCTTCTGATAGGCAAAAATCATATGTAGATCTCAAAAGGAGAGACATAGAGTATGAAGTGGGAGACAAGGTGTTTCTCAAGGTTCCCCCTTGGAAAAAGGTCCTCAGATTCAGAAAGAAGGGCAAGTTAAGCCCTAGGTTTATTAGACCTTATGAAATCTTAGACAAAATTGGACCAGTGGCTTATAGACTTGCTTTACCGCCAGAGTTGAGCAAGATCCACAATGTCTTTCATGTTTCCATGTTGAGGAGGTACCGATCATATCCTTCTCATATTATTCTAACCAACAGCATCGAAGTAAGGCCATATTTAACATACAAGGAAGAACCAACGAAGATCTTGGCTTGTGAAGTGAAGGAGTTAAGGAATAAACGAGTCCCATTAGTCAAAGTGTTGTGGATGAATCATTCAACTGAAGAAGCAACATGGGAAAGTGAGGAAGTGATGAAGGCACAATATCCCCAGTTGTTTTCAACATAAACAATCAGGTAAATTTCAAGGATGAAATTTATTAAGGAGGAGAGAAATGTAATGCCCATCAATTTAGGCTTGGATAATTAACATATTTAATGTTCGTAATTAAATTTATTTGAGACTAAATTTGGAAATAAAATATGATAAAAATATTTATAAGTGAATTTTTATTAAGTTATGTGTGTTAAATAAAATAAATAGAAATGTTGGGTAAGTTAATAATAATAAGATAAAAACTAAGGATTTAAGTGGATATTTGGCTAAAACAAGGGGGACCTAATAAGGTATTTACCATGAGTATAAAAATGTTATTTTCTTCTTATTCTTATTCCAAATTTCAGAACCCTAGCCTCCCTCCCACTCTTCCATACATAAATTCTCTCTTCTTTCACCCATTTTCTTCTTCCTCTCATTCCTCTTCCTCTCATTCCTCTTCAAAAACTTAAAACAACTATAATAGCTTAAGGTTTGATGAGGTTAAGAATTAATTGTGTCAAGGTTTAGACTTTATTGTGTCAAGGTTTATACATATGAGCATATTTATTCCTTTGCGCATTTTATTTGCATTACAATGATGTTTGATGTTGAAGGAAGAGTGAACAAATAAGTTGTTGTGTTTGTTAATTTTGTTAAAATTCGTCTAGAACAGTCGTATTTGACCATATCTTTTGTTTTGGAACTTGGATTGGGATGAAATCAGTTGGAAATTAAAATGGACACATAGAACTAAAACTTTTATAAGAGTGTAAATGCTATATCTGATTCTACATTAGTCTAAAAATTTCTACAAATCCTCGGATTTGAAAGTACCCAGAAAATTATGGGTAGTTATTTTCTGAACATTCTATGGTATTTTGATCATATCTTTTGTTCTGGAACTTGGATCAGGATGAAATCAGTTGGAAATGAAAATAGACACATAAATCTAAAATATAAAGTGTATAAATACTATATCTGATTCTAAGTTGGTCTAAAAATTTCTATAAATTCTCTGATTTGGAAGTACCCAGAAAATTCTGGGTATTTATTTTCTGAATATTCTATGGTAGTTTGATTATATCTTTTGTTCTGGAATTTGGATCGGGATGAAATTAGTTAGAAATGAAAATAGAAACATAAATCTAAAATGTTTATAAAGAGTATAAATGCTATATTAGATTCTATATTGGTCTAATAAATTCTATAAATTCTCTGATTTGGAAGTACCTAGAAAATTATGGGTAGTTATTTTCTGAACATTCTATGGTATTTTTATTATATCTTTTGTTATGGAACTTGGATCGGGATGAAATCAGTTGAAAGTGAATATAGAAACATAGATATAAAACTTTTATAAAGAGTATAAATACTATATCTGATTTTATATTGGTCTAAAAATTTCTACAAGTTATCAGATATGAAAGTACCCAGAAAATTCTGGATAGTTATTTTCTGAACATTCTATGGTATTTTGGTTATATCTTTTGTTCAGGAACTTGGATCAGGATAAACTCAGTTGGAAATGAAATTAGACACATAGATACAAAAATGGTATGAAGAGTATAAATGCTAGTTATGATTTATATTAGACCTAAAATTTGATACAAATACTCGGACCTAAGAATATTCTGAAAAATACTGGACATATGTTTACTGAGCACTATATGGTTATTTGGACATAACTTTAGCTAGAAAATTCAGATTTATATGATTCTTTTTGTATATGAAATATAAGACATTAATCGAAAAATTAATGTAATACCATAAGGTCAAATGCGAATCAAAAATAGGTGAAAGGTGCAATCCGAAATCAGGGCAGGAATCTATGCAGAAATAAATATTTAGTAATTTGGTATTTTAAATATTGGGTGACATATATATATATATATATATATATATATATATATATATGCTTTAATTTTAAATAATATAATAATAGTTATATTTAAAATTCTTATTGTGTATTGACTAAATTAATATGATGTGTTGTGGTTTGAGATTTCAAATGAGATTGAGAAATTTTATATGTATAGGGCATGTAAACCGAAAATTATTATGAATATATGAATTTTGATGATTTATGTAAACAATAAGATGATAACATAAATTAAGTCCAATTCTCTAAGTTAGGACTAGAAATAGAATATATGACATGTCATTGAGGGGTTTATGGTACCGTAGAAATTATGATGATATGAAAAATTTTATTATATGGACAATGTGGCTTAAGCTCGGGTGAGAGCGCTCTTGATCCTAAATACATGAAATTATTTATTTTACTCAGTCAAGATGACTTAAGTTCGGGTGAGAGCGCTATTGACTTGAGATGCACGGTTGAGCACTTAAGTTAAGATGGCTTAAGCTCGGGTGAGAGCGCTCCTGTTTCACAACCCACATCCAAATAGTCCGGATTTAAAGTTTTGGGGCTATAAAATATAAAATATTTTAAAACAAGAAATATGGAAAAAAATCAGTTATCAGGTAAATGAAACAAGGAAATAAAATTCATAAATGAGGTATGAAATGAATTTACCTTTGTAAATTATGACATGTATATGTGTTGAACCAGTAAGCCAGGTATGCAATATTCCATATTGATATATGATAAATTGATTTTTTTTCTTTTTTATATTGCTATAAAAAGACTGTGATATATGCATTATTATTTATGGTTATTTATATACAAAATTGGATAGTATGAACATGGAATTTTTATGACATATCATAAGTGTATGTATGAATATTTATGCACATACGTATCACTAAGCATTAGGTTGCTTAGCGTGTGGGTGTTTTCCCATACGTAGGTTCGGAGCCTATAGAGAGAATTTGACAGGTAGAGAAGCAAGCCCATACAGAGTCAAATAAAGTAAATCCACATCAGAGGGTTAGTGCTTTTCATGACATGCATTTTGTTCCTATCCACATGTCATGGGTGATGAGTATAATTACGGTTTTCAAAAGTTTTACATGTCTTTTTATGTTGGGAACATGTAATTTTATTTGGATCATATGTATTTTGTAAACATTGGAATAATGAAAGTCCAAACTGATGTTTGAAAATATAGTCATGGTTTATTAATTTCGCATAAAAAAACAGATTCATTAATTGTATGACATATTGCTATCATGAAAAAAATTTTAATTAACATATGAAAATATAATAACTAAAATGGAAGAAACTTTAATTCAAACGAATTTTAAGGTAATAGGCAGGTGACATTCTCCTATATAGTTGGGATTATTCCTAACTATATAAAAGGGTGTTACACCCCTTCTTCAAAGCCAATAGCAAATACAATATATAAAATTACCATAAAAGGTATTTTCCTTTTCCAGAGAAATAATTGTCAAAATAATGCATCAAAATTGACTCAAATCATTTGTCTAATTCGGACTTTAAGAATCTTTTGATTTTTATATTTGTCCTACAATATATTGATGTTTTTGTATAAAGATGTAACATGTATTAAGTGTATAAAGATGAAATATAAGTGGTTACAAATTTTTGAGTATGAAAATAGTTAAAAATACGTGAAAGATAAAGGTTTAAAAGTATTCACACTCATGAATGCAATGTCACAGCCATAAAGCTCATGAATGATGTCATCTGAAGTTGTGTAGCTTTATGGTCATGAATGAAAAATTACATCTGCAAAAACCCGCTGTTCTCAGAAATAATTTTTACATCAATTCTCTTCTATTATTAGCCTTAATTATACAAATCAACCCCATAAAGAAGATTATATTGGCTAGAATTAATTAAGAGTTTTCGTTATTTTCATATATGACATATTTTGGGAATAAAGGAGAAATTGAAATTGAACCATAACCTATTATGATTCTTTGAAACATAGGTAAGGAATTATGTATCCTTCGTTTTTCCCTTAGTTAAATCAGATTTAGATAGGAATATTGATTAAGAACATAGAAAGAGAGTTTAAGTAAGAGTTTCTATTGTCAATAGTATAATAGATGGCTAAGTGACAAATATGGTAATTTTAGTTCTGATATTATTGTAAGAGACGATAAGTAAGGTGGAGAAATCCACCAACGGATTAGGCATGCTAATAAGGGTTCTTAATTAAGACTCCAATTCATGTTTGTACATATGCACATTTAAATTTGATTATTGACATGTTATGTGATATATTAAGATATGAATGTCATTTTGCATGATTTTGGTATATAAATTACTAAATTGAGATTATGTGACATGTTAAACTTGTTGTGCACTATTACCATTGACAATTGATGTTTATGGAAGTTATAACTTGATATTTGAAGGCATAAAATCTACTTAATTTGATTAAAGGTTGTAATTTGCATGTTGATGACTGGGCTAATGTTGTATGATGTTGAAAGTATTGATAGGTGTGGATAGTATTGGTTAGCCTTGATGCATTTGTGTATGGTGTGTCATAAATTGCACGTTTGCTCGAATTAGATGAAATCTGCAGCTTCACGGTCATAATACAATTGTTGATGTCCGTAATAGATGCAATTCATGACCGTAACTAAATATTCACACTTGTGAATATTATGGTAAAAGTAGACAAAAACATTCATAATATGTATCACAACTTGGATCACAGGTAGACAACTCGTGAATCCTTGAAACAAAATTTTATATTGAATTTTATGATAAAATAACATGGAATTAGTATGCACATATACCCAATATGATGACTTAAGACCGAGTATAGTATGAATACCATAATATAGGTATGGATATGTATTAAATGCTTAAGTTCACAAGGTATAATGTGGCTAAGATGTTAAATCATGAAATGAGTTGTAAATAATACAAATACCTAGACTATGAATAATTAACGTCCATTCTTTATATGATTACTAGCTTAGGATAAATGAAATATCATTGAGGGGGTCACAGTACCGTAGATTATATCACTCGGATTTATACTTTTAGGGACAAGGTGGCTTAAGCTCAGGTGAAAGTGCTCTTAATCCCATATGCGTGCAATGATAATTTATACTCAGTCAAGGTGGCTTAAGCTAGAGTGAGAGCACAATTGACTTGATAAGCTTAGTTGAGCACTATACAGACAAATACAAATAGTGAGAAGAGTAGCTTATTCTCGGGTAAGGGCATCTCTATTTTACAATCCGCATTCAAATAGTTTGAGTCTAGAGTATTATGCTATAAACTATAAAAGAAATAAGAAAAACAAGTAACTAGGTATATAGAACTAAGAAATAAAAATTAGTATTATATGACATGAATGTCCATATGGATTCATTTGTGTGTATTAAAAGCAAGGTAATGCTTATTATGAGTTATATTATATTATATACTGTTATATAATGGCATGGTTCCAACTCACTAGATGTGCCATATATATGCTATGACTATTTATGAATGCATGTTAGAATTTTTATACTTATATGTACCACTAAAGTTTCAGTAACTTAGCATGTGAATTTTTCTACCCATAGGTTTGAAGCTGTTAGATAGTTAAGTTGACGAGAAGAGGAATATGAGACCGCTAGAAAAGTTAGAGTATACCCATGTTTGGGTTGCATTTTACCTCTTTCATTTGTGTTATTCTCACGACATAAGATAAATATAATTATTTAATTCATGTTTTTATAAATAAGGACATATAATTGAAATGGTTCATTTTAAATAATAATTGTTTTGTAATAAAAGGTTTATGAATGTCCAACCCCATTTATTTTCATAATAAGGATGTGGAAACTTTTACAAACACAATATTGTGATTATGTTTTGAATAAGTATTTGAGATTTTTATTCAGACATAGAAATTTGGTTTTATATAATATATGGTATGTGAATGATATTGTTATGCATGTTCTTAAGATTATGAGGTATCTGCTGATACATTGATTAAAGTATGAAAAAGTTTTTAATAAGAACATGTTTATAAGGCATCAAGTCATATGATATCTGCTTGTATAGTAGATTATGTCCTACTATATGAGTGGATGTTATATTTAGTGGTATCAGAGTTTAAGTTTACCCGATTCTAAACCTAAATATATAATGGAATTATCATGCATACATAAATGTATCTCGTCTGACTCTGACTTGTGTTACTTCTTTGTCAACTTACAGGACTATAGTGAAATGGTGTTTGAATCAAATGATATGGCTGAGAGTCATAGCTCTCCTCATACTGGGGCACCGAACTAGCCTAGTGCAGCTAATGTTCAGGGTCTAGATGCTGTACTAGTCTCGAACTAGTAGGCTCCTAAATAGACCGATCAGAACTAGATTCCTTTGCAGTAGATGGCAAGCTTACTACAATGTATTGTTAGAGTTGTACAACAACCAGTACTAGTTCCTCTACCTCCACCATTAGAGTAAAGGGTACAACTAGACTAGCTCTGTAAGTTTGGAGCCACAAAATTTCTAGGAATCAAGAATGATAATCATGCTATTACAAAGTACTAATAAAAAAATTTGAGAGGATCTGTGATGAGTTTGAGGTTACTACTGATTACAAGGTGAAATATGTCATATCTTTACTACATGAGAATGCTTATGACTGGTGGAAGTTAGTCATGCTGAATAGAGGTTCCTCAACCAGTGATATGAGACTTCTTTGTTATTGAGTTTAACGAGCAATATATTCATCAGATATACATAAATGAGAAGAAGATAATTTTTGAATCTCAAGCAGGGAAAAATTATTGTGACAGAGTATCAAAGGGAGTTTACTTGAATGAGTAAATATGCTTCAGGGTTGATCACAAATGAGATAGATAAGTGTAGAATATTTGAGGATGGACTTAATGTAAAGATTGAAGACTATGTGATAGCGCTTCAATATGTCAGTTTCACTAAGGTGATCTCATCCATCATCAATGTGGAAAAATGAATAGAAATAGAGCAAAGGAAGCCTTTAGACATATAATAGCTCCAGTGGTCCAATATATAGGCAAGAAGAGTCGGTACTACCTAGAACAGTCTCAAGACAGGAGTTAGAGTCAGAGCAGAAGTTATATACAGGGTGGACCATATAGGAGGGAACAATCTTCCAGAGATACAACACTCGTGTGTTGGGTACATAAGCTACAAACCTTCCCTCTTGCATCAGAATGCAACCTAAGTTGTTATGAGAAACATCACTGTAAACAACATACTCCCTATTTTGGACTAGCTGTGTCAGAATTGGAACTTCAGTCAAAAGACTCTTGAGCAGGTCAAAACTATGCTGACATTTATGGGTCCACTCAAACTTGATATCTTTCCATAATAATCTTGTCAACGAGGAAGCAATCATAGAAAACCCTTTTATGAACCTTCTATAGTATCTTTCTAAGCTGAGAAAACTCCTGATCTATGTTACATTTTGAGGAGGCTTCCTGTAGCGTCCCCCTCACCCGAGCCGCTTGTGCCCGGATGGGGAAGCGCTACTGCCTGTCTTCTTTACTTCTTCAAATCGCTATTATTAAAAATTTATCTTTATTTTCTCAACACTCATATATATATATAGATATATACTTAAAACCAGGGTGCAATTTCTTTACATAAGATAGAAATTTTAAACATCAAATTAATTCTTAACAAACTTTAAAAGTAAGTTTTACAAAATCTAAAACTCTTTAAAATAAAAGCCAAATACAAAAATCTCAAAGCTTGTAACCCACTTTCTCAAGGTTCGGCTGCTTTACTTGAATAGGATCACCGCTTGCTTTATCTATCACCTTCAGATACCTTTCTATATCTTCGTGGAAGGAAAACTCCCACGCTAAGCTCTAAGCTTAGTGGTGCATATAAATAAGGCAATATACTATGTCATCCAATAGGCAATAACATGTATCATTTTTCATATTAATGTTCTTTCATGCAATTCTATTCCTTATGATCCTTTCTTATACAATTATGACTCCATACATACATGACAAATATCATTTTCATTTCCATTAATTATAAACATTTCTTTTACATCATCAATCATGTACTTATATATGTATACCATTTTTCATTGTTTCTATATATATTAGCCCACAACACCTATGAACTCCAGACTAGGATAACGGAGTTGCCATCCAGGCACTTAGGAGTGCCACACTGCAATATGATGTGCGCATATAAGTGCCATTACCGGCATAGAAAATCGTGCCATTACTGGCATAGTATTCATAATCGTGCCATTACCGGTATAGTATTCATAATCCGTGCCATTACCGGCATAGTATTCATAATCCGTGCCATTACCGGCGTAGTATTCATAATCCGTGCCATTACCGGCGTAGAAAATCATTCCATTAATAGTTTTCATCACACTCCCACCCTGCTTGGCATGCCAAACTATCCTTAGTATAGTTCTAGGTAGTTGTTCTAGGGCTTATTCAATATCATATAATTCATATCTCTCTATTTACTTCCAATCACAACCATATCAATATTCATGTTTATTATCTGTATTAGTTCACATATTTCATCCGTATCATATTTCATATATCATCTGTGTCAATTCACATATTTCACCCGTATCATATTCCATATATCATCCGTGTCAATTCACATATTTCATCCGTATCACAATACAACACGTTCTCACATCAATACACACACACACACACACACACACATACACACACACATATATATATATATATATATATATAATTATTCTTATTTCCCTGGATAGACAATAACTTTCATTTATTTACTGGAATGGCTCATTTGATAACCACATTCATAATTACAAATACAGAGCATTCACGCCTATGAATTAGTTCACGTCCGTAATCCCAAGCCGTGAACGCTACTGGAATGAATCGCTCAAAAGCATTCACGCCCGTGAATAAGTTCACTTCCCTGATTCCAACCCGTGAACGCTTCTGGAATGAATAGTACCATTTCCACCCAGAAGTCACAACCGTGATACAATCAGTCACAACCGTGAACCTTCAAGTTCACGCCCGTGACTCAATAGTCATGCCCATGACTTTCAGCAGGAAATCTGCATATTCACTTTTCATTCATTCTAACATCATCCAAATCATACCAAATTCTATTCCATGCATTTATGAGGTTCTTTACTCAACTTATTACTTTCTAATACATGTAAATGTCTTGATCATACTAGATTTTCCAACATGCATCATTAATTCAATGTCACACAAGGATCTCATTCATACATGTCTAAACCTATGGTTTCATGCCATAATCATCATCATTCTTGAAATGCATTTATCTAAAATCATGCTCAGCATGCATTATTTCAAACAAAAATAGGCTATTGCCTTAATTTATGCACAAACCTTAATCTTTCTCCTTCACTCTTCTAGGTAGCTTTCTCTTTTCCTTTGCTTCTTAGAGCTTGTTCTTTATCACTTGGAACTCCTACAACATCATAAATCATTATTATCATATGATTTTCTCAAGACCCTAAACTCTTTTTTTCTCTCTCAAAACCCTAGTTTCTCTCTCTTTCCATATGAGTCCTGGATGAGCTCAAAATTCATACTTCCTTTAAGAAAAGATGAAGAAGAAGAAGAGATGCTTCTTACCTTACACTTTTCTTCACTTGATCACAACTTTGGGGATTTTCTCTCTCTACTAAACTTAATTTTTCTTCCTCTTTCTTGCTCTTTCCAGCTCCCTTAAGAGTTATGGACCATGAAGATCACCTTGTCTTTGTATTTCCTTTATCTTCTATTCCTTTCTCTCTCTAGAATCAAGATTGGTTATGGAGGAATGGGGCTGGCGTGACTAGTATAGAAGAGAGAGAAGAAGGCAGAAAATGAAGAGAAGAAGAAGAAGAAGAAATGAAGGCATTAAATAAGGTACCCAAAAGTCTTCATGTGGGACCCACCATTTTGACCATTTCTTGACATTAGGCTTAATGAACCCATTAATCTCATTCTTCCTCAATGAGTGGCCGGCCAAACCTATCAAAATGTCCCAAAAATCAATATGTTGATTAGTAATTAATCTCATTAATCCTCCAATTTTTGGTAAATTGCAATTTGACCACAAAACTTATCAAATTTTGCAATTTAGTCCTTTACCGTAAATCAACTTCTTTAAACTTTATAATCACTTAATTAGGCATTTATCATTTAATTTATCCATTACTTGATCAATTTTTTGTAAAAATCCGAATTTAGACTCCGATCGGTCAAACGCGTCAACTTCTCGACACGTGCGACTCGGGGCCTAAATTAGCGGATATTACATTCTCTCCCCCTTAAAATAATTTTGTCCTCGAAATTTACCTATTCATTCAGGGTTAAATAACTGAGGATACTGCTTCTTCATCTCTTATTCACTTTCCCACGTGGCTTCTTCAACTGTATGATTTTGCCACCAAACTTTAACTAGAGGGACTCTCTTATTCCGGAGAACTTTCTCTTCATATGCTATTATAGCCATTGGTTGTTCCTCATAAGACATGTTTGTCTGTACCTCTCTTTTCTCAATTGGTATAATGTGGGTCGAGTCTAAACGATATCTTCTTAACATTGAAACGTGGAACACGTTATGAATTCGGTCTAGCTCTGGAGGAAGAGCTAATCGGTAAGCCACTGGTCCTATTCTTTCCAGAATTTCATAAGGACCAATAAACCTTGGGCTTAAGTTTCCCTTTTTATTGATCCTCAATATCTTTTTCCACGACAAAACTTTAAGAAATACTTTGTCATCTACAACATATTCTATATCTCGCCTCTTTAAATCGACATATGATTTCTATCGATCTTGTGCTGCCTTTAGCCTTTCCTTGATCACTTTAACTTTATCCTCAGTTTGTTGAACTATTTCCGGCCCAATCAACTTTTTCTCATTCAACTCGGTCCAACATACTAGTGTCCTACACTTTCTTCCATATAAAGGCTCATAAGGAGCCATGCCTATGCTTGTTTGATAGCTATTGTTATAGGCAAACTCCATAAGAGGTAGATGTCGATCCCAACTTCCCCCAAATTCAAGTACACAACATCTCATCATATCCTCTAGCAACTGAATAACTCGCTCTAATTGTCCATCCGTTTGCGGATGAAATGCCGTGCTAAAATTAAGTCGAGTTCCCAAAGCCTGCTGTAGACTCTTCCAGAACTGAGACGTAAACCTGGGATCCCTGTCAGAGATAATAGACATAGGTACTCCATGAAGTCTCACTATCTCATTCACATAAATCTCAGCCATCTTGTTCAAAGTATAGTCCATTCGCACTAGTAGGAAATGTGCTGACTTCGTCAATCGATCCACTATCACCCACACTGCATCATGCTTTCTCTGAGTTACTGGTAAACCGGACACAAAATCCATCGTGATCCTCTCCCACTTCCATTCTGGTATTGTAACACCCGTAAGGTAAGTGAGCATTACCCCACTATAGTTCAGCAAGGTAAGTGAGCATTACCCGTCTTACTGTTTAATAAAATTAATGAAGTGAAGTAAATATTTTTTTTTGAAAATATTGCATAAACTAAAATAAAATTTCATGCAAGCCCAAATATTAAAAATTTTATTTATTTATAAAGTACATTAATTTACATTCAAATCATATTTTTTTACATGGTGACTCACATATTTAATACACATGATATGAAATAAAAACGATACTTTAATTTACAAAGCTTTTAACAAAATATACCAAAAATAAAACCCAAAGCTTTTTGCTGCTTTCCTCTGGGTACCCTTCTTCTTCTGACAATCTATTTTCTATGGCTACCCTTCTAAACCTGCGCGAGAGGAAACCACCCGCGCTAAGCTACTAGCTTAGTGGTGCTTCAATGATAAAAATTTTACATACATATATATTTTCTCACATATTAATTACCTATTTAATAAATAAGGCATAAAATAAAGAATTATATAAAATCAATAATTTTTAGCAAATACTCAATATTTAACAACTTTAATTCATATAACATTTATAAAAATCACATACTTCGATATTATTATTATTATTATTATTATTATTATTATTATTGTTATTATTATTATTATTATTATTATTATTTACCTGTGCCCATAACACCTATAACCGAACTAACTAATAGGAATAACGAGGTTGTCATTCCCAACTTTCATAATATAGCGCCAAACGCTTTAATAATAATGCAATTACTGACTTTTGTTATATTGTCATTACCGGCTTAATAATTTTGCACTGAGCGCATTTATAAATTGTCATTACCAGCTTTCATATTTGGCACCGAGTGCCTTAAATCTCCTGATTGGCATGTCAAACTATTCCCTATTCTAGTTCTAGACTAGGTGTTTTTGGGCTTAACTATTTTTATATTAATTCACTATATTTCAAAAATGTCAACGTTATTTAACTATCATAATTATGCTTATTCATTTTTGTTCTTTATTTCTATTATTATTGCAATAAAATCTCATACATAAATAATTTGTTAAATATTTATAATTACTATAAAAGTAAATATTTGCATGGATTATTACATATAATTATAACAACACATGCAAAAAACCAAATATTGTATGTTTTTACCTATGACACATTTCAGACTTATTTTTGGGCTTTCTTTTTAGCCCATATATAATTCGAATTTGGAGTTCTAGACTTCTAACAATTTTTAGCTTATTATCTTAGCTTTCAGATTCATCAAGAATCACATAAATCAAAGTTTTCTATCAAAAGTTATGATCAATTCACTACTCCATCATCACAGACTTTTCTGCCCAGAATATTTTGGACAGATTCTAGGTTTAAATTTTGTGCATTAACTAGGAAAATCTAGACATATTTAGATATTATAGTCTAAATACAAATTAAAGCCATGTGTCTTGCCTTTCATTTTCAATAAAGAACATACAAAAAGCAGTTCCATAACTCAAGGTATCATCAAAATAGACAGAGCTGTGCCTGGAATTCTGTACCCGAGCCATCAAATGACATCAATCCATATTTCAACCACATTCATCATTTGCATTCATTTTAATACTAAAATTTCCAGAATTACAAATCCATTCATATGTCTCAATTATTTCACACAATTTGGTCCCATTTCCATATATAATATCAAAAGTCACAACAAAACACATAACATCTCAAAAACACAAACATAACAAACCTTAACATATAATTCCATACATATTAACAACATGCAAAATTTTTATCAATGAAGCACATACCTAATAGCCTTAGTTCTTCCCTTAATTCATTTTTTTCTTCCCTTATTAGCTAGCTTTCTCCTTGCCTTTGTCACCCTCTTGAGAGCCTCTCACTTGTTCACTTATTTTTCCTACACAACCATACCATAACTCAATTCCAACATTCAATTTCAATGCTTTTCATGTCTACATAATATTCTAATGCTCTTAAAATGTTTTACACCTTAATTGAGGCAAAATGTACTAAGGTTAAACTTCCTTCTTCACATGTCATGGCTGTCTAAAAATCATATCCTAGTTCCCAATTTATTTTCTTCAATTCAACACTTAATTCACCCTTAATCTATCACCAATTGTGGTGTTTCTATATTAATTTCAATTTCCCCCAAATTTATTTAACTATGGCAGCCCCTCATTCATCCTTCAACATTATATTTTCTTCAGTTTTTAAGGTGGATGGCAAAGAGATGAGAGAAGATGGGGGAAATGAGTTTTCATTGGTGGAGAAAATGAGATATTTATCTTTTTTTTTAGGTGAGTATTTGGTGGTTCCATGACTATATTAAGCTCTTCATCCATTGGTCCAAAATACAAATTAATTTTAATGAAATTTTAAACTTTAAGAAATTTCTTATTTGCCACATATTCCTCCATATTTACACTTTTTCCCCAAACAATTGTCATAATACCGATTTTGTCCATAGGAAATTTTATTTTTTTTCTAATTCTACCCCAAATCTTTTTAATTCCCAAATAATAATACCCTTAATTATTTTCTCTTATTATTAGTTATTTTTTTATAGGTTTAAATTTAGACTCCGATTGAATTAGTGGACCCCACTACGGTCACGCGCAATCGGGGCCTGAATCACTGAATTTTACAATTCTCTCCCCCTTAAGAAAATTTCGTCCTCGAAATTTACCTGATTAGGTGGAGCTGAATAACTGAGGATGTTGAGTTCTCATCATTTCTTCACTCTCCCAGTGGCTTCTTCTACTTCATGATTACGCCATAAGACCTTTACTAGTGGTACCTTCTTGTTCCGTAGTTCTTTGACTTCTCGAGCTATGATTTTCACTGGCTCTTCACCATATGTCAAGTCTGGTTGTACCTCTATTGATTCCACAGGTATTACATGTGTCGGATCCGATCTATATCTTCTTAACATTGAGACAGGAAACACATTATGGATCATATCCAATTCTGGTGGTAAGGCCAACCTGTAAGCCACTGGACCCACACGTTCAAGTATTTCGTATGGTCCAATAAATCTAGGACTCAGTTTCCCATTTTTACCAAAACGAAGTACTTTTTTCCAAGGTGAGACTTTCAAAAATACCTTGTCTCCGACAGCATACTCAATCTCATTCCTCTTCAAATTGGCATAGGATTTTTGTCGATCAGTTGCAGCTTTTAATCGATCTTGGATTAATTTCACCTTCTCCTCTGTCTGTTGCACTAATTCTGGCCTATAAATTTCTTTTCACCAAGTTCTGTCCAGCATAATGATGTCCTACATCTACTTCCATACAAAGCTTCGTATGGTGCCATGCCGAGACTAATTTGATAGCTATTGTTGTATGCAAATTCCATCAGTGGTAAATGTTTATCCCAGCTACCCTCAAAATCAATTACACAACTTCTCAGCATATCTTCCAAAAATTGAATCACTCGTTCTGATTGCCCATATGTTTGTGGGTGAAATGTTGTACTAAAAGTAAGTCGGGTTCCCAATGTTTGCTGTAGACTTTTCCAAAATTTTGATTTGAACTGTGGGTCTCGATCAAAAATAATAGATACTGGAACCCCATGCAGTCGAATTATCTCATTGACATATAATTCTGCTAACCGACTCAATGAATAATCCATTCGAACTGGTAGAAAGTGAGCTAATTTGGTGAGTCTGTCAACAATCACCCATACCACATCATGCTTCTTTTGGGTCAAAGGTAAACCAGATACAAAATCCATTGTAATCCTTTCCCACTTCCATTCTGGGATAGCAATAGGTTGCAACAATCCAGAAGGTACCTGGTGCTCTGCTTTCACTTGTTGGCATGTCAAGCATCTTGTTGTGTATTCCACGATATCTTTCTTCATTCCTGGCCACCAATAATGAGTCTTCAGGTCTTGATACATTTTATTGCTCCCTGGATGCATGGAATAAGTTGTATTATGTGCCTCTTTTAGAATTATTTGCTTTAATCCGCTATCATTTGGCACGCACAATCTTCCTCTGTAACTTATGCTTCCATCATCTTCAATCTTAAATTCAGGTCTCTCCCCCTTTTTAACTGCCTCAGCAATTATCATCAATTTCTGATCTTGCTTCTGAGTTTTTCTCACTTGTTGCCTTAAAGTAGGTTGGACCCGTAACTCTGTCAAAATAAATTATGAGTCTAATTTTTTTTTAATTTTACTATTACTTTCTATATTATAATTGAGGAAAATTTAAACTATACCTGCCAGTGTTTTTCTACTTAAGGCATCCGCTACCACATTTGCTTTGCCTGGCTGATAATCAATAATACAATTATAATCCTTGATTAACTCCAACCAGCGTTTTTGCTTTAAGTTCGATTCCTTTTTTGTGGGCAAATATTTGAGGCTCTTATGATCTTTATATATGTAGCACCGTTCGCCATACAAATAATGTTGCCAAATTTTCAAAGCAAACACTATTGCTGCCAACTCCAAATCATAAGTAGGGTAATTTAGCTCATGAGGCTTCAATTGCCTAGATGCATAAGCAACTACTTTACCCTCTTGCATTAACACACAACCTAGCCCATTATGAGAGGCATCACTGTATATCACAAAATCTTTCCCTAGCGTAGGTTGGGTCAAAACAGGTGCTTCGGTTAACATGGCTTTTAGTTTCTCAAAGCTTGCCCGGCACTGATCTGTCCACTCAAACTTAGTTTCTTTTCTGAGCAACTTAGTAATTGGTGTAGCTATGGTTGAAAATCTCTTCACAAACATTCTATAGTAGCCAGCTAATCCAAGGAAACTTCAGACTTCTGTTACATTGCGAGGTGGCTTCCAACTTAGAATGGCTTCTATTTTGTTAGGATCAACCCGGATTCCTTCAACTGAAATAGTATGCCCTAAGAATCCCACTTCTTCCAACCAGAACTCACATTTTGACAACTTTGCATATAATTGATTTTCCCTCAAAGTCTGCAGTACTATTCTAAGATGCCTGTCATGTTCTCCCTTGTCCCTCGAATACACCAGAATATCATCTATAAAAACTACCACAAACTGATCAAGATAAGGCCTAAAAATTCTATTCATCATATCCATAAAGGCAGCTAGTGCATTTGTTAAGCCAAATGGCATAACCAGAAACTCATAGTGGCCATATCGAGTTCTGAAGGCTATTTTAGATACATCTAATTCTTTGATTTTCAATTGGTGGTACCCGGATCTGAGATCAATCTTAGAGAATACTCCTGCTCCCTTCAATTGATCAAACAAATCATCAATTCTAGGTAGTGGGTATTTATTTTTAATTGTCACCTTGTTCAATTGTCGGTAATCAATACATAACCGAAGGGTGCCATCCTTCTTTTTCACAAACAATACCGGAGCGCCCCATGGTGACACACTGGGCCTTATAAACCCTTTGTCGAGCAATTCCTGCAATTGAACCTTTAACTCTCTTAATTCTGCAGGTGCCATTCTATAAGGAGTAATTGATATCGGGGTTGTACCAGGAATCACATCAATAGCAAATTCTATCTCCCTATCTGGTGGTAACCCTGGAAAATCTTCAGGAAATACATCTGGGAACTCACACACTGTAGGGATGTCCTTGAGTTTCGGGCTCCCCTTCTTGGTATCTATCACATGGGCCAAATATGCCTCACATCCCTTCCTAATATATTTCTGAGCTTTTAATGCTGAAATAACACTGGTCAAACATGTTTGACCTACACCTTGAATGATGGTGTCATCTTGCCCGGGTACAACTTTTCTAGATCGGCAGTCGATTATAGCTCCATGCTTTGTCAACCAATCCATAACCAGAATAACATCGAATTCATGAAAAGGTAGTTCTATTAAGTCTGCTGGAAATTCTCTACCTTGAATAATTATTGAACTGTTTCTATAAATCTTATTCACTTTCACACTATGTCCCAGCGTATTGGTCACAACTATCTCATATTCTAAGGGCTCAAGTATCATGTTCCCTTGTCTAAGTGTAGTTGTGCTTATGTATGAATGCGTGGAACCAGGATCTATCAAAGCATGTAAATCAAAATCAAATAAAGATAATTTACCAACTATGACGTCTGGTGCATCCTGGTCCTCACGAGCTCTCATTACATATGCCCGAGCTGGGGCCCTACAACCTCCGGATCTATCAACTGTCTCAGATACCCCTTGACTCTGTCCAGTACTACCGCCTCTAAACTGGCTTCGACCTCTACCATGGCTCTGTACCGGTGCCATAGTCTGTGCTGGTGCCATACTGCCTGTACCAAGTTTGGGACAATCTTTCTTCATATGGTCAGTAGCTCCACATCTCAAACATGCCCCAGTCAACCACCAACACTCTCCTGTATGAGCTCTACCACAATGCTGACACAAAGCCGGAGCTGGTCTCTTGGGAAATGATGCTGGTGAACTAGCAAATGATGCTACAGGTCTAAATTGCTGAACCCGCCTATCAGAAAATGTCTGTTTAGCCACCCTTGACTGAAATTGTCTGGGTACTATTCGTCCTTTCCTACCCGATGTCTGGGCCACACTAGCTGTTGACTTCTTATAATGCTCTTCTGTCTTCAGCTTTTTCCTTCTTTCAACACTAATAGCAGAGGACACTAGCGTAGCAAAATCTGTATGCTGGTGGGAAGCCACTAAATACCCAATCTCCTCATTGAGACCGTCTTCAAATCTACGACATTTATCAGCTTCATCTCCAATAATCCCAGTAGCATACTTGCTCAACCTGGTGAACTCCATCTCGTACTCAGCTACTGTCATACCCCTCTGCCTCAATGTAATGCCCGATAATTTAGGCCACGGTCGCGGTTGACCGAAATCTGGCGCGCTGAACCGATCGGGGTCTAAATTTGGACATGAAAGAAATAAATTTAAATAATAATAAGATGGGAGAAAAATATTTTGAATATTATTAATTGAGAATTTTGAAGTTTGGAATTAAAATTGGGAAAAAAATTATTTTTCGCTGAACGAAATTTGGAATTGCAGTGTTTTTGGCACAGAAATTCTAAGAAGGCATAAAAATGGAATATTCTTTATCTAAGGAAAGGAATATTCTTTTGATTAAAATAAAGTAAGAGTGATTTAAATTAATGGACCAATAGGAAGCAAGATTAGTAACTAATCCTAACCACCCACCTAATCCAACTATAAAAAGTCAAATTTTCACTTTTTTGACCATTCTTCTTCTTCTTCATCTTGACCAAACTCATTTCTCTCTCTTTTCTTCTTCTTTGCCGTGAGCTTCTCCTCTCCCATTTACTTTTGTTTTTCTTTCTTCAAATCAAGCTAAGATTAGATGAAAAAAAGGGGATTAAGGCAAGATCATGAAGAAAGTGAAGTAAAGTGAGCAAACCTAAGGAAGAGGAAGGAAGAAATGAAGAAAAAAAAAGAGTTTTTAGCCATTTGGAAGATCATCAAAGGTGAGTTTAGATTTTCCATCTCCTTACTTTCTTCTTCTCTTTTCTTTGAGTTTGAGGTTAGTTGCCATTATAGCTAGTAAATTAGGGTTATTAGTATGCTAATGGTGATTAAGGGTGGATTAGTGTGATTAGTGTTTGATTAGTGTAAAATTTATTGTTAGGGCAAGGAAGTGAACAACCTTTGAACCAAAATCAAAGGGGAAGTAAGGGCAAGGAAAAGGCTATCTAAGAGGAAGAGAAAAGTGAAGAAAAATAGAACTTTGAGGTATGTACATTTGGCAAAAATTCAATATAGAAAAGTATTGATTTTGATTTTGTGATGTAGTGAATTTATGTATGAAATTATGAACATTTGATTGAGTGATTAAATGATGCCATGAATGTGAAAATAAAGACTAGAAAATGAGGTTGATGCATGAAAATGGAAAATGTATGAATTATTTGATGTGCTGAAAAATTCGTCTTATGAACAGTGTCTAGTGTTTTGGTCATAACTTGAGTTCTGGAAATCATTTCTGAGTGATTCTTGATGTAATGGAAATTTAGGACATAGGGCTTGAACTTTCATTCAGACCATTATACCTAAATATGCCTGGAATTAGGTGAAAAATGGACTCAAACTTTGAACTAGAAATCTGTCCAGAAAAAAAAAATACTGGGCAGATTGAAGTGAACATAGGTTGGAAAACAATTCATAACTTTTGCTACGAAATTATTTTTAATGTGATTCCAGTTGGAAATTAAAGATAAGACATGTACCTGCATTTTTATAGTTGATCACTTGTCCAAATTCCATCTAGCAATGGATGAAAAAGATATAGAAAGATAAGGCAGAAATCTGTCCAGTAAAATACTGGGCAGATTGCAGCGAACGTAACTTAGGAGAAAATTTATAACTTTTGCTATAAACTTTTTTTGATGTGATTCGAGTTGGAAATTAAAGATAAGACATGTACCTATATTTTGTTAGATGATCATATGTGCAAATTCTGTCTAAAAGTAGACGAAAAATGCAGAGCAACATAAGGTAGAAATGCTGTCCAGAATAGGACAGCTGGTAGAAATGTGTTGATTGTGGATTTATGTGTTAGAAAATGTATTGATTGAATTTTTCTTATAGTTATAATGATTAAATGAGCTAGTATGAGGTTGTAAAATATTGAATGAGAATTATTGCATTTATATGGAATTTATATTAATGTTTCCCTACATAATTTATGCAAATATGAATAAAGGTAATACATGTAATTTAAGCCCTATAACATCTAGTCGAGAACTAGAAATTAGGATAAATTGGCATGCCAATAAAAGGGTAGAAATATAGGCACTAAATATAATAGTGCTGAGTTAAAATTATGTAGGCACTAAAAATAATAGTGCTGAGTTGAAATTTACTTAGCCACTAAGAATTAGTGCTGAGTTTGAAATTTATGTAGGCACCAAAAAGGTGCTGAGTTGTTATTGAAAATGTAGGCATTAAACGCCGAGTTATAAAATAATTATGTAGGCGCCGAGTATACTGCCGGAGAGCAGAAACCCTGTATCCAGTGTTTAGTTCCGGTCTAAGATGTCGTGGGCTATTAAATAAATAACAGAAAAAAAAATGTGAAGTATGAAATTCATATTGTAAATTTTATATCTTGTATTGTTAAAATTTCAAGCATGCTTAATGAATAAAATATCATAATTCATGAATTAAATATTTTTGCATGAAGAAAATAGTTTATTATTAATTGAATATTTGGCATGCTAAATAGGTTAATTATAGTTTCTAAAATTTTAGTTTAGAATTATTTATGTAATGATTGGATAGTTGCCAAACGTACTACTAAGCTAGTAGCTTAGCGCATGTGTTTCACGCGCAGATAAATAGAAGTAGCTGTTCCGATAGGGCGACCGAAGAAGAGGGAACCCCAAGATCAGATTGCAGCAGTCTAGTTCTTTTTGTATGTTTTGATAATGATGTTGTAAAAATTAAGTTTTAAGAATTTTGTTGATGTAAATTTGTGGCTTGTAATATTTATAAGTAATGGATTTGGTAATTATATATATATAGAATTATTGTAGTTATATTTTTAAATATCATGGTTTAATGAATAAGTTATTTTGAATCACAATATTCCCATCACTAGATATATATTTAAATTGAAAAAAAAATATTTATACAAAATTGAGCGTTGGTTTTAAATTAAATGAGCTTAGTAGCACTTCCATATCCTATTAGCGATTAGTAGAGTAAGTGAGCGCTACACTCAAATTCAGGAATTCTCGCTTTTTCTCATCAACATAGATTCTTGGCACATATTTCTTTTTAAACTTTGTCACAAAGAAATCCCATGTCTGAGGGGTCGGAGTCTGGAGTTTTGCTAATAACAATTTCCACCAGTCATAGGCATGCTCCTGAAGGAGAGATACTGCATATCTAACCTTTTACTCCTCTGGACATTGTAGCTCTTCAAAAACCCTTTCTGTCTTTTCCAACCAAAATTCTGCTGCTGCTGGGTCATCCTCTTACCCATGAAATTCATAGCCTCGTATTTTCTTAATTTATCAATCTGGGGTTTCGGTTGAGGTGGAGGAGGTGGTGGAGCTGGTGGCGGCATAACTTGTGCTATATGCTGTAACAAAGTAGCCATTTGTTGCATAAGGGATACCTGACCCGGGTTAACCTGTTCTTCAGCATGTTGTGGAGCTATAACGCTAGGCTCCGAGGCTCTAATTGATGCTGACTGTCTATGAGTAGCCGAGTCAGCTATACTATCACCCTCCTGTTCTTCACGACTTTGTCTTGATTCCGAATCCATTAAAACCTATATTGTCAGAAGAAGGGTCCCTTATTAGAATATAGCAGCTTAAAAACAATGCAAATGCTAAAAACATGCATTTATCTTACCATACCCACTAAGTAAAAACTGTCTAAACCAGTCTCTATTACCAAAAATTGTAACACCCCCTTACCCCACTATAGTTCAGCAAGGTAAGTGAGCATTACCCGTCTTAATGTTTTATAAAATTAATGAAGTGAAATAAATATTTTTTTTTTCGAAAATATTGCATAAACTAAAATAAAATTTCATACAAGCCCAAATATTAAAAATTTATTTATTTATAAAGTACATTAATTTACATTCAAATAATGTTTTTTTACTTAGTGACTCACATATTTAATACACATGATATGAAATAAAAATGATACTTTAATTTACAAAACTTTTAACAAAATATACCAAAAATAAAATCCAAAGCTTTTTGTTGCTTTCCTCCGGGTACCCTTCTTCTTATGACAGTCTATTTTCTATGGCTACCCTTCTAAACCTGCACGAGTGGAAACCACTCGCGCTAAGCTACTAGCTTAGTGGTGCTTCAATGATAAAACTTTTACATACATATATATTTTCTCACATATTAATTACCCATTTAATAAATAAGGCATAAAATAAAAAATTATATAAAATCAATAATTTTTAGCAAATACTCAATATTTAACAACTTTAATTCATATAACATTTATAAAAATCACATACTTCGATATTATTATTATTATTATTATTATTATTATTATTATTATTATTATTATTATTATTATTATTATTATTATTATTATTATTATTGTTATTATTATTATTATTTACCTGTGCCCATAACACTTACAACTGAACTAACTAATAGGAATAACGGGGTTGTCATTACCGGCTTTCATAATATAGCGCCGAACGCTTTTATAATAATGCCATTACCGGCTTTTGTTATATTTCCATTACCGGCTTAATAATTTTGCGCCGAGCGCATTTATAAATTGCCATTACTGGGTTTTATATTTGGCACCGAGTGCCTTAAATCCCCTGATTGGCATGCCAAACTATTCGCTATTCTAGTTCTAGACTAGGTGTTTTTGGGCTTAACTATTTTTACATTAATTCACTATATTTCAAAAATGTCAACATTATTTAACTATCATAATTATGCTTATTCATTTTTGTTCTTTATTTCCATTATTATTGCAATAAAATCTCATACATAAATAATTTGTTAAATATTTATAATTACCATGAAAGTAAATTGTTGCCCAGATATTAGACCAAGAAGGGGGGTTGAATTGGAGTTTCAAAAATTAAACTTTAAGGTGCGGAAATAAAATTGTTAATTTTAGAAGGGATAGAGAAAATCAGACACAAAGATTTATAGAGGTTCGGGTATTAACAAACTCTACTCCTCTCCCCAATCGCAATTGGGAGTTTCACTAACACACTAAGTGTTACAATGGAGTTTTACAAGCTCACTCCTAACTATGGTGTTTCTCACAATGGCTCACACCTAACCCAGAAATCCCTTGTGTTTTAATGGCTCACACAATAACCAATTCCTTTGTATTTTACAGGCTCACACAAATAATCTACACTTTGTGTTTTACAGGCTCACACAAACAACCTACAATTTGTGTTTTTGGAGGTTCACATAACTAACCCTTACAAGTGTTATTCTCTTAACCCAGAACTACCCAATGCTTACTTGAGTAAAGATTACAGAGATAATTACTTATAAATCTTTATTGCTCAAATATGAGGAGCATTAAGATTTTTACAGAGAATGAATTAGTTCTCAAAGTATAAAAGTACAAGATATCTTGTGATTTGAAGTATATGCTAATCTTTTGTTTTTCTTGTCATTCTCTTGTTTCTTAATGCATAAATGACTTCCATTTATACTCCCATGGCTGAATATAGCCGTTGGGGTGCATTAAATAAGAAACTAGCCGTTATACCAACCAAAGAATCGCGCTTGACATTTTTCTCTTTCATTGTTCACGGGCGTGAATATGCTTGTCACGGGGGTGACAGTTCTTCCCAAGCCGTGACTGAAGTGGTGACCTTGGTCGTGAAGCTCTCTGGTATGTTTTGACATATAGAGTCACGGGCGTGACTTTAATCAGTCACGGGCATGACACTCTTCCCAGCCGTAAACCAAGTGGTGACTCTGGTCGTGAAGCTCTCTAGATGAAATTGAATATAGCTTTCACGGGGGTGACACATTCATTCACGGGGGTGAACATCTTCCCAGCCGTGAACCAAGTGGTGACTCTGGTCGTGAAGCTCTCTGGAATGAAATTTGCATGAGGCTTCACGGGGGTGACACCTTTCTTCACGGGGGTGACTGAAATGCTTACTTCACGGTTTGGTTTTCCTTCATGGTCGTGAACTTCAAATGTTGGTTTCTTGGTAACGACTAGTTGGCTTCACGGGAGTGACTCCTAGAGTCACGGCAGTGAACATGCTACTTCTTGCTTTTTGATTCTCAAGGATTATTCTTCCAATTCTCCATTCTTGCTATTTTAATTCATGTCCTGTATAATATACTTACAAAAACAAGTATGTTAAATACAATATTGCTATATTATTTATTATCATCAAAATGACAGAAATACCCCTCAAGGTTAACAATCTCTCCCTTTTTTATGGTGACAAATAATTTAGCAATATGTGATTTTGAGAAGTCTCCCCCTCAAAATATACTTAGAATAAAAAATATAATATGCAAGAATAGTAAATAAAGATTTAGCATTTTAACTAGTTTTTAAGTATATGCAAGTTATATGAGAAGTATATCCAATTCATACCATAATTCCTTTTCAAGACATAAAGTATATGTAAGGTGTATCATGGCATGTTTTTATTTGTAACTTGCTCTTAAGGTGTATGCAAAGTATACTCAGGTTATATTTAAAGTATATAAAAGCTCAGTTTTTCTACTTTGCATCTGAAAATTTGAATCAAGATTTTTAAATCAATTCATAGTCTGTTCACTTTTTGATTCATAATTCTTATATTGCTAGTTTGATACTACTTTCATATATTATCTATCATATATTGCTAGTTTTCTCCCCCTTTTGTCATCAATCAAAAAGAATATGTAGATTAAAGTAAACAAAAGCAAATATATATTATGAAGGAAGGGACACAAACTATGAAAGGAAATTGAAGATTTCCTACATAAGCAAACATAACAAACAAAAAATGATCAAACATAGCAAATATATATTATCCATCCTAGCCAGACATCCTATCACGAAGCCTAGCTACTTCAGCCTCAAGACTGTCAATCCGAGACTCCATGAAGTTCTTGAGGTTTTCCAACCTCTCATCCATAGAAGTCTGCAGTTGCTCAAAACGTGGTGCCAAGAGGTCAACCACCTGCTGCGCTAAAGATGGTGTGGAGGCTGAGGACTGTCCAATGTCCTGCCCGATGGCTGGAGTTGCTTGGTCAATCCTAGCCCTCTTTTTCTGCTGGACTCCCTGAAGGCTTGCTTTAAAATCCTCCGTGTCATGATCTTCCCAGATAATCTCTCCAGCAGTATCAGTGAAGCGGTAGAAGATATCGTTCTGAAAAACGATTCTGACAGCTGCTCCCATCTTGATGAATGACTCTATATCCAGCCTATCTCGTGGGTGTGCAGGAATGATGTTGAAGTGATGGTTATCCAGCTTCAAGTAATTGAGCTTCACTGCCATATGAGTGACATAAGCTCCAATCAGGATATCTCCTGTAGGCTTGGTGGCGATGGAGAGAAGATGATTTGCAAACCATCTGGAAAGAGCCACTGTGATTCCCCTGTGAGCCATCTCGAATAGGAAGAGTTATGACTTCCTAATAGTTCCATTGCTCTCTCCCCGAGCAAAAATGCTATAGGTTAGAAACCTATGCAAATACCTGTGTACTGGGGTCCTGAGATGTGTGCTCTTAGTTTTCTTGACATCCCAGTTGCAATCCGTGCCAAAATGTGTCCATGCTGCAGGGGCAGAGAATTCTACCTTAGTCTCATTCAGAATGCCATCAGTTGGTAGGTTGAATAATTCTCCAAAAGCGATGGCACTGAGGGTGTTTTCATTTTTGCAGAGTTGGAATTTCACCACTCCAGTTGGTGAAACCTG
Organism: Triadica sebifera; assembly: GCA_023653625.1. Lineage (NCBI taxonomy): Eukaryota > Viridiplantae > Streptophyta > Magnoliopsida > Malpighiales > Euphorbiaceae > Triadica > Triadica sebifera. Next base: position 41,358,205 of record CM042893.1, on the reverse strand, counting down.
CAAGGTGCTGAGAAATTCTAGCGTTGGCTCCCGTAGGGTTGGCAGATGAATTTGAACAAATTCTCTTAGATGACAAGCTTGAAGTTGCTCTGTCATAGCCATCTCGAGTCCGAGATTACGGACTGTCTGCCATTCGAAGGACCTTGATGATAAAATAGGTCTCTTCTTCAAAGTTGCATACCGAGGATGACAACTTTCGGGAATGATGTTCATGAGGTAATCTGAATACCTCTTTGGTGCATGAGACTTCTTTCTCTTTCCCTTTGATGAAGCAGACTCCATATTTGAAGAAATTTAGTAGTTGATGGAGTTAAAGAAGATTTTGACAGAAATTTTGATAGAAGACCTTAGAAATGTCTGTTTTCTGCTAAAGATTCGAACTTTTGATGGTATTTATAGTGAAATATTAAGGCTTTGGGGTCGGAATCTTCAATGTCTCAATGAATGAGAGTAAATGAGAGCAGTTTTGGAAGATGGAGAGTTGAAATGAAGATTGTAACCAGATGTTTTCTTATATATTCGATACATTCACGGGCGTGGCTTGGGGTGTCACGGGCGTGAATAGTCGTGTTCACGATTTGCTGAGGCAGTGTTCCACTCGTGAATAAAAAGCGTGAATGCATTCACGGGCATGATCCATGAACATCACGGGCGTGCATGATCATAGGTCACGGGGGTGAATATATTGTCACGGGCGTGAACTGTTGAATTTCACTACTTATACCCATGAAGCAAGTTGTGACACAAGGCGTGAAAGCGTCTGTGAGTTTTTGGGTGTAATTAATCACGGGCGTGACACTCTGTCACAGGCATGAAGGTTCTTTACCACGGTCGTGACGCAAGCCGTGAAACTATGTTTCACCACTTGAAGTCGTGAATCATGTCGTGACCCAAAGCGTGAAAGCTTCTGTGAGTTTTTGAGGCGTAATGGTTCACGGGAGTGAAAAAGCATCACGGGCGTGAATATTCTTATGCACGGGCGTGACTCAAGCCGTGAAATAATGTTTCACTACTTGAAGCCGTGAAGCATGTCGTGAACCAAAGTCATGAACGACACTGCCTCTTTGAGCCACTTAAGTCACGGGCGTGAGTATAAGTCACGGGCATGACTCCCCTATAATTTTCATCAGATTGAAATTAAGTTCTGCAACAAGACTAAATCATTTCAACAAAGATTTTACTTCATAAAGCATAAATTCTCATAAAAAAACTTTATCTTATAACTTGTGAGATGTTTTAAGATCAACAATTAAAAATTTTATATTTTTGTAATCACAAGGTTAATCCATCAATCATACCTAGTTCTCTTCTAATGAAATTAAATATATCCTTATTATCTGCTAATTGCTTTTCTGTGCATACAAATTCTAATTCAACATCTCCATATTGAACATGATTTCTAATAAAATGATGTCTAATGTCAATATGTTTACTTCTAGAGTGTTGAATAAGATTCTTTGAAAGATTTATAGCACTGGTGTTGTCACATTTTATAGGTATATGGTTCATCTCATGACCATAGTCCTTAAGTTGTTGTTTTATCCAAAGAATTTGTGTACAACAACATCCAACTGCTACATACTCAGCTTCAGCAGTTGATAAAGCAACTGAAACTTGTTTCTTGCTAAACCAAGAAACCAAACATTCTCCAATGAAGTGACAAGTACCTGAAGTGCTTTTCCTATCCAAAGGACTACTAGCATAGTCTGCATCTGAATATCCTATAATATCGAAAGATGAATTCCTAGGATACCATAAACCTAGATGCAATGTTACATGTAAATATCTTAAAATCCTTTTTACAGCATTTAGATGAGATTCTTTGGGACACGATTGAAATCGCGCACATAAGCAAACACTATACATGATATCGGGTCTAGAAGCAGTGAGATATAAAAGTGATCCGATCATACCTCTATAAAGCTTTTCATTAATGCTCTTACCCTTTTCATCTTTGTCCAATTTTGTTGATGTACTTATAGGAGTCTTGGCATTTTTGCATCCTTCCATACAAAATTTTTTGATTAAGTCTTTGGCATATTTGGATTGGTTGATGAATATGCCCTCATTACTTTGTTTGATTTGTAGACCAAGGAAATACTTAAGTTCTCCCATCATGCTCATTTCAAATTCCCTAGTCATGCACTTAGCAAATTCTTGACAAATCAGCTCATTAGTAGAACCAAATATTATATCATCAACATAAATTTGAACAATTAGTATCTCATGCTTATGCTTTTTGATGAACAGTGTAGTGTCAACATTTCCCTTTGTGAAGCTATTTTCTAGTAAAAAAGAACTTAGTCTCTCATACCAAGCTCTTGGAGCTTGTTTTAAACCATACAAAGCTTTTGAAAGTTTAAAAACATGATTTGGCAAATCATAGCTTTCAAAACCTGGTGGTTGTTCTACATACACTTCTTCATCTATATAGCCATTTAGAAATGCACTTTTCACATCCATTTGAAAAAGTTTGAAATTCATGTGACATGCATATGCTAAGAGTATTCTTATAGCTTCTAATCTAGCTACGGGTGCATATGTTTCATTATAGTATATACCTTCTTCCTGATTATATCCTTTTGTAACTAGTCTTGCTTTATTCCTGGTTATTAACCCTTATTCATCTAACTTATTTCTAAATACCCATTTGCTGCCTATGATTGGATGATTCTTAGGTCTTAGTACTAGGTTTCATACCTTATTTCTCTCAAATTGGTTGAGTTCGTCTTGCATGACAATTACCCAACTTTCATCATTAAGAGCCTCATCAATGTTTTTAGGCTCAATTTGTGAAATAAAAGCTATGTCAGTGACTAAATGCTTGAAATGAGATCTAGTACTTACTCCCCTTGATAGATTACCAATTATTTGCTCTTTTGGATGATTTCTGTTCATTCTCCATTCTTTTGGAAGTTCTTGCTCCATTTGTTCTTGATTTTGAGGTAGTAGATTTTCTTGATCGTTTTCTTTTTTTCCATTTTCAATGACAAGTTTTTCCATATCATCTACAACATCATCAAAAGCACTACCTTTCACAAGATCAAGTTTACTAGATTCATTAAAAACAACATGCATGGATTCTTCCACTGTTAATGATCTTTTATTAAATACTCTATATGCTTTGCTGGTTGTAGAGTATCTTAAAAAGATACCATAATCAGACTTAGAGGAGAATTTTCCAAGATTGTCCTTGGTGTTCAATATAAAACACTTGTATCCAAATACTCTAAAGTATGATACCAAGGGCTTTCTTCCATTTCATAGCTCAAATGAGGTTTTGTTTAAAAGAGGTCTTTTGAAAACTCGATTTGAAACATAACATGCAGTGTTTGTGGCTTCTGCCCAAAAATAAGTTGGTAATTCATATTCATTAAGCATTTTTCTTGCCATTTCAATTAACTCTTGGTAATCTTTTTACTAGCTCTCCTGTGCTGAGACTTTGTATTAAATCCATGTTAGCATGACCAAGTCTTCTATGCCACAGCCAAGATTCATCACTAGTAGTCATAAGACACATAGAGGAATGGTTAGATAGTTCATGTAAGTTTATTATGTACGTATTGATATCTCTATTTCCTTTAAATATTTCTTGACCATCAATAGAGATTACAAGACATTCATTTGAAGTGAAGATTACTTTGTTTCCTTTATCACATAATTGACTTACACTTAACAAGTTATGTTTCAAGCCATCAACAAGTAAAATATCCTTAATAAAAGTAGTACCATTAACACCAATAGAACCAATGCCAATTACCTTACCCTTTGCATTGTTTCCAAAGGTAACTTTACCTCCATCACAATTTTTGATTTCATTGAAGAGTTCTTTGTCTCCTGTCATATGCCTTGAGCATCCACTGTCTACTAGCCATGCATTTTTGTTTATTGTGGACTTGAGGCATACCTACAGAGTTACAAATCAAGTATGATATTTAGGTACCCAAATGAGTTTGGGTCCTTAGGGGTTAGCACATGAAGGTTGCCAATGAGCCTTCCTTATCCAGCAATTTCTATTTATATGACCCATTTTCATACAATAATTACATTGTTTTGGTCTAAACTTGCTTTTTGGTCTTACAATGTATTTGAATGCCATAATTCTATTAGACTGATTTTGAGAACAATGGCATGCACAATCATGATTAATTTTCATTTTTCTAGATGCATACTTCTTATACATAAAAGCATGATTATTCTTTTTATGTATAGAAGGTTTAACATGCTTATTTCTTGGAGTTGTTCTAACAGGTGTGGAGATGTGAGATTCTTTAGATTTTACAAATATAGTTTTGTGAGAAGATGATGATGTGTCCTTAAACCCTAGACCATGTCTAACTAAAGGTGGTCTTTGAGACACAATGAGAGTATCTAAGCTCTCTTTACCCTTGTGAAATTTAGAAATGGAATTTCTAAGATCTTCAACTTCATTTTTCAAAGTGTTATTTTCTTTTAACAGTGAAGCTGTTGAGGGTCTTGATGAGTATTCATCTAATGACTTTTGAAGAGATTCATTAGATGATTTAAGCTTTATGTTCTCCTTTTCTAAGCCATCTATCTTATTTTTCAAATTAGAGATATTATTTCTATAGATACTAAATTTAGTTCTATATTTCTCTAATTCTATATTTAATTCTTCTATTAGGCTTTGCTCATCATCATCATCACCACTATCACTATCATTATCACTACTATCATTATTGAAAGAGTATGAGTGTAGTGATCTTACTTTGTCCGAGATATGATCCTCAATAGCCATGAAACATAGGTTGACCTCTTCACTTTCATTATCATCTTTTTCACTTGAAGTGCTTTCATCATCCCATGTGGCTTTGTGACCTTTCTCCCCATTGTCTCTTTGGTATTTTCTCTTATGCTTCTTGAGCCTTGGACATTCTGGTTTGATATGTCCTTTCTTTCCACATTCATAGCATTTTACCTCTTCCTTACTTTTGTGTGTATCATTTGAAGTTTGTTTGAGATTTCTTTGCCTGAATTTTCTGGAATTGCTCATTTTCTTCTCAATGATTCTTTTTAATCTCCTTGAAAGCATAGTGATGTCCTCATTTTCATCATCACTCATCTCTTCATCATCTTCACTTTTTTCTTTTGAAGTAGAGGCTTTGAGTGCTAAGGGTTTTCTTTTCTCTGGCTCTGCTTCAAGCTCTCTATCTCTCTTTACTGCCATCTCATGTGTGAGAAGCTTGCCAATCAGCACATCAGTGTTCATGATACTCATATCTTCATTTGCTTCTTCTATGCCAGCAACTCTTGAACCATAGTCTTTAAGAGGAAGACTTCTCAGGATTTTATTGTTTACATCTTCCAAACTCAGATGCTTCCCAAGTTTCCTCATTCCATTTATAATGGATAGAAGACGGTTGGTCATGTCAGTGATTGACTCATTTGATTTCATCTTGAAGAGCTCATATTCTGAGGTTAGAAGTTGAATCTTCTTGGATTTGACTTGTCAAGTTCCCTTATGATAGTTTTCCAATGTCTTCCACATACTATATGCTGTTGAGCAGTGCTGTATTCTCCCACATTCTTCAATAGATAATGAGCTTGATAGAATTTTCATTGCCTTATTGTTTTTGAAATTTGCTCTTCTTTGGGGCTCTTTCCAATCATCTCTTGATAGGATTTCCTCTTCACCATCAGCTCATCTTCTCGTTGGTGGTGTCCATTCTTTTCGTACAATATCCCAGACTTCAATTCCTTCACTATCCAAGTATGTCTCCATCCTAAACTTCCAATGGGCATAATTTGCTCCATCAAAGTAAGGTTTGAGACTCTGGAATCCTTCACTGGCCATATCTTACTCTTTACTAGCGCTTTTTAGGCTTCAATGCTAGACAAGGCTCTGATACCAATTGTTGCCCAGATATTAGACCAAGAAGGGGGGTTGAATTGGAGTTTCAAAAATTAAACTTTAAGGTGCAGAAATAAAATTGTTAATTTTAGAAGGGATAGAGAAAATCAAACACAAAGATTTATAGAGGTTCGGGTATTAACAAACCCTACTCCTCTCCCCAATCGCAATTGGGAGTTTCACTAACACACTAAGTGTTACAATGGAGTTTTACAAGCTCACTCCCAACTATGGTGTTTCTCACAATGGCTCACACCTAACCCAGAAATCCCTTGTGTTTTAATGGCTCACACAATAACCAATTCCTTTGTGTTTTACAGGCTCACACAAACAACCTACACTTTGTGTTTTACAGGCTCACACAAACAACCTACACTTTGTGTTTTACAGGCTCACACAAACAAGCTACACTTTGTGTTTTTGGAGGTTCACACAACTAACCCTTACAAGTGTTATTCTCTTAACCCAGAACTACCCAATGCTTACTTGAGTAAAGATTACAGAGATAACTACTTATAAATCTTTATTGCTCAAATATGAGGAGCAATAAGACTTTTACAGAGAATGAATTAGTTCTCAAAGTATAAAAGTACAAGATAGCTTGTGATTTGAAGTATATGCTAATCTTTTGTTTTTCTTGTCATTCTCTTGTTTCTTAATGCATAAATGACTTCCCTTTATACTCCCATGGCTGAATATAGCCGTTGGGGTGCATTAAATAAGAAACTAGCTGTTATACCAACCAAAGAATCGCGCCTGACATTTTTCTCTTTCATTGTTTACGGGCATAATATGCTTGTCACGGGGGTGACAGTTCTTCCCAAGCCGTGACTGAAGTGGTGACCTTGGTCGTGAAGCTCTCTGGTATGTTTTGACATATAGAGTCACGGGCGTGACTTTAATCAGTCACGGGCGTGACACTCTTTCCAGCCGTGAACCAAGTGGTGACTCTGATCGTGAAGCTCTCTGGATGAAATTGAATGTAGCTTTCATGGGGGTGACACATTCATTCACGGGGGTGAACATCTTCCCAGCCGTGAACCAAGTGGTGACTCTAGTCGTGAAGCTCTTTAGAATGAAATTTGCATGAAGCTTCACGGGGGTGACACCTTTCTTCACAGGGGTGACTGAAATGCTTACTTCACGATTTGGTTTTCCTTTATGGTCGTGAACTTCAAATGTTGGTTTCTTGGTAACGGCTAGTTGGCTTCACGGGAGTGACTCCTAGAGTCACGGCAGTGAACATGCTACTTCTTGCTTTTTGATTCTCAAGGATTATTCTTCCAATTCTCCATTCTTGCTATTTTAATTCATGTCCTGTATAATATACTTACAAAAAAAAGTATGTTAAATACAATATTGCTATATTATTTATTATCATCAAAATGATAGAAATACCCCTCAAGTTTAACATAAATATTTGCATAGATTATTACATATAATTATAACAATACATGCAAAAAGCCCAATATTGTATGTTTTTACCTATGACATATTTCAGACTAATTTTTGGGCTTTATTTTTAGCCCATATATAATTCAAATTTAGAGTTCTAGCCTTCTAATAATTTTTAGCTTATTGTCTTAGCTTTCAGATTAATCAAGAATCACATAAATCAAAGTTTTCTATCAAACGTTATGATCAATTCACTACTGCATCATCACAGAATTTTCTGCCCAGAATTTTCTTGACAGATTCTAGGTTTAACTTTCGTGCATTTAACTAGGAAAATGTAGACATATTTAGATATTATAGTCTAAATATAAATTAAATCCATGAGTCTTAGCTTTCATTTCCAATAAATAAAATACAAAAAGGAGTTCCATAACTCAAGTTATCATCAAAATAGACAGAGCTGTGCCTGGAATTCTGTACCCGAGCCATCAATTGACATCAATCCATATTTCAACCACATTCATCATTTGCATTCATTTTAATACTAAAATTTCCAGAATTACAAATTCATTCATATGTCTCAATTATTTCACACCATTTGGTCCCATTTCCATATATAATATCAAAAGTCACAACAAAACACATAACATCTCAAAAACACAAACATAACAAACCTTATCATATAATTCCATACATATTAACAACATGCAAAATTTTTATCAATGAAGCACATAACTAATCAACCTTGGTTCTTCCCTTAATCCTTTTTTTTCTTCCCTTATTAGCTAGCTTTCTCTTTGCCTTTGTCACCCTCTTGAGGGCCTCTCACTTGTTCACTTATTTTTCCTACACAACCATACCATAACTCAATTCCAACATTCAATTTCAATGCTTTTCATGTCTACATAATATTCTAATGCTCTTAATATGTTTTACACCTTAATTGAGCTAAAATGTACTAAGGTTAAATTTCCTTCTTCACATGTCATGGCTGTCCAAAAATCATATCCTAGTTCCCAATTTATTTTCTTCAATTCAACACTCAATTCACCCTTAATCTATCACCAATTGTGGTGTTTCTATGTTAATTTCAATTTCCCCCAAATTTATTTAACTATGGCAGCCCCTCATTCATCCTTCAACATTATATTTTCTTCAGTTTTTAAGCCATGAAATAATTACCTAACATCAAATATCATTAATTCAAAGTTTAATTACACTTCCATCAACTAATCACAAACTTAAATTCTACTTCCAATCTTGCAACATAAGCTCAATCTACCAAACCTAATCATATCTATCATCATTATGGGTCTCAAGTAGAAGGAAAAAGGTTGAATTTAAGAAGAATAAACTCACATTAAGTGTTCTTCAAAGTGGGCCGAAATTCCCCTTAATATTTCTCTCTTTCCTTTTTTTTTTCTTCCTTCCTTCTTGCTCCTTTGGTACCTTTTATGGTAAGAACTCTTAAATTATAATTTTTTCCTCTCAAAACTAATTTATTTGCTTTCTTTTTCAAGCTTGGATCGAATGAAAATGGAGGCTTAGGGAGGGACTAAGGTGGATGGCAAAGAGATGAGAGAAGATGAGGGAAATGAGTTTTAATTGGTGGAGAAAATGTGGTATTTATCTTTTTTTTTAGGTGAGTATTTGGTGGTTCCATGACTATATTAAGCTCTTCATCCATTGGTCCAAAATACAAATTAATTTTAATGAAATTTTAAACTTTAAGAAATTTCTTATTTGTCATATCTTCCTCCATATTTACATTTTTTCCCCAAACAATTACCATAATACCGATTTTGTCCATAGGAAATTTTATTTTTTTCTAATTCTACGCCAAATCTTTTTTATTCCCAAATAATAATACGCTTAATTATTTTCTCTTATTATTAGTCATTTTCTTATGGGTTTAAATTTAGACTCCGATTGAACCAATAGACCCCACTACGGTCACACACAATCGGGGCCTAAATCACTGAATGTTACAGGTATGGAAATCGGTTGTAGTAATCCTGTGGGTAATTGATGCTCAGCTTTCATTTGTTGATAGATTAAACATTTAGCAACATATTCAGTGATATCTTTTTTCATCCCCGAGCACCAGTATTGTGTTTTCAAATCTTGGTACATCTTGTTCCCACCTGGGTGCATAATATAAACCATTTCAAGAGCTTCTTTTAAAATCTCTGACCTCAACTCTTTCATACTTGGCACGCAAATTCGGTTCTTGAAATACACTGTACCATCTTCTGTTAAGAAAATTCTGACTTTTCTCCATTTTTCAAGGCTTCGACCATCTTTACTAACTTTTCATCTTATTTTTGGACATCTTTAATTTTTTGCATTAATGAGGATTCCACTCGCATCTCAGCTAAAATCTTCCTGCTTAGTGCATCTGCAACCACGTTAGCTTTTCCTGGATGGTAGTCTATCACACAATCATAGTCTTTAACCAATTCCAACCATCTTCGTTGTCTCAGGTTCAACTCTTTCTGTGAAGGAAGATACTTAAGACTCTTGTGATCCGTATAAATGTAGCATATTTCTCCATACAGATAATGTCTCCAAATCTTAAGAGCAAAAACTATTGCTGCAAGCTCTAAAACATGCGTCAGATAGTTAAGTTCATGAGGCTTAAGCTGTCTGGAGGCATATGCAATCACTTTTCCTTCTTGCATAAGAACACATCCTAGCCCATTGTGACTTGCATCACTATACACAACATAGTCTTTTCCTAGAGTAGGCTAAGTCAAAACTGGTGCTTCAGTCAACATTGCCTTCAATCGATCAAAGCTTGCTTAACACTTATCTGTCCATTCAAAATGGACCTCTTTTCGCAGTAGTCGTGTCAAAGGATTCGCTATAGATGAAAATTCTTTCACAAATCTCCTATAGTATCCGGCTAATCCAAGAAAACTTCTCACTTCTGTCACATTTCGAGGTGATTTCCAATTAAGAATAGCCTCGATTTTACTAGGATCAACTCGAATACCTTCTATTGAAATTACATGACCCAGAAAACTAACTGCTTCCAACGAAAACTCACACTTAGTTAGCTTTGCATAAAATTGTTTCTCCCTCAAAGTTTGTAATACTTTTCTAAGATGTTGGTCATGCTCTACTCGATCTCTAGAATAAACAAGAATGTCATCAATGAATACAACTACAAATTGATCAATATATGGCCTGAAAACTCGGTTCATCAGGTCTATAAACACTGCCGGCGCATTCGTTAATCCAAATGGCATCACCAAGAACTCATAATGACCATAACGAGTCCTGAATGCCATCTTAGATACATCCGACTCTTTGATCTTCAGTTGATGATACCTCGATCGAAGATCTATCTTTGAAAATATACTTGCACCTTTAAGCTGATCAAATAAATCATCAATCCTAGGCAGTGGGTATTTATTCTTAACAGTAACCCTATTAAGCTGCCTGTAGTCAATGAAAAGATGTAAAGTACCGTCTTTCTTCTTTACAAATAGTACTGGAGCACCCCATGGTGATACAATAGGCCGTATAAATCCTTTATCTAACATTTCTTGTAACTGTATCTTCAACTCTTTCAATTATATGGGTGCCATCCGATATGGTGTAATAGATATAGGAGCGGTGCCAGGTACTAATTCGATAGCAAACTCTATCTCTCGGTGAAGTGGTAGTCTTGGTAACTCCTCAGGAAACACATATGGGAACTCACTAACAGTTGGGATGTCAGCCAACTTTGGACTTTTCTTTCGGGTATCAATCACATACGCTAGGTAAGTCTCACATCCCTTATTGATGAATTTTTGAGCTTTCAACGCTGATATCACATTATCTGGACATCCTCTATTCTCACCCATCACCATTATCTCTTCTTGTTCTGAAACTTTAATTCTCCTCTACCTCTTTCCATAATTTATTATCACCCCATGGCGAGCTAGCCAATCCATTCCCAAGATCACATCGAACTCGCAGAATGGTAGCTCTATTAGATCTACTGGAAATTGCCTGCCTTGAAGAGCTAGCCAATCCATTCCCAAGATCACATCGAACTCATAGAATGGTAGCTCTATTAGATCTGCTGGAAATTGCCTGCCTTGAATTTCGACTTGGCAACCCCTAAATACTTTACTAACCCACACACTGTGTCCTAACGAGTTAGTCACACGAATCGCATATTCTAGAGTCTCTGGTTTTAGACCCTCTTGACCCGATGGTGGTGTGCATATGTATGAGTGTGTTGACCCAGGGTCTATCAATGCATGTATACAAGAGCCAAAAAGAAGGAATTTACCCGCTATGACGTCAGGTGCATCCTGCTCCTCTCGGCCTCGCATGGCATAAGCTCTTGCTGGAGCAGCTTTACTGCCTTCAAGTCTCTCTATTGTGACCGATCTGAACTGGCTTGGCCCTACACAGCCTCATCTTCCTTGCCCTTGGCCTTGTCCTCTGCCTTGTCCCATAGTCTGTATTGGTACTGACTTAAGAGTCCCTAAACCTCTGCCAAACTATAGCAATGGACAATCTCTTTTTTGATGGTCTTTGGAGTCACATCTCATGCACGCTCCTGTCATCCACCAACACTCTCCGGGGTGCAAACGACCACAATGCTGACACACCGATAGAGTGGTACACCTACGGGATGCCTGTGTTGGTGCACTGGCTGCCGACGAAATAGATCTTATGGGTTGTCCCCGTCTATAAGAATGAAGTCTGTTGGAACCTCCAACTTGGAATCGGCCACCAAAAGATTTGGCTCTTTTTCCACTAGACTGCACTCCACTTGGTTGTGATGCTGGTCTACTAATCCCACTAACATGTACTGGTTGTTGTGCCGCCAAGACTCTTTCAACTATTCTAGTAGATGCTAGTAAACTGGGAAAGCTCATCAGACGTAGGCCTGAAACTTGTAACTTGATAGTATCCCTCAATCCATCTTGAAATCGTCGACATTTATCAGCCTCTGTAGACACAATACCACCAGCATACTTGCAAAGATGAGTGAATTCTCTCTCATATTCTGTTACGGACATATCCCTCTATTTTAGCTTCAGAAACTCTCTTTTTGTCGTCTGTGTAGATAGGAGGAATATACTGCTCCTTAAACTTCTCTAGAAAGAATTCCCATGTCATAGGGTTAGGAGCCTCTGTGCTCTGTGATTCAGATCGCCACCAATCATATGCATGCTCCTATAGCAGAGATATTGCATATTCATATTTCTGCTCATCTATGCAGTGCAGTTGATCAAATACTCGCTCTGCTCATTCCAACCAAAATTCTGCCACTGAGGGGTCATCATCTCATTTACCGTAGAAATCAGATGCCCCTAATTTCCTCAGTCTCTCAAACTGTAATCCAGACGAATCTGAACATGATGCTCTTTGTAGCAGATCTACCATGTTACTCATGAGCTCAGTCTGACCCATATTAATAGCTGAATGCTCACGAAGTGAGTTGACACTAGATCTCGGTGCCGCAGATCGGCGACGACTTGGTTGTGACGAAGCTCTTGCCTCTAAAGGCTCATTGCTCTCAGCTTCTTCTACTACTATTCTTCTTGATCCTGAAGCCATATCCTACCTATAACATGAAGGCAACAACCCTAATCAATAAAGCAGCAACTCCAAAAATGCAATTGTGGGTACATTCCAAGAAATAAACATTTTCAAGATTCACTTTTAAAAACTCAAAACCTGCCCAACCGGGCTTTAATTCCAAAATCTAAAAACACCATCCGTGCTCTGATACCAAAACTTGTAGCGTCCCCCTTACCCGAACTGCACGTGCCCGGATAGGGGAGCGCTACTGCCTGTCTTCTTTACTTCTTCAAATCGCTATTATTAAAAATTTATCTTTATTTTCTCAACGTTCATATATATATAGATATATACTTAAAACCAGGGTGCAATTTCTTTACATAAGATAGAAATTTTAAACATCAAATTAATTCTTAACAAACTTTAAAAGTAAGTTTTACAAACTCTAAAACTCTTTAAAATAAAAGCCAAATACAAAAATTTCAAAGCTTGTAACACACTTTCTCAAGGTTCGGCTGCTTTACTTGAATAGGATCACCGCTTGCTTTATCTATCACCTTCAGCTACCTTTCTATATCTGTGCGGAAGGAAAACTACCACGCTAAGCTCTAAGCTTAGTGATGCATATAAATAAGGCAATATACTATGTCATGCAACAGGCAATAACATGTATCATTTTTCATATTAATGTTCTTTCATGCAATTCTATTCTTTATGATCCTTTCTCATCCATTGTTTCTATATATATATTAGCCCACAACACCTATGAACTCCAGACTAGGATAACGGAGTTGCCATCTAGGCACTTAGGAGTGCCACACGGCAATATGATGTGCGCATATAAGTGCGATTACCGGCGTAGAAAATTGTGCCATTACCGGCGTAGTATTCATAATCCGTGCCATTACCGGCATAGAAAATCATTCCATTAGTGGTTTTCATCATACTCCCCCTGCTCGGCATGCCAATTTAGGTAGTTGTTCTAGGGCTTATTCAATATCATATAATTGATATCTCTCTATTTACTTCCAATCACAACCATATCAATATTCATGTTTATTATCTGTATTAGTTCACATATTTCATCCGTATCATATTTCATATATCATCCGTGTCAATTCACATATTTCACCCGTATCATATTCCATATATCATCAGTGTCAATTCACATATTTCATCCGTATCACAATACAACACGTTCTCACATCAATACACACATATATATATATAATTATTCTTATTTCCCTGGATAGACAATAACTTTCATTTATTTACCTGAATTGCTCATTTGATAACCACATTCATAATTACAAATACAGAGCATTCACGCCCGTGATTCCTAATTCACGCCGTGAATTAGTTCACGCCCGTAATCTCAAGCCGTGAACACTACTGGAATGAATCGCTCAAAAGCATTCATGGTCGTGATTACTCATTCACGCCCGTGAATAAGTTCACTTCCGTGATTCCAACTTATGAACGCTTCTAGAATGAATAGTACCATTTCCACCCAGAAGTCACAACCGTGATACAATCAGTCACAACCGTGAACCCTCAAGTTCATGCCCGTGACTTAATAGTCACGCCCGTGACTTTCAGCAGGAAATCTGTATATTCACTTTTCATTCATTATAACATCATCCAAATCATACCAAATTCTATTTCATGCATTTCTAAGGTTCTTTACTCAACTTATTACTTTCTAATACATGTAAATGTCTTGATCATACCAGATTTTCTAACATGCATCATTAATTCAATGTCACACAAGGATCTCATTCATACATGTCTAAACCTGTGGTTTCATGCCATAATCATCATCATTCTTGAAATGCATTTATCTAAAATCATGTTCAACATGCATTATTTCAAACAAAAATAGGCTATTGCCTTAAGTTATGCACAAACCTTAATCTTTCTCCTTCACTCTTCTAGGTAGCTTTCTTTTTTCCTTTGCTCCTTAGAGCTTGTTCCTTGTCACTTGGAACTCTTACAACATCATAAATCATTATTATCATCTTATTTCCTCAAAACCCTAAACTCTCTTTTTCTCTCTCAAAACCCTAGTTTGGCTCTCTTTCCATATGAGTCTTGGATGAGCTCAAAATTCAAACTTCTTTTAAGAAAAGATGAAGAAGAAGAAGAGATGCTTCTTACCTTACACTTTTCTTCACTTGATCACAACTTTGGAGATTTTCTCTGTAACACCACATCTTATGCATTTGAGTATAACCTATCCCTGTATCAAGTAATCATACATAGCATACTGGAAAGGTAAAATACCCTGTTAACAATAGTAGTAAATTTTTTTTTCCATATCTTGTAATATAATTCAATGACTTTGCAAGTCTCATATCCTATAATTTCATTCAATAAATTGCAAGTCTCATATCTTGTAATATTATTCACTGACTTTGCAAAGTTAACACTGAGGTTTTAACCACAATATAATATATCACATATATCAAAACATAAACTTTACACATAAGTATTTTCGAGTTGATTTCATTTATACATTTTTAGACTCATTCAAAAAAGACTATATATATTCAAGCACGTAAATAAAAAACACATATGACATATTTTCATGCTTGTGTGGAATGCAAAGAGAGAGAGTGATGAGGCTCGGCCAATGACCTGTGCTCCATGTCTTCTATACACTACTCAAAATGAGCTATCACTTTTCTTTACCTGAAAAATGATGCAAATTGATGAGTTGCGACTCAGTGAGAATAATCATCCAATGAGCTCTAAAGTACCAAACAACTCATAGTAATAAATCACAATTCCAATATATACCACATATTCCATTCCATTCATCAGTATCATATATGTATCAATAAAGTTGAAACATATAATCATTACTCTTTGTAATATCCTTGACCTTCCCCACATGCATTTCATCGAACATAAGCATCTTGCATACAATTCAATTAAACACGTGCATTTCATACGTATTTTCGTAGGAACAAGTTTATGACACGCACTAGCTACGTGTCCTAGTATTTGGCACTTGTATCGAGTCGCACATGTGTAATTATAACCTAAATGAGGATAACAAAGTATTAGAAATGAATTGAGTAAGGTGTCTAAATTAAAGTAAGCAAAATGATTAGATTAAGATTAGTAAACAATTACATTGTTAATTTAGTTAAATCGGGTCAAATGATTAAGCTGTATTATTGTGTGAATTAGTGGAATTATAAATATATGTAAATAATAATAATAATAATATAGACAAAATAAAATGAAAATGACACGAAAGAGAAATAGAAGAGAAGAGAAAAGAGAAATGAGAAGAGAAAAGAGAAGAGAAGAAGAGAAAATGACAAAATGACAAAAAACAAGTTGGCTTTATCTTCATCTTTCTTTCCCCATTTCTGCCTTCTTCTCCAGCCCGAGTTCTTCTTCAATTTCCTCCATTTCAGACTTTAGTTCATCCTTGTTTCACCTAGTTTTTGAAGCATATTTATCCCTTGCAAGGTTTTTCTTGGTAAGTAATCAATTCTTATTGCTATAGGGTTGATTTGAGTTGCTTAGGTTCAATATTAGGCACTGAATTGCACCCCGATTTTGATGTTAATATAATTTGATTCTGGGAATGTGTAAAACACAAACGTTGTTCCTTTATGTCTTAGAGATGTGGATATGTAAACACGTTTTCAAGATATTATGTATAGGGATAGATATGCTCTTCGTACTAAAACTGGTCAGGGTGTGAACCCTAACCAAGTGAGCTACTGTTTGGTTTGATTTAGAATATGTTAAAGCCATTATGTGAAGTCTCTCAAAACATAAATGTTGTAGATATATGTGTATTTTATCTGTCTACCAAATTTCAGGTTCATTGGTCTTGGAAATGTGGAGTTATGGGGAATGGAACCATGACTGTTCCATGGTTTGAACTGCCTATTGAGTGCCCTAGGCAGATATAGTAACTTGTTTAGCTAATTTGAGCTTGTTAGAGCTAGAGTATGTACATGATAAAACATTAAAGTTATATGTATATGTCTTAGGTAAATGGTGGTACTAATATCAGCTTCATTGGTTATGTATAGACTAAGTTATGGCTTTTGGAAGCCATACTGGTCCGGAAGTCAATTCAATTCTGGACCAGTAAAAGTTTTGGTATAATTAGAAGCCCTTAGAGACATAATAAGTAAAAGTTGTAAACATGAAACATGTTACATATGAACCCAGATAAGTTTCTGTCAAGTGGCATTAAAATAGGACTTATAGATTATAAGTTATGATGAACCCAAATGAGTACCTTGAAACTGCCTAAAGGTAGAAAACAAGGCAGAAAACAGAATACTTTTAGAAATTCCACCAAATATTGTACAATGATCCAATTGGTCTGAAATTTGAATATGTTCTATAATTATATGTTATTTGTAATTAGAAACAAGAATCAGATTAATTGGTCAATTATAGAAAACGTTATAGGCTAAACAGTCCCATAAGGTCACACTGCCTCATAGGAAAAATCTTAACTATTGACATGAACAATGCATATTAATTTGTTTAAGCTACATTAAGTCTCCCTAATCATGAGTTAATCAATTATGTTTTCATATTAGGCTTGCAACATATTGAAGATCCACAAGGAGCAGATAGACAATAAGTTAGGGGTCGGAATCAAAGGAGAACGGTGAGTCTAATTATCGATTGAATTCTTTAGTGCAAATGAATGTTGCTTGCTATGTGATTCATATGATTGTCATGATTGGTCCTTGATAATGTAATGATGGATAATATGTCACATTGTGGTACATGTAAATGGTATACTTGTGGTATATTTGAGGTATATGTTTGACAAATGTGATATATATACATGGTATATGTATAGTATACGCAAGGTATATGCTTGACATATGAGGTATATATGGAATATATGTATGTTGTATATGATAAAGATGCAATGGTTGATGAATGCTTAAATACAAGTGCATATCCATATGGGCTAAAAAGGCATTGTGACTAGTTAATCGATATTGTAAAGCAAAAGAAGAGGCCTATGGCCCAACAAATGTGCAAATGAAACAAATGATCAAGCTAGCTAGCAAATGCAAATGCAAATGTTCACATGGCAAATATTCACATGGAAAATATTCACATGGAAACCCGGGGCAATGTTTGTTTAACTTGGTCACAACAAAATGAAATAAGCAAAGCATTTGCATACATAAAGAGTAATGATTATATGTTTCAACTTTATTGATACATATATGATGTTGATGAATAGAATGGATATATGGTATATATTGGATTTGTGATTTATTACTATAAGTTGTTTGGTACTTTAGAGCTCATTGGATGATTATTCTCACTGAGCCGCAACTCATCAATTTGCATCATTTTTCAGGTAAAGAAAAATGATAGCTCATTTTGAGTAGTGTATAGAAGACATGGAGCACAGCTCATTGGCCGAGCCTCCTCACTCTCTCTCTCCTTGCATTCCACACAAGCATGAAAACATGTCATCTGTATTTTGGACTTATATGCTTGAATATGTATTATCACTCTAGATTAGTTTTGAAATGTATAAATGGAAACAACCCGTAATCCTTCGGATGTGAAGTTTATGTTTTAATATATGTGATATATCATATTGTGGTTTTTAATGTTGACTTGAAAATTCATTGAGTAATATTACAGGATATAAGACTTGTAAAGTCATTAGTTGATTTTACAGGATGTGATATGAAAAAAAAATTTACTACCACTGTTATCAGGGTATTTTCTATTTCCAACATGCAGTATGTGATTATTTGATACAGAAATAGGTTATACTTAAATGCATATGATGTGGTGTTACACTCTTTATGTATGCAAATGCTTTGCTTATTTCATTATGTTATGAGCAAGTTAAAAAGACATTGCCCCGGGTTTCCATGTGAACATTTGCCATGTGAACATTTGCATTTGCATTTGCTAGCTAGCTTGATCATTTGTTTCATTTGCATATTTGTTAGGCCATAGGCCTCTTCTTTTGCTTTACAATATCGATTAACTTGTCACAACGCCTTTTTAGTCCATATGCATATGCACTTGTATTTAAGCATTCATCAACCATTGTATCTTATCACATATAATATACATATACCACATATATACCTCATATGCCACACATATAACTTGCATATACTATACATATACCATGTATATATATCACATATGTCAAACATATACTTCAAATATACCACAAGTATACCATTTATATGTACCAAAATGTCACAAATTATCCATCATTACTTTATCAAGGACCAATCATGACAATCATATGAATCACATAGCAAGCAACTTTCATTTGCACTGAGGAATTCAATCGATAATTAGACTCACCGTTCTCCTTTGATTCCGACCCCTAACTTATTGTCTATCCACTCCTTGTGGGTCTCCAATATGTTACGAGCCTAATATGAAAACATAATTGATTAACTCATGATTAGGGAGACTTAATGTGGCTTAAAACAAATTAATATGCATTGTTCATGTCAATAGTTAAGATTTTTCCTAAGAGGCAGTGTGACCTTATGGGACTGTTTAGCCTATAAATTTTTATATACTGGACCAATTAATCTTATTCTTATTCCTAATTCAAACTAACATATAATTATAGAACATGTTACAATTTCAGACCAATTGGATCATTGTACAATATTGTGTTGAATTTCTAAGTGTGTTCCGTTTTCTGCCTTTAGGCAGTTTCAGGGTACTCATTTGGTTTCATCAGAACTTATACTATATAAGTCCTATTTTAATGGAAATTTACAGACACTTATATGGGTGTATATGGAACATTGTTCATGTTTACAACTTATATCAATTATTTCCCTAAAGGCTTTAAATTATAACAAACAATTTACTGGTCCAGAATAGAATTGGCTTCCGGACCAGTATAACTTCCAAAGGCAATAACTTAGCCTATACATAACCCATTAAGCTGATATTAGTACAAATATTTAGCTAAGACATATACCTATAAGTTTTAGGTTTTGATAATTTACAGAATATAGCTCTAACAATCTCAAATTAGCCAAACAATGTACTAGATCTGCCCAGGGCACTCAGTAGGCAGTTCAAACCATGGAACAGTCATGGTTCCATTCACCATAACTCAAGATTTACAAGCCCTATGAACCTGAAATTTGGTATACAGATACAAAACACATATATATACAACTTGTATGTTTTGAGATACTTCAAATAATGGCTTTAACATATTCGAAATCAAAGCACACAATAGCTAACTTGGTTAGGGTTCACACCCTGACCAGTTTCAGTAAAGAGAGAATATCTCTTCCTATACATAACATCTTGCAAACATGTTTACATATCCACAAATATAAGACATAAAGGAACAAATTTTGTTTTTTGTACTTTTTCTATAATCAATTTCTATTAATATCAAAATCGGGGTGCAATTCAGTGCCCAATATTGAACATAAGAAACTCAAATCAACCCTATAGCAATAAGAATTGATTACTTACCAAGAACAACCTTACAAGGGATCAATATGCTTCAAAAACTAGGTGAAAAAAGGATGAACTGAAGTCTGAAATGGAGGAAATTGAAGAAGAAGTCGAGCAGGAGAAGAAGGCAAAAATGGGGAAAGAAAGATGAAGATAAAGCCAACTTGTTTTTTGTCATTTTGTCATTTTCTCTTCTTCATTTCTCTTTTCTCTTCTCTTCTATTTCTCTTTTGTGTCATTTTCATTTTATTTTGTCTATATTATTATTATTATTATTATTATTATTATTATTATTATTATTATTATTATTATTATTATTATTATTTACATATATTTATAATTTCACTAATTCACAGAATAATACAGCTTAATCATTTGACCCGATTTAACTAAATTAACAATGTAATTGTTTACTAATCTTAATCTAATCATTTTGCTTACTTTAATTTAGACACCTTACTCAATTCATTTCTAATACTTTTTTTATCCTCATTTAGGTTATAATTACCCAAGTGCGACTCGATACAAGTGCCAAATACTAGGACACGTAGCTAGTGCGTGTCATAAACTTGTTCCTACGAAAATACGTATGAAATGCACGTGTTCAATTGAATTGTATGCAAGATGCTTATGTTCAATGAAATGCATGTGGGGAAGGTCAAGGATGTTACATTCTCTCTCTACTAAACTTGATTTTTCTTCCTCTTTCTTGCTCTTTCCAGCTCCCTTAAGAGTTATGGACCATGAAGATCACCTTATCTTGCTCTTTCCCTTATCTTCTCTTTCTTCCTCTCTCTAGAATCAAGATTGGTTATGGAGGAATGGGGCTGGCGTGACTGGTATAGAAGAGAGAGAAGAAGGCAAAAAATGAAGAGAATAAGAAGAAGAAAAGAAGTCTTAAATAGGGTACCCAAAAGGTCTTCATGTGGGACCCACCATTTTGACCATTTCGTGACATTAGGCTTAATGAACCCATTAATCTCATTCTTCCTTAATGAGTGGCCAACCAAACCTATCAAAATGTCCCAAAAATCAATATGTTGATCAGTAATTAATCTCACTAATCCTCTAATTTTTGGTAAATTGCAATTTGACCCCAAAACTTATCAAATTTTTCAATTTAGTCCTTTACTGTAAATCAACTTCTTTAAACTCTATAATCACTTAATTAGGCATTTATCATTTAATTTAGTCATTACTTAATCATTGTTTGTAAAATCCGAATTTAGACTCTGATCGGTCAAACGCGTCAACTTTTTGACATGTGCGACTCGGGACCTAAATTAGCGGATATTACACTTCCAATTCAATTGATTGAACAAATCATCAATCCATGGTAATAGATACTTGTTCTTAATGGTGACCTTGTTCAACTGTCGGTAGTTTATGCATAATTTCATAGATTCTTCTTTCTTCTTGACAAACAATACTGGTGCACCCTAATAAGATACAATCAGTATGATGAAGCCCTTATCTAGCATTTCTTGCAACTGCACCTTTAATTCTTTCATTTCTGATGAAGCCATTCTATATGATACCGCTGATATAGGAGTAGTACTTAAAGTAGGCTCAATTGGAAACTCGATATCTCTGACTGGAGGTAACCTTAGCAGATCATCCAAAAACACATTTGGGAACTCTTCCACTATCATAAAGATAAACCTGCACAGATGATACAACCCTTCCCACCTAGGCTGAGAACCGCCTAAACCTAGGCTCTAATACCACTAAATATAACACATTCTGATAAAATTAAGAATAAATCTGTTATGATATGTATGATTTAAAAATGTAATAAATTGAAACTTTGATACACCATAGCCATGATGACTTGCTTAAATAAATATACATCATAAATCGTTAAAATATATAATAAAATTAAAAGGTCTAAATACAATAATCATATGGGCAATCATTAGCCTAAAGGTTATATAAAAATGAACAGTTATAAAAATACGTGACTCTAAAAATACAAGCATGTGCATCTATAACTATCCAATCTAACCATAACAATAAAAACTAAAAGGTATAATTAGGTATATCACCCACCCTCAAACATATCCTCGACTATGTAATGAGACATCTTCCTCTGTCGATCCACCTTCTATGCTCTAAACTTGTGCATAGGAACACCCATATGCTAAACAACCTAATGTTTAGTGGTACATAACAACATGCAAAGCACAACAAACATACACAACATGTATGATACACTTACAGTCATAGTAATCCGACTTACCTACCTCAGTGTCTGCACATATAATATACCATTTAATTATGATGTCATGCCTAAATGTTTAAATATAATACTCAAGCTCATACATGGCATAGCAATATAATCACCACGAATCATACAAGTGTACACCATACTTATAAATTATAAATTACAATTTCTTTGCTCGATTTACTCTTAACTAGATTGGATATAGGAATAACATATGGCTCTCCACTGACCCTCCCAAGACACCTGTTTGAGCTTCTTATAATAACTATCTGAGGTAAAAGACTGTGCATATATAATCATCAAGGGAAGTTTACCTAGTTTAAACCTTTGTCTATCAAAGAATCTACAACATGACCAACCTAAGTCATCTGGTACCGATGTCACCTTAATGACATGTCATCTATCCTAACCTTAGTCTTAGTCAGAGTATTGGGCTTAACTATATTATCACACTTACCAATTCTATATCATTAATTAATCATAACTTTCCATGTTCCATAAATGTACCTCATGTCTATTTTATGCCATAAAATAATCAGAATAACATTGATAAACCACATCAAAAAGAATCAACATTGAATCACTTGCAAAAATATAAGAAATATGCGAATTCACAGTTTCACCCCTATGAAATCATTTTCATGATTGTGATGAACATTTATGAGCAATTTACCCATGAATCACACTCTGACTAAACCTTTGAATCAACAATGGGTTTCATGGTTGTGATCACTCCCTTCACAAGTGTGAAACAAATTGTGACTCAAACTGTGGATGGGTTTGCTTTAGCCAAAAACTCAATTTTATGATATTCATGCCCATAAACAACCAGATCACAGCCGTCAATCTAGAAAATTTTTAGATTTTAAACCAAAACAAAGTATTACCATCCAACACTATAAAAAGACAACTATTTAGCGACCACTATTAGCGACCATATTTATGTGGTCACTAAATAGCTACCAAAAAGTGACCATACAAAGACCACATGAAAACCAAATTTTATCATTTGTATTAGCGATCAAATTACAACCATATTGATACCAAACTGTTAGCAACCACTGTACATGGTCACTAAATCATGAGCCAAAAACGTACAGGGAGAATTAGCAATGAGTTTGTGACCACAATTGTGGTTATTAAATAATGATCCATATTTTGTGGTTGCTAAATCCTTTAGTGACCACATATGTGGTCATTAAATAGTGACCCATGTTTGTGGTCACTATATGAAGTGTTGTTTTTGATCTAGTGATCAGCGACTACAATTAAAATGGTCACTATAATAATTTTAGTGACCACTTTTATGGTGGTCACTGATTATATATGATTAAACAACGTGGTTTTATTTTTTCTACAATAAAAAAATCCCTAAAATTTTTATTTTAGTGACAACTTTTTGTGGGGTCGCTGATTATTAGTAAAAATAATGTCACTTTGTATTTTATGTGATATACAATCAAACCCTAAGTTTCTTCATTTCTCCCCACATTGCGAAACTTTTCTTCTCCCTCTTTTCTCTTTCATGTCTCCCATATGCCCATAACATTACCTCCAGTCACAATGCATGACCATCTCTACCTTTACCTTTTCCTTCTTTTATTCTAGGGTTGGGATTATAAACAAAATCAAATAACCCCAAACACGAAATGGGTGTTTCATCCGATTCACACCAAACACTAAATCAAAGTGTTATCTCTTTCAAAATCTTTGTTTCAATTTGTTCTTTTTCAATTTGATTTTGTTTTTTTAAGTTCTCATTCGATTTTTAGTCATTGTACTTCATTTGATTCATTTGCTTCTTGAAAAGCTGATGAGGATGGTTTTAATCATGGAGCTGTCAAAGACTATGAGTATTTTAACAATCATTTTTTAGTCTTTCGTTTCAATTTTAAATCTATGGTTTGTTTTATTTTTTTGAATGATGAGTTTTTTTTTTATGATTTGGTAAATTTGTAGAGTTTTTTTTTCGATAATCACAAAGATTATAGGGACTCTAGGCCCTAAGTCTCAATCCGTTGAGGTTCAATAACTTTGATCTCTTTATCAGCTTGAGCTCCCTCCCTGCCATTAGGTTTTTCACTCACTCTTCCAACCTCTCCATAGGAATTTCTTTCTCTTTTATGTTTTATTCACTAACTCTAAGTTCTTCTCTATATAATGAATTTCTGAGGTAGATAATTGCCTTTCTATTTTCCTTTTTTTTCGTTTTAAATGATGCAAGATTCTTCTATTCTAAAAATTTTGGTGGGGCCTTCACAATGCTATTAAAATCCATAACCCTAATAATGTTTTACTTGGATTTCTAGGTAAGCAGTTATATCTCATTCAGTTGCTATTAAAATCCATAACCCTATACATCTTGCCCTCATGAAATACATGTTGTCTACTAGAATCATTGAAACTTTGACTTACTGTTATTGCTTCCTCAAAATTTTCAATTAAAGGAATCTCAATAGTATTTTGGAATTTAATTATTGAGAATTATTGTACATTAGGTGTAGAGTTAGTTGTGATTGGATCGCTAGATATAGCTATATGGGTCTAAACAAACTAATTCCTTTCTTATTTTCAATCCTAATTTACTCATCTTCAGAGCTAATTTATGGTGACAGTTCTCAACTTGAAGAAGCTCAGCTTAGATTTGACAAATTGAAGTCTAAAAATAAAAGAATTCTTAATTATTAATTCTTAATTTACCAATATCTTTGTTATATTTGACTTAATTATCACCGTGCAAGAAATTGACTTGAAAAATCATAAATGGGTCCATTATTTCATTTGTGGGTGAGATTCAAAATTTGCTATATATGTGCTTTTGATGATGATAATTTTCTATTTGCATGAAATTTCTAAAAAGAGCTCAAAAATTTAGATTTTATTAAAGCAGAACTAGTGGGATTTAAATAAGGCATAATTAGTGGTTATTCCTAAAGTTTTTCTATTTCAATATTTCCTAATTGGAGAAATAAAAGGAATTCATAGTTTTCTAATTAGAAGAAAAATAACTGAGCTTCCCTAATAACTATATAATATTCAAAACAAAATAATTTCCAGGTAAGGAATGCAAAACTATGTACTTGAAATCTAAAGCTTTTGTCTCTCTAATTTTTTTTCAAGTAGGAGGATTACCCAGATTTCTTAGGAGCTATTGTGCTTCATTTTCTTTGCCTATCATGTTAGCTAAGGATATTAGATTGAGTTATGATTAATTACATAATTCACACCTCTTTTGCATCAAATTTTATATAATGATTTCGTTCATTAATGAAGTGGTGATTTTGGTTCAAAAAGTATAAAATAAAATAAATAAATAAATGCACACATAATATGATTTTTACACTTTAAAAAAAATTGATGCCATTGAATTTCATACAAAGTTCCTTTTATAAACAACTATTTAGATTTTTAAGCCCTATCATTTAGTTTGCATTTGCATTTTAAAGGCTAAGTCAACTTTTCTTTAGAAAATTAACCAATCAAAAAATAGGTCCTAGAATAAAATTTATTTTATTAATAAATATAGAGCTAATCATTTATAGTTTTGTGTCTTTTCTCCTACGTATAAATATGTTGAGTATAATTAAGAAATTGATATATAAATGATTAATATTGATATTAATATATGAAAAAATATATATAGTTGTGGAGGTGCTAGAGAATCTAGCATACCTAGCAAATACAAGTAACCGTGTGCTATATCTATCCAAGTTGATGTTATACCTTTAATGAGGTGGGAGCCATTTAACCTTTGCATTTTTTTGTAGTCATCCTGATTGTTCAAGAAAAAAGTGACAGATATACTTGCACTGAAAAACCATATTGAAATGAAGTTGCTAAATGAAAAAACTTTTTTAATATGAAAGCAAGTTAATGTTAGAATCATCTTTTTTGTTTCTTTATTTACTGTGATATCTAGGCATACTTCTTGCACACTAGTTTCTTGTTATTTCCTCTTTTAATATTTTTTTTATTGCAATATTATGTGGCTGTCTTTAAAAAAAAGTAATTACGCATTTTATGATAAATCATAAGTATATAGCTTTTGTTTTCCACTTACCTTGATATAGCATGAATGGATTTTTAATTGAGGTGTTATATTAGGATTATTAACTAAATTAGTGAGGTAGGTTTTGCGAAAACAACTTATTTTAGAGGTAATAATTGATGATATTCTATTTTTCATGAAAATGATATAATTTATTTGCAATAAACTATCAATTGTGAGTGTAGTTATGAAATCAGGACTACAAAATTCCACTGGATTTTTTTTCTTTCTAAATTTTGTTGTTTATTTCTTATAATTTGGATTTAGATAATTTGCATAATTTAAATAGTAAACTAACATTTGTTCCTGCAATTTTACAATGGTTGACACCAAAAAAACAAAGTAATGGCCTTAACAAAATTGTTGTTGCTAATTTGGTAGGATTTGTAGATATTTAAAGGAGAACGGAGAGGACATTGATGAGAAGAGTATCTCATTGACAAATAATGTGGATATTGTGACTAAGCTAGAAAGGATGGGACTAAGCAAGTGTTACCCAGACAATGAACCAAGAAGGGGGTTGAATTGGTTAGCAAATAAAAAAAAAATTACTTAATTGAAAGTGCGGAATAAATAAAATAGAGGAAAGGAGGAGAGATATCACACACAAGATTTATAAAGGTTGGGGTATTAACAAATCCTACTACTCTCCCCAATCTCGATTAGGTGTTTCACTAACACACTAAGTGTTACAATGGAGTTTTCCAAGCTCACTCCCAACTATGGTATTTCTTTCAATGGCTAACACCTAACCCATAAATTCCCTTGTATTTTTCAATGGCTCACACAAAAATGAATTCCTTGTATTTTATGGCTCACACAATAAACCAATTTCTTGTATTTTATAGCTCACATATTAAACCCTTACAAGTGTTTCACTCTTAACCCAATATACCCAAGCTCACTTTTGAGTAATTGATTACAATGAAAACACTCACCAACCTACAATGCTTAGAAATTATGAACAATTAGGTTTTCACAAAGAATAGAGGTTTGCTGAGAAATAATTAATGCACAAGGCTACAACAAGATTAAAGATGTAAAATAATTGTGTTCTTCTTGTTATCCTTCTTGTTGGGATTCATAAATGACTTCCACTTATACTATCTCTGTGAATTATAGCCATTGGGGTGCATTAATTGCGAAATTAGTTGTTGAACCAACTTTAAAATTAAGCCTGACATGTTTCTTGTCTCCGTTCATAGGCGGGAATGTTCTTTTTTATCGTGGTCCAAGTGGTGACTCTGGCCGTTAAGCTCTCTAGAAGAATTGACATGTTAGGTCATGGGCGTGAATGTTATTTCACGGGCATGACTTGTTTGATCATTCACGGTTTGTTTGATCCGTCATGGTCATGAACTTTGAATGGTGGAAAGTTGGCACTCAGCTATATTCACGGGTGTGACATTAGTAGTTACAGTGTGACTTTTTTATTTCTTTCATTTTTATCTTCAAATGATGTCTTTCAATCTTGCTTCATGTTCTAAACAAAGTATATCCTATTTAACACACTTAAAAACAAACATTGTTAAATACATTATTACTATTTTATTTGTTATCATCAAAATGATGAAAATACCCCTCAAGGTTCAACAATCTCCCCCTTTTTGATGGTGACAAATAATCTAGCAATATGTGCTTTTGAGAAGTCTTCCCCTCAAAAGGTGCTTAAGATAAAATAATAAAATGCAAGATTTGAAAGAACTATAACAAAGGTATTTGCAAACTAATAAGGTATATGCAAGGTATATCTTGAGTATATCTCATCAAATAAAACATGTATAACCAAGTGTATTCAAAGTATATGTGAGATATATGGTAAGTATATCTTATGCATTAAATAAAATGAGTTCAAGTTGCAAGATATATGTGAGGTTGATGTCAGGTATAGCTTATGCATATCATCATGAAAATAAACTTTGCATAGAACACATATATAACCACACATTGCATATTGAACACATTTTGAACACATATATATTTGTTTCTCCAATTGACATATATTCAACACAAATATGCTTGTTTCTCCCCCTTTGTCACCAATAAAAAAAATTGAAATATCAATAAGATGGTTGTATTAAAATTAAAGGAGAAGGATTACATTGAAACTAGAATGCATAAAGATAAAGTCCTATAACAGCAAAAGTAAAATTACTACAAGAAAACTAGGACTCTAAGTAGGCTTCAAGCTTGACAAATCATCCCTAAGGCGTGCTACCTCCGCCTCGAGGCTGTCTATATAAGACTCCATAAAGTCTTTGAGGTTCTCCAACCTCTCATCAATGGAAGCCTACATCATGTCAAGACGAGGTGGTAGAAGATCAACAACCTGTTGTGCCAAAGTGGATGTGGAAGAGGTCGATGACTGACCAACATCCTTAGCTACCGCCGATGTCAATGTCTCATCACAGGCTTGCTTCCATTGCTTGACAGCCTGGAGGCCAGTTTTGAAAGCTTTAGAGTCATTGTCCTCCCAATCAATTTAACTAGTTGGAGTGGTGAAACAGTAGTAGATATTTCCTTCATAAATAATACAGACAACCCTTGAGAAACTTGTGATTCTTTAAAGAAAAAGGGTTTTGAGAGAGTTTTATAAAGGGAAAAGTAAGTGAGGAGGCTGGATTTTGTGAGAAATATTGAATGGGAGTGTTAAATGCCATAATTTGGAGAGATGGAAATGAGAAAAGACAAATAATTTCATTTTATGTTCGATATCTTCATGGCCTAGAAAAGGAAGGTAAAATGAGTCACGATCATGCCATTACACAGTCACAGGCATGAAGAAGGCTTTTCACGGGTGTGACAAATATTGTCACGGGTGTGAAGCTTGGTCTTCACTACATCTTCTTGTGAGCCAAGTCGTGAAACAAAACGTGAACGGTTCTGGAATTTTTGCTGTCTTTGTTCACGGCCGTGAATATATGTCATGGGTGTGAAGAAAGCTTTTCATGGGTCTGACATATATTGTCACGGGCATGAAACTTAGTTTTCACTACTTCTACCCTTAAAGCAAGTCGTGAAGCAAAGTGTGAAAGCTACTGGAACTTATGCTATCTATGTTCACGGCCGTGAATATATGTCACAGGCATGAACCACCTCAAATCTTCAAAAAATAAAACTAACTCTAAAACAATACTATAAGATTTCTAGAAAGTTTATATGCCTTAAAACACATATGTCTATCATGTTAACCACTTCATACCTTAAAATCAGTCAAGTAAAATGTGTCATATGAAGGAATTAACATTCAAAGTTCACACAACATACAATTGGCAAAAAAATAATAAATTAAGACAATGTTGATCCATTAAGCATACCATTCTCTCTTCTTATAAAATAAAAACATTCTTCATTAAGAGGTTTGGTAAAAATATCTATCAATTGACTATTTGTATCAATAAATTCTAACACAACATCTCCATATTGAACATGATCCTGAAGAAAATGATGTCTAATGTCAATATGCTTACTTCTAGAGTGTTGAATGAGATTCTTAGATAGGTTGATGGCATTAGTATTGTCACATTTGATGGGTATATGGTCCAAACTATGACTATAATCCTTAAGTTGTTGTCTCATCCATAGGATTTGAGTGCAACAACACCCTGCTGCCACATATTCCATTTCAGCGGTAGATAAGGCAACTGAAACTTGTTTCTTGCTAAACCAAGAAACTAGGCATTCACCAATAAAGTGACAAGTCCCTGAGGTACTCTTTCTATCCAAAAAACTACCAACATAATCTGTATCTGAATATCTTATGATATGAAAAGATGAATTTCTAGGATACCATAAGCCTAAATGCAATGTTCCATTCAAGTATTTCAAAATCCTTTTTACAGCATTCAAGTGTGATTCCTTAGGACAAGATTGAAATCTAGCACATAAGCATATACTATAAATTATATTAGGCCTAGAGGCAGTAAGGTATAAAAGTGATCGGATCATAGCTCTATAGAGCTTTTCATTTATGCTCTTCCCCTTCTCATCTTTGTCCATTTTTGTTGATGTGCTCATAGGAGTCTTAGCATTTTTGTATCCTCCCATTCCAAATTTTTTGATGAACTCTTTGGTGTACTTGGATTGGTTGATGAATATGCCCTCATTACTTTGCTTGATTTGTAGACCAAGAAAAAACTTAAGTTCACCTGTCATGCTCATTTCAAATTCCCTAGTCACACACTTAGCAAATTCTTGGCAAAACAATTCATTAGTTGACCCAAATATGATATCATCAACATAAATTTGAACAATTAAAATGTTATGCTTATGTTTTTTTAATAAATAAGGTTGTATCAACATGTCCTTTTGAAAAATTATTTTCTAAAAGAAAAGAACTTAATCTTTCATACTAAACTCTTGGAGCTTGTTTTAATCCATATAAGGCTTTTGAAAGTTTAAAAACATGATTAGACAAGTTATGACTTTCAAAACCCGAAGGTTGTTCTACATATACTTCCTCTTCTATAAAACCATTTAAGAATTCACTTTTGACATCCATTTGAAAAATTTTTAAATTCATATGGCATGCAAATGCCAAAAATATTCTTATGGCTTCTAATCTAGCTACCGGTGTAATGCCCCAGTTATATATTAGGAATAATCCTACATATATAAGAAGGATGCCACAAGCTTAACTCGATAATCTGCTCGAATTGAATTTTTTTTTCATTTTAAATAACTTAATTTATTTATTTATATTGGTTTAGACAAGTTGTTCTAATTAACAATATATATTTATCCTTATATTGTATACACATATGGCACCCGATTATGTTACATAATTATTTACATATACAATATTAATATATGAGACATGTCTACCACACCATATACATAGTCAAACTAAAAAAAAAAATAGATAACCAACCCTCTAACTATGCTTCTTATGTCTTTACTGATATGGGCTTGGACTTCTTCCCGATCAACTCCACTATCTACTATCTACAACTTCAATTCCTGCGTGAGAAGAACCCTCGCTAAGCTATCTCTAGCTTAGTGGTACATATAAGTATTAAAGTTTTTCCCAAGCAGTCAAACAAATGCATGTCTCAAATAAAATCATGGCATATCAAATTTTATTGCATATTTGTCATATATAATAAATAAATACATAACATAAAAAAATAAAAAAATAACATTATTCAATAATTAAATTTGCACCTCCTCATGTAAGCATTTTACACTTTGTTACTTACATCAATTAATTAAATTTCATATTTTATTCTTTGAATTATTAGCCTAAAATCTCATTCCCGGACTGTCCGGATACGGGGTGTAAAATAGGGGCGCTCGCGAAGCTTAAGCCACCCTACTCACTATAATCTCAAGTCAAGGGCGCTCGCGGAGCTTCAGCCACCTTGACCTAGTAAAATCATTTATCTGTGTGCAAATAGGAGCAGGGGCACTCTCAGAGCTATAGCCATCCTGTCCTTAAATCATATCAATATCGGTACCATAACTTTCCCCTAATAGTGCACCATCTATCCTATGTCAGTCCTCAGGTAGAGAAATGGGCAATTAACTCCATTAATTACTTGTTTCTATAACCAATACTTATTTCATATTAACATAATGATATATGCATAACTTATTTCAACACCATATAATAGCATGATATTTTATCAAATATTAGCATAATATTAAGTTCATAGTTAATAACATTTCTATAATATTAAAACATGGCATCATCTATTATTTCATCATGGTAACAAATAATTCATGTCATGCACATACAATCATGCATAAGGGGTAAACTAGAATAATTATATGTACAAATCTCGATACGATTTTTCTTTTCCAAAATATAAGCTTAGAGCTTGTTCAATTTTGTTGGTCTTCTTCTTGTTGAAATTATAATTTAAAAATATAATTAATTAATACCTTGATAAAATATTTATTCTTAATATAATTTAAATAAATAACTACAATTTCTTTTAAGCTAGAACAAGACCTCTAAGGACTGTTGGATCAATAACTTTTTCTACACTTATCCAATTTATATGATTCTTAATCCTAATTAAATATAATATGTAACAATAAAATATACTAAAATTTCAGAATTTTTGAACCTTTACATAATGTTTGGTACAATTTAAATATTGCCTTATTTTATGCCCTTAGGCAGTTTCACGGTACCCAATTCAAAACTTCATAGCTTTCAATGTGTTGCTTCAATTATTCTGAAAATATTTATATAGTTATATAAGTTAATATGGAGCATTTGTAATGTTTAACACATTTCCATATTCGGTCTCTAAGGTTCTCAAATATTGGAGGATATATAACTGGTTCAACATAGAGTATTAATCGAACCAGTTTAATTGTTCAGCTCATAACTCACAGACATTTTAAGGTGAGACTTTCACAGAAATTTAGATAAGCCATAGGAGTAAAACTTTTATTTTTTTCACTTTGACTAATTCAATCTAAAGATAGATGAAATATAAGGATGAATTTACTGGAGCTGCATAGATATATGAAACCAGCTCAATCTAAAGACAATCATAGTTCATTTCAGAATAACTCAACCAACACAAAAGAAATTTATATGAAATTTTTTGGAGACCTCAATAAGATATATACCTACAAATTTCATAAAAAACCTCAGATTAAGTCACTAAGATGATTAATTTTTACAAAAACCATAGGTTATTTAGTTGATATGTCTCCCTGAACCAGTTTCACCCCAATAATCATATCTCTTCATATACTCAAACTCATTCAATAAAATTTGGCATAAAGATACACAAGGCATAGATGAACAAATTTTATGTTTAATACATCCCCAAATTCGATTCAAAAGATAATCAAACATAACCTAAAGAGTTCTAACAACACAATAATCATGGGAAAAATATTTCTTACCAAGATCAGATTTATTTGGACTGATTTTTGATGCAAATCTTGAAGAAGATGATGAATAATTTGAGCTATGATATGGAGGAAGGAAAAGGGATGATGAAGAAGAAAGAGAAGAGAGATGAAGTTGGAAGAAATGACAAAAGAAAGACTTCAGCCCCACTTTCTGCTTATTTCCCGTTTTTGGTCTTTTTTTTTTTTTTTCTTTCTGCTGACCCTTGTACTGTTCACTTTTCTTTTCTTTTTTTTTTAAAAAATTTTCTTTTATTATTATTATTATTATTATTATTATTATTATTATTATTATTATCTTCTTCACATATTTCCTTATATCTAATATCTTTAATTTTATTTTACCAAAAATACAATTTAATTATGTGGTCTAATTTATTCAAATTCATTATGTCTATCAATTTAATTTATTTTAATTTCTAATTTAATCATTTATTCCATCTACTTTAATCTCTGTTATCTATCATGTTTTTCCTATTTATACTACATACTTATTCAAATTAAACTCTAATTAGTGGATGTTAGAATTCTCTCATACTTAAGATGTTTTGTCCTAGAAACATACCTAATGCATCGTCACTGAACAAGTGGGGGTATTGAGCTTTCATCACCTCCTCACTTTCCCATGTTGCTTATTCGATTGCATGATTCCTCCATAGTACTTTCACTAATAGTACTCGTTTGTTCCTTAATTTCTCTTGCTAAAATTTCGATTGGTTCTTCTTCATATGTCAAATCTTGTCTCACCTGAATGTTTTCAGTAGGTATGATGTGATTAGGATCTGATCTATATCGTCTTAACATTGAGACATAGAAGACATCATGTATTTGACTCAACTCTGGTGGTAGAGTGAGTCTATAAGCAACATGTCCAACTCTTTCTAATATTTTATAAGGTCCGATGAACCTTGGACTTAATTTTCCTTTCTTTCCAAATCGCAAAACTTTCTTCCAGGGAGATACTTTAAGAAAAAATTTATCACCCACTGTATATTCTTGAGGTGTACAAGTCAAACATTTTGAAGTGTACTCTGTGATGTCCTTTTTCATACCTGCCCACCAGTATCTGCTCTTCAACTCTTGGTACATCTTGTTACTCCCTGGGTGCATAGCATATTTGCTTTCATGGGCCTCTCTAAGAATCCTCTGTCTAAGATCTTCCACATCAAGCACACATAATCTGTCTTGATAGAACAATCCACCATCTAAGTCCATAGTGAATCCAGGTCTCTCCCCCTTAGAGATCAACTCAGCTAATTCAATTAGCTTCCTATCTTGTCTTTGTGCATCCTTGATTTCTTGCAAAAGACTGGGTTGAAGGTGCAACTCTGCCACCATCTTTCTGCTTAAAGCATCTGCTACTACATTAGCTTTGCCTGGATGATAGTCAATCACACAATTATAATCCTTTATTAGTTCTAGCCATCTTTTCTGCCTCAAATTCAATTCTTTCTATGAGGGAAGATATTTTAAACTCTTGTGATATGTGTAAATAAAACACTTCTCCCCATATAAATAATGGCGCCAAATCTTCATTGCAAAAACTATAGCTGCCAACTCCAGATCATGGGTAGGATAATTCTTCTCATGCGGCTTTAACTGTCTAGAAGCATAAGCAACCACCTTTCCATCTTGCATCAATAAACAACCCAATCCATTATGAGAAGCATCACTATAAATGACATACTCCTTATTAGGAATCGGCTGTGTCAAAATAGGGGCCTTAGTGAGCATACTTTTGAGCTTATCAAAACTAGCTTGACACTTACCTGTCCACTCAAATTTAACATCCTTTCTCAATAGTCTTGTTAAAGGAGAAGCCATCATTGCAAAACCTTTAACAAATGTCCGATAATATCCAGCTAAACCCAAGAGACTTTTGACTTCGGTCACATTCCGTGGAGGTTTCCAACTCACAATTGCCTCAACTTTGCTAGAATCCACTTTAATGCCTTCTCCAGAGATAATGTGTCCCAAAAATGTCACATCCTTTAACCAAAACTCACATTTTAAGAGTTTGGCATAAAGCTTATATTCTCTGAGAGTCTGCAATGCTATTCTCAAATGCTTTTCATGTTCTTCCGAATCTTTAGAATACACTAAAATATCATCAATGAAAACGACAACAAATTGATCAAGATGTGGCCTGAAGATCCTATTCATAAGATCCATAAATGCTGCTGGAGCATTGGTCAGCCCAAATGGCATAACCAAAAACTCATAATGACCATAACTGGTTCTGAATGCAGTTTTAGCAATATCCTCCATCTTCACCCTTCATTGATGATAACCAGATCTCAAGTCTATCTTGGACAATACTCCTGCACCTTTCAGTTGGTCAAAGAGATCATCAATCCGCGGTAATGAGTACTTGTTCTTGATGGTCACCTTATTCAACTGTCGATAATCAATACATAGCCTTAAAGATCCATCCTTCTTTTTCACAAACAATACTGGTGCACCATATGGGGATGTACTTGGTCTAATGAAACCCTTATCAATGAGTTCTTGCAATTGTGTCTTAAGTTCTTTCATCTCTGATGGGGCCATTCTGTATGGCGTCTTTGATATAGGCATAGTTCCTAGAACAAGATCAATAGTAAACTCTACCTCTCTCTCCAGAGGTAACCCAGGTAAGTCATCAGGAAAGACATATGGAAATTCATTTACCACCGGGATATCTTCACGATTTGAACCTCCTTTTCTGGTGTCAATCACATGGGCCAAATAAGCTTCACACCCTTTTCTCATCAATCTCCGAGCTTTAATTATGGGTATGACTCGAGGATGTTGTGAAAATAATTCACCTTTTACAATGATTTTTCTCCTGATTTTCTGTCTTAAGTACCATAAATTTAGACTTGCAATCCACCACTGTTTCATGACGTGAGAGCCAATCCATGCCTAATATGACATCATACTCATAGAAAGGCAACTCAATCAAGTCTGCAGAAAACTCCTTCCCATGCACAACCAAAGGGAAATTCCTAAATACTTTATTCACTATTACACTGTGACCCAAAGGATTCTTAACTTCAATTCCATATTCTAGGTTTTTTTTAATCATATTATGCTGACTAGGTGTACTAGTGCAAATATAGGAATGTGTAGAACCCGGATCTATGAGTGCACAAATGTCAAAATCATATAATGAAAACATACCAATAATAACATCCGTTTCCGCCTGATCTTCCTTAGCTTTCATGGCATAGGCTTGGGCTAGAGCTCTGCTAGATCTAGGTCTATTCAGTGTCTCTGAAATAGCCTACCTCGGTTGGCCTGGTCCTCCTTTGAACTGAACTCCTTGCTGAGTCAGAGCTGACCTAGTAGTCTAAGTAGAAGTACCACCTGTCAAGAGTGGGAAATCTCTCCGTATATGTTCTTTGGACCCACATATAAAACAAACACCTGTGACATGCCAACATTCCCCCTGATGGCTCCTATTGAAATGGTACATACCGGTATAGCTTTCTTGCCAACCTGAGGTTGTGAACTGGCTGTAGCAGAAAGTGCCTTAGAGGGCGGCCCCCTCTTAAAAGACCCTGTTTGTGAATAGCTAAAACCCTTTCCTTGTCCTCTATTCAGTGAATGACTAGTAAAGAAACAACTCTTCTTCCCAGTGAATTGAGTCTCAGGAGTAGCTCACTTTTTAGAAGTTTCTTCTATTTTCCTCTTTTTCCTTTTTTCCAGGCTGAGTGCTGCAGAAACTAACTGAGAAAAATTGTTATGCTGAAGAGCAGCCACGATATCTCTAACCTCTTTATTAAGGCCATCTTCATATCTTCTACATTTATCTCTTTCATTTGCAACTAATTGAGGGGAATACTTGCTCAGTCTAGTAAAATCCCGCTGATACTCAGTCACTGACATTTTACCTTGCTTGAGATTCATGAACTCTTTCTTTTTCTCATCAATATAGATCAACTGAATATATTGCTCTTTAAATTCAGAGAGGAAGGAATCTCATGAGACCGGTTCCACCATATCTGGCTTGGTAAGAACTGATTTCCACCAATCATATGCCTCATCTTGGAGTAGAGAAGTAGCAAATCTAGCTTTGTCATCGACTTCCACTTGTAACTCTTTAAAAATTCTTTCAGTCTTTTCCAACCAATACTCAGCTACAGCTGGATCTTCATCTCTGTTACCATAGAAATTCGAAGCCCCATACTTATGAAACTTATCCATTGTTACTTTTGGTCTAGGTGGTGCCACTGGGGTAGGCTGAAGAATGGCTCGTACCATCTGTTGGAATAATCCAGTCATCTGTTGTATAAATGGATTTTGACCAGGGTCAATCTGTTCTACTGCATGCGGTGGGGGATTTGGAGCAGCATTTTGCCTTTGCATGCTCGCTGCACTAGGCTGTTGAGCAGTCCTAGTATCAGGAGAGCCGGGTACTCTCAGCCATATCCCGTTCATCCGAAGACATCTTTCTACAATCCTACAAGTTGCCAAGAAGAAAGCCTATATCAAAATTATATAGGACATATGTATATTTAAACCTAATATCTCATTTCACACCTAGGTCTAGAAACGCCTAAACCAGGCTCTGATACCACTAAATGTGATGCCCCACTTATATATTAGGAATAATCCCACATATATAAGAAGGATGTCACAAACTCAACTCGATAATCTGCTCGAATTGAATTTTTTTTCATTTTAAATAACTTAATCTATTTATTTATATTGGTTTAGACAAGTTGTTCTAATTAACAATATATATTTATCCTTATATTGTATACACATATGGCACCCGATTATGTTACATAATTATTTACATACACAATATTAATATATGAGACATGTCTACCACACCATATACATAGTCAAACTAAAAAAAATAATAATAGATAACCAACCCCTTAACTATGCTTCTTATGTCTCTGCTGATATGGGCTTGGACTCTTCCTGATCAACTCCACTATCTATTATCTACAACTTCAATTCCTGCGTGAGAAGAACCCATGCTAAGCTATCTCTAGCTTAGTGGTACATATAAGTATTAAAGTTTTTCCCAAGCAGTCACACAAATGCATGTCTCAAATAAAATAATGGCATTTCAAATTTTATTGCATATTTGTCATATATAATAAATAAATACATAACATAAAAAAATAAACAAAATAACATTCTTCAATAATTAAATTTGCACCACCTCGTGTAAGAATTTTACTCTTTGTTACTTACATCAATTAATTAAATTTCATATTTTATTCTATGAATTATTAGCCTAAAATCTCATTCCCGGACTGTCCGGATACGAGGTGTCAAATAGGGGCGCTCGCGGAGCTTAAGCCACCATACTCACTATAATTTCAAGTCAAGGGTGCTCGCGGAGCTTCAGCCACCTTGACCTAGTAAAATCATTTATCTGTGTGTAAATAGGAGCATGGGCACTCTCGGAGCTATAGCCATCCGGTCCTTAAATCATATCAATATCAATACCAAAACGTTTCCCCGATGGTGCACCATTAATTAACACCATTAATTACTTGTTTATATAACCAATACTTATTTCATATTAACATAATGATGTACGCATAACTTATTTCAACACCATATAATAGCATGATATTTTATCAAATATTAGCATAATATTAAGTTCATAGTTAATAACATTTCTATAATGTTAAAACATGGCATAATCTATTATTTCATCATGGTAACAAATAATTCATGTCATGCACATACAATCATGCATAAGGGGTAAACTAGAATAATTATATGTACAAACCTCGATACGGTTTTTCTTTTCCAAAATATAAGCTCAGAGCTTGTTCACTTTTGTTGGTCTTCTTCTTGTTCAAATCCTAATTTAAAAATATAATTAATTAATACCTTGATAAAATATTTATTCGTAATATAATTTAAATAAATAACTACAATTTCTTTTAAATTAGAATAAGACCTCTAAGGACTGTTGGATCAATAACATTTTCTACACTTATCTAATTTATATGATTCTTCATCCTGATTAAATATAACATGTAAAACTAAAATATACTAAAATTTCAAAAGTTTTGAACCTTTACATAATGTTTGGTATATTTTTAAATATTGCCTTATTTTCTGCCCTTAGGCAGTTTCGAGGTACCCAATTCAAAAATTCATAGATTTCACTGTGTAGCTTCAATTATTCCGAAAATATTTATACAGTTATATAAGTTAATTTGAAACATATTTCATGTTTAACTCATTTCCAGATTCGGTCTCTAAAGTTCTCAAATATTGGAGGATATATAACTGGTTCAACATAGAGTATCAACCTGACCAGTTTAATTGTTCAGCTCATAACTCACAAACTACATGACATTTTAAGGTGAGACTTTCACAGATATTTAAATACGACATAAGAGTAAAATATATTTGAACTTTGGCTAATTTGATCTAAAAATAGGTGAAATATAAGGACGAAGTTACTGGAGCTGCATAGGCACAATCATAGTTCATTTCGAAATAACTCAACCTACACAAGAGAAATTTATACGAAATTTTTCAGAGACCTCAATAACTTATATACCTAAAAATTTCATGTTTATGTTTTACAAAACCTCCGATTAATCCACTAAGATGATCAAGTTGTACAAAAACCGTAGGTTATTTAGTTGATATGTCTCCCTGAACCAGTTTCACCCCAATAACCATATCTTTTCATATACTTAAAATCATTCAATAAAATTTGGCAGAAAGATACACAAGACATAGAGGAACAACTTTTATGTTTAACACATCCCCAAATTCGATTCAAAAAATAATCAAAAATAGAGTGCAATATGCTGTAAAAACATAACCTAAAGAGTTCTAACAACACAATAATCATGGGAAAAAATATTTTTACCAAGATCGGATTTATTTGGACTGATTTTTGATGCAAATCTTGAAGAAGATGATGAATAATTTGAGCTGTGATATGGAGGAAGGCAATGGGATGATGAAGAAAAAGGAGAAGAGAGATGAAGTTGAAAGAAATGGCCAAAAGAAAGACTTCAGGCCCACTTTCTCCCTATTTCCCGTTTTTGGTCTTCTCTTTTTTTTTTTTTTTTTTTTTTTTTTTTTTTTCTGCTGATCCTTGTATTGTTCACTTTTCTTTTCTTTTTATTTATTTTTTTTTAAAAATTTATTATTATTTTTATTATTATTATTATTATTATTATTATTATTATTATTATTATTATTATTATTATTATTATCTTCACATATTTCCTTATATCTAATATCCTTAATTTTATTTTACAAAAAATACAATTTAATTATATGGTCTAATTTATTCAAATTCATCATGGCTATCAATTTAATTTATTTTAATTTCTAATTTAATCATTTATTCCATCTATTTTAATCTATATTATCTATCATGTTTTTCCTATTTATACCACATACTTATTCAAATTAAACTCTAATTAGTGGGTGTTACAACCAGAGCATAAGATTCATCATAATTTATACCTTCTTCTTGATTATAACCTATAGCAACTAACCTACCTTTATTCCTAGTTATTGAACCTTGTTCATCTAACTTATTTCTAAACACCCATTTACTACCAATGATTTGATGGTCTTTGGGTTTAGGAACCAAGGTCCATACCTTACTTCTCTCAAATTGGTTGAGTTCCTCTTGCATAGCAATCACCCAACTTTCAACATTAAGAGTCTCATCAATATTTTTAGGCTCAATTTGAGAGACAAAGGCAATGTTAGAATCTAAGAGTTTGAGATGATATTTAGTACTTACACTTGTTGCCCAGATATTGAACCAAGAAAGGGGGTTGAATTGGATATTAAAAATTTAACTTTTAACTACGGAAAGAA
This sequence comes from Triadica sebifera, assembly GCA_023653625.1. NCBI lineage: Eukaryota > Viridiplantae > Streptophyta > Magnoliopsida > Malpighiales > Euphorbiaceae > Triadica > Triadica sebifera. The sequence continues at coordinate 41,316,970 of CM042893.1, read as the reverse complement.
AAGTTAAGTTTAGCAGGGATAGAAAAAATATCACACAAGGGATTTCTAGGTTAGGTGTGATCCATTGTTAGAAACACCATAGTTGGGAGTGAGATTGTGAAACTCCATTGTAACACTTAGTGTGTTAGTGAAACTTCCAATTGAGATTGGGGAGAGGAGTAGTGTTTGTTAACACCCGAACCTCTATAAAAATCCTTGTGTCATATTTTTTCTATCCCTACTAAACTTAACTTTTCTTTCTGCACTTAAAAGTTAAATTTTTAATATCCAATTCAACCCCCTTCTTGGTTCAATATCTGGGCAACAATTGGTATTAGAGCTAAGTCTAGAATCAAAGCCTAAACAGCGCTAGTAAAGATCAAGATATGGCCAATGAAGGATTCCAAAGTCTCAAGCCTTACTTTGATAGAGCAAATTATGCTCATTGGAAGTTTCAGATGGAGACATATCTGGATAGTGAAGGAATTGAAGTCTGGGATAGTGTTCGAAAAGAATGGACACCGCCAACTAGAAAAGGAGCTGATGGTGAAGAAGAAATCTTATCAAGAGATGATTGAATAGAGCCTCAAAAAAGAGCAAACTTGAAAAACAAGAAGGCAATGAAAATTCTCTCAAGCTCATTATCCATTGAATAATGTGGTAGAATACAACACTGCCCAATAGCTTACAGCATGTGGAAAACATTGGAAAACTATCATGAAGGAACTAAGCAAGTTAAATCCAATAAGATTCAACTTTTTACTTCAGAATATGAGCTCTTCAAGATGAAATCCAATGATTCAATCACTGACATGACCAATCATCTTCTAGCTATCATAAATGGAATGAGAAAACTTGGGAAGCACCTGAGCTTAGAAGATGTAAATAACAAAATCCTGAGAAGTCTTCCTCTCAAAGATTACGGTTCAAGAGTTTCCGGTATAGAAGAAGAAAATGAAGACATGAGCATCATGAATACTGATGTGCTTATTAGCAAACTTCTCACATATGAAATGACAGTGAAAAGAGATAGAGAGCTTGAAGCAGAGCTAGAAAAAAGAAAGCCTCTAGCATTAAAAGCCTCTACTTTAAAATCTCAAGAAGAAGTTGAAGATGATGAAGAAATGAGTGATGATGCAAATGAGGACATTGATATGCTCTCAAGAAGGTTGAAAAGAATTATTGAGAAGAAAATGAGCAACTCTAGAAAATTTAGGCAAAAAAACCTCAAACAGACTTCTAATGATGCACAAAGAAGTACAGAAGAGGTAAAATGCTATGAACGTGGAAAGAAAGCGCATATTAAATCGGAATGTCCAAGGCTCAAGAAGCATAAGAGCAAATATCAAAGAGACAATGGGGAGAAAGGTCACAAAGCCACATGGGATGACGAAAGGTCTTCAAGTGAAAAAGATGACAATGAAAGCGAAGAGGTCAACCTATGCTTCATGGCTATAGAGGATCACGTCTTAGATAAGGTAAGATCACTTCACTCATACTCTTTCAATAATGATAGTAGTGATAATGATAGTAATAGTGATGATGATGATGATGATGATGATGATTAGCAAAGCCTAATAGAAGAATTGAATCTAGAATTAGAGAAATATAGGAGTAAATTCAATACTTATAAGAATAACATTTCTAATTTAAAAATCAAAATGGATGTTTTAGAAAAGGAGAACTTTAAGCTTAAATCATCTAATGAATCTCTTCAAAAGTCATTAGATGAATACTCTTCAAGACCCTTAACTAAATCCTTTCTTAAAGAGAATAATACTTTAAAAAATGAAGTTGAGAAACTTAGAAACTCCATTTCAAAATTTAACAAAGGAAAATAGAGCTTAGATACTCTCATTGTGTCTCAAAGACCACCTTTAATTAGAAACGATCTAGAATTTAAGGGCACATCATCATCTTCTCACAAAACTATTTTTGTTAAGTCAAGTGAACCTCACATCTCCACACTTGCTGGAACAACACCAAGGAATAAGTACACTAAACCTTTTATACATAAAAGGAATAATCAAGGATTGGTAAGCCTAAGAAAGAAACCTCAAAAGGCTAATCATGCCTTTATATATAAGAAGCATGCATCTAGAAAAGAACCAATTAATCATGATTGTGCATGCCATTGTTCTCAAACTCAGTATAATAGAAATATGGCATTCAAAAGCATTGTGAGACCAAAAAGAATTTTTAGACCTAAACAGTATAATTATTGTTTGAAATTTGGTCACATGAATAAACATTGCTGGATAAAGAAGGCTCATTAGGAACCTTCATGTGCTAATCCCCAAGGACCCAAACTCATTTGGGTACCTAAAAACCATACTTGAATTGTGATTCTATAGGTATGCCTCAAGTCCACAATAAACAAAAATGCTTGGTTAGTAGACAGTGGATGCTCAAGGCATATGACAGGAGACAAAGAACTCTTCAATGAAATCAAAAGTATTGATGGAGGTAAAGTTACCTTTGGAAACAATGCTAAGGTTAAGGTAATTGGCATTGGCTCTATTGGTATTAATGGTACTACTTTTATTAAAGATGTCTTACTTGTTGATGGCTTGAAACATAACTTGTTGAGTGTAAGTCAATTATGTGATAAAGGAAACAAAGTAACCTTTACTTCCAACGAATGTCTTGTAACCTCTATTGATGGTCAAGAGATATTTAAAGGGAATAAAGATGTCAACACCTACATAATAGACTTACACGAGATATATAACCATTTCTCTAAGTGTCTTGTGACTACTAGTGATGAATCTTGGCAGTGGCATAGAAGGCTTGGTTATGCGAACATGGACTTAATTCAAAGCCTCAGCATAGGAGAGCTGGTAAAGGGACTGCCAAAAGTCAAATTTGAAAAACACAAGACATATGAACCTTGCCAAAGAGGGAAGCAACACAAGTCATCCTTCAAATCCAAAAATATATTAAGTACCTCAAAACCTTTACAACTCCTATATCTAGATTTATTTGGACCTACTAGAATTGCAAGCTTAGGAGGTAAACATTATGCCTTTGTCATCGTAGATGATTACTCTAGATTTTCTTGGGTAATTTTCTTAGCTCAAAAGAGTGATGCTTTTGAAAACTTTAAAAATTTTGCTAAAAGAGTTCAAAATGAAAAAGGATATTGCATTTCAAAAATAAGAAGTGATATGGCAAAGAATTTGAAAATGAAAACTTTGAAAGCTTTTGTCTTGAACATGACATTTCACAGAATTTTTTATCTCCTAGGACACCTCAACAAAATCGGGTAGTTGAAAGAAAAAATCGAACTTTAATTGAAATGGCTATAACAATGCTCAATGAGTATGGTTTGCCAACTTACTTTTGAGCAGAAGACACAAATACTGTTTGTTATATTTCAAATCGAGTTTTCAAAAGGCCTCTCCTAAACAAAACTTCATTTGAGCTATGGAATGGAAGAAAGCCCTTGATATCATACTTTAGAGTATTTGGATGCAAGTGCTCCATATTGAATACTAAGGACAACCTTGGAAAATTTGCCTCTAAATCTGATGAGAGTATTTTTTTAGGATACTCTACAACTAGCAAAACATATAGAGTATTTAATAAAAAGTCATTAACTGTTGAAGAATCTATGCATGTTCTTTTTGATGAATCTAGTAGACTTGATCTTGTGAAAGGTAGTGTTATTGATGATGTTGTAGGTACCATGGAAATACTTGATCTTGAAAATGGAAAAGAAGAAAATGATCAAGAAGATTAATATCAAGATGATTCTCTACCTGAAGCTCAATAGGAAAACAGGCAAGAGCTCCCAAAGGAATGGAGATTGACAAAAGATCACCCCAAAGTGCAAATAATTGGTGATCCTTCTAGGGGAGTAAGTACTAGATCTCATCTCAAACATTTAGCTTCTGACCTTGCTTTTATTTCTCAATGATGAAAGTTGGATGATTGCAATGCAAGAGGAACTCAAACAATTTGAGAGAAGTAAGGTATGGACCTTAGTACCTAGACCCAAGGATCATCAAATTATAGGTAGCAAATGGGTGTTTAGAAATAAACTAGATGAACAAGGTTCAATAACTAGGAATAAGGCTAGATTGGTTGCAAAAGGGTATAATCAGGAAGAAGGAATAGATTATGATGAGACCTATACTCCTGTAGCTACATTAGAAGCCATAAGAATACTTTTAGCATATGCATGCCACACGAATTTCAAACTCTTTCAAATGGATGTAAAAAGTCCATTTTTAAATGGTTATATAGAAGAAGAAGTTTATGTAGAACAACCACCAGGTTTTGAAAGCTATGATTTGCCTAATCATGTTTTTAAACTTTTAAAAGCTTTATATGGTTTGAACCAAGCCCCAAGAGCTTGGTATGAAAGACTAAGTTCTTTTCTTTTAAAAAATAACTTTACAAAGGGGAATGTTGACACTACATTATTCACTAAAAAGCATAAGCATGATATTCTAATTGTTCAAATTTATATTGATGATATCTTATTTGGGTCTACTAATGAATTGATTTGTCAAGAATTTGCTCAGTGTATGACTAGGGAATTTGAAATGAGCATGATGGGTGAGCTTAAATATTTCCTTGGTCTATAAATAAAACAAGGCAATGAGGGCATATTCATCAACCAATCCAAATATGCCAAAGACTTACTTAAGAAATTTGGAATGGAAGGATGCAAGAATGCCAAGACTCCAATAAGCACATCAACAAAATTGGACAAGGATGAAAAGGGTAAGAGCTTTAATGAAAAGCTCTATAGAGGTATGATCGGATCAGTTTTATATCTTACTGCTTCTAGACCTGACATAATGTATAGTGTATTCTTATGTGCATGCTTTCAATCGTGTCCAAAAGAGTCTCATTTAAATGCAGTAAAAAGAATTCTAAAATACTTACATGGCTCATTTCATCTAGGTTTGTGGTATCCTAAAAATTCATCCTTTTACATTATAGGATATGCAGATGCTGATTATGCTGGTAGTCTTTTAGATAGAAAAAGTACTTTAGATACTTGTCACTTTATTGGAGAGTGCTTAGTTTCTTGGTTTAGCAAGAAACGAGTTTCAGTTGCTCTTTCTACCGCTGAAGCGGAGTATGTAGCAGCAGGATGCTGTTGTATACAAATCCTTTGGATGAAACAACAACTTAAAGATTATGGTCATAATATGAACCATATACCTATTAGATGTGATAATACAAGTGCTATAAATCTATCTAAGAATCCCATTCAACATTCTAGAAGTAAGCATATTGACATTAGACACCATTTTATTCGAGATCATGTTCAATATGGAGATGTTGTATTGGAATTTATGAGCACAGACAATCAATTGGCAGATATCTTCACCAAGTCTCTAAATGAGGAAATATTTAATTTCATAAGAATGGAGCTTGGTATGATTGATGGATTAACTTTGTGATTGCCAAATTGTCAAACCTTGATTGATAATCTTATTTTTGTCTCATCTTACTAGAAATAAGGTAGCTAAATTGATGGAAATATATGTTATAGGGGATAGAAGCTCCTTAGAAATATATGTTACCAGTAGCTTTCACGACTTGCTTCACGACTTAAGGTAGTGAAGACTATGTTTCACGACTATAACCTTTTTCATTCACCCCCGTGAAACGCTTTCTTCACGCCCGTGATGCTTTTTCACGACCATGAACATTTTCATCAAAAACTTATAGAAGCATTCACGCTTTGTTTCACGATCACAAGTAGTGAAGTTTAATACTTCACGCCCGTAACTCATTTGTCACCACCGTGACTTAGTTTTTCACGCCCATGAAGATGTTGGCTATATTACATTTCTGACGTTATTTCTCTCATTCCAACTCTCCAACTTCTCTCACCTTCTCTCATTTATCATCATTAAATACCATTTTGAAGATTCTGGCCGCCTAGCCACTCATTCCATCTATAAATATCTTCAAAAACCACATCCATCATTAGAAATCATATCACCTTAGGGTTTACTCGAAATTTCTATCAATTTCTTACTCTTCAAAAGTTTATTTTTTCAATCAAAATGGAAATCAGTTCTTCCAAGGGTACAAGCAATAAGTCTCATGCTCCAAGAAGGTACACAGATTACCTTCTAAACATCATTCCGGAGCATTGTCATCCTAGATACTCAGTGCTCAAGAAAAGGCCATTCTTTTCCTCTAGATCATTTGAGTGGCAAACCATTCATATACTCGGCCTTGAGACAAGCATGGAGGAACAACTCTAGGCTTGTCATCTGAGGGAATTCGTTGATATTCATCAACCAACTCTGAGGGAGCCAACATTAGAGTTTCTGAGCACTTTGCAAGTATCTCCTACCGGCATGGTGAAATTCAATCTTTGCAAACATCCGAACACCATATCTGCCACAGAGTTTGGAGACTTGTTCAACCTTCCCTCTGATGGAATCTTGAATTACAGTGAAGTGGAGTTCTATGCTACTCAGACATGGACTCACTTCAGGTTCGACTGCAGCTGGGACATCAAGAAAATGAAGAGCACCCACCTTCGATCCCTAGTGCACAAATATTTGCATAGGTTTCTCACCTATAGAATTTTCGCTAGAGGAGACAACAATGGCACAATTAGGAAGTTAAAGCTCTTTGTCCTAGAGATGGCCTGAAGAGGCCTCACAGTGGCTTTATCTCGATGGTTTGCAAACCACCTTTTGTTAATTTCCACCAAGCCCTCCGAAGACATTCTGATTGGTGGGTACGTGACTCACATCGCCTTGAAGCTCGGATACTTGAAGCTTGATGAACATCACTTCAAACTCATACTAGGGCATCCTCGAGACTGACTAGACGTCGAGTCTTTCATCAAAATAGGAGTGGCTATTGGTATAGTATTTGAGAACAACATCCACTACTGCTTCACCAACACTACTGGTGAAATCATTTGGGAGGACAATGACTCGGATGACTTCAAAGCTGGCCTCCAAGGAATCCAGCGGAGGAAGAGAGTTTGAGTTGAGGTGGCGCCTCTAGAGGTTGAGCAGGAAATTGGACAATCTTGTGCCTCCACACCAAAATTGGCTCAGCAAGTGGTTGACCTCTTGGCACCACAGTTTGAGCAATTGCAGGTTTCGTTGGATGAGAGGCTAGAAAACCTCAAGGATTTCATGGAGTCTCGCATGGAGAGCCTCGAGGCAGAAGTAGCTCGCCTTAGAGATAGGATGTCCAGCTAGATTTTGTGTTAGATATGTTATTTTCTAGCTTTCTTGTTGTAGGAATTTCAAATTTCCTTTCAGAATTTCAATCTCTTTTGTACTTTTCTTTCTATATTAATATATTTGCATTTGTTTTCCATTATGTTTATCTTTTTGTTGAAGACAAAAGGGGGAGAACCTAGCAATATATTGTTTAAAGTTAAGTGCAATACTTATTTTGAATCAAAATGAATATGCAAGTATGCAAATGAGCTTTATACACCTTAAATATATCTTAAGTATACTTTGCATATACCTTGATGCAAGTTACATGAATGAATTTGCACTTGATATACTCTGAATATACCTTAAATAAACTTAACTTGCTTTAAGGAAAATTTTGGTATACATTGGATATACTTTGCATATAACTTGCATATACTTAAAACTAGGAAGCATATTTTGATGCTACACTTCATCATTCTTTACAATTCTTGCACTTCAGCATTCTTTATCCTAAGAATCTTTTGAGGGGGAGACTTCTCAAAAGCACATATTGCTAGATTATTTGTCACCATAAAAAAGGGGGAAATTGTTGAACTTTGAGGGGTATTTCCTTCCTTTTGATGCTAACAAATAAAATAGCAATAATGTATTTAACATACTTGTTTTCTAAGTCTATTGAACAAGGTATGGAATATGATAGCAAGACTGGAGAATGGAAGATTAATCTTAAAAAGATAAAATTCAAGAAATAGCATGTTCACGCCCGTGATGAAGCTTAGTGCCAACAATCCAACATTTAAAGTTCACGGCCATGAAGAATGATAGCAATCGTGAATGAACATTTTAGTCACGCCCGTGAATTCAAGTCACGCCCGTAAGAAGACATGACAAATTCTTCTAGAGAGCTTCACGACCAGAGTCACCACATGGACCACGACTTGGAAGGATGTCACGCCTATGAAGATAAAATGTCACACCCGTGATCAAACATTTCAAAACCTTCCAGAATGCCTCACGGCCAAGGTCACCACTCAAGTCATAGCTTGGAAGAATAGTCACGAATGTGACAACACCTTTAGTAGGATCACCAATGATTTGTTCCTTGGGGTGATTCTTTATCATTTTCCATTCCTTTGGAAGCTCTTGGTTGTCTTGCTCTTGAGGTTGAGGTAAATAAACATCTTGCTATTGTTTTTCTTGATCATCATCATCTTTCTTATGATAAAGATTAAGCTTCTCTATTGTTCCTACAATATCATCAAGAACACTACCTTTCACAAGATCAAGCTTACTAGATTCATCAAAAATAACATGCATAGACTCTTCAACAACTAAAGACCTTTTATTAAAGATTCTATAAGCCTTGCTAGTTGTAAAGTATCCTAAGAAGATTCCTTAGGTTGGTAAACAATACTCATTGAGCATTGTTCAAGCCATTTCAATTAAAGTTCGATTTTTTCTTTCTACTACCCCATTTTGTTGCGGTGTCCTAGGAGTTGAAAAAATGTGTGAAATACCATATTCTAAACAAAAGTTTTCAAAATTTTCATTTTCAAATTCTTTGCCAAGATCGCTTCTTATTTTGGAAATAAAATAGTCTTTTTCATTTTGAACTCTTTTAGCAAAATTTTTGAAAGATTCAAAAGCATCACTCTTTTGAGCTAAGAAAATTACCCAAGTGAATCTAGAGTAATCATCAACAATGACAAATGCATAGTGTTTACCTCCTAAACTAACAACTCTAGTAGGTCCAAAAGTATTTAAATGCAAAAGTTGTAGAGGTTTAAAGGTACTTACAATATTTTTGGATTTGAAGGATGACTTATGTTGTTTTCCACTCAGGCAAGGTTCACATGTCTTATCTTTTTCAATTTTGACATTTGGAAGTCCACTCACTAGCTCTCCTTTGCTAAGGCTTTGAATTAATTTCATGCTTGCATGACCAAGCCTTCTATGCCATAGCCAAGATTCATCACTCATAGACATAAGACACTTAGAGGAAAGGTTAGATATTTTGTGTAAGTCTATTATATAAGTATTGACATCTCTATCTCCTTTGAATATCTCTTGGTCACTTAAAGAGGTTACAAGACATTCATTTGAGGTAGAGATAACTTAGTTTCCTTTATCACATAATTGACTTACACTTAACAAATTATGTTTCAAACCATCAACAAGCAAAACATCTTCAATAAAAGTTGTATTATTAATACCAATAGAGCCAATGTCAATTACCTTACCCTTAGTATTGTTCCCAAAGGTTACCTTACCACCATCCATTCTTTTGATGTGATTGAAGAGTTCTTTGTTTCCGGTCATATGCCTTGAGCATCCACTATCCACAAGCCAAGCATTTTCCTTTATAGTAGACTTGAGGCATACCTATAAAACCATAATTCAAGTTTAGTTTTTAGGCACCCAAATGAACTTGGGTCCTTAGGGGTTAGCACTTGAAGGTTCCTCATGAGCCTTCCTTATCCAACAATGCTTGTTGATATGACCAAATTTCATGCAATAATTACATTGTTTGGCTCTATGTATGTTTTTCTATTTGGACATACTTTTAGGTCTTAACATTGTTTTAGAGTTTGTGTGCAATGACATACATATGCATGATGAATAGGTGTTTTCCTAGGTGTATGCCTTTTATACATAAAAGTATGATTGGTCTTTTGAGGTTTCCCACTTAAGCCAAGTGACCCTTGACTATTCCTTTTTTGAATATAGGGTTTTGTGTATGTTTTGCTCTTAACCTTTGGGACTATTACCTCAATTGTGGAGGTTTGTGATGCACTAGACGTAACAAATATAGTCTTGTGAGATGAAGATGATGTTTCATTAAATCCTAGACTATGTCTTATTAAAGGTGGTCTTTGATAAATTATGATGTTTCATTAAATTCTCAACTTCATTTTTCAAAATATTGTTTTCTTTAAGCAAATATTTAGTTGAGGGTCTAGAGGAATACTCATCTAATGATTTTTGAAGAGTTTCATTAGAAGTGTTAAAATCAAAATTCTCTTTTTGTAAAACATCCATTTTATTTTTCAAATCTAAAATATTATTTTTATAAGTTTTAAGTCTAATTCTAGATTCAACACTTCTATTAATCTGTGCTCATCATCATCATCTTCACTATCGCTATTATTTTCACTATAATTATCATTAAAAAGTATAAGTAAGAAGGACCTACCTTATCCGTGAAGTGATCCTCTAAAGCCATGAAGCAAAGGTTGACCTCTTCTCCTTCATTATCATCTTTTTCACTTGAAAGGCTTTCGTCATCCCATGTGGCATTGTGACCTTTCTCCCCATCATCTTTTTGAAATCTTTTCTTATGTTTCTTGAGCTTTGGAATTTCTTGTTTGATATGTCCTTTCTTCTCACATTCATAACACTTTACCTTTTTTTTTTAATTTCTTTGAGAGTCATTTGAGGAGTCTTTAGGGCTTCTTTGTTTAAAGTTTCAAGAATAGCTAAGTATCTTCTCAATTATTCTTTTTATTCTTCTTGAGAGCATGACAATGTCCTCATTTTCATCATCACTCTTTTCTTCATCATCTTCAATTACTTTTTGAGATTTGAAGTAAAGGTTTTGTGTTAGAGGAGTGCTCTAAAGGCAATCACCTTTAGCACTTATTGTACAAATTTATTTGATTAATAAAGGGCTTTTTTATTAATTTGATGTTCATTTGATATATGAATTGATAATCGATCTTAAATCAATTAGTGAAATCCTTGATACATAACATAACATGAAGGAAATCATGATGAGATCCTGATATTGAGATTCTTATCATGTGTAATTATGTTAGTATCAAAATTATCCCTAGTCATAGGATTAATGAGACGGGACATTATTAATCCAGACAGACTAGCACATGTTACACTCCTTGATTGGAACGAGGAGTAGATCTCATAATCTATAAACATGAGATGTTTAGAGTTAACATGTGGATGCTTGCTAAGTGTAGCTAAGTACATTGGATGACCAACTATGAGACAATCATATGGATAATCTATTCAAATGTTAATGATAGTTGCATCATAGCAATGGTGCAAGTATCCTTAGACTTGAGGTACTCAAGGATATCTTGAATATTGATTTTGTATTTTGACACTATTCCTTGTTGCCTCAAAGAGGTAGCTCATAGGGTGGTGATTGGATACAACTTGAGGTATTCAAAGGTAATTGGGTAACCAACAAAGGATTCACTACTCTTGATAGAAGGAGTGTATACCCATGGCCTCTTGTCATGGTCATTACTCAGGAATCTCTGGCCGGAGTAGAAATGTTATAAAGATAGTCTTCAATGACATATCTAATAGAGTAATGAGCCTCAAGGACAAGAACTAACATTACTTGGACTAGACGTGACGTAGTTAATCTAGTGGGAGTTGACACATGTCCATACTCTGAACCAAGTGGGGTATAGAATGGTGAAAGGAATAATTACATAGAAATTGTCTATGGAAAGGTTCGTAGTCAAACCACTGACTTTCTGGTCAATTAGGGGTCATGATGTGTTGCTAGATATTGCTCATGACCTGCTTAAATTTATTGTTAATTTAAGTGGCCAATATAACCGGGAACCTAATGGGTCACACGCATTGAAGATATGGAGAATGATTAAAATGGTCTTGGATAGGATCCAAAATATGAGAGAATTATTTTAGGATGGATCGCGATGAGATCGCATGAAAAAATCGTTTGGGAGTGTCACGGGACCGCCCGGGCTAGGCAGGCTGTTGGCCCGCCTTGCAGGCCAGTCGGGCTGCCCAGCAGCAGCCTGCAGCAGGCCCAGTGCACCTGCAGCTTCCATCCCTTGGCCAACAGCTGTAATTGGCCATAATTAGGCCAATTATGGCCAATTACTATTCATTAGTTACCATTTTCTCCATTTTTGACTTTTCATCTTATTTTTGAATTTGATTCAAATAAAAAAGACATCAAATGACAGAAAATAGACATGAAAATATTTTTTGTGAAAAAAAAATATTTTAAAGATACAACAAAAATTCTCTCAAGAACACTTTCAGAGGTAGCACTTTGAATTTGTTTAAACTATTTTCTCTTGATAGATTCTTCTTCATTCTTCGCATGGATTATCGTTAGAGACATCTTAGTGTGAATTGTTGTGGTTTGCTACAACCCAAAAAATGAAGATTTGAAGAACAAATAAAAATTACAAGGTATAATTTTTAACATTTACATTTATATAAATTAGTTTTAATGGTACAAGTATGATCTTTTGTTTTGGGTTTTGAAACATTTTATTTTTCACTGCGTTTATAAATATGATTCATTCTTCAAAACCCAACATTGGTATCAGAGCCTCCTTGTATCCATTAAAAGTAATTTTAATTGAAAGTGCAATGGGATTGCATGTTTTTGATTATTTTGGATCAATAGGATTTGAAAAATTGAAATTAATTTGTAAAATATAATTTACACATTTTTCTTTCTTTAATCTAATCATGGGATGATTAAGAATGATTATTTTTATTGAAAATTGATTTGAATGTGATTAAAATAATTAATTTAGGATTTATTTCAAAAATGCTGAAAATTGCCTTGTTTAAGAACATGTGTTGTTGTTTGGCTTAATTGATGGGGCTGGTTGCATTTTTCTTGTAATTTAATTCTGAAATAATTATTTAGACATATTGAGAATATTTTTATACCTCTGGAAGTATCCAATAATTATTTTAATTAATTGTTCAAACAAACACAAAAACGGGACTGTTTTAGCTTATCCGGTGGGGCTGTTTTGTTTGATTGTTTTGTATGTATTTACTTTATTTCCAGCACCTTGAAATACTTTTTATGTGATTAAAAATATGTTATTTTTATGTTAGATTCATTTCAAAATTAATTTGAAAGCATTTGAAATTTTAAAAATTCTAGATATCGAATTAGTCATTTTGAGCGTCTAAGTGTGTTGGTTCGTTTGTCTTAGTAATTTTGGCTTGTGCCAAAAATATTTTGATGAACTTGATCTGACCTAAATATAATTAGAATGGTGATTTGACGTTCTGAAACTTTTTATAATTTTTGGAAATTAATTTTGAATTAATTTAAGTTGTGCAATTGTAATTCTAGTATGACTAGAAATTGGTATGTATATTAAAATTAAATTGTTTAATTTTAACATCATAATATTCTGATTTTAAGGAGAATTAATTTTGAATTATTTCTGGAAATATGAAATTTAATTTAATTTTGTTAAACATTAAATTCCACTTTAAAATGACATACAAAATTAAATTAACCGAAAGAACACATATGTAATATGTAATTAGATTACATATGATTAGCATAGAATGAAGATACAAAGGAGCAAGAAGCAAAAGAGATGGTACCATAAGCAAGAAGACTTACAAATAGGAGTTTGATTTCTATTTTGGGTTGTAAATTCATGCATATACCTAGGTAAGACCTAGACAATCTCTCTTTGGCTCAAGAGATTGACTTTAGTATGTCCATAATCATGCCATATAGTTAATGTAACTATTTTTATATATCAATGTGATGAATGTATGATATATAAAAGCATGAAATAATAACTTGATGAGACTTAACAAAGAAATCCCTCACTAAATAAACAATTAAGTCTTACACCTTCCATTAATATGGGGAGAACCAGAGTCCTTCTAGAGTTAGGGTTGTTGAGTTGCCTCAAGCTTACTCTATAAGAATATGTTCAATCCATTGAAATTATATTTCACGATTAATGGGTTAGACTTAACCGATGTTATTAACTTGTTGGATTTGCGCTAAGGTTAATGTGTATTGGAGGTGAAGTTGGGTTTGTATAGATGAGATGTATACATATCAAGAGTTGATAGCCCAATGTATGTGAACACATCAATAAGTTGATAGCACAAGATTCAATAGTTGCATGAATAATGCAATTGGTATGGATTAGATACCTACCAACCAAACTAAGGATAACTTGTTGAGTTGCCTCAAGGTTATTCTTAGTTAGTTGGATATCGACCCACTAGGAGAACTTCCATATAAGATCTCTTGGGTTCATAGTGAGGGCTATGGATTCGCTATAAAATAGTGGGAGCCATAATGCAATTTATTAAAGACATAATAAACATGCATTTTATGTACATTCTAACATGTTCTATTTTACATCTAGGTTGCTAGAATCATCATCATGACAAGTGTGAATTTGCGATCGCTAATGGAATCAAAAAAGTTGACTGGACCAAATTTTTTGGATTGGCTAAGGAATCTGAGAATAGTTCTCAAATCTGAAAAGATTTGCTATGTCCTAGATGAGGCACTCCCTAATCTCCCTACTGCTAATGCTTCTGAAGATGTTCAAAAGGCATATCAAAAGCATCTCGATGATAGTGAGATGGCAAGCTGCATTATGATTGCTACTATGTCAGCTGAGTTACAAAAGCAACATGAGGCTATGGATGCTAATTCCATAGTATACCATCTAAGAGAGCTTTTTGATGAGCAAGCACATTCCGAAAGGTTAGAAACTTCAAGGTTGCTCTTCCGCACTAAGATGGTTGAAGGGACATCTCCAGTGCAATATGCATTGAAGATGAATGGCTATATTGAGAGGTTGGCCACCTTGGGATTTGTGATTGACCATGAATTAAGTATTGACTTAATTCTAACCGGTTTGTCTGATAGTTATTCACATTTTGTGCTTAACTATAGGATGAACCAAATCTCTAGCACTATTCCTGAGCTGATTAACTTGCTTAAAACAGCTGAGCCATCTGTAAAGAAGGACAGTAAGACTGTGATACTAGTGGACTCTTCAAGTTCTAAAAGGAAGAACATTAAGAAGAAGAAGTCCATGAAGCCTAAGGGAGGCATGGCCAAGGAGATTGCTCCAAAAGGGACATGCTTCTATTGTGGCAAGGATGGCCATTAGAAGAGAAACTGCAAGGCTTACTTGGAGTCCTTGAAGAAGAAGGCATCTGATGCCCCATCTACTTCAGGTATTTTTGTCATTGAAATTAATAATGTTTCCAATAATAATATATGGGTATTAGATACCGGTTGTGGCTCACACATATGCACTGATATGCAGGGCCTAAGGAACAGTAGACAGCTCAATAAGGGAGAGTCAGACCTACGCATTGGAAATGGAGCAAGGGTTGTTGCATTAGTTATAGGAACATATGTATTGACCCTCCCTAGTGGGCTTATATTAAATTTGGAGAATTGCTATTATATACCTACTTTGACAAAAAACATTATTTCTGTTTCAAGTCTAAATAAAGATGGTTTCCTTTTAGCTTTTAGTAACAATTGTTGTTCTATTATGTTGAATGGAATTCTTTATGCTAATGGTACATTATGCAATGGAATATACATATTAGCTATGTCAAATCCAATTTTAAACATCAATGATAATAAAAGGCAAAAACAAGATATGTTGAAATCATCTTAATTATGGCATTGTCGTCTTGGTCATATAAGTGAGAAACGCATGGCTAAGCTACACAAAAGTGGTACTTTGGGGTCATTTGATTATGAATCATATGACACATGTGAATCTTGTTTACTAGGCAAGATGACTAAATTACCCTTTAAGGGAATAGGTGAATGTGCTAATGGACTTTTAGACTTAATACATTAAGATGTATGTGGTCCAATGTCTACACACGCTAGAGGTGGTTTCATCTACTTCATTACTTTTATCGATGACTACTCACGATATGGATATGTGTATCTTATGAGATACAAATATGAAGCTTTTGAAAAGTTCAAAGAATTCAGAAATGAAGTAGAGAAATAACTTGGCAAAAGCATTAAAACACTTTGATTAGATCGAGGAGGTGAATACTTGAGCCAAGAGTTTCTAGATTATCTTAGGGATAATGGAATTTTATCTCAATTGACTCCACCTTACACTCCACAACACAATGGTGTGGCTGAAAGAAGAAACCGAACCTTGTTAGACATGGTAAGGTCTATGATGAGTTTTGCGGAATTGCCTAAATCCTTTTAGGGTTATGCATTAGAGATCGCCATTTATATATTAAATGGAGTTCCTTCAAAGTCAGTTGATGTTACTCCATATGAGATATGGTATAACAAGAGGCCCACATTTTCTTACATGAGAATTTGGGGTTGTCCTGCTTATGTGAAGCGGACAATGTCATATAAGCTAGAAGCTAAGTCTGACCGATGTCTGTTTGTGGGATATCCAAAAGCATCATATGGATATCAATTTTACCACCCCTTGGAACAAAAGGTTTTTGTTTCAAGACATGATATATTTTTAGAGAGAGAATTCCTTCTAAAAGGAGATAGTGGGAGTAAAATTGAACCTGAAGACGTTCAAGAACTTGGTATCTACTTAATAATTCTATAACTCGGCATTTAACGCCTAAATTTTCTACAATAACTTAGCACCTTTTTGGTGCCTACATAATTTCGAACTTAGCACTATTTCTTAGTGCCTACGTAATTTCAACTTAGCACTATTTCTTAGTGCCTACGTAATTTCAACTCAGCACTATTTCTTATTGCCTACTTAAATTAAATCTCAGTACTATTTTTTAGTGCCTACATTTCAATCCTTTTATTGGCATGCCAACTTATCCTATTTTTTAGTTCTCAACTAGATGTTATGGGGCTTATATATATTTGTTACCTTTATTATTATTTACATAAATTATGCATGTAACACTAATATAATTTCATATAAATGCATTAATCTCCATTAAATATTTTATATCATACGTGCTCATTTAATCATTATAACTATACAAAAAGTCAAAAAAATATATTTTCTATAACAAAATTCCAAAATCAACACATACATACAAGCTGCCCTATTCTGGACAGCATTTATGCCTTGTATTTCCTTGTATTTTTCATCCAATTTTAGATAGAATTTGGATAAGTGATCACTAAAAAAATGTAGGTACATGTCTTATCTTTAATTTTCAACTAACATTACATTAAACCGAATTTTGTAGCAAAATTTATAAAGTTTTCTCTAAATTACCTTCATTCCATTTTGCCCAGTATTTTACTGGACAAATTTCTAGTTTGAATTTTGAATCCATTTTACACCTAATTATAGGCATATTCAGGTCTAATAGTCTGAATGAAAGTTGAAGCTCTATGTCTTAACTTTATAACCTCATAAGAATTAGTCAAAAACCATTTCCAAAATTCAAGTTATTAATAGAAAAGTATACACTGTTTAGAAGATGAATTATCTAGCACTTCAATTAATTCATACAATTTCCATCTTCATGCATCAACCTCATATTCAAATTTTTATTTTCACATTTATAGCATCATTTAATCACCAATTCATCACTCAATCAAAATATCAAGAATTACATACACAATTACACATAATTTCATAAAATCAATATCAATATTTTTCATATTGAATTTTTGCCAAATGTACATACCTCACAAAATCTACTTCTCTTCACTTTTCTCTTCTTCCTAGTTAGCTTTCTCCTTGCCCTTGCTTCCTCTTTGATTATGGTTCAAAGATTGTTTACCTTCTTGTCCTAACAACAAATTTCACACTAATCAAGCACTAAACACACTAATCAATCCTTAATCACCATTAACATAATAATCACCATAAATTACCAATTGGCAACTAACCCCAAAATCAAAGAAAAGAGAAGAGGAAAAGTGAGAAGATGGAAAATCTAACCTCACCTTTGTAGATCTTCAAAATGAATAAAATCTTCCTTCTCTTTTTCTCTTCCTTTCTTCCTTCCTCTACCTTAGTTTTGCTCACTTTGCTTCACTTCCTTGTTGATCTTATCTGAATCCAACTTTTTTCCATCTAATCTTAGCTTTGATTGAAGAAAAAAGAAGCAAAATTAGAGAGAGGAGGTCACGACTACAATGAAGAAGAAGAGAGAAGTTTGTTTGTTTTAGATGAGGAAGAAGAAGAAATAAATGACCAAAAATTGGAATTTGACTTTTATAGTTGGATTAGGTGGGTGGTTAAGATTAATAAATAATCTTGTCACTCATTAATCCACTAACTTAAATCACTCTTACTTTATTTTAATCCAAAGAATATTCATTTCCATATGTTGAACCTTAAGGGGTATTTCTATCATTTTGATGATAACAAATAAAATTGCAATAATGTATTTAATAATGTTTGTGTTCTAAGTGTGTTAAACAGGATATACTTTGATTAGAACATGAAGCAAGATTGAAAGATAACTTTTGAAGATAAAAATTAAAGAAATAGCAATGTCACACCCGTAAAAATAGCTTAGCACCAATTTTTCACCATTAATAGTTTACACCCATGAAGGATCAAACCAACCATGAATGATCAAACAAGTCACGCATATGAAAGATAGTCGTGCCCATGTCTAATTCTTCTAGAGAGCTTTACAGCTAGAGTCACCACTTGAACCACGACTTGGAAGAACATTCATGCCAGTGACACATATAGTTACGTCTGTGAATGAAGACAGAGAAACATGCCAGGTGCAATTTAAGAGTTGGTTCAACGACTATTTTCCCAATAATTGCACCCAAATGACTATAATTCGCAGAAGGAATATAAATGCAAGTCATTTTATGAATCCCAAAAGAGTGAGAACAACAAAAACAAAAACAAGAACAACAACAAGAAGAACAACAATTATTTTTCATCTTTAATCTTATTGTAGCTTTGTGTTTTAATTATTTTTCAATAATACTCTACTTTTTATGAAAATCTAATTGCTCATAACTTCTAAGCATTATAGGTTAGTGAGTGTTTCTCATGGTAATCAATTACTCAACAGTGAGTTTGGGTATATTAGGTTATGAGTGAAATACTTTTAAGGGTTTATTGTGTGAGCCATAAAACATAAGGAATTGGTTTTTTTGTGAGCCATAAAACACAAGGAATTGGTTTTTTTGTGAGCCATTGAAAAACACAAGAGAATTTATGGGTTACGTGTTAGCCATTGAGAGAAATTGTAATATCCGCTAATTTAGGCCCCGAGTCGCACGTGTCGAGAAGTTGACGCGTTTGACCGATCGGAGTCTAAATTCGGATTTTTACAAAACATTGATCAAGTAATGGCTAAATTAAATGATAAATTCCTAATTAAGTGATTATAAAGTTTAAAGAAGTTGATTTACAGTAAACGACTAAATTGTAAAATTTGATAAGTTTTGGGGTCAAATTGTAATTTACCAAAAATTGGAGGATTAATGAGATTAATTACTAATCAACATATTGATTTTTGGGACATTTTGATAGGTTTGGCCGGCCACTCATTGAGGAAGAATGAGATTAATGGGTTCATTAAGCCTAATGTCAAAAAATGGTCAAAATGGTGGATCCCACATGAAGACTTTTGGGTACCTTATTTAATGCCTTCTTTTCTTCTTCTTCTTCTTCTCTTCATTTTCTACCTTCTTCTCTCTCTTCTATACCAGTCACGCCAACCCCATTACTCCATAACCAATCATGATTCTAGAGAGAGAAAGGAAGAGAAGAGAAGGGAAAGAGCAAGACAAGGTGATCTTCATGGTCCATAACTCTTAAGGGAGCTGGAAAGAGGAAGAAAAAGGAAGAAAAATTAAGTTTAGTAGAGAGAGAAAATCTCCAAAGTTGTGATCAAGTGAAGAAAAGTGTAAGGTAAGAAGCATCTCTTCTTCTTCATCATCTTTTCTTAAAGAAAGTATGAATTTTGAGCTCATCCAGGACTAATGAGGAAAGAGAGAGAAACTAGGGTTTTAAGAGAGAAAAAGAGAGTTTAGGGTCTTGAGAAAATCATATGATAATAATGATTTATGATGTTGTAGGAGTTCCAAGTGAGAAGGAACAAGCTCTAAGGAGCAAAGGAAAAGAGAAAGCTACCTAGAAGAGTGAAGGAGAAAGATTAAGGTTTGTGCATAACTTAAGGCAATAGCCTATTTTTGTTTGAAATAATGCATGTTGAACATGATTTTAGATAAATGCATTTCAAGAATGATATATGGAATATGATATGGGTGAAATATGTGAATTGACACGGATGATATATGGAATATGATACGGGTGAAATATGTGAATTGACATGGATGATATATAAAATGTGATATGGATGAAATATGTGAACTAATACAGATAATAAACATGAATATTGATATGGTTGTGATTGGAAGTAAATAGAGAGATATGAATTATATGATATTGAATAAGCCCTAGAACAACTACCTAAAACTATACTAAGAATAGTTTGGCATGCCAAGCAGACGGAGAGTATGATGAAAACCATTAATGGAATGATTTTCTATGCCGGTAATGGCACGGATTATGAATACTACGCTGGTAATGACACTTATATGCGCACATCATATTGCTGTGTGGCACTCCTAAGTGCCTGGATGGCAATTCCGTTATCCTAGTCTGGAGTTCATATGTGTTGTGGGCTAATATATATATATATATATATATATATATATATATATATATATATAAACAATGGAAAATGGTATACATATATAAATACATGATTGATGATGTAAAAGAAATGTTTATAATTAATGAAAATGAAAATGATATTTGTAATGTATGTATGAAGTCATAATTGTATGAGAAAGGATCATAAGGAATAGAATTGCATGAAAGAATATTAATATGGAAAATGATACATGTTATTGCCTGTTGCATGACATCGTATATTGCCTTATTTATATGCACCACTAAGCTTAGAGCTTAGCGTGGAGTTTTCTTTCCACGCAGATATAGAAAGGTAATTGAAGGCGTTAGATAAAGCTAGTGCTGATCCTATTCAAGTAAAGCAGCCGAACTTTGAGAAAGTGGGTTACAAGCTTTGAAATTTTTGTATTTGGCTTTTTATATTAAAGAGTTTTAGAGTTTTGTAAAACTTACTTTTAAAGTTGCTAAGAATTAATTTGATGTTTAAAATTTCTATCTAATGTAAATAAATTGTACTCTGGTTTTTGTTTATATCTATATATACATGAATGATTGAGAAAATAAAGGTAAATTAATAATAATAGCGATTTGAAAAACAGGCAGGCAGTAGCGCTCCCTTATCCGGGCACGTGCGGTTCGGGTGAGGGGGATGCTACAGAAATGCCATAGTTGGGAGTTAGCTTGAAAATCTCCATTGTAACACTTAGTGTATTAGTGAAACACCCAATCGCGATTGATGAGAGGAGTAGGGTTTGTTAATACCTGAACCTCTATAAATCTTGTGTGTGATATCTCTCATTCCTTCCTCTATTTTATTTATTTCGCACTTTCAATTAAGCAAATTTTTATTTACTAACCAATTCAACCCCCTTGTTTCATTGTCTGGGCAAACCTTAGATAAAAAAATATTTTATTTTTATGCTTTCTTAAAATATTTGTGCCAAAAACACTGCAATTTCCAATTTCGTTCAGCGAAAAATTATTTTTTTCTAAATTTTAATTCCAAACTTCAAAATTCTCAATTAATAATATCCAAAATATTTTTTGCACATTTTATTGTTATTTTAATTTTTTATTTCATGTCTAAATTTAGACCCCGATCAGTTCAGCGCGCCGGATTTCGGTCAACCATGACTGTGACCTAAATTATTGAGCATTACAATTTTCCCCTCTTTAAAAAAAATTCGTCCTCAAAATTTACCTTTTTAACTGGAGTGGAATAATTGTGGATACTGAGCCTTCATCACCTCTTCATTTTCCCAAGTTGCCTCTTCTGAATTTTGATTTTTCCACAGAACCTTTATCAATGGTACCTTCTTATTCTATAGCTCTTTCATTTCTCGAGCTAGAATTTCCACTGGCTTTTCTTCATAAGTTAGATCTGATTGTATCTCTATAGGTTCTACTGATATGATATGAGATGGATCTTATCGGTATCTTCTCAATATGGACACATGGAATATGTTGTGAATTTTGTCTAACTCTGGTGGTAGAGCTAATTTGTACGCCACGTGACCTATGCGTTCAAATACGTCGTATGGTCGTATGAACCTAGGACTCAACTTTCCTTTCTTTCCAAATCGAAAAATCCTTTTCCAAGGTGAGACTTTCAAGAATACCTTGTCACCAACTGTATACTCAATAACCATCTTTTTCAAATCTACGTATGATTTCTGTCTATCAGCAGCGGCTTTCAGCCTATCTCTTATTACTCTCACTTTTTCCTCTCTCTTCTGCATTAACTCTGGACCCACTACTTTCTTTTCACTAAGCTCTACCCAACATAGAGGCATTCTACATTTCCTCCCATACAAGGCTTCATATGGTGTCATACCGATACTGGCTTGGTGACTATTATTGTAGGCAAATTCTGTCAATGGAAGATGTTTGACCCAACTGCCTTTAAATTCCATCACACAACTTATCAACATATCTTCCAATATCTGTATGACCCTCTCTGATTGTCCATTTGTTTGTGGGTGGAAATTTGTGCTGAAATTGAGTCGAGTACCCATTGCTTGATGCAAACTTTTCTAGAATTGTGAAGTGAACCTTGGGTCTTGATCTGAAATGATTGAAACTGGCACACCATGTAAACGGATTATCTCATTAACATAGATCTCTACCAAACGGATTATGCATTTCTACAGCATCTCATTTGCACATATACATTTTGCATATATATACATATCACTTGAACACATGCATAATATGCATTTTTATTTAAATATATTCATGACATACAATTAGTTTATTTTCAAATATTTTACAATTGTATAAAAATGCATATGTCTGTTTTATAATATAGATGAAAATGACATGAAATTAATATTTAAGTGAATAAAGAGACTAGATTGAATTAATAAAAATTTGACATTATTAATTTAATTAAATTAAAATAAGTGATTAAATTATATATTTATTTATTATTAGTTAGTAAAATTGGGTAAATGTATACATGAATGTATGTATATATATGTATGTATGTATGATGATAATAAAAATAAAAATAATAATAAAAATTAAAAAAAAAACAAAAAAGAAAGCATACAGCAAAAAAAAAGAAAAAGACAAAAAAAGAAGGGGGGGGGGGGATGGACGGCAATGAAGAAAAAAGAAATCAAATGGGGTAGGTGGCTTTTAACCTATTAGGCTCCATTATCTTCCTTTTCTTTTCTTATCTTCTTCTTCTTCTTTGCTTCATTTCTTCAACCTATTTTCTCTCAAGTTCTAGCCACAAATTCTTCCTTGTTTCCCTTGGTTTTTGAGGCAAATTGATCCCTTGAAATTTTGTTCTTGGTAAGTAATTAATTCTTATTGCTATAGGGTTGATTTGAGTTGCTTAGGTTCATTAATAGGCACCGATTTGCAATCCGATTTTGATGCACATAGAAATTGATTCTGGAAAAGTTTAAAACACAAACATTATTCCTTTATGTCTTATATTTATGTATATGTAAATGGTTTTGCATGATTTGGTGTATAGGAAGATAAATCCTCTCTCTACCAAAACTGGTCAGGGTGTGAACCCTAACCAAGTTAGCTAGTGTGTTCTTTGATTTCGAATATGTTAAACCATTATTTGAAGTATTGAAAAACATAAGAGTTGTAGATATATGTGTTATGCATCTGTATACCCAATTTTAGGATCATATGACTTGTATATTTTGAGTTATAGTGAATGGAACCATGACTGTTCCATGACTTGAACTGCCAATTGAGTGCCCTGGGCAGATCCAGTAACTTGTTTAGCACATTTGAGCTCATTAGAGCTAGATTTTGTAAATTGTCAAAACATAACAGTTGTAGGTATATGTCTTCTATAAATTTGGGTACTCATTTCAGCTTAATTAGTTATGTATAGACTAAGTTATGACCTTTTGAAATCATACTGGTCCGGAAGCCAATTCTATTCTAGATTAGTAAAATGTTGGTTATAATTTGAAGACCTTAGAGACATAATTGATACAAGTTGAAAACATGAACAATGTTCCATATGAACCCATATAAGTGTCTGTAAAGTTTCATTAAAATAGAACTTATAGATTATAAGGTATGATGAACCAAAGTGGGTACCATGAAACTGCCTAAAGGCAGAAAACAAGGCAGAAAACAGAACACACTTAGCAATTCCACAAAATATTATACAATGATCCAATTGGTCTAAAATTTTAATATGTTATATAATTATATGTTAATTTTAATTAGGAATAAGAATCAGATTAATTGGTCAAGTATAGAAAAAGTTATAGGTTAAACAGTCCCATAAGATCACACTGTCTCATAGGAAAAATCTTAACTATTGATATGAACAATGCATATTAATTTGTTCAAGCCACATTAAGTCTCCCTAATCATGAGTTAATCGATTATGCTTTCATATTAGGCTCGCAACATATTTGAGACCCACAAGGAGCGGATAGACAATAAGTTAGGGGTCAGAATCAAAGGAGAAAGGTGAGTCTAATTATCAATTGAATTCTTTAGTGCAAATGAATGTTGCTTGCTATGTGATTCATATGATTGTCATGATTGGTCCTTGATAATGTAATGATGGATAATTTGTGACATTTTGGTACATATAAATGGTATACTTTTGCTATATTTGAGGTATATGTTTGATATATGTGATATATATACATGGTATATGTATAGTATATGCAAGGTATATGCGTGACATATGGGGTATATATGGAATATATGTATGTTGTATATGATAAAGATGCAATGGTTGATGAATTCTTAAATACAAGTGCATATGCATATGGACTAAAAAGGCGTTGTGACTAGCTAATCAATATTGTAAAGCAAAAGAAGATGCCTATGGCCCAACAAATGTGCAAATGAAACAAATGATCAAGCTAGCTAGCAAATGCAAATGTTCACATGGCAAATATTCACATGGAAACTCAGGGCAATGTCTATTTAACTTGGTCACAACAAAATGAAATAAGCAAAGCATTTGCATACGTAAAGAGTAATGATTATATGTTTCAACTTCATTGATATTTATATGATACTGATGAATGGAATGGAATACATGGTATGTATTGGATTTGTGATTTATTACTATGAGTTGTTCGGTACTTCAAAGCTCATTTGATGGTTATTCTCACTGAGCCGCAACTCATCAATTTGCATCATTTTTCAGGTAAAGAAAAGTGATAGCTCATTTTGAGTAGTGTGTAGAAGACATGGAGCACAGGTCACTGGCTGGGCCTCATCACTCTCTCTCCTTGCATTCCACACAAGCATGAAAATATGTCATATGTGTTTTGTATTTACGTGCTTGAATATGTATAGTCATTTTGGAATGAGTCTAAAAATGTATAAATGAAAGCAACTCGAAAATACTTATGTGTAAAGTTTATGTTTTGATATATGTGATATATTATATTGTGGTGAAAACCTCAGTGTTAACTTTGCAAAGTCAGTGAATAATATTACAGGATATGAGACTTGCAAGTCATTGAATGAAATTATAGGATATGAGACTTGCAAAGTCATTGAATTATATTACAGGATATGAAAAAAAAAATTTACTACTATTGTTAACAGGGTATTTTACCTTTCCTGTATGCTATGTATGATTACTTGATACAGGGATAGGTTATACTCAAATGCATAAGATGTGGAGTTACAGATAATCCATCTTGATTGGTAGAAAATGAGCTGATTTGGTGAGCCAGTCCACCATTACCCATATTGCATCATGCCTCTTTTGTCTTAAAGGCAAACCAAAAACAAAATCAATTGTAACTCTTTCCCATTTCCACTCCGGAATTGAAATTGACTCCAATAATCCACTTGGTACTTGATGCTCAGTCTTCACTTGCTGATAAGTTAAACATCTGATAGTATACTATGTGATATCTCTTTTCATTCCTATCCACCAGTAATATGCCTTCAAGTCATGATACATCTTGTTGCTTCCCGGGTTCATTGCATAAATAACATTGTGAGCCTCTTTCAAAAAATATCTTGTTTCAATTTTAGTACATTTGGCACACATAACCTGCCCTTATGCCTTAAACTCCCATCTACTTCAATAGTAAATTTTGGTTTTTCAACCTTTTTCACCATTTCAAAGATTTTCGTCATGCTTTTGATTGTCCTTTACTTGTTGAATCAATGTGGGTTGAATATGCAATTCTGTCAGAGTTTTTCTACTTAGAGCATCAGCTACCACATTGGCCTTACCCGACTCAATGATACAATTGTAGTCTTTGATTAATTCTAGCCATCGCCTCTGTCTCAAATTGAGTTCCTTTTATGAAGGTAAATATTTCAGACTTTTTATGGTCTATATAGATATAACATTGCTCGCCATATGGGTAGTGTCGCCATATTTTCAATGCAAACACAATGGCTGCTAGTTCCAGATCATGTGTTGGATAATTTCTCTCATGAGGCTTCAGTTGTCTGGAAGCATAAACGATCACTTTGCCTTTTTGCATTAGTATGTAGCCCAAACCATTAAGGGAAACGTCATTGTACGCCACATAATCCTTTCCCGTGGTAGGTTGTGCCAACACTGGTGCCTCTGTCAACATTTTCTTCAACATATAAAAATTAGTCTGGCATTGGTCTGACCACTCAAATCTAGTCTCCATTCCAAGAAATTTTGTCAGTGGTGAGGCTATCATTGAAAATCCTTTCATGAATCTCCAATAATAACTAGCCAAACTAAGAAAACTTCTTACCTTTGTCACATTTCGAGGGGGTTTCTAGTTGAGGATTGCCTCTACCTTACTGGAGCAACTTTGATCCCATTGGCTGAGACAATATGCCCTAAAAGGTCACTTCATCCAACCAGAATGCACATTTCGACAACTTCGCATATAATTGATTCTCTCTTAAGGTATGGATGACAATATGAAGATGTTGATCATGCTCTCCTCTACTTCTGAAATACACTAGGATATCATCTATGAACACCACCAACTGATCCAAATAAGGCCTAAAGATTTTATTCATTAGATCCATAAATGCTGCTGAGGTATTCGTCAGGTCTAAAGGAATTACTAAGAACTTGTAATGACCACACCAAGTCCTAAATACTATTTTTGAAATGTCTAATTCTCTAATTCTCAATTGGTGATAACCTGACCTGAGGTCAATTTTAGAAAATACCCCTGCTCCTTTCAACTGATCAAACAAGTCATCTATTCTCGGTAATGGATATCTATTGTTAATTGTCATCTTGTTCAACTGACGATAATCATTGCACAAATGAAAGGTGTCATCCTTCTTTTTCACAAATAGAATCGAAGCACTCCAAGGTGAGACACTGGGTCTGATAAATCCTTTCTCTAACAACTTTTACACTTGCACTTTTAATTCCTTTAAGTCAGTAAGTGCCATTTTGTAGAAATTGATCGATATCGGGGCTGTGCTTGGCAAAACATCTATGGCAAACTTTATCTCTCTAGTAGGTGGTAACCCTAGCAAGTCCTCAGGGAAGATATCTGGATATTCGTATACTGTAGGAATCACCCTGAGATCTAGACTCCCTTTCTTGGTATCTACACTATGTGCCAAAAATGCTTCACATCCCTTTTTGATAAGCTTACATGCCTTCATCACAGAAATGACATTAGTTAAGTAAGGTCGATTCTCGCCCAAGACAATAACGTCATCTTGCCCTAAATTCTTGAAAGTCACTCTCCTATACTGATAATCCACCACTGCCCTATGCTGAGTTAACCAATCCATCCCTAAGATTGAATCAAACTCACGGAATGGCAACTCTATCAGGTCAGTTAGGAATTCTACATTATGAGCTTTGACTGGACTATTTTTATAGACTCGACTAACTTTCACTCCATGACCCAAAGGATTTGTCACTAATATATCATAATATAATTTCTCTACTACCATATTACCTTGACTGGGTGGTGGCATGCATAAATATGAATGTCTAGAACCCGGATCTATTAGTGCAAATAAATGAGTATCATAAAGAGAAAATTTACCAATAATGACATCAGGGGCATCCTGATCTTCACGAGCTCTCATAGCATATGCTCGAGCTAGGGCTCAACTAATTTCTGCTCTATTCACTGATTCTGATACACTCTACCCAATCTTGCTGCTTCTAGACTGTCCATGTCCCCTGCCTCTACCTCGAGTGACATTCTGAACCTGAACCAATACTACACCACCTATACTCTTCTTCTAGGGCAATCCTTCTATTTGTGCTCAGTAGATCCACGTCATAAGCATGCTCCAGTAATCCACCAGCAATCACCTACATGTGATCTTCTACAATGCTAACATGTGACAGATATAAATCTCCTATTACCCGAAGCTGGTGCACTAGCTGTAGACCCTTCTGGCTCTGACTATTAGCTTTGCCTAGATAAAAAGGTTGGTCCGGAACCCCGTGACTGGAAAAATCTGGGCGTTGTTCGCCTCCTTTTACTTAATGTTTGGACCATGCTAATTGTTGATCTCTAGGGTGGCTTTTTTATCCTCTTTCTCTCTTTGACTATTTTTCCGCACTAATGGCCAAGGATACCAGTGTAGCACAATCCACAAGCTGAAGGGCGGTAACTATATTTCCAATATCATCATTAAGCCCATCCTTAAATCCACGACATCTATCTGCCTCATCAGTAATGATTCCAGTTGCATATTTACTCAATCTAATGAATTCCATCTCGTATTCTACCACTGACATGCTTCATTGTTTCAGGTCTTGAAATTTCCTCTTCTTTTCATTAATATAAACTCTAGGCACATATTTCTTGCTAAATTATGCCTTGAAGAAATTTTGTGAAGGTGGTTTCGGAGTCTAGGGCTTTGATAAGATTGATTTCCACCAGTCATAGGTATGATCTTTTAGAAGGGACACTACATACCTGACTTTCTATTCCTTTGGACACTCGAGTTCAAACACTCTTTCTATCGACTCCATCCAAAATTCTAATGTTGTTGGGTCATCATCTCTCCTTCCCATAAAATCTGTGGCCCCATATTTTCTCAGCTTATCAATATGGGGTTTTAGCTAAGGTGGAGGTGAAGGTGAAGCTGGTTGTGGAACTGTTTGTACTATCTGTTGCAACAAATTTGTTATCTGTTCCATAAGAGGTTCTTGTCCTAAATTAGCCTGTCCCTCTGCTCTAGGTGGAGCTACTACACTCGGCCCATAATCTCTCATTAATGGAAGTTGTCCAAGATCAGCTGAGTCTGAAAGACTGTTACTCAGTTCATCTTCCGAGAAATTTTGTTCTGATCCCGAATCCATATCTACCTATAAACCAGAAAAAGAGACCCAAATCAAATAATTGCAGCATTTTATGCATATGCATGAAACACACTTTCTATTATACACCCACTATTTAAGAATCAATTATCCTGAGCTTTGATAATAGTGTATGGAAGTGCTACTGATATCATTTTTATAAAAAAAACCACTGCTCAATTTATTGTACAATTGTTTTTCAATTTTTGAGTTTATTATTAGCGGAATATTTATTACTTTTTTTTTTATCATTTAAATATGTAAGTTGTGATGTAAATATTTTGATTTAAAAGAACTCATTCATTAAACCATAATATTTAGAAATACATTTACAAATAGTACAAAATATATTAATTACAAGATTCACTCTTTCATAAATCTTACATGCTACAATTTTACATCAAAAGGAGTTACTTAATATTTAATTTTTACAATACAATTTCCAAAACATACAAAAAAAATAAACTGTTGCAATTTGATATTTGGGTTCTCTTTTTCTTCGGTCATCCAAATGCAATAGCTACGTCTATTAATCTACGCATGAAACACACGCGGTAAACTACTAGCTTAGTGGTACATTTGACAACTATCCAATAATTATATAAATATTTCTAAAGTAAAATTTTAGAAACTACAATTAATTTACTAAGCATGCCAAAACATTTAAATAATATCAATACCACTTACGTCAAACAAAAATAAATAATTCATCACTTATAACATTTCATTCATTTAACATGTTTGAAATTCTTTAACAATACAAGATATACTATTTAAAATATCGATTTAATAATTTACAATTTTTTTCTATTTATTTGATAGCTCATGACATCTTAGACCGGAACTAAATACTGGATACAGAATTTTTGCTCTCCGGCTGTATATTCGGCTTTTACTTAATAATTTTATAACTCGGCATTTAACGCCTATATTTTCCACAATAACTTAGCACATTTTTGGTGCCTACATAATTTCGAACTCAACACTATTTATTAGTCTTTATATAATTTCGACTCAGCACTATTTCTTAATGCATATGTAAATTAAATCTCAGTACTATTTTCTAGTGCCTACATTTCTATTATTTTATTGGCATGCGAGTTTATCCTAATTTCTGGTTCTCGACTAGATATTATAGCGCTTAATTATATTTGTTACATTTATTATTATTTACATAAATTATGTATGTAAAACTAATATAATTTCACATAAATGCATTAATGTCCATTAAGTATTTTATAACATCATACTTGCACATTTAATCATTATAACTATACAAAAAGTCAAAAAAATATATTTTCTGTCACAAAATTCCATAATCAACACATACATACAAGCTGTCCTATTCTGGACAGCATTTATACCTTGTATTGCCCTGCATTTTTTATCCATTTTTAAATGGAATTTGGACAAGTGACATTAAAAAAATGTAGGTACATATCCTATCTTAAATTTCCAACTAAAATCACATTAAATAGAAATTTGTAAAAAAGTTATGAATTTTTTTCTAAGTTACGTTCATTCCATTCTTCCCAGTATTATACTGGATAGATTTCTAGTTTGAATTTGAGTCCATTTTATACCTAATTATAGGCATATTTAGGTCTAATAGTCTAAATAAAAGTTGAAGCCCTATGTCTTAAATTTCCAACCCAACATGAATCACTCAAAAAGAATTTCTAGAACTCAAGTTATGACTAGAAAAATAGACACTATTCATAAGATGAATTTTCCAATACTTCAATTAATTTCTACAATTTCCATCTTCATGCATCAACCTCATATTTAAATTTTTATTTTCATATTCATAGCATCATTTAATCACTAATTCATCACTCAATCAAAATATCAAGAATTACATACACAAAATTTCACAAAATCAAAATTAATGTTTTTCATATTGAATTTTTGCCAAATGCACATACCTCACAAAATCTACTTCTCTTCACTTTTCTCTTCATCCTAGTTATATTTCTCCTTGCCCTTGCTTCCTCTTTGATTATGGTTCAAATATTGTTCACCTTCTTGTCCTAATAACAAATTTTACACTAATCAAGCACTAAACACACTAATCAACCCTTAATCACCAATAACATAATAATCACCATAGATTACCAACTTTAATGGCAACTAACCCCAAAATCAAAGAAAAGAGAAAAAGAAAAGTGAGAAGAAGGACAATCTAACCTCACCTTTGTAGATCTTCAAAATGACTAAAATCTTCCTTCTCTTTTTCTCTTCCTTTCTTCCATCCACTTCCTTAGTTTTGCTCACTTTGCTTCACTAGTTGATCTTGCCTTAATCCAACTTTTTTCCATCTAATCTTAGCTTTGATTGAAGAAAAAAGAAGAACAATGGGGGAGAGGAGGTCACAGCTACAATGAAGAAGAAGAGAGAAGTTTGTTTATTTTAGATGAGGAAGAAGAAGAAATAAATGACGAAAAAGTGGAATTTGACTTTTGTAGTTGGATTAGGTGGTGGTTAAGATTAATAGATAATCTTGTCCCTCATTGGTCCTTAACTTAAATCACTCTTACTTTATTTTAATCCAAAGAATATTCCTTTCCTTCGATAAAGAATATTCCATTTTTATGTATTCTTAAAATATTTGTGCCAAAAAAGCTGCAATTTCCAATTTTATTTAGTGAAAAATTATTTTTTTCTAAATTTTAATTCTGAACTTCAAAATTCTCAATTAATAATATCCAAAATATTTTTCTCATATTTTATTATTATTTTAATTTTTTTCTTTCATGTCCGAATTTAGACCCCGATCGATTCGGCGAGCTGAATTTCGGTCAACCACAACCGTTGCCTAAATTATCAGGCATTATAGTTATTTTAACTTAAAGACGAGCTTTTTATTGACCACAAAAAGTGGTTGTCATGTGGTCACTAAATTACTTTAGTGACCACTTTTTATGGTCGCTAAAACTTGATTTTTTTGTAGTACAACATGCATTTTTCTAAGATTTGCAATGCTTGCAAGTTAGGGCCTAGGAATAATATATAATAAAAATATATGAAAGGTATATTTGAGGTATATAATTGGTTATGGGTTTTGAGACATGAAAGTAGTTAAAAAGACATGAGAAAATGAGGTTTCATAGGATTCACACCCATGACTATATGCTTTATAACCGTGACCATCACGAGATGGATATTTTGAAGTTTAATAACTTCACAGCCGTGAAAGACGTGGGCATGCTTGTGAAGAATCTCCAGTATAAGTTTGATGGCTTCGTCTTTTGATGCAAAAATGCAAATTTTCACCCTTAAACCCTAGCCACACGACCCTTCAACACTAGAAATAGTTTTCCTTCAATTCCCCATTGATTTTTAACTTTTATGCACTAACTTCACACCATTTACAGGATTAAATTGTTAGAAACAAAGGTTTCTTTAAGGGCAGAAATTTGGGAGAAGGGGGAATTTGATTGTAAACCCCAACTAGTATATGATGCATTGAGTTTTGTGTAATAAATCATGTTTTCCTTATTCTTTTATTGGTTTTGTTTGCTTTGACAAAAGGAATAGAGGTTAAAATTGTGTAATGGAATATTAAGTTAGGATTTTGCATGTTTATTGCATAAATACGTAGAATGGCAGAATTAGATGTTAATGTGGTTTCTAATTTCATGTTAGGGACTGAAATAGAGGGTGGAGATAACCTCAAAGGTAGTAGACGCTAGAGAGATTGAGTATTAGGCTCTAATTATCGAGGTTTGTACATATACTCATTTTAATTCTAATATATTGTGTTCGTGATATGTAATATGAATCCTAATATGTTATATGGCATGAAATGTTGTTATAATAGTTGTTGAAAAAGAGGTAATTAGTTTATTGAATACTGAGATGCATAAAGAAATTGATATAACGACAATTGAGTATGAATGAATGTTATGGTATTGATAAATAAGGCAATGACCCTAGTTTAATTAATAAAGTATGATAATATGCATGTTCATAGTTGTTTTAAATTCTAAAATTATTGGAAAGTATTGATAGGAGTAACTAACATTGGTTAGTCTTAGAACCATTGCATGTTGTGTATGAAATTGGCTTAAAATAGTGCTGGAAAATTGTCACAAACTGATGTGTCATGCCTGTAAAGTCAAGCTTTATGCCCGTGAATATATGAACATAGAATAGTCACGCCTGTGAACCAATGTTTGTGCTCATGAATGATCACAGAGCCAGTCACGGGGTAGACACCTGTGACATAAGGCTTCATGCTCGTGAATGCCTTGTATTTAGAATTTGTAAATTTGAATTATGTGATGGAAATACATGAGTATGATGTACACACACTTGGCTTGATTAAATGAGATTATATATGGTATGATAACATAACTATGAACAATGATTATGCATTCAGTGCTCTAAATTACTAAATGGCACGTGATGATTATGTGAAATCATGTGACATAAATGAGATTTATATGCATAACATAATTAATTATGGCATTCTCTATTTGAGAACTAGTTAGGATAGGTGGCATGTCATTGAAGGGATTATCGTATAATAGAATATTATTATTATATTTCTTCAAGATGGCTTAAGCTCGGGTAAGAGCGCTCTTGTACTCATATACATGTCAATATTATATTTACTCATTAGGGTGGCTTAAACTCGGGTAAGAGCACTCCTAATTTGATAAGCTTGGTAGTAGCAATACAGACAGATACAGTAGTGAGAAGGGTGGCTTAAGCTCTGATAAAAGCTCTCATATTTCACAACATGTATCCAAATAGTTCAAGTCTAGAGCATTGGACTAAGAAAATAGTAAATCATTATAATATAGAATGCAATAGTTTGTAAAGTAGTACATAATGATGTTGTAAATCAGTAATACATAAAGTAAATCAAAACAATGAAAATTTAGAATACAGTCACATCTTGAAAAAAGGAATGTGGAAACTAGTAATAAGATATATACATGGAACCAACAATTGGATACTTGCAACATATGATGAAATTCATTATGACTATGATGATGTAAAAATATTATGAATGAAATGTATTATTACTATGATGATGTAATCACTTATGTGATATGTTCCATGATTGTATTGAAATCTAACTGATGCAAAATGATTGAAGTATTATGTTTGAGTGTTATATATATATATATATATATATATATATATATATATATATATATATATATATATACATACACACGATAATATGGTCAAACATACATGTATGTTTATGAATATGAATGTTATGTTAATCTACAAATTGCATGCTAGAATTTCAATGCTTATATATACCACTAAATTTTTAGTTGCTTAGTGTTGCTTAGATATTAAGCCAAGAAGGGGGGTTGAATTGGAGTTTAAAAATTAAACTTTTAAAGTGTGGAAATAGATAGTTAATTTTAGGAGGGATAGAGAAAATTTGACATAAGGATTTTATAGAGGTTTGGGTGTTAACAAACCCTACTCCTCTCCCCAATCGCAATTGGGAGTTTCACTAACACTCTAAGTGTTACAATGGAGTTTTACAAGCTTACTCCCAACTATGGTGTTTCTCACAATGGCTCACACCTAACCCAAAAATCCCTTGTGTTTTAATGGCTCACATAATAACCAATTCCTTGTGTTTTACAGGCTCACACAAACAACCTTCACTTTGTGTTTTTACAGGCTCACACAAACAACCTTCACTTTGTGTTTTTACAAGCTCACACAAACAACCTTCACTTTGTGTTTTTACAGGCTCACACAAACAACCTTTTAATTTGTGTTTTAGAGACTCACACAACTAACCCTTACAAGTGTTCTACTCTTAACCCAGAAATACCCAAAGCTCGCTTGAGTAATGATTACAGAGAGAAATACTCACAAATATTAATTGCTCAATTAATGTAGAGCAAAAAGATTTTTACAGAGAATAGATTTTGTTTTCAAAGTATTGAATGTACAAATAGCTTGTAATAAGAATTAAATTCAAAGTATATGTTATCCTCTTGTACTGAATGCATAAATGACTTCCATTTATTCTCCCTGGGCTAATTATAGCCGTTAGGGTGCATTTAATATGAAACTAGCCGTTGTACCAACCAAATAATCGCGCCTGACATTTTCCTCTTTCATCCTTCACAGGCGTGACTATGTTTGTCACGAGCGTGACATTTCTTCCCAAGTCGTGACTGAAGTGGTGACCTTGGTCGTGAAGCTCTCTGGAATATTTTGACACATTGAGTCATGGGTGTGACATACACATTCACGGGCATGACAAACTTCCCAACCGTGATCTAAGTGGTGACTTTGGTCGTGAAGCTCTCTGGATGAAAATGACATGAACATTCACGGGTGTGACAGTTTGATTCACGGGTGTGACTAAAATGTCCACTTCACGGTTTGTTCTTCTTTCATGGCCATGAACTTCAATTGTTGGTTTTGGTAACGGTTAGCTTCTTTCACGGGCGTGACACATAGAGTCACGACAGTGAACATGCTACTTCCTTAATTTTGTCTTTCAAGAATTATTCTTCCAATCTCCATTCTTGCTTTTTTATTCCATGTCCTGTTTAATAGACTTAGAAAACAGGTAAGATAAATACAATATTGCTATTTTATTTGTTATCATCAAAATGACAGAAATACCCCTTAAGGTTTAACAATCTCCCCTTTTTGATGGTGACAAATAATCTAGCAATATATACATTTGAGAAGTCTCCCCCTCAAAATATACTTAGGATAAAAAATTTATAAAATGCAAGAATTGTAAAGAATGATGTAGCATTGAAATAAACTTACTAGTTTTTAGGTATATGCAAGTTATATGTGAAGTATATCCAATATATACCATAATTCCTTTTTTAAGTCATGAAGTATATGTAAGGTATACTTAAGGTATATCATGGCATATTTATTTTTGTAACTTGCATGAAGGTATATGCAAAGTATACTTAAGGTATATCTAATGTGTATCAAGCTCAATTTCTCAATTTTATACTTTGCATATTAATTTTGAATCAAAATTTCTAATCCCTTTTAAGCTATTTCAATGTCAATTCATAATTCAATTCTAATTTTTTGATTCAAAATTTCATTTATCTTTATATATTGCTATAGTTTCTCCCCTTTTGTCTATATTGCTAA
This sequence comes from Triadica sebifera, assembly GCA_023653625.1. Lineage (NCBI taxonomy): Eukaryota > Viridiplantae > Streptophyta > Magnoliopsida > Malpighiales > Euphorbiaceae > Triadica > Triadica sebifera. The sequence continues at coordinate 41,280,560 of CM042893.1, read as the reverse complement.
TTTGATACCATTATCTTCTCCCCCTTTTGTCATCAATCAAAAAGGATATAAAGATATCAATAAGATAACCAAAAGCAAATATATTAATTAAAGGTAAATACAAACAAAGTTAAATAAAGTTCAGAAAGGAAATTGAAAATTTCTTACACAACAACAAACAAAGGAGAAATCAACAAGCAAAATAAGCAAATTTAGGCTCTAGCCTAACTCCTAGCCGGACATCCTATCTCGAAGCCTAGCAACTTCAGCCTTAAGGCTGTCCATCCGAGACTCCATGAAGTCTTTGAGATTCTCCAACCTCTCATCCATGGAAGTCTACAGCTGCTCAAAATGTGGTGCCAAGAGGTTAACCACCTGCTACGCTAAGGACGGTGTGGAAGCCAAGGACTGTCGGATGTCTTGCTCAGCCACTGGAGGTGCTTCCTTAACCCGAGCCCTCTTCTTCTACTGGACTCCTTGGAGGCCTGCTTTAAAGTCCTCTGTGTCATTGTCTTCCCAAATGATTTCCCCAGCAGTGTCTGTGAAGCGGTAGAAAATATCGTTTTCGAAAACGATTCTGACAGCCGCTCCCATCTTTATAAAGGACTCGACATCCAAGCGATCTCGAGGATCTCTAGGAATGAGGTTGAAATGATGCTCATCTAGCTTCAAATAGCCAAACTTCACGGCTATGTGGGTGACATATGCACCAATCAAGATGTAACACAACATCTTATGCATTTTAGTATAACCTATCCAAATATCAAGTAATCATACATGGCGTACTGGAAAGGTATAATACCCTGTTAACAATAGTAGTAAAAAATTTTTTCATATCCTGTAATATAATTCCATGACTTTGCAAGTCTCATATCCTATAATTTCATTCAATGACTTGCAAGTCTCATATCCTGTAATATTATTCACTGACTTTGCAAAGTTAACACTGAGGTTTTCCCACAATATAATATATCACATATATCAAAACATAAACTTTACACATAAGTATTTTCAAGTTGATTTCATTTATACATATTTAGACTCATTCCAAAATGACTATACATATTCAAGCACGTAAATACAAAAACACATATGACATATTTTCATGCTTGTGTGGAATGCAAGGAGAAAGAGAGTGATGAGGCTCGACCAGTGACCTGTGTTCCTTGTCTTTTATACGCTACTCAAAATGAGCTATCACTTTTCTTTACCTGAAAAATGATGCAAATTGATGAGTTGCGGATCAGTGAGAATAACCATCCAATGAGCTCTAAAGTACCAAACAACTCATAGTAATAAATCACAATTCCAATATATACCATGTATTCCATTCCATTCATCAGTATCATATAAGTATCAATAAAGTTGAAACATATAATCATTACTCTTCATGTATGCAAATGCTTTGCTTATTTCATTTTTTTGTGACTAAGTTAAACAGACATTGCCCCGGGTTTCCATGTGAATATTTTCCATGTGAACATTTGCATTTGCATTTGCTAGCTAGCTTGATCATTTGTTTCATTTGCACATTTGTTGGGCCATAGGCCTCTTCTTTTGCTTTACAATATCGATTAACTAGTCACAACGCCTTTTTAGCCCATATGCATATGCACTTATATTTAAGCATTCATCAACCATTGCATCTTTATCATACACAACATACATATATTCCATATATACCTCATATGTCAAGCATATACCTTGCATATACTATACATATACCATGTGTATATATCACATTTGTCAAACATATACCTCAAATATACCACACGTATACCATTTATATGTACCACAATGTCACAAATTATCCATCATTACATTATCAAGGACCAATCATGACAATCACATGAATTACATAGCAAGCAACATTCATTTGCACTAAAGAATTCAATCGATAATTAGACTCACCGTTCTCCTTTGATTCCGACCCCTAACTTATTGTTTATCCGCTCCTTGTGGTTCTCCAATATGTTGAGAGCCTAATATGAAAACATAATCAATTAACTCATGATTAGAGAGACTTAATGTGGCTTAAACAAATTAATATGCATTGTTCATGTCAATAGTTAAGATTTTTCCTATGAGGCAGTGTGACCTTATGGGACTGTTTAGCCTATAAATTTTTCTATAATTGACCAATTACACTTATTCTTGTTCCTCATTAACAGTAACACATATATATAGTACATATTCAAATTTCAGACCAATTGGATCATTGTATAATATTTGGTGGAATTTCTAAGAGTGTTCTGTTTTCTGCCTTGTTTTCTGCCTTTAGGCAGTTTCAGGGTACTCATTTGGGTTCATCATAACTTACACTCTATAAGTCCTATTTTAATGAAAATTTACAGACACTTATATGGGTTCATATGTAACATGTTTCATGTTTACAACGTTTACCAATTATATCTCTAAGGTCTTCTAATTATACCAAACATATTACTGTTCCAGAATAGAATTGGCTTCCGGACCAGTATGACTTCCAAAGGCCATAACTTAGTCTATAGATAACAAATTAAGCTAAAATTAGTACCAAAATTTAGCTAAGACGTATACCTATAACTTTTAGGTTTTGAGAATTTACATAATGTAGCTCTAAAAAGCTCAAATTATCCAACAAATGTATTTGATCTGCCCAGGGCACTCAGTAGGCAGTTCAAACCATGGAACAGTCATGGTTCCATTCACCATAACTCACCCTTTACAAGACCTATGAACCTGAAATTTGGTATACAGATGAAAAACACATATATCTACAACTTTTATGTTTTGCGAGACTTCAAATAAGGTCTTTAACATATTCGATATCAAACCACACAGTAGCTAACTTGGTTAGGGTTTACACCCTGACCAGTTTCAGTACGAAGAGCATATCTCTCCCTATACATAACATCTTGAAAAAATGTTTACATATACACAAATATAAGATATAAAGGAACAAATTTTGTGTTTTACACATTTCCAGAATCAATTTCTATTAATATCAAAATCGGGATGCAATTCAGTGCCTAATATTGAACCTAAGCAACTCAAATCAACCCTATAGCAATAAGAATTGATTACTTACCAAGAACAACCTTGAAAGGGATCAATTAGCTTCAAAAAATAGGTGAAACAAGGAAGAATTTAAGTCTGAAATGGAGGAAATTGAAGAAGAAGTCGGGCTGGAGTGAGGAGGCAGAAATGGGGAAAGATATATGAAGATAAAGTCAACTTGTTTTTTGTCATTTTGTCATTTTGTCATTTTGTAATTTTCTCTTCTTCTCTTCTCTTTTCTCTTCTCATTTCTCATTTCTCTTCTCTTCTATTTCTCTTTTGTGTCATTTTCATTTTATTTTTTTATATATTATTATTATTATTTACATAGATTTATAATTCCACAAATTCACACAATAATACGGCTTAATCATTTGACCCCATTTAACTAAATTAGCAATGTAAATGTTCACTAATCTTAATCTAATCATTTTTCTTACTTTAATTTAGACACCTTATTCATTTCATTTCTAATACTTTGTTATCCTCATTTAGGTTATAATTATACATGTGCGACTCGATACAAGTGCCAAATACTAGGACACATAACTAGTGCATGCCATGAACTTGTTCCTATAGAAATACGTATGAAATGCATGTGTTCAATTGAATTGTATGCAAGATGCTTATGTTCGATGAAATGCATATGGGGAAGGGCAAGGATGTTACACAAGATATCTCCTGTGGGCTTGGTGGCAATGGATAGAAGATGGTTTGCAAACCATCTAGAGAGTGCCACGGTGAGTCCTCTGCGAGCCATCTCAAATAGGAAGAGCTCCGACTTACTGATAGTCCCGTTGCTTTCTCCCCTAGCAAATATGCTATAGGTCAGGAACCTATGCAAATACTTGTGCACTGGGGACCTGAGATGTGTGCTCTTTGTCTTCTTGACATCCCAGCTGCAATCGGTGCCAAAGTGTGTCCAAGCTCGAGGGGCAGAGAATTCTACCTCACTGTCATTTAGGATGCCATCAGATGGTAGATTAAACAATTCTCCAAATTCAATGGCACTGAGGGTGTTGGGATTGTCACATAGTTGGAATTTCACCACTCCAATAGGTGACACTTGCAAAGTACTGAGAAATTCCAGTGTTGGTTCCCTCAAGGTTGGCTGGTGAATCTCCACGAATTCTTTCAGATGACAGGCTTGGAGTTGCTCTGTCATTCGAAGGACCTTGATGATAATAGAGGTCTCTTCTTCAAAGTGGAGTACTGAGGATGGCATTGCTCCAGAATGCGGTTCATGAGGTAATCTGCATACCTCCTAGGAGCATGGGACTTCTTTCTCTTTCCCTTGGATGAAGTAGTCTCCATTTGATTTGAAGAAATAGGTTTGTGAAGGATTGGAACGTTTTTTACAGAAAATGTTTTATGGAAACCCTAAAAATGTATGATTTTTTATGAAGATTTGAACTTTTAGTGGTATTTATAGGAAAAGTTTAAGACTTGGGGGCCGAAATCTTCAATGTCTCAATGAATGTGTGTAAATGAGAGTGGTTTTGGGAGTTGGAGAGTTGAAATGAGAAATATAACTGGCTGTTCTTTTATATACTCGATACATTCACGGGCGTGAAATGTCTTTTCACGGGCGTGAGTGGTCGTGTTCACGGTTTGCTGAAGGAGTGTTCCACCCGTGAATTAAGGCGTGGAACTGTTCACGGGTGTGACCTTTGAATGTCACGGGCGTGAATGATGAACTGTCACGGGGGTGAAATCATAGTCACGGTCGTGAAATGTTGAATTTCACTACTTATGCCCGTGAAGCAAGCCGTGACTCAATGCGTGAAAGCCTTTGTGATTTTTGGGGTGTTAAGGTTCACGGGAGTGAAAATTTGTCACGGGCGTGAAAGGCTCTTTTCACGGGAGTTAATGAAGCCGTGAAAATAAGCTTCACCACTTGAAGTCGTGAACCATGTCGTGAACGACACTGCCTCTTTTGGCTATTTAAGTCACGGGCATCAACATATGTCACGGGCGTGACTCCCCTTAAATTTTCATTAAATGAAATTTTAGTATGTTTTAGTTTTAGATGTTAAATATAATTAGGATCAATAATCATATAAATTGGATAAGTTTAGAAAATGTTATTGATCCAACAGTTCTAAGAGGTCATGTTCCAGCTTATAAACTCAGCCTTACTACACGCCCTATATCTGGACAGTCCGGGAATGAGATTTGGGCTATTTATATTAAAATATATGTAAAAATTAATTTAAAGGAATACATGTACACGTTGGAAGATAAAATGTGTGAAATATCATGAATTATAAATATTTATTAAGGTAAGCTAAATTTATAATTGAGTTATATATATATATATATATATTATCAATGAATTTGGTAATATTGTATAATCATGTGGTTGTCCCTGTATAATGTATGTTGGAATATTGTGTACTGTATTGTGAATTATCTACCATTCATTTTGGTAACTGTATGTTAAAATATTTATGCTTATATAGATTGAGATTTGAGTTAACTAAACAATCATAATTTTAGGGAAATCAATTAAATTAAGATGAGTTATGGAAACATGAGAGGAGGTAGAATGCTTAATAATTTACATATTACTTATGGTTGATCATATATAGTTCATGTCCTGATACAAATATAATGATGATATAATGAAACATAAATTTTATTTTATTATAATATTTTCGAAATTTGATGCAATGATTTATTTAAATTATATCATGATTATTATGACCCATGTTTGTGTGACTGCATGGGAAAACTTAAATGCTTATATGTACCACTAAGCTAGAAATGGCTTAGCATCGGTTTTTCCCGCACAGGAACTGGAGCTTTCAAGTAGTAAATTGTGAAGTTGATAGAGGAAGTATAAGCCCATACTAGAGGAGATGCGTTAGAACTGGTTGAGGGTCAGATCCATATTATTTTTGCATTTTCTTCATTATCATGCATATGGGTTTGTTAGACATGTCTTATATATAGTTAAGAACATATTTTGTATTTTGGCATTATATCTATATAGCTAGATGTAAGGTAAAAGCCATTAATTTTGATAGTTATAATGAAGTATAATATTTTATGTAACATGATGATGTATTTGATAATTGAATCCATAAGTATATTTGAATATTAAAAAAATGTCAATTAAGTTATTAAATGAAAATTTTAAATTCAGGCTAGTTTCATTCAGATTGTCTGTGTCATTTTGCTTATGTAATGGGATTATTCCTATTATATAGGCAGGATGTCTCATTTGTTGGTATCAGAGCTTAGGTTTAAGCATCTCTTGACTTAATTGGGGAAGAGTTTGCCTTGCATACATACATGTATCTCATATAACTCTGATATGGGCTATTTCTCTGTCAACTTGTAGGCTTATAAAGATATGTTTTCGGATGAGCTTGGAATGGTTGAGAATTTTACTTCTCTTGACACTAAGTCCCCACGTCAGTCTAGTGCCATGAGTGTTGACGGAATTAGTACTACTCCTAATCCTTCTCAACGTACATCAACTGTAAAGTATGAGATAAAGAAGACTAGGAGAAAGAAAAGAATAATAGGAGAGTCATCTAAGAAATCTATTATTCTAGAAACCCATTTTACTAGAAAGAAAGAATATATACCCAAGTGTGATAGTTGCAACTGACATGATAGAGGAGAATGTTGGCATGTCATAGGTGCTTACTTTAAATATGGGTCCAAGGAACATATACGAAAGGATTGCCCACTCTTGACAAATAGAATTCCTACTCAAATGACAAAATCAGTTCCTACTCAGCCTAAAGTTCAGACTAGAGGAGGATCAAGCCAAACTAGGCAGGCTTTTCCAAAGACAGTGAATAGACCTGGACCTAGTAGAGTTTCAGCCAAAGCCTATGCCATGAAAGCTAAGGAAGATCAGGCGGCAACAAATGTTATTGTTGGTATGTTTTCATTACATGATTTTGACATTTGTGCACATATAGATCTGGGTTCCACACGTTTATGTATATTTGCACAAGTACATCTAGTTAACATATCATGATTGGAGGGGGACTAGAATATGAGATTGAGGCTATAAATTCTTTAGATCACAATGTGTGGGTAACTAAAGTAGTTAGAGATTGCCTTTAATAATGTATGGGAAAAATTATTCTATGTATGATCTAGAGCTAACAACTATAGTTTTTACATTAAATTTTGGCACCATAATCTTCTTTGAGGGAATTGTTTTTGTTTTTTCTATATGGAAAAATAAGAATTTGAAATATTTTCTCCTTTAGGAAGAGTTGAATTTGAGATAGAGTAGATATTGTGAGCAGAAAGATTGTGGTAATGTTGTGTGTTCAGCTTACTTTTACTTAGAAAATTAAGGATATTCAAAGACAAGATAATAAGCTTGTGACAGAACCAGAACCGCCCCTTGTTTCAAAGATAGGAGGATGGGTTATTCACATTTCATTTGATGGTCAGAGGTGAATTGAAAGCTAAGCAGTGGTAATTCTAAAGATTCCTAATCTTAAATAGTCAGAGACCTCTTAATCTTAATTTGAATCACCGTCTTAGAGACCCGAGTTTTTTTTAGGTGGATTGTTACATCTAATATCTATTACAGAACAAAAATATAAACAAATTACTAGAAATTTTGTGACTAGAATGCTTTTTTTTTATTTGTGTCGAATAGAGATTCTCTGTTTACATATCAATTTTGGGGTAATCTACAAAGAACTTAGACCCTAAGCTCAATTTTAGTATAATCTTTCATCCTTATGTGGATGTATTATGAAGGAGAACTACCCGAGAAAAGTTAAGGCAACTACAATCAGATAGAAATCGTATTATGATATTAAGATATGGGATATTAAGTATGTATGGGGGATAAAGTTTCTCCTTAAAACTTCACATTGGAAGAAAGTGATGGAATCTAGAAGAAAAAAAAAACAAAGAGAGAGGACAAGTTAAATTCAAGATTCATCAGACCTTATGAAATTATAAAGATAGTTATGGTGGTGACTAATAGATTCTCACTGTCTTTGGAATTGAGTCAGATATACAATGTGTCCTATGACTTGATGTTGGGACAATACTTATCGAATCCTTCTCACATTGTACTAGATGAGAGTATTCAAGTGAGACAAGATTTAGCATCTAAAGAGAAAATCAGTCCACATCTTAACACGAGAGATTAAGGAATCCCGAAATAGGCATGTACCATTAGTGAACATACTATAAACAAACCACACAACGAAATGAGCTACTTGAAAAGTGGACAGGTGATTAGAACACACTACTCTCTAATTGTTCAACCGCAATGTATCAAGTATGTTTTGAGAACGAAACATCTTAAGGGGGAGAGAATTGTAACGCCCACTAATTAGAGTTTAATTAGAATAAATATGTGGTGTAAATAGGAAAAAAAATATATGATCGTTAATAGAGATTAAAATAGATGGAATCGTTAATTAAATTAGAAATTAAAATAAATTAAATTGATAGATAATATAAATTTGATTAAATTAGACCATATAATTAAATTGTATTTTTGGTAAAAATTTAAAAGGACTATATATAAGTAAATATATGAAAATAACAACAATAATAATAATAATAATAATAATAATAATAATAATAATAATAATAATAATAATAATAATAATAATAATAATAATAATAAGAATAAGAAAATTAAAAAAAAAAAAAGAAAAAGTGAACAGTAAAAAACACAGCAGAAAAAAAAAGACTAAAATCGTGAGAAGGGGAGGAGGGGAAAGTCAATTGACTTTGCCCCATTTCTTCCAACTTCACCTCTCTTCTTCCTCTTCATCTTCTTCATCATCATCATCTTCTTCTTCTTCTTCTTCTTCTTCTTCTTCTTCTTCTTCTTCTTTATTCCTTTCCTTCCTCCATATCATAGCCCTAAAATCTACACCTCTCCTTCATGATTTTCAGGAAAATTCACTTCAAATAAATCTGATCTTGGTAAGTAAAATATTTTCCCTTATTATTGTATTATTAGAGCTTTTAAGATTATATTATGCAGTGTATTTTATTCATTTGTTGGAGTATCCTATGAATTAAATTGGAGGAGGTGTAAAACATAAAAGTTTCTTATATATCTCTTTTGTATCTGTCTATCAAATTGTATTGAATTATTTTGAGTATAGAAAGAGAAATGGTCATTGGAGTGAAACTGGTTCAGGGAGATGTATCAACTAAATAACCTACGGTTGTTGTCTAAAATGATCTTCTTAATGGCTGAATCTAAGGTTTAGTGAAACATAAAAGTTGTAGGTATATGTGGTATTTAGGGCTCTAAAAAAGGTCGTATAAATATCTCTTGTGTAGGTTGAGTTATTCTGAAATGAACTATGACTGTTCCTTGATTGACCTGATTTCATATACCTGTACAGCTCTAATAACTTCATCCTTATATTTGACCTCATTTTAGATCGAATTAGCCAAAGTTAAAAATATGAAAGTTTTACTTCTATGTCTTATCTATATTCCTGTGAAAGTCTCACCTTAACATGTCATGTATTTTGTGACTTATGAGCTGAACAATTGAACTGGTCGGGTTGATACTCTATGTTAAACCAGTTATAGATCCTCTAGTATGTGCAAATCTTAGAGACCGAATCTGGAAATACGGTAAACATGAACAATGTTCCCCATTCACTTATGTAAGTTTATAAGAAGTTTCATAATAATTGAAGCCACACATTGAAAGATATGAATTTTTAAATGTGGTACCCCGAAACTGCCTAAGGGTAGAGAACAGAGCAACATTTAAAATCATACCAAAAATCGTGTAATGATTCAAAAATTTTGAAATTTCAGTATGTTTTAGTTTTAGATGTTAAATGTAATTAGAAACAAGAATCCTATAAATTGGATAAGTTTAGAAAAAGTTATTGATCCAATAGTTCTAAGAGGTCATGTTCCAGCTTATAAGGAATTGTAGTTATTTATTAAACTATATTAAGAATAAATGTTTTATCAATGTATTAATTATTTATATTTTTGAATTAGGATCTCAAAAAAAAAAAAGAGCAATAAAAGTAGACAAGCTCCAAATTTTAGATTTTGGAAAAAGCTCCATGGAGATTTGTACATATATGCATTTTAGTTTGCCTTGTTGCATACTTGTGTGTTATTTGAATGAGTTGCATATTTGAATAATGTATTAAAATGTGTAAATATGAAATGAATTGAGATGCTTAATTAATGAAACTTCATGTTAATGCATGTATAGAGATATGGATGAATAATTGATTGATAAAATGTAGGAAAGTTTAGTTTAAGATTGTAAATGTGTGTTAAGGGGTGGAATGTAGAATATGTAGCATAATATATTTTTCAATAGGGATTAGTATATGATTGATTAAAAATGTGATAATTATTAATGGTAATTATTGAATAATTAGGACAATAAAGAGTGAAGTTAGCAAGTCATGTATGACATATGTATTTGATATGAAAAGAGAGGTTATATGGCATACTAGTACTCATAAGGTTATTATAAATTTTAGTTTTGTATTAAAAGATTTGTTGGCTTTGATTGTATAGAGAACTAATTAAAGTATGCCAATATTACTTAAATGGTTATATAATAGAATATCATATGATTATATGATGTTAAAATTTTATAATCATATTTTCATTATAAATGTAATGGGAATATTGATTCCAGCAAATTAATATATAAAGAAAATAAATAAGTAATAACATTAATTGCCCAGTTCTCAACCTGTGGACTAATTAGGGATAGATGGTGCACCATTGTGAGGGCATGACGGTACCGATATTGATATGGTTTAGGAACAAGGTTGTATTAGCTTCGAGAGCACCTCTGTCCTAATTGTACATAGATGATGTGATTATACTCGGTCATGAGGCTTAAGCTCCCCGAGCGCTCTTAACTTGAGACTATAGTGAGCAGAGTGCTTAAGCTCAGCGAGCGGCCTTACTACACGCCCTATATCCAGACAGTCTGAGAATGAGATTTGGGCTATTTATATTACAATATATATATATATATATAAATTAATTTAAACACATACATGTACACGTTGAAAGATAAAATGTGTGATAATAGCATGAATTATAAATATTTATTAAGGTAAGCTAAATTTATTAAGGAAAGCTAAATTTATGTAACATGATGATGTATTTGATAATTGAATCCATATGTATATTTGAATATTAAAAAAATGTCAATTTAGTTATTAAATGAAAATTTTAAATTCAGGCTAGTTTCATTCAGATTGTCTGTGTCATTTTGTTTATGTAATGGGATTATTCCTATTATATAGGCAGGATGTCACATATTCAGATGTTATGGTCTAAATAAAAATTATAGCCCTATGTATTAGCTTTCAAACCGAACAAATAACACATAAATTCAAGCTTCATAACTCAAGTTATAATAGTTTAAATACTTACTGCTCATTACTAACAATTCTGCCCATAATTTCTAGACAGATTCTATGTCCAAATTTTATGAATTGTTCTGGATGATTACAGATATATTCAGGATTTATAGTCTAAATAAAAGTTATAACTCCATGTCTTATATTTCAAAACCAACAAATAACATGCAAAACTGAGTTCTAGAAATTAAGTTATAACAGTTTACGTGCTCACTGCTCATCCATTTCCAGCTCAGAATACATACATGAACTATCTTCAAATTGTATCAAAATAAATCCTAAGTCTAGCAAACATGCATCCCCAAGATTTTTCATCACAAATAATATTAATTCAAAATCATAAACATGCCAAATAATTAATTTATGTAATTAAAAAAAATTAAAATAGGCTATTGCCTTAGGTTATGCACAAACCTCTCTTTTTCTCTTTTCTTTCTCTTTACTTCTCTTTCTCCTTTCCTTTGCTCCCTTGATCTAGTTCCTTGTTAACTTGAGTTCCTAAAATTTAAAATCAGATTATTAAAACTTCATAAACCCTAATTTTGCTCTTTTTCCTTACTCTCCTAAGCTTCCTTAGGCATGAAAATGGAATTTCCCATGCCTTTCTCTCTCTTTTTCTCACTTTCTCTTTTTAGAACAAGGTTTGGTTATGGCTGTCCAAGGGAGAAAATGTGGCTGGTGTGGAGAACATAATTTTTCTTAATGAAAATGGATAAGGAAGAAGAAGAAACAATCAAGAGGAAGATGACAAAAGTCATTAAGATGGGGGACACCTAAGCCACATTCTAGAAACTCTCTTTAATGTTTAATTCATGCACCTCACTTGGCTAATTGTTGTATGCCATTTGGTATGCTATGCTTCAAGAAACATGGGAGGCAATTAAAATATAGCAAATTCTAGATATGAAGAGATGAAAAACAATTAAAAGAATAAAGACAAGCTACATAATTATGGGACACCTAAGCCATATTCTAGAAGCCCTTATTAATTTTCAATTCATGCATGTCAATTGGCCTCTTAAAATTTTCCACTTGGTGTGGCTGGACTCCACATGAATTTTAGGTCCCAATTCATGTATTTAATTGATGATTATCCCAATTAATCCTCAAATTTTTGGTAAATTGCAAATTGACTCCTAAACTTTTCAAAATTTGCAATTTATTCCTTTACCGAAATTTAACATCTTAAAATATTTTGAACACTTTATTAGATATTTTCCATACTTAATTTCCATTATTTTCATTATTTTACAATAAAAATCCAATTTTAGACTTTGGTCAAACCGACGAGTCGATTAAACAACTCACGTGACTTAGGTCTAAATTAGCGGATATGACATTCTCTCCCCCTTAAAGTAAATTTTGTCCTCGAAATTTACCTGTTAATTCTGTGAACAACTAAGGATATTGCTTCTTCATTACTTCTTCGTTCTCCCATGTGGCTTCTTCAGTAGCATGATTCTGCCATAACACTTTAACTAGTGGAAGTTTCTTGTTTCGTAAAACTTTTTCTTCACATGCTAATATAGCCACCGGTTCCTCTTCATATGTCAAGTCGGTCTGCACTTCTATCTCCTCAGTTGGAATAGCATGACTCGGATCAGACCTATATCTCCTTAGCATCGACACATGAAAAATATTATGGATTTTATCCAACTCTTGGGGAAGTGCTAACTAATATGCCACTGATCCGATTCTTTCCAAAATCTCATAAGGACCAATGAACCTCGGACTTAACTTTCCCTTTTTATAGAATCTCAATACTTTTTTCCAAGGTGAAACTTTAAGAAACACTTTATCACCCACATCATACTCTATATGTCGCCTCTTAAGGTCAGCATAAGATTTCTGTCGATCTTGAGCTGCTTTCAATCTTTCTTTGATAATTCTAACCTTTTCTTCTATTTGTTGCACTAACTCTAACCTTATCAACTTCTTTTCACTCAATTCGGTCCAAAAAACTGGTGTCCTGCATTTGTTTCCATACAATGCCTCATACAGAGCCATGCCTATGCTCGTCTGATGGTTGTTGTTGTAGGCAAACTCCATAAGAGGTAGATATCTATCCCAACTTCCCTCAAATTCAAGCACACAACTTCTCATCATATCCTCTAGCAACTGAATAACTCGCTCTGATTGTCCATCCGTCTGCGAATGAAAGGTCGTACTGAAATTGAGTCGAGTTCCCAAAACTTGTTGTAGACTCTTCCATAATTGTGAAGTAAATCTGGGATCTCTATCAGATATGATGGACATTGGCACTCCATGCAATCTCACTATCTCACTTACATAAATTACAGCTAGCTTGTTCAATGAGTAGTTCATTCTGACTGGTAAGAAGCGTGCCGACTTCGTCAATCGATCTACGATCACCCATACTGCATCATGCTTTCTCTGAGTCATCGGTAACCCAAACAAAAAATTCATCGTGATTCTTTCCCATTTCAATTCTGGAATCGGTATAGGTTGTAGCAATCCTGTGGGAAACTGGTGTTCCGCTTTCACTTGTTGACAAGTTAGACATTTAGCAACATATTCAGTGATATCCTTCTTCATCCCTGGCCACCAATATTGAGTTTTCAAATCTTGATACATCTTGTTTCTGCCTGGATGCATGGTATATACTGTTTCATATGCTTCTTTTAAAATATCAGACTTCAGCTCTTTTACATTAGGAATGCAAATCCTATTCTTAAAGTATATTGTGTCATCTTCTGTCAATGAAAACTCAGGCTTTTCTCCCTTTTTCACTGTCTCCATTATCTTTACTAACTTCTTACCTTGCTTCTGAGCTTCTTTGATCCTCTACATCAAAGTAGATTGTATTTGCATCTCAGCTAAAATCTTCCTGCTTAATGCATCTGCAACCACATTAGATTTTCCTGGCTGGTAGTCGATCACACAGTCATAATCTTTAATCAACTCCAACCATCTTCGTTGTCTCAGATTCAACTCTTTCTGTGAGGGAAGGTATTTAAGACTTTTGTGATCTGTATAGATATAACATCTTTCCCCATACAGATAATGTCTCTAGATCTTAAGAGCAAAAACTATCGCAGCTAACTCCAAATCATATGTCGGATAGTTAAGCTCATGAGGCTTAAGTTGTCTTGAGGCATAAGCAATCACCTTTTCTTCTTGCATAAGAACACAACCTAAACCATTATGACTAGCATCACTGTACATAATAAAATGTTTTCCTGGAGTAGGTTGAGTCAAAATTGGTGCTTCAATCAGCATTGCCTTCAGTCAATCAAAACTTGCTTGACACTTATCTGTCCACTCGAAACATACCTCTTTTCATAGCAGTCATGTCAAAGGAGTCGCTAAGGATGAAAATCTCTTCACGAACCTCCTATAATATCTAGCTAATCAGAGGAAACTCCTCACTTCAGTCACATTTCGCGGTGGTTTCCAATTAAGGATAGCTTCAATTTTACTAGGATCAACCCGAATACATTTTGCTGAAATTATGTGACTAAGAAAATTGACTGATTTAAGCCAAAACTCGCACTTAGATAGTTTTGCATACAACTGCTTCTCCCTCAGTGTTTGCAGCACTATTTTGAGATGTTGATCATGTTCTTCTCGGTCTTTAGAGTACATAAGAATGTCATTAATAAACACCACTACAAATTGATCCAGATATGGTCTGAACACTCAGTTCATCAGGTCTATAAAAGCTGCCAGTGCATTCGTCAATCCAAAAGGCATAACCAAGAACTCATAATGACCATAACATGTCCTGAATGTCGTCTTAGGTACATCTGACTCTTTTATCTTCAGTTGATGATACCCCGATCGAAGATCTATCTTTGAAAATATGGCTGTACCTTTCAATTAGTCAAATAAGTCATCAATCCTAGGCAGCGGGTATTTATTCTTAATAGTCACCTTATTAAGTTGCCTGTAATCAATGCAAAGACGAAGAGTGCCATCTTTCTTCTTGACAAATAATACTGGAGCACCCCATGGTGATACACTAGGTCATATAAAACCCTTATCTAACAACTCCTGCAACTGTACCTTCAGCTCTTTCAACTCTGCTGGTGCCATCCTATATGGTGTAATAGAAATAGAGGTGGTGTCGGGTACCAAATCGATAGTAAATTCAATTTCTCTATCCGGCGGTAACCCTGGCAACTCCTCTAGAAATACATCGGGAAACTCACTAATAGTAGGAATATCTATCAACTTTGGACTTGCTTTTTCCATATCAACTACATATGCTAAGTATGCTTCACATCCCTTGCTGATGCGTTTCTGAGCTTTCAACACTGACATCACATTGTCTGGGTATCTTTTATTCTCAACCATCATTACTATCTCATCTTGTTTTGGAACTCTAATGATCATCTGTCTTCTTCCACAATCCACTACCACTCCATAACGAGCTAACCAATCCATTTCTAAGATCACATCGAACTCATGGAATGGTAACTCTATCAAGTCTGCTGGGAATTGCCTTCCTTGAATTTCAACTGGGCAACCCCTAAACAGCCTGCTAATCCTCACACTGTGTCCTAATGGGTTAGTCACAAGAATCTCAAATTCTAGAGATTGTGGTTCTAAACCTTCTCGATCCAGTGGTGGTGTGCATGTGTATGAATGTGTTGACCCCGAATTTATTAATGCATGAATATCAAATCCAAAGAGAAGAAAGTTACCAATCAAGACATCAGGTGCATCCTGCTCCTCTTGGCCTTGCATGGCATATGCCCTAGCTGGGGCAGCTCTACTACCTTCTGGCCTCTCAACTGTCTCTGATCTGAACTGACTAGACCCTGATCAGCCTCCTCTGCCTTGCCCTCGACCTCGGCTTCTGTCTTGCCCAAAAGCCTGTGTCTGTATCGGCTCAGTTCTCCCCGAACACTGCCATACTGTAGCAAGGGACAATCTCTTTTCAAGTGATCTTTGGAGCGACAACTCCCGCATGCTTCTGTCATCCACCAACACTCTCCTGGATGAGAACGACCACAATGTTGACATTCTAATAGGGGTAGAGATCTATATGGTGTCTGTGTCGGTGCACTGGCTGTCGAAGAAACAAATCTCATGGGTTGTCCCCGCCTGAAAGGAGAAGGCCTGCTGGAACCCCCAGCCTGAAATCGGCCACTGGAAGATCTGGCTCTTTTGCCACTTGAATGTACTCTACTCAGTTGTGGCATGGGTCTCTTGAACCCTCTACCTTGTGCTGGCTGCTGTACTGATAGAACTCTCTCAACTATTCTGGCAGATGCTAGCAAAATAGGAAAACTCATCAAGCGTAGGGCTGAGACCTGTAGCTTGATTGGGTCTCTCAATCCATCTTCAAATCGTCGGCACTTATCTGGCTCAGTAGATATAATGCCTCCCATATATTTGTAGAGATGTGTAAATTCTCTTTCATATTCTGTTACTGACAAATTTCCTTGTTTCAGCATCAAAAACTCTCTTTTCTTATCGTCTGTGTAGATAGAAGGAATATACTGCTCCTTAAACTTCTCTAGAAATAACTCTCATGTCATAGGGTCAGGAGCCTCTATGCTTTGTGATTCAGATCGCCACCAGTAATATGCATGATCCTGTAGCAAAGATACTACATACTCATATTTATGTTCATCTGTGCAATGCAGCTGATCAAAAACTCTATGCCCATTCTAGCCAAAACTCTGCCACTGAGGGGTCATCTTCCCATTTACCATAGAAATCAGGTGCCCCTAGCTTCCTCAGCCTCTCAAATTGCAACCCCGATGAGGTTGGTTGTGATCCTCTTTGTAGCAAATCGATCATGTTCCTCATAAGCTATGTTTGTCCTGTGCCAGCAATAGACTGCCCTCTTGGTAGGCTAGCACTGGATCTAGATACAGTAGCTCGACAACGACTGGGTCGCGATGAAGACTCTATTTCAGTAGGCTCATTACTTTTGCCTCCTTCGGCCACAATATGTCATGACCCTGAAGCCATACTCTACCTATATCATAAAATAACGGCCCCCAATTAGTAAGCAGCAACTTTAATACTTAATTGTGGGTACACACATATCATAATTATTTTTGAAAACCATTTTAAAATCCCAAATCGGGCTTTAATACCAAAATCCAGAAACACCAACCCGGTGCTCTGATACCAAAAACTGTTACACCCCCTCACCCTAGCAGCTTATGCCCGGATGAGGGTGTGCTACGCTGACTTCATCGGTTAAAATATCATTTTATTAAATTTTGTATAACTGAAAATTACTCATATATATATATATATATATATTTACTATTTTGTTTACTTTGCAATATAAAAGAAATTATAACATAAAAGATAGACTACATTTTTTTATATAATAATATGTTCTTTACAAAACGTGTTGTTTATTCTAAAAATACTACAAAATAAAACTCAAACCATAATTACATAATTTGTGTGACCCACAATATTTGATACGAGTTGCCCTACTGGACTTGGATCACCGTGTCTTTATCCAAAAATCTCAGCTACTTCTTTAAATCTGCGCGGAAGGAAACTCCCACGCTAAGCTCAAGGCTTAGTGGTGCATATAAATAAGGCAATAAACTATTTAATACAATCATGCATTATCATATCTCAACTCTTGCTTAATCATATTCTCATGCAAATATACATATCATGGTATTCTAGCATGTATAGACATCAAATTACATTATTTTATTTCATATTTATTTATTTTATTATCACCTTATTGTATTACACTATATCTTCTTTTTATACATTCCACAATTCATAATTCCATTTTTATTATCAATAATTCTTTTATGTTCCATGAATTTTTATTTATGTCTTTATTTATGCCCTATGAACCACTGACTCGGATAACGGAGTTGCCATCCAAACACTTAGGAGTGCCACCTGAGCAATATGATGTGCGCATATAAGTGCCATTACTGGCATAGATAATAGTGCCATTACTGGCATAGATAATCGTGTCATTACCAGTGTAGATAACAGTGTCATTACTGGCGTAGGTAACAGTGTCATTACCGGCGTAGATAATAGTGTCATTACCAGCGTAGATAATCGTGTCATTACCGGCATAGATAAAAGTGTCATTATCGGCGTAGATAGTGTCATTACTGACATAAATAACAATGACATTACCGGCATAGATAATCATACCATTAATGGATTTAATCATTTTCATCATATTCCCCCTCTATTTGGCATACCAAACTATCCTAAGTTGGTTCTAATTAGGTGTTCTAAGGCTTATACAATTTCATTAAAATTCATAACAATTAATTTCATACTTTTCATGTATATAATATCTCAAAATAATCACATAATAACTCAATTAAAATAATATTTACATAATATAACAAAGTTCTCATCATTTTACTTATTTCATTCCTCAACTCACATGTTGCCCTGTCACTGGCAGATTCTGTTCTCTGTTTTGGACTTTAATTTTGGTCCTGTTTCATTCTGAATTTAGTTATATGATCTTCATAACAATTTTAGATATGGAGCTGAGATTTAATATGCAACTTGAATCACTTAATTCTGAGTTTTATATCAAAAGATATAATAAACTGAACACAGACTGATCACTAGCAATTCTGTTCAGAAGTTTCTGGATAGATTCTAAGTCTGAATTTTATGAATTTTTGTAGCCAATTACAAACATATTCAGATGTTATGGTCTAAATAAAATTATATCCCTATGTCTTAGCTTTCTAACCGAACAAATAACACACAAATCCAAGCTCCATAACTCAAGTTATAATAGTTTAAGTACTTACTGCTCATTACTAACAATTCTGCTAGAATTTCTGGACAGATTCTATGTCTAAATTTTATAACATTTTCTAGACAATTACAGACATATTCAAGATTTATGGTCAAAATTCAAGTTATAGCTCCATATCTTATCTTTCAAACTCAATAAATAACATGCAAAACCGAGTTCTAGAAATTAAGTTATAACAGTTTAAGTGCTAACTGCTCATCCATTTCCGGCACAGAATACATACATGAACTATCTTCAATTTTTATCAAAATAAATCCTAAGTCTAGCAAACATGCATCCCCAAGATTTTTCATCACAAATAATGTTAATTCAGAATCATAAACATGCCAAATAATTAATTTATGTAATTAAAAAAAATTAAAATAGGCTATTGCCTTAGGTTACGCACAAACCTCTCTTTTTCTCTTTTATTTCTCTTTACTTCTCTTTCTCCTTTCCTTTGCTCCCTTGATCTAGTTCCTTATTAACTTGAGTTCCTAAAATTTAAAATCAGATTATTAAAACTTCATAAACCCTAATTGTTCTCTTTTTCCTTACTCTCCTAAGCTTCCTTAGGCATGAAAATGGAATTTCTCATGCTTTTCCCTCTCTTTTTCTCACTTTCTCTTCTTAGAACAAGGTTTGGTTATGGCTGTCCAAGGGAAACAACGTGACTGGTGTGGAGAACAAAATTTTCCTTAATAAAAATGGATAAGAAAGAAGAAGAAACAATCAAGAGGAAGATGACAAAAGTCATTAAGATGGGGGACACCTAAGCCACATTCTATAAACTCTCTTTAATGTTTAATTCATGCACCTCACTTGGCTAATTGTTGTATGTCATTTGGTGTGCTATGCTTCAAGAAACATGGGAGACAATTAAAATATAGCAAATTCTAGATATGAAGAGATGAAGAACAATTAAAAGAATAAAGACAAGCTACATAATTATGGGACACCTAAGCCATGTTCTAGAAGCCCTCATTAATTTTCAATTCATGCATGTCAATTGGCCTCTTAAAATTTGCACTTGGTGTGGCTAGCCTCCACATGGATTTTAGGTCCCAATTCATGTATTTAATTTATGATTATCCAAATTAATCCTCAAATTTTAGATAAATTGCAAATTGACCCCTAAACTTTTCAAAATTTGCAATTTAGTCCTTTACTGAAATTTAACATCTTAAAATATTTTGAACACTTTATTAGATATTTTCCATACTTAATTGCCATTATTTTCATTATTTTTCGATAAAAATCCAATTTTAGATTTCAGTCAAACCGACGAGTCGATTAAACAACTTTCATGACTTAGGTCTAAATTAGCGGATAAGACATGTCATTTCCGGCTTTCATAATGTTGCGCAGAAAGCTTTTATAAAAATGTCATTACCGGCTTAATAATATTTCCATTACCGACTAAATAATTTTACGCCGAGTGCATTTATAAATTGTTATAACCGGCTTTCATATTTGGCACCGAGTGCCTAAATTCCCTGATTGATATGCCAAGCTATTCTCTATTCTAGTTCTAGCCTAAGTGTCTTTGGGCTTAACTATTTTTATTTTAATTCCCAATATTTTCAAAAATGCCAATATTATTCAATTATCATATTTATACTTATTTATTTTTGTTCTTTATTCTCATTATTATTGCACTAAAATCTCACATATAAATAATTTTTTAAACATTTATAATTATCAATAAAGTAAATATTCATAATAATTATTGCATATAATAATCACAACACATGCAAAAGTCCAGAATTTTATGTTTTTACCTATGACAGATTTCAGACCTATTTTGGGCTTCATATTTAGCCCATTTATAATTTGAATTGGGAGTTCTGGTATTCTAACCATTTTTATCTTATTTTCTTAGCTTTCATATGCATAAACAAGTACTCAAATCCCAATTTTCTATCAAAAGTTATGATCAATTGAATACTGCATCATCACAGAACTTTCTGTCCAGAATTTTCTGGACAGATTCTAGGTTTGAACTTCATGCATTTTTTTGGGAAAATCTAGACACAATTAGATTTTATGGTCTCAATAACAATTAAAGTGTTGTGTCGTAGTTTTAATTTACAATAAAAAACATACAAAACGGAATTCTAAAACTCAAGTTATCATCAAAATAGTCAGGATTTTTCCTGAAATTCTGTACCCGAGCCATCAATTGGCATTAATCCATATTTCAACCAAATTCATCATTTGCATTCATTTTAATACTAAAATTTCCAGAATTACAACTACATTCATGTGTCTCAATTATTTCACACCATTTGGTCCCATTTCCATATAAAATATCAAAAGCCACAACAAATCACATAACATATCACAAACACAACATATCAAACCTTAATACATAATTCCATACATATTAGCAACATGTAAGATTTTTATCAATGAAGCACATACCTAATCAGCTTTGATTCTTCCCTTAAACCTTCTTTTCCTTCCCTTATTAGATAGCTTTCTCCTTGCCTTTGTCACCCTCTTGAGGGTCTCTCACTTGTTCATTGATTTTTCATGTCTATATAATATTCTAATGCCATATTTCAACCATACCATATTTCAATATTTCAATTCCAACATCTATTTCCAATACTTTTCATGTCTATATAATATTCTAATGCTCCTAATATATTTTACACCTTAATTGAATGAAAATGTACTAAGGTTAAACTTTCCTCTTCACAAGTCATAGCTGCCCAAAATCCATATCCTAGTTCCCAATTCATTTTCTTCAATTCACCCTTAATCTATCACCAATTCTGGTGTTTCTATGTTAATTTTAATTTTCTCCAAATTGCTTTAACTATGGCAGCCCCTCATTCATCATTCAACATCATATTTGCTTTAGTTTTTAATCCATAAAATAATTAACTAACATCAAATATCATTAATTCAAAGTTTAACTACAAGTTTTATCAACTAATCTCAAACTTAAATTTCTACTTCCAATCTTGCAACATAAGCTCAATCTACCAAACCTAATCACATCTATCATCATTATAGGTCTCAAATAGAAGGAAAAAGGTTGAATTCAAGAAGAATAAACTCACCTTAAGAGTTCCCAAAGTGGGCCGAAATTCTCCCTAACCAATCTCCCTTTTCTTGTCTTCTTTCTTCCTTCTTTCTTGCTCATTTGCTCCTTTTATGGCAAGAACACCTTAATTCCGAATTTTACTCTCTCAAAACTACTTTATTTCCTCACTTTTTTAAGCTTGATTTGAAGGAAAATGGTGGCTTATGGAAGGCTATAGTGGACAACAAAGAAAGGAGAAAAGAAGATGAAGAAAAGTTAAATCTTGATTAACATTTAAACTTTGAAAAATTCCATATTTACCACATCTCCCTCCATATTCACACTTCTTCCCCCAATAATCTCCGTGATACCAATTTTTTCCATAGAAAATTTTATTTTTTTTCTAATTCTACCCCAAATCTTTTTAATTCCCAAATAATAATACCCTTAATTATTTTTCCTTATTATTAGTCATTTTTTATGGGTTCAAATTTAGACTCCGATTGAACCTGCGCACCTCACTACGGTCACGCGCAATCAGAGCCTAAATTACTTGATGTTACAATTCTCTCCCCCTTAAGAAAATTTTGTCCTCAAAATTTACCTGATTAGGTGGAGCCGAATAGCTAAGGATACTGAGTTCTCATCATTTCTTCACTCTCCCAGGTGGCTTCTTCTACTGCATGATTGCACCATAAGACTTTTATCGATTAGTTGCAGCTTTTAAGTGATCTTGGATTAATCTTACTTTCTCCTCTATCTGCTGCACTAATTCTGGCCCCATTAGCTTCTTTTCACCAAGTTATATCCAACATAACGGTGTTCTACATCTCCTTCCATACAAAGCTTCGTATGGTGCCATGCCAAGACTAGATTGATAGCTATTGTTATATGCAAATTCCATCAATGATAGGTACTTATCCCAGTTACCCTCAAAGTCAATTACATAACTTCTAAGCATATCTTCCAGCAATTGAATAACTCATTCAGATTGCCCATATGTTTGTGGGTGAAATGTTGTACTAAAAGTAAGTCGGGTCCCCAATGCTTGTTGTATACTTTTCCAAAATTTTGATGTGAACCGTGGATCTTGATCAGAAATAATAGATACTAGCACCCCATGCAGTCGAATTATCTCATTAACGTATAATTCTGCTAACCGGCTCAATGAATAATCCATCCGAATTGGCAAAAAGTGAGCCGATTTGGTAAACCTGTCAATAATTACCCATACTGCATCATCTTTCTTTTGTGTCAAAGGCAAAACAAATACAAAATCCATCATAATCCTTTCCCACTTCCATTCTGGAATTGCAGTAGGTTGCAACAATCCAGATGGTACCTTGTGCTCTGCTTTCACTTATTGGCATGTCAAGCATTTTGTAGTGTATTCCACAATATCTTTCTTCATTCCTGGTCACCAATAATGAGTTTTCAAGTCTTGATACATTTTATTGCTCCCTAGATGCATGGAATAAGTTGTATTATATGCCTCTTTTAGAATTATTTGCTTTAATCTGTTGTCATTTGGCATATACAATCTTCATTTATAACTTATGCTTCCATCATCTTCAATCTTAAATTCAGGTCTCTCCCCCTTTTTCACTGCCTCAGAAATTATCATCAATTTCGGATCTTGCTTCTAAGTTTCTCTCACTTGTTGCCTTAAAGTAGGTTCGACTCGTAACTCTGCCAAAATAAATTATGAATCTAATTTTTTTAATTTACTATTAATTTATATATATTATATTATAATTGAGGAAATTTTAAACTATATCTACCAGTGTTTTTCTACTTAAGGCATCCACTACTACATTGGCTTTGCCTAGCTGATAATCAATAATACAATTATAATCCTTGATTAACTCCAACCAGCGTCTTTGCCTTAAGTTCAACTCCTTTTGTGTGGGCAAATATTTGAGGCTCTTATGATCTGTGTATATGTAGCACCACTCGCCATACAAATAATGCCGCCATATTTTTAAAGCAAACGCTACTGCTGCCAACTCCAAATCTTGTGTAGGGTAATTTAATTTAGTTCATGAGGCTTCAATTGCCTAGATGCATAAGCAACTACTTTACCCTCTTTCATTAATACACAACATAGCCCATTATGAGAGGCATCACTGTATATCACAAAATCTTTCCCTAGCGTGGGTTGGGTCAAAACAGGTGCTTCGGTTAGCATGACTTTTAGCTTCTCAAAGCTTGCTTGGCACCGATCTGTCCACTCAAACTTAGTTTCTTTTCTGAGCAACTTCGTAATTGGTGCAGCTATGCTTGAAAATTCCTTCACAAACCTTCTGTAGTAGTTAGCTAATCCAAGGAAACTCTGAACTTCTATTACATTGCGAGGTGGCTTCCAACTTAGAATGGCTTCTATTTTGTTAGGATCAACCCGGATTCCTTCAGCTGAAATATCATGCCCTAAGAATCCCACTTCTTCCAACCAGAACTCACATTTTGATAGCCTTGCATACAATTGATTTTCCCTTAAAGTCTGAAGTACTATTCTGAGATGCCTCTCATGTTCTCCCTTATCCCTTGAATACACCAGGATATCATCTATAAAAACTACCATAAACTGATCAAGGTAAGGCCTAAAAATCTTGTTCATCATATCCATAAAGGCAGTTGGTGTATTTGTTAAGTCAAATGGCATAACCAGGAATTCATAGTGGCCATAGCGATTCCTGAAGGTTGTTTTGGATACATCTGAATCTTTGATTTTTAGTTGGTGATACCCAGATCTGAGATCAATCTTAGAAAATACTCCTGATCCCTTCAATTGATCAAAAAAATCATCAATTCTAGGTAGTGGGTATTTATTTTTAATTGCCACCTTGTTTAATTGCCGGTAATCAATACATAATCGTAGGGTGCCATCCTTCTTTTTCACAAACAACACTGGGGCACCCTATGGTGACACACTGGGTCTTATGAACCCTTTGTCCAGCAATTCTTGCAATTGAACCTTCAGCTCTCTCAATTCTGCAGGTGCCATTCTATAAGGAGTAATTGATATCGGGGTTTTACCAAGAATTACATCAATAGCAAACTCTATCTCCCTATTTGGTGGTAACCCTGGAAAATCTTTTGGAAACACATCTGGGAACTCACACACAATGGGGATGTCCTTGTGTTTCGGGCTTCCCTTCCTGGTATCTATCACATGGGCCAAGTATGCCTCACATCCCTTCCTAATGTATTTCCGAGCTTTTAATGCAGAAATAACACTGGTCAAACATGTTTGACCTACACCTTGAATGATGGTGTCATCCTGCCCGGGACTTTTAAGTACAATTTTTCTATATCGACAGTCGACTATAGCTCCATGCTTTGTCAACTAATCCATACCCAGAATAGCATCGAATTCATGAAAAGGTAATTCTATTAAGTCTGCTGGAAATTCTCTACCCTGAATTATTATTGAACTGTTTTTATAAATCTAATTCACTTTCACACTATGTCCCGACAGATTGGTAACAACTATCTCATATTCTAAGGTCTCAGGTATCATGTTCCCTTGTCTAAGTGCAGTTGTGCTTATCTATGAATGCATGGAACCAGGATCTATCAATGCATGTAAATCAAAGTCAAATAAGGAAAGTTTACCAACTATGATGTCTGGTGCATTATGGTCCTCACGAGCTCTCATCACATATACCCGAGTTGGAGCTCTACTACCTCTGGATCTGTCCACTGTCTCAGATACCCCCTGACTCTGTCCGGTACGACCACTTCTAAATTTGCCTCAACCTCTACCACGGCTCTGTACCGTTGCCATAGTCTGTGCTAGTGCCATACTGCCTGTACTATGTCTGGGACAATCTTTCTTCATATGGTCAGTAGCTCCACATCTCAAACATGCCCCAGTTAACCACCAACACTCTCCTATATGAGATTTACCACAATGCGGACACACAGCTGGAGCTGGTCTCTTAGGAAATGATGCTGGTGAACTAGCAGATGATGCTGCAGGTCTAAAATGTTGACCCTGCCTACCAGAAAATGTCTCCCCAACTACTCATGACTGAAATGGTTTGGGTACTATCCGTCCTTTCCTACTCGATGTCTGGGCCACACTAGCTGTTGATTTCTTAGAGAACTCTTCTGTTTTCAGCTTTTTCCTCCTTTCAACACTAATGGCAGAGGACATTAACGTAGAAAAATCTGTATGCTGGTGGGAAGCCACTAAATATCCAATCTCTTCATCGAGACCGTCTTCAAATCTATGACATTTATCAGCTTCATCTCTAATAATCCTCATAGCATACTTGCTCAGCCTGGTGGACTCCATCTCGTACTCAGCTATTGTCATACCCCTCTGCTTCAAATTGAGAAATTATCGCTTTTTCTCATCCACATAAATTCTTGGCACATATTTCTTTTTAAACTTTGCCACAAAGAAATCCCATGTCTGAGGGTTCTAAGTCTGAGGTTTCACTAACACCAACTTCCACCAGTCATAGGCATGATCCTGAAGAAGGGATACTGCATATCTAACCTTGTACTCCTCTGGACATTGCAGCTCCTCAAAAACCCACTGTCTTTTCCAACCAAAATTCTGCTGCGAATGGGTCATCCTCTTTCTTGCCCATAAAATTCGTAGCCCCATATTTTCTTAATTTATCAATTTGGGGTTTTGGTTGAGGTGGGGGAGGTGGTGGAGCTGGTGGTGGCACAACTTGTGCTATCTGCTGTAACAAGGTAGCCATCTGTTGCATAAGGGGTACCTGACCCGGATCAATTTGTTCCTCAACATGTTGCGGAGCTATCACACTGGGCTCTGAAGCTCTAATTAATGCTAACTGTCTATGAGTAGCTGAATTAGCTATATTATCACCCTCCTGCTCTTCGTGACTTCCCCTTGATTCCGTATCCATTAAAACCTATATTGTCAGAAGAAGGATCTCCTATTAGAATATAGCAGCTTAAAACAATGCAAATACTGAAAAACATGGACTTATCTTACCATACCCACTAAATAAGAATTGTTAAAATCTATAGCTCTAATACCAAAAATTGTGACACCCCCTTACCCCACTGTACTTCAGCAAGATAAGTGGGCATTACCCGTCTTACTGTTTTATAAAATTAATGAAGTAATTTTTTTTTAAATTCTTTTTTTACGAAAATATTGTAGACATTGAAATAAAAATTATTACAATCATGAATACTCAAAATTTTATTTATTTATAAAGTACATTAATTTACATTCAAACTATGTTCTTTTATATAGTGACTCACATATTTAATACACATTATATGAAATAAAAACGATAAGTTAATTTACAAAGTTTTTAACAAAATATACCAAAAAGAAAACCAAGTTGCTAGCTGCTTTAATCCGGGTATCCTTCTTCTTCTGATAATTCTAATTTCTACCACTACTTTTCTAATCTACGCGAGAGAAAACCACCCGCGCTAAGCTACTAGCTTAGTGGTGCTTCAATGATAAAAATTTTTATATACATATATATTTTATCACATATTAATTAACCATTTAATAAATAAGGCATAAAATAAAGAATTATATAAAATCAATAAATTTCAGCAAATACTCAATATATAACAATTTTAATTCATATAACATTTATAAAAATCACATACTTCGATATTATTATTATTATTTTCTTGTGTCAATAACACCTATAACCGAACTAACTAATAGGTATAACGGGGCTGCCATTTTCGGCTTTCATAATGTTGCGCCGGACGGTTTTATAAAAATATCATTACCGGCTTAATAATTTTTCCATTACCGACTTAATAATTTTGCGCCGAGCGCATTTATAAATTATCATTATCGGCTTTCATATTTGGCACCGAATGCCTAAATCCCTTGATTGACATGTTAAACTATTCTCTATTCTAGTTATAACCTAGGTGTCTTTGGGCTTAACTATTTTTATTTTAATTCCCAATATTTTCAAAAATATCAATATTATTCAATTATCATATTTATACTTATTTATTTTTGTTCTTTATTCCCATTATTATTGCACTAAAATCTCACACATAAATAATTTGTTAAACATTTATAATTATCAATAAAGTAAATATTCACATTAATCATTACATATAATAATCACAACACATGCAAAAGCACCAGATTTCATGTTTTTACCTATAGCAGATTTCGAATCTATTTTTGGGCTTCATTGTTAGCCCATTTATAATTCGAATTGGGAGTTCTGGTCTTCTAACCATTTTTAGCTTATTGTCTTAGCTTTCATATACATCAAAACCCACTCAAATACCAGATTTCTAACAAAATCTATGATTAATTGAATACTGCATCATCACAAATATTTCTATCCAGAATTTTCTTGACAGATTCTAGGTTGGAACTTCATGCATTTTTCCGGGCAAAGCGAGATACAATTAGATTTTATGGTCTAAATAATAATTAAAGCTCTGTGTCGTAGCTTTAATTTTTAATAAAGAACATACAAAACGGAATTCCAAAACTCAAGTTATCATCAAAATAGTCAGGGTTGTTCCTAGAATTCTGTACCCGAGCCATCAATTCGCATCAATCCATATTTCAACAACATTCATCATTTGCATTCATTTTAATACTAAAATTTCCAGAATTACAACTACAGTCATGTGTCTCAATTATTTCACACCATTTGGTCCTATTTCCATATAAAATATCAAAAGCCACAATAAATCACATAACATATCACAAACACAACATATCAAACCTTAATACATAATTCCATATATATTAGCAACATGTAAGATTTTTATCAATGAAGCACATACCTAATCAGCTTTGATTATTCCCTTAAACCATATTTTCCTTCCCTTATTAGCTAGCTTGCTGCTTGCCTTTGTCATCCTCTTGAGGGCCTCTCACTTGTTCATTGATTTTTCCTACACAGCCATACCATATTTCAATTCCAACATCTATTTCCAATACTTTTCATATCTATATAATATTCTAATGCTCCTAATATATTTTACACCTTAATTGAGCTAAAATGTACTAAGGTTAAACTTCCCTCTTCACATGTCATGGCTGCCCGAAAATTATATCCTAGTTCCCAATTCATTTTCTTCAATTCAACATTCAATTCATCCTTCATCTATCACCAATTGTGTTGTTTCTATGTTAATTTTAATTTCCCCCAAATTTCTTTAACCATGGCAGCCCCTCATTCATCCTTTAACATCATATTTTCTTTAGTTTTTAAGCCATAAAACAATTAACTAACATTAAATATCATTAATTCGAAGTTTAACTACAACTTTCGTCAACTAATCACAAACTTAAATTTCTACTTCCAATCTTGCAACATAAGCTCAATCTATCAAACATAATCACATCTATCATCATTATAGGTCTCAAATAGAAGGAAAAATGTTGAATTCAAAAAGAATAAACTCACCTTAAGATTTTCCAAAGTGGGCCGAAATTCCCCCTAACCAATCTCCCTTTTCTTGTCTTCCTTCTTCCTTCTTTCTTCTTTCTTGCTCCTTTGCTCCTTTTATGGCAAAAACACCTTAATTCCGAATTTTACTCTCTCAAAACTACTTTCTTTCCTCACTTTTTCAAGCTTTATTTGAAGGAAAATGGTAGCTTATGGAAGGCTAGACTGGACAGCAAAGAGAGGTGAAAAGAAGATGAAGAAGAGTTAGATATTTTGGTGGAAGAATGGAGAATTCCTCCCATTTTTTATTTTATACTTTATTAGGGAGTGGATCCCACTAATTAAAATTAATCCTAATTCTTATTGGTTCATTAAGTTAATTGATCTTGATTAACATTTAAACTTTGAGAAATTCCATATTTACCACATCTCCCTCCATATTCACACTTTTTCCCCCAACAATCTCCATAATACCGATTTTGTCCATAGAAAATTTTATTTTTTTCTAATTCTACCCCTAATCCTTTTAATTCCCAAGTAATAATACCCTTAATTATTTTTCTTTATTATTAGTCATTTTTTGATGGGTTCAAATTTAGACTCCGATTGAACCTGCGCGTCTCACTATAGTTACACGCAATCGGGGCCTAAATTACTGGATGTTACACCCCTATCAAATCTTTGCAAGATGAAAAACATTCTCTTAGCCTCTGGAACTTGAACCAAAACCTAGGAACATAAAAACTGCGATTTTTCCCTAAAGCTCATAAGCTCCTTCTCTCACTTTCTCTATTAAAATGAGGTCTTTCCAAGCTTCAACAATGGAGGAAGAAAAATATTCAACTAGCATGTTTGGTTGGTTAACAAGGAGTGTGGAGCAAATTTAAAGGAATGACAAGAAGGAAAAAATGACTACCTCACCTGCCCTGATTGTCCAGGATTCATAGTTGTGACTCATCTTTCACAGGCGTGAACCATTCCTTCACGGGCGTGAAGAATCTTATCGCTAACTAAAATTCGATATTCACGGTCGTGACACTTATTTTCATGGGCATAAACATTAGATTTTAGCAACTCTCAAACTTCCAAAACTTCATTTAACCCCTAACTTTCACTAACCATAAACATAACTTATAGGCCCTAATTATGGGCGTTATATTTCTCTCCCTCTTAGGATATTTTATCCCCAAAATTACTTATCATGACGTCTTAGAAACAACTGAGGATATTGTGCCCTCGTCACTTCCTCATTTTCCCAGGTTGCTTTTTCAATAGTATGACTCTTCCATAAAACTTTTACTAGCGGTACTCATTTGTTCTTGAACTCCTTAACCGCTTGAGCTAAAATCTCAACCGGTTCCTTTTTGTATGTCAAATCCGGTCTCAACTCTATGCTCTTGGCTATGATGATGTGATAAGCATCTGACTGATACCTCCTCAGTATGGATACATGGAAGACATTATGCATCCTACTTTCTAGAGGCAAAGTGAGTTTGTATCCAACTGATCCAATCTGATCCTCTCTAGGATCTCATAAGGTCCAACGAATCTAGGGCTCTACTTGCCCTTTTTCCCATACCTGAGAACGTTCTTTTGCGAAGATACCTTGAGAAACACCTTGCTCTCACTAAGTACTCCACATCTTTCCTCTTGAGGTCTGTATAGGATTTTTGCCTATCAGATGTTGCCCTCAACCGATCTTGAATGATCTTCACCTTTTCTTCCGTCTCTTATACCAAGTATGGCCTCACTAGCTTTCACTTATAAGCTCAGTCCAACACAATAGTGTCCAAATTTTCTACTATAAAGTGTCTCATAGAGAGCCATCTAGATACTAGATTGATAATTGTTGTTGTAGGCTAATTCCATCAACAGTAGTTACCTATCCCAACTTCTCTCAAAATCAATCACATAACATCTCATCATGTCCTCCAAGATCTGCATAACTCTCTCCAACTGACCATCTGTGTGGGAGTGGAAAGTTGTGCTGAATTTGAGCATGGTATCCAAAGCTCATTTTAGACTACTCCAAAACTAAGATGTGAATTGTGGATCTCAATTTGAAGACATACTATGCATTCATGTATAACTCTACCAAATTGTTCAAAGGATCGTCTCTTCGGATAGGTAAGAAATGAGCCAACTTCATTAACCTATCCATGATCACCCATATGGCATCGTACTTCCTCGATGTCAAAGGCAATCCAATCACAAAATTCATAGTGATTCTCTCCCATTTCCATTCCATAATTGTGATTGGCTGCAACAAACCTAAAGGTACCTGATGTTCGGCCTTTATCTAATGACATGTAAGACATCTAGTTGTGAACTTTATGATGTCTTTCTTCATCCCTGACCACCAATGCAACCCTTTTAGGTTCTGATACATCTTGTTGCTTCCTAGATGGATTATAAATCTTATTTCATGGGCCACTCTCATAATCTTTTGTCTCAACTCTGAGACATATGTCATACATAACCTACCCTAGTAGTGTAAACTACCATTTGGCTCGACTAAAACACTTTGTCTCTCCCCTTTAGAGACCAAAATGACCAACTCTACTAGCTTGCCATCAAGCTTCTGTGCATCTCCAATTTTTTAACCCAAGGTCAATCGAATGTGCAACTCTGCAAAAATCTTCCTACTAAGTGCATTAGCCACCATATTGGCCTTTCTTGGATGATGATCAATCACAAAGTCATAATTCTTCATCAACTCTAACCATCTTCTCTGCCTTAAATTCAAATCCCCGTCGTGTAGGAAGATATTTTAGACTCTTGTGATCGGTGTAGATGTAGCACTTCTCTCTCTATAGATAATGATGTCATATCTTCAATGTGAAAACAATGGTTGCCAACTTTATATCGTGCATCGAGTAATTCTTCTCATAAGACTTTAACTTTTTGGAGGCATAGGTGATGACTTTCCCTTCTTACATTAGAACGAAATCTAATCCGTTGTGAGAAGCATAATTGTAAACAACATATTCTCTATCTGAAATCGGTTGTGTCAAAACTGGAGCTTCCATCAGAAGACTCTTAAGCTGGTTGACACTATTCTGACACTTGTTCATCTAGTCGAACTTGATATCTTTCTGTAACAACCTAGTCAATGGAGAAGCTATCATAGAAAATCCCTTTGATGAACTTTTGTAGTATCCTACTAAACCTAGAAAACTCCTAATTTTGGTTACATTTTTGTGGGGATTTCTAGTCCAAGATTGCCTCGACCTTACTTAGATCTACTTTAATCCCGTCGGCCAATATCATATGCCTGAGAAATGCAACCCCATCTAGCCAAAACTCACACTTAGAGAGCTTGGCATATAGCTTCTGCTCCCTAAAAGTCTACAAGACTTTCTCAAGTGCTGCTCATATTCATTCTTGCTTCTCAAATACACTAAAATGTCATCTATGAAAACCACAACAAACTGGTCCAGAAATGGTTTAAAGATCTCGTTCATCAAATCTATAAAAGTTGTCGGAGTGTTGGTCAACCCAAAGGACATAACCAAAAACTCTTAGTGACCATATATAGTTCTAAAAGTTGTCTTCTCTACATTGCCCACCTTGATTCTCAACTGATGGTACCCCGATCTTAAGTCAATCTTAGAGAACACCCCCAACAACCTTCAATTGATCAAATAAATCATCAATCCATGGTAGCGGATAGTTGTTCTTAATTGTCACTTTGTTCAACTGCTTGTAGTCTATACACAACCTCATAGACACATATTTCTTCTTAATAAATAACACCGGTGCACCCCATGGAGATACACTCCATCTTATGAAATTTTTATCTAACAATTCCTGTAACTATGTCTTTCACTCTTTCATCCCTGATGGAGCCATACGATATGGTGTCGTTGATATAAGAGTTATACCCGGAGTAAGCTCAATCAAGAACTCTATCTCTGTTTCTAGAGGTAGCACTGGAAAATCATTTGGAAATATGTCTGGGAATTTCTCTACTGTCGAAATATCCTTAACATCTGAGCTTTCCCTCCTAGTGTTAACCATGTGAGCCAAGCAGGCCTCACACCCTTTCTTGATAATTTTTTGAGCCTTCATCATAGATATGACCCTCGACCACTGTGAGGATCTCTCACCCTGAACTACCACAGCATCTTCCTTATGCAATTTACCACTACACCCTACCGAGATAACTAATCCATACTTAGGATAGCGTCATACTCATGGAAAGGTAATCCGATTAGATCCCCCTTGGACTACGATGGGACACAGTGTTATTCCTCAGAGGGCTAGTCACCTCGATCTCATAATCTAATCTCTCAGCCAAAATGCTATACCGCTCAACTATGTTGGTACACATATAAGAATGTGTAGAAACCGGATCAATCAAAGCAATTAAGATTGAGTCAAAGCTAAAAAGAAATGTACGAACAACTATGTCTGAAGCACTCAAATCCTCTCTGGCCTTCATAGCATAAGCCCTTGCTGGTGCTCTGCTAGCTCTTGTCCTATTCACTGACTCATATATGGCCTGTCTAGGTCCACCTCTACCTCCATAAATTTGTCCCTGTCCCCTGCCATGAGTTAGTACTGAACTCTGAATCTGAATTGGTGCATAAGTTGTCTACAATCAACAATCTCTTCGGTAGTCATCTTGGGACCCACACCTGTAACAAGACCCTGAGTATCCCCAACACTCTCCTCTATGGATCCTCCCACATGCTATACACTAGGGTACTACCTCTCTCTGTGTCTAAGCCTGACTACTAAGAGCTGTAGAAATGACTTATGATGATGGTACCTATCTAATGTACCACGACTGACCCCGACCCTATCCTTTTCCTCTAAACTGGAGGGGTCCAAAACTGGTGCAAGCCTTCTTGCTCAATATTTGTGCAGCACTGAAAACTAACCCTCTGAAGTCTCTCTTGGATGACTCCTCTACTTTCTTCAGCTTTACCCTATTCTCTATCGTAATAGAATAAGATACTAGCTCTGCAAAGTCCTCATACTGCTGTGAGATAACATAGAACCCGATCTCATCTCTTAGACCATCCTCAAACCGATGACACTTATCTACCTTATCCCCAATAATACCAGTCACATACCTGCTCCATTGTGTAAACTCTTTCTCATAAACAGTCACTATCATGTTTCCTTACCGCAAGTTCAAAAACTATCATTTGTTCACATCTGTATACGCTCTCGGCATATACTATTTCTTGAACTCGGCTGAAAAGAAATCCCAATTAAGCAGCTTTGGGATCTGAGGCTTCTGCAAAACTAACTTCCACCAATCATAGCCATGTTACTGGAGAAGTGAAACAACATACCTAGCCCTGTGCTCCTCAGCACAATCCAGCTCCTCAAAAGACCCTCTCAGTCTTTTCTAACCATAACTCAACAGCTGTCGGATCACCTTCAATATTTTCTGTGAAGTCCGTGGCTCTATACTTTGTCATCCTATCAATCTGAACCCTACACCTCGGTGGCAACTGAAGAGGTGATGAAGGTGGTGGTAGTGATGGCGGCGATATAGCTTATACCAACCACTGTAGTAGAGCAGAAAGATTCTGCATTAAAGAATGTTGAGCATGATCCGTTTGAGCAGCCATCGGCTACTATAGAGGAGATGCACCAGTTGACCCTTGCACAATAGCTTGGCTTGGCTAATTCTGAGCCTCTATGTCTGAAGGACTATTACCCTCAGTCGCGTCATGCAGTTCAATCTCCATACTTCCTCTGTAACACCCCTTACCCTTTCGTATACACCTCTGTATACTAGACGGATAATAAGTGCTACATAAACAAATCTCTTTTCAAAAACATTCCTTTAATTTTAAACATATCACATATACGAAATTTGAAATATATAAAAAATAATACTATGTATACACTCCCTAATCACAAAACCATTTTTACATATGTATATACATGATGCCATAATAAAATTTAAAACTTATATATAACATAAAACCCGCTCAAGGTAACTACCACTGTTATTGCTAAGCTCCATCAAGTGGGTCCACAAAACAATGTCTTTATTCTACAAATCCCAATGTTGCATGCTACTCTTGTAACCTATGTGAGAGAAAATAACTCTTGCACTGAGTATATAACTCAGTGGTGCAAAAGCCTTACAATAATAGTCATTGGATTAAAACATAAATTTAAAATGAAAACAATTCAAAATTTAGATCTCTTTTAATAAATGTAATAATATAATGTCTTTTTATCCACTTAAACTCACAATACATTATATCTCTAATTTCTTTATAATATTATTTTTATTTGTTTTCACCCATATATTATAACATCCAAGACTTTCTCATAGGCAATCAAAGGGGTGTCTTATGACATATCAATACAAGACCCACAAAAATGCAAATGATACAAATATACTATTACTGAATCCCCAGAAATGAACAGGACTGCAAAAATGCATAAGGTGACTCACAGAAATGCACAGGATCACAATATCTCATCAATCTACAAAAATGCACAGGATCATTTAACACTATTTTAAGGCACAAATTCTGTCAAAATAATTTCTCAAACATTTGGCAAAAATTATGAAAATTCCCAAAAATTTCTTCAAAATTCCTAAAACTTATTTCCTTCAAATTTTCAGCTCTACCATCATCAACAACATTCAATTCACTAATTTCAAATTTTTATCAATTATTCAACATTTGTTCTGTAAATCCTAACTCAACTTTTTCAATAAATTAATTTCAATCGCAATACAACTTCAATTTCTACTTTAAACAAGCATCAAATCTAATATAAATCCATAGAAATTTGAAGAAAAAGTGAAAAAAACTCAGCTCCAATTTTTCTTGAAATATTTGGCCAAAGAAAGAATTTTTTTCAAATTTATTTCCTTTGCCTCCCAAAAATAATTTTTTTCTTGTTCCAAATACTTGAAATGTTGAAATATTATGAGATGGAAGTGAAAGAAGAGCTTAATTATGCTCATATGGTGAACGGCCCAAAGAAGAAGAGGAGAGGAATTTTGATGATTTTGGTAGATAATTCTAGATAATTATGGAAATTTTCTATTTATACCGCAATTAAATCTAATAATCATAATTAATTCTTAATCTCACACCCTATTGGACATTAGAAAAATAAATTACCCCAATTAAAACTTAATTAATTTTGACTTAAACAACTTTTTTATAATTAATTCATAATTCAATTTAATTCTCCAAAATCTAATCTCCAAAAAAATTAATTTCATCAAATTAAAAATTCCAAAAATTATAAAATAAATTTCACTTTGAAACGGTCTCTTTGATTTCGCGAAACAACCACTAGTGCAAAAATCACGTTTTTATAGTTTAATCATTTTTCTTAATTTGACCCATAAAAATTCATCTATCATCTGATTTCTAAATTATCAGTTTTAAAAATTTTAGCATTCAATTGCGATCACATTGGCACCATAGCGATCGTTAATGCATCTCTCTAACTTTTGTTCTAAAAAATCAGGCTGTAAACCCGCAGTGATGATCATATTTCCACAATTCGAGCCCTTAACCTTAAAATCTCATTTTATAACTCCATATATGACCTTAATTTAATATTTTATACATTTTGATATGCTTGAATCACATTTTCACCATCAGACGAAAAATCCGAATGTCAGCTAGTCTATTCTCTTGATTTGCATCCATAATACGAAATTGCATTATTTCATTTAATCAACTTCATATTCATATTATCATATTAATATAAATTTTTCATATTTATTTATTTATATTTAGACTTTGATCACTACACCTCTATATTGCTGTAAATATGACTACAATATACGTATGCAGTCAGGGTATAAATCGCAAATGTGACAATTCTCTCTCCCTTAAAAGATTTCTTCCTAGAAATCATTCCTGGTAAGTTATTATTGAATAGTTGAGGATGTTGGCTCCTCATTATCTCTTTGCTTTCACATGTAGCCTCCTCGATTGAGTGTCTCCGCCAAAAAACTTTCACTAGAGGTACCTGCTTATTCTGTAGTTGTTTCACTTCCCTGGATAGAATAGCTATTGGCTCTTCCTCGTAAGATAATTCTAGTTGTACCTCAATTTCTTCTACTTGAATGACATGGGATGGATCTGATTTGTACCTTCTGAGCATTGATACATGAAATACATTATGAATTTTCTCCAGCTCATGAGGTAATGCCAACCTATAGGCTACTGGTCCCATTCGCTCTATTACGTTAAAAGGTCCAATAAATTTGGGACACAATTTTCCTTTCCTTCCAACCATAGTACTTTCTTCTAGGGAGATACTTTTAGGAATACTTTATCACCAACCTCGTATTCGATGTCCCTACATCTCAAGTCTGCATAAGACTTCTGTCTATCACATGCTGTCTTATGTCTATCCTTGATAATCATGATATTCTCCTCTGTCTACTGAACAAAATGAGGTCCCACTATCCTTCATTCGCTGAGCTCGGTCCAACAAGTTGGAGTTCTACATTTTCTATCCCAACTTCTTGTTAACTCAATCACACAACTCTAAAGCTTATCCTCAAGCAACTGGATCATCCACTTTGATTGTCCATCTGTCTAAGGATGGAAAGCTGTGCTGAAGTGGAGTCGAGTACCCAATGATCCCTGTAAACTCTTTAAAAACTATAAGGTGAATCTGGGATCTCTATCCAAAATAATAGACAATGGCACACCATGCAACCAAACTATCTCTTGTACATAAAATTTTGCTAATTGATCCATAGAGTAGTCCATTTTGACTAGTAAAAAGTGTGCAGATTTCATCAACCTATCGACAATTACCCATCCCGCATCATATTTTCTTTGAGTCAATGGAAGACCTAACACGAAATCCATAGTGACTCTTTCCAATTTCCATTCCGGTATGGCAATAGGTTGTAGCAACCCTGATGGCAACTGGTGTTCTGCTTTTACTTGCTGACACATCAGACATCTAGTAGTATACTTTGTAATATCTTTCTTCATACCTGGCCACCAATAGTAAGGCTTCAAAGCTTAATATATCTTGTTGCTGTTGGGATGCATGGAAATAGTCGATTCATGTGCTTTTTTCAATATCTCATGTCTCAATTCTGACACATCAGGTATGCATAGCCTACCTCTATAATAGATACCATTGTCAGCTTCAACTAAGTATTCAGGCCTCTCCCCCTTGGAAATAAATTCTCTTGTTTCAATTAGCTTGAAATCCTGCTTCTGAGCATCCTTGATCTTAAAAACTAATGTAGGTAGGATCTAGAGCTCTGCCATTCAAAGATAAGTTTCTTAATATTATATTATTATAAGAACTTAGATGTCTAATCTTGGTTAGTGTTTGAATTTACTTGTCAGAGTCTTTCGACTTAAAGCATCAGCCACAGCATTAGCCTTTCTAGACTGATAGTTAATAACACAGTCGTAGTCTTTAATAAGATCCAACCACCGCCTCTGTCTCAAATTCAGCAATTTCTATGAAGGTAAGTATTTTAAACTATTGTGATCTGTAAAGATGTAACATTTTTCTACATATAGATAGTGTCACTAGATCTTTAAAGCAAACACAATAGTTGCTAACTCTAGATCAAGCGTAGCATAATTTCTCTCATGCTGCTTCAATTGTCTAGAGGCATACGTTATCACCTTACCCCCTTGCATCAGTACACAACTTAAGCCATTCAATGAAGCATCGTTGTATACCATAAACTCTTTTCCTATAATGGGTTGCATCAGAACTAGTGCCTCTATCAACATAGCTTTCAACCGATAAAAGCTTGCTTGGCACTTATCTATCCATTTAAATTTAACATCATTGCGAAGCAATCGTATTATGGGAGTGGCTATAGAAGAGAAACCCTTCACAAAATATCTATAGTAGCCAGCTAACCCAAGAAAACTTTGCATCTTAGTTATATTTTGAGGTAGCTTCTAATTGAGAATAGCTTCAACCTTACTAGGATCAACTCTGATCCCATCAGCTGATACCATGTGACCCAGAAAACTCAACTTTCTTATGCTAGAGCTCACATTTGGACAACTTAGCATATAACTGCTTCTCACATAGCATCTGAATTACAATCCAAAGATGTTGATCATGCTCCTCTATATCCCTGGAATATACCAGAATATTATCAATAAAACTACCATAAATTGGTCCAAATAAGGCCTGAAGATCCGATTCATCAAATCCATAAAAATTGTTGGTGAGTTCGTTAGCCCAAATGACATGACTAAGAACGTCATACCGATTCCTAAAGGCAATCTTGGCACATCACTCTCTTTGACCTTTAATTAATGATATCCTAATCTCAAATCAATCTTGGAGAATACCCCTGCGCCTTTCAGTTGATCAAACAAGTCATCTATCCGTGGAAATGGGTATCTGTTCTTTATTGTCACTTTATTTAACTATCTGTAATCAATGCACAGTCGTAGGGTGTCATTCTTTTTCTTCACAAATAATACAGCCACACCCTAAGGTGACACACTGGGTTTAATAAACCCCTTATCTAGCAACTCTTGCAACTGTACTTTTAATTCTTTAAGCTCTGCTAGTGCTATTCAGTATGGTATGATGGATATGGGTGCAGTACCAAGTAGTAACTCAATGGAAAACTCTATTTCTCTATCCGAAAGCAATCTTGGCAAATCCTTAGGAAACTCACAAACTGTAGGAATGTCCTGAAGCCTTGGACTCTCCTTCCTGGTATATACCATATATGCTAAATAAGCTTTTATTTCCCTTCCTAATCAACCTCTGAGCTTTCATAGCAGAGACAACATTAGATGACACCTTCATTCTAATATCTCATAGCACTCTATCCTTGCACCCAAGCTTCTTAAAGATTACCTTTATGGCGACACAATCCATTATTGCTCCATGTGAATTAACCAATGCATCCCTAATATGACATCATATTCATGGAATGGTAGCTCAATCAAATTTGCAGGATATAGCTCACCCTGACTTACTAAAGGTAGCTGTCGGTGCACTCTGTTAACCCTGGTATTATGACCCAGGGGATTCATCACTACTATATCATAATTTAAGGTCTCAATCTCTATTTTTTCTCCAATCAATGGTGTAGTGTATATGTAAGAATGTATAGACTCGGGATCAATTAAAGCATATATATCAAAAACAAATAAAGAAAATGTACTAACGTTAACATCTAGAGCATCTTGCTCCTATCGTGCCTTCATGGCATATGCTCTAGCAGGTACGGTGTGGCTACCCCATGGCTTACTCGCAATCGACCCGATTTGTACTGATCCAATACGACCTCCCCTAATTTAACCTCTGCCTCGGCCTCTAGTCGGTATGATCCCTGTGTTGAAGTTGGTCTCGCCGCTTAGGCTCTACACTCTAATCTCAATATGGGTAATCCCTCCTAAAGTGTTATGTTGCCACACAAATGAAATAGGCTCTGGATGTCAGTCAACACTCACTAGTATGATACCTACCACACTACTGATATTCTATAGATACAACGGGTATTCCTTCCAACTATGCCTGGTCTACTAGCAACTGATGGTATTCATCTTGCAGGCTACCCTCGCTCGACTGGTGCACTTGAACCTCTAAATCCACTTTGAAATCGATCACTAGAAAACCTAGCTTTATTATTGGCTAAAAAACTTACACCCTGCTAATAAAAAGATCTTTTACTCTGCCTTTGAGATATTATCTTTAACTCTACAGCAACTGCCTCCTCCACCACCTCCGCTACTGTCACCAAGTTGGTGAAGTCTTTAATATGAGACCCCATAACTCTTGCTCTGATAGGCAACTGAAACCCCCTCTCGAATCTCCTACATCTGTCGATCTCATCACTAATGACACCCCCTGCATACTTGCTAAGGCAAGTGTACTCTTTCTCATACTCGGATACAAACATATCAACCTACCGGAGATCAAGAAACTATTGTCTCTTCCGATCAGTATAAGCCCTAGGGATGTATTTCTCCCTGAACTAATCTAAAAAGAATTTCCATAATGGTGGATCGGGTGTCTGTGTAACACCCCCTTACCCCACCTTAGTTCAGCAAGGTAAGTGAGCATTACCCGACTAACTGTCTTATAAGATTAACTAAATGAAGTATAATTTTTTTTTTGCAAAAATATTACAAACACTAAAATAAATTTATTACCAACACTGATTTTCAAATTATAAAATATATTATTTTACATCCAAACTATGTCCATTACATTAAAGTTACACATCCCCAATACATACTAGATGAGATAAAAATTATAATTTTATTTACAAAGTTTTTGACAAAATATACCAAAAATATGTCCAAAGTTTTTAGCTGTTTTTTCTTCCGAATACACTTTTTCTTCTAACAATTATCCTATCTATGGTTTTTCTTTAGAACTTGTACGAGAGGAAACCATCCGCGCTAAGCTACTAGCTTAGTGGTGTTTCAAGGATAAAAATCTTACATACATATATTTTCTTACATGTCATTTAATAATTTCACAAATAAGACATAAAATAAAAGAATTATATGAAATATGATAAATGTCATCAAACATATAATATTTAACAATTTTGATTTAACACAACACTATTCAATGACATACTTTTATATTATTATTGTTTTTCATTTTCTTGTACCCATAACATTTATAGTTCTAGAGTAGGTGTCTTAGAGCTTAACTATTTTTATATTTATTCATAATATTTTCAAAAATAATAATTGTATCAAATTTTCACATATATGTTTATTTATTTTTGTTATTTGTTTCCATTGTTATTGCATTATAACCTCATACATAAATAATTTATTAAACATTTATAATTACAATTAAAGTCAAAATTTACATTAATTACTATATATAATCATCATACCACATGCAAAAGTCCAATATATCAAAATTTTGTCTATGGCAAATTTCAACTCTGATTTTGAGCCTCATTTTTATCCCATTTATAATTTGAATTTGAAGTTAAGGTCTTCTAATATTTTGTAGCTTAATGTCTCGGCTTTCAGATGAATAAAAAATAATTCAAATCCAAGTTTTTCTATCAAAGGTTATGATCCTTTTACTGAAGGGCGTTCCATTATTTTTACCCAGTATTTTCTAGGTACAAGTTTGGAATTTTGTGTCCAATTTTTATCTCATTTGTAATTAGAGTTTAAACTTAGATTTTGAATAAAATATTTATCCTTATACTTTCATTTCCAACTAATGTCACCTCCATATCTTTACCAGAGCATTAGTTATGATCAAAATAGTCATGACTGCTCCAAAATTTCTACAGCAGGGTCATCAATTGGCACAAACCTATCTACTAATTACATCCATCATATGCATTCATTTTTATGCCAAAGTTTCCAAATCACAATTATATTCACATATCTTAATGATTTCATACCATTTGGTCCCATTACCATATAAAACATTAATCACATTCCATGTCAAACCACATTCATATCAACATTAATACATAATTTCACACATTTAAACAATATGTTAGATTTTTATCAATGAAGCACATACCTAATCAGCCTTAGAGCTTCCCTTTTTCCTTCTTTTCCTCCCCTCACTAATTTGCTTTCTCCTTGCCTTTGTCACCCTCTTGAGGGCCTCTCATTTGCTCACTTTGTTTTCCTATGCAACCATACCATATCTCATTCCAGCATTATCAAAACTTTTCATGCCAACATAAAATTATAATCCTCTTAATATATTTTATACTTTAATTTAGCCAAAATGTACTAAAGTTAAACTTCCTTCTTGATATGTCATGCCTACCCAAAAACCTTATCATAGGTCCCAATTTATTTTCTTCAAATCAACTGTCTAATCACACTTCATTTATCACCAATTGTGTTGCTCTTAGGTTAATTTCAATTTTTTTCCAAATTAACTTAACTAAGGCAGCCCCTCATTCCTCCATTAGAGTTACATTTCTCTAGTTTTTAAGTCATAAAACAATTAACTAACATCAATTATCATTAAATAAAAGTTTAACTACGCTTTTCTTTAACTAGTTACAAATTTCAATTTCTAGTTTCATTCTTGCCAAATAACCTAAATTTACCAATTCTAATCATATCTATCATCCTTAAGGGTCTCAAATGGAAGAAAAAATGTTGAATTTAAGAAGAATAAACTCACTTTCATGGTTCTCTAAGCTAGACCGAATTTGTCCCAAGGTTCCTCCATTTTCTTTTATTCTTTCTTCCTTCCTTCTTGCTCCTTAGCTCCCTTTATGGCAAGAACTCTTTAATTTTGAATTTTTCTCTCTCAAAAATAATTTTTTCCTCTCTTTTTCAAGCTTGAATTGAAGCAAAATGGTGGCTTTTGAAAGGCTATGGTGGACGACCAAAGGGTGAAAGAGAGGAAGAAGATGAGTTAGATTTGTTTAGGTGGAAGAATGTAGAATTTGTCATTTTTTTGACTTTTATACTAAAATTAAGGAGTGGGTCCT
Organism: Triadica sebifera; assembly: GCA_023653625.1. Taxonomy (NCBI): domain Eukaryota; kingdom Viridiplantae; phylum Streptophyta; class Magnoliopsida; order Malpighiales; family Euphorbiaceae; genus Triadica; species Triadica sebifera. Next base: position 41,236,597 of record CM042893.1, on the reverse strand, counting down.
ACTAATTAAAATTAATTCTTATTTTTATTGGTGCATTAACTTAATTAATCTTGATTAACTTTTAAACTTTGAAAATTTTATTATTTTCCACCAATTTCCTCATCTTCACTTTTCCCCCCAACAATTCCAATAATATCGATTTTGTCCATAGGGTAATTTTTTTTTTTCCTAGTTCTAGCACTAATCTTTTTAATTCACAAATAATAACACCCTTAATTATTTTTCTTTATTATTTGTTATTTTATTATGGGTTCAAATTTACACTCAGATTGAACTAGCACACCCCACTACGGTCACGCACAATCAAGGCCTAAATCACTAGATGTTACAAGCTGAGGGTGTTGCAGTATTGTATTCCACCAATCGTAAGCCCTTTATTGCAGTAGAGACTCCATATATCTATATTTTTACTAAAACGTCCAATCCATATGTCGAAACACTCTCTATCCTTTTTAGGCAATATTTTGCAATCGTCGCGTCATCCTCCTTGTGGCCATAAAAATCTAGAGCTCTCAACTTTCGGAGCCTCTCAAATATCATCTCAGTAGTGGCTGGTATGGAAAAACGCCATAAGATCTCCACCATATCCTCTAACAGCTCCACTCTGACTAAACTCAGAACTGGAGCATGTATATCATGTCAATGTGGTCTATTAGATCTATGGGTGGATGCACTGCCCTCAACTGTCCTCCGTTGGGATGAGGGTATGAGGCCTCTGTGCTAAGCGGCTCATAAGTATCTGAGGTCTCCTCTCTAACTCTCCGCAATTGAAATCTATCACCCTATAAAGCACAACAGTAGCCCACATTAGGAAGAAGCAACAGTTTTATTTTTACATTGAAATCATATTTCAAAAACCAATGCATGAGTAGACAATTATGATTCTATCCCTTGTTATCCTAGAACCACCTAAATCTGGTTCTGATACCAATAAAATTGTAACATCCCTTACCCTTTCGTATAACCCTCCGTATACTAGAAGGATAAGAAGTGTTACAAAAAAAACTCTTTTTAAAAACAATCCTATAATTTTAAATATATCATATATACGAAATTTGAAATACATAAAATATAATACTATCCATACACTCCCTAATCACAACCCATTTTTACTTATGTATATACATGCTATAATGAAATTTAAAAGCTTATATATAACAAAATACAATAAGAAGACCAACCTGCTCAGGGTGGCTACTGATGCTAGTGCTAAGCTCCATCATGTGGGTCCACAAAACGACGTTTTATTCTACAAATCCTAATGTTGCATGCTACTCTTCTAACCTACGCGAGAGAAAACAACTCCCGCGTTGAGTATATAACTCAGTGGTGCAAAAGTCTTATAATAATAGACATTGGATTAAAATATAAATTTAAAATGAAAACAATTCAAAATTTAAATCTCTTTTCGTAAAGGTAATAATATAATATATTTTTATCCACTAAAACTCATAATACATTATATCTCTAATTTCTTTATAATATTATTTTTACTTTTTTTTCCACCCACATATTACAACATCCTAGACTTGTTCCTAGAGAATCAAAGGGGTGTCTTATCACATATCAACATAGGATCCACAAAAATACACATAATCCAAATATAATATTACTCAGTCCATAAAAATGCACAGGATTGCAAAAATATATCAAGTGACCCACATAAATACATATGATCACAATATCTTATCGGTCTATAAAATGCACAGGACCGTAATTTCTATCCTATTGTCGTGCCAACAATATCCTAGTTCACATCTAGGCTAACATGTGGGTAAAATATTCATATTCATAAATCAATTTATTTTTGTATTTCAAAGCATAAAAAAAATTCACAAATAATTTATTATTAATTTCTCAATAATTTTACATAAAATTAATGAATATTCTGTCCATGCCAAAATAAAATATCATCATACAGTGTATTGAACATTTAAATTGTCTCAAAACAAATAAATTATTTCAAATTTAATAACTGCAAAAACTCAAATTTTCCACATGAAATATATTTTATGTACCATTATAAACCATTTGAACCTAAAAATTTTCTTATTACTTCATAATTTACCGAAAACCAATTACAAATAATAATAGCTAATATTATAAAGACAGTTACACTAACATTTTTATATTTTGCCGATGTCTATCAGCTTTGTCCCTTTATCTCGAGATGGCGGCTATCCCGACGTCCCGCCTAATAAAAAGATAATTTCAATTAACTACTGAATCTCACACAATATAAAATCTAGCAATATTTAAACTATCCCCCGCTCTCACGTATATCGAGATTCTATAACTAAAAGTTTTCTCATTATGCGCGTTTAATGTATAATTCGAGATTCTAGTCGCCAATATGCTTTCTGGTGCGATAAAAAAAATCAAATTTTATTTTCTTTTATAATATTTTATTTTATTTATTTTTCGTCCCCTAAAACTATTTTTCTCTATTTATTTCCATTATTCCTCTAATTTCCATTTCCAACTCAAAATTCCTATTAATTCAATAAATGCTCTAAAAATTCCATATAAATTCCTATAATCACTTTAACTCATTTTCTTTCATTTTTCATCATCAATTCCATTCAAATCATACTCAATTATTCCCAATAATTTTTTTTTCATAATTAGGCTAAATATAAAAATTCTATTAAATATTTCTTCCACTCTAAAAGTTATTTTCCGTCTTCAAACACTATATTTAACATCATTTTAAGACACAAATCCTCCCAAAATAATTTTTCAAAAATTTGGTAATAATTATGAAAATTCCCAAAAATTCTATAAAAAGTCCAAAAAATAATTTTCTTCAAATTTTCAGCTCTACCATCATCAACAACCTTCAATTTCACTAACTTCAATTTTTTATTCAATTATTCAACATTTCTGCTATAAATCCTAACTCAACCTTTTCACCAAATTAATTTCCATCGTAACACAACTTCAATTTCTACTTTAAATAAGCATCAAATACAATATAAATCCATAGATTTTTTTTTTTAAAAAAAAAGTAAAAAAAACTCACCTCTAAATTTGCTTGAAATTTTTGGCCAAAGGAAGAATTTTTTCCAAATTTATTTCCTTTACCTCCCAAAAATATTTTTTTCTTGCTATAAATACTTGAAATGTTGAAATATTATGAGATGAAAGTGAGAGAAGAGCTTAATCATACTCCCATGTTGAACGACCCAAAGAAGAAGAAGAGAGAAATTTTGGTAGATAATTATGGAAATTTTCTATTTATACCCCAATTAAATCTAATTAATCATAATGTTGATAATTAGATAATTAATCTAATTCTTAATCTCATACCCTATTGGCCATTAGAAAAATTAATTACCCATAATGTTGATACATGACCCAATCAAAACTTAATTAATTTTGACTTAAATAAATTTTCTACCAATCACCAAATTTTCTTATGATTAATTCACAATTAAATTTAATTCGCCAAAATCCAACCTCCAAACAACATAATATCATCAAATTAAATATTTCAAAAATTATAAAATAATTTTCTATTCAAAACGGTATCTTCAATTTTGCGAAACGACTACTAGAACAAAGATCACATTTTAAGGTTTAATCATTTTCCTTAATTTGGCTCGTAAAAATTTATCTGTCATTCGATTTCTAAATTGTCAGTTTTAAAAATGTTAGAATTCAATTACAATCATAAACACGTCTTTCTAACTTTCGATCCAAAAAGTCAGGCTATGAACCCACATTGATGATCATATTTCCACAATTCGAGTCCTTAACCTTAAACTCTCATCTTATAACTCCATATATGACCTTAAATTAATATTTTATATATTTTGTTATGCTTAAATCACATTTTCACCGTTAGGTAAAAAATTTGAATTTCAGTCCAGTATATTCCGTCGATTTACATGCATAACAGGAAATTATATTGTTTCATTTAATCAACTTCAACTTCATATTATCATATTAATATAAATTTTTTATATTTATTTGTCCATATTTAGACTCTGATCGGTACGCTTATATACTGCAGTACACACGACTGCAATACACGTATACTGTCAGGGTATAAATCGCTAATGTGACATGCTATTTAGCCTACTTATCGACAAAGAATAGCCCACATCAGAGTCGTATAGGATAACACTCTTACATGTGATACAACACTTCCCACTTAGGTTTAGAACTGCCTAAACTTTAGCTTTGATACCACTAAATATAACATCATTCGATATAATTAGGAATAAATCCAATTATACCAACGGATGCAACGATGCATGAGTTAAAATGAGATAATTTAAAACTTTCATGTACCATAGCTATAATGACTTAAGTAAAAATAAAACATCATTAAAATTCTTGATAAGATAAAGTTAAATACATTAATCAAATGGGCAACACAAGCCCAAAGTTTTTATAAAACGAGTTGTTATAAAACTACATATCTCTGAAATACAAGCATGTAAAACTATAACTTCCCAACCCAACAAAACTCAATAAAAAGCAAAAGTACAAAAATTGTATCACCCACCCCACTTGTGTATCCTTAACTCTGATCCCTAGGCGTCCTCATTTATTGCTCCATTATAAGCCTTGTACTTGTGCATGGGAAGCTCATATGCTAAGCAACTAGTGCCTAGTGGTACATAACAACATGCAAATCACACCATGAGACATATATAATATGCATGACATACTTACCAACGAACCACAGCGTCTTACCTTGAAGGCGACACATGTATTAGCTCATATTCTACATGACATACCATAAAGATCCCATATATAATGCACACATTGAACATGGTATATCAAATAACTAACTAGAAATATACAAGTGTATACCACTTGTAGAAGTATTTACTTACCATTCTGCTAACCACTATACTCATAAGTAGACTAAAATCTACCTGAACTTTCTAGAATACATATTTGAGGAGAATGAGAGCACAAAATAGACACCGAGAGAAGTCCACCTGGCTTAATCTTGAGCCTTGAAAACTTCTCGTACATAACCCAACTGAAGAAGCTCTCATTGCTTACTCCTAGGCCTTAAAGTATCTCAACATAATCCAACCGAAGAAGCTTTCATTGCTTACCCTTGGGCCTTCAAAGTGTCTTAAACATGACCAATCTAGGTCATCCGGTACTTATGTCCCCCTCAATGATATGTCATCTATTCTAGCTCTAGTCCTAGTTATAGATTGGGCTTACAATTTCACAATATGTATCGTATATGTTTCATTTTATTCCTAAACTATGATTTCTCATAAATCACAACCATAACATGTATTATCATACCATGTTATAACATGCAATAGAAGTACTCTGCCTCAAAATGAATCAATCTTGATTCACATGCAAGCATACAAATTTCTTCAGTTAAGCAGCTTCACGCCTGTGAACACCTTTTTTATGGCCGTGAAGAACCTTTTCACAGGTAGTTTACCCGTGAACCAAACTATGATTCATCCTATGAATCAGCACACATTTACGACCGTGATCATCCCTTTATGGACGTGAACCACACCATGAACCCAACCCTAAAGCTACCCATGAACGGGTCTGCATTAGTAACAAAACTCATTTTCATAGCATTCACACTCATAAACCCTCCACTCACAGCCATTAATCTGAAAGTTTTCCAAATTTCATACCAAAACAATGCATGACCATTTTCATGCAATCTTTTTATGATTAACCAATGTTAATCACCCTATCAATATTCCAACATGCATTTGAGACATTCCACATGTTATCTACCATTTCTAACATCACAACAGATTGATTTAAACAAATCAAAATCTATCTTAAACTCAATGAAGCATAACAATATTCCAACATGCATTTGAGACATCCCACATGTTATCTACCACTTCTAACATCACAACAAATTGATTTAAACAAATCAAAATCTATCTTAAACTCAATGAAGCATAACAATATCCCAACATGCATTTTAACCCAAAATCATAGGTTTTCAATAACCCACAGACACCAAGATGTGCATTCAAGTCACACTAACATACACATGCACAAAATAAGCTTTGAATGTGGTTATGTACAAACCTTACACCTAGAATGGAGATTATTCTTAAAGCTTGTCCTCTCCATTGAGATGAACTTCCAACTTCTCTACCAGATCTTAACAAGATGAAAAATGTCCTCTTAGCCTCTAGAAAGCATAGATACAAAAAACTTTAGGTAAGCCGTTGAGAACCTTTTGAATCAATCCATAAATCTATTGAATGTAATATTCAAATTGTAATTCATAAAAAAGTTCACTTTTTTGAATTCTTAAATGAATTTTTAACTTGAACCAAAATCTAGAAACATAAAAATCGAGCTTTTCCCCTAAAGCTCACAAGCTCATTCTTTCACTCTTCTCTCTCACTTTGTCTATTGAAATAAGGTCTCTCCAAGTTTCAAAAATAGAGGAAGAAGGGTTCTAGAGGAAGAAGTAGATTCAATTGGCATGTTTGGTTGGTTAACAGGGAACAGGGAGTAGGGAATGCATTTAAAGGGATGACATGAAGGAAAATGTGGCTATCTCACCTGCCCATATTGTCCATGATACATAGTCGTGACTCATCTTTTACGAGCATGAACCAATCCTTCACAGGCATTGTAATGCTCAATAATTTAGGCCACAGTCATGGGTGATCGAAATTCAGAGCGGTGAACCGATAAGGGTCTAAATTCGAACATGAAAGAAAAAAAATCAAATGATAATAAAATATGAGAAAACTATTTTGGATATTATTAATTTAGAATTTTGAGGTTCAGAGCTAAAATTTAGAAAATAATAATTTTTTGCTAAACATAATTTGAATTTAGGAAGGAATAAAAATGGAATATTCTTTATCTAAGGAAAGGAATATTCTTTGGATTAAAATAAAATAAGATTGATTTAAATTAATAGACTAATGAGGGACAAGATTATCTAATTAATCCTAACCACTCGCCTAATCCAACTATAAAAGTTAAAATTTTACTTTTTTGTCTTAAATTCTTCTTCTTCCTCATCTTAAACAATGAAACTCTCTCTCATTTCTCTCCCTTTTCCGTGACCTTCATCTCCCCCTTCCTTCTTCTTTTTCTTCAATTAAAGCTAAGATTTAGGTAGAAAAAGATGGGTTAAGGCAAGATCAACGAGAAAGTGAAGCAAAGTGAGCCAAACAAAGGAAGAGGGAGAAAGAAAAAAAGAGAAAGAGAAGGAAAGATTTTGGCCATCTTGAAGATCTACAAAAGTGAGGTTAGATTCTTCATCTCCTTTGTAACACCCCCTTACCCCACTTCCGTTCAGCAAGGTAAGTAAGTATTACCTATCTAACTGTTTCGTAAATTTAATGAAGTTAAGTAATTTTTTTTAACGAAAATATTGCAAACATTGAAATAAAAATTATTACAAGCATAAATACTCAAAATTTTATTTATTTATAAAGTACATTAATTTACATTATAATTCATGTCTATAATACATACTATAGGAAAGAAAACCATAATTTAATTTACAGATTTTTTTTTCATAAAATATACCAAAAAGAAAACCCAAAGATTTTTGCTGCTTCCTTCCGGATACCATTCTTCTTCTGACAATCTATTTTCTACGGCTACCCTTCTAAACCTATGCGAGAGGAAACCATTCGCGCTAAGCTAATAGCTTAGTGGTGCTTCAATGATAAAAATTTTACATACGCATATTTGATTACATGTCATTTATAAATTTAACAAGTAATACACAAAATAAAGAATTATATAAAATTAAACAATTTCATCAAGCATGTAAAATTTAACAATTTAATTTATCATAATGACATACTTTAACAAGATGTTTATCTTTCATTTTTCTTGTGCCCTTAATACCTATAACCGAACAAACTAATAGGAATAATGGGGTTGCCATTTTCGGCATTCATAATATTGCACCGAGTGCTTTATAATAATATCATTATCGGCTTTTGTAATATTGTCATTACCGACTTAATAATTTTATGCCGAACACATTTATCAAATTTCCATTACCGGCTTTTATATTTAGCAACGAGTGCCTAAAATCCCCTGATTGGCATGTCAAACTATTCTCTATTCTAGTTCTAGCCTAGGTGTCTTTGGGCTTAACTATTTTTATTTTAATTCACAATATTTCAAAAATGCCAATATTATTCAACTATCATAATCATGTTTATTTATTTTTGTTCTTTATTCCCATTATTATTGCACTAAATTATCACACATAAATAATTTGTTAAAAATTCATAACTACCATTAAAATAATTATTCACATTCATTATTATATATAATGATCACAACACATACACAAATCCAATATTTCATGTTTTTACCTATAGAAGATTTCGGACCTATTTTTGAGCTTCATTTTTAGCCCATTGTAGATTATTGTCTCATATTTCAGATGCATCAAAAATAACTTAAATCCCATTTTTCTATCAAAAGTTATGTTTAATTGAATACTATATCATCATAAATATTCCTGCCCAGATTTTTCTAGACAGATTCTAGGTTTGAATTTCATGTATTTTTCTGGGCAAATCTAGACATAATTAGATATTATGGTCTAAATACAAGTTAAAGTCCTGTGTCTTAGCTTTCCTTTTTAACAAATAACATATAAAAAGGAGTTCCATAACTCAAGTTATTATCAAAAGAGTCAGGATCATTCCTGGAATTTTGTACCTGAGCCATCAATTGGCATCAATCCATATTCATCATTTGCATTCCTTTTGATACTAAAATTTCCAAAATTACAACTACATTCATATGTCTCAATTATTTCACACAATTTGGTCTCATTTCCATATAAAATATCAAAAACAACAACTAATTACATAACACATCAAACACACAATCATATTAAACTTTAACACATAATTACACATACATGAACATCATGTAAAATTTTTATCAATGAAGCACATACCTAATCAGCCTTAGCTCTTCCCTTAATCCTTCTTTTTCTTCCCTTATTAGCTAGTTTTCTCCTTGCCTTTGTCACCCTCTTGAGGGCCTCTCACTTGTTCACTTGTTTTTCCTACACAACCATACCACATCTCAATTCCAATATCCATTTTCAATGCTTTTCATGTCTACATAGTATTCTAATGTTCCTAATATGTTTTATGCCCTAATTGAGCTAAAATGTACTAAGGTTAAACTTCTCTCTTAATATGTCATGGCTGCCCAAAAATCATATCCTAGTTCCCAATTCATTTTCTTCAATTCAACACTCAAATCATGCTTTACTTATCACCAATTGTTGTGCTTCTATGCTAATTTCAATTTTTCACAAATTTCTTTAACTATGGCAGCCCCTCATTCATCCATTAACATCATATTTTCTTTAGTTTTTAAGCCATAAAATAATTAACTAACTTCAATTATTTTTAATTCAAAGTTTAATTACACTTCCATCAACTAATCACAAATTTAAATTTCTAAGTTCAAACTTGCAACATAACCTATATCTATCAACCCTAATCACATCTATCATCCACATGGATCTCAAATGGAAGGAAAAAGGTTGAATTTAAGAAGAATAAACTAACCTTAAGCGTTCTTCAAGGTGGGCCGAAATTGCTCCTACTCTTTTCCCTTTTTTCTTTTTTTTTTCTTCCTTCCTTCTTGCTCCTTTGGCACCTTTTATGGTAAGAACTCCTTAATTCAGAATTTTCATCTCTCAAAACAATTTTTTTTCTCACTATTAACATGCTAGAAAAAGGAAGAAAATAGAGGTTTATTAGGGTAGAGATGGACGACAACAAGGTGGGAGAAAAGAAGATGAAGATGACTTTATGGAAGAATGAGAAATTTGTTCTTCCTTTTTGACTTTTATATCTAAATTAAGAAGTGGATTCCACTAATTAAAATTAATCTTAATTTTTATTGGTTCATTAAATTAATTAATCTTGATTTACAATTAAACTTTGAGAAATTCCATATTTGCCACATCTTCCTCCATATTTACATTTTTTCCCCAAATAATCTCCATAATACCAATTTTGTCCATAGAAAATTTTTTTTTTCTAATTCTACCACTAATCTTTTTAATTCCTAAATAATAATACCCTTAATTATTTTCTCTTATTATTAGTCATTTTTTTATAGGTTCAAATTTAGACTCCGATTGAACTTGCACACCTCACTACGGTCACGCGCAATCATGGCCTAAATTACTTGATGTTACAATTCTCTCCCCCTTAAGAAAATTTCATCCTCGAAATTTACCTAATTAGCTTGAGTCGAATAGTTGAGGATAATGAGCTCTCATCATTTCTTCACTCTTCCAAGTGGCTTCTTCTACTGCATGATTGCGCCATAGAACCTTTACCAATGGTACATTTTTGTTCCGTAGTTCCTTGACTTCTCGAGCTAAGATTTTAACTGGCTCTTCAATATATGTCAGGTCTGGTTGTACCTCTATTGATTCCACAGGTATTACATGTGTCAGATCCGATCTATATCTCCTTAACATTGAGACATGAAACACATTGTGGATCTTATCTAATTCTGGTGGTAAGGCCAACCTGTAAGCCACTGGACCCACACGTTCAAGTATTTCCTATGGTCCAATAAATCTAGGACTCAGTTTCCCCTTTCTACCAAAATGAAGTACTTTCTTCCAAGGTGAAACTTTCAAAAATACCTTATCTCCGACGACATATTCAATGTCTTTCCTTTTCAAATCAGTGTAGGACTTTTGTCGATCAGTTGCAACTTTTAATCGATCTTGGATTAATTTCACCTTCTCCTCTGTCTGTTGCACTAATTCTGGCCCCAATAATTTCTTTTCACCAAGTTTTGTCCAACATAATGGTGTCCTACATCTCCTTCCATACAAAGCTTTGTATGGTGCCATGCCGAGACTAGTTTGGTAGCTATTGTTATATGCAAATTCTATTAATGATAAGTACTTATCCCAGCTACCCTCAAAGTCAATTACACAACTTCGAAGCATATCTTCTAGCAATTGAATAACTCGTTCAGATTGCCCATCTGTTTGTGGGTGAATGCTGTACTAAAAGTAAGTCAGGTTCCCAATGCTTATTGTAGATTTTTCCAAAATTTTGATGTGAACCGTGGGTCTCGATCAAAAATAATAGATACTGGCACCCCATGAAGTCGAATTATCTCATTGACATATAATTCTGCTAACCGACTCAATGAATAATCCATCCGAACTGGCAGAAAGTGAGTCGACTTGGTAAGCCTGTAAACAATTACCCATACTGCATCATGCTTCTTTTGTGTCAAAGGCAACCCAGATACAAAATCCATCGTAATCCTTTCCCACTTCTATTCTGGAATTGTAATAGGTTGCAACAATCCAGATGATACCTGGTGCTCTGCTTTCACTTGTTGGCATGTCAAGCATCTTGTAGTATATTCCACTATATCCTTCTTCATTCCTGGCCACCAATAATGAGTCTTCAGGTTCTGGTACATTTTATTGCTCCATGGATGCATAGAATAAGTTGTATTATGTGCCTCTTTTAGTATTATTTGCTTTAATCCACTGTCATTTGGCACGTACAATCTTCCTTGGTAACTTATGCTTCCATCTTCTCCAACCTTAATTTCAGGTCTCTCCCCCTTTTTCACTTCCTCAGCAATTATCATCAATTTCAGATCTTGCTTCTGAACTGCTCTCACTTGTTGCCTTAAAGTAGGTTGGATCCGTAACTCTGCCAAAATAAATTGTGAGTCTAATTTTTAATTTATTATTAATTTGTATATATTATATTATAATTGAGGAAATTTTTAAACTATACCTGCCAGTGTTTTTCTACTTAAGGCATCCGCTACTACATTAGCTTTGTCTGGCTGATAATCAATAATACAATTATAATCCTTGATTAACTCCAACCAGCGTCTTTGCCTTAAGTTCAACTCCTTTTGTATAGGAAAATATTTGAGGCTCTTATGATCTGTATATATGTAGCACCGCTCACCATACAAATAATGTCGCCATATTTTTAAAGCAACCACTATTACTGCCAACTCCAAATCATGTGTAGGGTAATTTAGCTCATGAGGCTTCAATTGCCTAGATGCATAAGCAACTATTTTACCCTCTTGCATTAATACACAACCTAGCCCATTATGAGAGGCATCACTGTATATCACAAAATCTTTCCATGGCGTAGGTTGGGTCAAAACAGGTGCTTCGGTTAACATGGATTTTAGTTTCTCAAAGCTTGCCTGACACCGATCTGTCCACTCAAACTTAGTTTCTTTTCTGAGCAACTTGATAAGTGGTGCTATTATACTTGAAAATCCCTTCACAAACCTTCTGTAGTAGCTAGCTAATCTAAGAAAACTTCAGACTTTTGTTACATTGTGAGGTGGCTTCCAACTTTGAATTGCTTCTATTTTGTTAGGATCAACATGGATTCCTTCAACTGAAGTAACATGCCCTAAGAATCCCACTTCTTCCAACCAGAACTCACATTTTGACAGCTTTGCATACAATTGATTTTCCCTCAAAGTCTGCAGTACTATTCTGAGATGCCTGTCATGTTCTCCCTTGTCCCTCGAATACACCAGGATATCATCTATAAAAACTACCACAAACTAATTAAGGTAAGGCCTAAAAATTTTGTTCATCATATCCATAAAAGGCAGCTGGTGCATTTCTTAAGCCAAATAGCATTACTAGGAATTCATAGTTGCCATATCGAGTCCTAAAGGCTATTTTGGACACATCTGATTCTTTGATTTTCAGTTGGTGATACCCGTATCTGAGATCAATCTTAGAGAATACTCCTGCTCCTTTCAATTGATCAAACAAATCATCAATTCTACGTAGTGTGTATTTATTTTTAATCTTCACCTTGTTCAATTGTCGGTAATCAATATATAACTGAAGGGTGCCATCCTTCTTTTTCACAAACAACACCAGAGTGCCCCATGGTGACACACTGGGCCTTATGAACCCTTTGTCGAGAAATTCCTGCAATTGAACCTTTAACGCTCTCAATTCTGCAAGTGCCATTCTATAAGGAGTAATTGATATTGGGGTTGTACCAGGAATTACATCAATAGCAAACTCTATCTCCCTATCTGGTGGTAACCCCGGCAAATCCTCAGGAAACATGTCTGGGAACTCACACACTATAGGGATGTCCTTGAGTTTTGGGCTCCCCTTCCTGGTATCTATCACATGGGCCAAGTATGCCTCACATCCCTTCCTAATGTATTTTTGAGCTTTTAATGCAGAAATAACACTGGTCAAACATGATTGACCTTCACCTTGAATGATAGTGTCATCCTGCCCGGAAAGTTTAAGTACGACTTTTCTACATCGACAGTCGACTATAGTGCAATTTTGTCAACCAATCCATACCCAGAATAGCATCGAATTCATGAAAAGGGAATTCTATTAAGTCTGCTGGAAATTCTCTACCCTGAATTATTATTGAATTGTTTCTATAAATCTGATTCACTTTCACACTATGTCCCAGTGGATTGGTCACAGCTATCTCATATTCTAAGGTCTCAGGTATCATGTTCCCTTGTATAAGTGCAGTTGCATTTATGTATGAATGCGTGGAATCAGGATCTATTAATGCATGTAAATCAAAATCAAATAAAGATAATTTACTAACTATGACGTCTGGTGCATCCTGGTCCTCATGGGCTCTCATCACATATGCTCGAGCTTGAGCTCTACTTCCTCCAAGTCTGTCAACTATCTCAGATACCCCCTGACTCTGTCCAGTACGATCACCTCTAAACTGGCCTCGACCTCTACCACAGCTCTGTACCGGTGCCATAGTCTGTGCTGGTGCTATACTGCCTGTACTAAGTTTGGGACAATCTCTCTTCATATGGTCAGTAGCTCCACATCTCAAACATGCCCCAGTTAACCACCAACACTCTCCTGTATGAGATTTACTACAATGCTGACACATAGCCGGAGCTGGTCTCTTGGGAAATGATGCTAGTGAACTAGCAGATGATGTTGCGGGTCTAAAATGCTGACCCCGCCTACCAGAAAAGGTCTGCCAAGCTGCCCTTAACTGAAATGGCCTGGGTACTATCCATCCTTTCCTACCCGATGTCTGGGCCACACTAGCTGTTGATTTCGTAGAGAACTCTTCTGTCTTCAGCTTCTTCCTTCTTTCTACACTAATGGCAGAGGACACTAGTGTAACAAAATCTGTATGCTGGTGTGAAGCCACTAAATACCCAATCTCCTCATCGAGACTGTCTTCAAATCTACGACATTTATCAGCTTCATCTCCAATAATCCCAGTAGCATACTTGCTCAGCCTGGTGAACTCCATCTCGTACTCAGCTACTGTCATACCCCTCTACTTCAGATTTAGAAATTTTTGCTTTTTCTTATCCACATAAATTCTTGGCACATATTTCTTTTTAAACTCTGCCACAAAGAAATCCCATGTCTGAGGGTTCGAAGTCTGAGATTTCGCTAACACCAACTTCCACCAGTCATAGGCATCCTCTTGAAGAAGGGATACTGCATATCTAACCTTATACTCCTCCGGACATTGCAGCTCCTCAACAACCCAATCTGTCTTTTCCAACCAAAATTCTGCTGCAACTAGGTCATCCTCTTTCTTGCCATAAAATTCGTAGCTCCATATTTTCTTAATTTATCAATCTGGGGTTTCGGTTGAGGTGGGGGAGGTGGTGGAGCTTGTAGCGCTCCCTTACCCTACTAAACGTTAATAGGATATGGAAGTGCTAATAAGCTTTTTTTTTTTTTTTTACAACCAATGTACAAATCATTGTACAAATTATTATTAGCGAAATATTTATTACTATTTTTTTCATTTAAATATATAACTAGTGATGGAAATAGTTTGATTTAATTGAACTCATGCAATTAAACCATAATATTTAGAAACAATAATGGATTTATAAAATTACAAAATTCATTCCTTATAAATCCTACATGCCACAAACTCACATAAAAAAAAAAGATTCTAAGAATTTAATTTTTACAACATAATTTTCAAAACATACAAAAAAAACTAGACTGCTGTAATTTGATCTTGGGGGTTCCCTCTTCTTTGGTCGCCCTATCGGAACAGCTACTTCTATTTATCTGCGCGTGAAACACACGCGCTAAGTTTCTAGCTTAGTGGTATGTTTGGCAACTATCTAATAATTACATAAATAATTCTAAAATAAAATGTTTTGAAACTATAATTAATTTATTAAGCATGCCAAATATTCAATTAATAATAAAACCATTCTCCATGCAAAAATATTTAATTCATCAATTATGACATTTCATTCATTAAGCATATTCACAATATCAATTTCTTAACAATTCAAGATATAAAATTCACAATATCAATTTCATAATTCACATTTTTTTTTGTTATTTATTTAATAGCCCACGACATCTTAGACCGGAACTAAACACTGGATACAGAGTTTCTGCTCTTTAGCAGTATACTCGGTGCCTACATAATTATGTTATAACCCAGCATTTAACGCCTACATTTTCAATAACAACTCAACATATTTTTGGTGCCTACGTAATTTTTGAACTCAGCACTATTTCTTAGTGCCTACGTAATTTCAACTCAGCACTATTTCTTAGTGCCTACTTAAATTAAATCTCAGTACTATTATTTTTAGTGCCTACTTTCTACCTTTTTATTGGCATGCCAACTTATCCTAATTTCTAGTTCTCGACTAGATGTTATAGGGCTTAAATTACATTTGTTACCTTTATTAATATTTACATAAATTATGTAGGGAACATTAATATAAACTCTATATAACTGCAATAATTCTCATTTAATATTTTACAACCTCATACTAGCTCATTCAATCATTATAATTATAGGAAAAATTCAATTAATACATTTTATGTCACATAAATTCACAATCAACACATTTCTTCCAGCTATCCTATTCTGGACAGCATTTCTTCCTTATGATGCTCTGTATTTTTTGTCTATTGTTAAACAGATTCTGAACATATGATCAACTAACAAAATATAGGTACATGTCTTATCTTTAATTTCCAATTGGAAGCACATTAAAAGGCATTTTTTAGCAAAAGTTATAAATTTTTTCCTAAGCTATGTTCACTGTAATCTGCCCAGTATTTTACTGGACATAATTATGCCTTATTTTACTTTGTCATTTTAATCCATTTTTATATGGAATTGGAACAAGTGATCAACTAGAAATATTTAGATACATGGCTTATCTTTAATATACAACTAGAATTATATTAAAATGAATTTGGTATCAAACGTTACAAATTTTCTCTTAAACTACGTTCACTGCAATCTGCCCAGTATTTTACTGGACAGAATTATGTCTTATTTTGGTCTGTATTTTTCATCCCTTTTTCGATGGAAATTGGACAAGTGATAAAATAACCAAATATCATTACATGTCTTATCTTTCATTTCCAACTATAATTACATTAAAAAGAACTGTGTAGTAAAAGTTATGAATTTTTCGCTAAGCTACGTTCATTTCAAATCTGCCCAGTTTTGTTTTTTGAACAGATTTCTAGGTCAACTTTGAGTCACATTTTCACCTCATTTTAGGCATATTCATGTCTAATGGTCTGCATAAAAGTTCAAGAACTATGTCTTAACTTTCCAACCCAATAAGAATCACCCAGAAATGATTTCCAGAACTGAAGTTATGATCAAAATACTATACACTGTTCATAAGACGAATTTTTCAGCACATCAATTAAATCATACAATTTCCATTTTTGCATCAACCTCATATTCTAGTTTTTATTTTCATATTCATTGCATCATTTAATCACCACTTAATTTCTCAATCAATTATTCAGAATTTCATACACATCACAAAATTAAAATTAATATTTTTATATATTGAAGTTTTGCCAAATATACATACCTCAAAATTTCACTTCTCTTCGATGATTTTGCCTTAATCCCTTTTTTTTTCATCTAATCTTAGCTTGAATTGAAGAAAGAAAAAGAAGACTAATTGGGGGAGGAGAGTCACGGCCAAAGAAGAAGAAAAGGGAGAGAAAATGGGTTTGGTTAAGATGAAAAAGAAGAATGATAAAAAAAAATGGAAATTTGACTTTTTATAGTTGGATTAGGTGGGTGGTTAGGATTAATTGTTAATCTTGCTTCCCATTGGTCCATTAATTTTAATCACTCTTAATTTATCTTAGTTAAAAGAATATTCCTTTCCTTAGATAAAGAATATTCTATTTTTATATCTTCTTATAATTTTTGTGCTAAAAACACTGAAATTTCTAATTTCGTTCAGCGAAAAATTATTTTTTTCCCAATTTTTATTCCAAACTTCAAAATTCTCAATTAATAATATCCAAAATATTTTCTCCCATATTTTTATTATTTTAATTTATTTCTTTCATGTCTGAATTTAGACCCGATCGGTTTGGCGTGCTGGATTTCGCTCAACCGCGACCGTGGCCTAAATTATCGGGCATTACAATTTTCCCCTCCTAAAAAACAATTTCGTCCTCGAAATTTACCTTTTTAACTGGAGTGGAATAATTGTGGATACTGGGCCTTCATCACCTCTTCATTTTCCCAAGTCGCTTCTTCTGAATTATGATTTTTCTACAGAACCTTTACCAATGGTACCTTCTTGTTCCGTAGCTCCTTCATTTCTCGAGCTAGAATTTCCACTGGCTCTTCTTCATAAGTTAGATCTGGTCGTATCTCTATAGGTTATGCTGATATGATATGAGATGAATCTGATCGATATCTTCTCAACATGGACACATGGAACACATTATGAATCTTGTCAAACTCTGGTGGTAAAGCTAATATGTACGCCACAGGACCTATGCGTTCAAGTACCTCATAAGGTCCAATGAACCTAGGACTCAACTTTCCCTTCTTTTCAAATCGGAAAATCCTTTTCTAAAGTGAGACTTTTAAGAATACCTTATCACCAACTATATACTCAATATCCCTCCTTTTCAAATCTGCATATGATTTCTGTCTATCAACAGCAGCTTTCAGCCTATCTCTTATTACTCTCACTTTTTCCTCTGTCTGCTGTACTAGATCTGGACCCACTACTTTCATTTTACTAAGCTCAGTCAACATAAAGGTGTTCTACATTTCCTCCCATACAAGGCTTCATATGGTGCCATGCTGATACTGGCTTGGTGACTATTATTGTAGGCAAATTCTATCAATGGAAGATGTTTGTCCCAACTGCCTTCAAATTCTATCACACAACTGCTTAACATATCTTCCAATATCTGTATGACCCTTTCTGATTGTCCATCTATTTGTGGGTGGAAAGTTGTACTGAAATTGAGTCGAGTACCCATGGCTTGATGCAAACTTTTCCAAAATTTTGAAGTGAACCTCGGGTCTCGATCTGAAATGATTGAAATTGGCACACCATGTAAACGGATTATCTCATTAACATAGATCTCTGCCAAACAGTTAAGTGGATAATCCATCTTGATCGGTAGAAAATGAGCTGATTTAGTGAGTCGGTCCACCACTACCCATATTGAATCATGCCTCTTTTGTGTCAAAGGCAAACCAGAAACAAAATCCATTGTAACTATTTCCCATTTCCACTCCGGAATTGAAATTGACTGCAATAATCCACTTGGTACTTGATGCTCAGCCTTCACTTGCTGACAAGTTAAACATCTGGTAGTATACTCGGTGATATCTCTTTTCATTCCTGGCCACCAGTAATATGCCTTCAAGTCATGATACATTTTGTTGCTTCCTGGGTGCATTGCATAAATAACATTGTGAGCTTCCTTCAAAATATCTTGTTTCAATTCTGGTATGTCTGGCACACATAACCTGCCCTTTTGCCTTAAACTCCCATCTGAATCAATAGTAAATTCTAGTTTTTCACCCTTTTTCACCATTTCAAAGATTTCCTTTAATTTCGTGTCCTGCTTCTGATTGTTCTTTACTTGTTGGATCAATGTGGGTTGAATCCGTAATTCTTCCCAAATAATATATAAATAAATTATTATTTCATTTTTTTTCATGTTCACTTAATAAATTTAAGTTTTAACATTTACCTGCAAGAGTTTTTCTACTTAGAGCGTCTGCTACCACATTGGCCTTACCTGGCTGATAATCAATGATACAATTGTAGTCTTTGATTAATTCTAGCCATCGCCTCTGTCTCAAATTGAGTTCCTTTTGTGAAGGCAAATATTTCAGACTTTTATGGTCTGTATAGATATAACATTGCTCACCATACAGGTAGTGTCGCCATATTTTCAATGCAAATACAATGGCTGCTAGTTCCAGATCATGTGTTAGATAATTTCTCTCATGAGGCTTCAGTTGTCTGGAAGCATAAGCAATCACTTTACCTTCTTGCATCAATACACAACCCAAACCATTAAGGGAAGCATCATTGTACACCACAAAATCATTTTCTGCAGTAGGTTGTGTCAACACTAGTGCCTCTGTCAACATTTTCTTCAACTTATCAAAGCTAGTCTGGCATCGGTCTGTCCACTCAAATTTGGTCTCCTTTCTAAGTAATTTTGTCAGTGGTGAGGCTATCATTGAGAATCCTTTAACAAATCTCCGATATTAACCAGCCAAACCAAGAAAACTTCTCACCTCTGTCACATTCCGAGGCGGTTTCTAGTTGAGGATTGCCTCTACCTTACTGGTGTCAACTCTGATCCCATCGGCTGAGACAATATGCCCTAGAAAGGCCACTTCATCTAACCAGAATGCACATTTCGACAACTTCGCATACAATTGATTCTCTCTCAAGGTATGAAAGACAATACGAAGATGTTGATTATGCTCTTCTCTGCTTCTGGAGTACACCAAGATATCATCTATGAACACCACCACAAATTGGTCCAAATAAGGACTAAAGATTCTATTCATTAGATCCATAAATACTGCTGGGGAATTTGTCAGGCCAAAAGGCATTACTAAGAATTCATAATGACCATACCGAGTTCTAAATGCTATTTTTGAAATGTCTGATTCTTTAATTCTCAATTGGTGATAACCTGATCTGAGGTCAATTTTAGAAAATACCCCTGCTCTTTTCAACTGATCAAACAAGTCATCTATTCTTGGCAAGGGATATCTATTCTTAATTGTCATTTTGTTCAATTGACGATAATCAATGCACAAACAAAAGGTGTCATCTTTCTTTTTCATAAATAGAACCGGAGCACCCCAAGGTGAGACACTAGGCCTGATAAACCCTTTCTCTATCAACTCTTGCATCTGTACTTTTAATTCTTTTAGTTCAGCAGGTGCCATTTCTGTAAGGAGTGATCGATATCGGGCCTGTGCCTAGCAAAACATCAATGGCAAACTCTATCTCCCTGACAGGTGGTAACCCTGGCAAGTCCTCAGGGAAGATATCTAGATATTCACATACTGTAGGAATCTCCCTGAGATCTAGACTATCTTTCTTGGTATCTACAATATGTGCCAAAAATGCTTCACATCCTTTTTTGATAAGCTTACTTGCCTTCATCACATAAATGACATTAGTCAAGTATAGTCGGTTCTCGACCAGGACAATCACGTCATCCTGCCCTGAATTCTTGAAAGTCACTCTCCTATATTGACAATTCACCACTGCCTTATACTGAGTTAACCAATCCATCCCCAAGATTGCATCAAACTCACGAAATGGCAACTCTATTAGGTCAGCTGGAAATTCTACATTCTGAGCTTTTATTGGACTATTTTTATAGACTCGACTAACTTTCACTCCATGACCCAAAGGATTTGTCACTAATATATCACAATTTATTCCTCTGCTACCATATTCCCCTGATTAGGTGGTGACATGCATAAATATGAATGTGTAGAACCCGGATCTATCAGTGCAAATAAATCAGTATCATAAAGAGAAAGTTTACCGATAATGACATTCGGGGCATCCTGCTCCTCACGAGCTTTCATGGCATATGCTCGGGCTGGGGCTCGACTACCTTCTGCTCTATTCACTAATTCTGATATACTCTGCCCAATCCTACCGCTTCTAGACTGTCCATGTCCCCTACCTCTGTCTCGAGTGACATTTTGAACCTGCACTGATACTACACCATCTAGACCTCTTCCTCTGGGGCAATCTTTCAGTTTGTGCTCTGTAGATCCGCAACGTAAGCATGCTCTAGTAATCAACCAGCAATCACCTGCATGTAATCTCCCACAATGTTGACATATGACAGATATGAATCTCTTATTACCAGAAGCTGGTGCACTAGCTGTAGACCCCTCTGGCCTCAACTGTTGGCTTTGTCTAGCTGAAAAATTTGATCTAACACCCCATGACTGGAAAAACCTAGGCACTGTTCGTCCCTTTTTTCCTGATGTCTGGGCCATGCTAATTGTCGGCCTCCGTGGTGGCTCTTCTATCCTCTTTCTCTTTGACCTCTTTTCCACACTGATGGCTGAGGATACTAGTGTAGCAAAATCCTCAAGCTAAAGGGCGATCACCATATTCCCAATATCATCATTAAGCCCATCTTCAAATCTACGACATCTGTCTGCCACATCTGCAATGATTCCAGTCGCATATTTACTTAGTCGGGTGAACTCCATCTCATATTCAGCGATTGACATGTTTCCTTGCTTCAAGTCTTGAAACTCCCTTTTATTTTTATTCACATAAACTCTAGGCACATACTTCTTATTAAATTCTGCCTTGAAGAAATTCCAAGAAGGTGGTTTCGGTGTCTGGGGCTTTGATAAAATTGATTTCCACTAGTCATAGGCATGATCTTTTAAAAGGGACACTGCATATCTGACATTTTGTTCCTCTAGACACTCAATTTCCTCAAACACCCTTTCTGTGGACTCCATCCAAAACTCTGAAGCTGCTGGGTCATCCTCCCTCCTTCCCATAAAATCTGTGGCCCCATATTTTCTCAGCTTATCAATCCGGGGTTTTGGCTGAGGTGGAGGAGGAGGTGGAGCTGGTTGTGGAACTACTTGTACTATCCTTTGCAACAAGTTTGCTATATGTTCCATAAGAGGCTCCTGTCCCAAATTAGCCTGTCCCTCTGCTCTCGGAGGAGCTACTACACTCGGCCCGGAATCTCTTACTGATTGAGGTTGTCTGAGATTGGCTGAGTCTGAAAGGCTATTACTCAATTCGTCTTCTGAGAAATCTTGTTCCGATCCCGAATCCATATCTACCTATAAACCAGAAGAAGGGACCCAAGTCAGATAATTGCAGCATTTTATACATATACATGAGACACATATTCTATTTTACACCCACTGATTAAGAATCAATTAGCTTGGGCTATGATACCACTAAATGTAGTGCTCCCTTACCCTACTAAACATTAATAGGATATGGAAGTGCAAATAGGCTTTTTTTTTAAAACCAATGTACAAATTATTGTAATAATTTTTTTTTCGAGTTTATTATTAGCGAAATATTTATTACTATTTTTTCATTTAAATATATAACTAGTGATGGAAATAGTTTGATTTAATTGAACTCATGCAATTAAACCATAATATTTAGAAACAATACTGGATTTATAAAATTACAAAATTCATTCCTTATAAATCCTACATGCCACAAACTCACATAAAAAAAAAGATTCTTAGAATTTAATTTTTACAACATAATTTTCAAAACATACAAAAAGAACTAGACTATTGCAATCTGATCTTGGGGGTTCCCTCTTCTTCGGTCGCCCTATCGGAACAGCTACTTCTATTTATCTGCACGTGAAACACACGCGCTAAGCTTCTAGCTTAGTGGTACGTTTGGCAACTATCCAATAATTACATAAATAATTCTAAAATAAAATGTTTTGAAACTATAATTAATTTATTAAGCATGCCAAATATTCAATTAATAATAAAACTATTCTCCATGCAAAAATATTTAATTCATCAATTATGACATTTCATTCATTAAGCATGCTTGAAATTTCCTAACAATTCAAGATATAAAATTCACAATATCAATTTCATAATTCACATTTTTTTTCTGTTATTTATTTAATAGCCCACGACATATTAGACCGGAACCAAACACTGGATACAGGGTTTCTGCTCTCTGGCAGTATACTCGACGCCTACATAATTATTTTATAACTCGGCGTTTAATGCCTACATTTTCAATAACAACTCAGCACATTTCTGGTGCCTACGTAATTTTTGAATTCAGCACTATTTCTTAGTGCCTACGTAATTTCAACATAGCACTATTTCTTAATGTCTACTTAAATTAAATCTCAGTACTATTATTTTTAGTGCCTATATTTCTACCCTTTTATTAGCATGCCAACTTATCCTAATTTCTAGTTATCGACTAGATGTTATAGGGCTTAAATTACATTTGTTACCTTTATTAATATTTACAAAAATTATGTAGGGAACATTAATATAAACTCCATATAACTGTAATAATTCTCATTCAATATTTTACAATCTCATACTAGCTCATTCAATCATTATAATTATAAGAAAAATTCAATTAATACATTTTATGTCACATAAATTCACAATCAACACATTTCTTCCAGCTGTCCTATTCTGGACAGCATTTCTTCCTTATGATGCTTTGTATTTTTTGTCTATTGTTAGATAGATTCTGAACATATGATCATCTAACAAAATATAGGTACATATCTTATCTTTAATTTCCAATTAGAAGCAAATTAAAAGGCATTTTGTAGCAAAAGTTATAAATTTTCTCCTAAGTTACGTTCACTGCAATCTGCCCAGTATTTTACTGGACAGAATTATGCCTTATTTTACTCTGTCACTTTAATCCATTTTTATATGGAACTGGAACAAGTGATCAACTAGAAATATTTAGATACATGGCTTTTCTTTAATATAAAACTAGAATCATATTAAAATGAATTTGGTAACAAACGTTACAAATTTTCTCCTAAACTACGTTCACTACAATCTGCCCAGTATTTTAGTGGACAGAATTATGCCTTATTTTGGTCTGTATTTTTCATCCATTTTCCGTTGGAAATTGGACAAGTGATAAACTAACCAAATATAGGTACATGTCTTATCTTTCATTTCCAACTATAATTACATTAAAAATAATTGTGTAGTAAAAGTTATGAATTTTCTCCTAAGCTACGTTCATTTCAAATCTACTCAGTTTTGTTTTTTGAACAGATTTCTAGGTCAACTTTGAGTCACGTTTTCACCTCATTTCAGGCATATTCATGTCTAATGGTATGAATAAAAGTTCAAGACCTATGTCCTAACTTTCCAACCCAACAAGAATCACTCAGAAATTATTTCCAGAACTCAAGTTTTGATCAAAACATTATACACTGTTTATAAGACGAATTTTTCAGCACATCAATTAAATCATACAATTTCAATTTTTGTATCAACCTCATATTCTAGTTTTTATTTTCATATTCATTGCATCATTTAATCACCACTTAATTTCTCAATCAATTATTCAGAATTTCATACACATCACAAAATTAAAATCAATATTTTTATATATTGAATTTTTGCCAAATATACATTCCTCATAATTTCACTTTTCTTTGATGATTTTGCCTTAATCCCCTTTTTTTTCATCTAATCTTAGCTTGAATTGAAGAAAGAAAAAGAAGACTAATTGGGGGAGGAGAGTCACGGCCAAAGAAGAAGAAAAAGGAGAGAAAATGGGTTTGGTCAAGATGAAAAAGAAGAATGATAAAAAAAAATGGAAATTTGACTTTTTATAGTTGGATTAGGTGGGTGGTTAGGATTAATTGTTAATCTTGCCTCCCATTGGTCCATTAATTTTAATCACTCTTAATTTATCTTAATTAAAAGAATATTCCTTTCCTTAGATAAAGAATATTCCATTTTTATGCATTCTTATAATTTTTGTGCTTAAAACACTGCAATTTCTAATTTCGTTCAGCAAAAAATTATTTTTTTCCCAATTTTTATTCCAAACTTCAAAATTCTCAATTAATAATATCCAAAATATTTTCTCCCATATTATTATTATTTTAATTTATTTCTTTCATGTTTGAATTTAGACCCGATCGGTTCGGCGTGATTAGAATCGCGACCGTGGCCTAAATTATCGGGCATTACAGAGCTGGTGGTGGCATAACTTATGCTATCTGCTGTAACAAAGTAGCCATCTGTTGCATAAGGGGTACTTGACCCGGGTTAACCTGTTCTTTAGCATGTTGTGGAGCTATCACACTGGGCTCCGAAGCTCTAATTGATGTTAACTGTCTATGCGCAGCCGAAGCAGCTATACTATCACCCTCTTATTCTTCGTGATTTTGTCTTGATTCCGAATCCATTAAAACCTATATTGTCAGAAGAAGAGTCTCTTAATAGAATATAGTAGCTTAAAGCAATGCAAATGCTGAAAACATGCACTTATCTTCCCATTCCCACTAAATTTAGAATCGTTAAAACCTATAGCTCTGATACCAAAAATTGTAACAACCCCTTACCCCACTTCCGTTCAGCAAGGTAAGTAAGTATTACCTGTCTAACTGTTTCGTAAATTTAATGAAGTGAAGTAATTTTTTTTAATGAAAATATTGCAAACATT
This sequence comes from Triadica sebifera, assembly GCA_023653625.1. Classification (NCBI taxonomy): domain Eukaryota; kingdom Viridiplantae; phylum Streptophyta; class Magnoliopsida; order Malpighiales; family Euphorbiaceae; genus Triadica; species Triadica sebifera. The sequence continues at coordinate 41,211,097 of CM042893.1, read as the reverse complement.
GAAATAAAAATTATTACAAGCATAAATACTCAAAATTTTATTTATTTATAAAGTACATTAATTTACATTATAATTCATGTCTATAATACATACTATAGGAAATAAAACCATAATTTAATTTACAGAATTGTTTTTATAAAATATACCAAAAAGAAAACCCAAAGTTTTTTGCTGCTTCCTTCCGGATACCCTTCTTCTTCTGACAATCTATTTTCTACGGCTACCCTTCTAAACCTGCGCGAGAGGAAACCACCCGCGCTAAGCTAATAGCTTAGTGGTGCTTCAATGATAAAAATTTTACATACGCATATTTGATTACATGTCATTTATAAATTTAACAAGTAAGACACAAAATAAAGAATTATAAAAAATTAAACAATTTCATCAAGCATGTAATATTTAACAATTTAATTCATATAACATTATCATAATGACATACTTTAACATGATGTTTATCTTTCATTTTTCTTGTGCCCATAATACCTATAACCGAATTAACTAATAGAAATAACGGTGTTGCTATTTTCGGCATTCATAATATTGCGCCGAGCGCTTTATAATAATATCATTACCAGCTTTTGTAATATTGTTATTACCGATTTAATAATTTTGCGCCGAGTGCATTTATTAATTTGTCATTACCGGCTTTTATATTTAGCACCGAGTGCCTAAAATCCCCTGATAGCATGCCAAACTATTTCTATTCTAGTTATAGCCTAGATGTCTTTGGGCTTAACTATTTTTATTTTAATTCACAATATTTCAAAAATGCCAATATTATTCAACTATCATAATCATGCTTATTTATTTTTGTTCTTTATTCCCATTATTATTGCACTAAAATCTCACACATAAATAATTTGTTAGACATTCATAACTAACATTAAAATAATTATTCACATTAATTATTATATATAATTATCACAACACAAGCACAAATCCAATATTTCATGTTTTTACCTATAGCAGATTTCGGACCTATTTTTGAGCTTCCTTTTTAGCCCATTTATAATTTGAATTTAGAGTTCTGGCCTTCTAACAATTTGTAGATTATTGTCTCATATTTCAGATGCATCAAAAATCACTAAAATCCATATTCATCATTTGCATTCCTTTTGATACTAAAATTTCCAGAATTACAACTACATTCATATGTCTCAATTATTTCACACAATTTGGTCTCATTTCCATAAAAATATCAAAAACAACAACTAATTACATAACACATCAAACACACAATCATATTAAACTTTAACACATAATTACACATACATGAACATCATGTAAAATTTGTATCAATGAAGCACATACCTAATCAGCCTTGACCCTTCCCTTAATCCTTCTTTTTCTTCCCTTATTAGCTAGTTTTCCCCTTACCTTTGTCACCCTCTTGAGGGCCTCTCACTTGTTCACTTGTTTTTCCTACACAACCATACCACATCTCAATTCCAATATCCATTTTCAATGCTTTTCATGTCTACATAGTATTCTAATGTTCCTAATATGTTTTATGCCCTAATTGAGCTAAAATGTACTAAGGTTAAACTTCTCTCTTAATATGTCATGGCTGCCCAAAAATCATATCCTAGTTCCCAATTCATTCTCTTCAATTCAACACTCAAATCATGCTTCACTTATCACCAATTGTTGTGCTTCTATGCTAATTTGAATTTTTCACAAATTGTTTTAACTATGGCAGCCCGATTCATCCATTAACATAATATTTTCTTTAGTTTTTAAGCCATAAAATAATTAACTAACTTCAATTATTTTTAATTCAAAGTTTAATTACACTTCCATCAACTAATCACAAACTTAAATTTCTAAGTTCAAACTTGCAACATAACCTATATCTATCAACCCTAATCACATCTATCATCCACATGGATCTCAAATGGAAGGAAAAAGGTTGAATTTAAGAAGAATAAACTAACCTTAAGTGTTCTTCAAGGTGGGCCGAAATTGCTCCTACTCTTCTCCCTTTTTCTTCTTTTTTTCTTCATTCCTTCTTGCTCCTTTGGCACCATTTATGGTAAGAACTCCTTAATTTAGAATTTTCATCTCTCAAAACTATTTTTTTTCTCACTATTAGCATGCTGGAAAAAGGAAGAAAATAGAGGTTTATTGGGCTGGAGATGGACGACAACAAGGTGGGAGAAAAGAAGATGAAGATGACTTTATGGAAGAATGAGAAATTTGTTCTTCCTTTTTGACTTTTTTACCTAAATTAAGAAGTGGGTCCCAATAATTAAAATTAATCTTAATTCTTATTGGTTCATTAAGTTAATTAATCTTGATTTACAATTAAACTTTGAAAAATTCCATATTTGCCACATCTTCCTCCATATTTATACTTTTTCCCCAAACAATCTCCATAATACCGATTTTGTCCATAGGAAATTTTATTTTTTTCTAATTCTACCACTAATCTTTTTAATTCCTAAATAATAATACCCTTAATTATTTTTCCTTATTATTAGTCATTTTTTATAGGTTCAAATTTAGACTCCGATTGAACCTGCGGGCCTCACTATGGTCACGCGCAATTGGGGCCGAAATTACTATATGTTACATTCTTACTTTTCTTCTCATCTTTACTCTCATTTTGAGGTTAATTACTATTAAGGTTGGTAATTTGGACTTATTAGTATGTTAATGGTGATTAAGGGTTGTTTAGTATATTTAGTGCTTGATTAGTGTGAGTTAAGGGTTAATGATGGATTAGAATAGTAGTTTATGGACATAAGATGGGGTACAGGTGATTAGTAGTTTAAGTGAGTTTTATGTGCATATGTAACATTAAAGTATAAGATATAAATTTAAAATGTATGTGTGAAATTGTTGTTAGGCCAAGTAGGTGAGCAACCTTTGGGCCATAATCAAAAAGGAAATAAGGGTAAGTAGAAATCCAATTAGAAAATAGAGAAGATTGAATCAAAGTGGGCTTTTTGAGGTATGTACATTTGGCAACAATTCAATATGGTAAAAATGTTAATTGTTGATTGTATTATTATGTTGAATATGATATTATGCATAATTGTGTAAGTAATTATTAATATTTTGATTGAGTGATGAAATAGTGATTAAATGATTCCATGAGTGTAAAAATAAAATTTAGATTATGTTGATGATGCATGAAGATAGGAAGTTGTGTGATTTAATGAAGTTGCTGGAAATTAATCTTATGAACAGTGTCTACATTTTAGGGCATAACTTGAGTTTTGGATGTGATTTTTATGTGTTTCTTATTGAGTTAGAAATTTAAGACATAGGGCTTCAATTTTTATTTAGACCATTAGATTTGACTATGTCTGCATTTAGGTTTAAAATTGATTTAAAGTTCAAAGTGGAAATCTATCTAGTAAAATACTGGACAGAATGAACATGAACGTAGCCAATTGTAAACTCCATAACTTTTACTAAAAAATTTGGTTTGATATGATTTTAGTTGATAATTAAAGATAACACATTTATCTATAATTTGTTAGTTTATTATTTGTTTGAATTGTATTTAAAAATAGATGAAAAATGCAGGGAAATATAAAACATAAATTTTTCCCAGAATAGGGCAACTTGTGTATATGAGTATATTGTTGAATTTTATGATAGAAAAATATTTTATTTGATTTTTCTTATATTTATAATGACTTATTGAGTGGGTTGATGTTGTAATATATTTAGTGGAGATTATTTTATTTATGTGAAATAATATTAATATTATATATATAATTGATGTAAATAATAATAAATGTAACAAATATGATTAAGCCCTATAACATCTAGTCGAGAACTAGAAATTAGGATAAGTTGACATGACAATAAAATGGTAGAAATATAGACACTAGAAAATAGTGTTGAGATTTAATTTATGTAGGCATTAAAAAATAGTATTGAGTTTGAAATTACGTAGACAGCGAAAAAGTGCTGAGTTATTATTGAAAATATACATGTTAAATGCCGAGTTATTAAATAATTAAGTAGGCGCCGAATATACTGTCGAATAGCAGAAACCTTGTATCTAGTATTTAGTTTCGGTTTAAGATGTTATAGAATATCAAATAAATAAAGATGAAAGATAATGTAAAATCTCAAAATGATGTTATATATTGTATGTCTTGTATTATTATTAATGAATTTGAATATGCTTAATGAATAAAATATTATAATTGATCAATTAAATATTTGTTTTTGATTTATATAGTTTCTTTTATTTAATTTGAATGTTTTGGCATATTTAAAAAATTAATTGTAATTAATAAAAATTTTATTTTAGAGATATTTATATAATTATTGGATAGTTGCCAAAAATATCACTAAGCCAGTAGCTTAACGTGTATATTTCATGCATAAATTAGTAGAAGTAGTTATTGCGTTAAGATTGACTGAAAAAAGAGGAACCCCAAGATCAAATTGCAACAATTTTTCTTTTTGTATATTTTGGGTATTATATTGTATTAATAAATTTTAAGATTTTTTCTTTTTGTTATAGATATGTGGCATGTAGGATTTATAAAAGTGTAAATTTATAATTAATATAATTTGTAAATGTATTTCTGAATATTATAGCTTCATGTATGAATATTTTTAAATTAAGAAATTTTACGATCAAAATATTTACATTACTAGATACATATTTAAATGAAATAATATAAAAAGAATATAATAATAGATATTCCGCAAATACCAAACTCAAATAAATAAAATAATAAAATAAATAAATAAAATTGAGCATTGGTTTTCAAATAATGAGTTAGGTAGCACTTTTCTACACTATTAACGGCTAGTAGGGTAAAGGAGCGCTATAGGTGTGAAGAAACTCTTCACGGTCATGAAGAATTTCATTGCAGTTGCTAACTAAAATCCGATATTCACAGTTGTGACACTCATTGTCACGGGAACAACATATTTTAGCAACTCTCAAACTTCACTTAACCCCCAACTTTCACTAACCATGAACATAACTTATAGGCCCTAATTACGGGTATTACAAAGATTAAATTCTTTCTCAAGTCAGGAATATGCCTAATATCCTTCAGTTCCCAAAAAAATTCATTCAACTTAATTTTTACTACACCTTTACCAATAATAGTACAAGATTGATCATTACCAAAGTATACATTTTCCAAGATTTCCTGGGATATCCCTCTCGATGAATTTTTTCTGTGAAATAGCATGGAACGATGCTCTAGAGTCTAACATCCAAGACTCTTTTTTGCTCTCCAAAGAGCATATCAACGTGTCATCACCTCCTAAGGTAGATGTAACATTTTCCTTTGCCTTTGCTTCTTGGTCTTTTAGTGCACTTTTGCACTAAGTTTTGTTTTGCCTAGTCTTTCCACAATTCCAGTATTCGATAGTCTTTGAGTTATAAGAATTATTGGGATTTCTGGATTTGGACCTCCTGTCTTTTGATCAACATCAGTAATTCAATCTGCCACGTTCATTCCCTCTAGTTAAATTTCCTCCTCAACTCTGTATGCAAAATTGAAGAGGTTGATGATTCACCTGATTCTCTCCATCGGATCTCTTCACTGTGAACCAAATCACGAATGTCATTAAATTTAAACTTATTGAATCCCGACGAGCTACTCACAGCTGTGACAACAATTTTTTAGTAAAGAAGACGAGTATAAATGGTCATACTTCTTCATCGAATTCAATTCCAACTAAACTCAATTTGATGTGTTGAGTTCATTGAGATGTTGAGCTAACGATGCGTCTTCCGTCATTAGCAAATTGAACAAATGCCTTATCAGGTGCATTTTGTTTGAGGCCGATGGTTTTTAATGCATACTAGAGAGAGTCATCATAAGACCTTCCATTGTTTTTTCCTTTGCTATGTTGAAAGTAAAACTGCGGGATAACATCAATTAGATAACTCTGAGAGCTTATCTATCGAGAAGATTCCAGTTTTCTTTCTTCATAGCCTTTAGCTTATTCCCTGATAGAGGTTGATACATACTTTTTTAATATAAATAATCCTCTATTTTCATTTTCCAAATGCCAAAGTCCACATCATTAAACTTCTCGATTTTCACCTCTCATTCGTCTGACTTTTTCTAGATCATTTCTTATAATTTCTATGAACCGTCGTGTATTAGAATACCTCTGTGGTTAAATTGGTACTGCCGATCAAATTTCACTATTCATAAAATTTACTATTCATGTGAATAGTAATCACCCCGAAAAAATACAGAAAAAATGCAATCAATGCTCTAATACTAGTTAATGAACTCTTCGTCTCTGGGCTTAAAAAAAGACAGCAAGCCTTCGTATCAGCATTGGTGTGACAGATTTCCTCGATTGCACACATTTCATCATTTTCTTAATTGAAAACGAACAATAAATATGAATATCTGGCAAAAGCATTTTAGAAAATCCATATATGAAAAACAATTAAAAAAATTACAGCAATTATTATTAATTATGTAATTTCATTCTTATTTTTTTCCTTTTCATTTCATTTTTAACGTTATGGTAAGATAATTAAATTGAAAATATAGTTTTTTCCCCTTCTGTTGTGCGACATCCCATTCCATATATTAACAAATAAAAATTTCCTTGGAAAACAAAACCAAACACATACAAAGCAATCTCGCAAAAATCAAACAGCAACTTTATTTTTTTTTTTTTTTTGATAGCATCAAACTCTTGAAACAAATTGACCAACAAACATGCTTTATATAAACAGGACAAATGAAACCTTAATTATAATTTAATTAGTCGGATACAAGTTATTATCTCCCTAAAAGTTTATTGCTAATTTTAGTCTTTTTGGTTATATTTCATGATCAAACTTCAACGTATAAAAGCAAGGTTTAATACAAATTAATAATTGCCTAATTATATTTCTCTTTTTGAAATGAATGCATATAATTCTACACACTGTCAAAACAATTTCATTGGTTTCTAAAAGAAATTCTTATTAAATTTTCGGGCATTACAAGAACTACAACTCTTTTTGAGATGAATGCATAAAATTCTAATTTTAGTTTGGCATTTCTGAGTTTTTATCTTCCGCAGGCACGAAAAGTTCAATTTTCTTTTTCCATTTTTTAAATTTATAATTCGTTGATCTCTCAAAATTTTATTTTTCTTACATTTTAAGATTTAACTTCTTCTTTTCTTTGCCGTAATGATTTGCGTAATAGAATTGTTTTTATAGGGGTGAAATAATGATTCCTTAATTCATGAAAGGCTAATTTCATAACTGAAATGAAAATTTAAAAAAATCCTGCAAAAAACACAATTTCTCTGAGATTTCAACTCTCCACAGAAATTTAGCAACCAAAACAATGTTTCAAATTTATGAAATATTTGGGCCATTACAAAGAATTGCTTAGAGAGAGAGAGGAAAAAAAAAAAGAAAAAGGAAAAAACATAATTAGTTTTGATCTTTTTGCACAGACAAAAAACTCCATCCCAAAAAATAGATAAAAAATTCAATGCCTCAAAAATTAAATTATGTTATTGTTCAAGACACGGAGAAAGAAGAAAACAGTTCAAAGAACAAAGGTGGAGACGAACCTGTAATTTAGAGATTTTAAAATTTGTTTGCTGACTGTGGAAGAATTGGTTCTACAATCATTAACTGTATGTGTATATATATGTGGGTATGGAGAATTGAACAGTCATGACTCTTCAAATCTAAATTAAAAAAAAACTGGATCAAAATGGTAATTATATTACTAAATTAAAAATTAAAATAGATATTTCTATATATTTTATCTCTCAAGGTGTTATCGTACAAACCTTTACTCCCACTGACAACCCATGTTTCTCTCTCAAAGGTATATTTCAGTTTTATATGGGAATTTGAGTGGATCTTAAGCCTCTTCTTTCGAGTAATCTCCATATGAGGTGCGACTTCCATATTTTTTTCATCTTCAGTGGGTTTTTTTAAAGGGATTTAGGCTTTAATTTGATCGCTTCGAATCTGAATTATAATATACTATGTTTCTCTATTTGTTTTTACTTCTAAAGTAACTGCATTAATTGAAGATTAGGCTTTGGAAATGGAAATCCAGAAAGATCTTCATTCTTTGAGATCATTATACAGAATCCTTCAAACCACAGCAAATGATGTAAGTTCTCTTCAGTTAACAAACATATCAAATTTCTCTCTCATTTCTGTTTCAGCATCATAAATTTTTCTGTTAACAGATGGATGCGGGACCACGTTTGCTTTTCAAGAATCTGCTAGATTCTGTTAGAGACAATCTTTTATTCTCTGCATCAAAGGTTTCTTTTTTGTATTCAGTTCTATAAAAAAATTTGAAATTTGGTTTTTGTTTTAATTTTACTCCAATGGTTTCTGATTATCACAGATTATAACTACAGAACGATCCATGTCAAGCAATTCTAATGTGCATATGCAAAATTTGCTGAAATCGGAAAAGCAGCAATCAATTGTGAAGCATTTCACTCCACAGGCAGTTTCAGAGGAAAACAGAAAGAGACGCTGCCGAGTTTGTCAGCAAACGAATATTGAGAAGCAAATCAAAGATGAAATTTCGAGTGATTTCTCAAAAGAAGTTTCCAATTCAATCAAAGTTATCGAATCTACCATTTTGTATTTGCAGCTTTCTGATATTGTGATTCCAATAAGATTGCAATTATCAGAGGTAGTAGCTGCTGAGGCCAGTAAAAGAAATTGGGCGGAGAATAGTCAGAAAATTAACGAATCACCAGCATACCATTATGTTCATGGGTTAAGAATTGCTTCGATTCAAGATGATTACGGCACTCGCGTTGCAAAGCCCAGTCAGTCGAGCCTTATAAATGATTTTCTGAACCAACAGGACGGAAACATGAACAAGTTGGCTGCGAAGCCCAGTCAGATGACCCTTAGGAATGATTTTCTGATCCAACCAGACGGAAACATCGGCAAGTTGGCTGAGAAGCCCAGTCAGATGACCCTTAGGAATGATTTTCTGAGCCAACCAGATCGAAACATTGGTAAGTTGGCGAAATGCAGGCCTGATAAAACATGTAGTCATATTGAAAACCGGATGAAGCCCACTCCTGCTGGATCAACGAGAATCAGATACGCAGTGAGCCTTGTCCTCTGCCTCTTCCTACTGCTGGAGAAGTCGGTCAGAAACAGAAACAGAAACAGAAAATGAAACCAAAACCAGCAGCCACATGACTGCTGAAAGTAGTGCAGAGGAAAGTAGGAGCAATTCTTCTCAATATAGTTCAGAAAGTTACAAAACCACCAGTTCGCGTAGAAAAATGTACAGCACAAATCCTGATAAAACAATTGGAGGGCTAAGGAGGTTCAAGCACAAGCTCGGACTCATTTTCCATCATTACCACCACCACCACCACCACCACCATCAAGGAGAAATTGACAATAAAAATGTTCAAAGATCAATGTGGAATCAGTTAGGCAGGATTTTTCACCACAGAGAAACAAAAGACTTACGAAAAACAAACAGTTGGAAAATTGAAAACATCAGCTGTCAGCAAGAAACAGGCAGGACAATTTCAGGAACTTGTGAAAGGAATGATGAGGCATGTTAGGCATTCAAAGAAATCAAAGTTTCCCGGAGGTGGAATCCGTCATCGTCATGATAATAAGCATTGGTGGAAAATGCTCGAGCGCCGCCCCCAAGGTGCAGTTAAGCTGCCTCATAGAGGGAGTGTTAGACTGCAGTTTAAAACCAAGAAACCACAGCTAAGAGCATTAAGAAAATGAAGGCTTGCAATTTGTAAATTTTTCACAAATTGCTTCGCTCCATTGATTTCATTTCACAGAGAAGTTATGCATACCGATTTCACTGACACGTAATGTTTCGAATGTAGAATTAAGAAATAGAGAATGATGTAACTTTTTTTCTGCATAATCAAATGCATATCAATATTGTTAGGCGCTGAAATTGTTGAAAATTTTGGTGTGGGTCCCTCCACATGTGGGTCCTACCACATATAAAATAAAATAAAAAGTCAAAAGTTGTGGTAATTCAATTTCAAATTGAATTCCTTCAGCCAATATTTTTGACTTTTTTGATATGTGTTCACACTGAATATTTTTCCTATAAATAGGCAGATATTCTTTCATTTGAATTACAACAATCTCAATTCATTTGAGAGAGAGTTAGACTTTTGGAATATTTCTAAAAATTAGGGAGTGACAAAAATAGTGAGGAAAATATTTTGGGGTGTTTTTGGAAAACACTTATGTGCCACTATTTTTGGATTTATCTCAAAGTTATTGTATTACCTCTAGCCTGTGTCTAGGGAAGGTTCTCCTCTTGTACCCATTAATTTTTATTAGTGGAAGAAAAATATTCAAAGTGTTGTCCATGGACGTAACCCAAATTAAAAGGTGAACCACGTTAATTTGTCAGTGTTATTTTTTTTTGCTGATTATTTTATTTCACATTTATTTGTATTATTTTATCCCCTGTGCCCAACAAGTGGTATCAGAGCCAACCTGTCAGTCTTATAAAATTCTTAGTATGTTATGTGGTTGCAGTGTTAACTAATCTTCCACATCAGAAAAGATTTTATTAGTTTACTGTCAGCTGAATGAGTCTCATTTTGTTTTAAAATGGAGACCAAGGGCACCAAAATGATCAGCTTAAATAACACAAATTACCACATATGGAGAAGCAAAATGAAGGATCTCCTATTTGTGATGAAAATGCATCTGCCGGTGTTTACTACAACTAAACCTGAAGGCAAGACAGGTGAGGAATGGGAGTTTGAGCACGAGCATGTATGCGGTTACATCCGACAATTTGTCGAAGACAACGTGTACAACCACATCTGTAACGAGACTCATGCTCGGACGCTGTGGAACAAGCTTGAACAGCTTTACGCGTCAAAGACAGGTAACAATAAATTGTTTTATTTGACAAAGTTGACGCAGTCAAAATACAAGGAATGAACTTCTATAGCAGATCATCTGAATGAGATGCAAGGGATCATGGACCAGCTATCCAGAATGAGCATAAAGCTGGATGATGAAGTATTTGCTCTGCTAGTATTGGGCTCTCTACCAGAGTCATGGGAGACTTTGAAGATTTCAATAACCAACACTGTACCTAACGGTGTAGTCAATATGAAGTCTGTAAAAAACAGTATCCTGAATGAAGAAATGAGAAGGAGATCACAAAACTCATCTTCTTCATCACAATCAGATGTTCTGGTTACTGACTATAGATGAAGGAGCCAGTCTAGACAACAAATGTCTAGAGGAAAGAGCAGAGGCAAATCAAACAAATATGGCAATATTGAATGCCATTATTGCAAAAAGAAGGGTCATATCAAGAAATACTACCGAAAGTTCAAAAAGGACCAGAAAGGCAAGGAAGTAAAACGAGATGACAGCAGTGATGATGACATAACAAATACCATGAATGAATTCAATATCGTTTGTGATGATACTATCAATTTCACATCCCATGAAACCAGTTAGGTAATTGATAGTGGCGCTACCATTCATGCCACGTCTCAGAAGAAATTCTTCTCATCTTATACAGCAGGAGATTTTGGCGCTGTGAAGATGGAAAATGATAATCTGTCAAAAGTTGTTGGCAGAGGAGATGTTTGTCTAGAGATTGTGAATGGTACCAGATTAGTCCTGAGAGATGTCAGACATATTCCAGATATTCGTCTGAATTTGATCTCTGCAGGAAAACTCGATGATGCAGGTTTCTGCAGTACCTTCTTAAATAACCAATGGAAGCTTACCAAAGGTTCCATGGTAGTGGCTAGAGGCACAAGGCATGCTACCTTGTATGTGATGCATGCAAAGCTCTCTAATGACACTGTGAGTGCTATGGAGAAAGACAGTGCTATTGAATTATGGCACAGGCGACTTGGCCATATGAGTGAGAAAGGGATGACTACCCTTGTCAAAAGGAAGATGTTGCTTGGAATGAATGAAGTACATTTGGAGAAATGTGCTGACTGTTTAGCAGGAAAGCAAAACAGAGTTGCTTTCAAGAGTTCCTCTCCTTCCAGAATGAAGAATGTGTTAGATCTAATCCATTCAGATTTATGTGGGTCAATGCCAAAGTCACTGGGTGGTGCTCAGTATTTTGTGACTTTCATTGATGACCATTCGAGGAAGACATTGGTGTATACTTTAAAGACAAAAGATCAGGTGCTAAATGTCTTTAAAGAATTTCATACCTCAGTTGAGAGACAGACTGGGAAGAAGTTAAAATGCATCCGAACAGACAACGGTGGAGAATACATTGGACCGTTTGATGCCTACTGCAAAGAACATGGTATTCGGCATCAGACAATGCCTTTAAAAACACCACAGTTGAATAGCCTGACTGAGATGATGAATAGAACTTTGATGGAGAGAGTCAGATGTTTGCTCTCACATGCAAAGTTACCTAAAACCTTTTGGGGTGAAGCTTTACTCACGGCTGTGTACGTGTTAAATCTTTCACCTTGTATCCCTCTAAAGCTAGATGTTCCAGAGAAAGCGTGGTTAGGAAAGGATGTTTCCTATGATCATCTGCGGGTATTTGGTTACAAAACCTTTGTGCATATTCCAAATGATGAGAGGTCCAAGCTCGATGTCAAAACACTACAGTGTGTTTTTATTGACTATGGCAGAGATCAGTTTGATTACAGATTTTATGATCCAATAAAAAATAAACTTGTCAGAAGTCGTGATGCTGTTTTCGTTGAGAAGAAGACCATCGAAGATATTGTCAGGACAAAGAAAGGTGTTCCTGATTCCAATGGTGACTCAACAGATTTAGAATTGATTCCTCCGATACCGGTGCCAATACAAATTGGGAATGAAGATCATGTTGATCTACGTGAAGAAAATAATGCTCCCATTGATAATCCAGAAGATGATGTTGAAGATGATGATGTTCATCATCAACCATCACCTGTGCACTCCCCAGTTCCTGTGAGAATGAGCAATAGAATAAGACAACCGTCTACGAGATATCCAGAAAATGAGTATGTGTTACTCACTGATGGGGGAGAACCAGAAAGCTTTGAAGAAGCAATGACTGTGAGCACAGACAGAAATAAATTGAAGTCATGCAAGATGAATTGAAATCCTTGCATGAGAACAAAACTTTTGAACTGGTGAAACTGCCAAAAGGCAAGAAAGCTTTGAAAAATAAATGGGTGTTCAGAATCAAGCATGAAGAGAATAGTTTCCATATGAGATTTAAAGCCAGATTGTTCGTCAAAGGATTCAGTCAAAGAAAAGGAATTGACTTTGATAAAATTTTCTCACCAGTTGTGAAAATGACATCCATCCTTACAGTGCTAGGGTTAGCAGCAAGTTTTAACCTGGAAGTTGAGTAAATGGATGTCAAAACTGCCTTCCTACATGGTGGTTTGGAAGAGGAGATATACATGGAGCAACCAGAGGGTTTCGAACATAAGAGAAAAGAGGAATATGTTTGCAAATTGAAGAAAAGCCTCTACGGCTTGAAGCAGGCACCGAGACAATGGTACAAGAAGTTTGAGTCTGTTATGGGGGAGCAAGAATACCATAAGACTACTTCATACCATTGTGTTTTTGTACAAAAATTCTCTGATGAAGTTTTTATCACTCTTCTGCTCTATGTGGATGACATGCTGATTGTTGGCCGGAATGTTTCCAAAATTAACAACTTGAAAAAATAGTTGAGCAAGCCTTTTGCTATGAAAGACTTGGGGCTAGCAAAGCAGATTATTGGCATGAAGATTATTAGAGATAGGAATGCCAAGAAATTATGGTTGTCACAGGAGAAGTACATTGAGAAAGTACTTCAGAGATTTCAAATGGACCAAGCTAAAATGGTTAGTTGTCCTCTTGCTAATCACTTTAAGTTGAGTTCCAGACAGAGCCCTTCTACAGACGAAGAGAAGGATGGGATGGACAAGATTCCATATGCTTCAGCAGTTGGAAGTTTGATGTATGCTATGGTGTGCACACGACCTGATATCGCTCATGCAGTTGGAGTAGTGAGCAGATTCCTTTCAAATCCTGGAAAGGAACATTGGACTGCAGTAAAGTGGATTTTCAGGTATATTTGAGGTACTTCAAAAATATGTTTATATTTTGGAGATACCAAAGCTATGCTGGTTGGATACACAGATGCATATATGGCTGTGATATTGACTCCAGAAAGTCAACGTCAGGTTACTTGATCACTTTTGTAGGGGGAGCTGTGTTATGGCAATCAAAGTTACAGAAGTGCATTGCACTATCTACAACTGAAGCAGAGTTTATTGCAGCAATAGAAGCATGTAAAGAGTTGTTGTGGATGAAAAAGTTCTTGAAAGAACTTGGATTGCAGCAAGACAGATATCAATTATTTTGTGATAGTCAGAGTGCTATCCATCTTGGAAAGAATGCCTCATTTCACTCAAGATCAAAACATATTGATGTGAGATATCATTGGATCAGAGATGTGATTGAGAAGAAACTACTACAGCTTGAGAAGATCCATACAGAAGAAAATTGATCAGACATGTTAACGAAAATTCTACCAAGATCATATTTTGAATACTGTCGATTAGCTGCTGGAATGGTGAAGCCACCACATTGTCGGGAGAGGGAGATTTGTTAGGCGCTGAAATTGTTGAAAATTTTGGTGTGAGTCCCACCGCATATAAAATAAAATAAAAAGTCAAAAGTTGTGGTAATTTAATTTCAAATTGAATTCCTTCAGCCAATATTTTTGACTTTTTTGATATGTGTTCACACTGAATATTTTTCCTATAAATAGGCAGATATCCTTTAATTTGAATTACAACAATCTTAATTCATTTGAGAGAATTTGAGAGAGAGTTAGACTTTTGGAATATTTCTAAAAATTAGGGAGTGATAAAAATAGTGAGGAAAATATTTTGGGGTGTTTTAGGAAAACACTTGTGTGCAACTATTTTTGGATTTATCTCAAAGTTATTGTATTACCTCTAGCCTATGTCTAGAGAAGACTCTCCTCTTGTACCCATTAATTTTTATTAGTGGAAGAAAAATATTCGGAGTGTTGTCCGTAGACGTAGCCCAAATTAAAAGATTAACACGTTAAATTGTCTGTTTTTTTTTTGCTGATTATTTTATTTCACATTTATTTGTGTTATTTTATCCACTATGCCCAACAAATATTTGTCTTTCAATTTTTTCCTAAATTTACATTAGTGTTGTATTTTCATTCTTTGTAAACAAATACAGCATAATAATATTGAGAAAAAATGAACGAACATGTCCATAAAACAAAAGGTACGGTTTGACTGTTAAAAAATATAAAACCTTTTTAGAGGCTAATTGCAGCCCTGCAATTTTCACTGATATGGAATAATTTAACTTTCCTCGAACCCAATTTTAAAGAAAGAATAGAACTCTATTGTGATCGGTTATCAATCAAAGAAGAAAGTGAAATATGATCAAACCAATTAAGGATGGGCTTTAGTACCTACAGAACCTTAACTAGAAGCACCATATAAATCAAAACAAGCATTGAAGCTCCCAAATTAATCCTTATGAAGCTCTTATACGATAAAAATATACATCACAACAAATTCATATATGAATGCATATAAAAGATGAGCCAAAGCCCGCTCACGTCTTGCTATACAGAAACAGACTTTTACATACTAGGCTTAAAGTTTCAATGTGAGATCTGGTGCCGAATTGTCTAACTTGGCAGGTGGAGTTGGCTCCAAAAAATTCATATATGAATTTCCTGTGAGTACAAAACTTTGATTTGTATCATATCCCTCAGCTATCTGACGGAAACTACCTGGCCATAACAGCTCTGCCTCATCATCCTCCACGAAAATTGGCAGACTGAGATATCCTTGATCAAATCTTGCACTATTTCTAATCTCCTGTGGCCTAACTGAAGGTTGATGTCCTGAAGAATGTGCTTTGATTCCCAAAGATCGAAATGATGATCCATGCAAAGGTAAAGATGATAGGCTGACATACCTCTCAGAAAAAGTTCCCATCCTCATCGCTCGTTTTGCTAGGGTTCTTTCTCTCTTATGTGCATTTTGATGACCCCCAAGTGCCTGTGAGCTGAAGAATTTTCTCTGACAGTAATTGCAGGAAAATACTCGTGGTATGGCTGCTGTTGCGGTGATACGTGAGGCAGGTTCGTTGCTACTTTCACTAGTGTTTGACAATGAGAATCCTATTGAGTCTTTCACCCCTATTTCGTCATTATTGAAGCAAAGCTTTAAGTCAAGCGAAACTCGCTCCGAACCAGATTGAGCAGCTATTGCATTTGTCTGAGCAGCTATTGCATTTGTCAGATTGGATTTGTCATTTAGAGGACCTACAGAACTTTCATGAATGGATAAGTTGGAAGATACTTGACTGCAAACCTCAGAATCATCTCCGGACAAGGCTTCCACTTCAAGATCAAGGATAGGTTTCATACTGAAATTGAATTATGCAATTAAGTACTTTGCATTCTAGAAAGATTGATAAATATCCCGATTGTGCCGGTCCATACTTCTTTCTATTGAAATTATATGATCTTTATCTGTCGCTAGACAAAAGTAGTATATATTAATCCATTGAAACACAAATCTGCCGACACATATAGTATCAAGAACGTTTAAAATATACTCGAATAATATGGTAATTGAAGATTTTGGAGAAAGGAATAAACAAACATCAAAAAACACAATCAGATAAATGTTAAAGATAGTAAACACATTTTTCTTTTCATCTTAGTCTAAAGACAAACCAACAACTTGATCTGAGGTGAATGGATTTTGTTAAAAGCAAATCCTTTGAAGCCACTGATGCACCAAATCTTGAATACAATAGGCCTTATTAATTAAATCATATTGTACATACTTACATTTGTGCAGATCATGGACATGAAAAAGATAAATACAGCAGCCAAAGTTTCAACTTAGAATATCAGTTCCCCCATGGTAAATATAACCTGAACCAGATAAGTCCTGCAAATCCAAACCCAAAGTTGACCTGAAATTTAGCAAATTCAGGTTTTTTCTTTTTTCTTTTTTTCCTTTTTCTTTTCCTTTTCCTTTTTCTTTTTCCTTTCTAAATGAAAGATGTATAGATCCATGACGATATGTAAAATTTAAATCCCGTGTTTCTTAAGTTTGTATTGAAAAAGAGAGATGGTTACTTTTACTGGAATTAACATACATGATTAATTAATGAAGACTTAAACCTTCTATAAAAAAAGAAATAAGAAAGAAAAGGCTAAATATTTCGATAGCTCGAGAGAGAGATGGAAGCATAAACAATAGAAATATATACTATAGCAACACCAGTGAAAGGAAAAAACTCAAGAAACCAAGAGAATATAGAGAAGAATATATAGTGTAAGATACAATATCATACCATTCTCTCAACAGAAAGAGAAGCTGACAAGCAAGGAAAGTAGCTATAGCTAGCTTGTTGACATCCAGAAGGTAAAACAGTGCCTAAAAAAATGGAGACATCTGGCTAAGTGGTGGTGCTTTTCTATGTATGGATGATCATCTAATACAGGACAAAGCAGCAGGCTTGTGGGTTTCTTTGGTTTTTGCAAAATAAATGGAGAAAGCTAATGGGAAAAGAAAATGGAGAGAGATAGATAGAGAGAGAGAAAGTGGGTATTGATGTTTAATTATGGGAAAGCAGAGCTAAGAGAGGAGAGGGAGTGAGTGGGGGAGAGTGGTGGGGAGTAATATAAGTCAGATAAAAGTTGGTGTTGTGTTTTGGCCCTTAGGGATAGATTTTTAACCAAAAACAACCAATTAAAAGGATAGGACATATGACATATATGTAATTGGCACTTAGGGATAGATTTTTAACCAAAAACAACCAATTAAAAGGATAGGACATATGACATATATGTAATTGGCATTCTCTCTCCAACTCCAAACTCTAACAGAGCCTTTAAGGCCAGTGTATTTGGGGTTTTGTTTTCAATTGATAATTTAATTATTGTATTTTTCGATTTTTTGAGATTATATTTATATATTTTTATTTAGTAATATTGAGTCTTTTTATTGTTATTGTTATTATTATTATTATTGAATTTAATATTTTTTAAATAATTAAATTATTCATTTTTCCATGAACGGACGATTTGTAGAATCATGGAAACGAAGAAGATAATATTTTTTATATTTAATTTAATTATTTTTTAATAATTCATGTTAGATAACAAAAATTAATTTTATAATAATAGACTGACTGTATTAGATTAGATAATCAGAAAATGCTCAAATAAAATGTGAAATAATAAAACAGAAGTTTAATGTTACCCAGTTGTTTTTTTTATTACTTATTTAATTATTTGTTTTTTCAAACAAAACAACTTATTCACTTATAGCTAGCTAGGTAACTATAAACTAGGATAATAACATCATCTCTATTCAAGGAAGAGAAAGATAGTAAAGCCAAAAAAAAAAAAAAAAAAAAAAAATAATAATAATAATAATAATAATAATAATAATAATAATAATAATAATAATAATAATAATAATAATAATAATAATAATTTGTCATTAGTCCCACAAAAGAGATTCTCTTTCTCTCCACTCGAAAAGTTTATGCAGATAATTCCATAGTGCTGGGGCACCTCTTCATTCATCTGAATCACCATTACCTTTCCCTGTGAATGACCACCGAGAGTTCACAAAAAATTTATTTTGAAGCCTCTCAATGTATCACATTTATTTCCAGTGAAAAAAAATGATTTTATCACATATATTTTACTATATTATCCTTATATTATATTGTATCAATATTAAATGTTTGTTTTTTAAATTTAATAAAATAAAATTTCATGATGTATTATTTTATTGTCATAATATTAAAATTTTTGCATAATTTAGTAATTATAAAAATATGAATAAATATAATTAATATATATTGGCTCGAAAAAGCTACAAATGCCTTGTTGATTTTGATAATAACCAAACAACAAAGAATATATTTATTGTGAAATTAATTCTGCAGAAAACTATAGTAGAAAATATGAACTCTCATGGTTAATCAAATTTCTCATGAATAATATGAATAATAGAAGAGAATATAGAGAGAGAAAAAAAATGAAGACCCTTAGAACTGATTGTAAGAATAAATGAGAAGATAGGTTGTATTGCATGCATTTCATAAAATTGTATTTCATATATACAAGATTTTCTACAAGCAAGAATTCTAACAAAAATGATTTATATCTTAAAGAAATGCATGAAAATATTTTGATTGGCAAAAATTTTTATAACAGAATATTGTGGAAAATTTCCAAAAGAGAAATTTTCAAAGTAGAAAAGATGTTTCTATCAAATATAAGAGAAAAATGGTTTCTACTCATAGATAACTTTTTGGAGAATTATGCAGAGTGATTGAACATTTAATATTTTATTTTTTAACTATATTAAAACTTTTTATTGGCTATATTTTCAAAATATAATATAAATAAGGATTAAAACAACTTAATTAACAAGGGAAGAAAGTGAAAAAATAAAATTTGAAGTACTAAATATTTTCTCTACTCAATTTTTTTATATTTTGAACTTTACATCTTAGAAATTCTTTTCATTTGGCTATAACTTTGATTTGTATATTTTGTTTTAAAATAAATAATATTTTTAAAACTTGATTCTTGTGTTTGTTTTCTAAGTTTGGGTTGTAAACATGAGTAGATTAATTTTTAGCCTTAAAAAAGATAGAGATTTGAAGTTTGTCTTGAGCCTAGGGAAAAAAGCAAATATTTTGAGGTTTTTACTTCGCAAAAAACCTTTGGATTACAATAAGGGTATATAAAATACTAGGATTGTAATTTTAGTTTGATCTTTTGCCCATCAAAATAGTCATTAGTGAGAGATAAACTCTCAATAAGGATTTTTTTAATAAGTAGATGTAGATAAAAGTGTTGAACTACTATAAATTATTGTGTTGATCTTCTTCTCCTTATCTCTTTAATAACTTTAATAACTTATAATGGTGGAGTTTTCACAAGCTCACTCCTAACTTAGCCAGAGCTTTTACTGGGGATAACTTTCAATCTCAAGAGTTTTTCCAATAGCTCACAATCTAACTCCAATAAGAGTTTTTTTAAATTCACTCTTAAACCCTTCATTTGAGTTTGTCCCAAGGACTTACTCAAAACTCCTTACAAGATTTTTTTCTAAGGTTAACTCCCAACATTTTCTAAAATTCCTAGGCTCATTTTAAACCTTAATGCGAAATATTTTATAGCTAAACACTTAAACGCTCATCTCTTAACCAATATAATGAATACAAATAAGATTAGAAGAATGAACTAGCAAAGTTTGGGCATATGGAGTTTATGCTTCTGAACAATTAATGTCTTTTGGAGAAGTATTTATAGCCTTAAACCTCCAAAGATCCATTACAATTAATCTGAATAAAATTTCATTCCAACAGCTAGTTTTTTACAGAATTAAATTTGTTGTCAGATCCAGAAATGTGGTTGTGCTTTCTTCATCATGGTCGCCCTTTTGCCATCTTCCAACAACTAGTGACACACGTTTGTTCTAACTGGCTCATAGTCCTAATGGTCAACTCCATATGAATCTCGCGATTGCGCTTCAACCTTTGTGGATTGTCATCATGATCGCACTTTCCATTACAAAACAATATATCCATTTTGCATTTTTTTCCTCTGTTGCATTCGCAGTCGTGCTTCTCTAGGTTACCATCAAGAAACTTATTTTGCTCAGAATCGTTGGACACATGGCGTGCTTAGATTGCTTTCCATTTAAAGGTCTTGGCAATATGAATTTTGCAGTTATGAGCTACTAACATTCAAAGTAGCCTTTTTCAATGCATGATTACTGATCAACCGATTTATGATGATGTAGCAGTCAAAGAAGAGATCGTAGAGGGAGAAGAAGGGACAACATTGGTTGTTAAAAAATATTGTTTAACGTTAAAAGCTGTAATTGATGATGATTGGATTAGGAGTAATATTTTCTAGTATATATATGTCATCTTTAGCTAGGTGTGTTGCTTTGTGATTGATGCAAAGAGTTGCAAGACTATAATGTTTGAAGAGGCCATGTAGAAATTAAATGTCAAAACAAAATCACATCCAAAGCCTTATAAACTGGTTTGGCTTAAGAAGGGTGGTGAGGTAATAATGACTAAATGTGCTCTGTGGTCTTTATCTATTTATGTGAAATATAAGGATGTTGTTTGGTTCAATGTAGTGGCTATGAATACATTTCATCTATCATTAGGTAGACCATGGCAGTATGATAGAAAAGGAATTCTTGAAGGGTAAGCCAATACTTACAATTTTATGTTTAATGGTATTAAGATTGTATTAGTACCCATTAAACAACAGGGGACTAGTACCAATATACTATTTTTGGTTCAGTTTGATTAAGAGTTACAAGGGTCTAAAACAAATCATGTGTAGATTGGGAAGGAGGTTTCATAATCTATAACAATTCCAAAAGTAATGGTTCAATTAATTATAGAAATTAATGATGTTTTTCCTGATGAGTTATTAGATGGTTTACCATATTTATATGATATACAACATTATAAAGACTTGGAGCTAGAAGCAACATTAACTAACAAGACACATTACAAGATGAGTCCTAGTGAGCATAATGAGTTGCGAAGATAGGTTGAAGAGTTGCGAAGATAGGTTGAAGAGTTACTAGCTAAGGGGTATATCAGGGAGAGTTTGAGTCCTTGTGCAGTTCCAACCTTTTTAACAACTAATAAAAATTAATAAGATCATAAACATGTATAAATTCCTTACTTATCATTTGGATAATTTGCTTGATCAAATTATCCATGTTATTGTATTTACTAAAGTAGATTTGATGAGTGGGTATTGTCATATTTGAGTTAGGTTTAGGGATGAGTGGAAAACTACTTTTAAAACAAGTGAGGGGTTAATGATGAACTAGTTGTTGAGGCCTTTTATTAGTAAATTTGTTTTCATGTACTTTGACGATATTTTGATTTATAGTGCTAACCCTGAAAAGCATCTTTAACAAGTGAGGGAAGTCTTGAGTGTGCTTTGCAGGGAAAAGTTTTATGCAGTGATGAAGAAGTGTGTGTTTATGGCTATAAGGTGTTATTTCTAGGCAATGTGATTTCAAGGGAGGGGTTGCAAGTTGATGAGGCCAAGGTTCAGGTAGTGAAACAATGGCCTAGACTAAAAACTATAACTGAAGTTTGTAGTTTTCATGGCCTTGCTTCTTTTTGTAGGAATTTGATTCCTCATTTCATTAGTAGTATGGTTCCTATTACAAATTTCATGAAGGGTAGTAGGTTTGTTTGGAGTGATGAAGTAGAGTCAGCATTTCAGTTGATTAAAGAACACCTAATGCATGCACCAATTTTGGTATTTCATGATTTTTCACAGCTTTTTTATTTGCATACAAATTCTTCTAAAGGGGGATTGGGGTAGTATTGAGTCAGGACAGTAGATTTGTCGCATTTTTTAGTGAGAAGTTGTCAAGCTCAAAGCTTAACTATAACATGTATGAAGTGGGGTTTTATGCAGTAGTACAGGAAGTGAAGCATTGATGCCATTATTTATTTCATAAGGAGTTTACTTTGTATACTAATCATGATTTTTTGAAGGATCTTCATATGCAAGATAAGGTGTCCCCTCAACATGCACGATGGCTCGATATTTTAAGTGGTTTACTTATATGGTGAAGCATAAGGCAAGGGACAACAATCAAGTGACAAATGCATTGAGCTATAGGAGAAACTTGCTAACTATGATGAGGGTTGAAGTACTTGTCTTATACTCTTTTTTGTAAATTTTTTGATATTGACCCATATTTCTTTATGATAGTGCAAGATATTCAAGATGGGAAGAAAATATATTTTCTGCAGCATTATGGGTTTTTTTAATGGAAAACAACTATGTATTCCAGATTGTAGCTTGTGCTTGCAGATAATTGAAAAGTTGCATAACGAGGGTCATGTGGGTAGAGACAAAACTTTGTAGTTGGTTCAGGTTTCTTACTTTTAGCATACCATTCACAAAGAAGTTGAGAAGTATGTGCAGAGGTGTTGGATTTGCCAAGAATCTAAAAAGACAACCATAAATGCAGGACTATACATGCCTTTACCATTCCCTTTTGAGCCTTGGGTTGAGATTAGCATGGATTTTATATTGGGATTTCCATATACACAATGAGGTAATGATTTCATCTTTGTTATGGTTGGTCATTTCTTTAAGATGGTTCATTTTATTTCTTGCAAAAAGACTATAGACGTTAATATGGTGCAACTATTCTTTTAAAAGGTGTAACATCTTCATGGTCTACCTATATCTATTGTTTTTGATAGAGATGCCCATTTTCTTAGTCATTTTTAGCCCAACTTAAGGAGGACGATGGACATATTACTTAATTTTAATAATGCTTATCACTATCAGATATATGGGTAGATTAAGGTTGTTAATCAGTCTTAGCAATCTTTTGTGATGTTTGGTTTGCAATCATGTCAATAGTTGAGACTAGAAGTTGTGTGAAGTAGATTTTTCTCATAACCATGTTGTTAATTGCAGTACATGTTTAAGTACATTCTAGGTTGTTTATTTTTCTCAACTTAGAGGACCACTTGATACGATGACTCTACCCAGTAAGATGATTGTTCATGGGAAAATAGTAGATTTTGTGGCTAGTTTGCAGGGTTTTCGTAAGACAATATATGAAAATATGTCATTGGAAAACTCTAAGTACAAGCAGCTTATATACTAGAAATGTATACATTTAGAGTCCAATGTAGGTGTTTTTTTATGGCCAATTCTGACCAAGGATTATTTCCCAGATGGAGATTCTAATAAGCTATCTACTATAAAGATTCGTCTTATGGAGATTATTGAGAAGATCAATCCCAATGCCTGCATTATTAAGCTACCTAGTCATAGTCACACTGCTGATGTCTTTAATATGAAACATTTGATTCGTTTCCATAATGATTCTTCAAATGACGATGTTGTTCTCAATTTGAGGACAAATTTTTTCAACCTTGAGGGGAATGATGTGAGCCATATATTAGATGAGTAGGCTTTTTAGTTTCTAGACCATTATTCAAGGCTTCACTTACAAGTCAACTTTGAGAGGCTATAACTTTTAATTGTGGATGAGTTACAATGCCCATAATATATCGAATCAAAACTTATTTAGAGATCTACATGCATAACAGAATATGCTTATCATTTTTTGATTTTGAAGATGAATCTCATTCATAAAGGCAGCAAAAAAATAAAATTTTTCAAAAAATCGAAACAAAAGATCATGCTTGTGCCATTAAAACTAATTTATCAAACATAGAGGTTAGAAATTATACCTTGTAATTTCTTGATTTGTTATTCAAATCTTTACCTTGTTGGGTTGTAGCAAATCATAATAATTCGCACTAGAATGTCACTAACGATAATCCATGTGAAGATATGAAGTAAAAACTATCAAAAGAAAATTGTTTAAACAATATTCAAAGTGCTAGCTATGAATATATTATTGAGAGAATTATTTGTGTGTCTAAATATTATTTTTCACTAAAAATAATTTCCATATCTCTTTTCTATCATTTTATGTCTTTTCAATCTGAATCATATTTAAAAAGAAGATCAAAAGTCAAAAATGGGGAAAAGAAAACTTAATGAATAGTAAATGGCCATAATCAACAATTGGTGTGCACTGTACAACTTGCAGCATGGGCCTGCCTGGCTAGCAGGCCCACACAGGCCCATAAGCTAATGACCTATCTGGCTAGTGAGCCTATGACCCCTCTCAAATGATTTTGTTTCCACGATCTCATCGCGATCCGACCTAAAATAATTCTCTAATATTTTTGAACCATATCCAAGACCATTTTACTAATTCTCCACATCTCCAATGCATATGATTCATTAGGTTCCTTGTTATGTTAGCCATTTAAATTAATGATTAATTTAAGCAAGTCATTAGTGGTATCTAGCAACACATCATAACCCCCAATTGACCGGAACATCAGTGATTTGACTACGAACCTTTCTATAGACAATTTTCGTGCAATTATTCATTTCACCATTCTATACCCCACTTGGTTCAAATTATGGACATGTATCAACTACCATTAGACTAACTACATCACATCTAGCCTAAGTAATGTTAGTCCCTGAGGCTCATTACTCTGTTAGATATGTCATTAAAGATTATCTTCATGACATTTCCACTTTGGACAGAAATTTCCAAGTAATGACCCCGACAATATTCCCAAGTGGTAATCCTTTATTGGTTACCTAATTATCTTCAAATATCTCAAATTGCACCTAATCACCACCTTATGAGCAACCTCCCTGAGGCAATAAGGAATAGTGTCAAAATGTAGAATCAGTATTGAATATATCATTGAGTACCTAAAGTCTAATGATTTTTGCACCATTGCTAAGATGAGACCATCATCGACATTTGAATAGATTATCCATATGATTATCTCATAGCAGGTCATTCAATATACTTAGCTACAGTTACCAAGCATCCATACGTTAACTCTAAACATCTCATATTTACAGATTGTAAGATCTACTATTTAATCTAATCAAGGAGTATAACATGTACTTGTATGTCCGAATTAACAATATCTCATCTCATTAATCCTATGATAAGGGATAATTTAGATACTAATATAATTACACATGATAAGAACCTCAATATCATGATTTCATCATGATTTCTTTCATGCTATGTGTTAAACCTTGAGGGGTATTTCTGTCATTTTGATGATAACAAATAAAATAGCAATATTGTATTTAACATACATGTTTTCTAAGTCTATTAAACAGGGTATGAAATAAAATAGCA
The DNA here is from genome assembly GCA_023653625.1 of Triadica sebifera. Classification (NCBI taxonomy): domain Eukaryota; kingdom Viridiplantae; phylum Streptophyta; class Magnoliopsida; order Malpighiales; family Euphorbiaceae; genus Triadica; species Triadica sebifera. Next base: position 41,185,345 of record CM042893.1, on the reverse strand, counting down.
AGAATGGAGAATGAAAGATTAATCCTTGAATGATAAGAATTAAGGAAGTAGTATGAGCCCATGACCCTATGAGTCACGCCCGTGAAGAATCTAATTGTCAACAAAACCAACATTTGAAGTTCACAGCCATGAAGGAAGACAACAAAATGTGAAATGCACATATAAGTCATGCCCATGAATTAAATGTCACGACCGTGAACCTTCTTGACAAATTCATCCAGAGAGCTTCACGACCAAGGTCACCACTTCAATCACGGCTGGAAAGTTTGGTACGCCCATGAATATATATGTCACACCTGTGACCCAATATTTCAAAACCTTCTAGAATGCTTCACGACCAAGGTCACCACTTTAGTCACGGCTTGGAAGAACAGTCACGCCCGTGAAAGATGAAAGAGAAAAATGTTAGGCGCGATTATTTGGGTTGTTGTAATGGCTAGTTTCATATTAAATGCATTCTAACGGCTATAATTCGCCATAGGAGTATAAATGCAAGTCATTTATGCATTCAGTACAAGAGGATAGCAAATACTTTGAATCAAAATCTTATGACAAGCTATTTGTACATTTAATACTTTCATAACAAATATCTATTCTCTGTGAAAATCTTTTTGCTCATCATTTATTGAGCAATAAAGATTTGTAAGTGTTTCTCTCTGTAATCATTTATTACTCAAGTGAGTTTTGGGTATTTCTAGGTTAAGAGTAAAACACTTGTAAGAGTTAGTTGTGTGAGCCTTTAAAAACACGAAGAAAGGTTGTTTGTGTGAGCCTGTAAAACACAAGGTAAAGGTTGTTTGTGTGAGCCTGTAAGACACAAGATAAAGGTTATTTGTGTGAGCCTGTAAAATACAAGGAATTGGTTATTGTGTGAGCCATTAAAACACAAGGAATTTCTGGGTTAGGTGTGAGCCATTGTGAGAAACACCATAGTTGGGAGTGAGCTTGTAAAACTCCATTGTAACACTTAGTGTGTTAGTAAAACTCCCAATTGCGATTGGGGAGAGGAGTAGGGTTTGCTAACACCCGAACCTCTATAAAAATCCTTGTGTCAAATTTCTTTATCCCTCCTAAACTTAACTTTCTATTTCTGCACTTTAAAGTTAAAATTTGAAAACTCTAATTGAACCCCCCTTCTTGGCTCAATATCAGGGCAACAATTGGTATCAAAGATTTGTCTAGCATCTAAGCTTAAAAAGTGCGAGTAAAGATTAAGATATGGCCAGTGAAGGATTCCAAAGTCTCAAACCTTACTTTGATGGAGCAAATTATACCCATTGGAAATTTCGGATGGAGACATACCTAGATAGTGAAGGAATTGAAGTCTGGGATAATGTACGAAAAGAATGGACACCACCAACCAGAAGAAGAGCTGATGGTGAAGAAGAAATCTTATCAAAAGATGATTGGACAGAGCCTCAAAGAAGAACAAATTTCAAAAATAAAAAGGCAATGACAATCCTCTCAAGCTCATTATCTATTGAAGGATGTGGAAGAATACAACACTGTCCAACAGCCTACAGCATGTGGAAGACATTGGGAAATTATCATGAAGGAACTAAGTAAGTCAAATCCAAGAAGATTCAACTTCTTACTCAGAATATGAGCTATTCAAGATGAAATCCAATGAGTCAATCACTGACATGACCAACAATCTTCTAGCCATTATAAATGGAATGAGGAAACTTGGGAAGCATTTAAGCTTGGAAGATGTAAATAAAAAAATCCTGAGAAGTCTTCCTTTTAAGAGTTGCTGGCATAGAAGAAGCAAATGAAGACATGAGCATCATGAATACTGATGTGCTTATTGGCAAACTTCTCACACATGAAATGACAGTGAAAAGAGATAGAGAGCTTGAAGCAGAGTTAGAGAAAAGAATGCCTTTAGCACTCAAAGCCTCTACTTCAAAATCTCAAGAAGAAAGTGAAGATGATGAAGAAATGAGTGATGATGAAAATGAGGACGTTGCTATGCTTTCAAGAAGACTGAAAAGAATCATTGAGAAAAAAATGAGCAACTCCAGAAAATTCAAGCAAAAAAACCTCAAACAAACTTCTAATGATGCACAAAGAAGTAAGGAAGAGGTAAAGTGCTATGAGTGTGGAAAGAAAGGACATATCAAACCAAAATGTCCAAGGCTCAAGAAGAATAAGAGCAAATACCAAAAAGACAATGGGGAGAAAGGTCACAAAGCCACATGGGATGATGAAAGCTCTTCAAGTGAAAGAGATGATAATGAAAGCAAAAAGGTCAACCTATGCTTCATGGCTATTGAGGATCACGTCTCGAATAAGGTAAGATCACTATACTCATACTCTTTCAATAATGATAGTAGTAATAATGATAATGATAGTGATAGTGATGATGATGATGATGATGATGATGAGCAAAGCCCTATAGAAGAATTAAATTTAGAACTAGAGAAATATACGAGTAAATTCAGTACTTATAGGAATAACATTTCAAATTTGAAAAACAAAATGGATGCTTTAGAAAAGGAGAATCTTAAGCTTAAATCATCTAATGAATCTCTTCAAAAGTCATTGGATGAATATTCATCAAGACCCTCAACTGCTTCCTTGCTTAAAGAAAATAATACTTTGAAAAATGAAGTTGAGGAACTTAGAAATTCCATTTCTAAATTTCACAAAGGTAAATAGAGTTTAGATACTCTTATTGTGTCTCAAAGACCACCTTTAATTAGACATGGTCTAGGATTTAAGGACACATCATCATCTTCTCACAAAACCATTTTTGTTAAGTCTAGTGAACCTCACATCTCCACAATTATTGGAACAACACCAAGGAATAAGAATATTAAACCTTATATACATAAAATGAATAATCATGCCTTTATATATAAGAAGCATGCATTTAGAAAAGCATCAATTAATCATGACTGTGCATGTCATTGTTCTCAAAATCAGTTAAATAGAAATATGACATTCAATTATATTGTAAGACCAAAAAACAATGCTAGACCTAAACAGTGTAATTATTGTATGAAGATTGGTCATATAAATAAACATTGTTGGGTAAGGAAAGCTCATTGGGAACCTTCATGTGCTAACCCCTAAGGACCCAAGCTCATTTGGGTACCTAAAAATCATACTTGAATTATGATTCTATAGGTATGCCTCAAGTCCACAATAAACAAAAATACTTGGCTAGTGGACAGTGGATGCTCAAGGCATATGACAGGAGATAAAAAACTCTTCAATAAAATCAAATTATTGATGGAGGTAAAGTTACCTTTGGAAACAATTTTAAGGGTAAGGTAATTGGCATTGGTTCTATTGGTATTTATGGTACTACCTTTATTAAAGATGTCTTACTTGTTGATGGCTTAAAACATAACTTGTTAAGTGTTAGTCAATTATGTGATAAAGGAAACAAAGCAATCTTTACTTCAGATGAATGTCTTGTAACCACTATCAATGATCAAGAAATATTTAAAGGAAATAGAGATGTCAACACATACATAATAGACTTACATGAATTATCTAACCTTTCTTCTAAATGTCTTGTGACTACTAGTGATGAATCTTGGCTGTGTCATAGAAGGCTTGGTCATGCTAACATGGACTTAATACAAAGCCTCAATACAGGAGAACTAGTAAAAGGACTGCCAAGAGTCAAATTTGAAAAAGACAAGACATGTGAACCTTGCCAAAGAGGGAAGCAACACAAGTCATATTTCAAAACCAAAAACATAGTAAGTACCTCAAAACCTTTTCAACTCCTGCATTTAGTCTTATTTGGACCTACTAGAATTGCTAGCTTAGGAGGTAAATATTATGCCTTTGTCATTGTAGATGATTACTCTAGATTTACTTGGGTAATTTTCTTATCTCAAAAGAGTGATGCTTTTGAAAATTTCAAAAACTTTGCTAAAAGAGTTCAAAATGAAAAAGGGTATTGTATTTCAAAGATAAGAAGTGACCATGGCAAAGAATTTAAAAATGAAAACTTTGAAAGTTTTTGTCTTGAATATGGCATTTCACATAATTTCTCATCTCCTAGGACACCTCAACAAAATGGGGTAGTGGAAAGGAAAAATCGAACTTTAATTGAAATAGCTAGAACAATGCTTAATGAGTATGATTTACCAACTTACTTTTGGGTAGAAGCCACAAACACTGCATGTTATATTTCAAATCGAGTTTTCAAAAGACCCTTTTAAACAAAACCTCATTTGAGCTATTGAATGGAAGAAAGCCCTTGATATCATACTCTAGAGTATTTGGATGCAAGTGCTTCATATTGAATACTAAGGACAACCTTGGAAAATTTTCCTGTAAACCTGATGAAGGTATCTTTTTAGGATACTCTACAACTAGCAAAACATATAGAGTATTTAATAAAAGATCATTAACTGTTGAAAAATCTATGCATGTTGTTTTTAATGAATCTAGTAGACTTGATCTTGTGAAAGGTAGTATTCTTAATGATGTTGTAGGAACTATGGAAAGACTTGATCTTGGAAATGGAAAAGAAGAAAATGATTAAGAAGATTCACATCAAAATGATTCTCCACCTCAAGCTCAAGAAGAAAAAGGGCAAAAACTCCCAAAGGAATGGAGAATGACAAAAGATCATCCCAAGGAGCAAATCATTAGTGATCCTTCAAGGAGAGTAATTACTAGATCTCATTTCAAACATTTAGCCACTGACCTTGCTTTTATTTCTCAAATTGAGCCTAAAAATGTTGATGAGGCTCTTAATGATGAAAGTTGGGTAATTTCCATGCAAGAGGAACTCAACCAATTTGAGAGAAGTAAGGTATGGACCTTAGTACCTAGACCCAAGAATCATCAAATTATAGGTAGCAAATGGGAATTTAGAAATAAACTAGATGAACAAGGCTCAATAACTAGGAATAAGGCTAGATTAGTTGCAAAAGGATATAATTAGGAAGAAGGAATAGATTATGATGAGACCTATGCACCTGTAGCTAGATTAGAAGCCATAAGAATACTTTTAGCATATTCATGTCACATGAATTTCAAACTCTTTCAAATGGATGTGAAAAGTGCATTTCTAAATGGTTATATAGAAGAATAAGTTTATGTAGAACAACCACCAGGCTTTGAAAGTTATGATTTGTCAAATCATGTTTTTAAACTTTCAAAAGCTTTATATGGTTTGAAACAAGCCCCAAGAGCTTGGTATGAAAGGCTAAGTTCTTTTTTCTTAGAAAATAACTTTACAAAGGGGAATGTTGATGCCACATTATTCATTAAAAAACATAGGCATGATATACTAATTGTTCAAATTTATGTTGATGATATAATATTTGGTTCTACTAATGAATTGCTTTGTTAAGAATTTGCTAAGTGTATGACTAGGGAATTTGAAATGAGCATGATGGGAGAGCTTAAATATTTCCTTGGTCTACAAATAAAACAAGGCAATGAGGGCATATTCATCAATCAATCCAAATATGCCAAAGATTTAATTAAAAAATTTGAAATGGAAGGATGCAAGAATGCCAAGACTCTTATGAGCACATCAACAAAATTGGACAAGGATGAAAAGGGTAAGAGCATTAATGAAAAGCTCTATAGAGTTATGGTCGGATCACTTTTATATCTTACTGCTTCTAGACCCGACATAATGTATAGTGTTTGCTTGTGTGCACGATTTCAATCATGTCCAATAGAATCTCATTTACATGCAGTAAAAGGAATTCTAAGATATTTACATTGGTCATTGCATCTAGGTTTGTGGTATCCTAGAAATTCATCCTTTTATATTGTAGGATATTCAGATGCAAACTATGCTGGTAGTCTTTTAGATAGAAAAAGTACTTCAGGTACTTGTCACTTTATTGGAGAGTGCTTAGTTTTTTGGTTTAGCAAGAAACAAGTTTCAGTTGCTCTTTCAACTGCTGAAGCAGAGTATGTAGCAGCAGAATGTTGTTGTACCCAAATCCTTTGGATGAAACAACAACTTAAGGACTATGGTCATGATATGAACCATATACCTATTAAATGTGACAATACAAGTGCTATAAATCTTTCAAAGAATCTCATTCAACATTCTAGAAGTAAGCATATTGACATTAGACACTACTTTAATAGAGATCATGTTCAATATGGAGATATTGCATTGGAATTTATAAGCATAGAAAATCAATTGACAGATATATTCACTAAGTCTCTAAATGAGGGAAGATTTAATTTCATTAGAAGAGAACTTGGTATGATTGATGGATTAACCTTGTGATTGCCAAATTGTCAAATCTTAAGTGATAATCTTGTTTTTGTACTAGACATAAGGTAGTAAATTTGATGAAACCTTTATGTTATAAGGGATAGAATCTTCATAGAAATAATTTAGTCTTGTTTTAGGACTTAATTTTATTTGATGGAAATTTTAGGCAATTCACACCCGTGACATATGTTCACGCCCGTGAATTAAATAGCCAAAAGAACAAGTGTCTTTCACGATTTGATTCACGACATCGTTCACGACTTCAAATAGTGAAGCTTATGTTCACAACTTCATTCACTCCCGTGAAAAGCCTTGTTCATGCCCGTGACACATTTGCACGCCCGTGAACATTTTCACCAAAAACTCACAGAGACGTTCACGCTTTGAGTCACGTTTTGTTTCACGGGCATAAGTAATGAAATTCAACTCTTCATGCCTATGACTATGCTTTCACCACCGTGATAGTTCATCATTCACGCCCATGACCTTCAAATGTCATGACCGTGAACCTTTTCATGCCTTTATTCATGGGTAAAACACCCCTTCAGCAAACCGTGAACACGACTCTTCACGACTGTGATTACATATTTCACGCCCGTGAATGCATCGGCTATATAACAATTTTTCCGGTTATTCTTCACATTTCAACCTTTTAACTCCTTGAAACATCTCTCATTTACACACATTGAATGGTACATTGAAGATTCTGGCCTCCAAGTCACAAAATTCTGCTATAAATACCATTAAAAATCCCTTCCATCATCAAAAATCATCTTTCTTTAGGGTTTCCTCAAAATGTTTTGTCAAATTTTTCCAAACTCTTCAAAGTTCATTTCTTCAATCCAAATGGAAACTGACTCATCAAAGGGTACTAGAAAGAAATCTCATCCTCCAAGGAGGTATTCAGACTACCTAATGAACAGAATTCCTGAGCATTGCCATTCTAGGTACTCAACCCTGAAGAAAAAGCCTCTCATTTCATCAAGATCTTTTGAGTGGCAAACCGTACGCACTCTTGGGCATGAGACAGCGATGATAGAGCAACTCCAGGCCTGTCATTTGAAGGAGTTTGTGGGCATTCATCAGCCCACAGTAAGGGAGCCAACTTTGGAATTCTTGAGCACTTTGCAAGTGTCTCCCACTAGAGTGGTAAAATTCCAACTCTGAAGCAATCCGAACACTCTCATTGCCATAGAATTTGGGGACTTATTCAACCTACCCTCGGAAGGCATCCTCAATGATAGCGAAGTGGAGTTCTTCGCAACTCGAGCATGGACTCATTTTGGTACGGATTACAGTTGGGATGTAAAGAAGACCAAGAGCCCTCATCTCCGGTCCCCAGTGCACAAATATCTGCATAGGTTTCTAACCTATAGCATATTTGCCCGATGAGACAGCAATGGCACCATTCGGTAGTCAGAGCTCTTTCTCTTTGAGATGGCCCGATGAGGTCTCATAGTGGCGCTTTCTCGATGGTTTGCGAACCATCTTCTATCCATTGCCACCAAGCCCTCCAGAGATATACTTATTGGTGGATATGTGACTCATATGGCCTTGAAGCTTGGATATTTGAAGCTGGATGACCATCACTTCAATCTCATTCCAGGGCAACCTCGAGATCGATTGGATGTCGAGTCCTTCATTAAGATGGGAGCGACCGTCATAATTGTTCATGAGAATAATATTTACTACCACTTCACAGACATTGTTGGCGAAATCATATGGGAAGATAATGATTTGGAGGACTTCAAAGTCGGCCTCCAAGGAATCCAGCAGAGGAAAAGGGCTCAAGATGAGGAGGCACCTCCAACGGTTGAGCAGGACATCGGACAATTCTCAATTTCCACACCGAATTTGGCGCAGCAAGTGGTTGACCTTCTAGCACCACGATTTGAGCAGCTGCAGGGTTCGATGGATGAGAGGTTGGAGAACCTCAAGGACTTCATGGAGTCTAGGATGGACAACCTTGAGGCTGAAGTTGCTCGTCTTAGGGACAGGATGTCCGGTTAGGTGTTAGGCTTGATGTTAGCCTTGCTATATTTGTTTCTTATTTGTTTACTTTGTTTGTGTGTGTTTAGGAAATTTTAAATTTCCTTTCTGAATTTTATTTGCTTTGGTTTGTACTTCTCTTTCAATATTAATATAATTGCCTTGTTCTTCTATTATGATTAGTCTTTATTCTTTTTGTTGATGACAAAAGGGGGAGAAACTAGCAATATATTAAGATAAGTGCAAGCAATACTTAATTTTGAATCAAAATGAAGAACCTACAAATATATTGAGTTAAGTAGGGAGAAAATAGCAATATTTTGAGTTTAAGTACAATACTTAAAAATTGATTCAAAATGAATATGCAAGTATGCAAATTGAGCTTTATACACATTAAATATATCTTAAGTATACTTTGCATATACCTTGATGGAAGTTACATAAATGAGTATGCACTTGATATACTCTAAATATACCTTAGATATACTTCATGACTTATAGAAAATTTTGGTATATATTGGATATACTCTGCATATAACTTGCATATACTTAAAACTAGAAACTTTATTTTAATGCTACATAATTCTTTACAATTCTTGCATTTCATCAATTTTTATCCTAAGTATCTTTTGAGGGGGAGACTTCTCAAAAGCACATATTGCTAGATTATTTATCACCATCAAAAAGGGAGAGATTGTTAAACCTTGAGGGGTATTTCTATCATTTTGATGATAACAAATAAAATAGCAATATTCTATTTAACATACTTATTTTCTAAGTCTATTAAACAGGGTATGAAATAAAATAGCAAGAATGGAGAATGGAAGATTAATCCTTGAATGATAAAAATTAAGGAAGTAGCATGTTCACACCCATGACCCTATGAGTCATGCCCGTGAAGAAGCTAACCGTCAACAAAACCAACATTTGAAGTTCACGGCCGTGAAGGAAGACAACAAACCGTGAAATGCACATTTAAGTCATGCCCGTGAATTAAATGTCATGCCTGTGAACCTTCTTGACAAATTCATCCAGAGAGCTTCACGACCAAGGTCACCACTTCAATCATGGCTGGGAAGTTTGTCACGCCCGTGAATATATATGTCACGCCCGTGACCCAATATTTCAAAACCTTCTAGAATGCTTCACGACCAAGGTCACCACTTCAGTCACGGCTTGGAAGAATAGTCACGCCCGTGACAAACATAGTCACACCCGTGAAAGATGAAAGAGAAAAATGTCAGGCGCAATTATTTGGGTTGTTGTAACGGCTAGTTTCGTATTAAATGCATTCTAATAGCTATAATTTGCCATGCAAGTATAAATGCAAGTCATTTATGCATTCAGAATAAGACGATAGCAAATACTTTGAATTAAAATCTTATGACAAGCTATTTGTACATTTAATACTTTCATAACAAATATATATGCTCTGTGAAAATCTTTTTCCTCATCATTTATTGAGCAATAAAGATTTGCAAGTGTTTCTCTCTGTAATCATATATTACTCAAGTGAGTTTTGGGTATTTTTGGGTTAAGAGTAAAACACTTGTAAGGGTTAGTTGTGTGAACCTTTAAAAACACAAAAAAAGGTTGTTTGTGTGAGCCTGTAAAATACATGGTAAAGGTTGTTTGTGTGAGCCAGTAAAATACAAGATAAAGGTTGTTTGTGTGAGCCTGTAAAACACAAGGAATTGGTTATTGTGTGAGCCATTAAAACATAAGCGATTTCTGGGTTAGGTGTGAGCCATTGTGAGAAACACCATAGTTGGGAGTGAGCTTGTAACACTTAGTGTGTTAGTAAAACTCCCAATTGCAATTGGGGAGAGGAGTATGGTTTGTTAACACCCGAACCTCTATAAAAATCTTTGTATCAAATTTCTTTATCCCTCATAAACTTAACTTTCTATTTCCGCACTTTAAAGTTAAACTTTTTAAAACTCCAATTCAACCCCCTTTTTTGGCTCAATATCTGGGCAACACTATGTTATGTATCAAGGATTTCATTAATTAATTTAAGATCACTATCAATTCATAGATCAAATGAATATCAAATTAATAAAAACATTTTTATTAATCAAATAAATTTGTACGATAAGTGCTAAAAGTGATTGCCTTTAGAGCACTTCTCTAACAATCACAACCAGTTTTTAAGGCCAAATTCAACTGTTTGAAGTTGTTTTGAGGGCATTAATTTTCTTCAGTTTTATTATTTATTTCTTGTTTTTTTAGATTGTTTCTTTTGGATTTTTTTATTATTTAGGAATTTTGTAATGCCCATTAATTTGGACATTGGATCATGCACACGTCATAAAGCGTAACCACACTTTTTGATGTTTAAATTTGGATTAAAATAATTTTTGGATATTTAACAAGGGAATTAAGTCATTAAGATGAGTAATTAAGAGATGAAAAGTTAACTAAAGGTAATTATGGAATTAACACATAGGCAGTGGCATGGTTGTAAAAATTTAAGAGCATGCATTTTATAATATTTGTTTGTTATAGCCTAAAATATACTTTGGTAGAGTGGATTTGAGGTGGAGAGGTTATCAAAGATATGTCTCAATATGAGCCCTTGGACTATAAGGAGTAAGATGGTAATTATTTGAAAACCTAAAGGGTAATTTTAAGAAAGTGTATATACAGCTTTTTGGGGTGGATTTCTTTCCCCCTCTCCATTTTTTTTGTAGCTAGCCATATCTCCTTTCTTCTTTCTCCATGTCAAAACCCATCTCTCCCTCATTCCTTCATTTTATTGTTTTACAATGCTTTTACAATGCTTAAAATCCACTGATTTGGAAGATAAAACATCATTTTTTTTGTTGGAAAATCATTAAAGAGATAAAGATAAGCCATTGAAGGTCATTTTTAAGAGAAAAAGGAAGAACATAAGCTAAGAATTGAAATCAATTTCTAGATTTTTGTGGGTTTGGTAAGTGCATAATTTATTCCCCTTCTTCTACTCTTCTTTGCTTCCTTTTTCATAGGTAAAGAAACCCATGTGGTATTTGTTGTGCAAATAGGAACCTTTAAGAGAAACATAAAGTTTATGCTTAAAAATGGCATTTTGAGTTAACCTTATATGTTGACATGTTAAAATTTATTAGTTCGAGTTCCAAATGGTGAAAGAGCTCCCCTAGAGGGAGCAAGATCTTGAGCTAGGAGAGAAGAAAAGTTTTGAGGCTCCATTTTTAAAACGGTTAGTACACATTGACACTCAAAGTCATATTGTGTGATTTATGCATGTTTTATTGCATTAATGAGATAAAAATGATGTCTTGATGGTTTTAAGGAATGAATGTTATGATTAATTGATATATGTTAGGAAAAAGCTTGAATATTGAATTATAATGCTAATTGCATGTTGATAGGGGGTTAACATTGGCTAACTTAGAGACTTACATGTTATAATGTTGTAAAATATGATTTTCTAGGTTTGGGTATAAAGTTTTGGCATATATATGGTGTTAAAATGTAATACAATCTTTGTCATATGCACGACACTAGTAGAAGCAATCTGCTATCACAGGCATGACACTAGCACAACTAGGCTTCTATTGCAAACGTGACACAAGCGAGCTTGGCACTATCACATATGAAATAGTGTGTTGCACATGCGATGAGCACTAAACCCTTTTACAAGTGTTTTTTGACCCCATTTTCAAGTGTTAGTTGTAAGATCACATCTTATGCAATTAAGTATAACCTATCCCAGTATCAAGTAATCACACATAGCAGAGTGAAAATGCAAAATACCCTGTTAACATTGGTAGTAATTGTTTTTTCATATCCTATAATATCATTTAATGACTTTGCAAGTCATCACTGAGGTTTTCACCACAATATAATATATCACATATATAAAAATATAAACTTTGCACATAAGTATTTACGAGTTACTTTCATTTATACATTTTTTAAACTCATTCCAAAATGACTATACATATTCAAACACATAAATATAAAATGCAGATGCCATATTTTCATGCTCGTGTGGAATGCAAGGAGAGAGAGTGATGAGGCTCTGCTAGTGACTTGTGCTCCATATCTTCTATATGCTACTCAAAATGAGCTATCACTTTTCTTTACTTGAAAAATGATGCAAATTGATGAGTTGCGGCTTAGTGAGAATAACCATCAAATGAGCTTTAAAGTACCGAACAACTCATAATAATAAATCACAAATCCAATACATACCATGTATTCCATTCCATTCATCAGTATCATATAAATATCAATAAAGTTGAAACATATAATCATTACTCCTTACGTATGCAAATGCTTTGCTTATTTCATTTTGTTATGACCAAGTTAAACAGACATTGCCCCTAGTTTCCATGTGAACATTTTCCATATGAACATTTGCATTTGCTAGCTAGCTTGATTATTTGTTTCATTTGCACATTTGTTGGGCCATAGGCCTCTTCTTTTGCTTTACAATATCGATTAACTAGTCACAAAGCCTTTTAAGTCCATATGCATATGCACTTGTACTTAAGAATTCATCAACCATTGTATCTTATCACGTATAACATACATATACTGAATATATGCCTCATATGCCACGCATATACCTTGTATATACTATACATATACCATGTATATATATCACATATGTCAAACATATACCTCAATTATACCACAAGTATACCATTTGTATGTACCACAATGTCACAAATTATCCATCATCATATTATCAAGGACCAATCATGACAATCATATGAATCACATAACAAGCAACATTCATTTGCGCTAAAGAATTCAATTGATAATTAGACACCTAAAGTAAAAGATATATGTGTCTGTTTTTTTATTAAGACAGACACCTAAAGTAAAAATTGAATTTTACATGTCTGTCATTTATATTAACAGACATATATACCAATAAAAATATTTTTCAATAATTAATTCAAAAAAATTATTGTTTATTAATAAACAATAGGTGTCTGTTGTTTGTTAGGACAAATACTAAAAGTATATTATATGTGTCTGTTTTTTTATTAAGACAGACGCCTAAAATACAAGTTGAATTTTATATGTTTGTCGTTTATATTAACAGACACATATGCTTTGTCATTTTACTATATATTTACAAAAATGCCACCGCCTCTATTTTATGTGTATGGTATTTTTACCACAGACATATATAATCTTCGCTTAAAGGTATTTTTGTACTAGTGCTATTTTCTCCCTACTTAACTCAATATATTTGTATTGCTTGCACTTATCTTAATATATTGCTATTTTCTCCCCCTTTTGTCATCAACAAAAAGAATAAAGATTAACTATAATAGAAAAACAAAACAATTATATTAATTGATGAAAAGTGAAATACAAACAAAAGTAAACAAAATTCAGAAAGGAAATTAAAATTTCCTACAAACAAACAAGCTAGAAATAGAAGGCTAACAGAGACAATTCGAACAGCCGCTCTCATCTTGATGAAGGACTCTACATCCAATCGGTCTCGAGGATGCCCTGGGATGAGATTATAGTGATGGTCATCTACCTTCAGATATCCAAGCTTCAAGGCTATATGGGTTACATACCCACCAATAAGTATGTCTCCGAAAGGCTTGGTGGCATTAGACAGGAGATGGTTCGCAAACCATCGAGAAAGTGCCACTGTGAGTCCTCTTCGGGCCATCTCCAAGAGAAAAAGCTTAGACTTTCGAATGGTGCCATTGCTGTCTCCTCGAGCAAATATGCTATAGGTTTGAAACCTATGCAGATATTTATGCACTGGGGACCGAAGATGAGTTCTCTTGGTCTTCTTTATGTCCCAGCTGCAATCCATACCAAAGTGAGTCTATGCTAGATTTGCATAGAACTCCACTTTGCTGTCGTTGAGGATGCCATCCGAGGGTAGGTTGAATAAATTCCCAAATTCTGTGGCAGAGAGAATGTTCGGATTGCTGCACTGTTGAAATTTCACTATACCAGTGGGAGACACTTGCAAAGTGCTCAAGAATTCCAAGGTAGGCTCCCTCAAGGTGGGCTGATGAATGTCCACAAAATCCTTCAAATGACAGGCCTGAAGTTGCTCTATCATCGCTATCTCGAGCCCGAGAGTGCGTACCGTCTACCACTCAAAAGACCTTGATGAAATGAGAGGCCTTTTCTTAAGGGTTGAGTACCTAGGATGGCAATGCTCTGGGATTTTGTTCATTAGGTAGTCTGAATATCTCCTAGGAGCATGAGATTTCTTCCTAGTACCCTTTGATGAGCTGGTTTCCATATTGATTTGAAGAAACAAACTTTGAAGAGTTTGAAAAAGTTTGACAGAATTTGTGAGGAAACCCTAAGGAAAGATGATTTTTGATGATGGAAGGGGTTTTTGATGGTATTTATAGAAGAAATTTGTGACTAGGGGGCCGGAATCTTCAATGTACCATTCAATGTGTGTAAATGAGAGCAGTTTCAAGAAGTTGGAAAGTTAAAATGTGAAAAATAACCTGCAGAAATGTTATATAGCCGATACCTTCACGGGCGTGAAGTGTCATGTTCACGGTTTGCTGAAGGGGTGCTCTACCCGTGAATAAAGGCGTGAAATGGTTCACGGTCGTGACATTTGAATGTCACGGGCGTGATTGATGAACTATCATGGTGGTGAAAAAAGAGTCACGGGCGTGAAGTGTTGAATTTCATTACTTATGCCCGTGAAACAAAGCGTGACTCAAAGCGTCAACGCTTCTGTGAGTTTTTGGTGAAAATGTTCACATACGTGAAAATGCATCACGGGCGTGAACAAGGCTTTTCACGGGAGTGAATGAAGTCATGAATATAGGCTTCACTACTTGAAGCCGTGAACCATGTCGTAAATCAAGTCGTGAAAGCTATTGGTTCTTTTGGCTATTTAATTCATGGGCGTGAACATATGTCACGGGCGTGAATTGCCTAAAATTTCCATCAAATAAAATTAAGTCCTAAAATAAGACTAAATCATTTCTATGAAGATTCTATCCTTTATAACATAAATTTCCATCAAATTTACTACCTTATATCTAGTGAGATAATACAAAAGCAAGATCATCTCTTAAGATTTGACAATTTGGCAATCACAAGATTAATCCATCAATCATACCAAGTTCTCTTCTAATGAAATTAAATCGTTCCTCATTTAGAGACTTAGTGAATATATCTGCCAATTGATTTTCTGTGCTTATAAATTCCAATGCAACATCTCCATATTGAACATGATCTCTAATAAAGTGGTGTATAATGTTAATATGCTTACTTCTAGAATGTTGAATGAGATTCTTTCATAGATTTATAGCACTTGTATTGTCACATGTAATAGGTATATGATTCATATCATGACCATAATCCTTAAGTTGTTGTTTCATCCAAAGTATTTGTGTACAACAACATCCTGCTGCTACATACTCTGCTTCAGCAGTTGAAAGAGCAACTGAAACTTGTTTCTTGCTAAACCAAGAAACTAAACACTCTCCAATAAAGTGACAAGTACCTGAAGTACTTTTTCTATCTAAAAGACTACCAACATAATCTGCATCTGAATATCCTACAATATAAAAGGATGAATTTCTAGGATACCACAAACCTAGATGCAATGGGCCATGTAAATATCTTAGAATTCTTTTTACTGCATGTAAATGAGACTCCTTTGGACATGATTGAAATTGTGCACATAAGCAAACACTAAACATTATGTCGAGTCTAGAAGCAGTAAGATATAAAAGTGATCCAATCATACCTCTATAGAGCTTTTCATTAATGCTCTTACCCTTTTCATCCTTTTCCAGTTTTGTTGATGTGCTCATTGGAGTCTTAGCATTCTTGCATCATTCAATTCCAAATTTCTTGATTAAATCTTTGGCATATTTGGATTGGTTGATGAATATGCCCTCATTGCCTTGTTTTATTTGTAGACCAAAAAAATATTTAAGCTCTCCCATCATGCTCATTTCAAATTCCTTAGTCATACACTTAGCAAATTCTTGACAAAGCAATTCATCAGTAGAACCAAATATGATATCATCAACATAAATTTGAACAATTAGTATATCATGCTTATGCTTTTTAATGAATAATGTGGTGTCAAAATTCTCCTTTGTAAAGTTATTTTCTAAGGAAAAAGAACTTAGTCTTTCATACCAAGCTCTTGGGGCTTGTTTCAAACCATATAAAGCTTTTGAAAGTTTAAAAACATGATTTGGCAAATCATAGCTTTCAAAACCTGGTGGTTGTTCTACATAAACTTCTTCTTCTATATAACCATTTAGAAAGGCACTTTTCACATCCATTTGAAAGAGTTTGAAATTCATGTGACATGCATATGCTAAAAGTATTCTTATGGCTTCTAATTTAGCAATAGGTGCATAGGTCTCATCATAACCTATTCCTTCTTCCTGATTATATCCTTTTGCAACTAATTTAGCCTTATTCCTAGTTATTGAACCTTGTTCATCTAGTTTATTTCTAAATACCCATTTGCTACCTATAATTTGATGATCCTTGGGTCTAGGTACTAAGGTCCATACCTTACTTCTCTCAAATTGGTTGAGTTCCTCTTGCATTGCAATCACCCAACTTTCATCATTAAGAGCCTCATCAACATTTTTAGGCTCAATTTGAGAAATAAAAGCAAGGTCAGTGGCTAAATGTTTGAAATGAGATCTAGTACTTACTCCCCTTGAAGGATCACCAATGATTTCCTCCTTGGGATGATCTTTTGTCATTCTCCATTCCATTGGGAGTTCTTACCCGTTTTCATCTTGAGCTTGAGGTAGAGAATCATCTTGATGTGAATCTTCTTGATCATTTTCTTCTTTTCCATTTCCAAGATCAAGTCTTTCCATAGTTCCTACAACATCATCAAGAACACTACCTTTCACAAGATCAAGTCTACTAGATTCATTAAAAACAACATGCATAAATTCTTCAACAGTTAATGATCTTTTATTAAATACTCTATATGCTTTGCTAGTTATAGAGTATCCTAAAAAGATACCTTTATCAGATTTAGAGGCAAATTTTCCAAGGTTGTCCTTGGTATTCAATACGAAGCACTTGCATCCAAATACTCTAAAGTATGATATCAAGGGCTTTCTTCCATTCCATAGCTCAAATGAGGTTTTGTTTAAAAGAGGTCTTTTGAAAACTCGATTTGAAATATAACAAGCAGTGTTTGTGGCTTCTGCCCAAAAGTAAGTTGGTAGACCATACTTATTGAGCATTGTTCTAGCCATTTCAATTAAAGTTCGATTTGTTCTTTCCACTATCCCATTTTGTTGAGGTGTCCTAGGAGATGAAAACATTATGTGAAATGCCATGTTCAAGACAAAAACTTTCAAAGTTTTCATTTTTAAATTCTTTGCCATGGTCACTTCTATCTTTGAAATACAATATCCTTTTTCATTTTGAACTCTTTTAGCAAAGCTTTTGAAATTTTCAAAAGCATCACTCTTTTGAGATAAGAAAATTACCCAAGTAAATCTAGAGTAATCATCTACGATGACAAAGGCATAATGTTTACCTCCTAAGCTAGCAATTCTAGTAGGTCCAAATAAATCTAAATGCAGGAGTTGTAGAGGTTTTGAGGTACTTACTATGTTTTTGGCTTTGAAGGATGACTTGTGTTGCTTCCCTCTTTGGCAAGGTTCACAGGTCTTGCCTTTCTCAAATTTGACTCTTGGCAGTCCCTTTACTAGTTCTCTTGTGCTGAGGCTTTGAATTAAGTCCATGTTAGCATGACCAAGCCTTCTATGCCACAACCAAGATTCATCACCAGTAGTCACAAGACACTTAGAGGAATGGTTAGATAATTCATGTAAGTCTATTATGTATGTGTTGACATCTCTTTTTCTTTTAAATATCTCTTAACCATCGATAGAGGTCACAAGACATTCATTGGAAGTAAATATTACTTTGTTTCCTTTATCACATAATTGACTAACACTCAACAAGTTATGTTTCAAGCCGTCAACAAGTCAGACATCTTTAATAAAAGTAGTACCATTAATACCAATAGAACCAATGCCAATTACCTTACCCTTAGCATTATTTCCAAAGGTAACTTTACCTCCATCAATACTTCTGATTTCATTGAAGAGTTCTTTGTCTCCTATCATATGCCTTGAGCATCCACTGTCTACTAGTCAAACATTTTTGTTTACTGTGGTCTTGAGGCATACCTATAGAATCACATTTCAAGTATGATTTTTAGGTACCCAAATGAGCTTGGGTCCTTAGGGGTTAGCACATGAAGGTTCCCAATGAGCCTTCTTTATCCAACAATATTTATTTATATGACCAATCTTCATACAATAATTATGCTATTTAGGTCTAACATTGCTTTTTGGTCTTACAATATTTTTGAATGCCATATTTCTATTAAACTGATTTTGAGAACAATGGCATGCACAGTCATGATTAATTGATGCTTTTATAGATGCATGCTTCTTATACATAAAGACATGATTATTCTTTTTATGTATAGAAGGTTTAATATACTTATTCCTAGGTGTTGTTCCAACAATTGTAGAGATGTGAGGTTCACTAGAGTTAACAAAAATGGTTTTGTGAGAAGATGATGATATGTCCTTAAATCCTAGACCATGTCTAATTAAAGGTGGTCTTTGAGACACAAAGAGAGTATCTAAACTCTCTTTTCCTTTGTGGAATTTTGAAATTGAATTTCTAAGTTCCTCAACTTCATTTTTAAAGTATTATTTTCTTTAAGCAAGGAATTAGTTAAGGGTTTTGATGAGTATTCATCTAATGACTTTTGAAGAGATTCATTAGATGATTTAAGCTTAAGGTTCTCATTTTCTAAAGCATCCATTTTGTTTTTCAAATTGGAAATGTTATGCCTATAAGTACTGAATTTACTCCTATATTTTTCTAGTTCTAAATTTAATTCTTTTATAAGGCTTTGCTCATCATCATCATCATCCTCATCACTATCACTATCTTTATCATTATCACTACTATCATTATTGAAAGAGTATGAGTGTAGTGACCTTACCTTATCCGAGACATGATCCTCAATAGCCATGAAACATAGGTTGACCTATTCGCTTTCATTTTCATCTCTTTCACTTGAAGAGCTTTCGTCATCCTATGTGGCTTTGTGACCTTTCTCCCCATTGTCTCTTTGGTATTTACTCTTTTGCTTCTTGAGCCTTGGACATTCTGGTTTAATATGACCTTTCTTTCCACACTCATAGCACTTTACCTCTTCCTTACTTCTTTGTGCATCATTAGAAGTTTGTTTGAGGTTTCTTTGCTTGAATTTTCTAGAGTTTCTCATTTTCTTCTCAATGATTCTTTTCAACCTTCTTGAAATCATAGCAATGTCCTTATTCTCATCATCACTCATTTCTTCATCATCTTCACTTTCTTCTTTAGATTTTGAAGTAGAGGATTTTAGTGCTAAAGGCTTTCTTTTCTCTAGCTCTGCTTCAAACTCTCTATCTCTTTTCACTGTCATTTCATGTGTGAGAAGTTTGCCAATAAGCACATAGTATTCATGATGCTCAGGTCTTCATTTGCTTCTTCTTTGCCAACAACTCTTGAGCCATAGTCTTTAAGAGGAAGACTTCTTAGGATTTTGTTGTTTACATCTTCCAAGCTCAGATGCTTCCTAAGTTTCCTCATTCCATTTATAATGGTTAGAAGACGGTTAGGCATGTCAGTGATTGACTCATTGGATTTCATCTTGAAGAGCTCATATTCTGAGGTAAGAAGTTGAATCTTCTTGGATTTTACTTGCTTAGTTCCTTCATGATAATTTTCCAATGTCTTCCACATGCTGTAAACGGTTGGGTAGTGTTGTATTCTTCAACATTCTTCAATGGATAATGAGCTTGAGAGGATTGTCATTGCCTTCTTGTTTTTGAAATTTGCTCTTCTTTGAGGCTCTGTCCAATCATCTCTTAATAAGATTTCTTCTTCACCATCAGCTCCTCTTCTGGTTGGTGGTGTCCATTCTTTTCGTACAATATCCCAGACTTCAATTCCTTCACTATCCAGGTATGTCTCCATCCGAAACTTCCAATGGGAAAAATTTGCTCCATCAAAGTAAGGTTTGAGACTTTGGAATCCTTCACTGGCCATATCTTAATCTTTACTAGCGCTTTTTAGGCTTAGATGCTAGACAAAGCTCTGATACCAATTGTTGCCCAGATATTGAGCCAAGATGGGGGGTTGAGTTGGAGTTTAACAATTTAACTTTAAAGTGCGGAAATAAAAAGTTAAGTTTATGAGGAATAGAGAAATTTGACACAAGGATTTTTATAGAGGTTTGGGTGTTAACAAACCCTACTCCTCTCCCCCATCGCAATTGGGAGTTTCACTAATACACTAAGTGTTACAATGGATTTTTACAAGCTCACTCCCAACTATAGTGTTTCTCACAATGGCTCACACCTAACTCAGAAATCCCTTGTGTTTTGACGGCTCACACAATAACCAATTCCTTGTGTTTTACAGGCTCACACAAATAACCTTTACTTTGTCTTTTACAGGCTCACACAAACAACCTTACTTTGTGTTTTACAGGCTCACACAAATAACCTTTCTTTGTCTTTTAGAGGCTTACACAACTAACCCTTACAAGTGTTCTACTCTTAAACCAGAAATACCCAAAACTCACTTGAGTAATAAATGATTACAGAGAGAAACACTTACAAATATTTATTGCTCAATAAATGATGAGCAAAAATATTTTCACAGAGAACAAATATTTATTTTGAAAGTATTAAATGTACAAATAGCTTACAACAAGATTTTGAGTCAAAGTATTAGCTATCCTCTTGTTCTGAATGCATAAATAACTTGCATTTTTACTCCCATGGTGAATTATAGCCGTTAGAATGCATTTAATACGAAACTAGCTGTTGCACCAACCCTAATAATCGCGCCTAACATTTTTCTCTTTCATCTTTCACGAGCGTGACTATGTTTGTCACGGTCGTGACTGTTCTTCCAAGCCGTGACTGAAGTGGTGACCTTGGCCGTGAAGCATTCTGAAAGGTTTTGAAGACATATATCTTCACGAGCGTGACAACCTTCCAAGCCATGATCCAAGTGGTGACTTTGGTCGTGAAGCTCTCTAGAAGAATTTGTCATGTTTATTCACGGGCGTGACATTTCTTTCACGGGCGTGACTAAAAAGTTAATTCACAGTTGTTATCTTCCTTCATAGCCGTGAACTTCAAATGTTGGTTTGTTGGCGGTTAGCTTTATCACGGGTGTGACACATAGGGTCACGGACGTGAACATGCCACTTCTTCAAATTTTATCTTTTGAAGATTAATCTTCCATTCTCCATTCTCCATTCTTGCTAACATATTTCATACCCTGTTCAATAGACTTAGAAAACAAGTATGTTAAATACAATATTGCTATTTTATTTGTTATCATCAAAATGATGGAAAAAACCCTCAAGTTTCAACAGAAAATATAATCGATTAACTCATGATTAGGGAGACTTAATGTGGCTTAAACAAATTAACATTCATTGTTCATATCAATAGTTAAGATTTTTCCTATAAGGTAGTGCGACCTTATGGGACTGTTTAGCCTATAAATTTTTGTATAATTGACCAATTAATCTAATTACTATTCCTAATTAAAACGAACATATAATTATGTAACATATTAAACTTTCAGACCAATTGGACTATTGTACAATTTTTGGTGGAATTGCTAAGTGTGTTTTGTTTTCTGCCTTTAGGCAGTTTCAGGGTACCAACTTGGGTTCATCATAACTTATAATATATAAGTCATATTTCAATGAAACTTTACAGAAACTTATATGGGTTCAAATGGAACATTTTTCATGTTTACAACTGTTATCAAATATGTCCCTAAGGTCTTCAAATTATAAGAAACATTTCACTGCTTCAGAATAGAATTGGCTTCCAGACCAGTATGACTTACAAAGGCCATAACTTAGTCTATACATAACATATTAAGCTGAAATTAGTACCCATATTTAGCTAAGACATATACCTATAACTTTAAGGTTTTGATAAGTTACAGAATATAGCTATAAAGAGCTAAAATTATCCCAACAAATATCTAGATCTACCTAGGGCACTCAGTAGGTAGTTCAAACCATGGGACAGTCATAGTTCCATTCACCATAACTCAAAAGTTACAAGATATATGTACCTGAAATTTGGTATATCGATACATAACATATATAACTACAACTTTTATGTTTTGATTACTTCAAATAATGGCTTTATCATATTCAAAACTAACAAACACAGTGGCTAACTTACTTAGGGTTCACATCTGGACCAGTTTCAGTACAGAGAGGATATCTCATTCTATATACCACATATTGGGAAAATGTTTACATATACATAACTTAAGACATAAAGGAACAACCTTTGTGTTTTAATCTTTTCCAGAATCAATTTCTATTGATATCAAAATCAGGGTGCAATTCAATGTCTATTAATGAACCTTAGCAACTCAAATCAACCTTATAGCAATAAGAATTGATTACTTACCAAGAATAAACTTGCAAGGGATCAATTTTCCATCAAAAACTAAGTGAAACAAGGAAGAATGGAGTTCTAGAATGGAGGAAGATGAAGAAGAAAACGGGATGGAGTGAGGAGGCAGAAATAGGGGAGGAAGATAAAGCCAACCTTTTTGTTTTTGTCTTTTTATCTTTTTCTCTTCATCTCTTCTCTTTTCTCTTGTCTTTTCTCCTTTGTTTTCTCTTCTATTTTCTCTTATCTTTTCTTTTATTTTCCTTTTGTTTCATTTTCATTTTATTTTGTCTATATTATTATTATTATTATTTATATATATTTATAATTCCACTAATTCACACAATAATACAACTTAATCATTTGGCCCGATTTAACTAAATTAACAATGTAAATGTTTACTAATCTTAATCTAGTCATTTTTCTTACTTTAATTTAGTCACCTTATTCAATTTATTTCTAATGCTTTGTTATCCTTATTTAGGTTATAAGTACACACGTGCGACTCGATACAATTGCCAAATACTAGGACACGTAGCTAGTGCGTGCCATGAACTTGTTTCTAAGAAAATATGTATGAAATGCATGTGTTCAATTGGATTTTATGGAAGATGCATATATTCAAATGAAATACATATGGATATGCATGTGGGGAAGGTCGAGGATGTTACATTAGTTGGAAATCATCAAAGAGTGGCTCTTAAGTGACAAAATAGGGTACAATGTAGTGACATGAATGGAATAACATGTATGATATTTGAATTTAGAGATAAAAAGCATAAGGACATGAGCTATAATACATGGTTCTATGATTAAATGGTATGAGAACAAGTTATGAACATGCTATATTGTGAAAGATGTATATAAATCTTTGGTTGTGATTAAATATATGTATAAACTCAACTTAACTAAGCTTATTTCTCTAACCTAGGACTAGAGATAGGATAAATGATATGCCATTAAGGGTATAGATGGTACCATGGAAAGATAACGAACATGAATGAATATGATTTGCAGACAGGAGGTCAATTCCAGCTTGTGCAAGTACTTCTTAATTGATGAAGCTCAGTTGAGCAATATGTATTGGGACAAAGGGTCAGAAGTTAGCTTGTGTGAGTGCCCCTACTCCCGACTTGTATCCGGTTGAGTCCAATTTAGAGCATTATAGGAACATTTAAATAAAATGGTAAATAATTGAACTATTTTATTATCTTGTTATATGCATTGTGGTATTGATATGTATATGTGCTATGAGAATCCTTCGTGATTTAAGTGATGAAATGGCATGCATGTTACATAATAGGTAATATAATGGAGATGACTTTAATGTTTGGATGTCACATGTATGATAAATATAGTAAATCTATTGTTGTAATGTCAATGGTGTGAATTGTGTGCATATATTGTAATGGCCTAAGTATCGGATTAGTCGTAAACTGTAGTTTCTGAAATTGATAGCATACCCGGGGGTCAAAAATACACCCGTGGGTGAGAAATATTTTATTTGATCATCGAAAAATATAGGTTATGACTAATTCGGAGGTAAAATTTGGAGTGAAAATGAGGTCAAATAGGCACTCAAAAGTTAAAATTAAGAAAAAACGGGATCTGATATAATTAAATAATTGGTTGACCGTACTTTAACCAAACTATGAAAAATAACAAACAATATCTAAAAATTTATTTTAAGACATGGATAGACACTAAATAATATTTAGGATTATTTGACAGTGAAAAAGAAATTTTACGGTAATATTGAAAATTGATTAATCAGTCTGGTTTGAGTGAACCGGACAGAAAATAGACTCCGATTGATTTAAAAATATTTATATGGGCATAGAAAAATATTTTATGAATTACGGAATCAAATTTGGGTGAAATTGAGTTTGGAAAGTGAGAAATAATTTATAGTGCTTAATTGGGCCTAAATGGGTTGAACTTTGTTTGGCCCAAGCCTACCCATCTTAAGCTACTATAAATAGGCCAAAATATTAGAATTCTCTGGAGAGAATTTTGCAACTCCTTCTTCCCCATATCCCCTTGCTTAGCTGAACCTATCTTCTCCCATTTCTTCTCCAAAATTCTTCCATTTTCTCTAATTTTTACACCAAAATCAACCATCCTAATATAAATTCAGCATCTCTAGTAGCTAGTAGAAGTTTTTAATCTTCATTTGGAAGGCTAGAGTGGAGGAAAATCAAAGGAGAAAAGTTAAGATACAAATTGAAGGTAAGTGAAATTAATAGTTTTAAATTGGTTTAATGGTTCAAATAGGTAGTTTGAGGTATGTAGATGATAAATATGAAGTTTATTTGAGTCAAGGAAGCAAAATATTGGTGGATTAATGGAGTGTAATTTTTAGCCATGGTAGGTTCAAAGGGAAGTGAAGGTGCTTCCAAGGAAAAGGCTAAGGAAAAGGAAGCTTAGGAAGGCTAAGGAAAAGGAAGCTTAGGAAGGCCAAAGTAAGAAATTAAGGTTAGTGATTTCAAAATCTATCCATTTCCATTGATTAAGTAAGAATTAGGGTTATCACATTAAGAAATTAGGGTTATCAAAATCTATCCATTTCCATTGATTAAGTATGCTTAAAACATGATTAAGGGATTATAAAAAGTGAATTAGAATGGTTAATTTCAATTAAAAAAATTATTTAGTGGAAATTGGAAAATATGACCCTATTATGTGAAAAATACAAATTAAGGTATAATTACATTTTATTGTAATATTATGATTCATATGGAATAATGAAGGTATAAATTAGTGAAATGAATATTTAGAAGGTGAAAGAAAAATTTTAATGATGATAATTAAATATAGGCCGAAATATGAAGAAAGAGAAATTAATATTTTTCTTGCTAATTAAATAAAAATTAAGTCATGAAATGCAAGAAAATATAATATTGAGTGTATAAATTTATTGAGAATTTTAAAATTATATATTGAATATTTTTCTAATTATTGATTATATTATGCATGAAATGAAAAAAATATGAATAAAGTGTGTTTAGTGAGCTTAATAACTTAATTGATTATTCATAATGAAATATTGATATATTAGAATGGAAAATGTTAAAAATTATGGTAGTAATAAAATTATATGGTTGAATAAAATGTTAAGTGATTAATAATGTAAAAGTAATGGAAATTGAATTAAATGAATAAAATAATGTCCTTAGTTATTTTTCTGATGGTTAAATTTAGCATATGATATAATTGGCTAGCCATAGGAATACCATTACCACAGTGTGGGTCATGGCGACTCGCTTATATAGGCCAATGATGGTCTACTTCAGTGATATTAATTCAGTAATCAGTGTATAGTGAGGTTCTCAGGTAGTCCTTCGGGATTACTTTTCAGTGTAGTGGATTTTTGGGTCTATGTCTCATGTATCAGGTCTGAAGATTTTCTGTCAGATTGAAACTAGGGGCAAATGTGAATAAAAGTAATAAAAATGATAGAAGTGAAAAACCTTATAAAAATAAATAAATATGAATAAATGTGACAAAAAATGAATAAAGTGAAAATAATATTAATAAAAAAATGATATAAGTAATAAATATGATAAATATGATAAAAGTGATAAAAATGGTATAATTTTAAAAATGATAAAAGTGACAAATGTGAATAAAATGATAAAAGTAGCAAATGTGAATAAAAATAGTAGAAATATGGTAAAAATGAAATAAGTGAAAAATATGAATAGAAATGATAAATATGAAAAATATGATAAAAGTGAAAAATATGAAAAAAATGAAAAAAATGAGAAAAATGTGAATAAAAGTAGATAAATATGAAAAATATGAGAAAAATGATAAATGTGAAAAATATGATAAAAATGAATAAAGTGAAAAATATGAGAAAATTAATAAAAATAAAAAATATGATAAAAATGATATAAGTGATAAATATGATAAAACGATGAAAGTGTTAAATATGATAAAAATGATATAATAATAATAATAATGATAAAAGTGGTAAATATGACAAAAAGGGTAAAATTATAAAATGAAATATAAGTGGAAGAAAAATCTTAAATTTTGTAGATAAAAAAAAAAAAAAAAAATATATATATATATATATATATATATATATATATATATATATATATATATATATATATAGTTAGTGACAAAGATGTAAATAAATGTAAAGTAGTGACATGATTGTAAATAAATGAAAATTTAGGAACCAAAGTGAAATTTGTAACTAATTAAATAGAAGATTGAAAAAAAAAAAGAAAATAAGAGTTAATTAAAGAAGTAAGGTGGAAATGGACTAAATTGAAAGAAAATGAAAATTCCTGAGTAAATTGAAAAAAATTATAAGATTAATTGAGAAATATTGTTAATTGAATGAAGATATTAAATAGTAAAGTAAGAGTAAAGAATAATTAAGCCTTGATAAAAAGAACAATAAATATATTAAAAAAAATTTGAATAGTATAGTAAATATAATATTATATGTATAAATGTATGAAAATATAAGTCAATGGAAATTTTTAGATTAGTAATCATCTTGGGCATTTTAATGTTCAACATGTAGTTATTTGACTGCATGCAGGTACTAGCAGAAAAGACAGGAGCAAACGTGCAAGTTTTGAAAGCATACGGAAGAATATATAATAGTAGGTTAGTATAAAAAATGAGATGTATATATATGTATGGATATGAAGTTGCAGGAATAAAATTATGTATATATTATGATAAAGAATATTTGTGAATTATTTTATGTGTAAAGAATGAAATGTCGATATTGTGGTTGAATGAAGAATGTTTTATATTATATTGGTATTTGTGTGCCCAAAAATGGGTGTGACTTGTTTGCAGTATAGGTAGGGGTAGTTAAATTATAGTCATTATGCTGTTGAAATTTTTAAAAAATAAAAAAGATTAATTAAGTGCTAATAATATCATGGTCATTAAATTAAATTAAGAAAAAAATTTGGCACACTTCGGCTATAATTGTATTAACCTACATAACGTATGTATGGAATTATTGTTATAAGGGTATCACAGTTTTAGTGGTATCAGAGTGCAGTTTATGTGGTTCTAAGATCGGAGTGAGGATTAAGTGAATGAATTATATGTATATACATGCCAATTGATGGATGAAATGTATTATAAGTCTAATGTATGTTTGCTCTTTTCTTTGTTTTATGATGAAAGATAACATCCCAATAAGGTTAAGGTGTTGGGAAAGGGTTAAGAGATTCACAATTAGACCAGGACATCCTAGTGAGCAATCCTTTAGGAAATAGTATTGTGGTGAACAAGGTGTATAGGAATTGTCCCATTAGTGTGCAAGGCTATGAATTCCTAGCTAACCTAATTGAACTCTCATTCCGTGAGTTTGATGTGATATTGGGGATGGATTGGTTATCTGCCCATCAAGTGATAGTAGATTGTAAAGGAAAGAGAGTGATTCTTAAACTCTCTGATGATCGAGAAATCACTATTGTGGGTGAAAGAATAGATTTCTTATCAGATGTGGTTTCAGCTACATCTGCCAAGAGACTCATAACAAAGGGGTGCATTGCTTACTTGTGTTATGCAGTGGAAGTTAAAAAGGAAGATCTTAAGATTTCAGATGTGCCTATAATGAAAGATTTTCCAGATGTATTTCTTGATGAACTACCAGGCTTGCCACCTAACAGGGAAATGTATTTCTTGATGAACTACCAGGCTTGCCACCTAACAGGGAAGTTGAATTTTCTATTGATGTAGCTCTAGGAACGACACCTATTTTGATTGCACCCTATAGGATGACACCTACAGAACTCAAGGAATTGAACATTCAACTGTAGAAATTGCTTGATAAAGGTTTTATCAGACCCAATATCTCCCCATGGGTAGAACCGGTACTCTTTGTAAAGAAGAAGGATAGGTCTATCAGATTATGCATTGACTACAGATAGCTGAATAAGATGACAATCAAGAACAAGTATCCCCTTCCATGTATTGCAGACTTATTTGATCAATTGAAGGGAACAGGTGTATTTTCAAAAATCTCGCCCTTATTACAAATCCATCCTTATTAATAATAAATAAATACAATTCACATGTGTATTTCAAAAATATGAATGACTATTGTCTCTATCCCATGTCATGAAAGATAATTCACTAAACAAAATGAATGAAATGAATAGATAGACCCAATACAAGTCAACTTTGACTACTTTGACTGACTCAGTCTTCTCTTCACATCAACTCAACTATCTACTGGCTTTAAACCTGTGTGCAGGAAAACCCACACACTAAGCTATTGAAAGCTTAGTGGCACATATAAGCATTAACATTCTAGCATACATTTACATATTAACATAACATTCATATTCATAACCATACATCGCATAAGTGAATCCATATCATCATAGTCATAATACATTCCGTTCATAGTATTTCTATTGTTGAAACCAGGCCTTCCACAACCTATGACTTGGGACTTCTTTGTGATAGAGTTCAAGGAACAATATGTTCCTCCGATTTATGTGGATGAGAAGAAGAGAGAATTCCCGAGCCTCAAGTAGGGCAATATGACAGCAACTAAGTACTAGAGAGAGTTTACTCGATTGAGTAAATATGCCTATAAGATGATCACTAGTGAGAGAGACAAGTGTAGAAGGTTTGAGTATGGCTTTAATGCAGAGATATGTGATTTTGTCATTGCACTTCAGCATGACTGCTTCACTAAGCTGATTTAAGCCGCAGTTAGTGTTGAACAGAGGAAGAGAAAGAGATCTAAGAAAGCATCTAGATAGATAGTGACTCTAGTGACCTAGCCTTCAGGCAAAAAGGAATGATTTCACCCACAGTCTTATGGCAAGAGTCAGGGACAGAACAATGGTTACACACACGGTGGACCATATAGAAGGGGACAACCTTCCAGAGCTATATCTTCAGTCGATAGTTCTTAGACACAGACTACCCAAGATAACATTCTAGTTTGTGGCATCTGCTATAAGAACCACAGAGGAGAGTGCTGGAAGAACACATGTGCTTGTTATAGATATGGGTTTAAGGATCATATGAAGAGGGATTGTCCTACGATGACTAGCAGTGGACCAGCACAGACTACACGGTCAGCTCCAACTTAGACCAAGGGTCGTACAAAACCTACTCAGGTAGTCTTTGAGACTATCAGTAGGCCAGGACCAAGCCAAGCGCCAGGTAGAGCTTATGCTATAAGGGCCAGAGAGGACTAGAAGGCTACATATGTGATTATTGGTATGATCTCTCTATGATTCTGATATATATGCATTGATTGATTTGGGTTCAACAAACTCATATATATGCACAAACACTCATAGACAACACAATATGATCATTGAGAATCTTGAATATTGTTAAACCTTGAGGGGTATTTCTGTCATTTTGATGATAACAAATAATATAGCAATATTGTATTTAACATACTTGTTTTTGTAAGTATATTATACAGGACATGGATTAAAATAGCAAGAATGGAGAATTGGAAGAATAATCCTTGAGAGAAAAAATTCAAGTAGTAGCATGTTCACTGCCGTGACTCTATGAGCCACTCCCATGAAGGAAGCTAGCCGTTACCAAAACCAACATTTGAAGTTCACGGCCATGAAGGAAAAACAAACCGTGAAGTGGGCATTTCAGTCACCCCCGTGAATAAATGTGTCACCCCTGTGAAGATTCATGCAATTTCATCCAGAAAGCTTCATGACCAGAGTCACCACTTGGATCACGGCTGGGAAGCTTGTCACGCCCGTGAATGAGTATGTCATGCCTGTGACTCTATATGTCAAAACATTCCAGAGAGCTTCACGACCAAGGTCACCACTTCAGTCACGGCTTGGGAAGAAATGTCACCCCCCGTGACAAGCATAGTCACGCCCGTGAACAATGAAAGAGAAAAATGTCAGGCGCGATTTTTTTATTGGTACAACGACTAGTTTCATATTTAATGCATCCCAACGGCTATATTCATCCATGGGAGTATAAATGGAAGTCATTTATGCATTAAGAAAAAAGAGAATGAAGAGAAAAACAATAGAATAGCATATACTTCGAATTTAATCCTTATTACAAGCTATTTATACTTTCATACTTTGAGAACAAATCTATTCTCTGTAAAAATCTTTTTGCTCCTCATATTTGAGCAATTAAGATTTATAAGTGGTTCTCTCTGTAATCTTTACTCAAGTGAGCTTTGGCTATTTCTAGGTTAAGAGTAGAACACTTGTAAGGGTTAGTTCTGTGAGCCTCCAAAACACAAATTAAAAGGTTGTTTGTGTGATCCTGTAAAAACACAAAGTGAAGGTTGTTTGTGTGACCCTGTAAAAACACAAAGTGAAGGTTGTTTGTGTGATCCTGTAAAAAAACAAAGTGAAGGTTGTTTGTGTGAGCCTGTAAAACACAAGGAATTGGTTATTGTGTGAGCCATTAAAATACTAGGGATTTCTGGGTTAGGTGTGAGCCATTGTGAGAAACACCATAGTTGGGAGTAAGCTTGTAAAACTCCATTGTAACACTTAGTGTATTAGTGAAACTCCCAATTGTGATTGGGGAGAGGAGTAGGGTTTGTTAACACCCGAACCTCTATAAATCTTTGTGTCTGATTTTCTCTATCCCTCCTAAAATTAATTATTTATTTCCGCATTTTAAAATTTAATTTTTTGAAACTCCAATTCAACCCCCCCTTCTTGGTCTAATATCTGGGCAACAATTGGTATCAGAGCCTTGTCTAGCATCAAAACCTAAAAAGCGCTAGTAAAGAGTAAGATATGGCCAGTGAAGGATTCCAAAGTCTCAAACCTTACTTTGATGGAGCAAATTATGCCCATTGGAAGTTTATGATGAAGACATACTTGGATAGTGAAGGAATTGAAGTCTGGGATAGTGTACGAAAAGAATGGACACCACCAACCAGAAGAGGAGCTGATGGTGAAGAAGAAATCCTATCAAGAGATGATTGGACAGAGCCTCAAAAAAGAGCAAATTTCAAAAACAAGAAGGCAATGACAATCCTATCAAGCTCATTATCTATTGAAGAATGTGGGAGAATACAACATTGCTCAACTGCATATAGCATGTGGAAGACATTGGAGAACTATCATGAGGGAACTAAGAAAGTCAAATCCAAGAAGATTCAACTTCTAACCTCAGAATATGAGCTCTTCATGATGAAATCCAATGAGTCAATCACTGACATGACCAACCAACTTCTATCCATTATAAATGGAAAGAGGAAACTTGGGAAGCATCTGAGTTTGGAAGATGTAAACAATAAAATCCTGAGAATTCTTCCTCTTAAAGACTATGGTTCAAGAGTTGCTGGCATAAAAGAAGCAAATGAAGCTATGCGCATCATGAATACTGATGTGCTGATTGGCAAACTTCTCACACATGAGATGGCAGTGAAGAGAGATAGAGAGCTTGAAGCAGAGCCAGAGAAAAGAAAGCCCTTAACACTCAAAGCCTCTACTTCAAAATCTCAAGAAGAAAGTGAAGATCATGAAGAAATGAGTGATGATGAAAATGAGGACATCCCTATGCTTTCAAGGAGATTAAAAAGAATCATTGAGAAGAAAATGAGCAATTCCAGAAAATTCAGCAAAGAAACCTCAAACAAACTTCTAATGACACACATAAAAGTAAGGAAGAGGTAAAATGCTATGAATGTGGAAAGAAAGGACATATCAAACCTGAATGTCTAAGGCTCAAGAAGCATAAGAGCAAATACCAAAGAGACAATAGGGAGAAAGGTCATAAAGCCACATGGGATGACGAAAGCTCTTCAAGTGAAAAAGATGATAATGAAAGTGAAGAGGTCAACCTATGCTTAATGGCTATTGAGGATCACGTCTCAGACAAAGTAAGATCACTACACTTATACTCTTTCAATAATGATAGTAGTGATAATGATAGTAATAGTGATAGTGATGATGATGATGATGAGCAAAGCCTAATAGAAGAATTAAATATAGAATTAGATAAATATAGAACTAAATTTAGTACCTATAGAAATAATATCTCTAATTTGAAAAATAAGATAGATGGTTTAGAAAAAGAGAACATAAAGCTTAAATCATCTAATGAATATCTTCAAAAGTCATTAGATGAATATTCATCAAGATCCTCAACAGCTTCATTGTTAAAAGAAAATAATACTTTGAAAAATGAAGTTTAGGAACTTAGAAATTCTATTTCTAAATTTCACAAAGGTAAAGAGAGTTTAGATACTCTCATTGTGTCTCAAAGATCACCCTTCATTAGATATGGTCTAGGATTTAAAGACACATAATCATCTTCTCACAAAACTATATTTGTTAAATCTAAAGAATCTCACATCTCCACACCTGTTAGAACTGCACTAAGAAATAAGAATGTTAAACCCTCTATACAGAAAAAGAATAATCATGCCTTTATGTATAGGAAGCATACATCTAGAAAAATGCAAATTAATCATGATTGTGCATGCCATTGTTCTCAAAATAAGTCTAATAAAATCATGGCATTCAAATATATTGCAAGACCAAAAAGCAAGTTTAGACCGAAATAATGTAATTATTGTATGAAAATTGGTCACATAAATAAACATTACTGGATAAGAAAGGCTCATTGGGAACCTTCATCTGCTAACCCTCAAGGACCCAAACTCATTTGGGTACCTAAAAATCATACTTGATTTGTGATTCTATAGGTATGCCTCAAGTCCACAATAAACAAAAATGCTTGGCTAGTAGACAGTGGATGCTCAAGGCATATGACAAGAGACAAAGAACTTTTCAATGAAATCAAAAGTATTGATGGAGGTAAAGTTACCTTTGGAAACAATTCAAAGGGTAAGGTAATTGGCATTGGTTCTATTGGTGTTAATGGTACTACTTTTATTAAGGATGTCTTACTTGTTGATGGCTTGAAACATAACTTGTTAAGTGTAAGTCAATTATGTGATAAAGGAAACAAAGTAATCTTTACTTCAAATGAATGTCTTGTAATCTCTATCGATGGTCAAGAAATATTTAAAGGAAATAGAGATATCAATACGTACATAATAAACTTACATGAACTATCTAACCATTCCTCTAAGTGTCTTGTGACTACTAGTGATGAATCTTGGCTGCGGCATAGAAGACTTGGTTATGCTAACATGGACTTAATACAAAATCTCAGCATAGGAGAGCTAGTAAAAGGATTACCAAGAGTTAAATATGAAAAAGGCAAGGCATGCGATCCTTGTCAGAGAGGAAAGCAACACAAGTCATCATTCAAAGCTAAAAACATATTAAGTACTTCAAAACCTCTTCAACTCTTGCATTTAGACTTGTTTGGACCTACTAGAATTGCTAGCTTAAGAGGAGAACATTATGCATTTGTCATCGTAGATGATTACTCTAGATTTACTTGGGTAATTTTCTTAGCTCAAAAGAGTGATGCTTTTGAAAACTTCAAAAACTTTGCTAAAAGAGTTCAAAATGAAAAAGGGTACTGTATTTCAAAAATAAGGAGTGATCATGGGAAAGAATTTGAAAATGAAAACTTTGAAAGCTTTTGTCTTGAACATGGCATTTCACATAATTTCTCATCTCCTAGGACACCTAAACAAAATGGGGTAGTTGAAAGGAAAAATCGAACTTTAATTGAAATGGCTAGAACAATGCTTAATGAATATGAATTACCAACTTATTTTTGGGCAGAAGCCACAAACACTGCATGTTATATTTCAAATCGAGTTTTCAAAAGACCTCTTTTAAACAAAACCTCATTTGAGCTATGGAATGGAAGAAAGCCCTTGATATCATACTTTAGAGTATTTAGATGCAAGTGTTTTATAATGAACACCAAGGACAATTTTGGAAAATTTACCTCTAAATCTGATGAATGTATCTTTTTAGGATACTCTACAACCAGCAAAGCATATAAAGTATTTAATAAAAGATCATTAACAGTTGAAGAATCCATACATGTTGTTTTTAATGAATCTAATAGACTTGATCTTGTGAAAGGTAGTGTTCTTGATGATATTGTAGGTAATACGGAAAGACTTGATATTGAAAATGGGAAAGAAGAAAATGATCAAGAAAATTTACTGCAAAATGACAATCTACCTCAAAATCAAGAACAAATTGATCAAGAACTTCCAAAAGAATGGAGAATGACGAAAGATCATCCAAAAGAGCAAATAATTGGTGATCTATCAAGGGGAGTAAGTACTAGATCTCATTTCAAGCATTTAGTCACTGACATTGCTTTTATTTCAAAAATTGGGTAATATTGATAGATCTTTCCGTATTGATGAGGCTCTTAATGATGAGGCTCCCATGATGAAAGTTGGGTAATTGTCATGCAAGAGGAACTCAACCAATTTGAGAAAAATAAGGTATGGAACCTAGTACCTAGACCTAAGGATCATCAAATCATAGGTAGCAAATGGGTATTTAGAAACAAATTAGATGAACAAGGGTTATAACCAGGAATAAGGTAAGACTAGTCGCAAAAGGATATAATCAGGAAGAAGGTATAGATTATGATGAAACATATGCACCTGTAGCTAGATTAGAAGCTATAAGAATACTCTTAGCATATGCATGTCACATGAATTTCAAAATTTTTCAAATGGATGTGAAAAGTGCATTTCGAAATGGTTATATAGATGAAGAAGTGTATGTAGAACAACCACTAGGTTTTGAAAGCTATGATTTGCCAAATCATGTTTTTAAACATTCAAAAGCTTTGTATGGTTTCAAACAGGCTCCAAGAGCTTGGTATGAGAGACTAAGTTTTTTTTATTAGAAAATAGCTTTACAAAGGGAAATGTTGACACTACACTATTCATCAAAAAGTATAAGCATAATATACTAATTTTTCAAATTTATGTTGATGATATAATATTTGGTTCTACTGAGTTGCTTTGTCAAGAATTTGCCAAGTGTAACGTCACACCTTATGCATTTGAGTATAACCTATCCAAATATCAAGTAATCATACATGGCATACCGGAAAGGTAAAATACCCTGTTAACAATAGTAGTAAAATTTTTTTTTATATCCTGTAATATAATTCAATGACTTTGCAAGTCTCATATCCTATAATTTCATTCAATGACTTGCAAGTCACATATCCTGTAATATTATTCACTGACTTTGCAAAGTTAATACTGAGGTTTTCACCACAATAAAATATATCACATATATCACATAAGTATTTTCGAGTTGATTTTATTTATACATTTTTAGACTCGTTCCAAAATGACTATACATATTCAAGCATGTAAATACAAAACACATATGACATATTTTCATGCTTGTGTGGAATGCAAGGAGAGAGAGTGATGAGGCTCGACCAATGACCTGTGCTCCATGTCTTCTATACACTACTCAAAATGAGCTATCACTTTTCTTTACCTGAAAAATGATGCAAATTGATGAGTTGCGGCTCAGTGAGAATAACCATCCAATGAGCTCTAAAGTACCAAACAACTCATAGTCATAAATCATAATTCCAATATATACCATGTATTCCATTCCATTCATCAGTATCATATAAGTATCAATAAAGTTGAAACATATAATCATTACTCTTTATGTATGCAAATGCTTTGCTTATTTCATTTTGTTGTGACCAAGTTAAACA
Source organism: Triadica sebifera (assembly GCA_023653625.1). Classification (NCBI taxonomy): domain Eukaryota; kingdom Viridiplantae; phylum Streptophyta; class Magnoliopsida; order Malpighiales; family Euphorbiaceae; genus Triadica; species Triadica sebifera. Next base: position 41,149,057 of record CM042893.1, on the reverse strand, counting down.
GACATTGCCCCAGGTTTCCATGTGAATATTTGCCATGTGAACATTTGCATTTGCATTTGCTAGCTAGCTTGATCATTTGTTTCATTTGCACATTTGTTGGGCCATAGGCCTCTTCTTTTGCTTTACAATATCGATTAACTAGTCACAACGCCTTTTTAGCCCATATGCATATGCACTTGTATTTAAGAATTCATCAACCATTGCATCTTTATCATATACAACATACATATATTCCTTATATACCTCATATGTCAAGCATATACCTTGCATATACTATACATATACCATGTATATATATCACATTTGTCAAACATATAACTCAAATATACCGCAAGTATATCATTTATGTGTACCAAAATGTCACAAATTATCCATCATTACATTATCAAGGACCAATCATGACAATCACATGAATCATATAGCAAGCAACATTCATTTGCACTAAAGAATTCAATCGATAATTAGACTCACCGTTCTCCTTTGATTCCGACCCCCAACTTATTGTCTATCTGCTCCTTGTGGGTCTCCAATATGTTGCGAGCCTAATATGAAAACATAATCGATTAACTCATGATTAGAGAGACTTAATGTGGCTTAAACAAATTAATATGCATTGTTCATGTCAATAGTTAAGATTTTTCCTATGAGGCAATGTGACCTTATGGGACTCTTTAGCCTATAACTTTTTCTATAATTGACCAATTAATCTGGTTCTTGTTCCTAATTACACATAACATATAATTAGAGAACATACTAAAATTTCAGACCAATTGGATAATTTTACAATATTTGGTGGAATTTCTAAGAGTGTTCTGTTTTCTGCCTTGTTTTCTGCCTTTAGGCAGTTTCAGGGTACTCATTTGGGTTCATCATAACTTATAATCTATAAGTCCTATTTTAATGAAACTTTCCATAAACTTATACGGGTTCATAGGGAACATGTTTCATGTTTACAACTTTTACCAATTATGTCTCTAAGGTCTCCTAATTATACCAAACATTTTACTGGTCCAGAATAGAATTGACTTCCCGACCAGTATGGCTTCCAAAGGCCATAACTTAGTCTATACATAACCAATGAAGCTGAAATTAGTACCAATATTTAGATAAGAAATATACCTATAAATCTCATGCTTTTATGATTTATAGCATATAGCTCTAACAAGCTCAAATTAGCCAAACAAGTTACTGTATCTGCCCAGGGCACTCAATAGGCAGTTCAAATCATGGAACAGTCATGGTTCCATTCACCATAACTCAACATTTACAAGACCTATGAATCTGATATTTGGTAGACAGATAAAAAACACATATATCTACAACTTGTATGTTTTGAGAGACTTCAAATAATGGCTTTAACATATTCGAAATCAAACCACATAGTAGCTAACTTGGTTAGGGTTCACACCCTGACCAGTTTTAGTATGAAGAGCATATCTCTCCCTATACATAACATCTTGAAAAAATGTTTACATATACATAACTCTAAAATATAAAGGAACAACCTTTGTGTTTTACACATTTCCAGAATCAATTTCTATTAACATCAAAATCGGGGTGCAATTCAGTGCCTAATATTGAACCTAGCAACTCAAATCAACCCTATAGAAATAAGAATTGATTACTTACCAAGAACAACCTTGAAAGGGATCAATTAGCTTCAAAAACTAGGTGAAACTAGGAAGAATTGAAGTCTGAAATGGAGGAAATTGAAGAAGAAAACGGGGCTGAAGTGAGGAGGCAGAAATGGGGAAGAAAGATGAAGATAAAGCCAACTTGTTTTTTGTCCTTTTCTCTTTTTCTCTTTTTCTCTTCTCTTTTCTCTTCTCATTTCTCATTTCTCTTCTCTTCTATTTCTCTTTTGTTTCATTTTCATTTTATTTTATATTGTTATTATTATTATTTACATAGATTTATAATTCCACTAATTCACACAATGATACAACTTAACCATTTGACTCGATTTAACTAAATTAGCAATGTAAATGTTCACTAATCTTAATCTAATCATTTTTCTTACTTTAATTTAGTCACCTTATTCAATTCATTTCTAATACTTTGTTATCCTTATTTAGGTTATAAGGATACATGTGTGACTCGATATAATTGCCAAATACTAGGACACATAGCTAGTGCATGCCATGAACTTGTTCCTACAAAAATACGTATGAAATGCACGTGTTCAATTGAATTGTATGCAAGATGCTTATATTCGATGAAATGCATGTGGGGAACGTTAAGGATGTTACACCAAGTGCATGACTAGGGAATTTGAAATGATCATGATGGGAGAACTTAAGTATTTCCTTGGTCTACAAATAAAGCAAAGCAATGAGGGCATATTCATCAACAAATCCAAATATGCCAAAGATTTAATTAAGAAATTTGGTATGAAAGGATGCAAAAATTCCAAGACTCCTATGAGCACATCAACAAAATTGGACAAAGATGAAAAGGGTAAGAGCATTAATGAAAAGATTTATAGAGGTATGATTGGATCACTTTTATATCTTACTGCTTCTAGACCCGATATTATGTATAGTGTTTACTTATGTGCACGATTTCAATCATGTCCTAAAGAATCTTATTTAAATGTTGTAAAAAGAATTTTAAGATATTTACATGGATCATTGCATCTAGGTTTATGGTATCCTAGGAATTCATCTTTTTATATTATAGGATATTCAGATGCAGACTATGCTGGTAGTTTTTTGGATAGGAAAAGTACTTCAGGTACTTGTCACTTCATTGGAGAATGTTTAGTTTCTTGGTTTAGCAAGAAATAAGTTTCAGTTGCTCTCTCAACTGCTGAAGCTGAATATGTAGCAGTTGGATACTGTTGTACACAAAATTTTGGATGAAACAACAACTTAAGGACTATGGTCATGAGATGAACCATATACCTATAAAATGTGACAACACAAGTGCTATAAATCTTTCAAAGAATCCCATTCAACACTCTAGAAGCAAACATATTGACATTAGACACCACTTTATTAGAGATCATGTTCAATATGGAGATGTTGCATTAGAATTTATAAGCACAGAAAATCAATTAGCAGATATTTTCACTAAGTCTCTAAATGAGGAAAGATTTAATTTCATTAGAAGAGAACTTGGTATGATTGATGGATTAACCTTGTGATTGCAAAAATATGAAATTTTAATTGTTGATCTTAAATCATATCACAAGTTATAAGATAGAAATTTTGATGAGAATTCATGTTTTAAGGAGTAGAATCTTTGTTGAAATGATTTAGTCTCGTTGTAGGACTTAATTTTAATTTGATGAAAATTTTAGGGGAGTCACGCCCGTGACTTAAATGGCCCAAAGAGGCAGTGTCATTCACGACATGGTTCACGGCTTCAAGTGGTGAAATTATTTTCACAGCTTGAGTCACGCCCGTGACGAATTTTCACTCTCGTGAACAATTACACCCCAAAACTCACAGAAGCTTTCACGCTTTGAGTCACGGCTTGCTTTACGGGCATAAGTGGTGAAATTCAATATTTCACGCCTGTGACCATTGGTTCACCCCTGTGACTGATGATCATGAACGCCCATGATATTCAAAGATCACGCCCGTGAACTTATTCACGCCTTTATTCACGGGTGGAACACTAATTCAGCAAACCGTGAACACGACCATTCATGCCCGTGAATACTTACTTCATGCCCGTGAATACTTACTTCACGCCCGTGAATTTATCGAATATATAAGAGAACAGCCGGTTACAACCTTCATTTCAACTCTCCATCTCCCAAAACCGCTCTCATTTACTCTCATTCATTGAGACATTGAAGATTTCGGCCCCAAAGACTGAAACTTTGCCTATAAATACCACCAAAAGTTCAAATTTTCAGCAAATATCATACATTTCTAGGGTTTTCCATAAATTTTCTGTCAAAAATCTTTCCAACTTCATCTTCAACAAATCTTTTCAAAAATGGAGTCTGCTTCATCAAAGGGTAAGAGAAAGAAGTCACATGCTCCTAAGAGGTATGCAAATTACCTCATGAACCGCATTCCGGAGAATTGTCATCCTCGGTATGCAACTTTGAAGAAGAGACCTTTTTTGTCATCAATGTCCTTCGATTGGCAGACAGTCCAAAGTCTTGGGCTTGTGACGGCTATGACAGAGCAACTACAAGCCTGTCATCTCAAAGATTTTGTTGAAATTCATCAGCCGACTCTGAGGGAGCCAACACTAGAATTCCTCAGCACCTTGCAGGTTTCACCTACTGGAGTGGTGAAATTCCAACTCTGCAACAATCCCAACACCCTCAGTGCCATCGAATTTGGGGAATTGTTCAGCCTACCATCTGAGGGCATCCTGAATGATATTGAGGTAGAATTCTTTGCCCCTCCAGCCTGGATACATTTTGGCACCGATTGCAGCTGGGATGTCAAGAAAACAAAGAGCACACATCTCAGGGACCCAGCGCATAGGTATTTGCATAGGTTCCTGACCTATAGCATATTTGCTAGGGGAGAAAGCAACGAGACTATCAGGAAGTCAGAACTCTTCCTATTTGAGATGGCTCGGAGAGGACTTACAGTGGCACTTTCCAGATGGTTTGCTAACCATCTTCTCTCCATTGCCACCAAGCCCACATGAGATATTTTGATTGGGGCATATGTCACCCATATCGCAGTGAAGCTCAATTATTTGAAGCTTGATGCATATCACTTCAACATCATCCCTGCACATCCTAGAGATCGCTTGGATGTCGAGTCGTTCATCAAGATGGGAGCGACTGTCAGAATCATTTTCCAGAACGATATCTTCTACCGCTTCACTGACACTGTTGAGGAGATTATCTGGAAAGATAATGACATGGAGGATTTTAAAGCAGGCCTCCAGGGAGTCCAGCAGAAGAAGAGAGCTCAGGTTAAGGAAGCACCTTCAGCAGCTGAGCAGGACATCGGATAGTCCTCAGCTTCCATACCATCCTTAGCGCAGCAGGTGGTTGACCTCTTAGCACCACGTTTTGATCAGCTGCAGACTTCAATGGATGAGAGGTTGGAGAACCTCAAAGACTTCATGGAGTCTCGGATGGACAGCCTTGAGGCTGAAGTGGCTAGGCTTCATGATAGGATGTCTGGCTAGGAGATAGGCTAGAGTGTAACCTAAATTTGATTGTTTTTAGCTTGTTTGTTATATTTATGTTTGCTTGTGTAGGAACTTTTTAAATTTCCTTCCTGAATATTTTAACTTAGTTTGTATCCTTTCCCTTATGCTATATATATTTGCTTTTGTTTACTTCAATCTTCATATCCTTTTTGATTGATGACAAAAGGGGGAGAAAACTAGCAATATATGATAGGCAATATATGATAGGGAGAATGGTATCAAACTAGCAACATAAGATCAAACTAGCAATATATATTAAGGTAAATGAATTTTGAATCAAATAATTAAAATTGAATTGACTTTGAAATGGTTTAAAAATCTTGATTCAACATTTCATATGCAAAGTATATAATTGGAAAATTGAGCTTTATACCAGAGATATACCTTAAGTATACCTTGCAGCATGTTATGCCATGATATACCTCAAATATACCTTACATATACTTCATGTCTTAAAAAGGAATTATGGTATGTATTGGATATACTTCTCATATAACTTGCATATACTTAAAATCTAGTTTAATGCTACATCATTATTTACTATTCTTGCACATTATAATTTTTATCCTAAGTATATTTTGAGGGGGAGACTTCTCAAAATCACATATTGCTAGATTATTTGTCACCATCAAAAAGGGGGAGATTGTTAAACCTTGAGGAGTATTTCCATCATTTTGATGATATCAAATAATATAGAAATATTGTATTTAACATACTTGTTTTTGTAAGTATATTATACAGGACAAGGATTTAAATAGCAAGAATGGAGAATTGGAAGAAAAATCCTTGAGAGACAAAATTCAAGTAGTAGCATGTTCACTGCCGTGACTCTATGAGTAACTCCTGTGAAGGAAGCTAACCGTTACCAAAACCAACATTTGAAGTTCACGGCCATGAAGGAAAAACAAACCGTGAAGTAGGCATTTTAGTCACCCCCGTGAATAAATGTGTCATCCCCGTGAAGATTCATGCAATTTCATCTAGAGAGCTTCATGACCAGAGTCACCACTTGGATCACGGCTGGAAAGCTTGTCAAGCCCGTGAGTGTGTATGTCACGCCCGTGACTCAATATGTCAAAACATTCTAGAGAGCTTCACGACCAAGGTCACCACTTCAGTCACAGCTTGGGAAGAAATGTCACCCCCGTGACAAGCATAGTCACGCCCGTGAACAATGAAAGAGAAAAATGTCAGACGCGATTTTTTGGTTGGTACAACGGCTAATTTCATATTTAATGCACCCCAACGGCTATATTCAGCCATGGGAGTATAAATGGAAATCATTTATGCATTAAGAGAAAAGAGAATGAAGAGAAAAATAATAGAATAGCATACATTTCGAATTTAATCCTTATTACAAGCTATTTGTACTTTCATACTTTGAGAACAAATCTATTCTCTGTAAAAATCTTTTTGCTCCGCATATTTGAGCAATTAAGATTTATAAGGGGTTCTCTCTGTAATCTTTACTCGAGTGAGCTTTGAGTATTTCTGGGTTAAGAGTAGAACACTTGTAAGGGTTAGTTGTGCGAGCCTCCAAAACACAAATTAAAAGGTTGTTTGTGTGATCCTGTAAAAACACAAAGTGAAGGTTGTTTGTGTGATCCTGTAAAAACAAAATGAGCCATTAAAACACAAGGGATTTCTGGATTAGGTGTGAGCCATTGTGAGAAACACCATAGTTGGGAGTAAGCTTGTAAAACTCCATTGTAACACTTAGTGTGTTAGTGAAACTCCCAATTGCGATTGGGGAGAGGAGTAGGGTTTGTTAACACCCGAACCTCTATAAATCTTTGTGTCTGATTTTCTCTATCCCTCCTAAAATTATTTATTTATTTCCGCACTTTTAAAATTTAATTTTTTGAAACTCCAATTCAACCCCCCTTCTTGTTCTAATATCTGGGCAACAAATATGAATTTGAGGTCACAAACCCTTTAAGGCACAACATGGTAGCAAATCAGATATATAGAGGTTGTCCTTTGATTGTACAAGGGAGAGAGTTCTTAGTAGACTTGATGGAGTTGCCTTTTTGGGAATTTGATGCCATATTAGGCACGAATTGTCTAGCACAACATGGTGTAGTTGTAGACTGTAAGAAAAAATTTGCAGTGCTAAAAACTACAAAACAGGGGGATGTGAAAATGGAAGGTGAGTTGTTCCCATAACTTCCATGAGTTATTTCAAAGATGAAGGCAGTGAAAATGATGAGGAAAGGATGCGAAGCCTATTTGGCTCATGTGGTTGATACTTGAAAGGGAGGTCCAAAACTTTAGGATATCCCTATAGTACATTAATTCCCAAATGTGTTCCTTAAAGATATACCAAAATTACCACCATACAGAGAGGTTAAGTTCTCTACAAAGCTCACCCTCAGCACAACACCTATATTAACAATGCCATACAAAATGGCACCATTCAAGTTGAAAGAGCTTAAGGCCCAAATGCAGGAATTATTAGAGAAGGGTTATATCAGGTTGAATGTATCTCTATAGGGTGCACCAGTATTATTTATGAAAAAGAAAGATGGGCTTGTGAGGTTATGCTTAGACAATCGATGGCTGAATAAGGTGACAATTAAGAACATATATTAGTTACCATGGATTGATGGTCTATTTGATCAGTTGAAGAGTGCATGTGTATTTTTGAAAACTGATTTGAGATAAGGGTATCACCAACTAAGAGTTAGGGTGGAAGATATAGCCAAGATTGTAATGGGCCAAATACCGGGTTAGTTGTAAACTATAGTTTCTGAAATTGATCAGCATACCTGGAGGTTAAAAATACACCCGTGGGTGAAAAATATTTTATTTGATTATCGGAAAATATAGGTTATGACTAGTCCGAGAGTAAAATTTTGAGTGAAAATGAGGTCAAATAAGTCCTCAAAAGTCAAAACTAAGAAAAAATGGGACCCAATTTAATTAAATAGTTGATTGACAGTACTTTGACTGGGCTATAAAAAATAGCAAATGATATCCAAAATTTTATTTTAAGATATAGATGGACTCTAAATAATATTTATGATTATTTGACAGTAAAAAAGGAATTTTACAGTAATACTGAAAATTGAATTATCAGTCCAGTTTGAGTGAGATGGACCAAAAATAGACTCCGATTGAGTTGAAATTTTTTTTGTAGACATATAAAAATATTTTATGAATTATGGAATTAAATTTGGGTGAAATTGAGCTTGGGAAATGAGAAAAATAATTTATAGTGCATAATTTGGCCTAAATAGGTTGGGCTTTGTTTGGCCCAAGCCACCCAAATTAAATCACTATAAATACCCTTAAATATTAGAATTCTCTAGAGAGAAATCTGTAACTCCTTCTTCCCCAAACCCCCTTGCTTGGCCGATGTTATCTTTTCCCATTTTCCTTCCAATTGTTTTTCATTTTCTTCACTTTTTACACCAAAATCAACCATTCAAAAATAATTTCAGCATCTCTAGTAGCTAATAGATTTTTTTAATCTTAAATTGGAGGGCCAGAGTGAAAGAAAATCAAAGGAGAGAAGTTAGGATAGAAATTTAAGGTAAGTAAAATTTATGGTTTTAAATTAGTTTAATGGTTCAAATAGGTAGTTTAAGGTATGTAGATGATAAATATGAAATTTATTTCAGTTAAGGAAGAAAAATATTGATGGATTAATGGAGTGTAATTTTTAGCCATGGTAGGTTCAAGAGAAGGTGAAGGTACTTCCAAAGGAAAGGATAAGCAAAAGGAAGATTAGGAAGACCTAAACAAGAAATTAAGGTTAGTGATTCCAAAATCTATTTATTTCCATTAATTAAGCATGATTTGGGGTTATGGAAAATTAAAAATTTTGTGCGTTTTGATGAAATTGCTAATTAATGCTTAAATCATGATTAAGGAATTATTAAAAGTGAATTAGAATGGTTAATTTCAATTAAAAAATTAACTGGTGGAAATTGTAAAATATGACCTTATTATGTGAAAAATGAATATTATGGAATAAATACATTTTAGTGTAATATTATGATACATATGGAATAATGAATGTATTAATTAGTGAAATGAATAATTAAAAGGTGAATTTTTTTTTTAATGATGAATATTAATTATAGACCGAAAAAATTAAGACGGGGAAATTAATAATTTTCTTGCTAATTAAATGAAAATTTAGTTATGAAAAGCAAGAAAATATAATTTTAAGTGTGTAGAAATTTATTGGAAATTTTTAAATGATATATTGAATATTTTTCTATTTATTGGTTATATTATGCATGAAATGAAAAATAATGAATAAAACGTATTTAGTGAGTTTATAACTTAATTGATTATCCATAATGAAATATTGATATATTAGAATGAAAAATGTGAAAAGTTTTGGTAGTGATAAAATTGTTATGAAAGAATAAAATATTAAGTGATTAATAATGTAAAAATAATGAAATTTTTGAATTTAATGGAAATTGAATTAAAGAAATAAAATAATGTCATTAGTTATTTTTCTGATGGTTAAATATAGTCCAAGATATAATTGGCTAGCCATACGGATACCATTACCGCAGTGCAGGTTATGGCGATTCGCTCTACGCCAATGATGGTATACTACAGTGATAGTGATTAAGTGAATAGTATACAGTGCTGTGCTCGGATGATCATTCGGGATTACTCTTTAGTGTAGTGGACTTTTGGGTCCACGTTCCATGTATATGGTTCGAAGAATTTCTATCGGATGGAAACTAGGGGGCAAATGTGAATAAAAGTAGTAATAATGATACAAGTGAAAAATAAGTAAAAAATATGATAAGAATGATAAAATGGTATAATTGTAAAAAATGATAAAAGTGACAAAATGTGAATAAAATGATAAAAGTGAAAATACGAGAAAAATAATAAATGTGAGAAATATAATGAAAATAATAAATGTGAAAAATATGATAAAAATGAATAACGTGAAGAATATGAGAAAAATAATAAAAATGAAAAATATGATAAAAATGACATAAGTGATAAATTTAATAAATATGATAAGAGTGATAATGGTAACAAAAGAAAAAAAATAGTAAAGTTGAGAAATGAAAAATAAGTGGAAGATAAATATTAAATTGTGAAGTAAAAAGAAATAAAAAGAAATAAATAAATGGAAAATAAAAATATTTCTAGCAAAAGTGTAAATAATATATAGTTATTGATATAATTGTAAATAAATGGAAATTTAAGAATTAAAGTAAAATTTGTAGATAATTAAATAAAGAATTGAAATAAATAAATAAAGAAGAAAGAAAAGAATGGTTAATTTAAGAAATAAAATGAAAACAAACTAAATTAAAAGAAATTGACAGTTCAGAAAAAAAAGAGATTAATTATAAAATATTGTTAATTAAATAAAAATATTAAATAGTGAATTAAAGACAATTAAAAATAAAATATTGATAAAAAGAATAATATAATAAAGAAAAAAATATGAATAGCATATTAAAAATATTATTGCATAAAAAAATAGGTCAGTAGAAATTTTTAGATTAGTAATCACCATTGGGCATATTAATGTTCAGCGCGTAGTTATTTGATTGCGTGTGAGTAATAGCAGGAAATGCAAATAGTAGCAGGAAAGACAGAAGCAAGTGTACAAGTTTTGGGAGCTGATGGAAGAATAAATACTAGTAGGTTAGTACAAAGAATGACATGTATATATACGTGTAGATATGGTGTTGTACGAATCAAATTATCTATATATTCTGATAAAAGAATATTTATGAATTATTAGATGTGTAAAGAATGAAATGTTTAATTGTGGTTGAATGGAGAATGATATTTGTTAATTATTATATGTGTGTTGTTGTGCCCAAAAATAAGCTGTGGATTGTTTGCATTGCAGGTGGGTAGTTAATATATAGTTGTTATGCTGCCGAAATTTTTAAAAAATAAGAAGGATTAATTAAGTGTTAATAATAAAATGGTCATTAAAGTAAATTAAAATAAGAAAAAAAATTGGCACACACATCGGCTATAATTGTATTAACCACGTAACGTACGTATATGATGATTATTATAAGGGTGTCACAAAGACGACGTTCAGAACTAGATATGAGCATTATGAATTTGTGGTTATGCCTTTTGGTTTAACTAATGCCCCAACGGTTTTTATGGACTAAATGAACAGGGTGTTCAGACCCTACTTAGACCAATGTGTAGTGGTCTTTATTGATGACATTCTGGTGTATTCTAAGACACATAAGGAGCATGATCTGCACCTGAGAATAGTGTTATAGACACTTAGGGAGCACAAATTGTATGCCAGTTCTTAAAATGTGAATTTTGGCTTGATGAGGTAACTTTTCTAGGACACATTATTTCATTAGGTGGTATTCAAGTTGATCCTAGCAAGGTAGAGGCTATTATGAGTTGGAAGCCTTCCCATATTGTGACAGAGATCAGAAGTTTCCTTGCATTAGCTGGTTACTACATGAGGTTTGTTAAAGGATTTTCCATGATTGCTTTTCCTTTAACTAGACTATTGAGAAAAGATGTGAAATATGAGTGAACCGAGAAATACCGGGAGAGTTTTGACAGTTTGAAAAAGATGTTAATAGAGGCTTCATTTCTTACATAGCTAGTTCTTAATAAGGAATATGTAATTTATAGTGATGCTTCTCACAATGGATTGGGATGTGTACTTATGCAAGAAGGCAAGGTAATGACATATGCATCTAGGCAGTTGAAGATTCATAAGAAGAATTACCCCACATATGATTTAGAGTTGACGATCATTATCTTTACATTGAAGATATGATGTCACTATCCTTATGGGGAGAGATGTTTTATCTATACAGACCATAAAAGTCTAAAATACTTTACAACACAGAGAGATCTCAATTTGAGACAAAGACGGTGGTTAGAACTGATAAAGGATTATAACTGTATTATTGATTACCACCCAGCCAAGCCCAATGTTATGGCTGATGCATTGAGTAGGAAGATGGTGGCCGAGTTGAACATCCAGCTGACACTTAATCAGGAGATTATTGACACACAGAGACAGGATAGTAGGCCTGTAGAGATAGCCAATTCTATCTCTAAGGGGGTGAGATCAAATTATACAATTGATTCTGAAGGTGGAATATACTATTAGGGCCATTTATGCATGCCTAGAGTTGTTGAGCTAAGATAGATGATACTACCTGAAGCATATGAGACTAGGTATACTATGCATCCTGGAAGCATGAAGATATATAACGAATTGAAGAGTAAGTATTGGTGGATAGGTATGAAATGAGATGTCATAGAATATACAACCATATGCCTGACATGTCAGTAGGTCAAGGAAGAACATCAGGTACCCTCAGGACTACTACAACTTATCGATGTACCAAAATAGAAATGGAAGCTGATTATTATGGATTTTGTGATTGGGGTGCCAGTAACTTCTCAAAAATTTGAAGCCATATGGGTTATTGTGGATAGGCTTACGAAGTTGGCTAACTGCTTGCCTATCAGGAGGGATTTTCCTTGGAACAGACTAGCAGAGCTTTATGTCAATGAGATAGTGCGCCTTTATGGAGTGCTAGTCTTTATTGTTTCAGATAGGGACCCCAAGTTTATTTCTTAGTTTTAGGGTGGTCTGCAGAGAGCTTTGGATACCAAGCTCAGTTTTAGTACAACTTTTCATCCTTAGACAGATGAGCAATCAGAGAGGGTCATACACATCTTAGAGGATTTCAAATAAAAAGAAAATTTCTTTATTCTATATTTTATTCCAAAATGCTTTGATAAGGAGTTGTGTGATTGAATTTGAGGGTTGCTCGAACAAATATATTCCATTGATGGAATTTGCTTATAACAACATCTATGAGTCAAGTATTAAGATAGCTCCGTATAAGGCACTATATGGCAAAAAGTGTCGAACACCCTTGTGTTGGATATAACTCAGTGAGAGAAGACTAATGGGGCTGGACTTGGTACAGGAGACAAAGGAAAAGGTACGAGTTATTAAGGAAAGATTGAAGGTAACTTCTGTTAGACATAAGTCATATGCATATCTCAAAAGGAAAGATGTTGATTATGTAGTGGGAGACAAGGTTGTTGCCCAGATATTGAGCCAAGAAGGGGGGTTGAATTGGAGTTTAAAAATTTAACTTTAAGGTGCGGACATAAAAAGTTAAGTTTATGAGGGATAGAGAAATTTAACACAAGGATTTTTATAGAGGTTCGGGTGTTAACAAACCCTATTTCTCTCCCCAATCACAATTGGGAGTTTCACTAACACACTAAGTGTTACAATGGAGTTTTATAAGCTCACTCCCAACTATGGTGTTTCTCACAATAGCTCACACCTAACCCAGAAATCCCTTGTGTTTTGATGGCTCATACAATAACCAATTCCTTATGTTTCACAGGATCACACAAACAACCTTTACCTTGTGTTTTACAGGCTCACACAAACAACCTTTACCTTGTGTTTTACAGGCTCACACAAACAACCTTTACCTTGTGTTTTAAAGGCTCACACAACTAACCCTTACAATTGTTCTACTCTTAACCCAAAAATACCCAAAACTCACTTGAGTAATAAATGATTACAGAGAGAAACACTTACAAATCTTTATTGCTCAATATATGATGAGCAAAACGATTTTCACAGAGAATACATATTTGTTTTGAAAGTATTAAATATATAAATAGCTTACAACAAGATTTTGATTCAAAGTATTAACTATCCTCTTTTACTGAATGCGTAAATGACTTGCATTTATACTCCTATGGCAAATTATAGCCATTCGAATGCATTTAATACGAAACTAGCCATTGCACCAACCCAAATAATCGCGCTTGACATTTTTCTCTTTCATTTTTATGGAAGTTTTGAAATATTGGGTCACGGGCATGACATATATCTTCACGGGCATGACAACCTTCCAAGCCGTGATCCAAGTGGTGACTTTAGTCGTGAAGCTCTCTGGAAGAATTTCTCATGAATGTTCACGGGCATGACATTTAATTCACGAGTGTGAATTAAATGTGCATTCACGGTTTGTTGTCTTCCTTCATGGCCGTGAACTTTAAATGTTGGTTTGTTGACGGTTAGCTTCCTCACGGGTGTGACACATAGGGTCACGAGCGTGAACATGCTACTTCTTTAATTTTATCTTTCAAGGATTAATCTTCCATTCTCCATTCTTGCTATTTTATTCCATACCCTGTTTAATAGACTTAGAAAACAAGTATGTTAAATACATTATTGCTATTTTATTTATTATCATCAAAATGATGGAAATACCCCTCAAGATTCAACAATCTCCCCCTTTTTTATGGTGACAAATAATCTAGCAATATGTGCTTTTGAGAAGTCTCCCCCTCAAAAGATGCTTAGGATGAAAAAATAATGAAGTGCAAGAATTGTAAAGAATGATGAAGTGTGGCAATAAACTTTCTAGTTTTAAGTATATACAAGTTATATGCAAAGTATATCTAATATATACTAAAATTCTCTTTAAGTCATGAAGTATATGTAAGGTATATTTAGAGTATATCAAGTGCATATTCATTTATGTAACTTGCATCAAGGTATATGCAAAGTATACATAAGATATGTTTAAGGTGTATAAAGCTCAATTGCATACTTGCATACTCATTTTGAATCAAATTTTAAGTATTGCACTTAACTCAAAATATTGTTATTTTCTCCCTACTTAACTCATTATATTTGTAATTTCTTCATTTTGATTCAAAATTAAGTATTGCTTGCACTTATCTTAATATATTGCTAGTTTCTCTCCCTTTTGTCATCAATAAAAAGAATATCAATAAGGATAAACTATAATGGAAAACAAAGTAAATATATTAATATTGAAAGAGAAGTACAAACAAAAATAATTTAAAAGTTCAAAAAGGAAATTTAACATTTCCTACAAACACACAAACAAAATAAACAAACAAGAAACAAATATAGCAAGGCTAACATCAAGCCTAACACCTAATCGGACATCATGTCTCCAAGACGAGCAAGTTCAGCCTTGAGGCTATCCATCCTAGACTTCATAAAGTCCTTGAGGTTTTCCAACCTCTCATCCATGGAAGCTTGCAGCTGCTCAAATCGTGGTGCTAGGAGATCAACCACCTGCTGCGCCAAATTCTGTGTGGAAGCCGAGGATTGTCTGATGTCCTGCTCAACCGCTGGAGGTGCCTCCTCAACTCGAGCCCTTTTTCTCTGTTGGATTCCTTGGAGGCCAGCTTTGAAGTCCTCTGAGTCATTGTCTTCCCATATGATTTCGGCAGCAGTGTCGATGAAGCGGTAGTAAATGTTGTTCTCATGGACAAATCGAACAGCCGCTCCCATCTTGATGAAGGACTCTACATCCAATCGGTCTCGAGGATGCCCTGGGATGAGATTAAAGTGATGGTCATCGAGCTTCAGATATCCAAGCTTCAAGTCTATGTGGGTTACATACCCACTAATAAGTATGTCTCCAGAGGGCTTGGTGGCAATGGACAGGAGATGGTTCACAAACCATCGAGAAAGTGCCACTTTAAGGCCTCTTCGGGCCATCTCCACGAGAAAAAGGTTAGACTTCCGAATGGTGCCATTGTTGTCTCCTCGGGCAAAGATGCTATAGGTTAGAAACCTATGCAGATATTTGTGCACTGGGGACTGGAGATGAGTGCTCTTGGTCTTCTTTACATCCCAACTCCAATCCGTACCAAAGTGAGTCCATGCTCGAGTTGCATAGAACTCCATTTTGTTGTCATTGAGGATGTCGTTCGAGGGTAGGTTGAATAAATCCCTGAATTCTGTGGCAGAGAGAGTGTTTGGATTGCTGCATAGTTGAAATTTCACTACGCTAGTAGGAGACACTTGCAAAGTGCTCAAGAATTCCAAGGTTGGCTCCCTCAAGGTGGGCTGATGAATGTCCAAAAAATCCTTCAAATGACAGGCCTGTAGTTGCTCTGTCATCGCTGTCTCAAGCTCGAGAGTGCGTACCATCTTCCACTCAAAAGACCTTGATGAAATGAAAGGCCTTTTCTTAAGGGTTGAGTACCTAGGATGGCAATGCTCTGGGATTTTGTTCATTAGGTAGTTTGCATACCTCCTGAGAGCATGAGATTTCTTCGTATTACCTTTTAATGAGCCAGTTTCCATGTTGATTTGAAGAAATGAACTTTGAAGAGTTTGAAAAAGTGTGACTGAATTTGTGAGGAAACCCTAAGGAAATATGATTTTTTATGATTGAAGGGGTTTTTTGATGGTATTTATAGAAGAAAATTGTGACTAGGGGGCTGAAATCTTCAATGTACCATTCAATGTGTGTAAATGAGAGCAGTTTCAGGAAGTTGGAAAGTTGAAATGTGAAAAATAATCGGCAGAAATGTTATATAGTCGATACCTTCACAGCCGTGAAATATGTAGTCACAGGCGTGAAGTGTCATGTTCACGGTTTGCTGAAGGGGTGCTCTACCCATGAATAAAGGCATGAAATGGTTCATGGTCGTGACATTTGAATATCACGAGCGTGAATGATGAACTATCACGGTGGTGAAAAAATGAGTCACGGGCGTCAAGTGTTGAATTTCACTACTTATGCCCGTGAAACAAAGCGTGACTCAAAGCTTGAACGCCTCTGTGAGTTTTAGGTGAAAATGTTCACGGGCATGAACAGGGCTTTTCACGGGAGTGAATGAAGTCGTGATCATAGGCTTCACTACTTGAAGCCGTGAACCATGCCGTGAATCAAGTCGTGAAAGCCACTGGTTCTATTGGCTATTTAATTCACGGGCGTGCACATATGTCACGGGCGTGAATTGCCTAAAATTTCCATCAAATAAAATTTAAGTCCTAAAACAAGACCAAATCATTTTCTATGAATATTCTATCCCTTATAACATAAATTTCCATCAAATTTACTACCTTATATCTAGTGAGATGATATAAAAACAAGATTATCTCTTAAGATTTGACAATTTGGCAATCACAAGGTTAATCTATCAATCATACCAAGTTCTCTTCTAATGGAATTAAATCTTTCCTCATTTAGAGACTGTTAAACCTTGAGAGGTATTTTCGTCATTTTGATGATAACAAATAATAATAGCAATATTGTATTTAACATACTTGTTTTTTGGGTTATAAGTGGTTCTCTCTGTAATCTTTACTGAAGTGAGCTTTGGGTATTTCTGGGTTAAGAGTAGAACAGTTGTAAGGGTTAGTTGTGTGAACCTCTAAAAAACAAATTAAAAGGTTGTTTGTGTGAGCCTGTAAAACACAAAGTGAAGGTTGTTTGTGTGAACCTGTAAAACACAAAGTGAAGGTTGTTTGTGTGAGCCTGTAAAACACAAAATGAAGGTTGTTTGTGTGAGCCTGTAAAACACAAAGTGAATGTTGTTTGTGTGAGCCTGTAAAACACAAGAAATTGGTTATTGTGTGAGGCATTAAACACAAGGGTTTTCTGGGTTAGGTGTGAGCCATTGTGAGAAACACCAAAGTTGGGAGTAAGCTTGTGAAACTCCATTGTAACACTTAGTGTGTTAGTGAAACTCCCAATTGCGATTGGGAGAGGAGTAGGGTTTGTTAACACTAGAACCTCTATAAATCTGTCTGTCAAATTTTCTCTATCCCTCCTGAAATTAATTGTTTATTTCCGCACTTTAAAGCTTAATTTTTAAAACTCCAATTCAACCCCCCCTTGTTGGCTTAATATCTAGGCAATAATTGGTATCAGAGCCTTGTCTAGCATCGAAGCCTAAAAAACGCTAGTAAAGAGTAAGATATGGCCAGTGAAGGATTCCAAAGTATCAAACCTTACTTTGATGGAGCAAATTATGCCCATTGGAAGTTTAGGATGGAGACATACTTGGATAGTGAAGGAATTGAAGTCTGGGATAGTGTACAAAAAGAATGGACACCACCAACCAGAAGAGGAGCTGATGGTGAAGAAGAAATCTTATCAAGAGATGATTGGATAGAGCCTCAAAGAAGAGTAAATTTCAAAAACAAGTAGGCAATGACCATTCTATCAAGCTCATTATCTATTGAAGAATGTGGGAGAATACAACACTGCTCAACAGCACATAGCATGTGGAAGACATTGGAGAACTATCATGAGGGAACTAAGCAAGTCAAATCCAAAAAGATTCAACTTCTAACCTCAGAATATGAGCTGTTCAAGATGAAATCCAATGAGTCAATCACTGATATGACCAACCGTCTTCTATCCATTATAAATGGAATGAGGAAACTTGGGAAGCATATGAGTTTGGAAGATGTAAACAATAAAATCCTGAGAAGTCTTCCTCTTAAAGACTATGGTTCAAGAGTTGCTGGCATAGAAGAAGCAAATGAAGATATGAGCATCATGAATACTGATGTGCTGATTGGCAAACTTCTCACACATGAGATGGCAGTAAAGAGAGATAGAGAGCTTGAAGCAGAGCCAGAGAAAAGAAAGCCCTTAGCACTCAAAGCCTCTACTTCAAAATCTCAAGAAGAAAGTGAAGATGATGAAGAAATGAGTGATGATAAATATGAGGACATTGCTATGCTTTCAAGGAGATTAAAAAGAATCATTGAGAAGAAAATGAGCAATTCCAGAAAATTCAGGCAAAGAAACCTCAAACAAACTTCTAATGACACACATAGAGGTAAGGAAGAGGTAAAATGCTACGAATGTGGAAAGAAAGGACTTATCAAACCAGAATGTCTAAGGCTCAAGAAGCATAAGAGCAAATACCAAAGAGACAATGGGAAGAAAGGTCATAAAGCCACATGGGATGACGAAAGCTCTTCAAGTGAAAAAGATGATAATGAAAGTGAAGAGGTCAACCTATGCTTCATGGCTATTGAGGATAACGTCTCGGATAAGGTAAGATCACTACACTCATATTCCTTCAATAATGATAGTAGTGATAATGATAGTAATAGTGATGATGATGATGAGCAAAGCCTTATAGTAGAATTAAATATAGAATTAGAGAAATGTAGAAATGAATATAGTACTTATAGAAATAATATCTCTAATTTAAAAAATAAGATAGATGTTTTAGAAAAGGAAAACATAAAGCTTAAATCATCTAATGAATCTCTTCAAAAGTCATTATATGAATACTTATCAAGACCCTCAATAGCTTCATTGTTAAAAGAAAATAATACTTTGAAAAATGAAGTTGAAGAACTTAGAAATTCCATTTCTAAATTTCACAAAGGTAAAGAGAGCTTAGATACTCTCATTGTGTCTCAAAGATCACCCTTCATTAGACATGGTCTAGTATTTAAAGACACATCATCATTTTCTCACAAAACTATATTTGTTAAATCTATAGAATCTCACATCTCCACATCTGTTAGAACTGCATCAAGAAATAAGAATGTTAAATCCTCCATACAAAAAAAGAATAATCATGCCTTTATGTATAAGAAGCATACATCTAGAAAAATATAAATTAATCATGATTCTGCATGCCATTGTTCTCAAAATCAGTTTAATCGAATTATGGCATTCAAATATATTGTAAGACTAAAAAGCAAGTTTAGACCTAAACAATGTAATTATTGTATGAAAATGGGTCACATAAATAAACATTGCTAGATAAGGAAGGCTCATTAGGAACCTTCATGTGCTAACCCCTAAGGACCCAAACTCATTTGGGTACCTAAAAATCGTACTTGATTTGTGATTCTATATGTATGTCTCAAGTCCACAATAAACAAAAATGCATGGCTAGTAGACAGTGGATGCTCAAGGCATATGACAGGAGACAAAGAACTCTTCAATGAAATCAAAAGTATTGATGGAGGTAAAGTTACCTTTGGAAACAATGCAAAGGGTAAGGTAATTAGCATTGGTTCTATTGGTGTTAATGGTACTACTTTCATTAAGGATGTCGTAGTTGTTGATGGCTTGAAACATAACTTGCTAAACGTAAGTCAATTATGTGATAAAGGAAACAAAGTAATTTTTACTTCAAATAAATGTCTTGTCATCTCTATCGATGGTCAAGAAATATTTAAAGGTAATAGAGATATCAATACGTACTTAATAACCTTACATGAACTATCTAACCATTCCTCTAAGTGTCTTTTGACTACTAGTGATGAATCTTGGCTGTGGCATAGAAGACTTGGTCATGCTAACATGGACTTAATACAAAGTCTCAGCACGGGAGAGCTAGTAAAAGGATTACCAAAAGTTAAATATGAAACAGGCAAGACATGTGATCCTTGTCAAAGAGGAAAGCAACACAAGTCATCTTTCAAAGCCAAAACATAGTAAGTACTTCAAAACCTCTTCAACTCCTGCATTTAGACTTGTTTGGACCTACTAGAATTGCTAGCTTAGGAGGAAAACATTAAGCATTTGTCATCGTAGATGATTACTCTAGATTTACTTGGGTAATTTCCTTAGCTCAAAAGAGTGATGCTTTTGAAAACTTCAAAAACTTTGCTAAAAGAATTCAAAATGAAAAAGGTTACTACATTTCAAAAATAAGGAGTGATCATGGGAAAGAATTTGAAAATGAAAACTTTGAAAGTTTTTGCCTTAAACATGGCATTTCACATAATTTCTCATCTTCTAGGACACCTCAACAAAATGGGGTAGTTGAAAGGAAAAATTGAACTTTAATTGAAATGGCTAGAACAATGCATAATAAATATGAATTACCAACTTATTTTTGGGCAGAAGCCACAAATACTACATGTTATATTTCAAATCGAGTTTTCAAAAGACCTCTTTTAAACAAAACATCATTTGAGCTATGGAATGGAAGAAAGCCCTTGATATCATATTTTAGAGTATTTGGATGCAAGTGTTTTATATTGAACACCAAGGAAAATCTTGGAACATTTGCCTCTAAGTCTGATGAAGGTATCTTTTTAGGGTACTCTACAACCAGCAAAGCATATAGAGTTTTTAATAAAAGATCATTAACGGTTGAAGAATCCATGCATGTTGTTTTTAATGAATCTAGTAGACTTGATCTTGTGAAAGGTAGTGCTCTTGATGATGTTGTAGGTAATATGGAAAAACTTGATATTGAAAATGGAAAAGAAGAAAATGATCAAGAAAATTTACTTCCTCAAAATCAAGAACAAATGGAACTACAACTTCCAAAAGAATGGAGAATGACGAAAGATCATCCAAAAGAGCAAATAATTGGTGATCTATCAAGGGGAGTAAGTACTAGATCTCACTTCAAGCATTTAGTCACTGACATTGCTTTTATTTTACCAATTGAGCCTAAAAGCATTGATGAGGCTTTTAATGACGAAAGTTGGGTGATTGCCATGCAAGAGGAACTCAATCAATTTGAGAGAAATAAGGTATGGAATCTAGTACCTAAACCCAAGGATCATCAAATCATAGATAGCAAATGGGTATTTAGAAACAAATTAGATGAACAAAGGTTAATAACCAGGAAGAAGGCAAGACTAGTCGTAAAAGGATAAAATCAGGAAGAAGGTATAAATTATGATGAAACGTATGCACCTATAGCTAGATTAGAAGCTATAAGAATACTCTTAGCATACGCATGTCACATGAACTTCAAACTTTTTCAAATGGATGTGAAAAGTGCATTTCTCAATGGTTTTATAGATGAAGAAGTGTAAGTAGAACAACCACCAGGTTTTGAAAGCTATGATTTGCCAAATCATGTTTTTAAACTTTCAAAAGCTTTGTATGGTTTAAAACAGGCTTCAAGAGCTTGGTATGAGAGACTAAGTTCTTTTTTATTAGAAAATAGCTTTACAAAGGGAAATGTTGGCACTACACTATTCATCAAAAAGCATAAGCATAATATACTAATTGTTCAAATTTATGTTGATATAATATTTGGTTCCACTAATGAGCTGCTTTGTCAAGAATTTGCTAAGTGCATGACTAGGGAATTTCAAATGAGCATGATGGGAGAACTTAAGTATTTCCTTGGTCTACAAATAAAGCAAAGCAATGAGGGCATATTCATCAACCGATCCAAATATGCCAAAGATTTAATTAAGAAATTTGGTATGGAAGGATGCAAAAATGCCAAGACTCCTATGAGCACATCAACAAAATTGGACAAAGATGAAAAGGGTAAGAGCATTAATGAAAAGATTTATAGAGGTATGATCAGATCACTTTTATATTATGTTTGCTTATGTGCACGATTTCAATCATGTCCTAAAGAATCTCATTTAAATGCTATAAAAAGAATTTTAAGATATTTACATGGATCATTGCATCTAGGTTTATGGTGTCCTAGGAATTCATCTTTTTATATTATAGGATATTATGATGCAGACTATACTGGTAGTCTTTTGGATAGGAAAAGTACTTCAGGTACTTCTCACTTCATTGGAGAATGTTTAGTTTCTCGGTTTAGCAAGAAACAAGTTTCAGTTGCTCTCTCAACTGCTGAAGCTGAATATGTAGCAGTTGGATGCTGTTGTACAAAAATTCTTTGGATGAAACAACAACTTAAGGACTATGGTCATGAGATGAACCATATACCTATAAAATGTGACAATACAAGTGCTATAAATCTTTCAAAGAATCCTATTCAACACTCTAGAAGCAAACATATTAACATTAGACATCACTTTATTAGAGATCATGTTCAATATGGAGATGTTGCATTAGAATTTATAAGCACATGTTAAACTTTGAGGGGTATTTCCGTCATTTTGATGATAACAAATAATATAGCAATATTGTATTTAACATACTTGTTTTTGTAAGTATATTATACAGGACATGAATTAAAATAGCAAGAATGGAGAATTGGAAGAATAATCCTTGAGAAACAAAATTCAAGTAGTAGCATGTTCACTGTCGTGACTCTAGGAGTCACTCCCGTGAAGAAAGCTAACCGTTACCAAAACCAACATTTAAAGTTCACAACCATGAAGGAAAAACAAACCGTGAAGTAAGCATTTCAGTCACCCCCGCGAATAAAGGTGTCACCCCCGTGAAGATTCATGAAATTTCATCTAGAGAGCTTCAAGACTAGAGTCACCACTTGGATCACAGGTAGGAAGATTGTCACGCCCGTGACTCAATATGTCAAAACATTCCAGAGAGCTTCACGACCAAGGTCACCACTTCAGTCACGGCTTGGGAAGAACTGTCACCTCTGTGACAAGCATAGTCACGCCCGTGAACAATGAAAGAGAAAAATGTCAGGCGCGATTTTTTGGTTGGTACAACAGCTACTTTCTTATTTAATGCACTCCAACGGCTATATTCAGCCATGAGAGTATAAATGGAAGTCATTTATGCATTAAGAACAAGAGAGAATGATAAGAAAAACAAAATATTAGCATATACTTTAAATCACAAGCTATCTTGTACTTTCATACTTTGAGAACAAATCTATTCTCTGTAAAAATCTTTTTGCTCCTCATATTTGAGCAATAAAGATTTATAAGTGGTTCTCTCTATAATCTTTACTCAAGTGAGCTTTGGGTAGTTCTGGGTTAAGAGTAGAACACTTATAAGGGTTAGTTGTGTGAACCTCGAAAACACAAATTAAAAGGTTGTTTGTGTGAGCCTGTAAAGCAGAAAGTGTAGGTTGTTTGTGTGAGCCTGTAAAACACAAAGTGTAGGTTGTTTGTGTGCGCCTGTAAAACACAAGGAATTGGTTATTGTGTGAGCCATTAAAATACAAGGGATTTCTGGGTTAGGTGTGAGCCATTGTGAGAAACACCAAAGTTAGGAGTGAGCTTGTGAAACTCCATTGTAACACTTAGTGTGTTAGTGAAACTCCCAGTTGCGATTGGAGAGAGGAGTAGGGTTTGTTAACACCCGAACCTCTATAAATCTGTGTCAAATTTTCTCTATCCTTCCTAAAATTAATTGTTTATTTTTTCACCTTAAAGTTTAATTTTTAAAACTCCAATTCAATCCCCCTTCTTGGCTTAATATATGGGCAACAATTGGTATCAGAGCCTTGTCTAGCATCGAAGCCTAAAAAGCGCAAGTAAAGAGTAAGATATGGCAGTGAAGGATTCCAGAGTCTCAAACCTTACTTCGATGGAGCAAATTATGCCCATTGGAAGTTTAGGATGGAGACATACTTGGATAGTGAAGGAATTGAAGTCTGGAATAGTGTACGAAAAGAATGGACAGCACCAACCAGAAGAGGAGCTGATGGTGAAGAGGAAATCCGATCAATTGATGATTGGACAGAGCCTCAAAGAAGAGAAAATTTCAAAAACAAGAAGGCAATGACAATCCTATCAAGCTCATTATCTATTGAAGAATGTGGGAGAATACAACACTGTTCAACAGCATATAGCATGTGGAAGACATTGGAGAACTATCATGACAGAACTAAGCAAGTCAAATCCAAGAAGATTCAACTTCTAACCTCAGAATATGAGCTCTTTAAGATGAAATCAAATGAGTCAATCACTGACATGACCAACCGACTTCTATCCATTATAAATGGAATGAGGAAAGTTAGGAAGCATATGAGTTTGGAAGATGTAAACAATAAAATCCTGAGAAGTCTTCCTCTTAAAGACTATGGTTCAAGAGTTGCTAGCATAGAAGAAGCAAATGAAGATATGAGCATCATGAATACTGATGTGCTGATTGGCAAACTTCTCACATATGAGATGGCAGTGAAGAGAGATAGAGAGCTTGAAGCAGAGCTAGAGAAAAGAAAACCCTTAGCACTCAAAGCCTCTACTTCAAAATCTCAAGAAGAAAGTGAAGATGATGAAGAGATGAGTGATGATGAAAATGAGGACATCGCTATGCTTTCAAGGAGATTAAAAAGAATCATTGAGAAGAAAATGAGTAATTCCAGAAACTTCAGGCAAAGAAACCTCAAACAAACTTCTAATGATACACATAGAAGTAAGGAAGAGGTAAAATGCTATGAATGTGGAAAGAAAGGACATATCAAACTAGAATGTCCAAGGCTGAAGAAGCATAATAGCAAATACCAAAGAGACAATGGGGAGAAAGGTCATAAAGCCACATGGGATGACGAAAGCTCTTCAAGTGAAAAAATGATAATGAAAGTGAAGAGGTCAACCTATGCTTCATGGCTATTGAGGATCACATCTCGGACAAAGTAAGATCACTACACTCATATTCTTTCAATAATGATAGTAGTGAGAATGATAGTAATAGTGATAGTGATGATGATGATGATGAGCAAAGCCTAATAGAAGAATTAAATATAGAATTAGAGAAATATAGAACTAAATTTAGTACCTATAGAAATAATATCTCTAATTTGAAAAATAAGATAGATGGTTTAGAAAAAGAGAACATAAAGCTTAAATCATCTAATGAATCTCTTCAAAAGTCATTAGATGAATACTCATCAAGACCCTTAACAGCTTCATTGTTAAAAGAAAATAATACTTTGAAAAATGAAGTTGAGGAACTTTGAAATTCTATTTCTAAATTTCACAAAAGTAAAGAGAGCTTAGATACTCTCATTGTGTCTCAAAGATCACCCTTCATTAGACATGGTCTAGGATTTAAAGACACATCATCATCTTCTCACAAAACTATATTTGTTAAATCTAAAGAATCTCACTTCTCCACACCTGTTAGAACTGCACCAAGAAATAAGAATGTTAAATCCTCCATACAAAAAAAGAATAATCATGCCTTTATGTATAAGAAGCATACATCTAGAAAAATATAAATTAATCATGATTGTGCATGCCATTGTTCTCAAAATAAGTCTAATAAAATCATGGCATTCAAATATATTGCAAGACCAAAAAGCAAGTTTAGACCGAAACAATGTAATTATTGTATGAAAATTGGTCACATAAATAAACATTGCTGGATAAGGAAGGCTCATTGGGAACCTTCATATGCTAACCCCCAAGGACCCAAACTCATTTGGATACCTAAAAATCATACTTGATTTGTGATTCTATAGGTATGCCTCAAGTCCATAATAAACAAAAATGCATGGCTAGTAGACAGTGGATGCTCAAGGCATATGATAGGAGACAAAGAACTCTTCAATGAAATCAAAAGTATTGATGGAGGTAAAGTTACCTTTGGAAACAATGCAAAGGGTAAGGTAATTGGCCTTAGTTCTATTGGTGTTAATGGTACTACTTTTATTAAGGATATCTTACTTGTTGATGGCTTGAAACATAACTTGTTAAGTGTAAGGCAATTATGTGATAAAGGAAACAAAGTAATCTTCACTTAAAATGAATGTCTTGTAATCTCTATTAATGGTCAAGAAATATTTAAAGGAAATAGAGATATCAATACGTACATAATAAACTTACATGAACTATCTAACCATTCCTCTAAGTGTCTTATGACTACTAGTGATGAATCTTGGCTGTGGCATAGAAGACTTGGTCATCCTAACATGGACTTAATACAAAGTCTCAACACAGGAGAGCAAGTAAAAGCATTACCAAAAGTTCAATATGAAAAAGGCAAGACATGTGATCCTTGTCAAAGAGGAAAGCAACACAAGTCATCTTTCAAAGCCAAAAACATAGTAAGTACTTCAAAACCTCTTCAACTTCTGCATTTAGACTTGTTTCGACCTACTAGAATTGCTAGCTTAGGAGGAAAACATTATGCATTTGTCATCGTAGATGATTACTCTAGATTTACTTGGGTAATTTTCTTAGCTTAAAAGAGTGAAAACTTCAAAAACTTTGCTAAAAGAATTCAAAATGAAAAAGGTTACTGCATTTCAAAAATAAGGAGTGATCATGGGAAGGAATTTGAAAATAAAAAATTTGAAAGTTTTTGTCTTGAACATGGAATTTCACATAATTTCGCATCTCCTAGGACACCTCAACAAAATTGGGTAGTTGAAAGGAAAAATCGAAATTTAATTGAAATGGCTAGAACAATGCTTAATGAATATGAATTACCAACTTATTTTTGGGTAGAAGCCACAAACATTGCATGTTATATTTCAAATCGAGTTTTCAAAAGACCTCGTTTAAACAAAACCTCATTTGAGCTATGGAATGGAAGAAAGCCCTTGATATCATACTTTATAGTATTTGGATGCAAGTGTTTTATATTGAACACCAAGGACAATCTTGGAAAATTTGCCTCTAAGTCTGATGAAGGTATCTTTTTAGGATACTCTACAACCAGCAAAGCATACAGAGTATTTAATAAGAGATCATTATCGGTTGAAGAATCCATGCATGTTGTCTTTAATGAATCTAGTAGACTTGATCTTGTGAAAGGTAGTGCTCTTGATGATGTTGTAGGTAATATGGAAAAACTTGATATTGAAAATGGAAAAGAAGAAAAAGATCAAGAAAATTTACTACCTCAAAATCAAGAACAAATGGAGCAAGAACTTCCAAAAGAATGGAGAATGACGAAAGATCATCCAAAAGAGCAAATAATTGGTGATCTATCAAGGGGAGTAAGTACTAGATCTCATTTCAAGCATTTAGTCACTGACATTGCTTTTATTTTGCAAATTGAGCTTAAAAACATTGATGAGACTCTTAATGATGAAAGTTGTGTAATTTCCATGCAAGAGGAACTCAACCAATTTGAGAGAAATAAGGGATGGAACCTAGTACCTAGACCCAAGGATCATCAAATCATAGGTAGCAAATGGGTATTTAGAAATAAATTAGATGAACGAGGGTTAATAACCAGGAATAAAGCAAGACTAGTTGCAAAAGGATATAATCAGGAATAAGGTATAGATTATGATGAAACTTATGCACTTGTAGCTAGATTAGAAGCTATAAGAATACTATTAGCATATGCATGTCACATGAATTTCAAACTTTTTCAAATGGATGTGAAAAGTGCATTTCTAAATGGTTATATAGATGAAGAAGTGTATGTAGAACAACCACCAGGTTTTGAAAGTTATGATTTGCCAAATCATGTTTTTTAACTTTCAAAAGCTTTGTATGGTTTAAAACAGGCTCCAAGAGCTTGGTATGAGAGACTAAGTTCTTTTTTATTAGAAAATAGCTTCACAAAGGGAAATGTTGACACTACACTATTCATCAAAAAAAAGCATAAGCATGATATACTAATTGTTCAAATTTATGTTGATGATATAATATTTGGTTCTACTAATGAGCTGCTTTGTCAAGAATTTGCTAAGTGTTTGACTAGGGAATTTGAAATGAGCATGATGGGGGAACTTAAGTATTTCCTTGGTCTACAAATAAAGCAAAACAATGAGGACATATTCATCAACCAATCCAAATATGCCAAAGATTTAATCAAGAAATTTGGTATGGAAGGATGCAAAAATGCCAAGACTCCTATGAGCACATCAACGAAATTGGATTAAGATGAAAAGGGTAAGAGCATTAATGAAAAGCTTTATAGAGGTATGATCGGATCACTTTTATATCTCACTGCTTCTAGACCCGATATTATGTATAGTGTTTGGTTATGTGCTCGATTTCAATCATGCCTTAAAGAATTTCATTTAAATGCTGTAAAAAGGATTTTAAGATATTTACATAGATCATTGCATCTAGGTTTATGGTATCCTTGGAATTCATCTTTTTATATTATAGGATATTCAGATGCAGACTATGCTGGTAGTCTTTTGGATAGGAAAAGTACTTCAGGTACTTGTCACTTCATTGGAGAATGTTTAGTTTCTTGGTTTAGCAAAAAACAAGTTTCAGTTGCTCTCTCAACTGCTGAAGCTGAATATGTAGCAGTTGGATGCTGTTGTACACAAATTCTTTGGATGAAACAACAACTTAAGGACTATGGTCATGAGATGAACCATATACCTATAAAATGTGACAACACTAATGCTATAAATCTTTCAAAGAATCCTATTCAACACTCTAGAAGCAAACATATTGACATTAGACACCACTTTATTAGAGATCATATTCAATATGAAGATGTTGAATTAGAATTTATAAGCACAGAAAATCAATTAGCAGATATTTTCACTAAGTCTCTAAATGAGGAAAGATTTAATTTCATTAGAAGAGACCTAGGTATGATTGATGGATTAACCTTGTGATTGCAAGAATATGAAATTTTAATTGTTGATCTTAAATCATATCACAAGTTATAAAATAGAAATTTTGATGAGAATTCATGTTTTAAGAAGTAGAATCTTTGTTGAAATGATTTAGTCTTGTTGTAGAACTTAATTTCAATTTGATGAAAATTTTAGGGAGCGTCACGCCCGTGACATATATTCATGCCCGTGACAAATTTTCACTCCCGTGAACAATTACACCCCAAAAACTCCCAGAACCTTTCACGTCTTGTGTCATGGCTTGCTTCACGAGCATAAGTAGTGAAATTCAACAGTTCACGCCCGTGACCAGTTATTCACCCCCATGACCGATGATCATTCACGCCCGGGAGTTTCAAACCTCATGCCCGTGAACATATTCGCACCTTTATTCACGGGTGAAACACTCCTTCAGCAAACCGTGAACACGACCATTCACGCCCGTGAAACCATAAGTCATGCCCGTGAATGTATCGAATATATAAGAAAATAGCCAGTTACAACCTTCATTTCAACTCCTCATCTCCCAAAACTGCTCTCATTTAGTCTCATTCATTAAGACATTGAAGATTCCGACCCCAAAGACTTTAAATTTCACTATTAATACCACCAAAAGTTTGAATCTTCAGCAGAAATCATACATTTCTAGGGTTTTACATCAAATTTTCTGTCAAAATGATTTTCAACTCCATCAACAAATTTCTTCAAATATGGAATCTGCTTCATCTAAGGGAAAGAGAAAGAAGTCCCATGCACCTAAAAGGTATTCAGATTACCTCATGAACATCATTCCGGAGAATTGCCATCCTCGGTATGCAACTTTGAAGAAGAGACCTCTTTTATCATCAAGGTCCTTCGATTGACAGACAGTCCGTAGTCTCTGGCTTGAGATGGCTATGACAGAGCAACTACAAGCCTGTCATCTCAAAGAGTTTGTTGAAATTCATCAGCCAACTCTGAGGGAGCCAACGCTGGAATTTCTCAGCACCTTGCAGGTTTCACCTACTGGAGTGGTGAAATTCCAACTCTGTAATAATCCTAACACCCTCAGTTCCATCGCATTTGGAGAATTGTTCAACCTACCATCTGATGGCATTATAAATGAGACTGAGGTAGAATTCTTTGCTCCTCCAGCCTGGACATATTTTGGCACCGGTTGCAGCTGGGATGTCAAGAAAACTAAGAGCACACATCTCAGGACCCCAGTACACAGATATTTGCATAGGTTCCTAACCTATATCATTTTTGCTAGGGGAGAAAGTAATGGAACAATCAGAAAGTTAGAGCTCTTCCTATTTGAGATGGCTCTCAAGGGAGTCACAGTGGCACTTTCCAGATGGTTTGCAAACCATCTTCTCTCCATTGCCACCAAGCCCACAGGAGACATTTTGATTGGGGCATATGTCACCCATATTGCAATGAATCTCAATTATTTAAAGCTGGATGACCATCACTTCAACATCATTCCTGCACATCCTCGAGATAGGCTGGATGTCGAGTCGTTCATCAAGATGGGAGCGGCTGTCAAAATCATCTTTCAGAACGATATCTTCTACCGCTTCACTGACACTGCTGGAGAGATTATCTGGGAAGATAATGACATGGAGGATTTTAAAGCAGGCCTCCAGGGAGTCCAGCAGAAAAAGAGGGCTCGGATTGAGGAAGCACCTCCAGCAGTCGAGCAGGACATTGGACAGTCCTCAGCTTCCACACCATCCTTAGCGTAGTAGGTGGTCGACCTCTTGGCACCACGTTTTGAGCAGCTGCAGACATCCATGGATGAGAGGTTGGAGAACCTCAAGGACTTCATGGAGTCTTGGATGGACAGCCTTGAGGCTGAAGTAGCTAGGCTTCGTGATAGGATGTCTGGCTAGGAGATAGGCTAGAGTGTAGCCTAAATTTGATCGTTTTTAGGTTGTTTGTCATTTTTATGTTTGGTTGTGTAGGAAATTTTTAAATTTCCTTTCTGAATATTTTAACTTAGTTTATATTCTTTTCCTTTATGCGATATATATTTGCTTTTGTTTACTTCAATCTTCATATCCTTTTTGATTGATGACAAAAGGGGGAGAAAACTAGCAATATATGATAAGCTATATATGATAGGCAATATATGATAAGGGAGAATGGTATCAAACTAGCAAATATAAGAATTGTGAATCAAAAAGTGAATTAACATCAAAAAGTGAATTGACTTTGAAATGGTTTAAAAATCTTGATTCAACATTTCATATGCAAAGTATATATTTGGAAAATTGAGTTTTTTATATATCTTAGATATACCCTAAGTATACTTTGCATATACCTTAAAGCAAGTTACAAATAAAAATATGCCATGATATACCTTAGATATACCTTAAATATACCTTACATATACTTTATGTCTTGAAAAGGAATTATGGTATGAATTGGATATCCTTCTCATATAACTTGCATATACTTAAAATCTAGTTTAATGCTACATTATTATTTACTATTCTTGCACATTATAATTTTTTATCCTAAGTATATTTTGAGGGGGAGACTTCTAAAAATCACATATTGCTAGATTATTTGTCACCATCAAAAAGGGGGACATTGTTAAACCTTGAGGGGTATTTCTGTCATTTTGATGATAACAAATAATATAGCAATATTGTATTTAACATACTTGTTTTTCTAAGTATATTATACAGGACATGAATTAAAATAGCAAGAATGGAGAATTGAAAGAATAATCCTTGAGAAACAAAATTCAAGTAGTAGCATGTTCACTGCCGTGACTCTAGGAGTCACTCCTGTGAAGAAAGCTAACCGTTACAAAAAAAAACATTTGAAGTTCACGGCCGTGAAGGAAAAACAAATCGTGAAGTAAGCATTGCAGTCACCCCAGTGAATAAAGGTGTCACCCCCGTGAAGATTCATGAAATTTCATCTAGAGAGCTTCACGACCAGAGTCAGCACTTGGATCACGGCTGGGAAGATTGCCATGCCCGTGAATGATTATGTCACGCCCGTGACTCAATATGTCAAAACATTCTAGAGAGCTTCACGACCAAGGTCACCACTCTAGTCATGGCTTGGGAAGAACTGCCACCCCCGTGACAAGCATAGTCACGCCCGTGAACAATGAAAGAGAAAAATGTCAGGCGCGATTTTTTGGTTGGTACATGGCTAGTTTCTTATTTAATGACCCCAATGGCTATATTCAGCCATGAGAGTATAAATGGAAGTCATTTATGCATTAAGAACAAGAGAGAATGATAAAAAAAAATCAAAAGATTAGCATATACTTCAAATCACAAGCTATCTTGTACTTTCATACTTTGAGAACAAATCTATTCTCTGTAAAAATCTTCTTACTCCTCATATTTGAGCAATAAAGATTTATAAGTGGTTCTCTCTGTAATCTTTACTCAAGTGAGCTTTGGGTAGTTCTGGGTTAAGAGTAGAACACTTGTAAGGGTTAGTTGTGTGAACCTCCAAAACACAAATTAAAAGGTTGTTTGTGTGAGCCTGTAAAACACAAAGTGTAGGTTGTTTGTGTGAGCCTGTAAAACACAAGGAATTGGTTATTATGTGAGCCATTAAAACACAAGGGATTTCTGGGTTAGGTGTGAGCCATTGTGAGAAACACCAAAGTTGGGACTGAGCTTATGAAACTCCATTGTAACACTTAGTGTGTTAGTGAAACTCCCGATTGTGATTGGGGAGAGGAGTAGGGTTTGTTAACACCCGAACCTCTATAAATCTATGTGTCAATTTTTCTCTATCCTTCCTAAAATTAATTGTTTATTTCCGCACCTTAAAGTTTAATTTTTAAAACTCCAATTCAACCCCCCTTATTGGCTTAATATCTGGGTAACAACACATAAAATCAATTAGCAGATATTTGCACTAAGTCTCTAAATGAGGAAATATTTAATTTCATTAGAAGAGAACTTGGTATGATTGATGGATTAACCTTGTGATTGCAAAAATATGAAATTTTAATTGTTGATCTTAAATCATATCACAAATTATAAGATAGAAATTTTAATGAGAATTCATGTTTTAAGGAATAGAATCCTTGTTGAAATAATTTAGTCTCGTTGTAGAACTTAATTTTAATTTGATGAAAAATTTAGGGGAGTCACGCCCGTGACAAATGCTCACACCCGTGACTTAAAAGGACCAAAGAGGCAGTGTCGTTCACGACATAGTTCACGGCTTCAAGTGGTGAAACTTATTTTTACGGCTTGGGTCACGCCCGTGAAAAGGGATTTTCACGCCCATGACTAATTTTCACTCCTGTGAAGAATTACACCCCAAAACTCACAGAAGCTTTCACATCTTGATTCACGGCTTGCTTCACGAGAATAAGTGGTGAAATTCAATAGTTCACACCCGTGACCAATGATCATTCACGCCCGTGATATTCAAAGATCACGCCCGTGAAGGTATTCATGCCTTCATTCACAGGTGGGATACTCTTTCACCAAACCGTGAACATCATCATTCACGCCCGTGAAACCATAATTCACGCCCGTGAATGTATCAAATATATAAGAGAACAACCGGTTACAAGCTTATTTTCAACTCCTCATCTCCCAAAACTGCTCTCATTTACTTTCATTCATTTAGACATTGAAGATTTCGACCCCAAAGAGTTGAAATTTCACTATAAATACCACCAAAAGTTTGAATCTTCATAAGAAATCATACATTTCTAGGGTTTTACATCAAAGTTTCTGTCAAAATTATTTTCAACTCCATCAAACAACAAACTTATTCAAATATGGAGTCTGCTTCATCTAAAGGAAAGAGAAAGAAGTCCTATGCACCTAAGAGGTATGCAGATTACCTCATGAACTGTATTCCGGAGAATTGCCATCCTCGGTATGCAACTTTGAAGAAGAGACATCTTTTGTCATCAAGGTCCTTCGATTGGCAGACAGTCCAAAGTCTCGGGCTTGAATCAGCTATGATAGAGCAACTACAAGCCTGTCATCTAAAAGATTTTGTTCAAATTCATCAGCCGACTTTGAGGGAGCCAACACTGGAATTCCTCAGCACCTTGCAGGTTTCACCTACTAGAGTGGTGAAATTCTAACTCTGCAACAATCCTAACACCCTGAGTGCCATTGAGTTTGGAGAATTGTTCAGCCTACCATCTGAGGGCATCCTAAACGATACTGAGGTAGAATTCTTTGCCCCTCCAGCCTGGATAGATTTTGGCACTGGATGCAGTTGGGATATCAAGAAAACAAAGAGCACACATCTCAGAACCCCAATGCATAGGTATTTGCATAGGTTCCTGACCTATAGCATATTTGCTAGGGGAGAAAGCAACAGGACTATCAGAAAGTCAGAACTCTTCCTATTTGAGATGGCTGGAAGAGGACTTACAATGGCACTTTCTAGATGGTTTGCTAACCATCTTCTCTCCATTGCCACCAAGCCCACAGGAGATATTTTGATTGGGGCATATGTCACCCATATCGCAGTGAAGCTCAATTACATGAAGCTGGATGATCATCACTTCAACATCATTCCTGCACATCCTCGAGATAGCCTGGATGTCGAGTCGTTCATCAAGATGGGAGCGACAGTCAGAATCATTTCTCAGAACGTTATCTTCTACCGTTTCACTAACACTGCTGGGGAAATTATCTGGGAAGATAATGACACGAAGGATTTTAAAGCAGGCCTCCAGGGAGTCCAGCAGAAAAAGAGGGCTCGGGTTGATGAAGCACCTCCAGCAGTCGAGCAAGACATCGGACAGTCCTTAGCTTCTACACCGTCCTTAGCGTAGCAGGTGGTTGACCTCTTGGCAGCACATTTTGAGCAGCTGTAGACTTCCATGGATGAGAGGTTGGAAAACCTCAAAGACTTCAGGGAGTCTCGGATGGACAGCCTTGAGGCTGAACTAGCTAGGCTTCGTGATAGGATGTCTGGCTAGGAGATAGGCTAGAGTGTAGCCTAAATTTGATTGTCTGTTATTTTTATGTTTGCTTGTGTAGGAAATTTTTAAATTTCCTTTCTGAATATTTTAACTTAGTTTGTATCCTTTCCTTTATGATATATATATTTGCTTTTGTTTACTTCAAATCTTCATATCCTTTTTGACTGATGACAAAAGGGGGAGAAAACTAGCAATATATGATAGGCAATATATGATAAGGGAATGATAAGGGAGAATGGTATCAAACCAGCAATATAAGAATTTTGAATCAAAAAAAAGTGAATGGACTTTGAAATGGATTAAAAATCTTAATTCAAACTTTCATATGCAAAGTATATAAATTGAGCTTTATATACCTTAGATACAACTTAAGTATACCTTGAATATACCTTAAAGCAAGTTACAAATATAAATATGCCATGATATACCTTAAATATACCTTACATATACTTTATGTCTTAAAAAGGAATTATGGTATGAATTGGATATACTTCTCATATAACTTGCATGTACTTAAAGTTTATTTAAATGCTACATCATTATCTACTATTCTTGCACATGATAAATTTTTTATCCTAAGTATATTTTAAGGGGGAGACTTCTCAAAATCACATATTGTTAGATTATTTGTCATCATAAAAAAGGGGGAGATTGTTAAACCTTGAGGGGTATTTTCGTCATTTTGATGATAACAAATAATAATAGCAATATTGTGTTTAACATACTTGTTTTTGTAAGTATATTATACAGGACATGGATTAAAATAGCAAGAATGGAGAATTGGAAGAATAATCTTGAAAGACAAAATTCAAGTAGTAGCATGTTCACTGTCGTGACTCTATGAGTCACTCCCGTGAAGAAAGCTAACCGTTATCAAAACCAATATTTGAAGTTCACGGCTATGAAGGAAAAACAAATCTTGAAGTAAGCATTTCAGTCACCCCCGTGAATAAAGGTGTCACCCCCGTGAAGATTCATGCAATTTCATCCAGAGAGCTTCACGACCAGAGTCACCACTTGGATCACGGCTGGGAAGATTGTCACGCCCGTGAATGCGTATGTCACGCCCGTGACTCAATATGTCAAAACATTCCAGAGAGCTTCACGACCAAGGTCACCACTTCAGTCACGGCATGGGAAGAGCTGTCACCCCCGTGACAAGCATAGTCACGCCTGTGAACAATGAAAGAGAAAAATGTCAGGCGCGAGTTTTTGGTTGGTACAACGGCTAGTTTCTTATTTAATGCACCCCAATGGCTATATTCAGCCATGGGAGTATAAATGGAAGTCATTTATGCATTAAGAACAAGAGAATGATAAGAAAAACAAAAGAATAGCATATACTTCGAATTTAATTCTTATTACAAGCTATTTGTACTTTCATACTTTGAGAACAAATCTATTCTCTGTAAAAATCTTCTTGCTCCTCAAAATTGAGCAATTAAGATTTATAAGTGGTTTTCTCTGTAATCTTTACTCAAGTGAGCTTTGCGTATTTCTGGGTTAAGAGTAGAACACTTGTAAGGGTTAGTTGTGTGAACCTCCAAAACACAAATTAAAAGGTTGTTTTGTGTGAGCCTGTAAAACACAAAGTGAAGGTTGTGTTGTGTGAACCTGTAAAACACAAAGTGAAAGTTGTTTGTGTGAGCCTGTAAAACACAAAGTGAAGGTTATTTGTGTGGGCTTGTAAAACAAAAAGTGAAGGTTGTTTGTGTGAGCCTGTAAAACACAAGGAATTGGTTATTGTGTAAGCCATTAAAACACAAGGGTTTTCTGGGTTAGGTGTGAGCCATTATGAGAAACACCAAAGTTGGGAGTGAGCTTGTGAATTCCATTGTAACACTTAGTGTGTTAGTGAAACTCCCAATTGCAACTGGGGAGAGGAGTAGGGTTTGTTAACACCAGAACCTCTATAAATATGTGTGTCAAATTTTCTCTATCCTCCTAAAATTAATTATTTATTTCCGCACTTTAAAGTTTAATTTTTAAAAATCCAATTCAACCCCCCTTCTTGGCTTAATATCTGGGCAACAGAGACTTAGTGAATATATCTGCCAATTGATTTTCTGTGCTTATAAATTCCAATGCAACATCTCCATATTGAATATCATCTCTAATAAAGTGGTGTCTAATGTCAATATGCTTACTTCTAGAATGTTGAATGGGATTCTTTGAAAGATTTATAGCACTTGTATTGTCACATTTAATAGTTATATGGTTCATATCATGACCATAGTCCTTAAGTTGTTGTTTCATCCAAAGGATTTGAGTACAACAACATCCTGCTGCTACGTACTCTGCTTCAGCAGTTGAAAGAGCAACTGAAACTTGTTTCTTGCTAAACCAAGAAACTAAGCACTCTCCAATAAAGTGACAAGTACCTGAAGTACTTTTTCTATCTAAAAGACTACCAGCATAATCTGCATCTGAATATCCTACAATATAAAAGGATGAAATTGTGCACGCAAGAAAACTCTACACATTATATTGGGTCTAGAAGCAGTAAGGTATAAAATTGATCTAATCATACCTCTATAGAGCTTTTCATTAATGCTTTTACCCTTTTATCTTTGTCCAATTTTGTTGATGTGCTCATTGGAGTCTTGGCATTCTTGTATCCTTCCATTCCAAATTTCTTAATAAAATCTTTGGCATATTTGGATTGGTTGATGAATATGCCCTCATTGCCTTGTTTTATTTGTAGACCAAGGAAATATTTAAGCTCTCCCATCATGCTCATTTCAAATTCCCTAGTCTTACACTTAGCAAATTCTTGACAAAGCAATTCATTAGTAGAACCAAATATGATATCATCAACATAAATTTGAACAATTAGTATATCACGCTTATGTTTTTTTAATGAATAATGTGGTGTCAACATTCCCCTTTGTAAAGTTATTTTCTAAGAGAAAAGAACTTAGTCTTTCATACCAATCTCTTAGGGCTTGTTTCAAACCATATAGATCTTTTGAAAGTTTAAAAACATGATTTGGCAGATCATAGCTTTCAAAGCCTGATGGTTGTTCTATATAAACTTCTTCTTCTATATAACCATTTAGAAATGCACTTTTCACATCCATTTTAAATAGTTTGAAATTCATGTGACATGCATATGCTAAAAGTATTCTTATGGCTTCTAATCTAGCTACAGGTGCATAGGTCTCATCATAATCTATTCCTTCTTCCTGATTATATCCTTTTGCAACTAATCTAGCCTTATTCATAGTTATTGAACCTTGTTCATCTAGTTTATTTCTAAATACCCATTTGTTACCTATAATTTGATGATCCTTGGGTCTAGGTACTAAAGTCCATACCTTACTTCTCTCAAATTAGTTGAGTTCCTCTTGCATTGCAATCACCCAACTTTCATCATTTAAAGCCTCATCAACATTTTTAGGCTCAATTTGAGAAATAAAAGCAAGGTCAGTGGCTAAATGTTTGAAATAGGATATAGTACTTACTCCCCTTGAAGGATCACCAATGATTTGCTCCTTGGGATGATCTTTTGTCAATCTCCATTCCTTTGGGAGCTCTTGCCTGTTTTCCTCTTGAGCTTGAGGTAGAGAATCATCTTGATGTGAATCTTCTTGATCATTTTCTTCTTTTCCATTTTCAAGATCAAGTCTTTCCATGGTTCCTATAATATCATCAAGAACACTACCTTTCACAATATCAAGTCTACTAGATTCATTAAAAACAACATGCATAGATTCTTCAACAGTTAATGACCTTTTATTAAATACTCTATATGCTTTGCTAGTTGTAGAGTATCCTAAAAAGATACCTTCATCATATTTAGAGGCAAATTTTCCAAGGTTGTCCTTGATATTTAATATGAAGCATTTGCATCCAAATACTCTAAGGTATGACATCAAGGGTTTTCTTCCATTCCATAGCTCAAATGAGGCTTTGTTTAAAAGAGGTCTTTTGAAAACTCGATTTGAAATACAACAAGCAGTGTTTGTGGCTTCTGCCCAAAAGTAAGTTGGTAGACCATACTCGTTGAGCATTGTTCTAGCCATTTCAATTAAGGTTTGATTTTTCATTTCAACTACCCCATTTTGTTGAGTTGTCCTAGGAGATGAAAAATTCTGTGAAATGCCTTGTTCAAGACAAAAACTTTCAAAGTTTTCATTTTCAAATTCTTTACCATGGTCACTTCTTATCTTTGAAATACAATATCCTTTTTCATTTAAAACTCTTTTAGCAAAGTTTTTGAAATTTTCAAAAGTATCACTCTTTTGAGCTAAGAAAATTACCCAAGTAAATCTAGAGTAATCATCTATGATGACAAAGGCATAATGTTTACCTCCTAAGCTAGCAATTCTAGTAGGTCCAAATAAATCTAAATGCAGGAGTTGTATAGGTTTTGAGGTGCTTACTATGTTTTTGGCTTTGAAGGATGACTTGTGTTGCTTCCCTTTTTAGCAAGGTTCACATGTCTTGTCTTTTTCAAATTTGACTTTTGGCAGTCCCTTTACTAGTTCTCATGTGCTAAGGCTTTGAATTAAGTCCATGTTCATATGACCAAGCCTTCTATGCCACAGCCAAGATTCATCACTAGTAGTTACAAGACACTTAGAGGAATGGTTAGATATTTCGTGTAAGTCTATTATGTAGGTGTTAACATCTCTATTTCCTTTAAATATCTATTGACCATCAATAGAGTATCAAATAATTGACTAACACTTAACAAGTTATGTTTCAAACCATCAACAAGTAAGACAACTTTAATAAAAGTAGTACCATTAATACCAATAGAGCCAATGCCAATTACCTTACCCTTAGCATTGCTTCCAAAGGTAACTTTACCTCCATCAATACTTTTGATTTCATTGAAGAATTTTTTATCTCCTATCATATATCTTGAGCATCCACTATCTACTAGCCAAACATTTGTGTTTATTGTGGACTTGAGGCATACCTATAGAATCACAATTCAAGTATGATTTTTAGGTACCCAAATGAGCTTGGGTCCTTGGGGGTTAGCACATGAAGGTTCCCAATGAGCCTTCCTTATCCAGCAATGTTTATTTATGTGACCCATTTTCATACAATAATTACACTGTTTAGGTCTAAACTTGCTTTTTGGTCTTACAATATTTTTGAATGCCATATTTCTATTAGACTGATTTTGAAAATAATGGCATGCACAATTATGATTAATTGGTGCTTTCCTATATACGTGCTTCTTATACATAAAGGCATGATAAGTCTTTTGAGGATTCTTTCTTAGGCTTACTAATCCTTTATTATTCCTTTTATGTATATAGGGATTAGTATACTTATTCTTTGGTGCTGTTCCAGCAAGTGTGGAGATGTGAGGTTCACTTGACTTTACAAAAATAGTTTTGCTAGAAGATGATGATGTGTCCTTAAATCCTAGACCGTGTCTAACCAAAGGTGGTATTTGAGACACAATGAGAGTATCTAAACTCTCTTTTCCTTTGTGAAATTTTGAAATGGAATTTCTAAGTTCCTCAACTTCATTTTTTAAAGTATTATTTTCTTTAAGCAAGGATTTAGTTGAGGGTCTTGATGAGTATTCATCTAATGACTTTTGAAGAGATTCATTAGATGATTTAAGCTTAAGGTTCTCCTTTTCTAAAGCATCCATTTTGTGTTTTAAATTCGAAATGTTATTCTTATAAGTACTGAATTTTCTCCTATATTTTTCTAATTCTAGATTCAATTCTTCTATTAGGCTTTGTTCATCATCATCATCATCATCACTATCACTATTATTATAATTATCACTACTATCATTATTGAAAGAGTATGAGTGTAGTGATCTTACTTTATCCTAGACGTGATCCTCTATAGCCATGAAGCATAGGTTGACCTCTTCACGTTCATTATCATCTTTTTTACTTGAAGAGCTTTGGTAATCCCATATGGCTTTTTGGCCTTCATGATAGTTTTCTAATGTTTTCCACATGCTATATTCAGTTGAACAGTGTTGTATCCTTCCACATTCTTCAATAGATAATGAACTTGAGAGAATTGTCATTGCCTTCTTATTTTTGAAATGTGCTCTTCTTTGAGGCTCTGTCCAATCATCTCTTGACAGGATTTCTTCTTCACCATTAACTCCACTTCTAGTTGGTGATGTCCATTCTTTTCGAATACTATCCCAGACTTCAATTCCTTCATTATCCAGATATGTCTCCATCTGAAACTTCCAATGGGAATAATTTGCTCCATCGAAGTAAGGCTTGAGACTTTGGAATCCTTCACTGGCCATATTTTGATCTTTACTAGCGCTTTTTAGGCTTCGATGCTAGAAAAAGCTCTGATACCAATTGTTGCCCAGATATTGAGCCAAGAAGGGGGGTTGAATTGAAGTTTAAAAATTTAACTTTAAAAAGCGGAAATGAAAAGTTAAGTTTAGGAGGGATAGAGAAATTTAACACAAGGATTTTTATAGAGGTTCGGGTGTTACAAACCCTACTCCTCTCCCCAATCACAATTGGGAGTTTCACTAACACACTAATTGTTACAATAGAGTTTTACAAGCTCACTCCCAACTATGGTGTCCCAATCACAATTGGGAGTTTCACTAACACACTAATTGTTAGAATGGAGTTTGACAAGCTCACTCCCAACTATGGTGTTTCTCACAATGGCTCACACCTAATCTAGAAATTCCTTGTGTTTTGATGGCTCACACAATAACCAATTCCTTATGTTTTACAGGATCACACAAACAACCTTTACCTTGTGTTTTAGAGGCTCACACAAACAACCTTTACCTTGTGTTTTATAGGCTCACACAAACAACCTTTACCTTGTGGTTTACAGGCTCACACAAATAACCTTTACCTTGTGTTTTACAGGCTCACACAAAAAACCTTTACGTTGTGTTTTAAAGGCTCACACAAATAACCCTTACAAGTGTTCTACTCTTAACCCAGAAATACCCAAAACTCACTTGAGTAATAAATGATTATGGAGAGAAGCACTTACAAATCTTTATTGCTTAATATATGATGAGCAAAAAGATTTTCAAAGAGAATAGATATTTGTTTTAAAAGTATTAAATATATACATATCTTACAACAAGATTTTGATTCAAAGTATTAGCTATCCTCTTTTATTGAATGCATAAATGACTTGCATTTATACTCCTATGGTGAATTATAGCCGTTAGAATGCATTTAATACGAAACTATCCGTTGCACCAACCCAAATAATCACGCCTGACATTTTTCTCTTTCATCTTTCACGGGCATGACTATGTTTGTCACGATCGTGACTGTTCTTCCAAGTCGTTACTGAAGTGGTGACCTTGACCGTGAAGCATTTTGGAAGTTTTTGAAATATTGGGTCACAAGCATGACATATATCTTCATGGGCATGACAACTTTCCAAGCTGTGATCCAAGTGGTGACTTTGGTCATAAAGCTATCTGGAAGAATTTGTCATGATGGTTCACGAGCGTGACATTTAATTCACGGGCATGACTTAAATGTGCATTAACGGTTTGTTGTCTTCCTTCATGGTCGTGAACTTCAAATGTTGGTTTGTTGGCGGTTAGCTTCCTCACGGGTATGACATATAGGGTCACGGGCGTGAACATTCTACTTCTTTAATTTTATCTTTCAAGGATTAATCTTCCATTCTCCATTCTTGCTATTTTATTCCATACCCTGTTTAATAGACTTAGAAAACAAGTATGTTAAATACATTATTGCTATTTTATTTGTTATCATCAAAATGACAGAAATACCCCTCAAGGTTCAATAAAGTTTTTTCTTAAAGTCTCTCCATAGAAGAAGATTATGAGATTTGAAAAGAAAGGCAAATTGAGCTCGAGATATATTTGGCCATATGAGGTACTAGCAAGAGTGGGACAAGTTGCCTGCAGACTTGCTTTACCACTAGAGTTGAGTAGGACCCATGATGTGTTCCACATCTCTATGTTAAGGAGATACAAATCCCATCCTTATCATATTGCTTCAGTAGAGGACATTGATGTAAGACCGAATTTGACCTATGATGAAGAACTAGTTTAGATTCTAGCCAGAGAGAACAAGGAACTCACGTAACATCCTCGACTTCCCACATATATATTTTTATATGCATTTCAATTGGACATATGTATTTGCATATATTTCACTTGAACACATGCACTTTATATGTATTTTT
Organism: Triadica sebifera; assembly: GCA_023653625.1. Taxonomy (NCBI): domain Eukaryota; kingdom Viridiplantae; phylum Streptophyta; class Magnoliopsida; order Malpighiales; family Euphorbiaceae; genus Triadica; species Triadica sebifera. The sequence continues at coordinate 41,105,919 of CM042893.1, read as the reverse complement.
ATAGGGACAAGTTCACGACACGCACTAGCTACGTGTCTGAGTATTTTACAATTGCGCTGAATTGCACATGTCCATTTTCGAATTTAGTTAAGGGTAACATGAAATTGAAATTTATGTGAATAAAATTATTAGATTGAATTAATAAAGTGAAAATGAAAAGAAACAAAGGAAAAAGAAAAAGAAAAGAAAGGAAGAAACAAAATGGGAAAAGGACAAAAGTGAGGAGGTGGGAGGTGGACCTTATATTCCTCCTCACCATTATGCCTCCCTCACTTTAGATTCGTTTCTTCTCCTTCTTCCACCATTCCAGCCTTATTTTATTCCTTATTTCACTTAGGTTTCGCAGCAAATTGATCACTTTCAAGTTTGTTCTTGGTAAGCAACATATTTTCCATTGTTCTAGTGTTGTTTGAGCTGTTAGGGTTAAGTTGAATCAGTATTTTGCACCTCAATTTTGATGCCAATAGAGACTGATTCTGGACAATTTTAAAACATGAAAGTCATTCCTTTATTTCTTAGATTTATGGATATATAAATATTTTTGCAAAATTTGGTGTGTATGAAAATATATTGGCATCTTATTGGAACTGGTCCAGGTGTAAACCCTAGCTGAGTTAGCTATTGTGTTCTCTAGTTTTGAATATGATAGAGCCAATATTGTAGGAGGATCAAAACATTAAAGTAGTACATATATGTGTTATATATATTTACACCAAATTTCAGGTTCATATGTCGTGTGGATGTCAGGTTATGGTGAATGAAACCATGACTATTTTATGGTTTGAACTGCCTTCTTAGTGCCCTGGGTAGATCCAGCAAATTGTTTGGCCATTTTAAGCTCCTTAGAGATCAATTATGTAAATTATCAAAATATTAAAGTTATAGGTTTATGTCTTAGATAAATTTTGGTATAATTATAACCTTAATCTCTTATTTATAGAGTGATATAGGGCCTTCAAAAGTCATACTGGTTTAGAAGTCAACTCTGTTATTGACCAGTGAAATGTTTCTTATAATTTGAGGACCTTAGAGACATAATTGATAAAATTTGTAAACATATAAAATGTTCCATTATAATCTATCTACATTTCTACCAAGTTTCATTTTAATCTAACTTACAGATTTTAAGATATGAAGAACCAAATTTGGTACCATAAAACGGCTAATGGGCAGAAATAGGGCAAAAAACAAAACACAATTGGAAATTCCACCAAATATTTTACAATGCTCTGGTTTCTCTTAAATTTTAATATATTCTATAATTATATGTTATATTTAATTAGGACTAATAATCATGTTAATTGGTCAAGTATATAAAAAGTTATGGGTTAATCAGTCCCAAAAGTTCACACTACCCCATAGGAAAGAGCCTAACTATATATATGCACTATGCATATTAATTTCGTTAAGCCACATTAAGTTTCGTTAGTCATAAATTAATCGAATATATTTTCATATTAGGCTCACAACATATTGGATACTCACAAGGAGGGGATAGACAATAAGTTAAGGGTCGGAATCAAAGGAGAAATGTGGGTATAATTATCAAATAATTTCTTTAATGCTTATGAATATTGCTTACTATGTGATGTGTGAGATGATTTATGGTTATGTGATTCATATTATTTTCATGATTTGACATTGTTAATGAGATGATGGATAATTTGTGATATATAAGTGGTAAATGTGTGGTATATTTGAGATATATGTTTGGCATACGTGGTACATACATGGTTTATGTATAGTATATATGAAGTATATGCATGGTATACATGGTATATATGTGATATATGTATGGCATATGTGATAAAGATGTAATGGTTGATGAATGCTTAGTCACAAATGCAAATGTATATAGACAAAAAAGGCATTGTGACTAGTTAATCGATGTTGTAAAGCAAAAGAATAGGCCTATGACCCAACAAATGTGCAAATGAAATAAATGTTCAAGCTAGCTAGAAAATGAAAATGTTCACATGACAAATGTTCACATGGATACCCAGGACAATGTCTGTTTAACTTGGTTACAACAAAATGAAATAAACAAAGCATTTGGATACGTAAAGAGTAATGATTATATGCTTCAATTTTATGGATATCTATATGATAATGGTGAATGGAATGGAATACATAATATGCAATGGGTGGTGATTTATTACTATGAGTTGTTTGTACATTAGAGCTTATTTGATAATTATTCTCACTGAGTCGCAACTCATAAATTTGAATCATTTTTAGGTAAAGGAAAGTGATAGCTTATTTTGAGTGGCATATGGCCGAGCCTCATCACTCTCTCTCATTGCATTCCACACAAACCTAAGATCATGACATCCATATTTTGGACTTATATGAATGTACATGTATAGTTACTCAAGATTGGTTTTAAAATGTATAAATGAGTGCAACTCATAATCCATTGGATGTAAAGTTATTGAATGATATTATAGGATATGATGAAAAAAAACATTTTTACTATCATTGTTAATAGGATCCTACATCTTGTTAGTATGCCATATGTGACTACTTGACACAGGGATAGGTTTTTCTAAAATGCATAAGGTATGATATTACATTTTTGGTATCAGAGCAGGGATAGGTTCCATGGGAACATGCATATGCATAAGAGCATATAACATATGCATCATATATATTGAACATTATGTAGTGATACATTTCTATGAATTTTAGGGCTATTATAAGACATGATTCACCAAAAAGGGAGAGGCTAGCCAAAATGCATTCTTATGAGGCATCACCTCATTTACATAGAGATCAATCAATAGCAGGTGCTAGGGTTCTAGCACATGCATCACAATCATCACATGTAGAAGTACCCCATGAAAACCCAGAACAGGAAGTATATGGTCCTGAAATGTATAAGGAAAGATGTTATGACATGCTAAGGAAACAAGGTCAACTCATTTAAATGGCACAATAGACCTAGCAGAAGCTGAGACATGTCTGAAAATGACACAAAGGGTATTAAACATGATGTGATGTACCCATATGAGAAATTTGATTATGCAGTGTCTTTGCTTTAAGGCAATGCCTATGAATGGTGGGAAACAATCCCAGATAGTGATGCACAACCACTAGTCTTGATGTGGAATTATTTTTTCCAGGAATTCTAATATAATTACATGCCTGAGGCATATAAAGACAAGAAGAGAAAGGAATTCCTGAATCTGAAACAAGGGAATATGTCCATTGCTGAGTATGAGCAGCAGTTTTGATGTGGAATGATTCTAGAATAATTACATGCTTGAGGCATATAAAGAAGAGAAGAGAAAGGAATTCCTAAATCTGAAATAAGGGAATATGTCCATTGCTGAGTATGAGGTGCAGTTCAACAAACTTTCCCACTATGCCACTTTTATGGTCTCTACTGGGAGAGACAAATATTGGAAGTTTAAGGAATGCCTCAAATATGAGATCAGAAATAGAATCATAAGTATTGATCTCGATAGCTATACTAGACTCAGAACTGCTACAATTAGAGCTGAAAGATTAATCAAAGATGCTGGAAAATAACAAATTAAAAAGGCAGCACGTGAGTTTTCTAGAGAGTCTAGCAAAAAGCCAGGAAAAAGAGGTAGATATATGCCAACACAGTCTAGTTATAGAGGTGGATATTTAAGCTCTAGAGGTCATGCTATGACTTTATTTTACTCAGGGAGAGGGCAAAGACAATATATTGAATAGAGGCCTACATGTACCCATTATGCTAGACAACATATAGGTGAATGTAGAAGGCTCACAGGAGCATGTTATTTCTATGGGTCGATGGAGCACATGTATAGAGATTGTCCAAAAGGAGCCACACTAGCAGAGCTAGTAAAGGCAGAAGAGTATCTGAGACTACCGTTGAAGCACCAAGGGTCTAACCTACTAGTGGCACATAGGGTAGAGGCAAAGGTAAGGGCAGAACTAGTATAGTAGACGGAGGAGTGACCAGATCTGAAGGTCAAAGTTCTAGACCCTCTGCACAGGCTAGAGTATTTTCCATAACTAGACAGGAGGCAGTTGATGCTCCCGAAGTAGTCGCCGGTAATATTTATCTTTCTAAAATATTAGCATATGCATTGATTGACCCTGGTTCCACATATTCATTTATATCATCACATATGGTATCCAAATTGCATCAAAAGCATGAGCCTTTGGGGATTGAGACAAAGGTGAGCACTCCACTAGGGACAATACTAGTTATGAATAATGTCTATCATGATTTCTTGGTATGCATTAATAAAGTTGATTTAATCTTATTACCGCTATATGAATTTGATGTGATCCTGGGAATTGACTGGTTAACTAGACATCATGCAATAATGAATTGTTTTACTAAGGAAGTAATTGTAGAATCACCGAGCAAGCCAAGGGTTGTATTTTTGGGTGAAAGAAAACTTGTGCCTACATGTCTAATCTCAGTTGTAAAAGCATTTTGGATGAAAAGAAGGATGTGAGGCATATTTGGCATATGTGACTGATACTAGAACCACTAACAGCTCGCTTGAAAATAAACCAGTGGTGAAGGAATTTTTTGATGTATTCCTAGATGATCTACCTGGTTTACCAATAGATAGAGAGATAGAATTCACTATTGAACTAGTACTAGGAACAACACCAATATCAATGTCACCCTACAAAATGGTCCTAGTTGAGTTCAAAGAACTGAAGGCCTAATTACAGGAGTTGCTTGATAAAGTGTATATCAGACCTTGTGTTTCACCTTAGGGAGCTCTAATATTATTTATTAAAAAGAAAGATGGAACAATGAGATTGTGCATTGATTATAGGAAACTAAACAGATGAAGAACAAATATCCATTGCCCAGAATAGATGATTTGTTTGACCAGTTGTAAGGAACCCAAATATTCTCCAAGATTGATTTGAAATCAGGCTATTACCAGCTAAAGGTAGCAGAAGCAGATGTTCCAAAGACTGTCTTTCAAACCAGGTATGGACATTATGAATTTTTAGTAATGCCATTTGGGTTGACTAATGCTCCAGCTACATTTATGACTTTAATAAATAAAGCATTTCAACCATATCTGGATAAGTTTGTGATAGTATTTATTGATGACATATTGGTGTATTCAAAGAATAGGGGAGAACATGAACAACATTTAAAAATTATGTTGCAAACTATGAGGGAGAAACAACTGTATGCTAAATTGAGTAAATGTCTAAGAAACACCAAATGATCCTTGACCTTCCCCACATGCATTTCATCGAACATAAGCATCTTGCATACAATTCAATTGAACACGTGCATTTCATACGTATTTTTGTAGGAACAAGTTCATGGCATGCACTAGCTACGTGTCCTAGTATTTGGCAATTATATCGAGTCACACGTGTATCCTTATAACCTAAATGAGGATAACAAAGTATTAGAAATGAATTCAATAAGGTGTATAAATTAAAGTAAGCAAAGTGATTACATTAAGATTAATAAACAATTACATTGTTAATTTAGTTAAATCGGGTCAAATGATTAAGTTGTATTATTATGTGAATTAATGGAATTATAAATATATGTAAATAATAATAATATAGACAAAATAAAATGAAAATGACACAAAAGAGAAATAGAAGAGAAGAGAAACGAGAAGAGAAAAGAGAAGAGAAGAAGAGAAAATGACAAAATGACAAAAAACAAGTTGGCTTTATCTTCATCTTTCTTCCCCATTTCTGCCTCCTCAGTTTAGCCCTGTTTTCTTCTTCAATTTCCTCCATTTTAGACTTCAATTATTCCTTGTTTCACCTAGTTTTTGAAGCTAATTGATCCCTTTCAAGTTTGTTCTTGGTAAGTAATAAATTCTTATTGCTATAGGGTTGATTTGAGTTGCTTAGGTTCAATATTAGGCACTGAATTGCAACCCGATTTTGATGTGAATAGAAATGGATTCTGGAAATATGTAAAACACAAAAGTTGTTCCTTTATATCTTATATTTATGGATATGTGAACATTTTTTCAAGATGTTATGTATAGGGAGAGATATACTCTTCGTACTGAAACTGGTTAGGGTGTAAACCCTAACCAAGTTAGCTACTGTGTGGTTTGATTTCGAATATGTTAAAGCCCTTATTTGAAGTCTCTCAAAACATAAAAGTTGTAGCTATATGTGTTTTGTATCTGGATACCCAATTTCAGGTTCATAGGTCTTTTAAATGTTGATTTATGGTGAATGGAACCATGACTGTTCCATGGTTTGAACTGCCTATTGTGTGCACTGGGAAGATACAATAACTTGTTTGGATAATTTGAGCTTGTTAGAGCCAGATTCTGTAAATGATCAAAAATGAGGTATATTTATTAACTAAATTTTTTTACTAATTGTAACTTCATTGGTTATGTATAGACTAATATATGGCCTTTGGAAGCCATACTGGTCCGGTAGTGAATTCTATTCTGGACCAGTAAAATGTTTGGTATAATTATAAGACCTTGGAGACATAATTGGTAAAAGTTGTAAACATGAAACATGTTCCATATGAACCCATATAAGTGTATGTAAAGTTTCATTAAAATATGACTTATATATTATAAGTTATGATGAACCCAAATGAGTACCCTGAAACTGCCTAAAGGCATAAAACAAGGCAGAAAACATAACACTCTTAGAAATTCCACCAAATATTGTACAATGATCCAATAGGTCTGAAATTTGAATATGTTCTATAATTATATGTTATATTTATTTAGGAACAAGAATCAGATTAATTGGTCAATTATAGAAAAATTTATAGGCTAAAGAGTCCCATAAGGTCACACTGCCTCATAGGAAAAATCTTAACTATTGACATGAACAATGCATATTAATTTGTTTAAGCCACATTAAGTCTCTCTAATCATGAGTTAATCGATTATGTTTTTATATTTGGCTTTCAACATATTGGAGACCCACAAGGAGCATATAGATAATGAGTTAGGGGTCGGAATCAAAGGAGAACAGTGAGTCTAATTATCGATTGAATTCTTTAGTGCAAATGAATGTTGCTTGCTATGTGATTCATATGATTGTCATGATTTGTCCTTGATAATGTAATGATGGATAATTTGTGACATTGTGGTACATATAAATGGTATACTTGTGGTATATTTGAGGTATATGTTTGACATATGTGATATATATACATGGTATAAGTATAGTATATGCAAGGTATATGCATGACATATGAGGTATATATGGAATATATGTATGTTGTATATGATAAAGATGTAATGGTTGATGAATGCTTAAATACAAGTGCATATGCATATGGACTAAAAAGGCATTATGACTAGTTAATCGATATTGTAAAGCAAAAAAACAGGCCTATGACCCATCAAATATGCAAATGAAACAAATGATCAAGCTAGCTAGCAAATGCAAATGCAAATGTTCACATGGCAAATATTCACATGGAAACCCGGGGCAATGTCTGTTTAAATTAGTCACAACAAAATGAAATAAGCAAAGCATTTGCATACATAAAGTGTAATGATTATATATTTCAACTTTATTGATACTTATATGATACTGATGAATGAAATGGAATACATGGTATATATTGGAATTGTGATTTATTACTATGAGTTGTTTGGTACTTTAGAGCTCATTGGATGGTTATTCTCACTGAGCTGCAACTCATCAATTTGCATCATTTTTCAGGTAAAGAAAAGTGATAGCTCATTTTGAGTAGCGTATAAAAGACATGGAGCACAGGTCATTGGCCGAGCCTCATCACTCTCTCTCCTTGCATTCCACACAAGCATGAAAATATGTCATATGTGTTTTGTATTTATGTGCTTGAATATGTATAGTCATTTTGGAATGAGTCTAAAAATGTATAACTGAAATCAACTCGAAAATACTTAGGTGTAAAGTTTATGTTTTGATATATGTGATATATTATATTGTGGTGAAAACCTCAGTGTTAACCTTGCAAAGTCATTGAATTATATTACAGGATATGAAAAAAAATCTATTACTATTGTTAACAGGTTATTCTACCTTTCCAGTATGCTATGTATGATTACTTGATACAGGGATAGGTTATACTCAAATGCATAAGATGTGGTGTTACAACTTGAGATCTCATATCTAGTGCATGATCTAGATTGGTAGTAGTTGTATTTGCATTGAAGATTTAGAGGCATTATTTGTATGGTTAGACATTCCAAATCTTTACAAACCATAAGAGTTTAGGTTACTTACTAACACAAAAAGAGTTAAACATGAGACAGAGACGATGGTTAAAGCTATTAAAGGATTATTACTGCACAATTCAATATCATCTAGGAAAAGCAAACGTAGTAGCCGATGCATTGAGCAGAAAGTCTAGTAGCAGTGTAGCTCACTTCCAAGCATCCTCTTTTCCATATTTCATTCAATTAAAATCTATGAATGTTGAATTAAATATGCATGATAGAGGACCACAGATTGCTACTCTTCAAGTCAGATCTATGTTAAAGGAAAGGATCAAGGAGGCCCAGGGCAGAGATCCTCAACTATATAAGAAGATTGAAATGGTAAAGCAGGGAAATAAAATAGATTTTCATGTGCAAGATGATACATTGATGTTAATGTCCCGCATATGTGTTCCAGACATTGATAATTTGTGTTAGGAAATAATGGAAGAGGAACAAAATGCACCCTATCCAATGCACCCAGGGATGAACAAGATGTATCACAGTTTAAGACCTCATTACTAATGGCCAAGAATGAAGAAAGACATAGCAGAATATGATGCAGTATGGGTAATTGTTGACAGATTAACCAAGTTAGCACATTTTCTACCTATCAGATGGGGGTGTATACTCGGGAGTTTGACAAATTATATGTGAATGAGATAGTTAGATTACATAGAATTCCAGTGTCCATTGTGTCTAATAGAGACCCACGGTTTACTTCACATTTTTGGGTGAGTTTACAAGATGCATTGGGAACAAAATTGAATTTTAGCACTGCATTCCACCCATAGACTGATGGACAATCAGAAAGGACTATTCAGACATTGGAAGAAATGCTTAGGACATGTTCTATGGAATTCAGAGGAGCTTGGGATGAATATATAACATTGATAGAATTTTCATACAATAACCAATATCATAGTAATATCCAGATGACACCATATGAGGTATTATATGGCAGAAAGTGCCAAAGCCCCATCATTTGGGATGAAGAAGGAACACGTGCATTAAAAGGGCTAGAGATAGTACAAGACATAGTGGATAAGATCAAGGTTGTCAAGACCATGCTAAAGGTAGCACAAGATAGACAAAAAAGTTACGTTGATCAGCATAGAAGGGAGATGGAATACGAGTTAGGTGAAAAGGTATTTCTATGAGTATCTCCATGGAAAAGGGTAATTCGATTCTACAAGAAGGGTAAATTGAGCCTAAGGTAAATGGGGCCTTATGAAATTCTTGAGAAGGTTGGTCCATTGGCATACAAATTGGCTTTACCACCCGAGACGACTCAAGTTCATAATGTGTTTCATATGAGCATGCTTAGAAGGTATAGGTCAGATCCTACACTGTACTTAAAGATCAAGCCATCGAGATAACAGATGATATGAGTTATGTTGAGGAACCAATGGAAATCATCGTATACAAGACTAAACAGTTAAGAAACTGATAAATACCTTTAGTTAAGGTATTATGGCATAACCATTTACTAGAAGACACAACATTGGAAATAGAAGAAAATATGAAAAGGCAATATTCACACCTATTTCTAGGTAATCAATTTCAAAGACAAAATTTTTAAAAGGATGGGAGAATTGTAACATCTTCAACTTCCCACATATACATTTTTACATGCATTTCAATTGGACATATGCATTTTCATATATTTCACTTGAACACATGCACTTTACATGTATTTTTATAGGGACAAGTTCACTAGAAGCACTAACTATGTGTCTGAGTATTTTGCAATTGTGTTGAATTGCACATGTCCATTTTATAATTAAGTTAAGGGTGACATGAAATTGAAATTTGTGTGAATAAAATTATTAGATTGAATTAATAAAGTGAAATTGAAAAGAAATAAAGGAAAAGGAAAAAGAAAAGAAAGGAAGAAACAAAATGGGAAAAGGACAAAAGTGAGGAGGTGGGAGGTGGACCTTATCTTCCTCGTCACCATTCTGCCTCCCTCACTTCAGATTCATTTCTTCTCTTTCTTCTACCATTATAGCCTTATTTTCTTCCTTATTTCACTTAGAATTTTCAGCAAATTGATCCCTTTCAAGTTTTTTCTTGGTAAGTAACATTCTCTCTATTGTTCTAGTGTTATTTGAGCTGTTAGGGTTAAGTTGAATCAGTATACTGCACCCCAATTTTGATACCAATAGAGACTGATTCTAGAAAAGTTTAAAACATGAAAGTTGTTCCTTTATGTCTTAGGTTTATGGATATATAAATAGTTTTGCAAAATTTGGTGCGTATGAAAATATATTTTCATCTTATTGGAACTAGTTCAGGTGTGAACCCTAGCTGAGTTAGCTACTATGTTCTTTGGTTTTGAATATGATATAACTAGTGTTGTAGGAGGATCAAAACATTAAAGTTGTCGATATACGTGTTATCTATATTTATACCAAATTTCAGGTTCATGTCTTATGGATGTTGAGTTATGGTGAATGAAACCATTACTATTTTATAGTCTGAACTGCTTACTTAGTGCCTTGGGCAAATCCAGCAACTTATTTGGCCATTTTAAGTCCTTAGAGATATGAAAGACCAAATATGTTACCCTAAAACTGCCAAAGGGTAGAAATAGGGCAGAAAATAGAACACAATTGGAAATTCCACCAAATATTGTACAATACTCCAATTTCTCTAAAATTTGAATATGTTCTGTAATTATATGTTATATTTAATTAGGATCAAGAGTCATGTTAATTGGTCAAGTATAGAAAAATTTATGGGTTAATCAGTCCCAAAAGATCACACTGCCCCATAGGAAAGAGCCTAACTATATATATGCACTATGCATATTAATTTCTTTAAGCCACATTGAGTTTCTTTAGTCATAAATTAATCGATTATATTTCCATATTAGGCTCACAACATATTAGAGACCCATAAGGAGGGGATAAATAATAAGTTAAGGGTCGGAATCAAAGGAGAAAGGTGAGTATAGTTATCAAACAATTTCTTTAGTGCATATGAATATTGCTTACTATGTGATGTGTGAGATGATATATGGTTACATGATTCGTATGATTTTCATGATTTGACTTTGTTAATGAGATGATAGATAATTTGTGATATATAAGTGGTAAATGTATGGTATATTTGAGATATATGTTTGGCATACGTGATATATACATGGTTTATGTATAATATATGTGAAGTAATACATGGTATATATGTGATATATGTATGTTATATGTGATAAAGATGCAATGGCTGATGAATGCTTAGTTACGAATGCATATGCATATGGACTAAAAAGGCATTGTGACTAGTTAATCGATATTGTAAAGCTAAGAAGAGGCATATGGCCCAACAAATGTTCAAATGAAACAAATGATCAAGCTAGCTAGCAAATGCAAATTTTCACAAGGCAAATGTTCATATGGATACCCGGGACAATATTTGTTTAACTTGGTCACAACAAAATAAAATAAGCAAAGCATTTGCATACATAAAGAGTAATGATTATATGCTTCAATTTTATGGATATCTATATGATAATGGTGAATAGAATGGAATACATAATATGCCATGGGTGGTGATTTATTACTATGAGGTGTATGGTACTTTAGAGCCCATTTGAAGATTATTCTCACTGAGCCACAACTCATAAATTTGCATCATTTTTCAAGTAAAGGAAAGTGATAGCTTATTTTGAGTGGCATATAGAAGACACTGACTTTCCTATCAATTGGGGGTCATGATGTGTTGCTAGATACCGCTAATGACTTACTTAAACTAATTATTAATTTAAGTGGGCAACATAACTGGAATCCTAATGGGTCACATGCATTGAAGATATGGAGAATGAGAAAATGGGCTTGGATGGGATCCAAAATATGAGAGAATTATTTCGAGATGGATCGCGATGAGATTGCACAGAAAAATCGTTCGGGAGTGTCATGGGCTCATTTGGGCTAGGCAGGCTATTGGGTTCCCAGCGGCAGCCTGCAGCAACCCCAGCGCGCGCTGGTGCCTCTTTTTGGCCAACGGGTGAATTTGGCCTAGGCCAATTATGGCCATTAAGCATATTCTCTATTCATTCAATTCCCTTTTCTCCATTTTTGACTTTTGATCTTTTCTTTGAATTTGATTCAAATAGAAAAGACATCGAATGACATAAAATAGACATTTTTTTAAGACACAATAAAATTCTCTCAAGAACACTTTTAAGGCTATCACTTTGAATTTGTTCAAAACATTTCTTTTGATAGTTTCTTCTTCATTCTTCGCGTGGATTATCATTAGAGACATCCTAGTGTGGATTGTTATGGTTTGCTACAACCCAACAAAGTGAAGATTTGAATAACAAATAAGAAATTACAAGGTATAATTTCTAACCTCTATATTTATATAAATTAGTTTTAATGGCACAAGTATGATCGTTTGTTTCGGGATTTGAAAATTTTATTTTTCATTTGCGTTTATGAATGTAATTAATTCTTCAAAACCCAACATGGAGCATAGGTCACTGGCCGAGCCTCATCACTCTCTCTCATTGCATTCCACACAAACCTGAGATCATGACATCCACATTTTGGACTTATATGAATGTACATGTATAGTTACTCAAGATTGGTTTTAAAATGTATAAATGAGTGCAACTTGTAATCCTTTGGATATAAAGTTTAAGTTTTAATAGATGTGATATATTATATTGTGGTGAAAACCTAAATGTTGACTTGCAAAGTTATTGAATGATATTATTGGATATGATGAAAAAAACATATTTACTATCACGATTAATAGGATCCTATGTCTTGTTAGTATGCCATATGTGACTACTTGACATAGGGATAGGTTTTTCTAAAATGCATAAGGTATGATGTAACAACTCAGGAACAAACGAGTACCATTAGTCAAGGTATTATAGAGAAGTGATGCTACGAAAGAGGCTACATGGGAAAGTGAAGGAGTGATGAGAGCCCAGTATCCACAATGGTTCAGAGACAATATATCAGGCAATTTTGAGGACAAAATTTCTTTAAGGGTGAGAGAAATGTTGTAACATCATACCCTATAAACCTTATACATTTAAGTATAACTTATCCCTATGTCAAATAATCACATATGGCATACTAACAAGACATAAGATCCTGTTAATAGTGATAGTAAATTTTTTTAAATCACAACATCCTTATCATCATTCAATAAATCTGCAAATCAACATATCTTACATATATTAAAACTTAAACTTTACATCCGAAGGATTACGAGTTACTTCCATTTATACATTTTAAAATTAATCTTGAGTGACTATACATGTTCAAACATATAAGTCCAAAATATAGATGACATATTTTCATGCTTGTGTGGAATCCAAAAAGAGAGTGGTGAGGCTCGGCCAATGACCTATGCTCCATGTCTTCTATATGCCACTTAAAATAAGCTATCACTTCCTTTACCTGAAAAATGATGCAAATTAATGAGTTGTCGCTTAGTGAGAATAATTATCAAATAAGCTCTAAAATACTAAACAACTCATAGTAACATATCGCAAACCCAATGCATGCTATGCATTCCATTTCATTCACTAATATCATTTAGATACTAGTAAAATTGAAGCATATAATCATTACTCTTTACATATGCACATCTTTTGCTTATTTCATTTAGTTGTGCCAAGTTCAATCGACATTACCCCGGGTTTCCATGTGAACATTTGCATTTGCTAGCTACCTTGGTCATTTGTTTCATTTGCACATTTGTTGGGCCATAAACCTCTTCTTTTGCTTTACAATATTGATTAACTAGTCACAATGCCTTTTTAGTCCATATGCATATGCATTTGTAACTAAGCATTCATCAACCATTGTATCTTTATCATATATAACATATATACCACATATGTCACGCATATACTTCATATATACTATACATAAACCATGTATATATCAAATATGCCAAACATATATCTCAAATATACCACACATATACCATTTATATGTAACAAATTATTCCTCATCTCATTATCAAGATCAAATCATGACATTCATATGAATCACATAACCGAAAATCATCTCACATATCACATAGTAAGCAAAATTCATATGCACTAAGGAAATCATTTGATAGCTATACTCACCTTTCTTCTTTGATTCTGACCCTTAACTTATTGTCTATCCCCTCATTGCGGGTCTCCAATATGTTTTAGCCTAATATGGAAATATAATCGATTAATTTATGACTAAAGAAACTTAATATGGCTTAAACAAATTAATGTGCATAGTTCATATACATAGTTAGGGTTTTTCCTATAGGGTAGTGTAACCTTATGAGACTAATTAGCCAATAACTATTTTTGGAATTGTCCAATTTATATGATTCTTATTCCTAATTAAAAATAACATATAATTATATAACATACTCAAATTGCAGAGAAATTGGAGCATTGTACAATTTTTTATGGAATTTCCAATTGTGTTTTGTTTTCTGCCTTCTTTCTCCCCTTTGACAGTTTTACAGTACCCACTTTGGTTCTTCATGTCTTACAATATGTATGTCAGATTATAATGAAACTTGCTAGAAACATAAATAGGTTAAAATTGAACATTTTTTATGTTTAAAAATTTTATCATTTATGTCTCTAATGTCTTAAAACTATAAGAAACATTTCACTAGTCCATAATAGAGTTAGTTTCTAGACCAATATGAATTAGGAAGACCCTATCTCACTTTATACAAAACATATTAAGGTGAAATTTATACCAAAATTTATCTAAGACATAAACCTATAACTTTTATGTTTTTATAATTTATAGAATCCATCTATGAGGAGCTAAAAATGGCCAAACAAGTAACTGGATCTGCCCTAGGCAATAAGCAGACAGTTCAAACTATGAAAGAGTCATGGTTTCATTCACCATAAGTCAACATCAACAAGACATATGAACTTGAAATTTTGTATACATATAGATAACCCATGTATCTACAACTTTAATATTTTGAGCTTCCTAAAATATGGGATCTATCATATTCAAAAGAAACAAAGACAGTAGCTAACTTAGCTAGGGTTTACACCCGAACCAGTTCCAATAAGATGCCAATATATTTTCATATACACTAAATATTGCAAACATATTTATATGTCCATAAACTAAGACATAAAAGAACAAATTTCATGTTATAAACTTTTCTAGAATCAATTTCTATTGATATCAAAATTAGGGTGCAAAACACTATTGTAACTTAACCCTAACAACTCAAACAACACTAGAACAATGGAGAGAATATTACTTACAAAGAATGAACTTGAAAGGGATCAATTTACTGAAAAACCTAAGTGAAATAAGGAAGAAAAGAATGATGAAATGGTGGAAGAAGAAGAAGAAACGAATTTGAAGTGAGGGGGGCAGAATGGTGAGGAGGAAGATAAGGTTCACCTCTATCTCTTCACTTTTGTCATTTTCCCTTTTTTGTATTTTGTTTTTCTTTTTATTTTTCTTCATTAATTCAATCTAATAATCTTTATTCACATAAATTTCAATTTCATGTCATCTTTAAGTAAATTATAAAATAGACACGTGCAATTCAACACAATTGTAAAATACTCAGACACATAGCTAGTGCATGTCGTGAACTTGTCCTTATAAAAATATATATAAAATGCATGTGTTCAAGTAAAATATATGCAAATGTATATGTCCAAATAAAATGCATGTAAAAATGCATATGTGGGAAGTCGAGGATGTTACAAATGTAACACCTATAAATTTGGGCCTGGAATTAATAAGTTAAATGAGTATATTAAGGGTATATGGGAAGTATATGTGAGGTTAAGAGTATTATAAACCATAAAATAATGAAAAAAGATAAGAAAAAGTGAGGTTTCCAGCTTTCATCCTGTGATAGAGTTAATCACGACCATGAATGATGTGAATTTCAATTTCAGAAGTTGTGGATCTTCACGACTGTGACACCAATGTCCACACCCATGACACTAGTGTTCACGTGTGTAAAGACCTACAGTTTTAAATATGGCAGTGTCATCTTTTTGTCAAAAACTCACATAAATTCCAATTAGAAAACCTAGCCACCAACCCTGAAACCCTAGAAATGAATTCCTCTCATTCTATTTCAATTCCAGTTGATTAAACATGAGATTTCTACTATAAATGGAGTAAAAACATATTTAAAAATGAACTTGTTCATTGTGGATTTGAAATAAATAATAAGTAGGGAACCCTAGAAATCAATCTATGTTCATGAAACAGAGGTAAGAGACCATGTTCTCCGTTATTCTTTAATCTAGTTTAATTCAGTTTAAAGGGAAATAAGGGTTATAAGCTTTAAATAAATGAAAACTTAAGGTTTTGTTTTTGTTTATGGCATAAATAGATTAAATGGTAGTATAAAATCTTGATTTGGCCTCTAATTCCATGTTAGAGGCCAAAACTAACGGTGGAGACACCCACCAGAGACAGTAGACACGTGAGAGTTGAGTTTTAGGGTTTCAATATTAAGGTTTGTGCATATACGCATTTTTATTCGATTTTGATATGTTTTTGGTGTGAAATATGATTATGATATGAAAAAAGGTTTGTGTTTGATGTTTTGATATTGCTAGAGTCAAATTAATTGACTTGTAAATTCTTAGAATGTAAAATGGGACTAATATATTGAAACACCCCCTCACCCCGCAGCTTGTGCCCGAATGAGGGAGTGCTACGCTGACTTCATCAGTTAAAATATCATCATTTTTTTTAGATTTTGTATACAGGAAATTATTCATATATATATATATATATATATATTCAATTTTACTATTTATTATTTACTATTTATTTACTTTGCATTATAAAAGAAATCATAGCATGAAAGATAAACTACATTTTTATATCATAACATGTTCTTTACAAAACATACTATTTATTTTACAAATACTACAAAATAAAATTCAAAAGATAATATACAAAACTTGTGTGACCCAAAGTGGTTGAAATATGCTGCTCTACGGATCAGGTCACCGTTAGCTTTATCTACTATTGTCAATTTATTCTTTGTTATACCTATGCGAGAGAAACTCGCACGCTAAGCTTTTGGCTTAGTGGTGCATGTAAATAAGGCAATAAACTATTTTATGCAATCATGCATTATCATATATCAACTCATGCTTAATCATCTTCTCATGCAAATATACATATCATGGTATTCTAGCATGTATAGACATAAAATTATATTCTTTTATCTCATACTTGTTTATTTTATTAACACATCATTATATAACACATCATAATTAATCATGTCACAATTCATAATTCCATTTTTATTTTTTATAACTTCTTTATTTATGCCCAAAACACCCAATCATTTTTTCATACAACTTACATTTCATAAATTTTATTCTTTTATATCTTATATTTTTTTTACTTTATCAAATGATTATTATCCATAGCTTTTCATTGCCCATAATACCTATGAACCACTGACCGGGATAACGTAGTTGCCATCCAGACACTTAGGAGTGTCACCCGGGCAATATGATGTGTGCATATAAGTGTCATCACCAGTTTTAATAATAGTGACATCACCAGCTTTAATAATAGTGTCATCACCAGCTTTAATAATGGTGTCATCGCTGCCTTCAATAATAGTGCTATCACTGGCTTTAATAATGGTGCTATCACCGGCTTCATTAATTATATCATTAATGGATTTCATCATACTCCCCCCCTGCTTGGCATGCCAAACTATCCTAAGTTGGTTCTAGTTAGGTGGTCTATGGCTTATACAATCTCATTACAATTCATAGCAATTAGATTCACACTTTTCATGCATTTAAAGTCTCAAAATAATCACATAATAACTCAAGTAAAATAATATTTACTTAATATAATAAGGTTCTCATCATTTTACTCTGTTAATTCCACAACTCATATGCTGCCCTGTCACTGGTAGATTCCGTTATCTGTTTTAGAGCTTGATTTTGGTCCTGTTAAAATATGAATTTAGTTATAAGATCTTCTTAATAATTTTAGATATGGATCTTAGCTTTAATATTCAATATGAATCACTTAATTCTGATTTATGTTTATCAAAATATATGATAAAATGAACTCTGACTGGTCACTAACAATTCTGCCTAGAATTTTCTTGACAGATTCTAAGTCCAAATTTTTTGAATTGTTTTGAATAATTACAGACATATTCAGATTTTATAGTCTAAATGAAAGTTAGAGTACTATGTCTTATCTTTCAAACCCAACATAGAACACACAAATCGGAATTTCAGAACTCATGTTATAATAGTTTAAGTGCTCAGTGCTCATCAATTTTTAGCAAGGAACATACAAACTAATCACATCCAATTTTTACCAAAATTAATCCTAAGTCTAGCAAACATGCATCCCCAAGATTTTCATCACAAAATACTATTAATTCATAATCATCAACCTGCCAAATAATCAAATCATGTAAATAAAAAAAAATAAAATAGGCTATTGCCTTAGGTTATGCACAAACCTCTATTTTCTTTTCTTTTCTTTTCTTTCTCTTTACTTTTCTTTCTCTTTTCCTTCCCTCCTTTGAGCTAAACCCTGGTCCAATTTGTTCATTTTTTGGGGTCTTAAAGGGGTGTGGAAACACATAAGAACTCTTGAATGGAAATGTAAAAGAGATGGCCATAACCCTAATCTCTCTTTTTTTGCTCTTTTATGCTTGAAAATGGTTTCTTCCTTTACTTTTTCTCTCCTTTCTCACTTTCTTTCACTAGAACTAAGCTTTGGCTATGGAGAAACTTATGAAACGTGGGGCTGATTTGGGGAAGGCAGAAATTCTCAATGCAAAAGGGATAAGGAAGAAGAAACAATCAAGAAGAAAATGACAAAAGTCACTAAGATGGGCATACCTAAGCTCACATTCTAGAAGTCTTCATTAATATCCAATTCATGAATTTCAATTGGCTTCTTAAAATTTGCCACTTGGTGTGGCTGGCCTCCACATGTATTTTATATCCCAATTCATGTATTTAATTGATGGTTATCCCAATTAACCCTCCAATTTTTGGTAAATTGCAAATTATCCTATAAAATTTTCAAAATTTACAATTTAGTCCTTTACCGAAATTTAACATCTTAAAATATTTTGAACACTTTATTAGATAATTTTCGTACTTAATTTCCAATATTTTAATTATTTTTTGATAAAAAAACTAAATTTAGACTCTGGTCGAACCGTCGAGTCGATTTAACAACTCACGCGACTAAGGGTCTAAATTAGCGGGTATGACATCCTTTCCCCTTTAAAATAAATTTTGTCCTCGAAATTTTTACCTGTTCATTCTTTGACCAACTAGGGATATTGCCTCTTCATGACTTTTTCACTCTCCCATGTGGCTTCTTCTGTAGAATGATTCCCCTATAGCATTTTAACTAATGGAAATTTCTTGTTTCGTAAAATGTTTTCTTCATGTGCTAATATATCTACTGGTTCCTCTTCATAAGTCATATATGTTTGCACTTCTATCTCTTTAGTTGGTATGACATGAGTCGAATCAGACCTATATCTTCTTAACATAGATACGTGGAACACATTGTGAATTCGGTCTAACTCCGGTGGAAGGGCTAAACGGTAAGCCACGGGTCCGATTCTTTCTAGAATCTCATAAGGTCCAATGAACCTTGGACTTAACTTTCCCTTTTTACCAAATCTCAATACTTTCTTCCAAGGCAACACTTTAAGGAATACTTTATCACCCACATTATATTCAATGTCTCGCCTCTTTAAATCGACATATGATTTCTGTTGATCCTATGCTGCTTTTAGCTTTTCTTTGATCACGTTAACTTTCTCCTCTGTCTATTCAACTATCTTAGGTCCAATCAACTTTTTCTCATTCAACTCGGTCCAACAAACTGGTGTCCTACATTTTATTTCATATGATGCCTGTTGTTATAGGCAAACTCCATAAGAGGTAGATATCTATCCCAATTTCCCTCAAATTCAAGCACACAACATCTCATCATATCCTCTAGCAACTAAATAACTCGCTCTGATTGTCCATCCATCTACGGATGAAAGGCCATGCGAAAACTGAGTCGAGTTCCCAAAGTTTGCTATAGACTTCTCCAGAATTGTGAAGTAAATCTGGGATCTCTATCGAAGATGATAGATACTGGCACTCACTATTTCATTTACATAAATTTCAGCTAGCTTGTTCAATGAGTAATCCATTCTGACTGGTAAAAAATGTGCCGACTTTGTCAATCGATCCACTATCACTCATATTGCATCATGCTTTCTCTGAGTCACTGGTAAACCGGACACAAAATCCATTGTGATTCTTTCCCATTTCCACTCTGGAATCGGTATTGGTTGTAGCAATCCTGTGGGTAACTGATGTTCCACTTTCACTTGTTGACAAGTTAGACACTTAGCAACATACTCAGTGATATCTTTCCTCATCCCTAGCCACCAGTATTGAGTTTTCAAGTCTTGATAGATCTTGCCCCTGCCTTGATGCATGGTATATACCATTTCATGTGCTTCTTTTAATATCTCAAACTTTAGCGATTCTATACTGAGCACACAAATCCTATTTTTGAGATATACTGTGCCATCTTCTGTCAATAAAAACTCAGGCTTTTCTCCCTTTTTCACTGCCTCCACTATCTTTACTAACTTCTCATCTTGTTTCTGATCATCTTTGATCCTCTGCATTACAGTAGATTGTATTCGCATCTCAGCTAAAATCTTCCTGCTTAGTGTATCTGCAACTACGTTAGCTTTACCTAGCTAGTAGTCGATTACACAGTCATAATCTTTAATCAACTCTAACCATCTTCGTTGTCTTAGATTCAACTCTTTTTGTGAGGGAAGGTACTTAAGACTTTTGTGATCTGTATAGATATAACATCTTTCCCCATAAAGATAATGTCTCCATATCTTGAGAGCAAATACTATCACAGCTAATTCCAAATCATGTGTTGGATAGCTAAGCTCGTGAGGCTTAAGTTGTCTTAAGGCATAAGCAATCACCTTTTCTTCTTGCATAAGAACACAACCCAAACCATTATGAGTAGCATCACTATACACAATAAAATCTATTCCTAGAGTAGGCTGAGTCAAAATTGGTGCTTCAGTCAACAATGCCTTCAGTCGATCAAAGCTTGCTTGACACCTATCTTTCCATTCAAAATGGACCTTTTTTGTAGCAGTCGTGTCAAAGGAGTCGCTAAGGATGAAAATCCTTTCACGAACCTTCTAATATCCGGCTAATCCTAGGAAACTCCTCACTTTTGTCACATTTTGTGGTGATTTCCATTTAAGAATAGTCTCAATTTTATAAGGTCAACCCGAATACCTTCTGTTGAAATTACATGACCCAGAAAACTAACTACTTCAAGCCAAAACTCGGACTTAGACAACTTTGCATACAACTGCTTCTCCCTCAGTGTTTGCATCACTATTATGAGATGTTGATCATGTTCTTCTTGATCTCTAGAGTACACAAGGATGTCATCAATAAACACCACTACAAATTGATCAAGATATGACCTGAACACTCGGTTCATCAGGTCCATAAAAGCTGCTGGTGCATTCGTCAGTTCAAAGGTCATAACTAGGAACTCATAATGACCATAACGAGTCTTGAATGTCATTTTAGATACATCTGCCTCTTTGATATTCAGTTGAGGATACCCCGATTGAAGATCTATCTTTGAAAATATGGCTGCACCCTTCAACTGATTAAATAAATCATCAATTCTGGGTAGCAGGTATTTATTCTTGATAGTACCTTATTAAGTTGTCTATAATCGATGTAGAGATGTAAAGTGCCATCTTTCTTTTTTACAAATAATACTGGAGCACCCCACGGTGATATACTACATCGTATAAATCCCTTATTTAACAATTCCTGCAACTGTATCTTCAGCTCTTTCAACTCTGCTGGTGCCATCCTATATGGTGTAATGGAAATAGGAGTGGTATCGGGTACCAAATTGATAGCAAATTCGATTTCTCTATCCGACAGTAACCCTGGCAACTCCTCTGGAAACACATCAGGAAACTCACTAATAGTGGGAATATCCATAAATATTGAACTTGCTTTTTCCATATCTACCACATATGCTAAGTATGATTCACATCCCTTACTGATGAGTTTCTGAGCTTTCAACACTGATATCACATTGTCTGGATGTCCTCTATTATCACCCATCACCACTATCTCATCTTGTTCCAGAATTTTGATGATCATTTGTCTCGTTCCACAATTCACTATCACTTCATAATGAGCTAGCCAATCCATTCCCAAGATCACATCAAACTTGTGGAATGGTAGCTCTATCAAGTATGCTGGGAATCGCCTACCTTAAATTTCAATTGGGCAACCCCTAAAGACCTTACTAACCCTCACACTGTGCCCTAATGGGTTAGTCACAATAATCTCAAATTCTAGAGACTGTGGTTCTAAACCCTTTCGACCCGGTGGTGGTGTGCATATGTGTGAATGCGTCGACCCCGAATCTATCAATGCATGTATATCAAAGCCAAAGAGAAGGAATTTACCAATTAAGACATAAGGTGCATCCTGCTCCTCTTGGCCTCGCATGGCATATGCCCTGGCTGGGGCAGCTCCACTACCTTTTGATTTCTCAACTGTCTCTGATATAATCTGACTAGGCCCTAATCGGCCTCCTTTGCCTTGCCCTCGACCTCGGCCTCTGCCTTGCCCAGAATCCCGTGTTTGTATCTGCTCTGTGCTTTCCAAACCACTGCCATGTTGTAATAGAGCACAATCCTTTCTCATATGATCTTTGGAGCCACATCTCAAGCATGCTCCTATCATCCACCAACACTCTCCTGGATGAGAACGACCACAATGTTGACATTCTAGTAGGGGTAGAGATCTATATGTTGTCTGTGTCAGTGCACTGGCTGCTGAAGAGACATATCTCATAGGTTATCTTCATCTGAAAGAAGAAGGCCAACTAAAACCCCCAGTCTAAAATCAGCCACTGAAGGATCTGGCTCTCTTGCCACTCGACTATACTCCACTTGGTTGTGACATGGGTCTTCTGGACCCTCTATCTTGTGCTGGCTATTGTGCCACTAGAATGCTTTCAACTGTTCTGGCAGATGCTAACAAACTAGGAAAACTCATCAGGCGTAGGGCTGAGACCTGTAGCTTTATTGGGTCTCTCAATTCATCTTCAAATCGTCGACACTTATCTGCCTCAGTGGATATAATGCCTCCAGCATACTTGCAGAGATGTGTGAATTCTCTTTCATAATCTGTTACCGACAAGTTTCTTTGTTTCAGCATCAAAAACTCTCTTTTCTTGTCGTCTGCGTAGATAGGAGGAATATACTGTTTCTTAAACTTCTCTAGAAAGAACTCCCATGTCATAGGGTCAGGAGCCTCTGTGCTCTATGACTCAGATCGTCACCAGTCATATACATGCTCCTATAGTAAAGATATTGCATACTCATATTTATGTTCGTCTGTGCAATGTAGCTGATCAAAAACTCTCTTTACACATTCTAGACAAAACTCTATCACTGAGGGGTCATCTTCCTATTTACCGTAGAAATCGGGTGCTCCTAACTTCTCAGTCTCTCAAATTGTAACCTAGATGAGGCTGGTTGTGATGCTCTTTGTAGCAAATCGATCATGTTCCTCATAAGCTCTGTTTGCCCTGTGCTAGCAATAGACTGCCCCTTTGATAGGCTAGCACTGGATCTAGATACAGTAGCTCGGTGATGACTAGGTCACGATGAAGCCTCTATTTCAGTAGGCTCATTACTTTCACCTCCTTCAGCCACAATATGTCGTGACCCTAAAGCCATACTCTACCTATATCATAAAATAACGGTCCCAATCTGTACGCAACAACTTTAATACATAATTGTGGGTACACACATTTCATAATTATTTTTGAAAACTATTTTAAAATCCCAAAACTGTCCAAATCGGGCTCTAATACCAAAAACTGTAACACCCCCTCTCCCCTGCAACTCGTGCTCGGATGAGGGAGTGCTACGTTGACTTCATTGGTTAAAATATCATCATTTTTTTCTTAGATTTTGTATACATGAAATTTTTCATATATATATATATATATATATATATATATATATATATATATATATATATATATATATTCAATTTTACTATTTATTATTTACTATTTATTTACTTTGCATTATAAAAGAAATCATAGCATGAAAGATAAACTACATTTTTATATCATAACATGTTCTTTACAAAACATATTATTTATTTTACAAATACTACAAAATAAAATTCAAAAGATAATATACAAAAGTTGTGCGACCCACAGTGGTTGAAATATGCTGCTGCTGCTCTATGGATCAAGTCACCGTTAGCTTTATCTACTGTTGTCAATTTATTCTTTGTTATACCTATGCGAGAGAAATTCGCACGCTAAGCTTTTGGCTTAATGGTGCATGCAAATAAGGCAATAAACTATTTTATGCAATCATGCATTATCATATATCAACTCATGCTTAATCTTCTTCTCATGCAAATATACATATCATGGTATTCTAGCATGTATAGACATCAAATTATATTCTATTATCTCATATTTGTTTATTTTATTAACACATCATTATATAACACATCATAATTAACCATGTTACAATTCATAACTCCATTTTTACACCCAATCATTTTTTCATGCAACTTACATTTCATAAAATTTATTCTTTTATATGTTATATTAATTTTACTTTATCAAATCATTATTATCCATAACTTTTCATTCCCCATAACACCTATGAACCAATGACCAAGATAACAGAGTTGCCATCCAAGCACTTAGAAATGCCACCCGAGCAATATGATGTGCGTATATAAGTTCATCACTGGCTTTAATAATAGTGTCATCACCAGTTTTAATAATAGTGTCATCACCGGCTTTAATAATGGTGCCATCACCACCTTCAATAATAGTGCCATCACTGGCTTTAATAATGGTGTCATCATCGGCTTCATTAATTATACCATTAATGGATTTCATCATACTCCCCCTTGCTTGGCATGCCAAACTATCTTAAGTTGGTTCTAGTTAGGTGTTCTAGGGCTTATACAATCTCATTAAAATTTATAGCAATTAGATTCACACTTTTCTTGCATTTAAAGTCTCAAAATAATCACATAATCACTTAATTAAAATAATATTTACATAATATAATAGGGTTCTCATCATTTTACTCTTTTAATTCCACAACTCATATGTTGCCCTATCACTAGCAGATTCCGTTTTCTGTTTTGGATCTTAATTTTGGTCCTATTAAAATCTGAATTTAGTTACAAAATCTTATTAACAATTTTATATCTGGATCTTAGCTTTAATATTCAACTTGAATCACTTTATTCTAAATTATGTATCAAAAGATATGATAAAATGAACACTGACTGGTCACTAACAATTCTGCCCATAATTTTTTGGACAGATTCTAAGTCCAAATTTTTTGAATTTTTTTAGGATAATTACAGACATATTCAGGTTTTATAAACTAAATGAATGTTATATTCCTATGTCTTATCTTTCAAAGCCAACATAGGACACACAAATCTGAATTCTATAACTCATGTTATAACAGTTTAAGTTCTTACTGCTCATCCATTTCCAGCAAGGAACATACAAACTAATCATATCCAATTTTTACCAAAATTAATCCTAAGTCTAGCAAACATGCATCCCTAAGATTTTCATCACAAAATACTATTAATTTAGAATCATCAACATGCCAAATAATCAAATCATGCAAATAAAAAAAATAAAACAGGCTATTGCCTTAGGTTATGCACAAGCCTCTCTTTTCTTTTCTTTTCTTTCTCTTTACTTCTCTTTCTCTTTTCCTTTGCTCCTTTGAGCTAAATCCTGGTCAATTTGAGTTCCTAAAACATAAAACAGATAATTAAAACCTTACTTATTAAAACTCCATAACCCTAATCTCTCTCTCTTTTTGCTCTTTTATGCTTGAAAATGGCTTCTTCCCTTACTTTTTCTCTCTTTTCTCTCTTTCTTTCACTAGAACTAAGCTTTGGCTATGGAGAAACTTGTGGAACATGGGGCTGGTTTGGGGAAGGCAGAAATTCTCAATGCAAAAAGGATAAGGAAGAAGAAACAATCAAGAATAAAATGACAAAAGTCATTAAGATGGGCACACCTAAGCTCACATTCTAGAAGTCTTCATTAATTTCCAATTCATGCATGTCAATTGGCTTCTTAAAATTTGCCACTTGGTGTGGCTTGCTTCCACATGCATTTTATGTCCCAATTCATGTATTTAATTGATAGTTATCCCAATTAACCCTCCAATTTTTGGTAAATTGGAAATTAACCCCTAAACTTTTAAAAATTTACAATTTATTCCTTTACTGAAATTTAACATCTTGAAATATTTTAACACTTTATTAGATATTTTCCATACTTAATTGCCATTATGTTAATTATTTTTCGATAAAAATCTAAATTTAGACTCCGGTCAAACCGTCGAGTCGATTTAACAACTCTCGCGACTAGGGGTCTGAATTAGCGGATATGTATATATTGGCAAGTGAGTATGTAATATTTTTATGTTTGATAATTAAGGAATTGAGCCTAGATTTATTGGTTAAGTATGATTAAATGGATGTTTATGGTTGTGTTTAAATGTTGGAATATATAAAATGTTAATAGGTATGGCTAACATTGGTTAGCTTTAGATCATATGCATGTTGTGTGTGAAATTGAGTGAAATTAGTGTTGAAATATTGTTTCTATCTAATGTGTCATACCTGTGAAGTCAAACTTCATGCCCATGAAAGGACCTCACAACCGTGAAGGCAAGCTTCACTCCCATGAAAAATATGAAATTCATACCTGTGAACAAATATTCACACTCGCGAATGATCGTGAATCAGTCATGGCCTCATCACAGGTAGATAACCCAAGACATAAGGTTTTACACCCATGAATGCCCTGTTTTCATAAATGAATAAAGGGATTTACATGAAGAGACTACTTGAGTATGATATGCATACACATTTGACATGATTAAGTGAGATTGTATACAATATGATAACATAACTGAGGAAATTGATTATGCACACGGTGCTCTACATCACAACATGTTATGTGATGATCTTGTTAAATTATGAAATATGATGTAATTAATACTAATAACCAAATTTTGAATAAGAATGCCCATTCTCTATTCTGGGATGAGTTAGGATAGGTGACATGTCATTGAGGGGGTTACGGTACCATAGAAATATTTATGCATGCAATTATTATATTTTCTCATCAGGATGGCTTAAGCTCATTTCAGAGCATTCCTGATTTGAGAAGCGGAATTTGCATATATGCATGCAGTTATTATATTGCTCATCAGGGTGGCTAAAGCTCGGGTGAGAGAGCTCTTGATTTGAGATGTGGAATTTGCAAATAGATAGACACAGATAATAAGTATGGTGACTTAAGCTCAGGTAAGAGCACTTTTGTATCATAACTCGCATCTGAGTAGTCTACATTTAGAGTATTGGACTATGAAACGAGAAATTAGTAATGCAAAAAGTTGAATACTGTGTACAAAAATTAGTAAATCTGAATACATGATGATATATAGATATGATAACTAACATGTAATGCTATTTTGATGATGAACTCACTTATGTGATATATGTTATGAGTGAGTTAAATATTATGCAAATAAGTATGATTAAAATATTTTGTGAATAATTGCATGTTTGACAATATGGCCAAACTTTATGATCAATTGGGGGTGATGATATATTTCTAGATACCGCTCATGACGTGCTTAAATTAATTAGTTTTTTAAGTGACCAATATAATTGGGAACCTAATAGGTCACACGCATTGTCGATGTGAAAAATGAGAAAAATGGTTTTGGATGGGATCCAAAAATATGAGAGAATTATTTAGGTCAGATTGCGATGTGATCGTACGAAAAAATTGCTCGGAGGGATCATGGGCCCATGTGGATTGCTAACTTGCCAGGTAGGCTAGTTGAGCCTGACTTAAAGAGTAGACTAGCTGGCCAACGGCCAGTAGGAGGCCTAATTGGCCTGAATTAGCCAATTATGGTCAATTAAGGAAAAAATCCTAAAATCCCTCTTTTTGTGTTGTGCAATTTGTACCTTTTGGGGTAAAAATATTTTTGAAGAATTCAAATGTCAGAATATTACTTTTAGAAATTAAATAAATTCAAAATAAAAAATAATAGTTATTTTCTATATTTTCTCAAAATAGAGCATACACAATTGCTAGCACTTTGAGGTGCGTTCAACCATTTCTCTTGTATTTTTTTTCTCAAATTTTTTGAATGGATTAACATTAGAGACATCCTAATGTGGATTGTTGTGGTTTGCTACAACCCAACAAGGTGAAAATTTGAAGAACAAATCAAAAAATTAAAAGGTATAATTTCTAATCTTTATATTTTGATGAATTAGTTTTAATTGCACAAGTAAGATCCTTGTTTCAGATTTTAAAATTTTAATTTTCCATTGTGTTTATGAATGAGATTTATCTTCAAAACCATTCAGCTTAAGGCTTAGAAACTCCTCTTCTTCTCATCTATATAAATCAGAGGAACATATTGCTCATTGAACTTCGTTATAAAAAAGTCATGTGTCACAAGCTAAGGGACATCTGGCTTCAACAAAACTATGTCCCATTAGTCATAAGCATCTTTCTACAACAGGGATATAATATATTGGCCTTTTGATTCGTGGTCACCTCAAACTCATCATAAACCCTCTCTATCTTCAATATCAAGTACTCTGCAGTAGTAAGATCATCATCTTTCATTCCTAAAAAATCAATAGCTCCAAACTTACTGAGCTTGTCTAGTTGTAGCCCTAGCTTTAGTGGTGGAGGTGCAGGAATTGGTACTGGCTATGGTACATCTCTAGCAATATGTTACAATAGACCTGCCATCTGTTGTATCAAAGGAGTTTGGCCCTAGTCGACCTGCTTTGGAGCTTGTTGATTAGGGACCGACATTGCATCTAGACACTGAACACTGGCTACAATAGGCTAGTTCAGTGCCCTAGTATGCGGAGAGCTATTGCTTTCAACCATGTCATTCAATTCAGATGTCATCTCACTCTTGTCCTACAAGTTGACAGAGAAGTAGCCCAAGTCAGAGTCAAACGAGACACATGTATGCATGCATGATAACCCTATGTTCCACTTAGGTATAGAATTGCCTAAACCTAAGCTCTGATACCACTAAATGCAATACCGTCTGTACAATAGAGAAACCCCACTATACAAATGGATGCCATATGACTGAATCTATATAATCCTGCTATGAATATTTGTCCTTTAGTCAGGACCACAAAACCACAGTAAAAAGGTTGGAGGGTCCATTTAGAGATGTGACCCTCTCACCAGATCTTCTAGATCTTCCATGCTTCTTCTTACGTGCCAGACATTCAGGGCCTGTTCTTGGATTTTGGGCTTTCTTTCTCCCCAGACATTGTCTCTGGAAGCCCATCTCCTGCATTGGGCTTGTTTGAGTAGTAACATTGGTTCCAGGACCCTGATGCTTCTAAGGGCTTGGGCTGCCATAAGTCGTTCAAGGTCATGGGCCCTTTGGCTTCTTTTTAGGTCTTCCCACCATTGTCTGGGCCTTCCTTCATCTGCCCAGTTTTCTCTCTCCAAGAATTCAATGTTGAGGAGGTAGGCCTGGTAAGTTGCACTGTCAGTAACGTCTCTATGGACTGGGCCAGTAATTCTTTCTGCTCTTTCCAGTCGTTCTTCCATTGTTGGTCCTCCCTGTTGGTTATCAGTTCGTTGATTCCCTGCTCCATTATTTCCACTATTGCTTGATCCTCCTGAGTTAGACATCCTGCAAAAATAAAAGTTGTTAGCCTTGATAGTGCGTCTACCAGGACATTTTCCTTGCCATCTATATGTTCAAATTCAATTTTTTCACTCCTGTCCCCGTCACATAATCTACAAACTTCATCCACCTGACCCTAGAGGGTTTATTTTGAGTGGATTTATTGTGAAAACTGATGATGGCCTGGCAATCTGTTCTCAGGGTGATTTCTTCTCTATCCAGGTAATGGATTTTCAGTGCCTCCAGTGTTACCCGAATTTACCCGATGCGTAGGCATATACAACTCCTGATCCCTTAGGATCCTTCTTCCTTTTCTTCCACTTGCATATTCCTCCCCATCCATCCATGCATCCGTTTGTTTCTATCACAATGTAGCTTCCTGGAGGGGCAATCTCCATAGGTGGCAAGTTTTGTACTTCCTTCTTTATCTTTCTAATGATCTCCCAGTCTAATTCCTTTATTCTCTTATCACCGTGAGGACTAGTTTTCTCATATATGGGTCCCAACAGTATTCCTAACCTTGGAATATGTGCTCTGGCATAATTCAGGATACCCAGACAAGACCTCATTCCTTTCTTTGTCTTCAATTCTTCCTCCTTGAATTGCATGATCTTCTTTATTATGTGTGGCTGCATCTTAATCTTTCCACTTCCAATAACTACTCCAAGGAATTCTACCTCTGGTACTGCCACTTTCATTTTTGTTGGTGATAGCACTAGTCCTTCCTTTTCACACACATGCAGCATCTTTTCTAAATGCTCCGCATGTTCTTCATTTGTTTTTGAGAAGACAAGGATATCATCAATGTAAATTGCTATGAAATCTTCCATCCCCTTGAAACATTCATCCATCTTTCTCTGAAAATTGCTGGTGCATTCTTTAGCCCGAATGGCATTACCAGCCATTCGTATAACCCTCCTGGCACGATGAATGATGTCCATGGAATCGAATCTTCTTCCATGGCCACTTGATGAAATCCTCTTTTTAGGTCAAACTTGGAGAATATTTTACTATTCTCCACCTTTTTCAGGATAGTGTTAATCCCAGGTAGTGAGTACTGATCCTTGTATGTATTATCATTAAGTGTTCTATAGTTGAACACCATCCTTTCCTTTCCCTTCACTTCCTTGCCTGTCTTTGGATCTACTGTCGTTCCAGAGTTCACCATCATTGCCATAGTTTTGTGCCTGCTCTTACTGGGCCTTATCACTTTTAGGTCCAATAAGGCTTGTGTGTGTTTTCTGAAACTTTCTTCCATGGCGGGTGTGACATGCTTCAAAGGTTTGTCTTGGATACTGATGTCTGGGTTAATTATCTCCAGTTTACATTTGACTCTGTTTTTAACCCAGTATTTTAATGGATTATCCCCAATGAAGCCTGCTTCCTTTAGTCTTTCAAATAAAGATTTGAACCTTAATTTGAATGCTTCATTTGTGATCCCGTGATTATAGTATACTAGATCCTGTATACTATGGTAGTCTTCCTCCATTTCCTCAGAAATGTGGGCTGCCTTTTTTGGTTCCTCTCCTGACTTTACATGGATTATTTGTTTGTAGAAGGAGATTACATTGCCTTCCAGTCTCACGCCTCCTTGCCTACTTCTTATGAAGTTACATCCGACCAGCATCTGAGTTCCATCTTTCATAGGCATTTTCTACCACATATGTAAAAGGCAACAGGAAGGAGTTTTCCTGTATCCGCATCCTTCCTTCTTTTAGTTTGCTTTTCACTTGTTGGCGTGAGTTTACTCCATTGAGGAAGACTGTGTAGCTTAGTTCCTCTTTAAGTTCTTCTGGAACTGCTCCCTAGTGAATACAACAGCAAGTTGCTCCTGTATCCAAGATGGCATTTACTCTGATTGCTTTACCATCGATCTGAATTTCTACTTCAAAATGGAAAAGCCTATTCACCGCCCTTCTTGTTACTAAGGGAAAGAGGCCTTCTCCTTCGTTGGTCTTGATTCTACATATGTCTTCTTCAATTATGCTTGCTTCTTCTTCTATGATGCCCTTATTCCTTCTACAAGCTTCCAAATCTTCCAAGTCCTTCTGTAATTCCGCATCTAGGCTGTCATGCGATGTTTCCTGTGCCCTTCCACACATCTTATCTATCTCATTGTGCAGATAGTTGATGTAGTTGAACAGAGCTCTTATTAATGCATCCTTTGAGATGAACTCCTGTGTTGTTGTTGTTGATGGTCTTATTATCTTTTCAACATATGCAGGTGCACACATTGGGCAACTGGTTATCCTGCATAAGATACAATGTATCCTCATCCGTTTGTTAGTGCTGATTTTGCAGAAAGTGCACTTAACGAACTGGGCTTCTACTTCTTCATTCTCAGCCCATTGATGAGTGCACATGAACTGGGCCTGGCTGACCCTTACTTGCGTTCTCCACCCATTGGGTTGTCCCAACAGGTACTCTTCTCTCATCATAAAGCCCCATTCTTCTGGAAAAAGGGCCTGATCTGCCACATATCTTGCCGTTACTTCCCCTTCTAATACACTGCAGATCCCTTCACTATCTGGTTCGTTGAGATTGACCGAGACTACATCCATGTCATCTGGTAGATCTAACCCTTCCAGTATTGCTGCTCTGGCTAAGTCTCCTCTTTTCCTCTTGCAATCACGGGCAAAATGCCCTTCATCGCCACATATAAAGCATTTACATTTTCTTACTTTGTCTGAATGCTTTGTTTTGAAGACTCTCATGTGAGAGTTATGTGGTTTTCCTTTGTACTTTGTGGCCTTTCTCAACCCATATTTGCTTCGTGGCTTATCGTAGTATCCAGGTATCGGTATTTGACTACAAAAGGACAAATCCCTCACTTCCTTCTGAATTGCTGCCTTTTTGCATATTTCTGCCAAGTATTGCTATGCAAAATGTATTCTTGGGAAAATTCCCACAATAGCTCCTGGATATTTTTGCTTGAAAGCATCTTCTATCTCCCTTCCAACTACTGGTGGCATTTTTCTGAAAAACCTATCAGATAGGTCTCCTGCGATGTACGCCCTTCCACTTTGTGCTGCAAGGATTTTAAATTGGCTCATGTAATTGAATAAATCTCTTATGTTATTACAGTGGAGCCTCTCCAAATCCCTGTATGCCCTGTCTTGTTCTTCAGTAGCTCTCTGATAAGGATCTTCAAGGAGAATAATTCTCCTTATCTGGGATATTACATTATGTGGGTCATCCGCTATCTCTACACACCTGTTGTATTCTTCAGGGTAGGCTGCCCTCCATTGAATCCACATCTTCTTTTCAACTTCTCCCAGCAGGTTTTCTATAGCATCGACCTTTGACTGATTATCTGCCCATTGTTGCCCTCTGACCCAATTCAGCGTTATGGATTCCCATCTTACAATCACATTTACCCATAAACTGATGTCTTCTGGTAGAACCAACATTGCTCCTGTTGATTGTTGTGCTGATGGTAAGGTCCATAATTCATTATTCATGGGCCTTGGTCTTCTGATGTTTAAAGGTTTTGCTGCTATTACCTCTGGGCTGGTTGGCGCATTTTGTGATGTGGCAAGTGGATATACTACCGGGCCCATTGATGGCTCATTAGGGGGCCTGTAACTGCTGGTTGCAGTGCTAAAAGCCCTTTCTTCCTTTTAGGCTTCTATTGATAATTGGGCTAACTTTCTAATTATTGGGTAGCCCAAATCTTCTTCTGCCGCCATTACTGCCTCCTGTTCTTCTTCCTCACCTTCTTGCATTTGTAACAGGTACTGTGTTACTGCAAAAGGATCTTTGTCATCTTCGTCGTCATCATCATTAGAAGAACTTTCTGGTGTTTCATCAAATCTAGGTGGGTTATCAAATTCATCTCCCCATCCTAATGTTGTTGCCGCTACCTCAGCCATTGGTATGCTGGCTGAAGGGGGGGCACTATATTTAACCATATAGTCGTATTTTCCGTTAGGCTGCCCCAATGTATCCCATTCCGGGTTCTGATAGTGCTGATTCAATTCCTTCCGTCGTCTGATCCTTTCAACTTCGTCTTTCTGCCTCCGTTCTTCCTCCTGGCTTTCTAGAAAGGCATGCAGGCCATTTTGTACTGCCTGGCTTGGCCATTCTATCCCTGGCGGTAGCTCGAAGAGTACATTTGCAAATTCCTCTTCTGCAGAGATATCTTCTACATCATCTTGGTCTACTCTGATAGGCTGTTGAGGCTGGACAGCCCTGTATTCTGCAAATCGGAGGCTCAATTCTCCATTTATCCTTTCTTGTATCCTGACTGTTTGTGGGGCAGTAGGCCTTTGGATTTGACTTGGCCTAATATTCCAGGTTCCTCCTTTTTCTACTGTCATTCGTTCTCCTGGAATTGCCTGTATACCCCGACTTGCCAAGTAATCTGCCAAATTTTGCACCGAATACCGAAAATTGGCGAAACTAGTGTTTGTCAGTCTCCCGACTAATGACCTGGATATCAACAAGTTACTTTCTCCTTGGAACCCTTCATATCCTTGCGTCTGTATGGAGATCTGGATATGATTAAAGAAGTCTTCAATACTTAGGAGTATATCTGGCACTATATATACCAGCTGGGTTCCTTCTGACATATCTATCTCGATTGTTGCTATGATTTGTCTTGCATCATTAAACCTTGTATCCCTCAGGATAACTAAGGCATTTGTTCCGGCGTTTCTCCTGTGCAAGGCATGCAATCTTATGATTATCAGACCCATATGAATGTGTTGCATTCCAGTTCTTCTGAGCTCTTCATAGCTCTGTTGGCTGATAAATTGCAAATCTTCCTGAGCTCCATCTCCTGCTATGAGCATTCTTGTATCTGAATAGTGCTGATATACACGATGTCTTGGGGTGGACCATCGTGTATCATATAATACTTCGGCAGGGACTATATTGGCCCTTTGTCTCTGAGATATGGCCAATTGTTCATCTGGATTTATGGCTGATTGCAGACTTCTGTTGAGCCCTCTCCTCCATCTTCTTTCCATATTATATCGTGCCCTTGACATTCGCCTGTAATCTCGGATCTGATCATCAATTATCGGGACACTTCTTCCTTCTTCAGGCCTTCTGTTTACAACAGTGGGTCTCCTGCTTTCATTGATCTCCAGGGTTCTTGTTCTGCTCATTGTTTCTTGACAGCTTTTTCCTTTTCTTCTTCAAAAATCTTCTTAGGATCTTTAAACACGTAAAAAGTGCCTGATCCTTGAATTGGTGCTTTGGCTTTATTTGGTGCTGTTCCCAGATTAATCTGGTTAAGCCTACTGGATAAATCTGTGATTGATTTATCTAGTTTCGCTGGCAAATTCTTCTCCTGTTTCAGCTTCTTCACTTCCTCCGTTAAAGAATTTACTTTAGTGCCAAAGTCATTGACGTCTTCTGCAAGTTTGCAGAGAAGTTCAATTATGGTGTTGTTCTGTTTGATTATTGCCGCAGAAGTGGTAAAGGCAGTACTACGGAATTGATCTGGCTTGGCAAAACCGATAGCAGGCGCTTCTATTTCCTCTGTTGCTTCAAGTGCAGATACGTACGGATGTAATTTTGCAGTGATCCTGTACGTCATTCACTATTTGGCAAGAATCAGGAAATAAGAACTTTCCTGATATCTTCCACAGCTGAATGTAATTCCTTGATCTGCTCATGGATCTCCTCAATCTGTTCGTCCCTTTTGACTCCCTTTTGAACTAGAGGCTTTCTGATGAGTACTTCTTCTTCTAAGTTCTGAAGAGATTTCACCACTCTTTTCTGCTCCTTTACAAGTTGCTTCAGAGTCTCCCTTATTTCTTCTTGATTGCGATCCAGTATTTCTTTCAATTCATAAAAATTATGAATTGAAACTTTGCTGGATAGTAAAAGTCTGTCGTAAATAACAGATATGTTGTGATCAAGATCTGTTAGTTTTGGCTTGGTTCCTTCAAGGTTTAAGTATTCTAAATTGGCTGTTCTGCTATTTTTATACCACCTTAGTATACTTTGCTCAAATCTTTCAGTCATGAACTGTGAAATAAATGGGCAATTGTTTCTCCTGTATCGGCTACGTACTATACCACAGTATTCCCTTATTCCAAGGTACTCTCTTCATGGCTCCGGTACTCCGGCTTTTACAGATCTTAGACTACCCAAAGTGTTTCCCCAGCTCACTTATAAACACTCAAGCTATGATACCATAAAGGTCCCAAAATAATAAAAGCAAAGCAAAAATGGCAAAACAGAATGGCAAAACAAAATAAAGAGATAAAAGAAAAATATTACTGAAAATATACCTTTTATTACAAGATAGTTGATTACAAGAGAAAGATTTTTCAGAAGTAGGATTTCTGAGTTCTTCAGTCTGTCCTGCAACTGATAGAGTAGTGCCCATATATAGGCCTTAAACTACTCTTAGGAAATTGCCTAGAAATTTTCTTACCCGAGTGCTCATTGGGCCCCATCGTTGGTTTGGAAAGCTAGGCAGGATTCCTTTCAAACGGCTCTTTATGAGCTGTAAAAGCCTAATTATTGTCCTTTATTTAGGACCACTCAAAATATTCGTCCTTTAGTCAGGACCACAAAACAAAAAATAAATATTCGTCCTTTAGTCAGTGACTTAACCTCAGTTAAGAGCACTTTTGTATCACAACTCGCATCTGGGTAGTCTATATTTAGAGTATTGGACTATGAAACGAGAAATTAGTAATGCAAAAAGTTGAATACTGTGTACAAAAATTAGTAAATCTGAATACATGATGATATATAGATATGATAACTAACGTGTAATGCTATTTTGATGATGAACTCACTTATGTGATATATGTTATGAGTGAGTTAAATATTATGCAAATAAGTATGATTAAAATATTTTGTGAATAATTGCATGTTTGACAATATGGCCAAACTTTATGATCAATTGGGGGTGATGATATATTTCTAGATACCGCCCATGACGTGCTTAAATTAATTAGTTTTTTAAGTGAGCAATATAATTGGGAACCTAATAGGTCACACGCATTGTAGATGTGAAAAATGAGAAAAATAGTTTTGGATGGGATCCAAAAATATGAGAGAATTATTTAGGTCAGATTGCGATGTGATCGTACGGAAAAATTGCTCGGAGGGATCATGGGCCCACGTGGATTGCTAACTTGCCAGGTAGGCTAGTTGAGCCTGACTTAAAGAGTAGACTAGCTAGCCAACGGCCAGCAGGAGGCCTAATTGGCCTGAATTAGCCAATTATGGTCAATTAAGGAAAAAATCCTAAAATCCCTCTTTTTGTGTTGTGCAATTTGTACCTTTTGGGGTAAAAATATTTTTGAAGAATTCAAATGTCAGAATATTACTTTTAGATATTAAATAAATTCAAAATAAAAAATAATAGTTATTTTCTATATTTTCTCAAAATAGAGCATACACCATTGCTAGCACTTTGAGGTGCGTTCAACCATTTCTCTTGTATTTTTTTTTCTCAAATTTTTCGAATGGATTAACATTAGAGACATCCTAGTATGGATTGTTGTGGTTTGCTACAACCCAACAAGGTGAAAATTTGAAGAACAAATCAAAAAATTAGAAGGTATAATTTCTAATCTTTATATTTTGATGAATTAGTTTTAATTGCACAAGTAAGATCCTTGTTTCAGATTTTAAAATTTTAATTTTCCATTGTGTTTATGAATGAGATTTATCTTCAAAACCATTCAGCTTAAGGCTTAGAAACTCCTCTTCTTCTCATCTATATAAATCAGAGGAACATATTGCTCATTGAACTTAGTTATAAAGAAGTCATGTGTCACAAGCTAAGGGACATCTGGCTTCAACAAAACTATGTCCCATTAGTCATAAGCATCTTTCTACAACAGGGATATAATATATTGGCCTTTTGATCCGTGGTTACCTCAAACTCATCATAAACCCTCTCTATCTTCAATATCAAGTACTCTACAGTAGTAAGATCATCATCCTTCATTCCTAAAAAATCAATAGCTCCAAACTTACAGAGTTTGTCTAGTTGTACCCCTAGCTTTAGTGGTGGAGGTGCAGGAACTGGTACTGGCTATGGTACATCTATAGCAATATGTTACAATAGACCTGCCATCTGTTATATCAAAGGAGTTTGGCCCTAGTCGACCTGCTTTGGAGCTTGTTGATTAGGGACCGACATTGCATCTAGACACTGAACACTGGCTACAATAGGCTAGTTCAGTGCCCTAGTATGCGGAGAGCTATTGCTTTCAACCATGTCATTCAATTCAGATGTCATCTCACTCTTGTCCTACAAGTTGACAGAGAAGTAGCCCAAGTCAGAGTCAAACGAGACACATGTATGCATGCATGATAACCCTATGTTCCACTTAGGTATAGAATTGCCTAAACCTAAGCTCTGATACCACTAAATGTAATACCGTCTGTACAATACAGAAACCCCACTATACAGATGGATGCCATATGACTGAATCTATATAATCTTGCTATGAATTAAATTTTTTTGTAACCTATATCATTGTATATATATAACATACATATTTATATTAACTATATTTTATTTACTCAGCTTCTCAAATTAGGAGAGCTCTAACTTGAGCTTAAGCCACCTGTTAGAGAAGTGCTCTAAGGCAATCACCTTTAGCACTTATTGTACAAATTTATTTGATTAATAAAAGGCATTTTCATTAATTTGATATTCATTTGATATATGAGTTGATAGTGATCTTAAATCAATTTATGAAGTCCTTGATACATAAGATAACATGATGGAAATCATGATGAGATCAAGATATTGAGATTCTTATCATGTGTAATTATATTTGTAACACCCGTAAATAGAGCTTATAAGTTATGTTCTTAGTTAGTGAGAGTTGGTGGTTAAGTGAAGTGTTAGAAATTTGAGAGTTGCTAAAATCTGTTATTTCACGCTTGTGACAATGGGTGTCATGGTTGTGAATATCTAGTTTTAGTTAGCAGTTGTGATAGGGTTTTCCACAATTGTTAAAAACAAGTCACAGGCATGAAGCCTGGGCATGTTAGGCAGCCAATATTTCTTTCCTGCCATATTCCTTTAAGTTTGTTCTCCACTCCCAGTTAGCCAAACTAACATGCCTTTTTGCACAGCCTTCTTCTTCTAGACTCCATCTTTCTCGATTGTGGAAGCTTGAAAGATCCAATTTCTTGAGGTTAAAGTGAGAGAGGGATATTGTGAGCTTTGGAAAAAGAGTTCAATTTTCATGTTTCTGGATTTGGTTGAAGTTCCAAAGGTTAAGAGGACATTTTTCATCTTTTTAGGATTTGGTAGAGGAGTTGGGAGTCCATCTCAAAGGAGAGGACAAGCTTGAAGAACTCAAGCTCTAGTTAAGGTGTAAGGTTTGTACATAACAATACTTAAGGCAATTAATTGATGTTTCTGTGTTATTTGTTTTAAATACATGATGTAAATGATCGATGAGTAGTTAAATGGTAAAATGTGGGGTTATATTTGGCTTTAGCGAGAGTCGTAGAGCACCCATATCCATTTTAGTCTAGTTATGAGTAAGGTGGGCAAAAGTAAGATAATTAATTATATTATATGTGGTATGTATTTGTATGATACTGAGTGATTGTTTGATATACCATATTCGTGGTGTTCATTATATATATGAGATCTTTGTAGTATGTTATGTAGTATGCGAGTTAGTGCATGTGTGGACTTCAAGGTAAGTCGTTATAGTAGTTCGGTGAGTATATCATACATATTATATATTTGTCGTATGGTGTGCTTGCATGTTGTTATATACCACTAGGCACGAGTTGCTTAGTGTATGGGCTTTCCATGCACATGTTTGGATCTTAGGAAGGGAGCAACAAAGGAAGATGCCTAGTGATCAAAGCCAAGGATATACTTTTAGGGTGGGTGATACACTGTTGTATTTTTGGTTGTTTATGGGTTGGGGTTGTTATAGTTTTGCATGCTATATTTCTGAGGCATGTAGTTTTATGACTAATTATTTTGTATAAACTTTGGAATAGTGCTGCCCATTTGATTTCTGTATTTAACTTTATTTTTATTCAAGCTTTTATTGATGTTTTATTTTATTTAAGTTATCATGGACATGGTGTAGGAAAGTGTTAAATTATGATGTTTTAAACTCATGTGCATCATAGCATCTTTAGTATAATTGGGATTTTTCTTAATTATATCAAAGGGTGTTATATTTAGTGGTATCAGAGCCTAGGTTTAGGCAGCTTTGAACCTTAGTGGGATGGGTGTATCACGTGTGCGAGTGTTATCCTGTATGATTCTGATGTTCGCTATTCTGTGTCAATGTGTAGGCTAAAGAGCAAGTATGGAGATTGAACCGCATGATGAGGCCGAGAGTAATAGTCCTCCGAATATATAGGCTTAAAATTAGCCAAGCCAAGCTAGTGTGCAAGGGTTGGCTATTGCACCTCCTTTATAGCAGACGATGGCTAGTCAGATGGATCAGACATAGGATCCTCTAGTGAAGAATTGCTACAATGGCTGGTACAAGCTATACTGCCACCACCTCATCCACCACACCATCCCCACCATCGAGACATTGGGCTCAGATTGACAAGCTGAGAAAGTATGGAGCTACAGACTTCACGAGCAATATTAAGGATGATTCGACATCTGCTGAGTTTTGGTTAAAGAGGACTGAAAGGGTCTTCGAGAAGCTGGATTGTGCCAAGGAGCAAAAGACTAGGTATGTTAGTTCACTTCTCCAGAAGCATGCCTATGATTTGTGGAAGTCGGTTCTGCAGAAGCTGTAGATTTCAGAGCTAATTACCTAGGATTTCTTTACTACGGAGTTTAAGAAATAGTATGTTCCAAGGGTGTATAAAGACAAGAAGAAAAAAGAGTTTTTGAACTTGCGACAAGAAAACATGATAGTGACTGTGTATGAGAGAGAGTTTACCCGGTTAAGCAAGTATGCGACTGGTATCATTAGAGATGAGGTGGACAACTTAAGATAAATTTGCCCCTACCATTAGTGTTTAGGCTTAATGGTATTTGTTGCCTAGGATACAACAGATAAAGAGCAAAGGTTGAACACACAATAAAGTATCACAATGAGCTGAATATATGGTTCCATAATCACAAAAAAGAAAAAGAAATAAGAAGTAGAATATTTTCACGAGCAAAAGTCTTTTCAACATAAAAAGACTCTTCTATTTCTATCAGTGAGAGGAGAGAGAGAAATAATTGTGATTAAATCATAATTATAGCTGCAATTTAATCAAAATTAAATATATAACTTCAGCCTATTCATTTTTGTAAGTCAAGAAATTGGAGAAGCTCAAAAGACATTTTCTAGAAACATGCATATTGCGCTAAAGAAACTTATGCTTATGACACAGTGCCATGAATGCAACAGCCTATGCCGATTGCCTTACTGTCACGAGCATGAAAAAATATCACTTGCACAACAGGTTTCCACAGATCACTATCGTATTTTGGATCCTATCCAAGACCATTTTACTCATTCTCCATATCTTCAATGCATGTGACCCATTAGGTTCCCAGTTATGTTGTTCACTTAAATTAACAATTAATTTAAGTAGGTCATGAGCGGTATCTAGCAACACATCATGACCCCTAATTGACCGAAAAGTCAATGGTTTGACTACGAACCTTTCCATAGACAATTTCTGTGCAACTATTCCTTTCACCATTCTATACCCCCACTTGGTTCAGAGTATGGACATGTGTCAACTCCCACTAGACTGACTACGTCACGTCTAGTCCAAGTAATTTTAGTTCTTGTCCTTGAGGCTCATTACTCTATTAGATATGTCATTGAAGACTATCTTTATGACATTTCCACTCCGGCCAGAGATTACTGAGTAATGACCACGACAAGAGGCCATGGGTATACACTCCTTCTATCAAGAGTGGTGAATTCTTTGCTGGTTACCCAATTACCTTTGAATACCTCAAGCTGTATCTAATCACCACACTATGAGCTACCTCTCTGAGGCAACAAGGAATAGTATCAAAATACATAATCAATATTCAAGATATCCTTGAGTACCTCAAGTCTAAGGATACTTGCACCATTGCTATGATGAGACTATCATTGACATTTGAATAGATTATCCATATGATTATCTCATAGTTGGTCATCCAATGTACTTAGCTACACTTAGCAAGCATCCACATGTTAACTCTAAACATCTCATGTTTCTAGATTATGAGATCTACTACTCGATCCAATCAAGGAGTGTAACATGTGCTAGTCTATCTGGATTAATAATGTCCCATCTCATTAATCCTATGACTAGGGATAATTTTGATACTAACATAATTATACATGATAAGAATCTCAATATCATGATCTCATCATGATTTCCTTCATGTTATGTTATGTATCAAGGACTTCATTAATTGATTTAAGATCACTTATCAATTCATATATCCAATGAACATCAAATTAATGAAAAAACCTTTTATTAATCAAATACATTTGTACAATAAGTGCTAAAGGTGATTGCCTTTAGAGCACTCCTCTAACAAGCTCCCACTTGCACTAAAGCCAATTGCCTTTGTATTTGATTCCATAGGCGAGTACATGAGAATCATATTTCTTTTGGGGAAGTGGCTTAGTTAAAGGATCAACAATATTCTAATCAATGGGCACTCTTTCTATCTTTACATCATTCCTACCAATGATTTCTCTAATCAAATGGTATCTTCTGAGTACATGTTTGGATCTCTGATGAGAGCGTGGCTCCTTTGCTTGCATAATGGCTCCATTATTATCACAATACAATTGTATTGGATCAATAATGCTGGGAACCACTCCAAGTTTTGTGATGAATTTCCTTATCCAAACTGCTTCCTTTGCTACTTCAGAAGCTGGAATGTACTCTACTTCAGTTGTGGAATCAGTAGTCGTTTCCTGTTTGGAACTCTTCCAACTAACTGCTCCACCATTTAGTGTGAATATATAACCTGACTGAGATTTTGAGTCATCATTGTCCGATTGGAAGCTAGCATCGGTATACCAGCTCACAGTAAGATCTCCATCTCCATATACCAAGAATACAACCTTAGTTCTTCTTAAGTACTTAAGGATATTCTTGACAGCCACCTAATGACCCTTACTAGGGTCCAATTGGTATCTACTCGTAACACTTATAACATATGATACATCAGGTCTTGTACATATCACAGCATACATGATTGATCCTATAGCTAAAGCATATGGAATCAAACTCATGTGTGTCCTCTCATCTTGTGTCTTTAGACACAAAGACTTTGAGAGAGTAATCCCATGGGTCATGGGAATATATCCCCTCTTAGACTGCTCTATGCTAAACCTTTTTAGAATCTTATCTATGTATGTAGACTGTGAAAGACCAAGCAATCTTTGAGATCTATCTCTATAGATCTTTACCCTAAAATATAGAATGCTTCTCCAAGGTCTTTGATAGAGAAATTCTTGGATAACCAAATTTTGACTGATTGTAAGGCTGAGACATCATTTCCCATTAACAATGTGTCATCTACATATAACACAAGAAATATGATTGCACTCCCACTAACCTTCTTGTAAACACAAGGTTCATCCAAATTTTGTAGGAAACCAAACTGTTTGATTGTCTCATCAAACCGAATATTC
The DNA here is from genome assembly GCA_023653625.1 of Triadica sebifera. Classification (NCBI taxonomy): domain Eukaryota; kingdom Viridiplantae; phylum Streptophyta; class Magnoliopsida; order Malpighiales; family Euphorbiaceae; genus Triadica; species Triadica sebifera. The sequence goes on along the minus strand of CM042893.1, from coordinate 41,062,331 downwards.
CAACTCTTAGATGCTTGCTTTAATCCATAAATGGATCTTTGAAGCTTACATACCTTTTTGCTATCCTTGGATATGAAACCTTCTGGTTGTGTCATGCACACATCCTCAGTCAGATTTCCATTAAGGAAAATGTGGGCCTCTTGTTATACCATATCTCATATGGAGTAACATCAACTGACTTTGAAGGAACTCCATTTAATATATAAATGGCGGTCTCTAGTGCATAATCCCAAAAGGATTTAGGCAATTCTGCAAAACTCATCATAGACCTTACTATGTCTAACAAGGTTCGGTTTCTTCTTTCAGCCACACCATTGTGTTGTGGCGTGTTAGGTGGAGTCCATTGAGAAAAAATCCCATTATCCCTAAGATAATCTAGAAACTCTTGGCTCAAGTATTCACCTCCTCGATCTGATCGAAGTGTTTTAATACTTTTGCCAAGTTGTTTCTCTACTTCATTTGTGAATTCTTTGAACTTTTCAAAAGCTTCAGATTTGTTTCAAATAAGATACACGTATCCATATAGTGAGTAGTCATCGATAAAAGTAATGAAGTAGATGAAACCACCTCTAGTGTGTGTACACATTGGACCACATACATCTAAATGTATTAAGTCTAAAAGTCCATTAGCATGTTCACCCTTTCCCTTAAAGGGTAATTTAGTCATCTTGCCTAGTAAACAAGATTCACATCTGTCATATGATTCATAATCAAATGACCCCAAACTACCACTTTTGTGTAGCTTAGCCATGCGTTTCTCACTTATATGACCAAGACGACCTTGCCATAAATAAGATGATTTCAACATATCTTTTTTTTTCCTTTTATTATCATTGATGTTTAAAATTGGATTTGACATATCTAATATGTATATTCCATTGCATAATGTACCATTAGCATAAAGAATTCCATTCAACATAATAGAACAACAATTATTACTAAAAGCTAAAAGGAAACCATCTTTATTTAGACTTGAAAAAGAAATAATGTTTTTAGTCAAAGCAGGTACATAATAGCAATTATCCAAATTTAATATAAGCCCACTTGGGAGGGTCAATATATATGTTCCAATAGCTAATGCAACAACCCTTGCTCCATTTCCAATGCATAGGTCTGACTCTTCCTTATTGAGCTGTCTACTGTTCCTTATGCCCTGCATATCAGTGCATATGTGTGAGCCACAATCGGTATCTAATACCCATATATTATTATTGGAAACAGTATTAATTTCAATGACAAAAATACCTGAAGTAGATGGGGCATCAGATGCCTGCTTCTTCAAGGACTCCAAGTAAGCCTTGCAGTTTCTCTTCCAATGGCCATCCTTGCCACACTGGAAGCATGTCCCTTTTGGAGCAATCTCCTTGGCCTTCTTCTTGGCCATGCCTCCCTTAGGCTTCATGGACTTCTTCTTCTTAAGGTTCTTCCTTTTAGAACTTGAAGAGTCCACCAACATCATAGCCTTACTGTCCTTCTTGACAGATGGCTCAGATGTTTTAAGCAAGTTAATCAGCTCAGGAATAGTGGTAGAGATTTGGTTCATCTTATAGTTAAGCACAAAATATGAATAACTATCAGACAAACCGGTTAGAATTAAGTCAATACTTAATTCATGGTTCATCACAAATCCCAAGGTGGCCAACCTCTCAATATAGTCATTCATCTTCAATGCATATTGCACTGGAGATGTCCCCTCAACCATCTTAGTGCGGAAGAGCAACCTTGAAGTTTTGAACCTTTCGAAACGTGTTTGCCCATCAAAAAGCTCTCTTAGATGGTATACTATGGAATTAGCATCCATAGCCTCATGCTGCCTTTGCAACTCAGCTGACATAGTAGAAAGCATAATGCAACTTGTCATCTCACTATCATCGAGATGCTTTTGATATGCCTTCTGAACATCTTCAGAAGCATTAGCAGTAGGGGGATTAGGGAGTGCCTCATCTAGGACATAGCCAATCTTTTCAGATTTGAGAACTATTCTCAGATTCCTTAGCCAATCCAAAAAATTGGGCCAGTCAACTTATTCGATTCCATTAGCGATCGCAAATTCACACTTGTCATGATGATGATTCTAGCAACCTAGATGTAAAATCGAACATGTTAGAATGTACATAAAATGCATGTTTATTAGGTCTTTAATAAATCGCATTATGGCTCCTACTATTTTATTGCGAATCTATAGCCCTCACTATGAACCCGAGAGAACTTATATGGAAGTTCTCCTAGTGGGTCGATATCCAACTAGCTAAGAATAACCTTGAGGCAACTCAACAAGCTATCCTTAGTTTGGTTGGTAGGTATCTAATCCATACCAATTGCATTATTCATGCAACTATCGAATCTTATGCTATCAACCTATTAATGTTTGCACATACATTGGGCTATCGACTCTTGATATGTGTACATCTCATGTATACAAACCCAACTTCACCTCCAATACACATTAACCTTGTTGCAAATCCAACAAGTTAATAATATCGGTTAAGTCTAACCTATTAATCGTGAAATATAATTTCAATGGATTGAACATATTCTTATAACTCAACAAACCTAACTCTAGAAGAACTCTGGTTCTCCCCATATTAATGAAAGGTGTATGACTTAATTGTTTATTTAGTGAGGGATTTCTTTGTTAAGTCTCATTAAGTTATTATTTCATGCTTTTATATATCATACATTCATCACATTGATATATAAAAGATAGTTACATTAACTATATGGCATGATTATGGACATACTAAAGTCAATCTCTTGAGCCAAAGAGAAATTGACTAGGTCTTACCTAGGTATATACATGAATTTACAACCCAAAATAAAAATCAAATTCCTATTTCTAAGTCTTCTTGTTTATGGTACCATCTCCTTTGCTTCTTGCTCCTTTATCTTCATTCTATCATAATCCTATGTAATATAATTACATATTTCAAATTATAGAAAACCTCAATTTACATTTGAGGGGAGTAAGATGAGAAGAGAAATACATAAGAAAGAAAAAGAGGTAGGGACACGCAGGCCCTATTTACCATAAAACAAAATAATTCCATGCATGCTCAATCACATTGGGCCTAAGTCCATAATCATCCATCATGCCTATTCATACACCCCTAGCATGCATTCTCTAATGCACAAAATAAAAATGACAATTTTGGATTTCAATTTGTAAATCGATTCAACACTTGAATCAAAATTGCATATATGTGTTCTTTCGGTTAATTTAATTTTGTATGTCATTTTAAAGTGGAATTTAATATTTAATCAAATTAAATTAAATTCCATATTTCCAAAAATAATTCAAAATTAATTCTCCTTAAAATTAGAATATTATGATGTTAATATTAAACAATTTAATTTTAATATACATACCAATTTCTAGTCATACTAGAATTAAAATTGCACAACTCAAATTAATTCAAAATTAATTTCTAAAAATTTCCAGAACATCAAATCATCATTCTAATTATCTTTAGGTCAGGTCAAGCTCATCAAAATATTTTTGTACAAGCTAAAATTATTAAGACAAACGAACTAACACACTTAGACGCTCAAAATGACTAATTCGATATCTAGAATTTTTAAAATTTCAAATGCTTGAAAAATAATTTTGGTAGCATCTAACATCAAAATAACATATTCTTAATCATATAAAAATTATTTCAAGGTGCTGAAAATAAAATAAATACATACAAAAAAATCAAACAAAATAGCCCCACTGGGTATGCTAAAACAGTCCCTTTTTGTGTTTGTTTGAAAATTTAATTAAAATAATTTTTAATTAATTCTTGGACACTTCCAGAGGAATAAACATATTCTCAATATGTCTAAATAAGGGTTTCATAATTAAAGTACAAAAAAAAATGTAACCAGCCCCATCAATTAAGCCAAATAACAACACATGTTCATAAAAAGGCAATTTTATGCATTTTTGAAATAAATCCGAAATTAATTATTTGAATCACATTCAAATAATTTTTCAATCAAAATAATCATTCTTAATCATCCCATGATCAGATTAAATAAAGAAAAATATGTAAATTATATTTTACAAATTAATTTCAATTCAAAACCTATTGATCCAAAATCATCAAAAACATGCAATCCCATTGCACTTTCAATTAAAATTAATTTTAATGGATACAAGGAGGCTCTGATACCAATGTAGGGTTTTGAAGAATGAATCATATTCATAAACACAGCGAAAAATAAAATTTTTCAAAACCCAAAACAAAAAATCATACTTGTACTATTAAAACTAATTTATATAAATGTAAATATTAAAAATTATACCTTGTGATTTTTATTTGTTCTTCAAATCTTCACTTTGTTGGGTTGTAGCAAACCACAAAAATCCACACTAGGATGTCTTTAATGACAATCCACACGAAGAATGAAGAGGAGAATATCAAGAGAAATGGTTTGAACAAATTGAATGTGCTAGCTTTGAAAGTGTTCTTGAGACAATTTTTGTTGTCTTAAAAATATTTTTTTTTCACAAAAATATTTTCATGTTTATTTTCTACCATTTGATGTCTTTTCTATTTGAATCAAATTCAAAAATAAGATGAAAAGTTAAAAATGGAGAAAATAGAAACTAATGAATATTAATTGGCCATAATTGGCCTAATTATGGCCAAAAACAGCCGTTGGCCAACGGATGGGAAGGCAGAAGGCACGCTGGGCCTGCTGCAGGCTACTGCTGGGAAGCCCAGCTAGCCCGCTAGGTAGGCCAGCAGCCTGCCTAGCACGTACGAGCCTGTGACACTCCCGAGCGATTTTTTCGTGTGATCTCATCGCAATCCATCCTAAAATAATTCTCTCATATTTTGGATCCTATCCAAGACCATTTTACTCATTCTCAACATCTTCAATGCGTGTGACTCATTAGGTTCCCGGTTATGTTGGCCACTTAAATTAACAATTAATTGTAGCAGGTCATGAGCAGTATCTAGCAACACATCATGATGCCCAATTGACCAGAAAGTTAGTGGTTTGACTACGAACCTTTCCATATGTTGCCCAGATATTAAGCCAAGAAGGGGGGTTGAATTGAATTTCAAAAAAATTAAACTTTATAGTGCGGAAATAAGAAATTAATTTTAGGAGGGATAGAGAAATTTGACCCAAGGATTTTATAGAGGTTCGGGTGTTAACAAACCCTACTTCTCTCCCCAATCGCAATTGGGAGTTTCACTAACACATAAGTGTTACAATGAAGTTTTACAAGCTCACTCCCAACTATGGTTGTTAAACCTTAAGGGGTATTTCCGTCATTTGATGATAACAAATAAAATAGCAATGTTGTATTTAACATATTTTTTTTTCTAAGTCTATTAAACAGGACATGGATTAAAATAGCAAGAATGGAGATTGGAAGAATAATCCTTGAAAGACAAAATTCAAGAAGTAGCATGTTCACTGTTGTGACTCTATGAGTCACTCCCGTGAAAGGTGCTAATCGTTACCAAAACCAACATTTGAAGATCACGACCATGAAGGAAGAACAAACCGTGAAGTGGGCATTCCAGTCACCCCCGTGAATAAAGGTGTCACCCCCGTGAAGATTCATGCATTTTCATCCAGAGAGCTTCACGACCAAAGTCACCACTTGGATCACGGCTGGGAAGCTTGTCACGCCCGTGAATGAGTATGTCATGCCCGTGACTCTATATGTCAAAACATTCCAGAGAGCTTCACGACCAAGGTCACCACTTCAATCACGGCTTGGGAAGAAATCTCACTCCCGTGACAAGCATAGTCACACCCGTGAACAATGAAAGAGAAAATGTCAGGCGCGAGTTTTGGGTTGATACAATGGCTAGTTTCATATTTAATGCACCCCAACGGCTATATTCAGCCATGGGAGTATAAATGGAAGTCATTTGTGCATTAAGAACAAGAGAATGAAGAGAATAACAATAGAATAGCATATACTTCGAATTTAAGCTATTTGTACTTTCATACTTTGAGAACAAAATCTATTCTCTGTAAAAATCTTTTTGCTCTTCATTTATTAAGCAATTAAGATTTGTAAGTGGTTCTCTCTGTAATCTTTACTCAAGTGAGTTTTGGGTATTTCTGGGTTAAGAGTAGAACACTTGTAAGGGTTAGTTGTGTGAGCCTCAAAACACAAATCAAAAGGTTATTGTGTGAGCCTCTAAAAACACAAAGTAAAGGTTGTTTGTGTGAGCCTGTAAAACACAAGGAATTGGTTATTGTGTGAGCCATTAAAACACAAGGGATTTCTGGGTTAGGTGTGAGCCATTGTGAGAAACACCATAGTTAGGAGTGAGCTTGTACAACTCCATTGTAACACTTATTGTGTTAGTCTCCCAATTGCGATTGGGGAGAGAAGTAGGGTTTGTTAACACCCGAACCTCTCTAAATCTTTGTGTCAAATTTTCTCTATCCCTCCTAAAATTAATTGTTTATTTCTGCACCTTCAAGTTTAATTTTTTTTGAAACTCCAATTCAACCCCCACCTTCTTGGCCTAATATCTGGGCAACAATTGGTATCAGAGCCTTGTCTAGCATCGAAGCTTAAAAAGCGCTAGTAAAGATCAAGATATGGCAAGTGAAGGATTCCAAAGTCTCAAACCTTACTTTGATGTAGCAAATTATGCCCATTGGAAGTTTCAGATGGAGACATATCTGGATAATGAAGGAATTGAAGTTTGGGATAGTATTCGAAAAGAATGGACACCACCAATTAGAAGAGGAGTTAATGGTAAAGAAGAAATCATGTCAAGAGATGATTGGATAGAGCCTCAAAGAAGAGCAAATTTCAAAAATAAGAAGGCAATGACAATTCTCTCAAGTTGATTATCTATTGAAGAATGTGGCAGGATACAACACTGTTCAACTACATATAGCATGTGGAAAACATTAGAAAACTATCATGAAGGCCACAAAGCCACATGGGAAGACGAAAGCTCTTCAAGTAAAAAAGGTGACAATGAAAGCGAAGAGATCAACCTATGCTTCATGGCTATTGAGGATCACGTCTCGAATAAGGTAAGATCACTACACTCATACTCCTTGAATAATGATAGTAGTGATAATGATGATAGTAGTGATGATGATGATGAGCAAAGCCTAATAGAAGAATTAAATATTGAATTAGAGAAATATAGAACTAAATTTAGTACCTATAGAAATAATATCTCTAATTTCAAAAATAAGATAGATGGTTTAGAAAAGGAAAACATAAAAGCTTAAATCATCTAATGAATCTCTCCAAAAGTCATTAGATGAATACTCATCAAGACCCTCAACAGCTTCATTGTTAAAAGAAAATAATAATTTGAAAAATGAAGTTGAGGAACTTAGAAATTCCATTTCTAAATTTCACAAAGGTAAAGAGAGCTTAGATACTCTCATTGTGTCTCAAAGATCACCCTTAATTAGACATGGTCTAGGATTTAAGGACACATCATCATCTTCTCACAAAACTATATTTGTTAAGTCTAAAGAATCTCACATCTCCACACATGATAGAACAACACCAAGAAATAAGCATATTAAACCTTATATACAAAAAAAGAATAATCATGCCTTTATGTATAAGAAGCATGCATCTAGAAAAATGCAAATTAATCATGATTGTGCATGCCATTGTTCTCAAAATCAGTCTAATAGAATTATGACATTCAAATACATTGTAAGACCAAAAAGCAAGTTTAGACCGAAACAATGTAATTATTGTATGGAAATTGGTCACATAAATAAACATTGTTGGATATGGAAGGCTCATTGGGAACCTTCATGTGATAACCCCCAAGGACCCAAACTCATTTGGGCACCTAAAAATCATACTTGAATTGTGATTCTATAGGTATGCCTCAAGTCCACAATAAACAAAAATGCTTGGCTAGTAGACAGTGGATGCTCAAGGCATATGACAGGAGATAAAGAACTTTTCAATGAAATCAAAAGTATTGATGGAGGTAAAGTTACCTTTGGAAACAATGCAAAGGGTAAGGTAATTGGCATTGGTTCTATTGGTATTAATGGTACTACTTTTATTAAAGATGTCTTACTTGTTGATGGCTTGAAACATAACTTGTTAAGTGTAAGTCAATTATATGATAGAGGAAAAAAAGTAATCTTTACTTCAAATGAATGTCTTGTGATCTCTATCGATGGTCAAGAGATATTTAAAGGAAATAGAGATATCAATACATACATAATAAACTTACATGAACTATCTAACCATTCCTCTAAGTGTCTTGTGACTATTAGTGATGAATCTTGGTTGTGGCATAAAAGACTTGGTCGTGCTAACATGGACTTAATACAAAGTCTCAGTACATGAGAACTAGTAAAAGGATTACCAAGAGTTAAATATGAAAAAGGCAAGACATTTGATCCTTGCCAAAGAGGGAAGCAACACAAGTCATCCTTCAAAGCCAAAAACATAGTAAGTACTTCAAAACCTCTTCAACTCCTGCATTTAGACTTGTTTGGACCTACTAGAATTGCTAGCTTAGGAGGAAAACATTATGCATTTGTCATTGTAGATGATTACTCTAGATTTACTTGGATAATTTTCTTAGCACAAAAGAGTGATGCTTTTGAAAATTTCAAAAACTTTGCTAAAAGAGTTCAAAATGGAAAAGGGTACTGCATTTCAAAAATAAGAAGTGATCATGGGAAGAATTTGAAAATGAAAACTTTGAAAGCTTTTGTCTTGAACATGGCATTTCATATAATTTGTCATCTCCTAGGACACCTCAACAAAATGGGGTAGTTGAAAGGAAAAATCGAACTTTAATTGAAATGGCTAGAACAATGATTAATGAATATGAATTACCAACTTATTTTTGGGCAGAAGCGACAAACACTGCATGTTATATTTCAAATCGAGTTTTTAAAAGACCTCTTTTAAACAAAACCTCATTTGAGCTATGGAATGGAGGAAAGCCCTTGATATCATACTTTAGAGTATTTTGATGCAAGTGTTTTATATTGAACACCAAGGATAATCTTGCAAAATTTGCCTTTAAGTCTGATGAAGGTATCATTTTAGGATACTCTACAACCAGCAAAGCATATTGAGTATTTAATAAAAGATCATTAACGGTTGAAGAATCAATGCATGTTGTTTTTATTGAATCTAGTAGACTTGATCTTGTGAAAAGTAGTGTTCTTGATGATGTTGTAGGTAATATGGAAAGTCTTGATATTGAAAATGGGAAAGAAGAAAATGATCAAGAAAATTTACTGCAAAATGACACTCTACCTCAAAATCAAGAAAAAAATGATCAAGAACTTCCAAAAGAATGGAGAATGATGAAAGATCAACCAAAAGAGCAAATAATTGGTGATTTATCAAGGGGAGTAAGTACTAGATCTCATTTCAAACATTTAGTCACTGACATTGCTTTTATTTCACAAATAGAGCCTAAAAATATTGATGAGGCTCTTAATGATGAAAGTTGGTTAATTGCTATGCAAGAGGAACTAAATCAATTTGAGAGAAATAAAGTATGGACCCTAGTACCTAGACCCAAGGATCATCAAATCATAGGTAGCAAATGGGTATTTAGAAACAAATTAGATGAACAAGGGTTAATAACCAGGAATAAGGCTAGACTAGTTGCAAAAGGTTATAATCAAGAAGAAGGTATAGATTATGATGAAACATATGCACCCATAGCTAGATTAGAAGCCATAAGAATACTTTTAGCATATGCATGTCACATGAATTTCAAACTTTTTCAAATGGATGTGAAAAGTGCATTTCTAAATGGTTATATAGATGAAGAAGTATATGTAGAACAACCACCAGGTTTTGAAAGCTATGATTTGCCAAATCATGTTTTTAAACTTTTAAAAGCTTTGTATGGTTTAAAACAGGCCCGAAGAGCTTGGTATGAGAGGCTAAGTTCTTTTCTATTAGAAAATAGCTTTACAAAGGGAAATGTTTACACTACTATATTCATCAAAAAGCATAAGCATGATATACTAATTGTTCAAATTTATGTTGATGATATAATATTTGGTTCTACTAATGAGTTGCTTTGTCAAGATTTTGCTAAATGTATGACTAGGGAATTTGAAATGAGCATGATGGGAGAACTTAAGTATTTACTGGGTCTACAAATAAAGCAAAGCAATGAGGGCATATTCATCAACCAATCCAAATATGCCAAAGATTTAATTAAGAAATTTGGTATGAAAGGATGCAAAAATGCCAAGCCTCCTATGAGCACATTGACATTAGACACCATTTTATCAGAGATCATGTTCAATATGGAGATGTTGCATTAGAATTTATAAGCACAGAAAATCAATTAGCATATATTTTCACTAAGTCTCTAAATGAGGAAGGATTTAATTTCATTAGAAGAGAACTTGGTATGATTGATGGATTAACCTTGTGATTGCAAAAATATGAAATTTTAATTGTTGATCTTAAATCATATCACAGGATATAAGATAAAATTTTTGATGAAAATTCATGTTTTAAGGAATAGAATCTTTATTGAAATGATTTAGTCTTGTTTTAGGACTTAATTTTATTTGATGAAAATTTTGGGGGAGTCACGCCTGTGACTTAAATGGCCCAAAGAGGCAGTGTCGTTCACGACTTGGTTCACGACTTGGGTCACGGCTTCAAGTGGTGAAGCTTATCTTCACAGCTTCATTCACTCCCGTGAAAATAGACTTTCACGCCCGCGATAAATTTTCACTCCCGTGAACTTTAACACCCCAAAACTCACAAAAGCTTTCACGTCTTGAGTCACGGCTTGCTTCACGGGCATAAGTGGTGAAATTCAACATTTCACGCCCGTGACATTTTATTCACCCCCGTGAACACCCACTTCACGCCCGTGAAGGTATCAAGTATGTAAAAGAACAGCTAGTTATATTTTTCATTTCAACTCTCCAACTCCCAAAACCGCTCTCATTTACACGCATTCATTGAGACATTGAAGATTTCGGCCCCCAAGACTCAAACTTTCTCTATAAATACCACCAAAAGTTCGAATCTTCATCAAATATCATACATTCCTAGGGTTTTCCATAAATTTTTTGTCAAAAGATTTCCACTCCATCACAAACCAAATTCTTCAAATCAAATGGAGACTGCTTCATTCAAGGGAAAAAGAAAGAAGTCCCATGCTCCTAGGAGGTATGCAGATTACCTCATGAACTGCATTCTGGAGCAATGTCATCCTCGGTATGCAACTTTGAAGAAGAGAGCTCTACTATCATCAAGGTCCTTGGAATGACAGACAGTCCAAAGTCTCGGGCTTGAGACGGCTATGACAGAGCAACTACAAGCCTATCATCTGAAAGATTTTTTAGAGATTCACCAGCCGACCTTGAGGGAGCCAATACTGGAATTCCTCAGCACCTTGCAGGTTTCACCTACTGGAGCGGTGAAATTCCAACTCTACAACAATCCCAACACCCTCAATGCCACTGAATTTGGAGAATTGTTCGACTTACCATCAGATGGCATACTAAACGACACTGAGGTAGAATTCTCTGCCCCTCGAGCATGGACACACTTTCGCACTGATTGCAGTTGGGATGTCAAGAAGACAAAGAGCACACATCTCAGGTCCCCAGTGCACAAGTATCTGCATAGGTTCCTGACCTATAGCATTTTTGCTAGGGGAGAAAGCAATGGGACTATTAGGAAGTCAGAACTCTTCCTATTTGAGATGGCTCGGAGAGGACTCACAGTAGCACTTTCTAGATGGTTTGCAAACCATCTTCACTCCATTGCCACCAAGCCTACTGGAGATATTTTCATTAGGGCATATGTCAACCATATAGCAGTGAAGCTTCATTATCTGAAGCTGGATGCACATCACTTCAATCTTATCCCTGGACATCCTCGAGATCGCTGGGATGTCGAATCCTTCATCAAGATGGGAGCAGCTGTCAGAATCATTTTCCAGAACGATATCTTCTACCGCTTCACTGACACTACTGGAGAGATCATCTGGGAAGATAATGACACAGAGGATTTTAAAGCAAGCCTCCAGGGAGTCCAGCAGAAGAAGAGGGCTCGGGTTGAAGAAGAACCCTCAGTAGATGAGCAAGACATCGGACAGTCCTCGGCTTCCACACCAACCTCAGCACAACAGGTGGTTGACCTCTTGGCAGCACGATTTGAGTAGCTGCAGACTTCGATGGATGAGAGGTTGGAGAAGCTCAAAGACTTCATGGAGTCTCGGATGGAGTGGCTAGGCTTCGTGATAGGATGTCCGGCTAGAGGTTAGGCTAGAGTGTAGCCTAAATTTGCTTGTTTTTGCTTGTTTCTTTTATTTATGTTTGTTGGTGTGTAGGAAATTTTCAAATTTCCTTTCTGAACATTATTTACCTTTGTTTGTATGTTTTCCTTTACTTAATGTATTTGCTTTTGCTTATTTCATTGTTATCTTTTTATCCTTTTTTGATTGATGACAAAAGGGGGAGAAAACTAGCAATATATGATAAGGAAAATGTATCAAACTAGCAATATATATTAAGGTAAATGAATTTTGAATCAAATATTAAAATTGAATTGACATTGATATAGATTAAAAGGGTTTAGAAACTTTGATTCAAGAATTCATATGCAAAGTATATGATTGAAAAATTGAGCATTGACAAGCATAGTCACACCCGTGAACAATGAAAGAGAAAATGTCAGGCGCGATTTTTTGGTTGGTACAACGGCTAGTTTCGTATTTAATGCACCCCAACGGCTATATTCATCCATGGGAGTATAAATGGAAGTCATTTGTGCATTAAGAACAAGAGAATGAAGAGAATAACAATAGAATAGCATATAATTCGAATTTAAGCTATTTGTACTTTCATACTTTGAGAACAAAATCTATTCTCTGTAAAAATCTTTTTGCTCTTCATTTATTAAGCAATTAAGATTTGTAAGTGGTTCTCTCTGTAATCTTTACTCAAGTGAGTTTTGGGTATTTATGGGTTAAGAGTAAAACACTTGTAAGGGTTAGTTGTGTGAGCCTCAAAACACAAATCAAAAGGTTATTGTGTGAGCCTATAAAAACACAAAGTGAAGGTTGTTTGTGTGAGCCTGTAAAAACACAAAGTAAATGTTCTTTGTGTGAGCCTCTAAAAACACAAAGTAAAAGTTGTTTGTGTGAGCCTGTAAAACACAAGGAATTGGTTATTGTGTAAAATGGATTTTGTTTATGGTCTGCCAAAAACACCATGGAAAAATGATGCAATATGGGTAATTATTAATAGTTTAACCAAGTCTGCACATTTTCTACCTATCAGATGGGGGTGCACACTCGAGATTTTGGCAAAATCATATGTGAATGAGATAGTTAGATTATATGGTATTCCAATGTCCATTGTGTCTGATAGAGATCCATGGTTTACTTCATATTTTTGGGTGAGTTTACAATATGCATTAGGAACAAAATTGAATTTCAGTACTACATTCCACCTATAAACTGATGGACAATCAGATAGGACTATACAGATATTGGAAGAAATGCTCAGGGCATGTTCTATGGAATTCAGAGGATAAATATATAACTTTGATAAAATTCACTTACAACAACCAATATCATAGTAGTATCCAGATGGCACCATACGAGGCATTGTATGGCAGAAAGTGTAGAAGCCTTATCATTTGGGATGAAGAAGGAGCACGTGCATTAGAAGGGTGAAAGATAGTACAAGAAACAGTGGATAAGATCATGATAGTCAAAAGTAAGATAAAGGCAGTACAAGATAGACAGAAGAGTTATATTGATCAATATAGAAGGGAAATGACATGGAGTTAGGTGAAATGGTATTTCTATGAGTATCTCCTTGGAAAAGGGTAATCAGATTTGGCAAGAGGGGTTAATTGAGCCCAAGGTACATAAGGCCTTATAAAATTCTTGAAAAGGTTAGTCAACTAGTATACATGTTGGCTTTACTACTAGAGATGGCTCAGATTCATAATGTGTTTCATGTGAGCATGTTTAGAAGATACAGGTCAGATCCTACACATGTACTTAAAGATCAAGCCATTGAGATTGAAGATGACATGATTTATGTCAAATAATCAATAGAAATAATCGGGTGCAAGACCAAACAGTTGAGAAACTGAGAAATACCTTTAGTTAAGGTGTTATGGAGAAACCATTCATGAGAAGAGGCAACATAGGAAATAAAAGATAATATGAAAAGATAATATCCACACCTATTCCCAGGTATCAAATTTCGAGGATGAATTTTTTAAAAGGAGGGAAGAATTGTAACATGCTAAACCTTGTCCATATGCAATTTTACATGCATCTCATTTAGACATATGCATCTTTTATAAACTTCACTTGAACATGTGCATTCCATATGTATTCTCATAAGGGCAAGTTCATGACACAAACTAGTTACGTGTCCAAAGATTTTGTAATTATGTTGAGTTGCACATGTCCAGTTTATAATTTAGTTGATAATGACATGAAATTAAAATTTTAAGTTAGTAAAATGACTGGACCAAAATTATAGAAATATCATAGTTAATTTAGTTAAATTGAAATTAAAGGAGATATTGCATTCGATAAAATGAGAAATTTTGTATGTGTGAACAAGTAAGAATGAGATTTGGTGTGCATTACATGATATGAAAGGAACTTGTAATGAAGGGAAATAAGAAAATTATGAAATTAATAAAGAGAGAAAGTATGTGATGTTTGAAATAAAAGAAGTATGAGGTTAGTAAAGAAAAATTTTGAATAAATAAGTAAGGGGATGAATTAAGCCCAAGAACACATAGCTTATAACTAGGATTTTGGATAGTTTGGCATGCCAATCAAGGGGTATATATTAATGTCGACGATGACACTAATATTAATGCTAATGATGACACTTTTATTAATGCTGGTGATGGAACCTATATATTACTACCGAAAATGACACTCTTATTAATGCCGATAATATCACTTTTATTAATGTTAGTTATGATACCTATATATTAATGCCGATGATGACATTTGTATGCACATACTATAGTGCTCGGGTGACACTCTTAAATGTCTGGATAGTCAACCCCATTATCCTAATTAATGGTCTTAGGTGTTATGGACATAAATAAGATAAGAATGAAATAAAGAGTATAGTATATGTTTATGTGTATGAATGACTTGGCTCTACATAGAATAACAAATGATAAAGTATTTTGCATAAAATGAGTGTATGAATTGGATATGATAAGACCCCAGTATAAAATAATCATGTGATATACCAAAGGTAATATATATATATATATATATATATATATATATCTGTGTGTGTGTGTGTGTGTGTGTGATACCAAGAGATGCCCAAAGATCACAAGGGATAAAAACAACAAAACAAATATAAGATAGAAGAAGTAGAAGAAGAAATAAATACTAGAAATACTGGAAAAGTAAATAAATACAGAAAATTAAATGCATAAAATTAAAGTGTAGGAATTTAAAAGCAAGAATTTAAAAGCGTGTCCCTTCTGTCACTAGATTACTCTGGGCATACTTTTACAAGTCGCCACTTAGAATTTAAACTTCAAAATTTAATAGGCTGCTAAGCTAGTAAAAAAGAAGTAGAATATTTAAAAATAAAATTTAACATGGAATTTTAAATTACAAAAGCATATAAATCTTACTAGGTATTTGTAGTAAGATATGAGATACAGTTACCGATAATTGGGTTACAGTATTTACAAAGCAAGGTGTTTACAAGGATAGAGTGAGAGACAAAAAGAGAGAGAGAGAGAATTCTTCTTGGTCCAAAGTTCTTTTTTTTCCAAAAGCATTCTTCCTCTTTCTTCTTTCTTCCTCCTTACATAGGCATCCGAAGGAAAAATAGTAAATATGAACAGTAACTAGGGGTTTTTTGGAATTTTGAATATTACTGCTATAGTAACATGTGTTGTAATAGTGTAGCACAATAACTCGTGGTCTAGGGTTGATGTCATGCTGATATCGGTAATGACTTCATTTTTCAAAATTTTTTTAATATCCGCTATTGCCAAAATAAGTATGAAAATCATCCAAATCTTTATGGTCCAGAGGTAAAGCTAGTCCGATATTTGAAGAAGACCTGGAGGAGGAAGAACTTGGTGCAAACTTTTGGATAATGGCTTGCACTTCTTTTGGGGTTTTTACTGCTGCTACTTGGGCAACTATTTGAGATTTTTGAACAAGGAATTGAGTTTGTTCTTTCATTTCAATGGAAAATGGTTGATTATTTTTATGAGTAATTTTATTTTGCTCATTAATCGAAATTTGGACTTCATTGGGATTGAGACTTTGTGAAATTTTACATTTATCCCTCCATTTTATTTTAAGTCTCATTCTGATCAAGGAAATTGAATGGTTAGAATAATCTAAGGTCCAACAAAAGACCCAAGGTAAATAGAACCTAGAATGGAAAAGACATAGAGCTGAAAGTCGTTTTTCTTTTGGACTTGGCTTGTAAAGGGATTTAAAAAGTCTGAAGGATTTAAGGATATAAGGTTTGGGTTTTAGAAAATCTATAGTCGTGCCAAATGCTTCCCACCACATGGGCCACCATGAGGGAAAAATAAAGGGATTACAAGTGTTATCAAAATAGAATAACCATATATAGGATTTTCTAGAATTTTTGATGGAAAAGGCATTAAACCAA
Organism: Triadica sebifera; assembly: GCA_023653625.1. Classification (NCBI taxonomy): domain Eukaryota; kingdom Viridiplantae; phylum Streptophyta; class Magnoliopsida; order Malpighiales; family Euphorbiaceae; genus Triadica; species Triadica sebifera. Next base: position 41,045,714 of record CM042893.1, on the reverse strand, counting down.
GCTTGCTGGTAATCCCAATAGTTATAAGGGGTATCAAAAAATGACATATTTTTTTAGGTATTTGGAAAGCGAAAAGGCTGATTAAGATCAATTTTTCACTTGCTTGGGGCAATAATTTGTGAATTTTACAAGTGGAATATGTTGGATCAATCTGTTGTTCGTTCTAAAAGAAATTTTTTAAATGTAGTAGATTTAGTTATTTCCAAAATTATTTAGTAAAAACTTGGAGTTTTATTCAAATCAGTTGGTTTATAAGACCATCTTTTTCCTAAGAATTTTTCTCAAGTGTCAAAGAGATTTGGATCATGAAATCATTTTTCTATAATAACTATATTTAGAAAATTATCTTTTAAAATAAAATTAGAAGGATTTTGGGATTTTTGTCATAAAATTACTTAAGAATTTGAAAATTATTTTTGAGAAAGAGTTTGTGAGGAATCACCTTTCTCGAATTTTGAAAGTGAGTTTGAAGAATTTACCTTAGAATGAATCAATTAAAAGGAACTTATTTTAACATCTCTTTTTTGCTTCTGTTTTGTAGGGATCATTTGAGTATGAAGAGACTCCCATAGTTGTATTTTAAATGATTATGGCAGTTTCTGAAGATTATGATATGCATCAATATTCATGAAATTTAATTTAGGAAAGTTAACTGCAATATTCTGAGCGGTTGCAAAAGCTGAAATGTTTTACTGCAGGGTTGGTATTTTTGAAGAAGCAGTATCTTGAACTTGTTCATCAATAGGGGCAACAAAATATGATTTTTATTCCACGAAATTTTTGGGTATTTCTTTGCCTTTATTTTTGGTCTTTCTAGGCATTGTCCCTAGAATGCAAAAATTCTCATGTTAGGAAATGTGAGATGACATTTTATCTCCTTTAATATATTCTATATCAAAATAAAAAATATTTAAAATAGCTTGCCATCGTGCAAAAATGTTTTTTGATACAAGATTTTAACATTCTTTTGTGAAACATCTTTTACAATTTTACAATCAATTATGAGAAACAATTTTTGATTTAATAAGTCACTTTGGAATTTTTGATTACATAAAACAATACTTAAAATTTTCTTTTTAATAGTAGAATAATTTTTCTGGATATTATTCCAGTGTGCATTGGTATTGTTGTGGTTTGCTACAACCCAACAAAGTGAAGATTTGAAGAACAAATAAGAAATTACATGGTATAATTTTTAACATTTATATTTATATAAATTAGTGTTGCCCAGATATTGAACCAAGAAGGGGGTTGAATTGGATATTAAAAATTTAACTTTTAAGTGCGGAAAGAAAAGATAAGTTTAGTAGGGATAGAAAAAATATGACACAAGGATTTTTATAGAGGTTCGGGTGTTAACAAACCCTACTCCTCTATCCAATCTCAATTGGGAGTTTCACTAACACCATAAGTGTTACAATGGAGTTTTACAAGCTCACTTCCAACTATGGTGTTTCTAACAATGGATCACACCTAACCTAGAAATCCCTTGTGTTTTAAAAGCTCACACAAATAACTTTACCTTGTGTTTTCAAGGCTCACACAAAAAACCTTTCTTTGTGTTTTAGAGGCTCATATAAATAACCCTTACAAGTGTTCTACTCTTAACCCCAAAATACCCAAAACTCACTTGAGTAGATGATTACAGAGAGAAACACTTACAAATCTACATTGCTCAATGAATGATGAGCAAAAAGATTTTCACAAAGAATAAATGTTTGTTTTGAAAATATCCAATGCACAAATGGCTTACAACAAGATTTTGATTCAAATATTAGCTATTCTCGTGTTCTCTTATTCTCCTCTTTTTTCTGAATGCATAAATAACTTGCATTTGTACTTCGATAGCAAATTATAGCAGTTAGAATGCATTTAATATGGAACTAGTCGTTGCACCAACCCTTATTGTTGCACCTAACATGTTTCTCTTTCATCTTTCACGGTCGTGAATATGTGTGTCACGGTCGTGACTATTCTTCCAAGCTGTGGCTTTAGTGGTGACCTTGGGCGTGAAGAATTCTGGAAGGTTTTGAAGTGTTTGATCATGGGTGTGACATTTTATCTTCACAGGCATGACATCCTTCCAAGCCGTGGTCCAAGTGGTGACTCTGGTCGTGAAGCTCTCGTGAAGAATTTGTCATGTCTTCTCACGGGTGTGACTTTAATTCACGGGTGTGACTGAAATGTTCATTCATGGTTGCTATCATTCTTCATGGCCATGAACTTTAAATGTTGGATTGTTGGCTCTAAGCTTCATCACGGGCGTGACATATACGTGAACATGCTATTTCTTTAATTTTATCTTTTTAAGATTAGTCTTCCATTCTCCATTCTTGCTATCATATTCCATACCCTGTTCAATATACTTTGAAAACAAGTATGTTAAATACATTATTGCTATTTTATTTGTTAGCATCAAAATGACAAAAATACCCCTCAAAGTTCAACTATCTCCCCCTTTTTGATGGTGACAAATAATTTAGCAATATGTGCTTTTGACAAGTCTCCCCCTCAAAAGATGCTTAGGATAAATAATGCTGAAGTGCAAGAATTGTAAAGGATGAGGAAGTGTAGCATCAAAATATGCTTCCTAGTTTTAAGTATATGCAAGTTATATGCAACGTATATCCAATGTATACCAAAATTTTCCTTAAAGCAAGATAAGTTTATTTAAGGTATATTCAGAGTATATCAAGTGCATATTCATTCATGCAACTTGCATCAAGGTATATGCAAAGTATACTTAAGATATATTTAAGGTGTATAAAGCTCATTTGCATACTTACATATTCATTTTGATTCAAAATAAGTCTTTAAACAAAATATTGCTAGGTTCTCCCCCTTTAAGATAAACATAATGGAAAACAAAAGCAAATATATTAATATAGAAAGAAAAGTACAAAAGAGATTGAAATTCTGAAAGGAAATTTGAAATTCCTACAGCAAACAAGCTAGAAAATAACATATCTAACAAAATCTAGCCGGACATCCTATCTCTAAGGCGAGCTACTTCTGCCTCGAGGCTCTCCATACGAGACTCCATGAAATCCTTGAGGTTCTCTAACCTCTCATCCATCAAAGCTTGCAATTGCTCAAACCGTGGTGCCAAGAGGTCAACCACTTGCTGAGCCAAGTTTGGTGTGGAGGCAGAGGATTGTCTCATTTCCTGCTCAACCTCTTAAGGCGCCACCTCAACTCGAACTCTCTTCCTCTACTGGATTCCTCCCAAATGATTTCACCAGCAGTGTTAGTGAAACGGTAGTAGATGTAACATCCTTGACCTTCCCCACATGCATTTCATCGAACATAAGCATCTTGCATACAATTCAATTGAACACGTGCATTTCATACGTATTTTTGTAGGAACAAGTTCATGGCATGCACTAGCTATGTGTCCTAGTATTTGGAAATTATATCGAGTCACACGTGTATCCTTATAACCTAAATGAGGATAACAAAGTATTAGAAATGAATTGAATAAGGTGTATAAATTAAAGTAAGCAAAGTGATTAGATTAAGATTAGTAAACAATTACATTATTAATTTAGTTAAATCGGGTCAAATAATTAAGTTGTATTATTATATGAATTAATGGAATTATAAATATATGTAAATAATAATAATAATATAGACAAAATAAAATGAAAATGACACAAAAGAGAAGAGAAGAAGAGAACAAGAGAAAATGACAAAAAACAAGTTGGCTTTATCTTCATCTTTCTTCCTCATTTCTGCCTCCTCACTTCAGCCCCGTTTTCTTCTTCAATTTCCTCCATTTTAGACTTCACTTCTTCCTTGTTTCACCTAGTGTTTGAAGGTAATTGATCCCTTTCAAGGTTGTTCTTGGTAAGTAATCAATTCTTATTGCTATAGGGTTGATTTGAGTTGCTTAGGTTCAATATTAGGCATTGAATTGCACCCGCTTTTGATGTTAATAGAAATTGATTCTGGAAATGTGTAAAACACAAAAGTTGTTCCTTTATATCTTCAATTTATGTATATGTAAACATTTTTGCAAGATGTTATCTATAGGGAGCGATATGCTCTTCGTACTGAAACTGGTCAGGGTGTAAACCCTAACCAAGTTAGCTACTGTGTGGTTTGATTTCGAATATGTTAAAGCCCTTATTTGAAGTCTCTCAAAACATAACATTTGTAGATATATGTGTTTTGTATCTTTCTACCAAATTTCAGATTCATAGACCTTGTAAAATGTGAGTTATGGTTAATGGAACCATGAGACTTGCAAGTCATTGAATGAAATTATAGGATATGAGACTTGCAAAGTCATTGAATTATATTATAGGATATGAAAAAAAAATCTACTACTATTGTTAACAGGGTATTCTACCTTTCCAGTATGCTATGTATGATTACTTGATACAAGGATAGGTTATACTCAAATGCATAAGATGTGGTGTTACATTTTTTTGGTATCAGAGCAGGGATAGGTTCCATGGGAACATGCATAAGCATAAGAGCATGATAACATATTCATCCTATGTGTTGAACATTATGTAGTGACATAATTTCATTTATTTTAGGGATATCATAAGACATAATTCACCAAGGAGGGAGAGGCCGGCCGAAATGCATTCTCATGAGGCATCACCTCATTTACATAGAGAGCAACCAGCAATACGAGCTAGAGCTCCAGCACATGCATCACAGTCATCTCATGCAGAGGCACCCTATGAACACCCAGATCAGGAAGTATATGGTCCTGAAATGTACAAGGAAAGACGTTATGACAAGCTGAGGAAACATGGTGCAACTGATTTCAATGGCACAACAGACCCAGCAGAAGCTGAGACATGGATGAAAAGGACACAGAGGGTACTGAATATGATGAGATGTACCCCGAATGAGAAATTCAATTATGCAGTATCCTTACTGCAAGGAAATGCTTATGAATGGTGGGAGACAGTCCCCGACAGTGATGCACAACCACCGGTGTTGACATGGAATAATTTTCTCCTGGGATTTCAGAACAATTACATGCCTGAAGCATATAAAGATGAGAAGAGGAAGGAATTCCTAAATCTAAAACAGGGGAATATGTCTATTGTGGAGTATGAAGTACAATTTAACAAACTTTCCTATTATGCCACCTTCATGGTCTCTACTGAAAGAGACAAATGCAGGAAGTTTGAGGAGGGCCTCAAATATGAGATCAGAAACAGAATTACAACTACTGATCTTGATAGTTATGCCAGGCTCAGAGCTGCTGCAATTAGAGCTGAACGATTAATGAAAGAAGCTGGGGAACAACAAATAAAAAGGTCATCACATGAATTCTTTGGTGAGTCTAGCAGAAGGTTGGGGAAAAGAGGTAGATATATGCCTACACAATCTAGTAACAGAAGTGGGTACTCCAGTTCTAGAGGTCGAGGAATGACTTTCTCTTACCCAGGCAGAGGGCAGAGCCAATATGTTGAACAGAGGCCCACATGTAGTCATTGTGGCAGACAGCATACAGGCGAATGTAGAAGGCTCACAGGAGCACGTTATTTCTGTGTATCGATGGAGCATATGTATAGAGATTGTCCCAATAGAGCCAAACTAGTAGAGACCAGCAGAGGCAGAGAAGTATCTGAGACTACTGTTGAGGCACCGAGGGTCTACCCTACTACTGGGACACAGGGCAGAGGAAGAGGCAGGGGCAGGACTGGTACACTGGGCAGAGGAGTGACCAAATTTGAAGGTCAGAGTTCTAAACCTCCTACTCAGGTCAGGGTGTTTGCTATGACTAGACAAGAGGCAGTGGATGCTCCCGAAGTAGTCACTGGTAATATTTATATTTCTGAAATATTAGCATATGCATTGGTTGACCCAGGCTCCACTCATTCATTTATATCATTGCATATGGCATTTGAATTGCATCAAATGCATGAGCCTTTGGGGATTGACATAAATGTGAGTACGCCATTGGGAACAGTGGTAGTTGTGAATAATGTTTGTCGTGATTGCCTGATATGCATTGACAGAGCTGAGTTAATAGCTGATATGATTTTATTGCCAATATATGAATTTGATGTGATACTGGGAATGGACTGGTTAACTAGACATCATGCAATAGTGAATTGCTTTACTAAGGAAGTAATTTTGGAATCACCAATCCGAATGTCTCCAGAGGGCTTGGTGGCAATTGATAAAAGATGGTTTGCAAACCATCGAGATAAAGCCACTGTGAGGCCTCTTCGGGCCATCTCTAGGAGAAAGAGCTCTGACTTCCTGATTGTGCCATTGCTGTCTCCTCTAGCGAAAATGCTATAGGTGAGAAACCTATGCAAATATTTGTGCACTGGGATCGAAGGTGGGTGCTCTTCATTTTCTTGATGTCCCAACTGCAGTTAAGCCCGAAGTGAGTTCATGACTGAGTAGCATAGAACTCCACTTCACTGTCATTCAGGATGCCATCAGAGGGAAGGTTGAACAAATCTCCAAACTCTGTGGCAGAGAGGGTGTTTGGATGCTTGCAAAGATTGAATTTCACCGTGCCGGTAGGAGATACTTGCAAAGTGCTCAGAAACTCTAAGGTTGGCTCCCTCAGAGTTGGTTGATGGATATCAACGAATTCCTTCATATGACAAGCCTGGAGTTGTTCCGCCATGCTTGTCTCGAGGTCGAGTGTACAATGGTTTTCCACTCAAATGATCTAGAGGAAATGAGTGACCTTTTCTTGAGCACCGAGTATCTAGGATGGCAATGCTCAAGAATGATGTTTAGAAGGTAATCTATGTACCTTCTTGGAGCATGAGACTTCTTCCTTGTACCCTTAGAAGAACCGGTTTCCATTTTGATTGAAAAAATAAACTTTTGAAGAGTGAGAAATTTATAGAAATTTTTAGTAAACCCTAAGGTGATATGATTTCTGATGATATAAGTGGTTTTTGAAGATATTTATAGATGCAATGAGTGGCTAGGGGGTCAGAATCTTCAAAATGATATTCAATGGTGATAAATGAGAGAAGTTGAGAGAAGTTAGAGAATTGGAATGAGGGAAATAATGGCAGAAACATTATATAGCCGACATCTTCACGGGCGTGAAAAACTAAGTCACGGGTGTAAAGTGTCGTCGTGTTCACGGTTTGCTAAAGAGATGCTTCACTTGTGAAGAGAGGCATGAAATTGTTCATGGTCATGAAATTTAAAGGTCATGGGCGTGAATGATGAACTATCACGGTGGTGACAAATGAGTCACGGACGTGAAGTATTAAACTTCACTACTTGTGATCATGAAACAAAGCGTGAGACAAAGCGTGAATGCTTCTGTAAGGTTTTGGCCGAAATGTTTACGGTTGTGAAAAAGCATCACGGGCGTGAACAAAGCATTACACGGGGGTGAATGAAAAAGGTTATAGTCATGAAACATAGTCTTCACTACCTTAAGCCGTGAAGCATGTCGTGAAGCATGTCGTGAAAGCTACTGGTTCTTTTGGCGATTTAGTTCACGTTTGTGAATATATGTCATGGGCATGAATAGCCTAAAATTCTCATTAAATAAAATTAAGTCTAAAACAAGACTAAAACATTTCTAAGGAGCTTTTATCCCCTATAACATATATTTCCATCAATTTAGCTACCTTATTTCTAGTAAGATGAGACAAAAAACAAGATTATCAATCAAGGTTTGACAATTTGGCAATCATAAAGTTAATCCATCAATCATACCAAGCTCTCTTCTTATGAAATTAAATCTTTTGTCATTTAGAGGGTTAGTGAAGATATCTGCCAATTGATTGTCTGTGCTTATAAATTCCAATACAACATCTCCATATTGAACATGATCTCTAATAAAATGGTGTCTAATGTCAATATGCTTACTTCTAGAATGTTGAATGGGTTTCTTATATAGATTTATAGCATTTGTATTGTCACATCTGATAGGTATACGGTTCATACTATGACCATAATCCTTAAGTTATTGTTTCATCCAAAGGATTTGTGTACAACAACATCCTGCTGCTACATACTCCGCTTCAGCGGTAGAAAGAGCAACTGAAACTTCTTTCTTGCTAAACCAAGAAACTAAGCAGTCTCCAATAAAGTGACAAGTACCTAAAGTACTTTTTCTATCTAAAAGACTACCAGCATAATCAGCATCTGAATATCCTACAATGTAAAAAGATGAATTTCTAGGATACCACTGACCTAGATGCATAAGCCATGTAAATATTTTAGAATTCTTTTTACTGCATTTAAATGAGACTCTTTTGGACACGATTGAAAGCGTGCACATAAGCATACACTATACATTATGTCGAGTCTAGAAGCAGTAAGATATAAAAGTGGTCTGATCATACCTCTATAGAGCTTTTCATTAATGCTCTTACCCTTTTCATCCTTGTCCAATTTTGTTGATGTGCTAATTGGAGTCTTGGCATTCTTGCATCCTTCCATTCCAAATTTCTTAAGTAAGTCTTTGGCATATTTGGATTGGTTGATGAATATGCCCTCATTGTCATGTTTTATTTGTAGACCAAGGAAATATTTAAGCTCACCCATCATGCTCATTTCCAATTCCCTAGTCATACACTTAGCAAATTATTGACAAAGCAATTCATTAGTAGACCCAAATATGATATCATCAACATAAATTTGAACAATTAGAATATCATGCTTATGCTTTTTAGTGAATAATGTAGTGTCAACATTCTCCTTTGTAAAGTTATTTTTTAAAAGAAAAGAACATAGTCTTTCATACCAAGCTCTTGGGGCTTGTTTAAAACCATATAAAGCTTTTGAAAGTTTAAAAACATGATTAGGCAAATCATAGCTTTCAAAACCTGGTGGTTGTTCTACATAAACTTTTTCTTCTATATAACCATTTAAAAAGGCACTTTTTACATCCATTTGAAAGAGTTTGAAATTCATATGGCATGCATATGCTAAAAGTATTCTTATGGCTTCTAATCTAGCTACAGGAGCATAAATCTCATCATAATCTATTCCTTCTTCCTGATTATACCCTTTTGCAACCAATCTAGCCTTATTCCCAGTTATTGAACCTTGTTCATCTAGTTTATTTCTAAACACCCATTTGCTACCTATAATTCGATGATCCTTGGGTCTAGGTACTAAGGTCCATACCTTACTTCTCTCAAATTGGTTGAGTTCCTCTTGCATTGCAATCACCCAACTTTCATCATTAAAAGCCTCATCAATATTTTTAGGCTCAATTTGAGAAATAAAAGCAAGGTCAGAAGCTAAATGTTTGAGATGAGATCTAGTAGCTACTCCCCTAGAAGGATCACCAATGATTTGCTCTTTGGAGTGATCTTTTGTCAATCTCCATTCCTTTGGGAGCTCTTGCCTGTTTTCCTCTTGAGCTTGAGGTAGAGAATCATCTTGATGTGAATCTTCTTGATCATTTTCTTCTTTTCCATTTTCAAGATCAAGTCTTTCCATGGTACAACATCATCAAGAACACTACCTTTCACAAGATCAAGTCTACTAGATTCATCAAAAACAACATGCATAGATTCTTCAACAGTTAATTACTTTTTATTAAATACTCTATATGCTTTGCTAGTTGTAGAGTATCCTAAAAAGATACCCTCATCAGATTTAGAAGCAAATTTTCCAAGGATGTCCTTGGTATTCAATATGAAGCACTTGCATCCAAATACTCTAAAGTATGATATCAAGGGCTTTCTTCCATTCCATAGCTCAAATGAAGTTTTGTTTAGGAGAGGTTTTTGAAAACTCGATTAGAAATATAACAAGCAGTATTTGTGGCTTCTGCCCAAAAGTAAGTTGGTAAACCATACTCATTGAGCATTGTTCTAGGCATTTCAATTAAGGTTCGATTTTTTCTTTCAACTACCCCATTTTGTTTAGGTGTCCTAGGAGATGAAAAATTCTGCAAAATGCCATGTTCAAGACAAAAGCTTTCAAAGTTTTCATTTTCAAATTCTTTGCCATGGTCACTTCTTATTTTTTAAATGCAATATCCTTTTTCATTTTGAACTCTTTTAGCAAAATTTTTGAAGTTTTCAAAAGCATCACTCTTTTGAGCTAAGAAAATTACCCAAGAAAATCTAGAGTAATCATGTACGATGACATAATGTTTACCTCCTAAGCTTGCAATTCTAGTAGGTCCAAATAAATCTAGATGCAGGAGTTGTAAAGGTTTTGAGATACTTACTATGTTTTTGGATTTGAAGGATGACTTGTATTGCTTCCCTCTTTATCAAGGTTCATATGTCTTGTCTTTTTCAAATTTGACTTTTGGTAGTCCCTTTACCAGCTCTCCTGTGTTGAGGCTTTAAATTAAGTCCATGTTCGCATGACCAAGCCTTCTATGCCACAGCCAAGATTCATCACTAGTAGTCACAAGACACTTAAAGGAATGGTTAGATATCTTGTGTAAGTCTATTATGTAGGTGTTGACATCTTTATTTCCTTTAAATATCTCTTGACCATCAATAGAGGTTACAAGACATTCGTTGGAAGTAAATGTTACTTTGTTTCCTTTATCACATAATTGACTTACACTCAACAAGTTATGTTTCAAGCCATCAACAAGTAAGACATCTTTAATAAAAGTAGTACCATTAATACCAATAGAGCCAATGCCAATTACCTTACCCTTAGCATTGTTTCCAAAGGTAACTTTACCTCCATCAATACTTTTGATTTCATTGAAGAGTTCTTTGTCTCTTGTTATATGCCTTGAGCATCCACTGTCTACTAGCCAAGCACTTTTGTTTATTGTGGATTTGAGGCATACCTATAGAATCACAATTCAAGTATGGTTTTTAGGTACCCAAATGATCCTGGGTCTTTGGGGGTTAGCACATGAAGGTTCCCAATGAGCCTTCCTTATCTAGCAATATTTATTTATGTGACCAAATTTAATACAATAATTACACTGTTTAGGTCTAAAAATGCTTTTTGGTCTCCCAATTCTTTTGAATGCCATATTTCTATTAGACTGAGTTTGAGAACAATGGCGTGCATAATCATGATTAATTGGTGCTTTTCTAGATGCATGCTTCTTATACATAAAGGCATGATTAGCCTTTTGAGGTTTCTTTCTTAGGCTTACCAATCCTTGATTATTTCTTTTATGTATAGAAGGTTTAGTGTACTTATTCCTTGGTGCTGTTCCAGCAAGTGTGGAGATGTGAGGTTCACTTGACTTAACAAAAATAGTTTTCTGAGAAGATGATGATGTGCCCTTAAATCCTAGACCGTGTCTAATTAAAGGTGGTCTTTGAGACAAAATGAGAATATCTACGTTCTCTTTTCCTTTGTGAAATTTTGAAATCGAGTTTCTAAGTTCCTCAACTTCATTTAATAAAGTATTATTCTCTTTAAGCAAGGATTTAGTTGAGGGTCTTGAAGAGTATTCATCTAATGACTTTTGAAGAGATTCATTAGATGATTTAAGCTTAAAGTTCTCCTTTTCTAAAACATTCATTTTGATTTTTAAATTAGAAATGTTATTCTTATAAGTATTGAATTTACTCCTATATTTCTCTAGTTCTAGATTCAATTCTTTTATTAGGCTTTGCTCATCATCATCATCATCACTATTACTATCATTATCACTACTATCATTATTGAAAGAGTATGAGTGAAGTGATCTTACCTTATCTGAGACGTGATCCTCTATAGCCATGAAGCATAGGTTGACCTCTTCGCTTTCATTGTCATCTTTTTCACTTGAAGAGCTTTCGTCATCCCATGTGGCTTTGTGACCTTTCTCCCCATTGTCTCTTTGGTATTTGCTCTTATGCTTCTTGAGCCTTGGACATTCCGGTTTAATATGCCCTTTCTTTCCACATTCATAGCACTTTACCTCTTCTTTACTTCTTTGTGCATCATTATAAGTCTGTTTGAGGTTTCTTTGCCTGAATTTTCTAGAGTTGCTCATTTTCTTCTCAATAATTCTTTTCAACCTTCTTGAGAGCATAGCAATGTCCTCATTTGCATCATCACTCATTTCTTCATCATCTTCAACTTCTTCTTGAGATTTTGAAGTAAAGGCTTTCAGTGCTAGAGGCTTTCTTTTTTATGGCTCTGCTTCAAGCTCTCTATCTCTTTTCACTGCCATTTCATGTGTGAGAAGTTTGAGAATAAGCACATCAGTATTCATGATGCTCATGTCTTCATTTTCTTCTTATATACCGGCAACTCTTGAATCGTAATCTTTGAGAGGAAGACTTCTCAGGATTTTGTTATTTACATCTTCCAAGCTCAGGTGCTTCCCAAGTTTTCTCATTCCATTTAGGATAGCTAGAAGACGGTTGGTCATGTCAGTGATTGACTCATTGGATTTCATCTTGAAGAGCACATATTCTGAAGTAAGAAGTTGAATCTTCTTGTATTTAACTTGCTTAGTTCCTTCATGATAGTTTTTCAATGTTTTCCACATGCTGTAACCTATTGGGCAGTGTTGTATTCTACCACATTCTTTAATGGATAATGAGCTTGAGAGAATTGTCATTGCGTTCTTGTTTTTGAAGTTTGCTCTTCTTTGAGGTTCTGTCCAATCATCTCTTGATAAGATTTCTTCTTCACCATCAGCTCCTCTTCTAGTTGGCGGTGTCCATTCTTTTCGAACACTATCCTAGACTTCAATTCCTTCACTATCCAGATATGTCTCCATCTGAAACTTCGAATGAGCATAATTTGCTCCATCAAAGTAAGGGTTGAGACTTTGGAATCCTTTATTGGCCATATCTTGATCTTTACTAGCGTTGTTTAGGTTTCGATGCTAGACTTAGCTCTGATACCAATTGTTGCCTAGATATTGAACCAAAAAGGGGGGTTGAATTGCATATTAAAAATTTAGCTTTTAAGTGCGGAAAGAAAAGTTAAGTTTAGTAGGGATAAAAAAAATATGACATAAGGATTTTTATAGAGGTTCGGGTGTTAACAAACCCTACTCCACTCCCCAATCTCAATTGGGAGTTTCACTAACACACTAAGTGTTACAATGGAGTTTTACAAGCTCAGTCCCAACTATGGTGTTTCTAACAATGGATCACACCTAACCCAGAAATCCCTTTTGTTTTGATGGATCACACAATAACCAATTCCTTGTGTTTTAAAAGTTCACACAAATAACCTTTACCTTGTGTTTTAAAGGCTCACACAAATAACCTTTCTTTGTGTTTTAAAAGCTTACACCAATAACCCTTACAAGTGTTATACTCTTAACTCCGAAATACCCAAAACTCACTTGAGTAGATGATTACAGAGAGAAACACTTACAAATCTATATTGCTCAATGAATGGTGAGTAAAAAGATTTTCACAGAGAATAAATGTTTATTTTGAAAATATCAAATGCACAAATGGCTTACAACAAGATTTTGATTCAAAATATTAGCTATTCTCTTGTTCTCTTGTTCTCCTCTTTTTTCTGAATACATAAATGACTTGCATTTATACTTCAATAGCAAATTATAGTCGTTAGAATGCATTTAATATGGAACTAGCTGTTGTACCAACCCTTATTGTCGCACCTGATATATTTCTCTTCCATCTTTCACGGTCGTGAATATGTGTGTTACGGTCATGACTATTCTTCCAAGCTGTGACTTGAGTGGTGACCTTGGCCATGAAGCATTCTAGAAGGTTTTAAAGTGTTTGATCACAGGCGTGACATCCTTCCAAGCCGTGGTCCAAGTGATGACTCTAGTCGTGAAGCTCTCTTGAAGAATTTTTCATGTCTTCTCACGGGCATGACTTTAATTCACGGGCATGACTAAATGTTCATTCACGGGTACTATCATTTTTCATGGCCGTGAACTTTAAATGTTGGATTGTTGGCGCTAATCTTCATCACGGGCGTGACATATAAGGTCACGGGCATGAATATGCTATTTCTTTAATTTTATCTTTTTAAGATTAATCTTCCATTCTCCATTCTTGCTATCATATTCCATACCCTGTTCAATAGACTTAGAAAATAAGTATGTTAAATACATTATTGCTATTTTATTTGTTAGCATCAAAATGATAAAAATACCCCTCAAGGTTCAACAATTAGTTTTAATGGTACAAGTATGATTTTTTGTTTTGGGTTTTGAAAATTTTATTTTTCCACTGCGTTTATGAATATGATTCATTCTTCAAAACCCAACAGGTATATTGTACTATACACTATTTTTTCCTACTTCTGTTTAAGAATTCCTCCATAACCTAAATTAGAAGTATCAGTTTCTACAATCTTAGGGAGACTGGGATCAGTAATATGTAAACAAGGGATTTCAAAAACCTGTTTTTTAATTTCTTGAACAACAGTGGTATGTATATCTAACCATAAAATAATGTTTTTCTTAAGTCTATCATGTAAGGGTTCAACTATTCTATTGATGTTTGGGCAAAAATCAAAAACATAATTAGACTCTAAAAACCTCTGTAATTGTGTTTTATCAAGAATTTTGTCAGGAAATTTATTTACGAACTGAAGGGATATTTCAATTGGAGTTATTAATCCTTCTGAGATATAATGACCCAAAAACCGGATTTTCAATTGAAATAATGACATTTTTTTACTACACCATTTTTTTTTGCAATATATAAAAAAGTTTTGAGATGTTTAAAATGTTATTTTAAGGAATTTGAAAATATTAAAACATTATCAATATAAACAATACAAAATTTGGAATATTCGTTAAAGATGTCATTCATAATTCTCTGGAATTCAGAAGGGGCATTTTTTTAAACAAAAATGCATTACATTACATTCATATTGTCCAAAAGGGACAATAAAAACAGTTTTGTAATTATAATTTTTTGAAATATGAATTAGCCAAAAACGTGACTTCATATCAAATTTAGAAAAAATTAAAGCATAATGAAGTTTTTGTAATAAATCTTTTTTATTTGGAATTCAGTATGTAATCCATTTTACGACAGTATTTAGGGGTTTGTAATTAATTATAAGTCTTGGAGTACCTCGTTCAATCTTAGAATTTTTATTGACATAAAAAGCAGAACAACTCCAAGGAGATCTAGACTTAGAAATCAAACATTTTTGTTCTAAATCTTGAATTTCTTTCTTACAGTGTTCTTTAATTTAGCATTCATTTGGATAAGTCGAGCTTTTGTTACAATATTTTTTTCATCGAAATCATTTTCATAAGGAATATCAACAATGTGTTGTTTTCTTTGCCAAAAAACATTTGGAATTTCAAAACAAATATCTGTTTCAAAAATATTTTGTAAAGATAGATTTTCTTTTTGGATTTTAGGAGTTTCTAATTGAGCTTCTAGTTTTTTAATTGAAACATTTTTTCTAAGATTTTCAAGTTGGAAAGATTTTCCTTTAATTAAAATATTAATGATATTTTCATGTATAGAACATGATTTTATTAAATTTAAATTTCTGGTTTTGGACTTTTCTATGAATTGAAAACTTAATTTTTTATGTTTGCATTTAAAAGAAATATGATCTTGAGAAACTTTAAAAGGAGTTATTAAATTCATGAAAGGTGTTCCAAGAATCATTATGTGATGTATATTATAAACTAAAACAAATGAAGTTGTAATTTAAACATTATTATTAAGAGTTTTTTCACGAAAATCTTTTGGTATTAAACTAGTTTGAATACAATTTAAATCAACTCTAGTATCAAATAATGCAATGATATCAATTTAGAAAGTATTTTCTTGAAGTAATTTCTCTTAAAACAAAAAGAAAATATTATGGAGCTATTTCAAGAGATTCAAGATTTTGAGTATTATGATTTTCATCATTAGAAGAATTATCAGAAGTAGAATTTTCTTATAAGGATTTGGATAAAAGAGAATTTATAATTTGAGAATCACATTCCTATTTTTTTTAATTCTTTTATTTCTAATTTTACTTCCTTAATCTCTTTCTAAAGATTATAAATAGAAACATAATTGTTTTTAACTTGCTTTCTTTATATAGAATATTTGTAAGATTATAAGTATTTTTAGAAGTACTAGGAAGAATCAAAGTTGATGTTTCTTTTGTTTCTTTTTTATCACTAAGGGAATTTAAGAGTTTATCTAAATATTCCTTTTGAATCTGGGGATCATTATGTGTTTCAAAACATCTAAGAGGAATTGTTGTTCTTTTAAAATAACATTAATTTTTTTTTCTAATTCATCATCTGAAGAATTGGATGAACTTGTCGTGACTATTTCATCAACTTGTAAAGGTTTTCTATCTTCAGAGTTAGAAAAGGAGTTTTTGGATTCAGAATCAGAGGAATCTAAAAGCATATTGGAAATTCTGGACATGATTTCTTCATCTAATTGAAGTTCATGCAATTTTATATTAATTTTACATAATTTAGAAGTATAACATTTTTTATCCCATCTATAACAAGTGATATCTTTGTACTTCTCACTGAAATCATGTTTTCTATAATTAGGTTTTCTAGATTTATTGTAATGGGGTTTTTTGTAAAACTCATAATGAGGTTTGAAAGGTTTCCTATCTTTGTGGGGTTTTCTATAGGTATTTTTGTATGATTTATCTATGCAATTTCCTATGCAAGAAGTGGATGGTTTGTTGGCATTGATATCAAATTGTTGACAAAAGAATCTAATTCTTGTTTAGTTCGTTTTAACTCGCATTTTAGGTGTTTATGAAGTTTTAGGTCTTGACAGATTTTAAGATCTTTTTGTTGTGTAAAGCTGATTAATTCACCATAAGTGAAATCACTATAGGGTATGATTTGTTTTCTTGAGGATTCTCTAATTTTATTCTTAACTTTTTCACCTAAAAGAGTTGGTAAACCGGCAAGGAATTTTTCTTTCCAAAAAGGTTGGTTAAAATCTAACCTAAGCATGATTCTAGTTAAGAAGGTATTTTTGTAACTTTGGAAATCACCAAGTTTTCTACAATTAATATTTGAATGTAAGTCGGTATTTTAACTTTTAAATGAGTAGGATCTCCTATAAAATGTAAAGAAATTATAAGAATTAAGGTTGCTACTGAATCCTACTGAGGATTTTCGTCGTCATCAAGAATTGGAGTTCCTATTTCATCTACTTTGATGGCATTGAGGATATATTCTTGTTGTTGAGAAGTGAGATAATAATCGCACCATCCTTTAATTTGACCTAAAACTCCAGCAGTGAGGAGTTTAACAATAGTTCTCTCCTGGGTCCCTATTTGAGTTTTATAAGTAGTGGCAGCTATAGTCATTTTTTGTAGAAGACTAAAAATACCATACTCAGATATTCCATCTATGTTCCAATCATAGACAAAAGAGGCATTGAAATGAGATTGTTCTATTGGCTTAAGGACTTGTAAGGATTGTCTCCAAGCCATTCTGTTGATGTTAGGTATGGAATTTTAGAATTGTTCTAAAGTTTCATTAATATCAGAATCCTGATTTATGACATTTATTCTAGAAGTTGAAGTAGGGGGGCAACTTGATTAGAATCTATAGGCGGACTAGAGCTGCTAGTATTAAGACCAATATGACTTAATTGTTATTGGATAACTATAATAAATTCAGTTCTATTATCTTGAAAATTTTTTGTACTAGTTTTGGATATCTGAAAAGGTTTAAAAATGGGATTTTTTTATTTTTGAATTTTCATAACTAGTTTGGGAAGAAATTATAGGTTGTTTCCCTATTTGTTTTTCTATATGATCTGATTGTTTACCAATAGTATTGAGATGGAAATTTGAGAAATTATTTTGGGTAATAATATTTTTTATGTTGACCTTATCATTAGTACTAGGATTTTTGAGAGGAGTAACACTCACAACCTGATCAAGGAAAGGGATTTTTATCCCTTGAAAAGGTGGATGAGTGGACTGGATTTTTCTAAAGTCTGTTATGGTTTCCCATTCAATAGTTTTATTTCTAATAGTGACTGGACTGGCAGATTTGAAAGGATACTCAATGGAATTTTGAGAAGCATATATTTCAAACCAATCAAAAAATAGAATATGAATTTTATTTTCACCAACAAATTTATAAAACTTTTGTTGAATTTCTTTTCTCGTATTTAATAATTTTTTGAAAAACCACATTCTTTTTTCTAGATTATGTTTTTCATAAAAATCATCATGAAGAAATTTATTATCAACCTAAAAATCTTTTTCAACGACATTTAACTCTTGTGCTAAATTTTCCGTAATGGCTGAAAAAGTTGGACTGTTAGATTCTTGTTATGGTTTAGTTTGGGGCTGAAAATAAGAGGTAAAAAACTGGTATTTAGAGGTTTTATAAGACTGATCTCTATTTACTTTTGGTATTTTCCAGTTATCTAGTCATTTTTCAAAATCCTCTATTATTATTTCTTCACTATTTACTATTTTCTTGGAATCATTGGAAGAGGTGGAAGCAAAAGTTGAAGATGAAGTTCTAAAAAAATTAGTATCCACATTATAAAGATTTTTATAAAGAAAATAAGAACTCTCTACAGTCCTAAGTAATTCCTAGGTATTACGACCTACACTTAAGGACTTCCCAGATCTTCCTAGGTAAGAAAACTCAATAGATCTTAAGATCTAGACTCAAACCTTTATAAAATAAGTTACAATTTTCTACAACATTATCCCTCATATATATATATATATATGGTATATGGTTGCATAATGCATGAAATAGTTTATTGCCTTAATTATATGCACAACTAAACTTCAAGCTTAGTATAGGAGTTTCCTTTCGTGCAGATCTAGAGAAAAATGAGTGGAGGCCAATAGACAAGGTTAACAATGTTTCTATCAAATAAAACAGCAAAATTCGAATACTATGGGTTATGTCCTTTTGTATTTTTGGGTTTATAAATTGTTTTTATACTTTTATAGATCTACTCTAACTTTTGTAAATTACATGTTATAAATACAATATATGTTATTTCTTTCATATTATAAAAGAAAACAAACCTATAATTGAGTCTACGAGTTGCTACTTATGAATTAGGGTCGATACATTTATGATAAATGTAGGTTATGGCTTCGGGATCATAATAGATCTGTTAGAGGAGTGCTCTAAAGGCAATCACCTTTAGCACTTATTGTACAAATTTATTTGATTAATAAAAGGCTTTTTCATTAATTTGATGTTCATTTGATATATGAATTGATAAGTTATCTTAAATCAATTAATGAAGTCCTTGATACATAACATAGCATGAAGGAAATCATGATGAGATCATGATATTGAGATTCTTATCATGTGTAATTATGTTAGTATCAAAAATATCCCTAGTCATAGGATTAATGAGACGGGACATTATTAATCCAGACAGACTAGCATATGTTACACTCCTTGATTGGATCGAGTAGTAGATCTCATAATCTATAAACATGAGATGTTTAGAGTTAATATGTGGATGCTTGCTAAGTGTAGCTAAGTACATTGGATGATCAACTATGAGATAATCATATGGCTAATTTATTCAAATGTCAATGATAGTCGCATCATAGCAATGGTGCAAGTATCCTTAGACTTGAGGTACTCAAGGATATCTTGAATATTGATTTTGTATTTTAACACTATTCCTTGTTGCCTCAGAGAGGTAGCTCATAGGGTTGTGATTGGATACAGCTTGAGGTATTCGAAGGTAATTGGGTAACCAACAAAGGATTCACCACTCTTCATAGAAGGAGTGTATACCCATGGCCTCTTGTCGTGGTCATTACTTAGGAATCTCTGGCCGAAGTGGAAATATCATAAAGATAGTATTCAATAACATATCTAATAGAGCAACGAGCCTCAAGAACAAGAACTAACATTACTTGGACTAGACGTGACGTAGTCAATCTAGTGGGAGTTGACACATGTCCATACTCCGAACCAAGTGGGGTATAGATTGATGAAAGGAATAATTGCACAGAAATTGTCTATGGAAAGGTTCGTAGTCAAACAACTGACTTTCTGGTCAATTGGGGATCCTGATGTGTTGCTAGATACTGCTCATGACCTACTTAAGTTAATTATTAATTTAAGTGGCCAATATAACCGGGAACCTAATGGGTCACACGCATTGAAAATATGGAGAATGAGTAAAATGGTCTTGGATAGGATCCAAAATATGAGAGAATTATTTTAGAATGGATCGCGATGAGATCGCACGAAAAAAATCATTCAAGAGTATCACAGGCCCGTACGGGCCCACGCGGGCTAGGCAGGCTGCTGGCCAGCCTTGCGGGCCAACTGGGCTGCCCAGCAGCAGCCCGCAGCAGGCCCAATGCGCCTGCAGCTTCCATCCCTTGGCCAATTACTATTCATTAGTTGCCATTTTCTCCATTTTTGACTTTTCATCTTATTTTTGAATTTGATTCAAATTGAAAATACATCAAATGGTAGAAAATAGACATGAAAATATTTTTGTAAAAAAAATTATTTTTAAGACAACAAAAATTCTCTCAAGTACACTTTCAAAGCTAGCACTTTGAATTTGTTCAAACCATTTTCTCTTGATAGTTTCTTCTTCATTTTTCGCGTGGATTATCATTAGAGACATCCTAGTGTAGATTGTTGTGGTTTGCTACAACCCAACAAAGTGAAGATTTGAAGAACAAATAAAAATTACAAGGTATAATTTTTAACATTTACATTTATATAAATTAGTTTTAATGGTACAAGTATGATCTTTTGTTTTGGGTTTTGAAAATTTTATTTTTCACTGCGTTTATAAATATGATTCATTCTTCAAAACCCAACAAGATGATGGCAGAAGAGGCAAAAAAAATGAGCCTACTGAGACGGAGGCTTCATCACAATCAAGTCATCACTGAGCTTGGCATCAAGATCTGGTGCCAGCTCATCACGTGGACAATTAGCTACCAATACGAGATTGACAAAGCTGTTGCCCAAAACTATAACCAAGAAGGGGGGTTGAATTGGTTGGCAATTAAAGTTTTGCTTGAAGGAATACACTAAAATAATAAATTGAGAAAGGAAGAAGGATATTATGCATACAAGATTTATAGAAGTTTGGGTATTAACAAGCTCTACTCCTATCCTCAATCTCAATTGGGTGTTTCACTAACACTTAAAGTGTTACAATTGAGTTTTTCTTAGGTCACTCCCAACTATGGTGTTTCTCTTTTAGCTAACACCTAACCTAGAAAACCCTTGTGTTTTAATGGCTAACACAATAACCAAATCCTTGTATTTTTATGACTCACACAATAAACCCTTACAAATATTTCATGTATAACCCAACTCACTCAAAACCACTTTTGAGTAATTGACTACAAATAGAAAACACTCACCAACCAAAATGTTCAACAATTATGAGCAATTATGGTTTTACAATCAAATAATGAAAGTTTGTTGAATCAAAGTAAATGCACAAGGCTATACAAGATTAAATATTGAATGATTGTATATCTTTCTATTTGGAAGTCATAAATGTATTGTATTAATACTTCCAGATCAAATATAGCCATTTTGGGGTGCATTAAATGCAAAAATAGTTGTTCAACTGCTTTCCCATTCATGCCTGTCAAGTTTCTCTCTCCAGGGTCACAGGCGTGATTGATTGATCGGTTCATGTAGGAACAAGGTTCAAGTCTACATGTCTGTTAGGCTGCCTCAGTTGCATACATCACTGCACTTCCACCCCGACTCGATATTCTTAAAAAACTAGAGAAATCAGAACCAAGTGAAGATGATACAGATCAACCCTTCTTCTTTCTTCACGAGTGTGACTATTCTTCATAGCCATGAATAAAAGTCATGACTCTGACCGTGATTCATTCTGCCTAAAAATTAATGGTTGTTCACGGGTGTGACTTGATCAATCTTCACGGTTGGGCCAGTGCTTCACTTTCATAAACATTTGAACGAACGGTATTGGCGCTTACTTGTTTCATGGTTATGATTCGGTATTCATGGTTGTGAAGAGTTATTTTCACGGGAGTGGTGATTTTTTACCACGGGCATGACATGGGTCATAAGGTTGACTTTTTGAATCACGGGCATGACACTTTGCATTTTATCAATGTCTTGATCTTTAATTCTTTTCTTTTAATTTGCTTCATGATTTTAGGAATGCATAACCTGTCTAACACACTTAGAGTACAAAAAGTGATTAAATTCCTTGTTACTTAATTATTTGTTATCATCAAAATGGCAGAAATATCCTTCAAGATTCAACAATCTCCCTCTTTTTGATGGTGACAAACAATTAAGCAATATGGGGGTCTAAAGAGAAATAAAATTTATCCCCCTCAATTTGTGCTAAACATGAATTAATAAGAAGTAAAGATGCTTCAAAAGAGATTGAAGTAAGCAATAGACATAGCATTTGTATCAAGATAAACAAAGTATTCATGAAAGTATATGAAGGTTATATTGCAAGTTGATTAGGCCAAGTCATATTAACAAAGTATTCATGCAAAGTATATGAAGGATATATTGCAAGTTGATTGGGCCGTATCATATTAACATTTTTATTTGCTTACTTATTCTCCCCCTTTGTCATAATAAAAAAAGGAGATAAGATAAGAGAGAATAAAATAAAATATATATCATTGCATAAACAAAAGTTTTACATGTCATATGAGTTGTAAAATAAATAAAAGAGACTTGATCCTAAGAGAATACTATGATAACATAATCCTAAGGATCATAAGATATAAAAAGTAAACAAAAGATAATGACAACCATGGCTTGTATCCAGAGATCTGCTCATGAAGACGAGCTACCTCCTCATCGAGGCTATCAATTATGGACTCCACAAAGTCCTTAAGGTTCTCTAGTTTTGTATCAACAAACTCCTGAAAAAGGTTCATGCTTTCTTGAAGTATGTCAAAACATAGAGTCAGGAGTGTGGCAATCTGTTGTGCCAAGTCTAGTGGAGGTGCCAAAGAGGTCTCGGTGGTAGGAAAAACATATAAAACAATTGGAGGTGGAGTCGCAACATGGGCCTTCTTCCTCTACTGGAGCCCTTAAAGTCCCGTTTTGAATTCCTCAAAGATTTCAGGCTCCCATGCCACTTCTCCTCTTGGGGTGATAAAGTAATAAGACACTTCATCCTTATCATGGACTCTCACTGCTACTGCCATCTTAATAAATGACTCAATGTCGAGTCAGTCTCTAGGAGAAACTGGGATGATATTGTAAACATGATTATTGAGGTCCAAAAGTCCCAGCTCTACCGCCAAATGAGTCACATATCCTCTAATAAGAATATCTCCTAAAGTCTTAGAATCAATGGACTATAGGTGAGAGGCAAACCATTGGGATAGTGCCACTAGCTCACACTTTTGAGCCATATCAAATAGAAGATTTTGGACTTTTGAATTGAGCCATTAATATCACCCTAAGCAAAGATGTTGTAGGTGAGAAACCAGCAAAGCACTGGTGATATCAGGTGTGTGCTCTTCGTCTTCTTAATGTCCTAGCTACAGTCACTGCCAAAATATGACCAGATATCATGAGGATAAAATTAAACCTCATTATCATGGATCAATCCCTTATGTGGGAGCTTAAAAATCTTCCCAAATTCAATGGCGTTAAGGACTTTCTCCTACTTACAGAGCTAGAAGAAGACTTTGCCAATCGAAGAGACCTACAATGTGCTAAGGAATTCCAAAATTGGCTCCCAAAAGGTGGATCGATAGATGTCAATAAACTCTAGCAAGCGGCACTTTTGTAACAACCCTTCATGTCATATGTTTGGCCCAAATTCTAGACACACCCCTAATCGAAGGTCCTCATTGATAAGAGAGGCCATTTTTTGAGGCTAGCATATTTTTTGTGGCAATGTCGGGGTATGACATTGAGTAAATAATATGCGTGTATATTTGATGTTGTACTTTTCTTTTTCCTTTTGGATTTGCTAGAATCAAAAACCATTTATGAGATGGAAGCTTGAGAGAGAAAGGATAATCAAGCCTAGGGTTTGGAAATTTCACAAAAACTTGATGAAAAGGCTTGAAATGAAGTGGAGGAAGTGTTTTGTGAATGATTTTGGCAGAGATTAGTGGTGAAATGATGATTTGGAGGTTGGAATTTGGCCAAATAAGGTGAGAGGATG
Organism: Triadica sebifera; assembly: GCA_023653625.1. Classification (NCBI taxonomy): domain Eukaryota; kingdom Viridiplantae; phylum Streptophyta; class Magnoliopsida; order Malpighiales; family Euphorbiaceae; genus Triadica; species Triadica sebifera. The sequence continues at coordinate 41,021,763 of CM042893.1, read as the reverse complement.
CGTCAGTTTGAAGGTTGAAAAGAGAGAAAGTGAGAGAAAATAGTGATTTTTAGGCTTTATTTCGATCAATTCATGACCATGAATAAATATTCACCAGCATGGATGTAACATCCTTGACCTTCCCCATATGCATTTCATTGAACATAAGCATCTTGCATACAATTCAATTGAACACATGCATTTCATACGTATTTTCGTAGGAACAAGTTCATAGCACGCACTAGCTACATGTTCTAGTATTTGGCAATTGTATCGAGTCACACGTGTATCCTTATAACCTAAATGATGATAACAATGGATTAGAATTGAATTGAATAAGGTGACTAAATTAAAGTAAGAAAAATGATTAGATTAAGATTAGTGAACATTTACATTGTTAATTTAGTTAAATCGGGACAAATTATTAAGTTGTATCATTGTGTGAATTAGTGAAATTATAAATATATGTAAACAATAATAATAATAATATAGAAAAAATAAAATGAAAATGACACAAAAGAGAAATAAAAGAGAAGAGAAGAGAAAGGAGAAGAGAAAAGAGAAAAGAGATGAGAAAAAGATAAAAAGACAAAAACCAAAAGTTAGCTTTATCTTCCCATTTCTGCCTTCTTCTCCAGCCCGACTTCTTCTTCAATTTCCTCCATTCTAGACTTCAAATTCATCCTTTTTTCAATTAGTTTTTTAAGCTAATTGATCCCTTGCAAGGTTGTTTTTGGTAAGTAATCAATTCTTATTGCTATAGGGTTGATTTGAGTTGCTTAGGTTCAATATTAGGCACTGAATTGCACCCAGATTTGGATATTAATAGAAATTGATTCTGGAAAAGTGTAAAACACAAACGTTGTTCCTTTATGTCTAAAATTTATGTATATGTAAATATTTTTGCAAGATGTGGTGTATAGAATGCGATATCTACTTCGTACTGAAACTGGTCAGGGTGTTAACCCTAACCAAGTTAGCTACTGTGTGCTTTGATTTCGAATATGTTAAAGCCATTATTTGAAGTATCTCAAAACATAAAAGTTGTATATATATGTGTTTTATATCTTTATAAAAACTTTCCGGTTCATAGGTCTTGTAAATGTTGAGTTATGGGGAATGGAACCATGACTGTACCATGGTTTGAACTGCCTACTGAGTGCCCTAGGCAGCTCCAGTAAATTGTTTGGCTCATTTGAGCTTGTTAGAGCTAGATTCTGTACATTATCAAAACACTAAAGTTATAGTTATATGTCTTAGCTAAATGGTGGTACTAATATCAGCTTCATTGGTTATGTATAGTCTAAGTTATGACCTTTGGAAATCATACTGGTCCGGGAGCCAATTCTCTTCTGGACCAGTAAACATTTTGTTATATTTGGAAGCCCCTATAGACATAATTGATAAAAGTTGAAAACATGAAAAATGTTCCATATGCACCCATATAGGTGTCAGTAAAGGTTAATTAAAATATAACTTATATATTATAAGTTATGATGAACCCAAATGAGTACCCTGAAACTGCCTAAAGGCAGAAAACATAACACACTTAGAAATTCCACAAAATATTGTACAATGATCCAATTGGTCTGATATTTTAATATGTTCTATAATTATATGTTATTTTTAATTAGGAACATGAATCAAAGTAATTGGTCAAGTATATAAAAATATATAGGCTAAACAGTCCCATAAGGTCACACTACCTTATAGGAAAAATCTTAACTATTGACATGAACAATGCATATTAATTTGTTTAAGCCACATTAAGTCTCCCTAATCATGAGTTAATCGATTATGTTTTCATATTAGGTTCGCAACATATTTGAGACCCACAAGGAGCAGATAGACAATAAGTTAGGGGTCAGAATCAAAGAAGAACAGTGAGTCTAATTATCGATTGAATTCTTTAGTGCAAATGAATGTTGCTTGCTATGTGATTCATATGATTGTCATGATTGGTCCTTGATAATGTAATGATGGATAATTTGTGAAATTGTAGTACATATAAATGGTATACTTGTGGTATATTTGAGGTATATGTTTGACATATGTGATATATATACATGGTATATGTATAGTATATGCAAGGTATATGCGTGACATATGAGGTATATATGGAATATACGTATGTTGTATATGATAAAGATGCAATGGTTGATGAATGCTTAAATAGAAGTGCAAATGCATATGGACTAAAAAGGCGTTGTGACTAGTGAAAGAAGAGGCCTATGGCCCAACAAATGTGCAAATGAAACAAATGATCAAGCTAGCTAGCAAATGCAAATGCAAATGCAAATGTTCACATGGCAAATGTTCACATGAAAATCCGGGGCAATGTCTGTTTAACTTAGTCACAACAAAATGAAATAAGCAAAGCATTTGCATACATAAAGAGTAATGATTATATGTTTCAACTTTATTGATACATATATGATACTGATGAATGGAATGGAATATATGGTATATATTGGATTCGTGATTTATTACTATGAGTTGTTTGGTACTTTAGAGCTCATTGGATGATTATTCTCACTGAGACGCAACTCATCAATTTGCATCATTTTTCAAGTAAAGAAAAGTGATAGCTCATTTTGAGTAGTGTATAGAAGACATGGAGCACAGGTCATTGGCCGAGCCTCATCACTCTCTCTCCTTGCATTCCACACAAGCATAAAATATGTCATCTGCATTTTGTATTTATATGGTTGAATATATACAGTCAGTTTGGAATGGGTTTTAAAAATGTATCAACGAAATCAACTCGTAAATACTTATGTGTAAAGTTTATGTTTTAATATATGTGATATATCATATTGGGGGTTTTAATGTTGACTTGAAAAGTCATTGAGTAATACTACAGGATATGAGACTTGCAAAGTCATTAACAGGTATTACAGGATATGAGACTTGCAAAGTCATTAGTTGATTTTACAGGATATGATATGAAAAAAGATTTTACTACTATTGTTAACAGGGTATTTTACCTTTCCAGTATGCTATGTATGATTACTTGATACAGAGATAGGTTATACTCAAATGCATAAGATGTGGTGTTACAGGTTATACCCAAATGCATAAGATGTGGTATTACAGTGGATGATTGTGTTCACAGTTGGGTAGGTAGGAACTTAAATCGTGACTCAAGGCATGAACGATACTACCTAAAAATTGAGGCATTTTCACGATCATAACATTGAATAGTCATGGGCGTGAAACAAACCTATCATGGGATCAAACCGTGATCCAAAGCATGACACAAACAGTGATCGATTCTATTGGTTTTGGCTACCATTTTCACGGGCGTGAATACCTAAAAGTTTTCAAACAAAATAAAACCAACTCCCATTCAAAATCATGTGATATCTAAAGGATTTCTAAACATTTTAAACATGTTTTTCAATAAAAATAAACACTCTATCACACAATTTAATAATGTAAAACATCAAAACTTTAGGTTCAAAATTAATCAAGATATACATAAGAAAAAATATCATATAAGACAATGTGGTGCCATCACGCATTCCAAGCTCTCTTTTTATAAAACAAAATCTTTCATGAGTGAGAGGCTTGGTAAAAATATCAGTCAATTGGTTATTTATGTCAATGAATTCTAACATAACATCTCCATTTTGGACATGATCTCTTAGGAAATGATGTCTAATGTCTATATGTTTATTCCTAGAGTGATGGATAAGGCTCTTAGAAAGATTTATAGAACTAGTATTGTCACATTTGAGAGGAATATGATACATAATTTGACCATAATCTTTAAGTTGTTGTATCATCTAAAGAACATAAGTGCAATAACACCCTGCTTTAGCAATAGATAAGACAACTGAAATTTGTTTCTTACTAAACCAAGAAACTAGACATTCTCTAATGAAGTAACAAGTACCTAAAGTTTTTTTCCTATCTAATAGACTATCGACATAATTAGCATATGAAAAATCAATGATATGAAAAGAAGAATTCCTAGGTACCATAGACCTAGATGTAGAGAATCATATAAATATTTTAAAATCCTTATAACAACATTCAAATGTGATTCTTTAAGACATGATTGAAATCTAGCACATTAGCATACACTATACATAATTTCAGGTCTAGAAGCAGTAAGGTATAGAAGAGATCCAATCATACCTCTATAAAGTTTTTCATCTATACTCTTACCCTTCTCATCTTTGTCCAATTTGGTTGATGTGCTCATTGGAGTCTTTGCAATCTTACACCTTTTCATTCCAAATTTCTTCAATAGTTCTTTAGTGTACTTGGAATGTTTGATGAAGATTCCATCATTGCATTGCTTAATTTGGAGACCAAGGAAGAACTTGAGCTCACCCATCATTCTCATTTCAAACTCTCTAGTCATACACTTAGCAAATTCTTGGCAAAGCGATTCATTAGTAGACCCGAAAATGATATCATCAACATAAATTTGAACAATTAATATATCATGCTTTTGTTTTTTAATAAAAAGAGTTGTGTCTACAAGTCCTTTTGAAAATTTTTTTTCTAATAGAAATGCACTAAGTCTTTCATACCAAGCTCTTGGAGCTTGTTTTAAACCATATAAGGCCTTAGTGAGCTTAAACACATGATTTGGCAATGAATGACGTTCAAAAATGGGAGGTTGTTCAACATAGACTTTCTCTTCTATAAAGCCATTTAAAAAGGCACTTTTGACATCCATTTGAAAAAGTTTAAAATTCATGTGATATGCAAAAGCTAAAAGTATTCTAATAGCTTCTAGTCTAGCAATCGGAGCATAGGTATCATCATAATCTATGCCTTCCTCTTGATTGTACCCTTTGGCAACTAATCTAGCCTTATTTCTAGTTAAAGACCTTATTCATCTAACTTGTTTCTAAACACCCATTTACTACCAATGATTCGATAGTCCTTGGGTCTTGGAACTAAGGTCCAAACTTTATTTCTCTCAAATTGATTGATTTCCTCTTTCATAGTAATCACCCAATTTTCTTCATTTAGAGCCTCATTAATATTCTTTGGCTCAATTTGAGAGACAAAAGCAAGATTAGAATATAAAAGTTTAAGATTAGATCTAGTACTTATACCCTTAGAAGGATCACCAATGATTTGTCCCATTGGGTGGTTTCTTATGAATTTCCACTCCTTTGGAAGCTCTGGGGTCTCTTACTCTTGAGCTTAAGGTGGAGAAATATCTTATTGTTGCTCCTTTTGATCACCATCATTTTCATTGAGGTTTCATTATCCTTCTCATAATCAAGATCAAGTTTTTCTATTGTCCCTATAATGTCATCAAGAGCACTGCCTTTCACAAGATCAAATTTACTAGATTCATCATAAACAACATGCATAAACTCTTCTACAACCAATGACATTTTGTTAAAGACTCTATAAGTTTTACTGGTTGTGAAGTATCCTAAGAAGATACCTTTATCGGATTTAGAGGCAAATTTTCTAAGGTTATCCTTGGTGTTTAATATAAAAAACTTGTATCCAAATAAATATGAGATCATAGGTTTTCTTCCATTCCATAGCTCGAAAGAGGTTTTGTTTAAAAGAAGTCTTTTGAAAACCCGATCAGAAATATAACAAGCAGTATTTGTGGCTTCGGCCTAAAAGTAGGTTGGTCAACCATACTCATTAAGCATTGTTCAAGCCATTTTAATCAGAGTTTTATTCTTCCTTTCAACTACCCCATTTTGTTGAGGTGTTTTAGGAGTTGAAAAATTATAAGAAATACCATATTCTAAACAAAAGTTTTCATTTTCAAATTTTTTGACATGATCACTTCTTATTTTTGAAATGAAATATCTTTTTTTCATTTTGAACTCTTTTGGCCAAGTTTTTAAAGGAATCAAAAGCATCACTCTTTTGAGCTAAGAAAATTACCCATGTGAATCTAGAGTAATCAACAATAATGGAAAATGCATAGTGTTTACCTCCTAAACTAGCAACTCTAGTAGGTCTAAAAAGATTTAAATGCAAAAGTTTTAATGGTTTATAGGTACTTACAACATTTTTAGAGTTGAATGATGTTTTGTGTTATTTTCCTCTTTGACATGGTTCACATGTCTTATTCTTTTTCAAATTTGATCTTTGGTATTCCATTTACTAGCTCTCTTTTACTATGGCATTGAATTAAATCCATGCTTGCATGACCAAGCCTTCTATGCTATAGCCAAGACTCATCGCTAATAGTCATAAGACACTTAGAGGATAGGTTAGATATCTTGTGTAAGTCTATTATGTAAGTATTGTCATCTCTATCTCCTTTGAATATCTTTTGGCCATTTAGAGTTGTTACAAGACATTCATTAAAGGTGAAAATGACTAGGTTTTCCTTATCACATAATTGACTTACACTTAACAAGTTGTGTTTAAACCATCAACAAGTAAAACATCTTCAATTAAAGTTGCACCATTTAAACCAATAGACCCAATGCCAATTACCTTACCCTTGGCATTGTTCCCAAAAGTTATCTTACCACCATCATTCCTTTTGATATTAGTGAATAGACTTTTGTTACCGGTCATATTCCTTGAACATCCACTATCCACTAGCTAAACATTTTCCTTTGATGTGGATTTGAGGTATACCTACATTACCATAATTTAGGTTTGGTTTTTAGGTATCCAAATGAACTTAGGTCCTTAGGGGTTAGCACTAAAAGGTTCCCAATGAGTCTTCCTTATAAAATAATGTTTGTTTATATGTCCAATTCTCATGCAATAGTGACATAGTTTAGATTTATGTATGCTTTTCCATTTTGTCATGTTTTTAGGCTTTGTTATTTTTTTAGGTGGTGTATGTGCACAATTACATTAACATGCATTTATGATAGGTGCTTTCCTAGGTGCATGCTTCTTGTATAAGAAAGCATAATTGGCCTTTTGAGGTTTCCTTCTTGAGCCAAGTGAGCCTTGATTACTCTTCTTTTTAGTAAAGATTTTTGTGTGTGAATTGCCTTTAGGCCTTAGGGCTAATACCTAAATTGTAGAGGTTTGTGGTGTGCTTGATTTGACAAATATGGTTTTAGGTGAGGAAGATGATGATGCTTTTTTGAAGCCTAGACCATGTCTCACTAAGGGAGGTCTTTATGATATAATTAAAGTATTGAAACTTTCCTTCCCTTTGTGAAATCTAGAAATAGAATTTCTAAACTCATTAACTACATTTTTTAAAGCATTATTTTCTGTTAAAAGGGAATTTGTTGAGGGTTTTGAAGAGATTTCATGTAATGATCTTTTCAAAGAGTCATTTGAAGTTTTTAGCTCTTCAACAACCTTTTGAAGGTCATTCAAATCATTTCTAAGTTTTTAGCTATTCTTTTTATAAAGATCTAGTTTCTTTTTATATCTTTCTATTTCAAGGTTTAAGACTTCAACTATATCATCATCATCATCAATTAAATCATGTAAATAATCAGAATGTTGGGATATAATGCATATCTCATCAAAAGGGTCATCCTCAATAGCCATAAAGCACAAGTTAGCCACCTCCTCTTCCTCTTCTTCTTCAATGAATGAGGAGGATGAGTCATCCTAAGTGACTTTGTGACCCTTCTCTTCATCTTCTTTGTTGGGTCTCCTCTTGTACTTCTTGAGCTTCAGACACTTCGATTTTATGTGACCTTTCTTCCAACATTCATAGCACTTTACTTCCTCTTTTCCTTTATTGGATCAGATGTTTCTAGGAGTGAACCTTGAAATCCTTTGCTTATAGTTCTTCATTGAACCATATTTGTTGAAGATCAATCTTTTGATCCTCTTTGAAAGTAGGGCTATTTTTTCATCTCCTTCATCAACTATTTCTTCATCACTTAGAAGATCTTCATCTATAGGCATGGAAGTTGATGCTTTGAGTGCAATTGGTTTTATCCTTTTTTTTTCTCCTCCATTTTCTTTATGTCCTATTAGAGCCAACTCATGAGTGAGAAATTTGCCAATTAGTACATCGATGGGGATCACATTTAAGTCTTCATTTGCTTCTTCTATGCCTACAACTCTTGAGCCACAATCCTTTATTGGAAGACTCTTCAAAATCTTATTATATATGTCTTCCAAGCTATAGTTCTTGCCAAGCTTCCTCATGCCATTGACAATGGCCAGAAGATGATTTGTCATTTTGGTTATGGTCTCGTTTGGCTTCATCTTAAAGAGCTCATATTCAATGATAAGAAGTTGAACCTTCTTGGACTTAACTTGTTTAATGCCTTCATGGTAGTTCTCCAAAGTCTTCCAAATAGAGTAGGTGGTAAGATAATCTTGAATCCTGCCACACTCTTTAAGAGATGAAGAGCTAATTAGAATAGTCATAGCTTTCTTATTCTTGCCATTTTCTCTTTTTTGAATTTCTTTCCATTCATCCCTTGGTGTGATTTCTTCTTCTCCTTCAAAATTTCTTCTTTTTTTAGGTGTCCATTCTTTCTGAACAAACTCCTAAACATTTATTCCTTCACTATCAAGATAGGTTTCCATCTTAATTTTCTAGTTTGCATAGTTAGCTCCATCAAAGAAGGGCTTGAGACTATGAAATCCTTCGTTGGCCATAGTTTGATCTTTACTTTCACTATTTAGGCTTGATTACTATTCCTAGCTCTAATACCAATTATTGCCCAAAATAATAACCAAGAAAGGGTGTTTAATTGGTTGGCAATTAAAATTTTGGCTGAAGGAATATGCTAAAATAATAAATTGACAAAGGAAGAAGGATATTGTGTACACAAGATTTATAGAGGTTCGGGTATTAACAAACCTTACTCCTCTTCCTAATCTCGATTGGGTGTTTCATTAACACTTGAAGTGCTACAATGGAGTTTTTTCTAACTTACTCCCAACTATGGTGTTTCTCTCTTGGCTAACACCTAATCCAGAAAAACCCTTATATTTTAATAGCTAACACAACAACCAAATCCTTATGTTTTTATGTCTCACACAATAAATCCTTACAAGTGTTTCACTCACAACTCAACTCACTCAAAACCACTTTTGAGTAATTGATTACAAGTAGAAAGTACTCACCAACTAGAATGCTCAACAATTACGAGCAATTATGGTTTTATAATCAAATAATGAAAGTTTGTTGAATCAAAGTAAATGCACAAGGCTATATAAGATTAAAGATTGAATGATTGTATATCTTTCTATTTGGAAGTAATAAATGTGTTGTATTTATACTTCCATATCAAATATAGTCATTTTGGGGTGCATTTAATGCGAAAATAGTCGTTCAACTGCTTTTCCATTCATGTCTGTCAAGTTTCTCTCTAGGGTCATGGGCATGACTGATTCTTCACAGACATGACTGTTCTTCATAGCCATGAATGAAAGTTGTAACTCTAGCCATGATTCATTCTGCCTAAAAATGAATGGTTGTTCATGGGCGTGACTTGATCAATCTTCACGATTGAACCAGTGCTTCATTGCCATGAACATTTGAATGAACAGTCTTGGCAGTTACTTGTTTCACAGTCGTGATTCAGTATACATGGGTGTGAAGAGCTATTTTCATGGGGATGGTGATATTTCACCACGGGCGTGACTTTTTGAATCACGGGCATGACACTATGCATTTTATTAATTTCTTGATCTTTAATTCTTTTCTTTCAACTTGCTTTATGATTTTGGGAATGCATAACCTGTCTAACACACTTAGAGCATAAAAAGTGATTAAATTCCTTATTACCTAATTATTTGTTATCTTCAAAATGGCTGAAATATCCCTCAAGGTTCAATATAAGCTTATAAGAAAGATGATAGACCTGCTATAGAGAGCAACATAGCCAGCCCCATCAGTACTACAATATGAGAGATTGCAGAAATTAGGGGCACTAGATTTTTATGGAAAAAGGGAGGATGATTTTTTATGGTAGAGTTTTTGTTAAAGCAAGCTAAAGGAGTTTTTGACCAATTACACTGCACTAACAAGTAGAATTGTGAATATTCAGTGTCTTTGTTGCAAGATCATGCATATTACTCGTGGCAGTCTAAGTCATAGAGTTCAAAAGCACTTCATCCCATGACTTTAGAATTCTTTTTGTGAGAAGTTCAAAGAGTAGTATATTCCCCCTATCTATACAGATGATAAGAAGAAGGAGTTCCTGATGCTAAAAGAGTGGAATATATCAGTAACAGAATATGAGTGAGATTTTACACATCTCTGCAAGTATGCTAGCGGCATTGTATCTGCGGAAGTTGATAAATGCTAATGATTTGAATATAGGTTGAGGGATCCGATGAAGCTATAAGTCTCGGCCCTACGTCTAATGAACTTTCCCAGCATATTAGCATCTGCTATTATTGGCAAACTCTAACACATGAAATGACAGTAAAGAGAGATAGAGAACTTAAAGCCGAGCTAGAAAAAAGAAAGCCTCTAGCACTAAGAGCCTCTACTTCAAAATCTCAAGAAGAAGTTGAAGATGATGAAGAAAAGAGTGATGATGCAAAGAGGACATTGCAATGCTCTCGAGAATACTGAAAAGAATAATTGAAAAGAGAATGAGCAACTCTCAAAAATTCAAGCAAAGAAATTTCAAACACTCCTCAAATGACTCTCAAAGGAATAAAGAGGTAAAGTTTTATGAGTGTGGGAAGAAGGGACATATCAAACCAGAATGTCCAAGGCTCAAGAAACACAAGAGTAAATACCAAAAAGACAATGGGGAGAAAGGTCACAAAGCCACATAGGATGACGAAATCTCTTCAAGTGAAAAAGATGACAATGAAAGTGAAGAGGTAAACCTATGTTTCATGGCTATAGAGGATCACATCTCGAATAAGGTAGGATCATTTTACTCATACTCATTCAATAATGATAATAGTGATAATAATAGTGATAGTGAAGATAATGGTGATGAGAAAAGTTTAATAGAAGTATTGAACCTAGAACTAGAAAATGTAGATGTAAATTCAATACTTATCAAAATAACATTTCAAGTTTGAAAAACAAAATGGAAGTCTTAGAAAAGGAAAATCTTGAGCTTAAATCTTCTAATGAATCTCTTCAAAAATCATTAGATGAGTACTCCTCAAGACCCTCAACTAAATCATTGCTTAAAGCGAACAATGTTTTGAAAAATGAAGTTGAGGAACTTAGAAACTCCATTTCAAAATTTCACAAGGGCAATGAGAGTTTAGATACTCTCATTGTGTCTCAAAGACCACCTTTAATAAGACATGGTCTAGGATTTAAGGGAACATCATCTTCATCTCACTAGACCACTTTTGTTAAGTCAAGTGAATCCCACATCTCTACATTAGAAGTAACAGCCCCAAGGTCTAAGTGCACAACATACACTAAATCTTCTATACATAAAAGGAATGATCAAGGGTCAGTAAGCCTAAGAAGGAAACTTCAAAAGGCCAATCATGCTTTTATGTATAAGAAGCATGCACCTAGGAAAGCACCAAGTCATCATGCATGTGTATGCCACTGCTCACAAACTCTACCCAATAGTTAAAAGCATGGTAAGACAGAAAAGCACATTTAGAGCTAAACAATGTAATTATTGTATGAAATTTGGTCATATCAATAAATATTGCTGGATAAAGAAGGCTTATTAGGAACCTTCATGTGCTAACCCCCAAGGACCCAAGCTCATTTGGGTACCTAAAAATAATACTTGAATTGTGATCTTATAGTATGCCACAAGTCCACAATAAAAGAAAATGCTTGGCTAGTAGATAGTGGATGCTCAAGGCATATGACCAGAGACAAAGAACTATTCAATGACATTAAAAGTATTGATGGAGGTAAAGTAACCTTTGGAAACAATGCTAAGGGTAAGGTAATTGGCATTGGCTCTATTGGTATTAATAATACTACTTTATTGAATATGTCTTACTTGTTGATGGTTTAAAACATAATTTGTTAAGTGTAAGTCAATTATGTGATAAGGGAAACCAAGTAATCTTTACTTCTAACAAATGTCTTGTAACCTCTGTTAATGGCCAAGAGATATTTAAAGGAAGTAGAGATGTCAATACCTACATAGTAGACTTACACAAAATATCTAACATTTCCTCTAAGTGTATTGTGACTACTAGTGATGAATTTTGGTTGTGGCATAAAAAGCTTGGTCATACAAGCATGGATTTAATTCGAAGCCTTAGTAAAGGAGAGCTGGTAAAGGGACTACCAAAAGTCAAATTTGAAAACGACAAGACATGTGAACCTTGCCAAAGAGGAAAACAACACATGTCCTCCTTCAAATCCAAAAACATTGTAAGTACCTCAAAACCTCTACAACTTTTGCATCTAGATCTTTTTGGACCTACTCGAGTTGCAAGCTTAGGAGGTAAATATTATGCTTTTGTCATCGCCGATGACTACTCTAGATTCACTTGGGTAATTTTCTTAGCTCAAAAGAGTGATGCTTTTGAATCTTTTAAAAACTTTGCTAAGAGAGTTCAAAATGAAAAAGGATATTGTATTTCAAAAATAAGAAGCGATCATGGCAATGAATTTGAAAATGAAAACTTTGAAAATTTTTGTCTAGAACATGGCATTTCAAAAAAAAATTTCATCTCCTAGGACACCTCAAAAAAATGGGGTGGTCAAAAGGAAAAATCGAAATTTAATTGAAATGGCTCGAACAATGCTCAATGAGTATGGATTACCAACTTACTTTTGGGCTGAAGCCACAAATATTGCATGTTATATTTCAAATCGAGTTTTCAAAAGACCACTCTTAAACAAAACTTCTTTTGAGTTATGGAATGGAAAAAAGCCCATGATCTCATACTTTAGAGTATTTGGATGCAAGTGTTTCATATTGAATACAAAGGACAACCTTGGAAATTTTGCCTCTAAATCTGATGAGGGTATATTTTTAGGATACTCCACTACTAGCAAAGCTTACTAGATCATCAAGAACACTACCCTCATCAAATTGATCTTGTGAAAAATTTGCTTCTAAAATTTGCTTACTACCCTCATCAAGAACACTACCCTCATCAAATTGATCTTGTGAAAAATTTGCTTCTAAAATTTGTACAATTTGTACAAATTTATTTGATTAATAAAAGGCTTTTACATTAATTTGATGTTCATTTGATATATAAATTGATAAGTGATCTTAAATCAATTAATGAAGTCCTTGATATATAACATAGCATGAAAGAAATCATGATGAGATCATGATATTGAGATTCTTATCATGTGTAATCATATTAGTATGAAAATTATCCCTAGTCATAGAATTAATGAGATGGGACATTATTAATCCAGACAGACTAGCACATGTTACACTTCTTGATTGGATCGAGTAGTAGATCTCATAATCTACAAACATGAGAAGGTTAGAGTTAATATGTAGATGCTTACTAAGTGTAGCTAAGTATATTGGATGACCAACTATGAGACAATCATATGGATAATCTATTCAAATGTCAATGATAGTCTCATCATAGAAATGGTGCAAGTATCCCTGGACTTGAGGTACTCAAGGATATCCTGAATATTGAATTTGTATTTTGAAACTATTCCTTGTTGCCTCAGAGAGGTTGCTCATAGGGTCGTGATTGGATACAACTTTAGGTATTAGAAGGTAATTGGGTAACCAACAAAGGATTCACCACTCTTGATAGAAGGAGTGTATACCCATGGCCTCTTGTCGTGGTCATTACTCGGGAATCTTTGGCCGAAGTGGAAATGTCATGAAGATAGTCTTCAATAAAATATCTAATAGAGTAATGAGTCTCAAGGACAAGAACTAACATTACTTGGACTAGACGTGATGTAGTCAGTCTAGTGGGAGTTGACACATGTCCATACTCTAAACCAAATGGGGTATAGAATGGTGAAAGGAATAATAACATGGAAATTGTCTATGGAAAGGTTCGTAGTCAAACCACTAACTTTCCGGTCAATTAGGGGTCATGATGTGTTGCTAGATACCGCTCATGACTTGCTTAAATTAATTGTTAATTTAAGTGGTCAACATAACTGGGAACCTAATGGGTCACATGCATTGAAGATATGGAGAATGAGTAAAATGGTATTGGATAGGATCCAAAATATAAGAGAATTATTTCAGGATGGATCGCGATGAGATTGCACAGAAAAATCGTTCGGGAGGGTTACAGGCCCGTGCAGGCTAGGCAGGCTACTGGTTCACCTAGCGGGCTAGCTGGGCTGCCCAGTAGCAGCCCACAGCAAGCCCAGCGCAGTGTTGCCTCCCACCCATTGGCCAATGACAGATTTTGGCCTTAATTAGGCCAATTATGGCTAATTACTATTCATTCATTTCCCTTTTCTCCATTTTTGACTTATCATATTTTTTTTGAATTTGATTCAAATATAAAAGACATCAAATGGCAGAAAATAGACATGAAAATATATTTTTATGAAAAAAATATTTTTAAGACAATAAAATTCTCTCAAAAATACTTTCTAAGGTAGAACTTTGAATTTGTTCAAACCATTTCTCTTGATAGTTTTTTCTTCATTATTCGCGTGGATTATCATTAGAGACATCCTAGTGTGGATTGTTGTGGTTTGCTACAACCCAATAAAGTGAAGATTTGAAGAACAAATAAGAAATTACAAGGTATAATTTCTAACCTTTATATTTATATAAATTAGTTTTGATGGCACAAGTATGATCTTTTTTTTCGGGTTTTGAAAATTTTATTTTTTCACTACGTTTATGAATATGATTCATTCTTCAAAACCCAACATTGGTCTCAAAGCCTCCTTGTGTCCATTAAAATTAATTTTAATTGAAAGTGTAATGGAATTGCATGGTTTTGATGATTTGGGATCAATGGTAGTTGAAAAATTGAAATTAATTTGTAAAATATGTTTTACACATTTTTATTTCCCTAATCTGATCATGGGATGATTAAGGATGATTATTTTGATTGAAAAATTATTTGAATGTGATTCAAATTATTAATTTCAGATTTATTTCAAAAATGCCTAAAATTGCCTTGTTTATGAATATGTATTGTTGTTTGGCTTAATTGATGGAGCTAGTTATATTTTTCTTGTAATTTGATTATGAAAACATTATTTAGACATATTGAGAATATTTTTATGCATCTGAAAGTGTCCAATAATTAATTAAAAATTATTTGAATTCATTCTTCAAACAAATACAAAAACGGGACTGTTTAATCATAGCCGGTGGGGCTGTTTTGTTTAATTTTTTTGTATATCTTTATTTTATTTCCATAACCTTAAAATAATTTTTATGTGATTACATATATGTTATTTTGATGTTAGATGCATGCCAAAATTATTTTGCAAGCATTTGAAATTTTTTAAAAAAATTCTAGATATCAAATTAGTAATTTTGTGCATCTAAGTGTGTTGGTTCGTTTGTCTTAATAATTTTGGATTGTGCCAAAAAACTATTTTTATGAACTCAAACTGACCTAAAGATGATTCGAATGATTATTTGAAGTTCTAGAAAATTTTAGAATTTTTGGAAATTAATTTTGAATTAATTTAAGTTGTGCAATTCTAATTCTAGTATGACTAGAAATTGGTATGTATATTAAAATTAAATTATTTAATTTTAACATCATAATATTCTGAATTTAAAGAGAATTAATTTTGAATTAATTTTGGAAATATGAAATTTAATTTAATTTGATAAAATATTAAATTCCACTTTAAAATGACATACAAAATTAAATTACCCGAAACAACACATATAGGCAATTTCGGATCAAGTGTTGAATCGATTTACAAATTGAAATCCAAAATTGTCATTTTTATTTTGTGCATTAGAGAATGCATATTAGGTGTGTATAAAAAGGCATGATGGATGATTATGGACTTAGGCTTTGTTAGAGAAATGCTCTAAAGGCAATCACCTTTAGCACTTATTGCATAAATTTATTTGATTAATAAAAGGCTTTTTCATTAATTTAATGTTCATTTGCTATATGAATTGATAAGTGATCTTAAATCAATTAATGAAGTCCTTGATACATAACATAGCATGAAGGAAATCATGATGAGATCATGATATTGAAATTCTTATCATGTGTAATTATGTTAGTATGAAAATTATCCCTAGTCATAGGATTAATGAGATGAGACTTTATTAATCAAGATAGACTAGCACAATTTACACTCCTTGATTGGATCGAGTATTGGATCGAGTAGTAGATCTCATAATCTATAAACATGATATGTTAAAAGTTAACATGTGGATGCTTGCTAAGTGTAGCTAAGTATATTGGAAGACCAACTATGAGACAATCATATGGATAATCTATTCAAATTTCAATAATAGTCTCATCATAGCAATGGTGCAAGTAACCTTAGACTTGAGGTACTCAAGGATATCTTGAATATTGATTATGTATTTTGACACTATTCCTTATTGCCTCAGGAAGGATGCTCATAGGGTGTTGATTGGACACAACTTTAGGTATTCGAAGGTAATTGAGTAACCAACAAAGA
Source organism: Triadica sebifera (assembly GCA_023653625.1). NCBI lineage: Eukaryota > Viridiplantae > Streptophyta > Magnoliopsida > Malpighiales > Euphorbiaceae > Triadica > Triadica sebifera. The sequence goes on along the minus strand of CM042893.1, from coordinate 41,005,373 downwards.
ATTCACAACTCTTGATAGAATGAGTGTATACCCATGGCCTCTTGTAGTGGTCATTACTTGGGAATCTCTGGCCGGAGTGGAAATATCATAAAGATAGTCTTCAATGACATATCTTATAGAGTAATGAGCCTCAAGAACAAGAACTAACATTACTTGGACTAGACGTGACATAGTCAGTCTAGTGGGAGTTGACACATGTCCATACTCTGAACCAAGTGGGGTATAGAATGGTAAAAGGAATAATTATATGGAAATTGTCTATGGAAAGGTTCGTAGTCAAACCACTAACTTTCTAGTCAATTGGGGGTCATGATGTGTTGCTAGATACCACTCATGACTTGCTTAAATTAATTGTTGATTTAAGTCGTCAATATAACTGGGAATCTAATAGGTCACATGCATTGAAGTTATGAAGAATGAGTAAAATGGTCTCGGATAGGATCCAAAATATGAGAGAATTATTTCGGGATAGATCGCGATGAGATCGCATGGAAAAATCGTTCAGGAGGGTCACTGGTCCGTGCGGGCCAGTTCAGGCTAGGAAGGCCGCTAGCCAGCCTAGCGGGCCAGCTGGGCTAGCTAGTAGCAACCCACAGAAGGCCCAGCGTGCTACTGCCTCCCACCCGTTGGCCAACGACAGATTTTGGTCTTAATTAGGTCAATTATGACCAATTACTATTCATTCATTTTCCTTTTCTCCATTTTTGACTTTTCATCTTTTCTTTGAATTTGATTCAAATAGAAAAGACATCAAATGGCAGAAAATAGACATAAAAAAATATTTTTTTATGAAACAAATATTTTTAAGACAACAAAATTCTTTCAAGAACACTTTCAAAGCTAGCACTTTGAATTTGTTCAAATCATTTCTCTTGATAGTTTCTTCTTTATTCTTCACATGGATTATCATTAGAGACATCCTAGTGTGGATTGTTGTGGTTTGCTACAACCCAACAAAGTGAAGATTTTAAAAACAAATAAGAAATTACAAGGTATAATTTTTAATATTTATATTTATATAAATTAGTTTTATTGGCACAAGTATGATCTTTTGTTTCGGGTTTTAAAAATTTTATTTTTCCGCTGTATTTATGAATATGATTCATTCTTCAAAGCTCAACATTGGTATCAGACTCTCCTTGTGTCCATTGAAATTAATTTTAATTGAAACTGCAATGAGATTGCATGGTTTTGATGATTTTGGATCAATAGTTTTTGAAAAATTGAAATTAATTTGTAAAATATGTTTTACACATTTTTCTTTCTCTAATCTGATCATGGGATGATTAAAGATGATTATTTTGATTGAAACATTATTTGAATGTCTTGGTCAGATATTTAGCTAAGAAGGGGGGTTGAATTGGAGTTTTAAAAATTTAACTTTAAAGTGTGGAAATAAAAAGTTAAGTTTATGAGGGATAGAGAAATTTGACACAAAGATTTTTATAGAGGTTCGGGTATTAACAAAACCTACTCCTCTCCCCAATCACAATTGGGAGTTTCACTAACACACTAAGTGTTACAATGGAGTTTTACAAGCTCACTCCCAATTATGGTGTTTCTCACAATGGCTCACACCTAACCCATAAATCCCTTGTGTTTAATGGCTCACACAATAACCAATTCCTTGTGTTTCACAGACTCACACAAACAACCTTTACCTCGTGTTTTACAGGCTCACACAAACAACCTTTACCTCATGTTTTAGAGGCTCACACAAACAACCCTTCTTTGTGTTTTAAAGGCTCACACAACTAACCTTTACAAGTGTTCTACTCTTAACCCAGAAATACCCAAAAACTCACTTGAGTAATAAATGATTACAGAGGGAAACACTTATAAATCTTTATTGCTCAATAAATGGTGAGCAAAAAGATTTTCACAGAGAATATATATTTGTTTTGAGAGTATTAAATGTACAAATAGCTTATAATTAGATTTTGATTCAAAGTATTAGCTATCCTCTATTTCTGAATGCATAAATGACTTGTATTTATACTCCTATGCCAAATTATAGCCGTTAGAATGCATTTAATACAAAACTAGTCGTTGCAGCAACCCAAATAATTGCGCCTGACATTTTTCTCTTTCATCTTTCACGGGCGTGACTATGTTTGTCATGGTCGTGACTTTTCTTCCAAGCCATGACTGAAGTGGTGACCTTGGTCGTGAAGCATTCTGGAAGGTTATATCTTCACGGGCGTGACAATTTTCCCAGCCGTGATCTAAGTGGTGACTTTGGTCGTAAAGCTCTCTGGAAGAATTTGTCATGAAGGTTCACGGGCATGACGTTTAATTCACGGGCGTGACTTAAATGTGCATTCACAGTTTGTTGTCTTCCTTCATGGCCGTGAACTTCAAATATTAGTTTGTTGGCAGTTAGCTTAATCACAGGCGTGACACATAGGGTCACGTGCGTGAACATGCTACTTCTTTAATTTTATGTTTCAAGGATTAATCTTCCATTCTCCATTCTTGCTATTTTATTCCATACCCGGTTTAATAGACTTAGAAAACAAGTATGTTAAATACATTATTGCTATTTTATTTGTTATCATCAAAATGACGGAAATACCCTTCAAGGTTCAACAATCTCCCTTTTTTTTATGGTGACAAATAATCTAGCAATATGTGCTTTTGAGAAGTCTCCCCCTCAAAAGATGCTTAGGATAAAAATTTATGAAGTGCAAGAATTGTAGAAAATGATGAAGTGTAGCATCAAAATAAACTTTATAGTTTTAAGTATATGCAAGTTATATGCAAAGTATATCCAATATATACCAAAATTCTCTTTTAATCATGAAGTATATGTAAGGTATATTTAGAGTATATCAAGTGCAAATTCATTTATGTAACTTGCATCAAGGTATATGCAAAGTATATTTAAGATATATTTAATGTGTATAAAGCTCAATTGCATACTTGCATATTCATTTTGAATCAAATTTTAAGTATTGCACTTAAACTCAAAATATTGCTATTTTCTCCCTACTTAACTCAATATATTTGTAGGTTCTTCATTTTGATTCAAAATTAAGTATTGCTTGCATTTATCTTGTTATATTGCTAGTTTCTCCCCCTTTTGTCATCAACAAAAAGAATATCAATAAAGATAAACCATAATGGAAAAACAAAGCAAATATATTAAATTATAAAAAGTGAAATACAATCAAAGGTAATGAAAATTCAGAAAGGAAATTTAAAATTTCCTACACACAAGCAAACAAACAACAAAACAAACAAACAAGCATATCAGGACTACCATCTAGCCTAACATCTATCCGGACATCCTGTCCCTAAGACAAGCAACTTCAGCCTCATGGTTGTCCATTCTAGACTCCATGAAGTCCTTAAGGTTCTCCAACCTTTCATCCATGGAAGCCTACAGCTGCTCAAATCGTGGTGCTAGGAGGTCAACCACCTACTACTCCAAATTTGGTGTGGAATCCGAGGATTGTTCAATGTCCTGCTCATTCGCTGGAGGTGCCTCCTCAACCCGAGCCCTTTTCCTCTGCTGGATTCCTTAGAGGCCGGCTTTGAAGTCCTCCTAGTCATTGTCTTCCCATATGATTTCGCCAGCAGTGTCAGTGAAGCGGTAGTAAATGTTGTTCTCATGGACAATTCGAACAGTCGCTCCCATTTTAATGAAGGACTCTATATCCAATCGATCTCGAGGATGCCCTAGGATGAGATTAAAGTGATGGTCATCCAGCTTCAGATATCCAAGCTTCAAGGCTATATGGGTTACATACCGACCAATAAGTATGTCTCCGGAGGGCTTGGTGGCAATGGCCAGGAGATGGTTCGCAAACCATCGAGAAAGCGCCACTGTGAGGCCTCTTTAGGCCATCTCAAAGAGAAAGAGCTCAGACTTCCGAATGGTGTCATTGCTATCTCCTCGGGCAAATATGCTATAGGTTAGAAACCTATGTAGATATTTGTGCACTGGGGACCGGAGATGAGTGCTCTTGGTCTTCCTTACATCCCAGCTGCAATCTGTGCCAAAGTGAGTCCATGCTCGAGTTGCAAAGAACTCCACTTCGCTGTCGTTGAGAATGCCTTCCGAGGGTAGGTTGAATAACTCCCCGAATTATATGGCAGAGAGAGTTTTCGGATTGCTGCATAGTTGAAATTTTACTACACCAGTTGGAGACACTTGCAAAGTACTCAAGAATTCCAAGGTTGGCTCCCTCAAGGTGGGCAGATGAATTTCCACAAAGTCCTTCAAATGACAGGCCTGAAGTTGCTCTGTCATCGCTATCTCAAGCTTGATAGTGCATACCATTTGCCACTCAAAAGATCTTGATGAAATGAGAGGCCTTTTCTTCAAGGTTGAGTACCTAGGATGGCAATGCTCCTGGATTCTGTTCATTAGGTAGTCTGAGTACCTCTTGGGAGCATGAGATTTCTTCCTAGTACCCTTTGATGAACCAGTTTTCATGTTGATTTAAAGAAATGAACTTTGAAGAGTTTGGAAAAATTTGACAGAATTTGTGAGGAAACCCTAAGGAAAGATGATTTTTTGATGATGGAAGGGATTTTTTATGGTATTTATAGCAGAAATTTGTGACTAGGGGGCCGGAATCTTCAATGTACCATTCAATGAGTGTAAATAAGAGCAGTTTCAAGAAGTTGGAAGGTTAAAATGTGAAGAATAACCGACAGAATTGTTATATAGCCAATGCATTCACGGGTGTGAATTATGTAGTCACAGGCGTGAAGTGTCGTGTTCACGGTTTGCTAAAGGGGTGCTCTACCCTTAAATAAAGGCATGACATGGTTCACGATCGTGACATTTGAATGTCACGAGCATGAATGATGAATTATCACAGTGGTAAAAAAGGAGTCACGGGCATGAAGTATTGAATTTCACTACTTATGCCCGTGAAACAAAGCGTGACTCAAAGCATGAATGTCTCTATGAGTTTTTGGTGAAAATGTTCACGGGTGTGAAAATTCGTCACGAGCGTGAACAAGGCTTTTCATGGGAGTGAATGAAGTCATGAACATAAGTTTCACTACTTGAAGCCATGAACCATGTCGTGAATCAAATCGTGAAAGACACTAGTTCTTTTGGCTATCTAATGCACGGGCGTGAACATATGTCACGGGCGTGAATTGCCTAAAATTTTCATCAAATAAAACTAAGTCCTAAAACAAGACTAAATAATTTCTATGAAGATTCTATTCCTTATAACATAAATTTCCATCAAATTTACTACCTTATATCAAGTGAGATGATACAAAAATAAGATTATCACTTAAGATTTGACAATTTGGCAATCACAAGGTTAATCCATCAATCATACTAAGTTCTCTTCTAATGAAATTAAATATTTCTTCATTTAGAGACTTAGTGAATATATCTTCCAATTGATTTTCTGTGCTTATAAATTCCAATGCAACATCTCCATATTGAACATGATCTCTAATAAAGTGGTGTCTAATGTCAATATGCTTACTTCTAGAATGTTGAATGGGATTCTTTGAAAGATTTATAGAACTTGTATTGTCACATTTAATAGGTATATGGTTCATATCATGACCATAGTCCTTAAGTTGTTGTTTCATCCAAAGAATTTGAGTATAACAACATCCTGCTGATACATACTCTGCTTCAGCAGTTGAAAGAGCAGCTGAAACTTGTTTCTTGCTAAACCAAGAAACTAAGCACTCTCCAATAAAGTGACAAGTACTGAAGTACTTTTTCTATCTAAAATACTGCCAGCATAATCTGCATCTGAATATCCTACAATATAAAAGGATGAATTTCTAGGATACCACAAACCTAGATGTAATGATCCATGTAAATATCTTAGAATTCTTTTTATTGCATGTAAATAAGATTCTTTTGGACATGATTGAAATCGTGTACACAAGTAAACACTATACATTATGTTGAGTCTAGAAGCAGTAAGATATAAAAGTGATCCGATCATACCTCTATAGAGCTTTTCATTAATGCTCTTACCCTTTTCATCCTTGTCCAATTTTGCTGATGTGCTCATTAGAGTCTTGGCATTCTTGTATCCTTCTATTCCAAATTTCTTAATTAAATCTTTGGCATATTTAGATTGGTTGATGAATATGCCCACATTGCCTTGTTTTATTTGTATACCAACAAAATATTTAAGCTCTCCCATCATGCTCATTTCCAATTCCATAGTCATACACTTACCAAATTCTTTACAAAACAATTCATTAGTAGAACCAAATATGATATCATCAACATAAATTTGAACAATTAGTATATCATGCTTATGCTTTTTAATGAATAATTTGGTGTCAACATTCCCCTTTGTAAAGTTATTTTCTAAGAGAAAAGAACTTAGTCTTTCATACCAAGCTCTTGGGGCTTGTTTCAAACCATAGCTTTCAAAGCCTGGTGGTTGTTCTACATGAACTTCTTCTTCTATATAACCATTTAGAAAGGCACTTTTCACATCCATTTGAAAGAGTTTGAAATTCATGTGACATGCATATGCTAAAAGTATTCTTATGGCTTCTAATCTAGTTACAGGTGCATAGGTCTCATCATAATCTATTCCTTTTTCCTGATTATATCTGTTAAACCTTGAGGGGTATTTCCGTCATTTTGATGATAACAAATAAAATAGCAATATTGTATTTAACATATTTGTTTTCTAAGTCTATTATACAGGACATGGATTAAAATAGCAAGAATGGAGATTGGAAGAATAATCCTTGAAAGACAAAATTCAAGAAGTAGCATGTTCACTGCTGTGACTCTATGAGTCACTCCCTTGAAAGGAGCTAACCATTACCAAAACCAACATTTGAAGTTCACGGCCATGAAGGAAGAACAAACCGTGAAGTGGGCATTTCAGTCACCCCCGTGAATAAAGGTGTCACCCCCGTGTAGATTCATGCATTTTCATCTAAATAGCTTCACGACCAAAGTCATCACTTGGATCACGGCTGGGAAGCTTGTCACACCCGTGAATGAGTATGTCACGCCCGTGACTCTATATGTCAAAACATTCCAGAGAGCTTCACGACCAAGGTCACCACTTCAGTCACGACTTGGGAAGAAATGTCACTCCCGTGACAAGCATAGTCACGCCCGTGAACAATGAAAGAGAAAAATGTCAGGCGCGATTTTTTGGTTGGTACAACAGCTAGTTTCGTATTTAATGCACCCCAACGGCTATATTCAGCCATGGGATTATAAATGGAAGTCATTTGTGCATTAAGAACAAGAGAATGAAGAGAATAACAATAGAATAGCATATACTTCGAATTTAAGCTATTTGTACTTTCATACTTTGAGAACAAAATCTATTCTCTGTAAAAATCTTTTTGCTCTTCATTTATTGAGCAATTAAGATTTGTAAGTGGTTCTCTCTGTAATCTTTACTCAAGTGAGCTTTGGGTATTTCTGGGTTAAGAGTAGAACACTTGTAAGGGTTTGTTGTGTGAGCCTCCAAAACACAAATTAAAAGGTTGTTTGTGGGATCCTGTAAAAAACACAAAGTGAAGGTTATTTGTATGATCCTGTAAAAATACAAAGTGAAGGTTGTTTGTGTGAGCCTGTAAAACACAAGAAATTGGTTATTGTGTGAGTCATTAAAAGATAAGGGATTTCTGGGTTAGGTGTGAGCCATTGTGAGAAACACCATAGTTGGGAGTGAGCTTGTAAAACTCCATTGTAACACTTAGTGTGTTAGTGAAACTCTCAATTGCGATTGGGGAGAGGAGTAGGGTTTGTTAAAACCCGAACCTCTATAAATCTTTGTGTCAAATTTTCTCTATTCCTCCTAAAATTAATTGTTTATTTCCGCACCTTAAAGTTTAATTTTTTAAAACTCCAATTCAACCCCCCTTTTTGGCTTAATATCTGGGCAACAATTGGTATCAGAGCTTTGTCTAATATCGAAGCCTAAAAAGCGCTAGTAAAGAGTAGGATATGGCCAGTGAAGGATTCCAAAGTCTCAAACCTTACTTTGATGGAGCAAATTATGCCCATTGGAAGTTTTGGATGGAGACATAGTTGGATAGTGAAGGAATTGAAGTCTGGGATAGTGTATGAAAAGAATGGACACCACCAACCAGAAGAGGAGCTGATGGTGAAGAATACATCCTATTAAGAGATGATTGGACTGAGCCTCAAAGAAGAGCAAATTTCAAAAACAAGAAGGCAATGACAATCCTATCAAGCTGATTATCTATTGAAGAATGTGGGAGAATACAACACTGCTCAATAGCACACAGCATGTGGAAGACATTGGAGAATTATCATGAAGAAACTAAGCAAGTCAAATCCAAGAAGATTCAACTTCTAACCTCAGAATATGAGCTCTTCAAGATGAAATCCAATGAGTCAATCACTGACATGACCAACCGTCTTCTAGCCATTATAAATGGAATGAGGAAACTTGGGAAGCATCTGAGTTTGGAAGATGTAAACAAGAAAATCCTGAGAAGTCTTCCTCTTAAAGACTATGGCTCAAGAGTTGCTGGCATAGAAGAAGCAAATGAAGATATGAGCATCATGAATACTGATATGCTGATTGGCAAACTTCTCACACATGAGATGGCAGTGAAGAGAGATAGAGAGCTTGAAGCAGAGCCAGAGAAAAGAAAGCCCTTAGCACTCAAAACCTCTACTTCAAAATCTCAAGAAGATAGTGAAGATGATGAAGAAATAAGTGATGATGAAAATGAGGACATTGTTATGCTTTCAAGGAGATTAAAAAGAATCATTGAGAATAAAATGAGTAACTCCAGAAAATTCAGGCAAAGAAACCTCAAACAAACCTCTAATGACACACATAAAAGGAAGAGGTAAAGTGCTATGGGTCTGGAAAGAAAGGACATATCAAACCAGAATATCCAAGGCTCAAGAAGCATAAGATCAAATACCAAATAGACAATGGGGAGAAAGGTCACAAAGCCACATGGGACGACGAAAGCTCTTCAAGTGAAAAAGATGATAATGAAATTAAAGAAGTCAACCTATGTTTCATGGCTATCGAAGATCATGTCTCAAATAAGGTAAGATCACTACACACATACACTTTGAATAATGATGATAGTAGTGATAATGATAATGATAGTGATGATGATGGTGATGAGCAAAGCCTAATAGAAGAATTAAATATAGAATTAGAGAAATATAGAACTAAATTTAGTACCTATAGAAATAATATCTCTAATTTAAAAAATAAGATAGATGGTTTAGAAAAGGAAACAATAAAGCTTAAATTATCTAATGAATCTCTCCAAAAGTCATTAGATGAATACTCATCAAGACCCTCAACAGCTTCATTGTTAAAAGAAAATAATACTTTGAAAAATGAAGTTGAGGAACTTAGAAATTTCATTTCTAAATTTCACAAAGGTAAAGAGAGCTTAGATACTCTCATTGTGTCTCAAAGATCACCCTTAATTAGACATGGTCTAGGATTTAAGGACACATCATCATCTTCTCACAAAACTATATTTGTAAAATCTAAAGAATCTCACATCTCCACATCTGTTAGAACAGCACCAAGAAATAAGCATGTTAAACCTTCTATACAGAAAAAGAATAATCATGCCTTTATGTATAAGAAGCATGCATCTAGAAAAATGCAAATTAATCATGATTGTGCATGTCATTGTTCTCAAAATCAGTCTAATAGAATTATGGCATTCAAATACATTGTAAGACCAGAAATCAAGTTTAGACCGAAACAATGTAATTATTGTATGAAAATTGGTCACATAAATAAACATTGCTAGATAAGGAAGGCTCATTGGGAACCTTCATGTGCTAACCCCCAAGGACCCAAACTCATTTGGGTACCTAAAAATCATACTTGAATTGTGATTCTATAGGTATGCCTCAAGTCCACAATAAACAAAAATGTTTGGCTAGTAGACAGTGGATGCTCAAGGCATATGACAGGAGACAAAGAACTTTTCAATGAAATCAAAAGTATTGATGGAGGTAAAGTTACCTTTGGAAACAATGCAAAGGGTAAGGTAATTGGCATTGATTCTATTGGTATTAATGGTACTACTTTTATTAAAGATGTCTTACTTGTTGATGACTTGAAACATAACTTGTTAAGTGTAAGTCAATTATATGATAGAGGAAACAAAGTAATCTTTACTTCAAATGAATGTCTTGTGATCTCTATCGATGGTCAAAAGATATATAAAGGAAATAGAGATATCAATACATACATAATAAACTTACTTGAACTATCTAACCATTCCTCTAAGTGTCTTGTGACTACTAGTGATGAATCTTGGTTGTGGCATAGAAGACTTAGTCATGCTAACATGAACTTAATACAAAGTCTCAGCATAGGAGAACTAGTAAAAGGACTGCTAAGAGTTAAATATGAAAAAGGCAAGACATGTGATCCTTTCCAAAGAGGAAAAAGCCAAAAACATAGTAAGTACTTCAAAACCTCTTCAACTCCTGCATTTAGACTTGTTTGGACCTACTAGAATTGCTAGCTTAGGAGGAAAACATTATGCATTTATCATTGTAGATGATTACTCTAGATTTACTTGGGTAATTTTCTTAGCTCAAAAGAGTGATGCTTTTGAAAATTCAAAAACTTTGCTAAAAGAGTTCAAAATGAAAAGGGATATTGCATTTCAAAAATAAGAAGTGATCATGGGAAATAATTTGGAAATGAAAACTTTGAAAGCTTTTGTCTTGAACATGGCATTTCACATAATTTCTCATCTCCTAGGACACCTCAACAAAATGGGGTAGTTGAAAGGAAAAATCGAACTTTAATTGAAATGGAAGAAAGCCCTTGATATCATACTTTAGAGTATTTGGATGCAAGTGTTTTATATTGAACACCAAGGATAATCTTGGAAAATTTGCCTCTAAGTCTGATGAATGTATCTTTTTAGGATACTCTACAACCAGCAAAGCATATAGAGTATTTAATAAAAGATCATTAACGGTTGAAGAATCCATGCATGTTGTTTTTAATGAATCTAGTAGACTTGATCTTGTGAAAGGTAGTGTTTTTGATGATGTTGTAGGTATTATGGAAAGACTTGATATTGGAAATGGGAAAGAAGAAAATGATCAAGAAAATTTACTGCAAAATGACACTCTACCTCAAAATCAAAAACAAAATGATCAAAAACTTCCAAAAGAATGGAGAATGACGAAAGATCATCCAAAAGAGCAAATAATTGGTGATCTATCAAGGGGAGTAAGTACTAGATCTCATTTCAAACATTTAGTCACTGACATTGCTTTTATTTCACAAATAGAGCCTAAAAATATTGATGAGACTCTTAATGATGAAAGTTGGTTAATTGCTATGCAAGAGGAACTAAATCAATTTGAGAGAAATAAAGTATGGACCCTAGTACCTAGACCCAAGGATCATCAAATCATAGGTAGCAAATGGGTATTTAGAAACAAATTAGATGAACAAGGGTTAATAACCAGGAATAAGGCTAGACTAGTTGCAAAATGATATAATCAAGAAGAAGGTATAGATTATGATGAAACATATGCACCCATAGCTAGATTAGAAGTCATAAGAATACTTTTCGCATATGCATGTCACATGAATTTCAAACTTTTTCAAATGGATGTGAAAAGTGCATTTCTAAATGGTTATATAGATGAAGAAGTGTATGTAGAACAACCACCAGGTTTTGAAAGCGATAATTTGCCAAATCATGTTTTTAAACTTTCAAAAGCTTTGTATGGTTTAAAACAGGCCCTAAGAGCTTGGTATGAGAGGCTAAGTTCTTTTTTATTAGAAAATAGCTTTACAAAGGGAAATGTTGACACTACTCTATTCATCAAAAAGCATAAGCATGATATACTAATTGTTCAAATTTATGTTGATGATATAATATTTGGTTCTACTAATGAGTTGCTTTGTCAAGAATTTGCTAAGTGTATGAATAGGGAATTTGAAATGAGCATGATGGGAGAACTTAAGTATTTCCTGGGTCTACAAATAAAGCAAAGCAATGAGGGCATATTCATCAACCAATCCAAATATGCCAAAGATTTAATTAAGAAATTTGGTATAGAAGGATGCAAAAATGCCAAGACTCCTATGAGCACATCAACAAGATTAGACAAAGATGAAAAGGGTAAGAGCATTAATGAAAAGCTGTATAGAGGTATGATCGGATCACTTTTATATGTTACTGCTTCTAGACCCGATATTATGTATAGTGTTTGCTTGTATGCACAATTTCAATCATGTCCAAAAGAATCTCATTTAAATGCAGTAAAAAGAATTTTAAAATATTTACATGGATCTTTGCATCGAGGTTTATGGTATCCTAGAAGTTCATCTTTTTATATTATAGGATATTCAGATGCAGACTATGCTGGTAGTCTTTTAGATGGGAAAAGTACTTCAGGTACTTGTCACTTCATTAGAGAATATTTAGTTTCTTGGTTTAGCAAGAAACAAGTTTCAGTTGCTCTTTCAACTGCTGAAGCAGAATATGTAGCAGCAGGATGTTGTTGTACACAAATTCTTTGGATGAAACAACAACTTAAGGACTATGGTCATAAGATGAACCATATACCTATCAAATGTGACAACACAAGTGCTATAAATCTTTCAAATAATCCTATTCAACACTCAAGAAGCAAGCATATTGACATTAGACACCATTTTATCAGAGATCATGTTCAATATGGAGATATTGCATTAGAATTTATGAGCACAGAAAATCAATTAGCAGATATTTTCACTAAGTCTCTAAATGAGGAAAGATTTAATTTCATTAGAAAAGAACTTGGTATGATTGATGGATTAACCTTGTGATTGCAAAAATATGAAATTTTAATTGTTGATCTTAAATCATATCACAGGATATAAGATAGAAATTTTGATGAAAATTCATGTTTTAAGGAATAGAATCTTTGTTGAAATGATTTAGTCTTATTTTAGGACTTAATTTTATTTGATGAAAATTTTAGGGGAGTCACCTCTGTGACACATGTTCATGCCCGTGACTTAAATGGCCCAAAGAGGCAGTGTCGTTCACGACTTGATTCACGACATAGGTCACGGCTTCAAGTGGTGAAGCTTATCTTCATAGCTTCATTCACTCCCGTGAAAATAGACTTTCACGCCCGTGACGAATTTTCACTCCCGTGAACTTTAACACTCCAAAACTCACAGAAGCTTTCACGCCTTGAGTCACGGCTTTCTTCACGGGCATAAGTGGTGAAATTCAACATTTCACGCCCGTGACATTTTATTTACCCCCATGACGGACGATCATTCACGCTCGTGATGTTCAAATATCACGCCCGTGAACTTATTCATGCCTTCATTCACGGGTGGAACACTCCTTCAGCAAACTGTGAACACGACCATTCACACCCGTGAACACCCACTTCACGCTCGTGAATGTATTGAGTATATAAAAGAACAGCCGGTTATATTTTTCATTTCAACTCTCCAACTCCCAAAACCGTTCTCATTTACACACATTCATTGACACATTGAAGATTTCGGCCCCCAAGACTCAAACTTTCCCTATAAATACCACCAAAAGTTCAAATCTTCATCAAATATCATACATTCCTAGGGTTTTCCATAAATTTTCTGTCAAAAGATTTCCACTCCATCACAAACCAAATTCTTCAAATCAAATGGAGACTGTTTCATCCAAGGGAAAAAGAAAGAAGTCCCATGCTCCTAGGAGGTATGCAGATTACCTCATGAACCGCATTCCGGAGCAATGCCATCCTCGGTATGCAACTTTGAATAAGAGACCTCTACTGTCATCAAGGTCCTTCGAATGGCAGACAGTCTGAAGTCTCGGGCTTGAGACGGTTATGACAGAGCAACTACAAGCCTGTCATCTGAAAGATTTTGTGGAGATTCACCAGCCGACCTTGAGGGAGCCAAAACTGGAATTCCTCAGCACCTTGCAGGTTTCACTTACTGGAGTGGTGAAATTCCAACTCTGCAACAATCCCAACACCCTCAATGCCACTGAATTTGGAGAATTGTTTGACTTACCATCAGATGGCATACTAAACGACACTGAGGTAGAATTCTCTGCCCCTCGAGCTTGGACACACTTTGGCACCGACTGTAGCTGGGATGTCAAGAAGACAAAGAGCACACATCTCAGGTCCCCAGTGCACAAGTATCTGCATAGGTTCCTGACCTATAGCATATTTGCTAGGGGAGAAAGCAATGGGACTATCAGGAAGTCAGAACTCTTCCTATTTGAGATGGCTCGGAGAGGACTCACAGTAGCACTTTCTAGATGGTTTGCAAACCATTTTCTCTCCATTGCCACCAAGCCCACTGGAGATATTTTTGTTGGAGCATATGTCACCCATATAGCAGTGAAGCTTAATTATCTGAAGCTGGATGTGCATCACTTCAACCTTATCCCTGGACATCCTCGAGATCGCTTAGATGTCGAATCTTTCATCAAGATGGGAGCGGCTGTCAGAATCGGTTTCCAGAACGATATCTTCTACCGCTTCACCGACACTGCTGGGGAGATCATCTGGGAAGATAATGACACGGAGGATTTTAAAGCAAGCCTCCAGGGAGTCCAGCAGAAGAAGAGGGCTCAGGTTAAGGAAGAACCCTCAGTGGCTGAGCAGGACATCGGACAGTCCTCGGCTTCCACACCGACCTTAGCGCAGCAGGTGGTTGACCTCTTGACACCACGATTTAAGCAGCTGCAGACTTCGATGGATGAGAGGTAGGAGAACCTCAAAGACTTTATGGAGTCTCGGATGGACAGCCTTGAGGCTGAAGTGGCTAGACTTCGTGATAGGATGTCTGGCTAGGAGTTAGGCTAGAGTGTAGCCTAAATTTTCTTGTTTTTGCTTGTTTCTTTTATTTATGTTTGTTGGTGTGTAGGAAATTTTCAAATTTCCTTTCTAAACATTATTTACCTTTTTTTGTATGTTTTCCTTTACTTAATGTATTTGTTTTTGCTTATTTCATTGTTATCTTTTCTTTTTTGATTGATGACAAAAGGAGCAGAAAACTAGCAATATATGATAAGGAAAATGTATCAAACTAGCAATATATATTAAGGTAAATTAATTTTGAATCAAATATTAAAATTGAATTGACATTAATATAGATTAAAAGGGTTTAGAAACTTTGATTCAAGAATTCATATGCAAAGTATATGATTGAAAAAATGAGCTTTATATACACAAGATATACCTTAAGTATACTTTGCATATACCTTCATGCAAGTTGCAAAAATAAATATGTCATGATATACCTTAAGTATACCTTACATATACTTCATGCTTTAAAAAGAAATTATGGTATATATTGGATATACTTCTCATATAACTTGCATATACTTAAAATCTAGTTAATTTTTATTTCAATGCTACATCATTATTTACTATTCTTGCACATTATAAATTTTTTATCCTAAGTATATTTTGAGGGGGAGACTTCTCAAAATCACATATTACTAGATTATTTGTCACCATCAAAAAGGGGGAGATTGTTAAACCTTAAGGGGTATTTCCATCATTTTGATGATAATAAATAAAATAGCAATATTGTATTTAACATATTTGTTTTCTAAGTCTATTATACAGGACATGGATTAAAATAGCAAGAATGGTGATTGGAAGAATAATCCTTGAAAGACAAAATTCAAGAAGTAGCATGTTCACTGTCGTGACTCTATGAGTCACTCCCGTGAAAGGAGCTAACCGTTACCAAAACCAACATTTGAAGTTCACCGCCATGAAGGAAGAACAAACCATGAAGTGGGCATTTCAGTCACCCCCGTGAATAAAAGTGTCACCCCCATGAAAATTCATGCATTTTTATCCAGAGAGCTTCACGACCAAAGTCAACACTTGGATCACGGCTGGGAAGCTTGTCACGCCCGTGAATGAGTATGTCACGCCCGTGACTATATATGTCAAAACATTCCAGAGAGCTTCATGACCAAGGTCACCACTTCAGTCATAGCTTGGGAAGAAATGTCACTCCAGTGACAAGCATAGTCACACCCGTGAACAATGAAAGAGAAAAATGTCAGGCGCAATTTTTTGGTTGGTACAATGGCTAGTTTCGTATTTAATGCACCCCAATGGCTATATTCAACCATGGGAGTATAAATGGAAGTCATTTGTGCATTAAGAACAAGAGAATGAAGAGAATAACAATAGAATAGTATATACTTCGAATTTAAGTTATTTGTACTTTCATACTTTGAGAACAAAATCTATTCTCTGTAAAAATCTTTTTGCTCTTCATTTATTGAGCAATTAAGAGTTGTAAGTGGTTCTCTCTGTAATCTTTACTCAAGTGAGCTTTGGGTATTTTTGGGTTAAGAGTAGAACACTTGTAAGGATTTGTTGTGTGATCCTCCAAAACACAAATTAAAATGTTGTTTGTGTGATCCTGTAAAAAACACAAAGTGAAGGTTGTTTGTGTGATCCTGTAAAAACACAAAGTGAAGGTTGTTTGTGTGAGCCTGTAAAACACAAGGAATTGGTTATTGTGTGAGCCATTAAAACACAAGGGATTTCTGGGTTAGGTGTGAGTCATTGTGAGAAACACCATAGTTGGGAGTGAGCTTGTAAAACTCCATTATAACACTTAGTGTGTTAGTGAAACTCCCAATTGCGATTGGGGAGAGGAGTAGGGTTTGTTAACACCCGAACCTCTATAAATCTTTGTGTCAAATTTTCTCTATCCCTCCTAAAATTAATTGTTTATTTTCGTATCTTAAAGTTTAATTTTTTAAAACTCCAATTCAACCCCCCTTCTTGGGCAACAATATCCTTTTACAACTAATCTAGACTTAGTCCTAGTTCTTGAACCTTGTTCATCTAGTTTATTTCTAAATACCCATACCTATAATTTGATGATCTTTGGGTCTAGGTACTAAGGTTCATACCTTACTTCTCTCAAATTGGTTGAGTTCCTCTTCCATTGCAATCACCCAATTTTCATAATTAAGAGCCTCATCAACATTTTAAGGCTCAATTTGAGAAATAAAAGCAAGGTCAGTGGTTAAATGTTTGAAATGGGATCTAGTACTTACTCCCCTTGAAGGATCACCAATGATTTGCTCTTTTGGATGATCTTTTTTCATTTTCCATTCTTTTGGGAGTTCTTGCCCATTTTCTTCCTGAGCTTGAGGTAGAGATTCATCTTGATGTGAATCTTATTAATCATTTTCTTCTTTCCATTTCTAAGATCAAGTATTTCCATAGTTCCTACAACATCATCAAGAACACTACCTTTCACAAGATCAAGTCTGCTAGATTCATTAAAAATAACATGCATAGATTCTTCAACAATTAATGATCTTTTGTTAAATACTCTATATGTTTTGCTAGTTGTAAAGTTTCCTAAAAAGATACCTTCATTAGATTTAGAGGCAAAGTTTCCAAGGTTGTCCTTGGTATTCAATATGAAGCACTTGCATCCAAATACTATAAAATATGATATCAAGGGCTTTCTTCCATTCCATAGCTCAAATGAGGTTTTGCTTAAAAGAGGTCTTTTGAAAACTTGATTTGAAATATAACAAGCAGTGTTTGTGGCTTCTGCCCAAAAATAAGTTGGTATACCATACTCATTAAGCATTGTTCTAGCCATTTCAATTAAAGTTCAATTTTTCCTTTCAACTACCCCATTTTGTTGAGGTGTTCTAGGAGATGAAAAATTCTGTAAAATGCCATGTTCAAGACAAAAACATTCAAAGTTTTCATTTTCAAATTCTTTGGCATGGTCACTTCTTATCTTTGAAATATAATATCTTTTTTCATTTTGAACTCTTTTAGTAAAGTTTTGAAATTTTCAAAACCATCACTCTTTTGAGCTAAAAAAATTATCCAAGTAAATCTAGAGTAATCATCTACGATGACAAAGGCATAATATTTACCTCCTAAGCTAGCAATTCTAGTAGGTCCAAATAAGTCTAAATGCAGGAGTTGAAGAGGTTTTGAGGTACTTACTATGTTTTTGGCTTTGAAGGATGACTTGTGTTGCTTCCGTCTTTAGCAAGGTTCACAGGTCTTGTCTTTCTCAAATTTGACTTTTGGCAATCCTTTTACTAGTTCTCCTGTGCTGAGGCTTTGGATTAAGTCCATGTTAGCATGACTAAGCCTTCTATGCCACAACCAAGATTCATCACTAGTAGTCACAAAACACTTAGAGAAATGGTTAGATAATTCATATAAGTCTATTATGTATGTGTTGACATCTCTATTTCCTTTAAATATCTCTTGACTATCGATAGAGGTTACAAGACATTCATTTGAAGTAAAGATTACTTTGTTTCCTTTATCACATAATTGACTAACACTTAACAAGTTATGTTTCAAGCCATCAATAAGTAATACATCTTTAATAAAAGTAGTACCATAAATACCAATAGAACCAATATCAATTACCTTACCCTTAGCATTGTTTCCAAAGGTAACTTTACCTCCATCAATACTTTTGATTTCATAGAAGAGTTTTTTGTCTCCTGTCATATGCCTTGAGCATCCACTGTCTACTAGCCAAGCATTTTTGTTTATTGTGGACTTGAGGCATACCTATAGAATCACAGTTCAAGTATGATATTTAGGTACCCAAATGAGGTTGGGTCATTAGGGGTTAGGACATGAAGGTTCCCAATGAGCCTTCCTTATCCAACAATGTTTATTTATATGACCAATCTTCATACAATAATTACACTATTTAGGTATAACATTGTTTTTTGGTCTTACAATATATTTGAATGTCATTTTTCTATATAACTGATTTTGAGAACAATGACATGCACAGTCATGATTAATTGATGTTTTTCTAGATGCATGCTTCTTATACATAAAGGCATGATTATTCTTTTTATGTATAGAAGGTTTAATATACTTATTCCTTGGTGTTGTTCCAATAATTGTGGAGATGTGAGGTTCACTAGACTTAACAAAAATGGTTTTGTGAGAAGATGATGATGTGTCCTTAAATCCTAGACCATGTCTAATTAAAGGTGATCTTTGAGACACAATGAGAGTATCTAAACTCTCTTTTCCTTTGTGGAATTTTGAAATAGAGTTTCTAAGTTCCTCCACTTCATTTTTTAAAATATTATTTTCTTTAAGTAAGGAATTAGTTGAGGGTTTTGATGAGTATTCATCTAATGATTTTTGGAGAGATTCATTAGATGATTTAAGCTTTATGTTCTCCTTTTCTAAAACATCTATTTTCTTTTTTAAGTCCAAGATGTTATTCCTATAAGTATTGAATTTACTTCTATATTTCTCTAATTCTAGATTCAATTCTTTTATAAGGCTTTGCTCATCATCATCATCATCACTATCACTATCATTATCATTATCACTACTATCATTATTGAAAGAGTATGAGTGTAGTCATCTTACCTTATCCGAGACGTGATCCTCAATAGCCATGAAGCATAGGTTGACCTCTTCGCTTTCATTATCATCTCTTTCACTTGAAGAGCTTTCATCATCCCATGTGGCTTTGTGACCTTTCTCCCAATTGTCTCTTTGGTATTTGCTCTTATGCTTCTTGAGCCTTGGACATTCTAGTTTAATATGCTCTTTCTTTCCACACTCATAGTACTTTACCTTTTCCTTACTTCTTTGTGCATCATTAGAAGTTTTTTTGAGGTTTCTTTGCCTTACTTTTCTGGAGTTGCTCATTTTCTTCTCAATGATTCTTTTCAGTCTTTTTGAAAGCATAGCAATATCCTCATTTTCATCATCACTCATTTTTTCATCATCTTCACTTTCTTCTTGAGATTTTGAAGTAGAGGCTTTTAGTGCTAAAGACTTTTTTTTCTCTGACTCTGCTTCAAGCTTTCTGTCTCTTTTCACTGCCATTTCATGTGTGAGAAGTTTGCCGATAAGCACATCAGTATTCATGATGCTCATGTCTTCATTTGCTTTTTCTATGCCAGCAACCCTTAAGCCATAGTCTTTAAGAGGAAAACTTCTTAGGATTTTGTTGTTTACATCTTCCAAGCTCATATGCTTCCCAAGTTTCCTTATTCCATTTATAATGGCTAGAAGACGGTTGGTTATGTCAATGATTGACTCATTGGATTTCATTTTGAAGAGTTCATATTCTGAGGTAAGAAGTTGAATCTTCTTGGATTTGACTTGCTTAGTTCCTTCATGGTAATTTTCCAATGTCTTCCACATGTTGTAGGCTATTGGGCAGTGTTGTATTCTTCCACATTCTTCAATAAATAATGAGCTTGAGAAGATTGTCATTGCCTTCTTGTTTTTGAAATTTGCTCTTCTTTGAGGCTCTGTCCAATCATCTCTTGATAAGATTTCTTCTTCACCATCATTTCCTCTTCTGGTTGGTGGTGTCCATTCTTTTCGTACACTATCCCAGACTTCAATTCCTTCACTATCCAGGTATGTCTCCATCTGAAACTTCCAATGGGCATAGTTAGCTCCATCAAAGTAAGGTTTGAGACTTTGGAATCCTTCACTGGCCATATCTTAATCTTTACTAGTGCTTTTTAGGCTTAGATGCTAGACAAAGCTTTGATACCAATTGTTGCCCAGATATTTAGCCAAGAAAGGGGGTTGAATTGGAGTTCTAAAAATTTAACTTTAAAGTGCGGAAATTTAACAAGGATTTTGATAGAGGTTCGGGTTTTAACAAACCCTACTCCTCTCTCCAATCACAATTGGGAGTTTCGCTAACACACTAAGTGTTACAATGGAGTTTTACAAGCTCACTCACAACTATGGTGTTTCTCACAATGACTCACACCTAACCCAGAAATCCCTTGTGTTTTAATGGCTCACACCTAACCTAGAAATCCCTTGTGTTTTAATGGCTCACACAAATAACCCTTCTTTGTGTTTTAAAAGCTCACACAACTAACCCTTACAAGTGTTCTACTCTTAACCCAGAAATACCCAAAAACTCACTTGAGTAATAAATGATTACAGATAGTAAAACTTACAAATCTTTATTGCTCAATAAATGGTGAGAAAAAAATTTTCACAGAGAATAGATATTTGTTTTGAAAGTATTAAATATACAAATAGCTTATAATTAGATTTTGATTCAAAGTATTAGCTATCCTCTATTTCTAAATGCATAAATGACTTGCATTTATACTCCTATGGCGAATTATAGTCGTTAGAATGCATTTAATACGAAACTAGTCGTTGCACCAACCCAAATAATGGCGTCTGACATTTTTCTCTTTCATTTTTCACGGGCGTGACTATGTTTGTCACAATCACGATTGTTCTTCCAAGCCGTGACTGAAGTGGTGACCTTGGTTGTGAAGCATTTTGGAAGGTTATATCTTCACGGGCGTGACAATCTTTCCAGTCGTGATTCAAGTGGTGACTTTGGTCGTGAAGCTCTCTGGAAGAATTTGTCATGAAGGTTAACGGGCGTGACGTTTAATTCACGGGCATGACTTAAATGTGCATTCATAGTTTATTGTCTTCCTTCATGGCCGTGAACTTCAAATGTTGATTTGTTGGCGGTTAGCTTAATCACGAGCGTGACACATAGGGTCATGGGCATGAACATGCTACTTCTTTAATTTTATCTTTCAAGGATTAATCTTTTATTCTCCATTCTTGCTATTTTATTCCATATCCTGTTTAATAGACTTAGAAAACAATTATGTTAAATACATTATTGCTATTTTATTTCTTATCATCAAAATTATAGAAATACCCCTCAAGGTTCAACAGAATGTAATTCAAATAATTAATTTCAGATTTATTTCAAAAAAGCTTAAAATTGTGTTATTTATGAACATGTGTTGTTGTTTTACTTAATTGATGGGGCTGATTATATTTTTCTTGTTATTTCATTATGAAAAAATTATTTAGATATATTGAGAATATTTTTATGCATCTGGAAATGTCCAATAATTAATTAAAAATTATTTTAATTAATTTTTCAAACAAACACAAAAATAGAACTATTTAAGTATACCCGATGGGGCGGTTTTGTTTGATTTTTTTGTATATATTTATTTTATTTTTAGCACCTTGAAATAATTTTTATGTAATTAAAAATATGTTATTTTGATGTTAGATTCATGCCAAAATTAATTTACAAGCACTTGAAATTTTAAAAAATTCTAGATATCGAATTAGTCATTTTGAGCGTCTAAGTGTGTTGGTTCATTTGTCTTAGTAATTTTATGTTGGGCCAAAAAATATTTTGATGAACTTGAGCAGACCTAAAAATGATTGGAATGATGATTTGAAGTTCTAAAAAAATTTAGAATTTTTGGTAATTAATTTTGAATTAATTTAAGTTATGCAATTGTAATTTTAGTATGACTAGAAATTGGTATGTATATTAAAATTAAATTGTTTAATTTTAACATCATAATATTCTGATTTTAAGGAGAATTAATTTTGAATTATTTCTGGAAATATGGAATTTAATTTAATTTGATTAAATATTAAATTCCACTTTAAAATGACATACAAAATTAAATTAACCGAAAGAACACATATAGGCAATTTCGGTTCAAGCGTTGTATCGATTTACAAATTGAAATCTAAAATTGTTATTTTTATTTTGTGTATTAAAGAATTCATGTTAGGGGTGTATGAAAAGGCATGATTAATGATTATGGACTTACACCCAATGTGATTGAGCATGCATGAAATTATTTTGTTTTATGGTAAATAGGGCATGCGTGTCCCTACCTCTCTTTCTTTCTTATGTATTTCTCTTCTCATCTTACTCCCCTCAAATATAAATTGAGGTTTTCTATAATTTGAAATATGTAATTAGATTATATGGGATTAGGATAGAATGGAGATACAGAGGAGCAAAAAGCAAATGAGGTGGTACTATAAACAAGAAGACTTAGAAATAGGAATTTGATTTCTATTTTGGGTTGTAAATTTATGCATATACCTAGGTAAGACCTAGTCAATTTCTCTTTGGCTCAAGAGATTGACTTTAGTATGTCCATATAGTTAATGTAACTATCTTTATATATCTTTATATATCCATGTGATGAATGTATGATATATAAAATATTAAATAATAACTTGATGAGACTGAATAAAGAAAGTATCGGGAATCGAACCCGCATCGTTAGCTTGGAAGGCTATTCCTTACTAAATAAACAATTAAGTCTTACGTCTTCCATTAATATGGGGAGAACCAGAGTTCTTCTAGATTTAGGGTTGTTGAGTTACCTCAATCTCACTCTATACGAATATGTTCAATCCATCGAAATTAGATTTCATGATTAATGGGTTAGACTTAACCAATATTATTAACTTGTTGGATTTGCGCCAAGGTTAATGTGTATTGGAGGTGAAGTTGGATTTGTATACATGAGATGTACACATATCAAGAGTTGATAGCCCAATGTATGTGCACACATCAATAAGTTGATAGCACAAGATTCGATAGTTGCATGAATAATGCAATTGGTATGGATTAGATACCTACCAACCAAACTAAGGATAGCTTGTTGAGTTGCCTCAAGGTTATTCTTAGCTAGTTAGATATCAACCCACTAGGAGAACTTCCATATAAGTTCTCTCGAGTTCATAGTGAGGGCTATGGATTCGCAATAAAATAGTAGGAGCCATAATGCAATTTATTAAAGACCTAATAAACATGCATTTTTCGTACATTCTAACATGTTCTATTTTACATCTAGGTTGCTATAATCATCATCATGACAAGTGTGAATTTACTTCAGGTATTTTTGTCATTGAAATTAATACTGTTTCTGATAATAATATATTGGTATTAAATACCGGTTGTGGCTCGCACATATGCACTGATATGCAGGGCCGAAGGAATAGTAGACCACTCAATAAGGGAGAGTCAGACCTACGTATTGGAAATGAAGCAAAGGTTGCTGCATTAGCTAGGAACATATGTATTGATCCTCCTTAGTTGGCTTATATTAAATTTGGATAATTGCTATTATGTACCCGCTTTGACTAAAAATATTATTTCTATTTCAAGTCTAAATAAAGATGGTTTCCTTTTAGCTTTTAATAACAATTGTTGTTAATTATGTTGAATAGAATTCTTTATGCTAATGGTACATTATGCAATGGAATATACATATTAGATATGTCAAATCCAATTTTAAACATCAATGATAATAAAAGGAAAAAACAAGATATGTTGAAATCATGTTATTTATGGCAAAAACAAGATATGTTGAAATCATCTTGTTTAAACATCAGATGTATGTGGTCTGATGTCTACATACGCCAGAGGTGGTTTCATCTAATTTATTACTTTTATCGATAACTACCCACGATATGGGTACGTGTATCTTATGAATATACAAATCTGAAGCTTTTGAAAAGTTCAAAGAATTCAGAAATGAAGTAGAGAAACAACTTGGCAAAAATATTAAAACACTTCGATCAGATCGAGGAGATGAATACTTGAGCCAAGAGTTTCTAGATTATCTTAGGGATAATGGGATTTTATCTCAATGGACTCCACCTTACACACCACAACACAACGTTGTGGCTGAAAGAAGAAACCGAACCTTGTTAAACATGGTAAGGTCTATGATGAGTTTTGCGGAACTGCCTAAATCCTTTTGGGGTTATGCACTTGAGACCATCATTTATATATTAAATGGTGTTCCTTCAAAGTCAATTGATGTTACTCCATATTAGATATGGTATAACAAAAGGCCCACATTTTCTTACATGAGAATTTGGGGTTGTCCTGCTTATGTGAAGCAGACAATGTCAGATAAGCTAGAAGCTAAGTCTGACCGATGTCTGTTTGTGGGATATCCAAAAGCATCATATGGATATCAATTTTACCACCCCTTGGAATAAAAGGTTTTTGTTTCAAGACATGCTATCTTTTTAGACAGATAATTCCTTCTAAAAGGAGATAGTGAGAGCAAAATTGAACTTGAGAAAGTTCAAGATGCTCAAACAGATGCCGATCAACTGCCTGAACCCGAGCTTGTTACTCATACAGATGATATAACAGCTCAACCTTCTGAAGTACAAGAGCTTCGTCGGTCAAGTAGGATACGTACTGTTCCAGAGAGATATGGATTTCTTATTAGTGAACAGAACGACATATTTCTCATAGAAAATGATGAGCCTACAACCTATGAAGAAGTTCTGAATAGTTCATAATCTGACAAATGGCTTCAAGCCATGAAGTCAGAAATGGATTCCAAGTATGGACTTTAGTTGACCCACCCGAAGGAATAAAGCCTATAGGGTGCAAGTGGATTTTCAAAAAGAAAACTGACATGGATGGTAATATGATTACCTATAAAGATAGACTTGTTGCTAAAGGTTATCATCAAAGACAAGGAATAAACTATGATGAAACTTTTAGTCAAGTAGCTATGCTTAAGTCCATAGGATACTCCTAGTCATTGCTACTCATTATGATTATGAGATATGGCAATTGGATGTGAAGATAGCTTTCCTTAATGGAAATCTGACTGAGGATGTGTACATGACACAACCAGAAGGCTTCATATCCAAAGATGGCAAAAAGGTATGTAAGCTTCAAAGATCCATTTATGGATTAAAGCGAGCATCCATGAGTTGGAATATTCGATTTGATGAGACAATCAAGCAGTTTGGTTTCTTTCAAAATTTGGATGAACCTTATGTTTACAAGAAGGTCAGTGGGAGTGCAATTGTATTTCTTGTGTTATATGTAGATGACATATTGTTAATGGTAAATCATGTCTCAGCCTTACAATCAGTCAAATTTTGGTTATCCAAGAATTTCTCTATGAAAGACCTTGGAGAAGCAGTCTATATTTTGGGGATAAAGAACTATAGAGATAGATCTAAAAGATTGTTTGGTCTTTCATAGTCTACATACATAGATAAATGCTAAAGAGGTTTAGCATGGAGCAGTCCAATAGGGGATATATTCCCATGACCCATGGGATTATTCTCTCAAAGTCTTTCTGTCCAAAGACAAAAGATGGGAGGACACACATGAGTTTGATTCCATATGCTTCAGCTATAGGATCAATCATGTACGCTATGATATGTACAAGACCTGATGTATCATATGCTCTGAATGTCATGAGTAGATACCAATCGAACCCTGGTGAGGATCATTGGGTGGTTGTCAATAATATCCTTAAGTACATAAGAAGAACTAAGGATGTATTCTTGGTATATGGAGATGGAGATCTTATTGTGAGTTGGTATATTGATGTCAGCTTCCAATCTAACAAGGATGACTCAAAATCTCAGTCAGGTTATCTATTCACACTAAATGGTGGAGCAGTTAGTTGGAAAAGTTCCAAACAGGAAACGACTGCTGATTCCACAACTGAAGCAGAGTACATTGCAGCTTCTGAAGCAGCAAAGGAAGCAGTTTGGATAAAGAAATTCATCACATAACTTGGAGTGGTTCCTAACATTATTGATCCAATACAATTCTATTGTGATAATAATCTCATGTACTCGCTTATGGAATTAAATACAAAGGCGATTGGCTTTAGTGCAAGTGGGAGCTTGTTAGAGAAGTGCTCTAAAGGCAATCACCTTTA
The DNA here is from genome assembly GCA_023653625.1 of Triadica sebifera. Taxonomy (NCBI): domain Eukaryota; kingdom Viridiplantae; phylum Streptophyta; class Magnoliopsida; order Malpighiales; family Euphorbiaceae; genus Triadica; species Triadica sebifera. The sequence continues at coordinate 40,978,886 of CM042893.1, read as the reverse complement.
GCACTTATTGTACAAATTTATTTGATTAATAAAAGGATTTTTTATTAATTTGATATTCATTAAATATATGAATTGATAAGTGATCTTAAATCAATTAAAGAAGTCCTTGATACATAACATAGGATGAAGGAAATCATGATGAGATCATGATATTGAGATTCTTATTATGTGTAATTATGTTAGTATCAAAATTATCCCTAGTCATAGGATTGACGAGATGGGATATTATTAATCCAGACAGACAAGCACATATTACACTCTTTGATTGGATCGAGTAGTAGATCTCATAATCTATAAACATGAAATGTTTAAAGTTAACATGTGGATGCTTGCTAAGTGTAGCTAAGTATGTTGGATGACCAACTATGAGACAATCATATGGATAATATATTCAAATGTCAATGATAGTCTCATCATAGCAATGGTGCAAGTATCCTTAGACTTGAGGTACTCAAGGATATCTTGAATATTGATTTTGTATTTTGACACTATTCCTTGTTCCCTCAGAAAGGTTGGTCATAGGATGGTGATTAGATACAGCTTTAGGTATTCGAAGGTAATTGGGTAACCAACAAAAGATTCACCACTCTTGATAGAAGGAGTGTATACTCATAGCCTCTTATCGTGGTCATTACGCGGGAATCTCTGGCCGGAGTGGAAATATCCTAAAGATAGTCTTCAATGACATATCTAATAGAGTAATGAGCCTCAAGGACAAAAACTAACATTACTTGGACTAGACGTGACGTAGTCAGTCTAGTGGGAGTTGACACATGTCCATACTTTGAACCAAGTGGGGTATAGAACGGTGAAAGGAATAATTGCACGAAAATTGTCTATGGAAAGGTTCGTAGTCAAAGTACTGGCTTTCCGGTCAATTGGGGGTCATGAATATTAGAGGAGTGCTCTAAAGGCAAGCACCTTTAGCACTTATTGTACAAAATTTATTTGATTAATAAAAGGCTTTTTCATTAATTTGATGTTCATTTGATATATGAATTGATAAGTGATCTTAAATCAATTAATGAACTCCTTGATACATAACATAGCATGAAGGAAATCATGATGAGATCATGATATTGAGATTCTTATTATGTTTAATTATATTAGTATCAAAATTATTCCTAGTCATAGGATTGACGAGATGGGATAATATTAATCCAGACAGACAAGCACATATTATACTCTTTGATTGGATCGAGTAGTAGATCTCATAATCTATAAACATGACATGTTTAGAGTTAACATGTGGATGTTTGCTAAGTGTAGCTAAGTATGTTGGATGACCAACTATGAGACAATCATATGGATAATATATTCAAATGTCAATGATAGTCTCATCATAGCAATGGTGCAAGTATCCTTAGACTTGAGGTACTCAAGGATATCTTGAATATTGATTTTGTATTTTGACACTATTCCTTGTTCCCTCAGAAAGGTTGGTCATAGGATGGTGATTAGATACAGCTTTAGGTATTCGAAGGTAATTGGGTAACCAACAAAAGATTCACCACTCTTGATAAAAGGAGTGTATACTCATAGCCTCTTCTCGTGGTCATTACGCGGGAATTTATGGTCGGAGTGAAAATATCATAAAGATAATCTTCAATGACATATCTAATAGAGTAATGAGCCTCAAGGACAAGAACTAACATTACTTGGACTACACATGACGTAGTCAGTCTAGTGGGAGTTGACACATGTCCATACTTTGAACCAAGTGGGGTATAGAATGGTGAAAGGAATAATTGCACGAAAATTGTCTATGGAAAGGTTCGTAGTCAAACCACTGTCTTTCCGGTCAATTGGGGGTCATGAATATTAGAGCAGCGCCCTAAAGGCAAGCACCTTTAGCACTTATTGTACAAAATTTATTTGATTAATAAAAGGTTTTTTCATTAATTTGATGTTCATTTGATATATGAATTGATAAGTGATCTTAAATCATTTAATGAAGTCCTTGATACATAACATAGCATGAAGGAAATCATGATGAGATCATGATATTGAGATTCTTATTATGTGTAATTATGTTAGTATCAAAATTATCCCTAGTCATAGGATTAATGAGTCGGAACATTATTAATTCAAATAGACTAGCATATGTTACACTCCTTGATTGGATCGAGTAGTAAATCTCATAATCTATGAAGATGAGATGTTTAGAGTTAACATGTGGATGCTTGCTAAGTGTTGCTAAATACATTGGATGACCAACTATGAGACAATCATATGGATAATATATTCAAATGTCAATGATAGTCTCATCATAGCAATGGTGCAAGTATCCTTAGACTTGAGGTACTCAAGGATATCTTGAATATTGATTCTGTATTTTGACACTATTCCTTGTTCCCTCAGAGAGGTAGCTCATAGGGTGGTGATTGGATACAGCTTGGGGTATTTGAAGGTAATTGGGTAACAAACAAAGGATTCACCACTCTTGATAGAAGGAGTGTATACTCATAGCCTCTTGTCGTGGTCATTACGTGGGAATCTCTAGCCGGAGTAGAAATATCATAAAGATAGTCTTAAATGACATATCTAATAGAGTAATGAGTCTCAAGGACAAGAACTAATATTACTCAGACTAGACATGGAGTAGTCAGTCTAGTGGGAGTTGACACATGTTCATACTTTGAACCAAGTGGGGTATAGAATGGTGAAAGGAATAATTGCACGGAAATTGTCTATGGAAAGGTTCATAGTCAAACCACTGGCTTTCCGATCAATTGGGGGTCATGAATATTAGAGGAGTGCTCTAAAGGCAAGTACCTTTAGCATTTATTGTACAAAATTTATTTAATTAATAAAAGGTTTTTTAATTAATTTGATGTTCATTTGATATATGAATTGATAAGTGATCTTAAATCAATTAATGAACTC